>OZ025293.1:267811244-269189676 GCA_964019185.1 Maratus speculifer | reverse complement strand
CTTCATAAAGTCCTAAAATTTTGGAAAAATAATCATAACTTTCAACTTTGGTTTACTTTTTCGGCCGTATATAAATCTCTATTAACTGTCCTAATTGCTTTTTTCCCTTGCTTTTTATGCCGCTTAAATAGATCTCCACATTTATATAATTAATATTTCATTAAGAGCGAAATTCTGTGATGCTCACATATATTAATGAAACGGTTTTCACTTAATTTTTGTTTTATAAATGCAATAGTCCTAACTAATAAAAGTTCTTTTTTTGAATCAAAGAGATTATCAATGTAGTCTATTTCTCTGTTATTTCTATAGCTAGTTTTGTGACATTCTAAACCAGTCAATATACCTGCAGGCCTGAAGACTAATAGAAGGTTTAATATCAGGCTCCATATTAAAACAATAAAGCAAAAAAATATTCATACATATCATAAACTATAAAGTATGTAACAATCAGATTATATTTTTAGTAGTACAGTAAAAGTTAGATCATTCTTCTATGATAAGAAACAACAGAATGACAATAATTTTATTAAATTAAATTCAAAACATCTGCTTTCATACTAACGAACATTACCCTGCCTTTATCAGAAGGTGTTTATCCCTTTAATGTTCATTGGTTTTGCCACGAAACCACAAAATTTTAATTCCGATACGCAACACTGACACTGCTATTTTTATTTAAAAATATCCCTTTTATTTTGTATGTGAAAAATCACTTTTTCTTATTTAGAAATATATTTGTTCTTAATTACCGGTGTCAGTCATTTATTTCGACATCTTAGCAATGAAAATGCTATGATCGTTAAAGGGTTATACAACGCAGGTGCAATTAAATCTTTCAGACTATATAAACAAGTTTAAGTTCTGTTAAACATTTGTTTATTTAAACTTGTCAATATAAATATTTAAACTGATTAAAATTAACCAAGGACATGAAATACAAGGTTTTGAACATTTTTTAAACACAAATAATTAATATATAAGCATTCGAAAGAAAGAATGGAAATGTGAGGAGAAAAAAAATATCTATTTTATACTGTACAAAAAAAAAAAAAAAAAAAAAAAAAAAAATCTGTTTTGAGTTTCATTAGTGAAAATAAAAGTAAGAGATTCTTTGGATTAGCAAAAAATGCCCATTATTAAATAACTAAATGAAATATATGGACCATTCACTAAATTTAATGGGGAAACATATTACAGTCAGATTTTTTTTTTTTTTTAATCAGAAAAAACAAAGCCTAAATTTTACTTCGCAAATTAAAAAAAAAACATGCATCAAATAACATTAAATTCAATAACTCATAGAAATTCCAGTAATTATATAAGTACCACAGCTAAACTTAGTCAGATGTTTTTCCTCTTAATTGGTGCAGATTCTCAAAACAAGGCAAAATTTGGTACTTTTCGGTTAGACGGGCGCCAGTGTTATACATATATATATCAATACACTGTATATATACATACATATGTACATGTATAATACATCTGCATTTATATAGATCTATACATATGTACATATGTAAAAATAAAACACGCATCCGGCTAATTGGAAAGTATCCAAAATTTTTGCATAAGCCATGCGAAAGACATCATTTTTATTTCCGAGATAGCAAGCCCAAAGTGTAAACTTTTATTTAAAACAAAAAGAAATTGGAAATTTCATTTGCCTTTTTGTGTGCATATGTAAAATGTAAAAATAAAACATGCATCCGGCTAAGTGGAAAGTACCCAAAATTTTTGCATAAGCCATGCGAAAGACATCAATTTTATTTCACAAATAGAAATCCCAAAGTGTAAACTTTTATTTAAAACAAAAAGAAATTGGAAATTTTATTTGCCTTTTTTTTTGCATATGTAATATGTAAAAATAAAACATGCATCCGGCTAATAAGAAAGTACCCAAAATTTTTGCATAAGCCATGCGAAACACATCATTTTTATTTCATAGATAGAAAGCCCAAAGTATAAACTTTTATTTAAAACACAAAGAAATTGGAAATTTAATTTGCCTTTTTGTGTACAGCCTTTTTGGTGAAGTCACAAAAATTTGGAAAAATAACCATAACTCTCAACTTTGGCTATTTTTTTTATTCTAAATATTACAAGTAAATTTTTAAATATTTTTTTTTATTAAAATCTGCATCTTTTTATATTCTTACAGTGGTATTCTTAAGATGATTCACGTTTTAGATCCAGAGAAACAATTTTTTGAAGATGGAACTGCAATCTCAAAATACAGACTCAGAAATGTGCGATTTGAGAAACCCCCAAAAATTGGACCCCCCCCCCATATCTCACAAAGTATGAGGTCTAGGAAGGAAAAATTTCTGATGGAATCATTTCATGATAGAATTAGTGTGTACACAAAGTTTCATCAAAATCGCTGTGGGTCGACTTACAAGGTCTGGTTGAATTGACATGGAATGACCCTAATACCAAACTTTCGTTTTTAAAGAAGTAAGAATGGATGCAAATACAACACTACATTTTATGTATTTTTATGCCTTGTTGTTATTCTTTTTCACTTAAAATGGGTTCATATCATCTCTTAAAATTCAAGCATTTATTTATTTCCATTTTTTTAATCAAGTAAAGTTTTCTAAAAAATTCTCGAATTTAACAAAACTTTTAACCCCTTAACTGATTTGCCCGTACGTCATTCGGGCAAGAGGAATTTGCTTAATTCTTCATTTAAAGCTTTTTGACAACACTATTGTTTTTCTTTAATAATTTCATACTATTTAAGGGCGGAAAGGCTTAGACTAAATGTTAAGAATATTTTATTTAAATAATAGTGGTGTGAGTCCGTCATTTTCAATTTACTGAACGGAAAAAAATAACCAGTTAAGGAGTTAATCAATTTTAAATAGTTTTGAGAATAAAAAATTTAATTTCGAATAAAAAATAATCAAATTCTCCAAAAAAGTAAGGTTAGTTATATCTATAATAGGTTTAACCCTCTCGATCCCTAACCGCCCTAGATTGCCCGAGATATTTTGAGATATTTTAATTCGTATGTCTTAATTCCTTTTAGAAAATTAAAACAGCAATATGTGCTTTAATTAGTGACAGAGCATTCCGTATTTAAATAAAACGAAATTAGCTATTGATTTTTTCTGGTGTAAAATCAGATTTTCTGAACTACCTAATTTCTAGAACGTGTTCTATTGTGGAATTTAAAGGGTTAAAACAGGTGTGTTTCACTTAACCGCCAAAACATCGTCAAAATAATAATAATAATAATAATAATAATAATAATAATAAAAGGGATATTTCCTCATATAATGTAATACAATCTGTAATAGTAACGGCTTTTAATTTGCTTATTTTAATTAGATCAATCAATCATTTTTTCAATTAAAAACTTAACAAACATCAAATTTAAAGAAATAGAGATCTTAGATTTAGTTATTCATTATTTCTTTTGGAGGAGATAATATTTACTATTTATGTAATATCACATGTATTATTATATGTTTTGAAATCTTATAATAACCTTACCTATAATAATATTTTATATATTATAGGCCAAGGAGCTCATGATTCTGTTTTCAAATTATCTGAAGAAACGTTTACCAATTCGCATAGTAGAAAAATTCAATGACTTCATGAGTTACAGCATTCCAAATATCGCAAGTCCAAACAAATATGTTGACATCGTTCTGCGTGCGAAATCCACCCACACCAACCTGAAGCACAATAGTATGATATAAGTGTAGAGAGGGGTGAGGGCAGATGATGATGTGAAACTGGGGATTCAAAAAGAGCTATAAGTGTTTTTTTAATTATTTATCGAAATTTTACGTAGTTAGAAGCAGTTCACTAAAGTTAGCGCATAAGACCTACATCATTTACTTACAGTGTACAAAAACGTGCTTTACTTTTTTGCAGTGGAGTTTTTTGGGGCTATACCGAGGGTTCTCGGAGTTATATTCGGAGCTATAATCGAGGGTTCTTTTATTCCATTTTAATCTTTTTTTTCGCACTGATGAAGAGGATTCAAGAATCCTCGAAACGTCCGTATGTGATTTTTTTGTGTCGTGGTATTGTATGCATTTGTGGGTTTAAACGTTGTTAAGGCTTTTAGTTTATGTATTCTAACTTAATAAGCAAAAAATATTAAAATAAATTCGATTATTCTTAAAATTATTTGCTTATCACCAATAAATAAAAATTTTACAAACAATTCCCTATTCCTGACAGTTTTACATTATCTTATATTTCTTTAGTATCAAGAAACTAATTTGAATTGTTTGTTGCACTATCATTTTAGTTTACTCTTGTTTTTGCGAATTACTTTATGATTTTGCCAAATCAGCAAAATTTATATTTTCCTATTTTTCAAATGAAATCCTTTTGAACAACATAGCATTTTGCATTTTTTGTTTTCTTATTTATTTCATGTATTTGAAAACTTATTTGTGTTGAATTATTAAATTCAAGAAAGTTAGTTAAGTTATTGAAACTCATTGCACTAAATTGTTATGAATTTCTTTCTTATCTCATTATCACCAGTTCTAATTATGAACAAT
Organism: Maratus speculifer; assembly: GCA_964019185.1. Taxonomy (NCBI): domain Eukaryota; kingdom Metazoa; phylum Arthropoda; class Arachnida; order Araneae; family Salticidae; genus Maratus; species Maratus speculifer. Next base: position 269,185,144 of record OZ025293.1, on the reverse strand, counting down.
TTTTAAATTTAAATATCCTGGGTTTTCATTAGTATCCTTTTCCAGAACTTTCCAGTCCTCTTTTCAACTTACAATAGGTTGAGTTTTAGAAAATACTTTTTTAATGAACTTTTATGTCTTAGTAAAGAAGCAACAACTAAAATTTTATGATATTAGGTTTATGCGTTTTAGTTTCGCCTGCGCAATCATGATGCTACACAGGAACGTCATTGTTATATACATATTAAGACTGTCAAATAGACTCCAATTAACAAATTATGTTTTTCCAAATCTATAAGTATTTGAATCTGATGTTGTAAAAGATTCTATTCACACTTTAACTTATAACTAATTAGACGGAGTCCTAGACATTTTTTCGAAACTGGCAGACTCCAAAAGGATCGACTTCGGTGGAATCATACTGAAATGGACAGATTCGGAAAACTGTCTGTTCCGAGATACGATATGTAAACGGAAGATTGCGTAAAGGTGGATTTAAAGATGAAAAATTCATAGACTCTGGTGACAAAAATCCAATGAAAAATAAAATTTCCTGCATAAAACAATAATGTAAATGAAGGGTTATTTGATAATATATTTTAAAGGGATACCAATGATTACACTGAAAATCGAATAGACCGCCGCACCACTCTGATGGAAAAAAACGAAGCTACAGTAAAATTTCATGCATAAACTTTAGAAGTAAATGAAAGGTCAAACAATGGTAATTTTTTTTTAAAGAAATTATACTTAACCCTTTCAGCTGTAGTGTGTAAATTTCTTCAAAATTCCAAATGTCACATTGGCACCAGTATTTTGCAAAGAAAAAAACCGATTAACAATAAACACGAGAAAAAAAAAAAAAGGGGGGGGGGGCCTTAAACCTTTATCAAATAAATTTTCTGGTGTCACTGTGACATTTCGGAATTAAAATTATGTGGTAGAAAATTCTACCATCAGAGCTCAAGGGGTTAATGCCAGAAATTGCTAAGTCAGTGAATACTTGTATTGTGGTGAGATATTAAATAACTGCTGATTAATTGCACACACAGATAAATGAAATGAACTCTTAAAAGTAAAATGATTCGACCAAAATATTAAAAAACTAAGGCAAATGGATTCGTAAGAAAAAAAAAATAATGAATATTATGGATTGCGTGTTGTTAAATTGCTTCCATATTTGTTCCTTTTTTCTTAGAATCGTTCTCGGAAGCGTTTTTTTTCTTTCTTGAAATCCCTTTTTTCTTAAACTTTCCTTCATTCTCGGATTCGTTCCTTTTTTTCGAATTCGTTCCCTTTTACTCGGATTCGTTCCTTTTTATTCGGATTTCTTCCCTTTTTCTTGAATTCGTTCCTTTTTTCATGGATTTGTTCCGTTTTTCTTGCATTCGTTCCTTTTTTCTCAAAATCGACCGTTTTCGGAATCGTTCCTTTTTTCAAAATCGCTTTTTTTCAGGAAATTGACCTTTTTTTGGAATCGTTCCTTTTATTCGGAATTGTTTAAAAAAAGGAACTATTTAAAAAGGAATGACTCCAAAGAACTCGTTCCTTTCATCGAATGATTCCGGCTGGAAGATTCTTTAAAAGGAACGATCTTGCCCTTCTCTATTGGGAACTGACAAATAAACGGCTATTGTCACAGATAGCCTTTTTTTCAGCGTCCGTTCGGTACCTTAAGATTCAATACCAATAATTTTTAAAAACATTTTCCCTTTATTTCATTGTAATTAAATAATAAAAAAAGTTTGAAAAAAAAAAAAACGATGCCGAAATTTATTTGCCCATGCAAACGCTTAAACAATCCTTCTATATCAGAGGCATTTTTGTGTCAGCGCTCAGGGCTAGCGTTCCGGATTTTGTGATATTAGATTGCTGTAGAAATAAAATGGAAGTTTATATGCGAAATATTATTACGATTAAGTTACGTCAAATATTTTCTTCCTAACATTTTTGTATGCATTTTTGTTTAAATAAAAATGAGCGAAAACCATAATTGCGTATAAGGTAAATGCGTTAATTGCGTGAGTTAATCTTTGCGATTTATTGCCAAATTCATGAGGACGTTCCTTCCACTTTTACACATAAATAGATTTTGTGCATAAAGTGTATTCTAAAATTTTAATTTAATTATATTTATGTTTACCTAACATTTATCTATCGTAATATAACAGCATTTATTTTTTTAACCGTTACGTCAGAAAAACGAGAGTTTTCATGTGATGCAAATGTGACGCAAGGCCTGAGGTTGGTGTTTTTTTCTTCTTTTTTTGATAATTTTTGTGTAGATTAGCTGTGTCCAAACTGGAGCCGAGAAACACCAGAAAAAAGTTACAGAAATTTTTGCTTTTTTAAATCTCCGAAAAAATAAGATCTTGATTTCTATAAGAATTTTCTGGTGTCCCGCGTGTGCCAGGGTGGACAGCCTTGGGGTAGATTATTACAGCTATTGTAGAAAAAACCTGATCACTATAAAGGGTTTTCACAATACTTGTAAGGGAAATCCAAAACAAAAATTTTCGTAAAGATATAGTGTTAGAATTTTTTATTATTATATAGTCTTCTTAAAAAAATAAATAATTTCCTCCCAGACGTGGTATGAGAATAGCAGACCACAATAGCATAGTAAAAACGTTTTTAATTAGGAAAATAATAATTTAAAAAATCAGTGCCGCTATATAACCTGGATACACATAAAAATATTTCAGTTACATTCTTTAAGCTCTGATAGTTGAATTTTCTACCACTTAATTTTAATTCTGAAATATCACATTGGCACCGAAATATTCAACCAAATTTATTTGAAGAAAGTTTATTGCATTTACTCGTGTATATTTATCGTTAACAAATTATTTTGTTTGCAAATTACTGGTGCTAATATAACATTTGTAATTTTGAAGAAATTTACGCACCAGAGCTCAAAGGGATAAATATTTGTCCTTTAATCCTTTGAGGGCAAGGAATTTCGTTTGTATAATTCTGAACATCCACCAGAAATTCGGAATATTTTTATATCTCTATAAGTAAAAGCAATTTCATGACCCCCCCTTTTTTCTGCCAAATTTAAAAATGCAATTTTAATAAATTTTTTCTGGTGCGAATTTTCGTTAACCGTAGATGGGCTATAACATATCCTACCACTCCTCAAGGGATTAACCCTTTATTGCACGGGTATTCGTTACGCACGGGTAAATTCTGTTGTAAAATGAGAAATTATCGACTGTCACCGGAATTTACAAATGACTTTTTAGAAATTAAGAATAATTTTTTAAAAATATTATTGGTGCTGTCTGCAAGTTTGGAATTAAATTTGGGTATCCCGGACTGGGAACAGTGTGCCGGAAAGGGTTAAACAATTTACAGGGCTCGCAGTGTAAGCAAAATTTTGGGAGTTTTCTTCCACTATTTTAAAATGCTATTCTTTATTTTAAACTTGCCGATGTTAAGTGAACCCGTTACGATGATTCTTTGTTTAAATACAAGTAGGAAATATAGAAAAGAGTAGAAACACTGTGGGGCTTGAATCTATGTAATTATATTTATTGTACTTGAAAATGTGTCAGACACAATGAAACTTATATCCATTGATTTAGTTACATTTATTTAAACTTATTTTAATACATTTGAGAAAATTTAATTACCGTAATTTCGGGTGTATAAGCCGCGGATCAAACAATTCTTTTTCGACCCATAATTTTTTAAGAAACAAATATAACTTCTTAGATCGACGTAAGTATTTGTTTTCAATCACTAAATACGATTTCTGGGTGCAAAAAGAATTGTTTGATCCGCGGCTTATACACCCGAAATTACGGTATCTTTGAATGTTTAGGACATTAATATTAATCAGGATGCCAAACTGTAACCTTGTGCCACTTAATTTGTATAGTAATCATCGTCTTATTTAATCATCGAATCTCTGTGATTAAAAAAATCAATTATATCTTTAAAAAATTAGCGGGCCACAGTTTTACACCCTACATTTAAATTATTACCTTACATTAATAAATAATGATAATAATACCAAAAAGTAACATTCCTTTAAATTTAATCATATGCTTTTTTTTGCTTTGTTATTCTTATATAAATGTTCAGCTTGATCTGTAACGAATATAATTTTTTTCAAATAATAATATTATTTTTTGGAATTATCTTCCAAATTTTAGGGAAATTTACCCAATTTATTTTTATTTTAAATGTTGTTTAAATTTATCTTGTTCTTTTATTCGGAAATACTGGTAATAAAAAAACAGTTCAGTGAAAAATCGATATTTTGAATTTTAAAAATTTGTGTAATTAATAAAACATAAATTATTTGACTTTATAAGAAGTAAATTGTGTCATTAATTAAATTATAAATATTTTGTACTCCATATTTTCCAAAATATATTTTTATTTTTAGGTACGCTAAAAACGTCATCCAAAAATGCAAAAGTTTAAAGTTTTATGCAACAGAATATAAAAAAAAAATATTCGACAGAGCACTAATGAGCCAACATTATACCATTATCGTTCATTTTACGCAAATCCTTCTTATTTTAGGTATGCTCTTTATTTATTCGAACATCATTAAAAGGGGAAAATTTTATTTATCAGTACCCTTTTTTTCTAACTTTTATTCATTTTTAACGTAGAGTTTCGAGATTCATGAGGAAGCTGAAGTTTATTAAGCTACATGATTTTATTCTCACCTTTATAAAAATTATAAGAGCACGTGTGGAGTTAAATAGTATTAAACAAAAGAGAGTTTTCCATGAAAAAATTACTGATGCATTAAAGGGAGTGTATTTTAAACATATTTTTAATAAAATGAGAAAGTACTTTCTAGAATAATCACTTGATTAAGATTTTATAATGTTTCTGAAACTCAAAAATGTACCTGTAGTATATGGTGTTAAGTAAGTTGCCTGAAAGTAGAGTTTATTTTCATTTTAGATCGAAGTTCATATATATATATATATGCAGAATAATAATACTGTTTTGAATTATTCCTTAATACAATATTACTTCAAATAAAAATCAAACATACAAATATCACTTGGCATATTTCCACTGTTACGCGAGCAAAGCTGCGGGTTTTACAAGTATGTTTATAAAAGAAACATCAGAACAATAAAAAAATGCAAGCTACTAGCATCCATGAAATTGGGCACGGAACTTTGCAATGAAGCAGTATTAAACTCTTTGTGACAAGCATCCTGTTCCGAATTGTTAATGTTTTATCTCCTGTTTTTAAAACTAAAAAAATTGACTAATTGCATTTTAGGAATATTTTAATAAAATAAAGCAAAAAATTCAATTAAATATTGATGTGTGGAATGCTGAAGAAATCTGAACATCTTATGCGTCAGATACACATGACACTAGTCGCGAAAAGATTACATTTTACAGCTCATATTCAAAATATTAGAATAATTTGAGAAAAAGTAATAAGAAAAAAATTATTTGTCATTTATTTATTTTTTATACTAAGTAAATGCAATTAAATTTCTTATAAATTAAATCTGGAATGTTTGGATAAGATTTTAACATTTATAAAATATAAAATACAGCACAATAAATTACGTATACAGCTTCCTTAAACACACCAGAATATTAGAATAAAATTTAGATTGGTTCAAAATATTAGAATATTTTATTTTACGCAACAATATTACCTTATGAATATGAAGTAAATGGTAGCTAATATTTTGTAGCATCCCCTTTAGCTTTCATAACAGCGTACAATCGATCTTGCATACTATATACAAGGTGTTTACAAACATTTCTATCAATATTAGCCCAAATAGACTTTATACGTGCCACTAACTCAGTTTTACTTGAAGGAGGATTTTCTTGAAGTTTTTTCTTCATTATACACCATAAGTTTTCGATGGGATTAAGATCTGGTGAATTTGGTGGCCAAGGAAGTACCTTAATGTTGCGTTGGCGGAACCAATTCTTAGTTGACACCGAGGTATGCGGGGACGCTAAATCTTGTTGAAAGATGAAATCATCTTCAAATAAATCTTCTGATGATGGAATCATATAATATTCTAAAATTTCTTGATATATCAGAGAGTTAACCTTTTCGTAGACGATGCATAACTTTCCAGGTCCTTCTGCACTCATACAACCCCAAACCATTACACTAGCAGCAAATTTTACGGAACGTTTAAGGCATACTTTATCAAATGCTTCTTGCTTCATTCTCCAAACTCGAATACCTTGATTACCATATGAAACACAAAACATACTTTCATCACTAAATAATATATTTTTCCAATCTTCATTGCTCCATAGACGTCTTGATTTACACCAATTCAATCTTATACGCTTTTGTCTTGCAGTCATGAGAGGTTTTGTTTTCGGTACACGAGATTCAAATTTAAATTTATGGAGACGTCTTAATGTTGTTGATGTAGAAACTTCAATTCCTTCTTCTTTCCATTTTCGGTGCAAGAATCGCACACTTTTAAAACGGTTTTTCTTAACTATACGCTTCAGTTTCCTGTCATCTCTAGCAGATGTTTTTGGTTTTCGGCCACCATTTCGGCGATTATTTTGAAATTTTCCAATTTTTGAATATTGTGTTAGTATTTTACTAACCCTCGATTGCAAACAATGTAAATAATTCGCTATAAAACATTGATTTTTACCGTGCCGATACAAATCAACCATACGAAGTTTAGTAGATTCAGGAATATCACTCACACGGCCCATTTTAAGACGAAAAAGAAACAAACTGCAAAAAAGAATACTGATTTTAAATAAAATAGTCTGAATTTAATCAATGATGCCACCAGTTAAGAATTGGTAATAATTAAAGGAGAATTAATGTGAAATATTCTAATATTTTGATCCACTTGAATAAATATTCTAATGTTTTGATTTTTCAAAATAATTTTTTTGCAATTAATCTTTTCAAAAATGATATTAAATTTAAGATAACAAGTAAGTTTAATCAACAATAAGTTCTTAATAAAAATATCGTTTGCATATTTTCATTAAAAGACATTAAATTACCAAACGATATTTTCAATTTCTAAAAAAAAGGTAATTATTCTAATATTTTGAATATGAGCTGTACTGTTGCCGAAAACTGCACAATTTGGCATTTATTCATACAGAAATATCCAATAACCCTTAAATGCATAGGATAGAACGCGTTCCAAAAAATGTGCAATTCAAAGAATCAGAATTCATACCAGAAACATCTAAATAGTAAATTTTTCTTCTTTTAATTACGAATGGTCTGTCATTAAGTAAAGTGAAAATCGCTCTTTTAAATTTCTGGTGAGAATACGGAATATGTGAATAAAACCCCCAATAAATCGAGAACACTTATGGTATCGAAAATGATACAATATGCATTTAACACTATAACGCCCGGAAATTTTACTGAAGTTTCATAATAATATTTTACACCAGAATTTTTATTCGAAATTATTTAATTGATTTATTTAACGTAAATCTGTGTGTTTGAAATTTAACTTATTTCAAGAAAAAATTTCTGGCTCGAAATGAAATTTAATTGCATAGTTGGAGTCGAATCGACTCCTTTCGGGCGTTCTAGTGTTAAGAGATAATCGCTGCCTTAACCCTTTGAGCTCTGCTGGTGGAATTTTCTACTACATAATATTTATTCCGAAATGTCACCGTGACACCAGAAAATCTGACCAAATCTACTTCAATAAGGTTTAATGTATTTTTTGTGTTTATTGATAACCGGTTTTTTTCTTTGAAAAATACTGGTGCCAATGTGACATTTGGCATTTTGAAGAAATTTACACCCTAGAGCTCAAAGGGTTAACCGTGAGGAAAGGAAGTAATATGGTTGGAACATTTTTTGAAACGATATTTCCGCTTACACTGGATACTAAGATTTTAGAAAGCAGAATTTTTTCTAGAATTCTGCAATGCCCGTGGAACAATCCGCTGGTCTATCAATTCTGTTTTGAACCAGTAATTTTATTTAGTTATTGAAGACAAATATTGACCACAATCTCAAATGTTATTATGTAAAATTTTATTTTAATACATTTCTGGGTCAAAAAATAATTGTTTGATCCAAGGATTTTTCCTCCAGAATTCACGGTAGTAGTTTCCATAAAACTCCCATTTTCCCTCTTCAAACTACTGTAATTTCCTGCGTATAATCCGCGGATCAAACAATTCTTTTTGGACCCAGAAATATTATTTGGTGATTGAAGACAAATATTTACGGCAATCTGAGAAGTTACATTTCTTTTGGAAAAAATTCTGGGTCTAAAAATAATTATCTGATCGGGGATTATACGCAGGAAATTACGGTACTGGTAGAGAAGATGGAAAATGTTTTCCACCAATGGAAAATACCAGCGCACCAACAGCTGTCATTTGTCTGATTTTTAGCTTTTCCATAACTCAATTTTTGACTCGAAAGCTAAACATAGGAACTAGATGACAGTGTAATTTGTTTGTTAAAAATTTATTAGCATGTGGTTTAATATTTTTTTTAAAATGGAGCTGTCATGTCAGCAGATTGGACCGATTATTTACTATAGGTTAAAAAAAAAGAACTCAGTGCGACTTAATGCACCAAAGAAATCTGTAAATGTTTAGGCATCGATACTCTTTCTTATGATATTGTCAATGTTTGTTTTTCAAGTTTAAAGCTGGGAATTTGGATATCGAAGATGAACTAAGTTCACTGTAAGAAAAAAAAGCAACTGTCTATGTAAATTCAAGAAAGGTTTCCAGAACAACGTAGCAGTTTCCTGGGAAATTCAGGATTCCTTATCCGAAACGTTTGATAGTTACAATTGGCAAGAGCATAAAGCTGACGCCGACGCCATTAATAGTTGTTATTTTGTTCTGTGTCGTAAATGAGAGTCGAAAATGATTTCCTTTTATGAATGCCAAAAAATCATTGTGAAGTGCCAGGTGCGAATAAATGAACAGGGGACAAACATTTCAGTCTCTACTGTCGAGACCTTTCAGTGGAAAATGCAATACCCCTTCTGATAGAGTATCTCCTACGGCGCGGAATTCAAAACAATGGCGCGTTTGAAAGAAACGCATATAGAGTATGTGAACCTCGTGGTATTCTAAAACTTTAGTCTAATTGGGATTTCTTCGGAGAGCTGGTTAATTTAAATGAAACATATATTAATCAGTTTTTCAGAAATCTTTGCTGGACATAAAAAAAAAGTCATGATACTTCATCACCGTATTCATACCGCAACTAAAGAAATAATAAACAAATGTATGCTACGCAAAAGGGTAAGTTTTATTTATAAAATATAATATTCTATTTTTTCCGCTAATGTATTTTACATGCTATATTATTTTAAGAACAAATTTGGTTTTAACAAATATGAATTTTATCTATGTTTTAATGAGTTTCAATTTATAAAGTATACATTTATGTTTGAAATGTTAAATTAATGTTAATCCATATATATATATTTCCTCGTACATCGATATAAAATGCAGTTATATAGATTGTTAGAGACGGTGTTTTTACGTATTTTTTTTCTTATATATATATATATATATATATATATATATATAAACTGTAATAATATATTTTTATTTTTTTATACAATAAATAAGTAAATAATGGTCACATTAATGTTTTTTCGTATTATTGCAACAGTCGTAAATATACAATTTTTGTTAAAACACACTGAATTAAGATTTTTTTTAATTAATTTTTTGTCAAAGTAAGATTAAAAACGGCTGTTCTTTTTCAAAATGGGTATGTATAAAATTCGTTAAAAATTTGAGATTACCCTATTTCTAATGCGATTTATTCATAATCCTTTATAACCAAAACTAAGCTTTAAGAAAATTCTGGAAGCATATTCATATACATTAGTTTATTTACTATTAATATATATATATCTATATATATATACACTGCTCAAAACAACTAAAGGATATTTGAAGTTTTATATAAAATAAAGATATAAACGAAATTTTTTTTGCCGAAAATAGAAGAAGAGAAGCACAAATGCAATTTTTTCTGGTTTTCAAACTGTGGAGTATACAAATTTTGAGTTCGACGTCAAAAACGTCGCTTCAGCGGCAGCGAATGAAATTTGACTTTCAACTTGATCAAAGAGAATGAAGACAAAGATGATCGGCATTCAGTGATTGGTTTGTTTCGAGGAGTACGATGTCTCAGCGAAGTCATTTGACAGATTCAGAAGCTTGGAGAATTGTTGGTATGTTAGAAGGGGGCCAAACTCAAGCCGAAGTAGCGCAAGCCATTGGAGTGTCACAAAGTGTCATTTCCAGGATCTGGAACCGTTTTATGGAGAGTGGATGTGCAGACCGAAGACCAGGGCAAGGTCGTAGACGGGCAACAAAGCCCAATGAAGATCGGTATTTAGCGTTAACAGCTCGGAGACACCGAAACATGAACGCTACTCTTCTCCAACAACACATTCGCTCGGCTACAGGCACCACAATTTCAACTCAGACTGTCCGAAACCGGCTCCATGCTGTAGGTCTGTATGCTCGCCGACCGATGGTATGTGTTAGATTAACATCAAGGCATTGTCGCGACCGCAGGGAGTGGGCAACCGAGCATGTGAACTGGAGGAGAAATGAATGGAGCAATATTCTGTTTTCTGACGAGTCCCATTTTTCTGTGCATCCGGATAATAGGCGTATTTTCATCTGGAGGGACCGTGGCAGTAGGAATAATCCTGCGTTCGTGCACGAAAGTGTGAGATTTGGCGGTGGAGGAGTGTTGGTGTATGGTGGCATCTCCATTGACGGGCGCACTGACCTCTACATCATTCGAGATGGGGCTCTGACTGGTCGCCGATATAGGGATGAGATCCTTAGTCCTATTGTAGTCCCTTACGCTGCAGCAATCGGAGATAACTTCATTTTAATGGCCACATCGTGCAAACAAGGTGGAGGATTTCCTTTTCGAGGAAGGAATCGTTCGAATGGAATGGCCATCGTGTTCTCCAGACATGAATCCAATCTAGCACGTTTGGGACGCTCTAGGAAGACGAGTTTCTTGCCTTCAACAACCCCCACAAACTCTCCAAGAACTGGAAAGAGCTCTTCTGGAAGGGTGGGGCAGAATACCCCAACTCGTCATTAATAGCCTCATTGAGTCCATGCCTCAAGGGTGTTCAACGTTGCTGGCCGCCCGTGGAAACCATACCCCCTACTGAAAATGATTTTCTTTGAAGAAAACACCTTTTCTTATTCTTTTTTCTCATATGCACAAATTGTGTTTTTTCCTTTTGTACACAAATGCGCAATAAAATGCATTTTTTTCTGCCAAACATGTGTAATTTATTCTCATATAACCTAATATGTCTGTCGACCATGTATCAATCTGCTAAAAATTTCCCAGATACAAAATCCATCTAAAACTGCAATATGCTTTATTTGTTTTGAGCAGTGTATATATATATATATACACTATACTATACGATACTATATATATATACATTATTTTTTTGTCAATATATGTTGCATGAAGGCTATTTTTTTTTTCAAAATTATTATGTATAAAATTCGTTAAAAATTTGAGATTGCCCTATTTCTTATGTGGTTTATTGCTAATCATTTATAACCAAAACAAAACTTTAAGAGAATTCTGGAAATATACAAACAGCAAATTCGCAGTTGCATAGGATACAGAATTAGGATCATAGCTAATAATATTATAAATGACTTTTTTTTTTCATTTAAAACGTGGATGAATGAATATATAAGATTTTGATAAATTTAAATATTAAATGAACTTATATATTATATAAAAGTAAAAAAGCATGCAATGTTTGAAGATTTTTCTAATTATCAGATGGAAAATATTTAAGTATAAACAGAGAAATAAGAATATATTTTAAAGGATGCGTAAAATTATTTAAAATACATATTCTTGTTTAACAAATATATTATTAACTGTTGTATTATTTAAATGATTTCTCCGGTGGTTTTAATATCTTACAGCAGAATCATTTCGAGCGATATAAAATCATACATAAATGATCACTTTAATTTCACCATACAGAAAAAAAAATCAGTGTTATCAGAAATTTTAAATATGCTTCGAATGTCTGTTTTGGATTTGTGTTTGTGCAAATTTTCCTTGAATTAGAAACAACATATAAAAATTTGTTAAGTTTTCCCTTATGAAGCATAGAAAAATTTCATAAATAGGGGGGGAGGGAATGTCGATTTGAAAATAATATTTATCTTCTTTACAATGTTGAAAGGATGAGAAATTTTGTTTTTAATTACACTGAATCTATAAAAATAACATAAAATAATAATCCCAGATAATATTTGTATGCATTTGTCTAACAATTTAAATGACTAAATGATTAATAATATTTTCCAAAAATAAACAATGAAAGAAGTAATATTCTTAAATACTTGAAAATGGATTAATATATTCTGGCATCGAATCTAGTGAATTAAAAAAATAATAATAATAAAATAAAAATTACTGAAATCTTATATCAGTACAAAAAACCCTGAACGGGTTAAAAGCTTGTGACGCAGCACTTTATCTTATATATCTAAGAATTTTAAATTTGGGACTTAAAACTAATGATATCAAAATTTATGTGACGCTATGCTATTAATTAATATATACATATATTAAAATTTATTCATTAAGATTTTATCAATTACATCTTTCATAAATTCAAAATATGAATCTTAAAAGATATGATATCAAAATTTAAGTGACGCCTTGACGAGGCTTTAAACAATGTTTTAAAATTCCATTTATTTATTTATTGTCTAAATACATTTTCATATCTAAACAATACTTTTCATTTTCCAATACACTGTTAAATACATCACTTTCACTGAATATATATAATGCACTGAAATGTATTTATTTGAATAAATAGATTTATCTTTTGGGCTACGCTATCCAAAATCAAAAATAACATTTGAATAAATATTTTTTGCGTCATTGTATCCAAAATAAGTTAAATAGATGCAAATAGATACAATGACGCAAAAACTATTTATTCAAATGTTATTTTTGATTTTGGATAGCGTAGCCCAAAAGATAAATCTATTTATTCAAATAAATACATTTCAGTGCATTATATATATTCAGTGAAAGTGATGTATTTAACAGTGTATTGGAAAATGAAAAGTATTGTTTAGATATGAAAATGTATTTAGACAATAAATAAATAAATGGAATTTTAAAACATTGTTTAAAGCCTCGTCAAGGCGTCACTTAAATTTTGATATCATATCTTTTAAGATTCATATTTTGAATTTATGAAAGATGTAATTGATAAAATCTTAATGAATAAATTTTAATATATGTATATATTAATTAATAGCATAGCGTCACATAAATTTTGATATCATTAGTTTTAAGTCCCAAATTTAAAATTCTTAGATATATAAGATAAAGTGCTGCGTCACAAGCTTTTAACCCGTTCAGGGTTTTTTGTACTGATATCAGTGCTTTTTTTAGGTTAATAATAAAAAGATAAAAACAAAAAATTAAAGACTAATGCAAAGAATTCATTTTCATGATTTCTGATCACCTTTAATTACCCCTCCCCCACCCACTTAAAAAAAGATATTTCATATTTTATTATTAATATATGCTGTGCTACTTGATTTCGTTAAAAACAACTCTGTAGTAAAGTACGTTAGTATAAGATAAGAAAGTAATGTACATTCAGCAGTGTATTTCTAAGAAAGGATTTCATAATCTATGCTGTATGTATCATTTCTCATTCTAGTTAACTATGTTTATTCTTTACACATGATGATACATATACTGCAGATGGATTAAAATGATCACGAATACAATATTCAGAATGTGCTGGAAAGTATTTCATAATCTATGCTGCGTGCATGATTCTTGTTAATTATGTTTCAACCTTTGTATAGGTTGGTAATATTGCAGATTGATTAAGACTATATCCGTTACAATATTCAGAATATGCTGGAAAGTGTTTAATAATCTATGGTGCACACAGGTTTTTTTTTCTTGTTAATTATGATTTGTTCTTGATATAGAGTGGTAAAATTACTGCAAATGGATTAAAATGATAGGTTTACAATAATGAAAATGTGTTGGAAAGTGTTTCATAATCTATACTGTATGTGTAACTTTTCATTCTTGTTAGTTTATTTATTTTTTGCTGTTTGCACAAAACATATATAAACTAACAGGGGGGGGGGAGGGAGATTTGGATGGGAAGATTACTGTACAAAGATGAAACTGATAGGTTTAAAGCATTCAGAATAAAATGGAAAGTACAGTAGACTCCCTCAAATCCGCAAACCAGAAATCCGCAACTCTCTAAAATCCGCACATACTTTATGGATGTAAACAATGAAACTTTCAGATTGGATATTTGGACAAAATGTGATTTTTTTAATTTTGTATCAATTCCATATATTTTTTTAATTTTTAATTTTCTCAATAATACTCTATTCATGTTTTTTTTTTTTTTTTTTTTTTTTTTTTTTTTTTTTTTTTCATGAAGGAAGAAAAATTTAAAAAAAAAAAATCAAGATATTGCTGATATCACTGGTAATCACAATTTTCTTACCAAATATATTTATGCATTAATCAAGATTTTTTGGTTACTAAGCCTGGCTAAACTTTAAAAAAAAAAAATCCTTATTTTATGATTTTGATGTGAATTAGTAATGTACTTTTATGAGGCAAGTTTTGTTGAATAATTTTGGAAAAATATATTTAATTTTTATAATGAATATTTAATCATACACTATTGATCATTAACTTGATCTTTGCTTTTAATATTTTAATCATTTTGAAAATTATCTAAATTTTTATTATTTTATTACTTATTTTAACATTTTATTATATTGTAAGTATTCATTATAGTCCTGAATGCACTATTAATTGCACTCAAATTACTGTTTAAAAAACGTAAACAAAGCAATGACCAGAAATCTGCAAAATTCTAAAATCCGCACAACCTCTGGTCCCAAGCTGTGCGGATTTGAGGGTGTCTACTGTATATAAACATGTTAAAGGAAAATTTTTTACTCTCGTTAATTATGCTTTGTTTTTTTGCACAGAATGGTAAAATTATTGTACATGAATGACAATAAGTTTACAATATTCAGAATGAGTCAGAAAATGCATCATAATCGATGCAGTATGCATGACTCTTCGTTCTTGTTAGTTATGTTTTGTGGGGTCATCAAGGCTTCTTGTTAGTTATGTAAGGGAGGGGGAGGAGTTTGTATCGGGTTTAAGATTTTATTAAAATTTCCATGCTCTAGTCTGTACGTATTTACATAATTTTTTTTTCTAAAAATCTTCATTTGGTTAGATAATTGTTTTTGTTTTTTTTCGGGTTTGAATCTCGATTCAGTTTGACTTGAATTGGAATTTTCAGGTTCTTGCCGAGTTGCATTTCAAGTACTAGTTTTCAATTCTGGTCAGTGGATGGGGACAAAAATTACTTTGTCTTTCTTGAACAGATTTTTATTTCCTAATTTTTTTATTTTACTTTTTTTTTTGGGGGGGGGGGGATTAGATTGGGTTTCAGGTTATTCTGATCGGGTTTGAGATAGACTTCTATTGGAATTTCCATGATCTGGTCAATACATATCGACATAAATTGTTCTTTTTTTCTAAAATCTCGATTTGATTAAATATTTTTTTATTTTTTTTTGGGGGGGGGGGGATTGAATCTGGTTTCGGATTGACTTCAAATGGAATTTTCAGGTTCTTGTTGAGTTGCATTTCAAGTATATTATTTTGTCGCAGATAAATTGGGTTACAATTGGAATTTTTTTTTTTTTTTTGGGGGGGGGGGTAGTGTTTGAACTCGGTTTAGGATAGATTTCAATTGAAATTCTTGTCAGTGTATGTGGACAGAAATTATTTGGTCTTTCTTGGACAGACTTGTGTTTCCATTGTTTTTTCCTTTTCGGGTTTGGACTAGGTTTCATGTTAACTTTCAGACTCTTGTCAGTGTGTATCGGCAGAAATAATTTTCTCTTTTCCAGATTAGGTTAAGGTTCGATGGAAATTTTTTTCAGGTTTCAATCAGGTTCAATTCAAATGGAATTTTCAAGTTCTGGTCAGGTTGCGCTTTAATGGAAAATATTTTGTCCTGTATAGATACTGGGCTCCGGTTGTATGGAATTTCCTTTTTCAGGTTCAGATTAGGTTTAAGATAGACTAATTGGAATTTCCAGATTTCTGATCACGCATATCTATGGAAATTAAGTTTTCTTTCCCAAATCGAGATATGGTTGGATAATTTTTTTTTTTTTTTTGGGGGGGGGGGGATTTGAATCTGTATTCGGTTTGACTTCAAATGTAATTTTCAGGTTCTTGTTCAGTTGCATTTCAATGTATTTTATTTTGCAGCAGATAGATTGAGTTACTCTTGGAGGGATTTTTTTCTTTCCAGTTTTGGATTGTATAGGATAGATTTCAATAGGAATTTTTCGATTCTAGTCAATGTATGTCAATGGAAATTATTTTGTCTTTCTTGGACAAATTTATCTTTTCATTAAATTTTTGTTGGTTTAGAATGGGTTTCAGGATAACTTGTAGGTTCTTGTTGGCAGACTTGTATAAAACCAAAAACTTTCTGCAAATTAATTTAATGTTGGGTGTAATTCGTATTTTTTGCGCAATTCATGGTCATCATTCATGTTTTTTATGCGATTTATGAATTTAATTTGCATTTTTGAGCAATTTATGACCATAATTCGCAATTTTTATGCGATTAATGAATGTAATTTACATTTTACATGATTTATGGACGTAGTTTGCTATTTTTATGCAATTCATAGACAGAATTTGCGTTTTTTCAGCTTTCTGTTGACGAAATTTGTGTTTTTTAATCGATTTATTGACGTTATTTATGTTTTTATAGGATTTATGAATGTAATTTGCTTTTTTTACCAATTCTTGGACGTAATTTGCATTTTTTGTAATTTATGAACGTTATTAGTGTTTTTTTGCACGATTCATGGAAGTGATTCGCATTTTTTGAGTGATTTATGAATGTAATTCACGTTTTTATGCGTTTCATAGAAGTAATTTGTGTTTTTTGAGCGATTCATGAATGTAATTTGCGTTTTTTATGCAATTCATGAATGCAAAACACTATTCGCTATTTTTATGCGATTTATAGACGTAATTTGCGTTTCAGCTTTCTGCTACCAAAATTCGTGTTTTTTGAGCGATTTATGAACATAATTCCCGTTTTACTACACAATTCATAGACATAATTTGTGTTTCTCATACAATTTCTGAACGTAATTCTCACTTTTTAAAAAACAATTCATGGACGTAATTAACGTTTTGACGATTTGTGGACCCAATTCGCGTTTTTTAAACTATTCATGGGCATAATTCGCGATTTTTATGCGATTAATGAATGTAATTTACATTTTACATAATTCATGGATGTAATTTGCTATATTTATGCAATTTGTAGATATAATTTGCATTTTTTGAGCTTTCTGTCGACGAAATTTGTGTTTTTGATCAATTTATTGACGTTATTTGTGTTTTTATAGGATTTATGAATGTAATTTGCTTTTTTTCACAAATTCTTGGACGTAATTCGCATTTTTTGCAATTTATGAACGTTATTCATGTTTTTTTGCATATTTTGAGTGATTTATAAACGTAATTCACGTTTTTATGCAATTCATGGATGTAATTTGCATTTTTTGAGCGATTCATGAACTTAATTCACATTTTTTATGCAATTCATGAATCCAATTCGGTATTTTTATGCGTTTTATAGAGGTAATTTCCGTTTCAGATTTCTGCCACCAAAATTCGTGTTTTTTGAGCGATTTATGAACATAATTCCCGTTTTACTACACAATTCATAGACATAATTTGTGTTTCTCATACAATTTCTGAACGTAATTCTCACTTTTTAAAAAACAATTCATGGACGTAATTAACATTTTGACGATTTGTGGACCCAATTCGCGTTTTTTAAACTATTCATGGGCATAATTCGCGATTTTTATGCGATTAATGAATGTAATTTACATTTTACATGATTCATGGATGTAATTTGCTATATTTATGCAATTCGTAGATATAATTTGCATTTTTTGAGCTTTCTGTCGACGAAATTTGTGTTTTTGATCAATTTATTGACGTTATTTGTGTTTTTATAGGATTTATGAATGTAATTCGCTTTTTTAACCAATTCTTGGACGTAATTCGCATTTTTTGCAATTTATGAACGTTATTCATTTTTTTGCATATTTTGAGTGATTTATAAACGTAATTCACGTTTTTATGCAATTCATGGATGTAATTTGCGTTTTTTGAGCGATTCATGAACTTAATTCACATTTTTTATGCAATTCATGAATCCAATTCGGTATTTTTATGCGTTTTATAGAGGTAATTTCCGTTTCAGATTTCTGCCGCCAAAATTCGTGTTTTTTGAGCGATTTATGAACATAATTCATGTTTTACTATACGATTCATAGACGTAATTGGCGTTTTTCATACAATTTATGAATATAATTCTCGCTTTTTTACATGATTCATGGACGTAATTCACATTTTAAGCAATTTCTGGACGTAATTCCCATTTTTTATGCAATTTGCTTTTTTTTTTTTAGCGATTCATGGATGTAGTTCACATTTTTTATGCGATTCATGCATGTAATTCACATTTTTATGCGATTCATGCATGGAACTCGTATTTTTTATGCGATTCATGGATTGAATTAATGTTTTTATTGTGGTCTTTGCACGGAATTCACGTTTTTCGCGTGGTATTTTGTTGAAATGTTGGGTTTTTTTACATGATTCTTTGTTGAGATACACTTTTTTTTTTACGCAATTCTTTGTCGAAATAAATAAATAAAAATTGTTCCTTCATAAAATTTTTTGCACATGGCGTGCGTCTATATTATACAACTCTGCTTGTCAGTGTGTATTGTCAGAATTTTTTTTTTTTTTTTTTCAGATCGAATTAAGGTTTGCTAACCCATAGACTAATTGGAATTTTCAGATTTCTGACCACGCGTATCTATGGAAATTAAGTTTTCTTTCCCAAATCAAGATATGGTTGGATTTTTTTTTTTTTTTTTTGGGGGGGGGGGGTTGAATCTGGTTTCGGTTTGATTTCAAATGTAATTTTCAGGTTCTTGTTCAGTTGCATTTCAATGTACTTTATTTTGCAGCAGATAGATTGAGTTACTCTTGGAGGGATTTTTTTCTTTCTGGTTTTGGAATGTATAGGATAGATTTCAATAGGAATTTTTCGATTCTGGTCAATGTATGTCAATGGAAATTATTTTGTCTTTCTTGGACAAATTTATCTTTCCATTAAATTTTTGTTGGTTTAGAATGGGTTTCAGGATAACTTGTAGGTTCTTGTTGGCAGACTTGTATAAAACCAAAAACTTTCTGCAAATTAATTTAATGTTGGGTGTAATTCGCATTTTTTGTGCAATTCATGGTCATCATTCGTGTTTTTTATGCGATTTATGAATGTAATTTGCATTTTTGAGCAATTTATAAACATAATTCGCAATTTTTATGCGATTAATGAATGTAATTTACATTTTACATGATTTATGGACATAATTTGCTATTTTTATGCAATTCATAGACATAATTTACGTTTTTTCAGCTTTCTGTCGACGAAATTTGTGTTTTTTGATCAATTTATTGACGTTATTTTTGTTTTTATAGGATTTATGAATGTAATTTGCCTTTTTTACACAACACTTGGACGTAATTCGCATTTTTTGCAATTTATGAATGTTATTCGTGTTTTTTTGCATGATTCATGGAAGTGATTCGCATTTTTTGAGTGATTTATGATCATAATTCATATTTTTATGCAATTCATGGACGTAATTTGCATTTTTTGAGCGATTCATGAATGCAATTCGCGTTTTTTATGCAAATCATGAATGCAAAATGCTATTCCCTATTTTTATGCAATTTATAGACGTAATTTGCATTTTAGCTTTCTGCTGCCAAAATTCGTGTCTTTTGAGCGATTTATGAACATAATTCCCATTTTACTACACTATTCATAGACATAATTTGTGTTTTTCATACAATTTCTGAACGTAATTCTCACTTTTTTAAACAATTCATGGACGTAATTCACGTTTTGAGCGATTTGTGGACCCAATTCATGTTTTTTATGCAATTTGCTTTTTTTGAGCGATTCATGGACATAATTTGCGATTTTTATGCAATTAATGAATGTAATTTACATTTTACATGATTTATGGACATAATTTGTTATACTTATGCGATTCATAGACATAATTTGCATCTTTTGAGCTTTCTATCGACGAAATTTGCGTTTTTTGATCGATTTATTGACGTTATTTGCGTTTTTATAGGATTTATGAATGTAATTTGCTTTTTTTCACAAATTCTTGGACGTAATTCGCATTTTTTGTAATTTATGAACGTCCTTAATGTTTTTTTGCACGATTCATGGAAGTTATTCGCATTTTTTGAGTGATTTATGAATGTAATTCATGTTTTCATGGACGTAATGTGTTTTTTAAGTGATTCATGAATATAATTCGCGTTTTTTATGCAATTCATGAATGCAAAACACTATTTGCTATTTTTATGCGATTTATAGACGTAATTTGCGTTTCAGCTTTCTGCTGCCAAAATTCGTGTTTTTTGAGCAATTTATGAACATAATTCCCATTTTACTACACGATTCATAGACATAATTTGTGTTTTTCATACAATTTCTGAACGTAATTCTTACTTTTTTAAACAATTCATGGACGTAATTCACCTTTTGAGCGATTTGTGGACCCAATTCATGTTTTTTATGCAATTTGCTTTTTTTGAGCGATTCATGGACATAATTCGCAATTTTTATGCGATTAATGAATGTAATTTACATTTTACATGATTTATGGACGTAATTTGCTATACTTATGTGATTCATAGGCATAATATGTATCTTTTGAGCTTTTTATCGATGAAATTTGCGTTTTTTGATCGATTTATTGACATTATTTGTGTTTTTATAGGATTTATGAATGTAATTCGCTTTTTTTTTACCAATTCTTGGACGTAATTGGCATTTTTTGCAATTTCTGAACGTTATTCGTGTTTTTTTGCACATTTCATGGAAGTGATTCGCATTTTTTGAGTGATTTATGAACGTAATTCACGTTTTTATGCAATTCAGGGATGTAATTTGCGTTTTTTGAGTGATTCATGAACGCAATTCACATTTTTTATGCAATTCATGAATGCAAGTCGCTATTTTTATGCGTTTTATATAGGTAATTTCCGTTTCAACTTTTTGCTGCCAAAATTCGTGTTTTTTGAGCGATTTATGAACATAATTTATGTTTTACTACACGATTCATAGACGTAATTTGCATTTTTCATACAATTTATGAATATTATTCTCGCTTTTTTACATGATTCATGGACGTAATTCACATTAAGCAATTTGTGGACGTAATTCCCATTTTTTATGCAATTTGCTTTTTTTTTTTTAGTGATTCATGGATGTAGTTCACAAAAACACCCCCTTGGCTGTGCCACTGACAACAAAATCTTATGTTAGTGCAAGGAGTAATTTACTCATAGACATGAGAAAAAAGTTTTTGACAACAAACCAAAAAAAAGTACAATACAGGATTTTTACCTGGCATTCTCATAAAATTTTGAATATACCCTTTTTCCCCCCTCTAATTCATAAGTTTTCATACATTCTATATTATATTCCATATTAAGAAGGCGCCACTTGTCTAGTTTTTTTTTTTTTATTCAGAACGCGTTATTAGCATTTTTCATTCAGGTAGAATTTATTTAGAATAGAATTGATAAAGAAAATGCACAAATTGAAAACCATCGAACAGACATGATAGAATCATTACGTATATTTCATGGTTTTAATAATCCACATGGATGTTTCTTGTTATGCCAATACAATCTTGCAATGTCTTAATATACAATGAATAAAGTCTGCAATTAAGTTAACCAGAGAATCTTGCAATGGATTTTTGCCGTCGCTTATTCAAATTTACTTAAGAGGAATCGAGTTAATGAAATGTTGTATAAATGTTACTTGTTAGCTTTATAGATTACTAGGTACTACTAGGTTATCCCGTCGACCAAAAAATTATCGCCAAACTATAAGATTAAATTCCAATAATGGATGATTGTGAATGTCACATTCAATGACATTAAATACAATTTGTATATTTAAAATGTCATTGATTTTTATTTCGACTTTTTATTAATATTTTACTAATTATTTGTTTTTTCATTATTTAAAATAAAAAAATATGTGATTATGTATAATTTGGCGAAATTGGTCGACGGAATAACAGTAGTAGCGATTACTAAAATATTTCAAATTGAAATAATTTATGAAACTGAAAATGTTTTAGCCAACATTTCACTTAAGTTTAAAATAAGCAATATATAGAAATTGTAAAGTCCATCAAGTGTGTGTAACTTGGGACCAGACATTGCAGAAATATAATGTGCTCATCTTTTGTTTACATTTTTAAAAAGAGTAATTTGAATGTAATAATGTACTAGAAATCATAATGAATGCTTATAATAGAGTATAATACAGTCAACTCTGTGAAATTCACAAAATGTATTATCTGCAAAACATGTTAAAATGTAAACATTGAAAAGTGTTTTAACACTTAAACTCAAAGATAAAAGATATGCAATAATTTTATTTTCATGAAATGACAAATTTTAATAAAATAAACTGGGATTTAAGAAAATTCATGTATTTTGTACCCTGTATTTAAAAACAATACTTTAAGCAAGCCAGTAAGTTTCCGTTTATTAATTATGATTAATGCAAACCTATTCTTTGCTCAAGCAGCGAAAAAATTAAAAAAATAAACAAAATATATATAGAGGTAAAATTGTTTATCAAACAATACACATAAAAAGTTCCTTGGCGAAGGAGAGTAAACTGCATTTCACCCAAAATTACTGACAAAAAACAAAACAAAACAAAATGCAGTCCAGATTTTTAACTGGCATTCTCGTAAAATTTTGAATATATCCTGCCTCCACACTGTAATCCATAAGTCTTCAAAAATACAAGCAAATAACTTTACTGCAGTTACACATTCTGTATTAATTAATAATGCATTGCAAGATTCTCCGGTTAACTTTATTGCAGAGCTTATTCGTTGTATATTGACATTGCGAGATTCAATTGGCGTAACAAGAAACAACATGTGGATTATTAAAACCTGAAAATTACTTAATGATTCTATCTTGTCTGGTTTATATTTTTTAATTCGTGCATTTTCTATATCAATTTAATGGACATTATGTAAGAATATTACTACCTGAATGAAAAATGCTCCGTGTAACTTGCCGCGTTCGGGTTCGGATTCAAAACAAAACTAGACAAGTGGCGCCCCTAGGCGTATGAATACATGACTTTCCAACAACAAATAATTTAAAATAATTTTTGTTTGAAAACTTAAAAAAAAAATCATAAGTCGAAAGTATATTGAATATGTATAATTAAAAAATATTTTCCTATTTTAAAAAAGGATTCAAAATATTTTTTCCACAAAATGCAAAAATATCCAATGTAAGAAACGTAATATTTTCTTCTTACGAAAAATAAAGGCAATATAAATAGAAATTTGATTTAGTATATATTTATTGAATGTTTTAAAGCACATGATAAGATGTTTTTGTAGTTTAAAAAACATTTATTGCTTCGATTTGGGTGTTTTAACTGTGACCATTTAACTGTAAGGTTGTTCACTCCTGCTCCGTCTGCTAACCCATAGAATAACATGTAATCCGCGAGCTAATATAGTCCAATTTTCCAAGACCAATATATAACAAACAAGAGTTTTCCTAGAAACAAGGCAAGTCTTATTACCTCTATCTTAAAGAGATTCATATTATATATAAGTTTTAATAAAATCTCCCAGCCCGTTATCTAGATCTCATTATCAGGAACAAACACCATCGTTTTCAGTTTAAAAATGGTTATCGAGATCTAAAAATATACGGCACGTAGAAATGTAAAAATTATAGGATAGGATTAGACTGGGAATATAAGACTATATTAAAAAAATTGGACCATTCTGACCAATATTTGCTGAGTTATTAGAAGGCGGCTTTTCCGATTTCCTTTGAAGTTGAGTTAGCTGTATATATGAAGTTCCGCATCTACCCTTATGACGATGGTAGGTTTTGACGATGGTAGGTTTAAAGCTGCGTCACTTGAAGGCTGCCGCCTTCTATGATATGAAACGTTCCTGATTGTAAAAATAAATCAAGAAATGTTCCTGGGAAGTAATGGGCAGCTGAGTGCCCATTATTTATACATAACGTTTCTGGAAAATAACAGAAAATTTACTGAACACTTCTGAAACGTTTCCCAGAAAAGGCAGTAAGGTTCCTGTGAAATATCAGTAATGTTTTTGTTGTCGACAGAAACGTTCCTGGTATTTCACAGGAACCTTACTTCCTTTTCTGGGGAACGTTTCAAAACTACACAGTAAATGTCCAATCATTTTCAAATGCTTCTTAGAAATAATAGGCAACCCAGCTGCCCATTATTTCCCAGGAACGTTTCTGGATTTTTTTACAGTGTTCTGGCCGCCCAATTAAAATTGGTTATAAGCAGCTAAAACAAATCATTGATCAAGACAGAGATGATCCTGTACGAACTATTGCGTTTAACATTAATGTTTGGCAAAAAATATTAGTTAACGCTCTAAAATTCCCAAATCTAACGTTAATGTTCAACCTCTGGGTGCCTTACAAATTGACTGAAGAACAAAAATGCAACATAAAAAACTGTTTGACTCTGCTCAGAAATCAAAGGAAATAGAATATTTTGGAATGAATTGTCACCTGTGATGAAAAATTGGTGTTTTTATAATAATACAAGCCGTAAAGGAAAGGGGTCAGCACTTGAAGAATCAGTAGACTCGGTTCCAAGGCTTGTCTTAATTATTAAGAAGATGCTTCCCTACATCAATTGGGATTGTCGCGAAATTCTGCTCAAAGAGAATCTGAAAAGTGGACACACTTAAAAGATCGCAGTGTACAGTAACATGATAATCAAAGTTCGGAATGCCATTCTCGAAAAACGAAGAAATGATTTTAGAATAAAGGTGTTCTCTTTCATCAAGATAACGCATGACCAAATGTTAGAGCGATGACAGCCGGGGACACTCCACAAGGGGGTATTTGATGTGATGCAACATTCCCCATACAGCCCCGACATCAGGGCCTGATTACTAACGGGGCACTCTCCCACCAGGAAAAAGAAATAAAGAATTTTTCCTTATTCATGACAGTAATCTTGTATGAAAAGGGCGTTTGAAGAAGACGAAAATTTCTATAAATTTTTTCTGGTGAGAGAGTGCCCCGTTAGTAATCAGGCTCTGCCCGACATGGTTCATTCGGATTTTAATCTCTTTTCACATTTACATCTGCACCTTGATGGCACAATTTTCACTTAAAATGGGGACATCATAAATGAGGTCTATCTCATTCTGGTTTCGCGCACGCATAATTTTCCTCAGAATGGATATAAAAGTCATCAAAACGTTGGCAAACAAAATTGTGACTTATGAGGAAAAATTGGTGTATTACAATAATACAAGCTGTAAAGAAGGGTGGTCAGCACCTGAAGAATCAGCAGTCTTGGTTGCAAGACGTGCCGTTACTAATAAGAAGGTACTTTTTTACATCTGTTGGGGTTGCCGCGAAATTCAACACAAACAGTACTTACAATATGGTCAGGCTGTAGAATTAGAAAGAGATTCGATTTCTCATTACTTTTTATTTTTTGTATGTATTTATCATCATACAAAAGAAAAAATGTGAGCGAACAACTTTTTACTCAACGTAATGTTGAGATAATTGCAGTAAAATTGCGGGTTTCTTCTGCATTTTAACCATTTAAATGATCAATAAGTTTGAAAAACTCTCAACTAATGTCAATATTTTTCATTTTTTTTACAGAATTTTTAATTTTTTATCAACGGTTTTCCAAAACAGAATTTCTTTCCAAATTGAATGAGAAAAATGCTCGGATTAAATAATGCAAAATTTATAATAAATTTTTACTGGTTTGAATAATAATTTATGACTGGCGTATGGATGCTCGTACGTGGTAAGAACATTTCATGATTCACAAAAATATGTTGCCCGTGCGACTTACGGGCAAAAGAGAGAAGCAGTTATTTAGAATCAAAGTAAACTAACGCCATTTTATGTTTCCACATGTTTCTTTACAGAATGAAACAAATTATAGTTACCACAATTTCATGCTTAAACGCCGTACCTTGGATAACTCGATTTACCATCAGAATTATTTTTTTAACCCTTTCCGGCACACTGTGCCCGGTCTGGGATACCTAATTTTCATTCTAATCTTGTAAATGGCACCAGTAATATTTCACTAAAATTTTGCTTTTACAATGAAAGCTTAAATTAAGGAATTCAAAATGTCTGACAAATTCGTTTGTGAATTCCTGAGCAAGTCGAAAATTTCTCATTTTACTAACAAATTTTGCCCGTGCCGTAAAGGGTTAAATGTTACTTGATTGCATTGAGCACGCATTTGACTTCTTTTTTTTTCAATAAATTTTCTGGTTTCAAATGGAATTTACTAAGCCGGGACGTATACGCGGGATATTGCGGTACATTTATCTGAAGCGTAGTTGCACGAAAAATAATTGATCCCCTTTGTTTCTTGACCCCTTATACATATACTCTTAATGTAATACAATCCAGGAATGTTTCAATCGTAAAACTATAGTTACAAATAAAAACTTTCTTATTTAAACTTTTCTATTTTTTTTAAACATTAATCGACATTAAAATATTTTTAAAACATAAAAAATTACTTTGCGGGAATAATTATATTTCACATTTTCTAACGATTGCATTCGGTGTTCAAAATAACACTTTAAATTCCATATTACACTGAAATAAAAACATCGACATTTTTATTTTCTAATTTATTTTAGCATTAAAAAATTCATCTTAAAGAGACCTTCAATAAATGTCTGTATGAATATTAAAAGTATTAAAAGTCTTTTTTTATGTGATTATTTTTTTAACCTCTTTATGTTTGCAATTTTCTCCTAGTTTCATTATCGATGTTTTCGGGAAAGAAGCTTATTTCTTCGTAAACATTATTTTTGTTTAATTTTAAAGCTTTGATTGCCAATATTTCCCATAAATACTGACAAAATATATCATAAAAATTTCCAATAATCGATATTCCAGTCCTCTTCCCTATGAATTCAGCGCACTTATTTTAATTATATTATGGCAGAAGAGAACTAATGGACGCATTTTGATGCAGTAATAATCTGAAATACATCGTATTAAATTTGTCTTCTGCTCTCTTACACATTTTTAACTGCGTGTTATATCTCTAAGAAACATTTAAATTATTTATTTGAATGCCTTTAAAATTCATAGCATACCAATAAATTTTAAAAATGGATTTTCAATATGTTGAACTTTTTAAGAATATGTACAGTCTTGGAAAAAAAAGTAAACACCTCCTACTAACTCCTCAAGAAACTATTGTAGATGGAGATGACCGATACCGAATGGTTAGAAATAAAGTCTACTTTTAAATGATGCGTATAAAATTTGTTTAACCCCTTGAGGGGTAAAGCACTTCTGTTCCTAAAATGTTCAAATGATTGATTGATACCGGGATTCAAAAACAAATTTATATGATAGTAAGTAAAAGCTGTGATTTTTTTTACGTACATTGTAAAAAACAAAACTTAGTACTAAAATTCCGGTGCCAACGTGGCTTAAGGGAATTAAAATTAAGTGGTATAAATAATATACCGGTGCCCTTCAAGGGGTTAACCCCTTGAAGGGCCCCTTTCCGGCACGGACAAAATCTTTTAGTAAAATGAGAAAGTATCGACTGACACCGGAATTCACAAACGCATTTTTTAGATAATCTGAAAACTTTAATTTAAGCTTTTATTGTAAACGCAATATTTTACAAAAATTTTATTGATGCCGTTTGCAAGTTTGGAATAAAAATTAGGTATCCCAGGACAGAGCACAGTGTGCCGGAAACGGTTAAGGGATTCTCTTCATACATAGCTGCCAACTTTCAACTAATCTTCCGTAATACCTGGATTAGTTTGATCCAGGTTAACGTCATTTCAAACCAGAAAATATATTTCATGAATCTTTATTTTTTTAATTTCAAGATTGTTAGTGGAGCATACTTAAATTAATTTCTTTGAAAATTTTCTGGTTCGAAACTCATTAAACCAGGGTCAAATTAACGCATGTATTACGGATAATCTATGTCAGGTTGGCACCTATGTCTACATATTAAAATCGACAATAACTTTTTTTACAATAGAAGTATCCCATTCTGGCAGCTTAAATGATTCTTACACCCTTCAATTAGCATAAAAAATAATTTACATAGAATTCGTACGATATGTTTCCGAGAAATTAGTTAATTTAACCCCTTGAGCTCTGCTGGTATAATTTTCTACCACATAGTTTTAATTTCGAAATATCACATTGGCACGAAAATGTCGACCAAGTTTATTTGAAAAAGGTTAATGCATTTTTTTTGTGTTTATCGTTAACCGGTTTTGTTCTTTGCAAAATACTGGTGCCAATGTGACATTTGGAATTTTGAAGAAAGTTACACCCCAGAGCTCAAAGGGTTAAAATGAGTGCATTTTATTATTCAAATTGAAATCAGTACTCCATTGTTGACCGAGAGAACCCTCATCTTGATCAAGGCAATTCAGGCGTCATTCAAGCAGTCGTTGAATACTGCTGGATTACATGATAGCTTACAAAGTTTTGACACTTCTATCGCAGACGGTAATTGAACCATAATTTTCCTGTTTTTTAAGCATATTTTGAAAACTACTTTAAAGAAATTTTGGATTTCCATAAATCAGGATTTTAAAATTTAAATCCATCAAAAAAACTGTAGTTTGCAATTCCTAATTTTATGGAATATTAATTTCGTTATTCATATAATATAATTTTAAAAAATTGCAAATTCAAAGTATGTATGCTTGATATTTTAGAATTATTGCTACATATAATTTAACACATAGGAATATAATTTCAGGAGATATTTAATAAAAATGTGAAAATGTAATTTAACATTAGATTAGAACTTTAAATTTTGAATGTTTATAATTCAAAAACTTATTAATTAAATAATTTGAAATTTGGTGTGTAGGGATATTTTGGATCGAAAATTAAAAAAAAATTAATTGAGCACTGCTATTTAAAAACAATGAAGTTTGGGCTCGTTTTAACATGTAGATAGCCCCCTAAATAAATTTTATGTACGGCATTTAAAAGTAGACTGTATTTCCAATCGTTCGGTACCAATAATTTTCTTCTACAAAAATTTGTTGAAGAGTTAGTAGGGGGTGTTTACTTTTTTTCCACGACTGTACATGGTGTTCTTAAGGAAACTGCGAATTTCGAGAATTCTTCGCATATAAAATATATAGGATTACAGGACTTAGATACAAAAGGATCTATAAAATTTCCTGTTAATTTACATTGTTTCTCTCAAAGTAATCGTTGGTTTAAGTAATAGCAAAGTTTTTGTCATAAAATAAAGAGAATATTTCTATTTTAAGATATTGATTAAACATTTTCATGTTTCATAGTGACCTTAATGAGTGATACTCTCTAAGTGATTCGTGGTCTGAAGAGTTATTCTCAAAAAAAAAAAAAACTAGAATAGGATAAAATAAAACAGTAAGCTAGACGAACAATTTACCCTAGTTTTTTTAATTACGTACTTTAAAAAAAAATACTTAGCTTAATGCTGTGTGGCGTATATTTAAATACAGTAATCTTTTAAAATTAGCGGTTTTAACATTCGCAAGTTTTGATTATTCGAATGCAGGACATTTCAACATTCGCACAACTTTTTGAAAAGAAAAATCTTTTACATTTGCATTAACAACATTTGCAAGAAATATACTAGGTGCGCAATTAAGTTTCTGGTTTTCACACATGGATAGCGCTAACGACACATGTAGAAGACATATATGTCTGAAGTTATTTTTTTTCAATAGTTTTGACATCTGTTAACAATAAACTGTCATAATATCAATACATATCGCAATGCAAAAATATTTTTTCTAGCAACGAAGATGTTGAATTTTGCGCCTAATAAACAGCGTTTGCGAGAAGTGTTGTTTTCACCTTTAATTTGAAAAAAAATTGCAGTTGAAGGACATCGTTTGTTAAGGAGACTTATGGCAAACATGCATCATCAGAAAATACCTGTGAATATTTGTTTAAATGCTTTAGAAAAGGCGATTTCTCCGCAAAATAAAAAAATTGAGGATCTGCCGATCTGCAAGCGTTATTAACCCTTTGAGCTCTGATGGTTGAAATTGCTACCACTTAATTTTAATTCCAAATTGTCACAACGGCACCGGAATATTCGACCAAATTTATTTGAAAAAGATTTAATGCAATTTTTTATGTACGTCGTAAACGTAATTTTTTCTTTGCAAAATACTGATGCCGTTGTGACATTTGGGACTTTAGCGAAATTTACCCACCAGAGCTCAAAGGGTTAAAGAAAGCTGATAACAGAAAGCAAGATTCACTTAGGGAGGCATTAAACATGACTCGCCAAAGTACTTCCAAACACTTACATGTCATGCACAAACTCAAAAGGAAGGAAAATGGATGCTGCATGAGTTGACTGAAAGACATGAAAAACCGAAGAGCAATTATCGAATTTTTGCTTTTGCGCACAGAAGAAATAGGTTTCTGCATAGCTACCAACTCTTCCGACTTTTCAACCCGGAAAAATTTAATAGAAATTTTTGCCTTACTTAATTGACAAATTATGGCGATTTGGAATGGTAAAATGTATTGTAAAATTTTTCTGGTCCAAAAAAGCGGAAGATGTTGGCAGCCACGGTTTCTGCATTGAATTGTTATTGACGATAAAAAGTAGAAATGTATTTAGTTTAATATTGGTGCAAACAGAATATAAAATTAGCACTTCTGTGGTCACGAGTTTTATATTCGTGGAACCTAACCCTCACGAATGTTAATCCTTTGAGCTCTGATGGTTGAATTTTCTACCACTCAATTTTAATTCCAAAATGTCACACTGGCACCAGAAAATTTAATAAAATTTATTTGAGAAAGGTTAAAGCGTTTTTTCGTGTAAATCGTTAACCGATTTTTTTCAAATGTGATGCAAATGTGACATTTGGAATTTTGAAGAAATTTACCCACCAGAGCGCAAATGGTTAAGGGATCACTGTACTTTTATAAAGAATTTTCGATTCCAAATTGAACTATCTGTATTTTTGATGCCGGTCCAGATTAATGCTTATAGTCCTCCTTCTATTAACCACTTAACCCTTTCCGGCACACTGTGCCCGGTCTGGGATACCTAATTTTAATTTCAAACTTGCAAACGGCATCAATAATATTTTAGTGAAATTTTACATTTACAATAAAAGCTTAAATTAGGGGTTTGAAAATATTTAAAAAAATCGTTTGTGAATTCCGGTGTCAGTCGATAATTTCTCATTTTACTAACAGATTTTGCCCGTGCCGGAAAGGGTTAATCGTCGCACCCGAGACATTCACGGGCTGCAAGCTTCAGGGTTTTTATTCAGAATTGTTTGATTCCCACCAGTTTTATAAAATATTGTAATTGGTTTTATTTTGGTATCATGTTACTTGTCCATTAAATAGGATGAATATTTTTTTTTTCAAAAAGTAGTGGCAATAAGGAATTTGAATTTTTAAACCGTAATTTAATGCGACCATTAAGTGATTAAAGAAATCATACACGTATTATTTCCATTAACTAAAGATAATATTTAATCTTGAAAATACTGGTGTAAAAAAGACTATTCAGAATTGTAAAAATACCACTGCCTTAACCCTTTCCGGCGCGGAGTAAGTTTAATTGAAATAATTATCTGCCACCAGAATTTATAAACGAATTTATTAGAGAATACGAACTTGCTTATTTTCAGGCATTTTATCAAAGGAAAATTTTAATTAAATATTCTTGGTGCCAGTAAAATTAAAATTAGGTGTCCTTTTTAAGGGACACCGCGCCGGAAAGGGTTAACCCCCTTGGGGGGGGAGGTCGAATAACCGATATACGTACCACTTAAGAGGCTTAGAATTCTGCGTTATTTTAACCAGTTGCTTTTATAGTAAAGTTTACCTCATTTAATAGGAGCATTTTTCAATTGTTTTACAGAAAATTTTCTGTTTTAAAAAACCGGTGGTAAGATTAAAAATTTTAAAAAAGGCTTTCGTCGCGAAGGGTTTTATCACAAGTCATGCCAAGGAACCACACAATGTTATAAAAATTATTATCTTGTAACATCTTCATGAAAAGGATTACCGTAACTTCTGGCATATAAATTGCGGATCAAACATTACATTTTGGACTCAGGAATCGCATTTAGTGATTTAAGACAAATATTCACGGGAATTTAATAAGTTACATTTCTTTTTAAAAAAATTCTTGGTAGAAAAACGATTGTCTGATCCACAGATTAAACGCCAGAAATTACGGTCTATATATGCACACGTGTCCAACTCCCACTAATCTGTCTTAGTATGAGAATTAATTTTAACCAGATTTAATCCGTTTCACACTAGAAAAGCAAAAAATATACTTAAAGAAATTAGATCCCTGTTAAACATGAAATTAAATAAATGAAGTTTCGTCAAATAAGTTTTTGGTATAAAAGTTGTTAAACTGGTATAAATGAATCTATAAATTACAGTAATACTTTAACATTCACGAGGGTTAGGTTCCTGGAAATCTCCGTTGACGTCAAAATCGCGACCGCAAAGCTGCCATGGGCGACTTTATTTATATCCTATTGCCATCACTGTTTTTTTTAATTACATTTTATATTATATATTTCTTGCAAATGTTGTCAATGCGTATGTAAAAGATTTTTCTTTTTAAAAAGTGGTGCGAATGTTGAAAAGCTCTGTATTTTCTATTTCATGAATAACCAAAACTCGCGAATGTCAATGAATTATTTAACCCTTTCCGGCACACTGTGCCCGGTCTGGGATACCTAATTTTAATTCCAAACTTGCAAACGGCGCCAACAATATTTTAGTGAAACTTTGCTTTTACAATAAAAGTTTAAATTAATAAATTCAAAATATCTCACATACTCATTTGTGAATTCGAGTGTCAGTGGATAATTTCTCATTTTACTAAGAGATTTTGCCCGTGCCGAAAAGGATTAACGGAGAATCAGTTGGAGCTTAGATTTTCTGCAAATATGCGCCTTTTGAAAATGAGAAAAGAAATTGTTTTTGGTATCATTAACGCGTTGAGTGCCACGTTAGTCACCAGTGACTGACATTGAACATTCCGTTTAAATCACTTCTTATTTAAGGATGTAATCCTCTAATAATTAAAAATTCAGTAAAATTAAAATATTTTTTCTATAATTACTTAAAGCAATATGTATATATTTTTAGTTTTATATCACATTTTACAATTACCATGTTAGACACCGGTGACTGACGTGGCCTGGACGGAAAGTTTAGTGTCAGTCACCGGTGACTAACGTGGCAACCAACGTATTAATAAAAAATATCGTTTCCTTTATATATTTACCGTAATTTCCCGCATATACACCACAACTTAGTAAAGTCCTTTTCAAACCAGAAAATTTATTGAAAAAAAAAGAAGTGAAATGCGTGCTATGCATAAGCAAGTAACATTTAAAAAAATAATTCTGTTGGTAAATCGTGTTATTCAAGTTACGGCGTCTACGCCCGAAAATACAGTAGTGCTTAGACGAGTTTAAATATACAAAAGTGAGTAGTTAATGATGCCCACTGAATCACTGTTGTCAGATTGTTTGATTGTCACCGCGTTTTGAAATAGAAATAGTCGGCCTATTTAAAAAAAGGGGGGGGGATGAAGAATCTTGAAAAATAAGACGATTTTTACTATTTTAAGAAAGTGGTGACATTCAAATAATCTGGATTTAAAAAGTTCCCGATCTGGTAACACTGAACTCAATCAAATTTGTATATACGACGTTATTTCCGAAGTTCTTAATAAAAAGATTTTAATAAATTTGAATTTGTTATTTCTGACTGATCTTCATCTCTTATATTAATTAAAATGTAATAAAATTAGTAAAATGTTTTAATTGTAATAAAATATCATGAAATTATAAAAATGTTGTGAAAAAAAAAAACGTTATCATTCTGAGAAATTAGGCAAAAGTACTTTATAGCATTGAGATAATCATATATATGTATATATATATATATATATATATATATAAATCTGTCGATTCAACTATAAAAACCAATTCACGTTGTTTAGAAAATAACTTGTCTTCAGTAACCTTGATAATAAAACTATCACTTCCTTATAAGAAAAACGAAAGCATTATTAACTGCCTCGCACATTCTGTGCTTTTCCACTTAGTTTTCCGTTTCGTAATATCACTCGGAAATATGAAAACGCTTTTGTCATCAAGAAATTTTCAGGTATTCTGCTCCAATTCCTCCATTATTTCATGGAACGCATTATTACACTCATGCTTTGTATTCATTTGCAATAACCAGTTTTGTATTTTCCGATGTAATCATTCGATTCGAGCAGAGTGTCAAATATTCACTATATGGATTTTGAGTTCTAATTTGTAAGAGAAAGTCGTCGGTCATTTGATACTTGATAAATCAGTAGTACAATTCGTAAAACAGGGTTCGAACAATTGCACCACTTAATTCATACAGTATTTTCAAAGTATCTCTCTCCAGACAAATATTGCGAAATTTGAGAATAAAGTTGGGCGCTATGAATTTTGTTTCTTAAAAATTAAATATAAATTTTCTTATCATTGATAGTGGTATCAGAGTCCTTAAAAAATATAAGGAGTGTGCGAACCTTGTAAAATCTTTTAATTGTAAAACAATAAATAAAATATTATAAAATTTTTAAAATGTTGTGAATAAATAAATAAATTTATTAAAGCTACTATTCTGTGAAATTAGGCAAAAGTATTTCATATCATTGAGATAATCGTATCTATATATCTGTCGATTCAACTATAAAAACCAATTCACATTGTTTAGAAAATATCTTGCCTTCAGGTAATCGCGATAATAAAACTATCGTTTCCTTATCAGACTACCGAAAGCATTTTTAATTGCCTCGCATATTCTGCGCTTCTCCACTTTGTTTTCCCTTTTGTAATATCTCTCGGAAATATGAAAATGCATTTGTCATCAAGAAATTTTCGGGTATTCTGCTCCAATTCCTCTATTATTTCACGGAACGTATTATCACAACCACGCTTTGTATTCATTTGTAATAACCAGTTTTGTATTTTCCGATTTAATTGTTCGATATGAGCCAAGTGTCAAATATTCACTAAATGGATATTGAGTTCGAATTTATACGAGGAAATAGTCAGTCATTTGATACTTGATAAATCAGTCATTATTTACTTTTATTTTTAGGGGATTTAACCAAGGCCTTTAATTCAATGAACACCGTGCATCAATATTTTGAATGTAGACGATAGGTTCGAAGATAATTCGATAAGATAATATTGTTGTGTATGTTTTGAATAAACAAGTAAAATTGGGTCAGACTTTAGCGCATTAAAATATTTCAAAGATAGCAAGACATGTAAGAGGATGGCAAGTGGCAACTCATTAACCCTCTCCGGCGCAGTGTTACCACCCCGGCAACACCTAATTTTAATTCCAAACTTGCAAACGGCACCAAGAATATTTTATAGAAATTTCGCTTTTACAATGAAAGCGTGAATTTGGGAATACTTAATTTCTATAAAAGTCGTTTTTAAATTCCGGTGTCAATCAACAATTTCTTATTTTATGAGCAGAATTTGCCTGTGCCGGAATGGGTTAAAATAAAAGAGGGAACTACCAGAATTTTCTTTTAGAAAATACATAAAAAGTATAAAGAGCTTTAAAAAGGCTGATTTTTCGTCAACAAAATACTGGTATTCGATACCTTTTTCGACTGTGTTTTTCCCTGTCCACTCGCCACCCTGTATAAACTAATGTAACACTAGAGCTACCGTAATTTCGGGTAGATAAGCCGCAGATTAACAATTCAATTTCAACCCAGAAAAATCATTCATTAATTAAAGATAAATATATACCGCGATACAAAATGTTACTTTTTATTTTTGAAAATTTCAGGATCAAAATAGAATTGTTTGAGCTGCGGCTTATCAACCCGAAATTACGGTACTGGAAATTTGCGTCAAGTTTTTCAAAAATATTTCACACCAGAATTTTGATTTAAAACAGTTTAACAATTTTATTTAACGTTTATCTTCTTTGTTTCTTTTAAACTTATTTCATAAACGAATTTTTGCTTTGAGCCGAAATATATTCATAGGGAAGCTGTCAAAATGACGGCTCACGGTAGCAATTTTGTTAATGTTTATAAAGTATTAAGTAAATTCGAATGGTTAAAACAACACTATTACACAATTACAACGGTTTTGCTTTTTCCTGCTGCATTAAAAAAAATCCTTTTCAAAAATCCTTTATGCACTAACAGCATTTTTAAATACCATTAGCCGAAATTTAATATAAAAGTTATGTAAGCTGTCTACTAATAAAAGTTTCTTTTTCTTTCACCACAAAATACACTTCTCCATCAGATTTAGAAAGCGCAGAGAAACAATCGAAGTTAAATATTTTAAAAAAATTGTAATTTTCGTAATCATGTACATAGGTATAGCTTTTTATATATATAAAAAATGTTATATGAACCATTTTTAACTGCAAAAGTTTTCATTTATAGCGAGGATCATAATACATTCAAATACATTGCTTTTATAACAATTGTGATATTTCCACAAAAGTATTTTTTATTAATTTATCTAATTATTTTTGTAAATATTTTGGAAAAAAGTTTATATCTACCGATTTATTTATTAAATCTTAATGAAAAAACGTACCTAAACTCAAATTGTCATTGTTTAAAAATTCCAGTGTATATTCAGATATTAAAGAGAATAACTAATGACTTGAAGTAACTTCATAATAAATCATTCCGTAAAAAAAAAAAAGGTTTAATTCATATTTTCGGTGACGGAAAAAGACAAAATATTTTCGGCTTCACCCCTTAACAGCTTAAATTTTTTCACACGATAAACAAGAAATAAGGACAAACATCACATTTTTCGTATTAAAACAACTTGTACAATCCAAAAATGTCTGGCCAATTATTAAACAAAAATTGTCGTTAAAAATTAATGGTGTCCAAAAAATTTTAAAACAAATTAAACAAACTCTGCTTGCCAGATCGTCGTTCAGGTTAAGGATGCTGGTCAATTAGCTCCAGAATTGTTCTCTATAATGTTAATTCTAAGGGCGTTTGATGCATTTGTATATTAAAAATAACTTTTGAAAAATTATTATTTTTAATTTCATTTTTCTGTGTACTTTTCTTAAAGGATATCTCTCTTTTTCTTATATCTTAAACTATTTCTAAAAGCTATGCTGAACTTAACATTTTATGTGTTAAAAGCTGACGATCTATAAGTATATTTATAACATTTTATATAAAATTAAGTATATACTTTAGAAATATTTTCCATATTAACACTAGAACCGCGGAATTTTTTTTCTCGTGATTCCTAAAAAAATTTCACACTAGAATTTTCATTTTAACTAAACCACTAATTTTTTTATATTATTTTTCTTCATCATACATATAACTTATTTTATAAAGAATTTTCTGGTTAAAAACAACATCTATTCATTTGCTACGGGTCAAAATGACCCGGTTCGGCGGTTCTAGTATTAAGAAAAACAGAGGAGTCATTTAACACTAGAACGCCCGGAAGTAGTCTATTCGACTCAGACCATGTGATTAAATTTCAATTCGAACCAGAAATATTTTCTTTAAATAAGTTAAATTTCAATCACGCAGATTTACGCTAAATACATCCTTTGAATAACTTTGAATAAAAATTCTGGTGTGAAATATTATTATGAAACTTGAGTAAATTTCCCGTGCTTTCTAGTGTTAAGAAGTGTGCACAATTAACTGAAGTTAAAAATATTTATTACCCGAGGAGATATTTTAAATATACTCATACAATAAAAGCCTATAAACTTTATATTACTGAGGGATATTCGAAAGCTGAGTGACTAGCCCCCTTAGGGGTTAAGTGGTTAAAAGTAGAGTTTGGAAAAAAAGTGCAATTGTTGACATCTATGCGATTAAAAAAACAGGAGCAATTACGCTTGTATAATTTTTAACTCTCAACGGAAAATTTGA
Organism: Maratus speculifer; assembly: GCA_964019185.1. NCBI lineage: Eukaryota > Metazoa > Arthropoda > Arachnida > Araneae > Salticidae > Maratus > Maratus speculifer. Next base: position 269,146,886 of record OZ025293.1, on the reverse strand, counting down.
AAAAAATTCTAAATAATTTAAAGTAAATTCCACGACTTTTTCCCTCCAAAGTTAGAAAAGTAAAATTTAATAAAATTCTTCTGATGCAAATCTTCATTAATCGTATCTGGGATAAATATATCCCACCGTCCCCTAAGGGGTTAAGTGGTTAAAATTGGAGGTAAAAAAAATGTTAATGTTAACATCTATGCAATAAAGAAAATAAATAAAAAACAGGAGCAAGGGTTTCTTGCTAACTTAACCTTTTTAAAGTAAATAGTTTTTAAGATCATACCAGAAATTTTATGTAGTAATTTTTTCGGTTAAATAAATGAGCGACTTTTTTTCACCTAGTAAAACTATTTATTATTATTATTATTTCTGTTATAAATTCAAAATTTCCGAATTTAAAAAAGACTAATATGGTAGCCCTATCAGGATCAGTAGCAATATACAATAGTATTTTCTTTTTCATTAAACATTTTTTTCTCATGCAGAAAATTTAAATATTTTTTTATCTCAAAAGCTAAAATGGTGTGTTTGCGAGACACCAGAATTTACTAACAAATTTATTTGATATTATATTTAAAAATATGAACAAATTAAAAAAAAACTTTATTCGAATATTCTGGTGCTAGTATGGCTTTTTGAGATTAAAATAATATAGTATAAATAATATCCCACCGTCCTTTAAAAGATTAAAATTTGTTTTGATACGAGTGAATATCACATAATGTGAGATTTTGATTATCCGAGAAACTGAAATTCTCCACTGAAAGCAATTCAAAATTTCAAGCGGTAATCATTTCTGTTGAAGGAAAAAAATTCCATGTAAAGTTGTTAAATTTTAAAGAGCTTAACAAATAAGTTAATTAATATGTAATTATATGTGATTTCTTTGCATATATATGCCAGGATAATTCCAATTTCATTCTAAAAAATTTCTCTTTTTTTGGTCTAATATTTTAATTTTATTTAAAGAAACATATTTTCTAAATGGTGGCTCAAATTCAATTTATTGTTTAGTTTTGTGAGTTAATTTATGTAAACCGGGAAAATGAAATAAAACAAACCTACTCAATTTTTAAAAACTTTAAAAACATTATTTTCAAAGAAATATCGATAAGATATTGCTGGTAGTCATGAGTTTGCTATTTCTGACGAAATATATCAAAAATAAAAAGAATTAGCTTGCATCGCCATATTTATTCCTGATAAAATACTAAAATGAGCTGGACAGGATAATGACATTGACAATCATATTTTAATTATTTTAAATTATTTGTAAAAATTTTTGCCTTCTATGCGTATTTTTTTATAAGGCATAAATATTAATTAGAAATTAAAATACATATTAATACAGTATAGCACAAGGCTTTTACCTTGAAAACATCACAGTGTGATATGCCAAGAAAATGACAATCTGAAATTTTAATTGCTTTATTTTCGTTATTATAAATGTAATGTCTCTTGAAAACACTTACAATAATACTTTTTACCAGAAAGTAAAATTTATATATATATATATATACCGGGTGTCCCAAAATTGACTGATGAATGATGAATTTTAAAATTGAATAACTTGCAAACGGTGACAGCTATTTAAAAAAAATTTGCAGGAGGGTTATGTATAATTTCAGGAGTTTTTTTTCCGTAATTTGTTATTTTAGTTCGCATCTCAAACAATAGGTGGGGCTGACGGCGATTGAAGGCCAGGTGATCAGTGCTGAGTGAAGCGTCGACCTGGCCTTCAATCGCCGTCAGCCCCACCTATTGTTTGAGATGCGAACTAAAATAACAAATTACGGAAAAAAAACTCCTGAAATTATACATAACCCTCCTGCAAATTTTTTTTAAATAGCTGTCACCGTTTGCAAATTATTCAATTTTAAATTCCATCAGTCATTTTTGGGACACCCGTTATATATACCGTAATTTCGGGTGTATAAGCCGCGGAACAAACAATTCTTTTTGGACCCAGAATTTTTTAAGAAACAAATGTAACTACTTAGATCGACGTAAATATTTGTCTTCAATCACTAAATACGATTTCTGGGTCCAAAAAGAATTGTTTGATCCGCGGCTTATACACCCGAAATTACGGTATATATAAATTTTACTTTCTGGTAAAAAGTATTATTGTAAGTGTTTTCAAGAGACATTACATTTATAATAACACAAATAAAGCAATTAAAATTTCAGATTGTCATTTTCCTGGCATATCACACTGTGATATGCGCCACCTATTGTTTGAAACTCGAACTAAAATTAAAATTACGGTAAAAAAACTCCTGAAATTATACATAACAATCCTGCAAAATATTTTTAAATTGCTGTCACCGTTTGCAAGTTATTGAATTTTAAAATCTATCAGTCATTTTTGGGACACCCAGTACCTATTTGCATTATGTAACACTTAAAAGGAGTTTTATTGTGATGACTGCAATTTTTGCATTTAGGGATATTCTCCCATACGTACTGTTTCATTTTATAAATTGATGAAATCAGACCGAAATCATTATTTTTCACATTAATATTTTTGTTTATTTGTTTAATTAAAAACTTATATATTAAACTATTAATTTAATTATTAATAATTTCAATTATTAATATTTATTTTTTAATTATAATTATTTTAATTATTTTTTATTATTAATTATTATTTACATTGTGGAAATAATTTTTCTTGCTGTGCAAAATTTTTATAATTTATTACCTATTTAGCATGCATTTAAATTTATGTTATTACTCTCTTAATTAAAAAAAAGTAAATTCCAAAGCATCAAGCTTTTATAATCCTGCCTAATTGTGCCTTCGAATATTGTTTAAATACATTTATGCCTTTGGACTTATAATTAAGCATTTGTTATTGTTGCTTCTTTTTCTGATTTTGAAACCTTTATATTAGCTTTCTTCTTTCTGAATCCTATAAAAGCATCTTCTGCGTAAAAATAAAAATGTAAGGAAAAAGCTTGTAGCTATGTTATTATTCTCGAATGCATTTAATGTAAAAGCTTCGTTTTCATTGTATTGGATAAATATTTTCTGTGTCCAAAACAGTCTGTGTTATTTTTCCATCCTATTCATCGCGGGATATTTCTATTCTCTTAAATAGACAGCACCTTTTCTGCAGGTTTATTTTTTCCTCATAAAATGTGTTGTGATAGAAATATTATTATCATTTTGTACGTTGCTTATTTAAGCATTTTTGATTTTCAAGTACTTAAGAAGAAAATATTATAAATTATCATACCTGCCATTGTCTACTCTTTTATAACATAATTACACAACATTTTAACCAGAAATTTCTTTTAAACGTAATAAATCTATTAAATAAGCTCTAATACAAATTTTCAGTAATTTCTTAAGGCCCCGCACTAGGCACAGAAAAATACCCGGCAGATAGTGTAATGTCTATGGCAGCGTTCTTCTCAAATATCTCGCTTAAATTTTAATATTTTTACATGATTGTTTTTGCACAAGATAGCTGAGGACGAACCACAACCCGCCTAGTTTTTACTTTTTCGATTTTGCTTATATATTCTTTTTTATATTACGATAGTTTCAATTTCAGAACCGGTTTAACCCATTAGTGCCTAGCGTCCCTTTTTAGTGACGCTTAAAAAGGTGCATTCAGCACTGTTTTTGACACCGGTAAAAAAGAAAAGCAATAATTATTTTATTTAAATGATGCATTTTCGTGATTAATGAACTAAACTTAACACTAGAACAGCCGGATTTTGGACATACCTAAAACCGCCGTTTGGTGTCAATTTGACCCCCATGAGAAATTCAAGCCATATTAAAATAAATATATTTTTTAAATGATAAATGAGGTTTAAATTGAAAAATATAAAAGTTTTTATAACTTTTTCTTTTTTATTTATTTAGTTTTTAGAGATCGTTTATCCCAATTTTTACATTCTTTTGAAATGACAGTATATAAATGACAATGTATAATTCAAAATATTTTACTACACAATAGTACACAAATACAATAGATTTCATAATATATATATATATATATATATATATATATAATATTGCACAATAAAATTGATAAAAAAAAAAATAAAATAAAAATACAAATAATAGAAATTAGCGTACAACATGTTTCAAAGAGAGAAAATAAAAAACATAATTCCTGAATAAGCATATAAATGTGTTCCAAAGTTATTTAGACATTAGCACAAGTAATACAATAAACGTGCTTGATGGTGACATCAACACACTTACCACAAATTGGTTTCTGTCATCCCTCACAGCTTGCAGAAGTTTTATTTCGTCCCTTGCAATGTTGAAAAGCACATTTCTTTCGCTTCAGGGTCTGTGGTCGATCAATTGAGGGGCATCGTTGCGCAACGCGCTACTTCTCAATTCTTCCACAAGGGCAAGAATAAATTCCCAACGTGAAATTGAGGTTTTTGAGTATTCCTTGAAAATTATCCAAGCATTTAGTGCAGCAATATACAGGACGTTATAAAAGACGTGAAGAGGCCATCTGCGAGTTCCACATCTTGTAGATTATTTTCGTAGCATCTGATCTGCTACATCTACACCACATTTAGTTTTATTGTTGTAAACAACAGTGCTCGGCTTCTTCTTTACACTACTTTCTGCAAACACATTCGTGTGTATAGTGCTCAGAATCACGACATTCATTTTGTTTTTGCACCTGTATATCGTGAGTATTTTATATCCATTTTTCAGTGCAGAAAATGAGTATCGTGGGGAAGATATGTCGCGGGCAATAGGAGGTAATTCTTTCTTGTTTAGACGCATCGTCCCAACGATTGTGGTTTTCTTTGCCGAAAGTTCATCGGCAAGCGTTCCGATCTGCTACTTCTCAGATCGAATCTGAGATATCGCATGATTTCACGGAAACAATTGCGTGGCATTGTCTCTTTGAACACAGGTGGTCCCCAACTTTTATTCCATAAGTCATCTGCTCAAAGCTTTGAATGACCTAGTGCCCCACGGGTGTATAAGAGGGCGAAAAAAGCACCCAGTTCTACCAGAGTAACATACCAGTTGCTGTCATCTCCTAGCTGACGTCGTGCTTCAGCAACTGTGCATGTTTGAATGTGTTTCGCCATTGTTTCAGTCACCATCAAACGCCAGGCTGAAGCTGGATTAGCCCCAATGTTCCAACGAGCATAAGGTGTTGGTCCACTAGCAATTTTTATAATATTTCGAGCTGGTGTGCGACCTATAGTAGAAGTAGGGATGCTAAGGTTCATCGGAGTCCAAGGAATACCGCTGGATGACGTGTACTTTTCGTTACTGCTGACAACAGAAAGATTAGATATCTTATTACCTCTTTTTTTGCGCACGTCCATGTGCACGTGAGGTTCCTGATCCTCGAGAAACAGGGGAAATCACATTAGTAATATATTCTACAGCATCACTGTCACTGCTTTCAGAAGACAACGCATTCTGTAAATTCACATTATCTATGTGAAAATCTTCATCATTACTGTTATCACCACTCATATCTGAATCTAACTGCTCCAGGAGCGCAAGGCACTCCTGTGTACTCAATCCTCTCCGCATTTTTTTATAAAGGAAAAAGACTACACGTTTGTCGCAATCGAAATCTTTGAGAAAAACACGGCTGTGGAAAATGGTTTCAAATTCCGTTTTCAGCCGTAACTCTAGAAGAACGATTTTCCCTCCAAAAATTCTGTAGTACGCCAGCGTTGCTAGGATGCGTGCGCATTTCAGAGAAGAGTCAGTATGCTTAGAAGAACCCCCCCCCCCTAATTGAGGGCGCGCGCGCAATAGAGAGAAGACAACCCCCCCCCCTCTCCGCGTCTCTATGCGTCATCGAAACAAAGTAAAACTGGAGTTTACTTTTCTCTTTTTTGTCATCGCGATAAGAAATGTGTGTTCCCCCATGTGCAGTAATCAAAACCGAGATATGGCGAATTCAAAAACAGACTTTGTCTTGAAAATTTATCATTTTTCTTATGGGGGTCAAAATGACACCTGTTGGCTGTTTTAGGTATTTCTTTGATTTTTTTTTAATAATATAGAAAGATGAAACATTGTCACAGTACGCTTAATATAATTTTAGAAAAAGTAAAAAAATATGAGCTGCGGTGTTCGCTTACATGTTGAAATAAAGCATTGGAAATTGAAAAAAAATGCGAAATGACCCCAACGGCGCTTCTAGTGTTAAATCTTCTAAAAGTGGTGGTGCCAACCAAATAAAATTTACGCCAAAGATGCTGGGCACGAATGGGTTAAACCGGTTTCGAAAATTAGAGTAATTAAAAAAAAAAAACTTCTGTAACCAAAACTGAAAAAGTAAAACCTAGGCCGGTTGTGGATCGTCGTCAGCTATCTTGTGCAAAAAAAATCATGTAAAAATATTAAAATTTGGGACAAAAATATATGAAGACCCCATATACCTTACATTATCATCCGGGTCTTTCTCTGTTCCTAGTGTTTTGCCTTAAGTGAAATTTACGGTTCAAACATGTAAATCGAATTTTAAAAAGCTTATACTTTGACAGCCATGCATTGTTAAATGCGCATTATCCATATCAGATAATACGGAAACTATTTTCTGATTAATTTAGCGACAGATATTTCGTAACTATTAAAGTAACAATTATTCTTTAGCTAGTTCAGATGTGTATTCGGAATTTCTGGACAAAAGTGGGGGCCAAACTGGCAACCCTGTTTTCGCCATACAAATTTCGACATTTTTCACATAATTTCGGCAGTATCTCGAAGTATGCAGAGTAATTTCCCGTAGATAACCTGTAGCTCAAACAATTCTGTTTTGAACCAGAAAATTCTTTCAGTAATTTAAAAGTAAATAGATACCGCGATTTAAAATGTTACATTTTATTTTTGAAAATCTCTGGGTCGAAACAGAATTAACCAGGGCAGTTTGGAAGTCAATAAACAAAACCGTATTCAAAAAATGCACTTTAACCAATATGGCGCTCAGATTGGGAATATTGCTTTGATTGAAATGAAATCAAATGCTTTTTAAAATATTTTTGATGAAATTTAAACTTTGTAAACATTCTCTTTGAAAGATAAATTTCTCCGGAAAACAAAATAATTTTTTTTATGTTGTGATAAGCGATAGATTAGAAACGACCAAAAATCCGGATATATATATTAGGACATTGATTCTCTAGTTCCCATGGTAGAATACGTTCCAGAAATTCCATAATTCAGGTAATTTAAATTATTTATACTTTTAATTACTGTTTGTTGGGTATTATCTCTATAAAATAGTGATATCATGAATTAAAAACAAAAATACTTGAATAAAATAAACTAAGAATAGCGTATTTTTTCATTTGTATTTTCAATCTATCTATATGCAAAAGTACAAAAGTATTTATTCAGGTGTTTTGAAGTTTGAATTCATTCAAACTTCCGGACAAACTTTTCGCATTTATAATTTTATAAGAATATCATTGAATGCGTAATTTTACACGTTTATATCACAATACTTTAATACATCGTTTCAGAGCTGCCAAATCTCCGGCTTTTTAGATACCAGAATTTTAATACAGAAAATATTGTTTTATTTTTATTTAATTTGAAAATTTCGGTGATTTAAAATAACGACAATTTATGTAAAATAATATTGGTTTTCAAAAAGCCGGAGACTTGGCAACACTTCTGCTTAATTTTATTCCTGCACTTCAAGAATTACCAAAAAAAAAAAAAAAAGGGTACAAAGAAACCTCAAAAAGATGGTAGCCGATGTAAAATGTATAAATAACCATTTACTTGTTCTTGCTCCTAATTAATAAAGTCGTGTTAAAAATAATTCAAAAATGAAATTTATTTATATTAACTTTGAAACTAAATGAAAAATAAGTTGATTATTTTTTAGATCGAAATCACTTTTCTGAGATATAAATGTAAACCTACATAACGTCATAAAAATGATTTTTATGCTGATTTTTTGAAGCACAGAATTAAATATATATATATATATACGAAATCAAAAAACGGCCTAATAAACTCCTAGTATTTAGTAAATATAAATAAAATGATTAACTAGCTTTAACCCTTTCCGGCACGGGCAAAATCTGTTAATAAAATGATATTGATATATTATCGACTGACACCGGAATTTACAAACGAATTTTTTAGATATTCTGAAGTCCTTAATTCAAGCTTCTTTTTAAAAAGTAAAATTTTTCTAAAATTTTATTGGTACCGTTTGCAAGTTTGGAATTAAAATTAAGCATCCCAGACCGGGCAAAGTGTGCCGGAAAGGGTTAACCCTTACCGGCACACTGCGCCCAGTCCCCCTGGGATGCATAATTTTAATTCAAAACTTGCAAACGCACCAATAATATTTTAATAAAATTTTACTTTTACAATAAAAGCTTTAATAAAACATTTCAAAATAAATAAAAAAATTGTTTGTGAATTCCGGTGTGATCTCATTTTACACATGGATTTTGCCCGTGCCGGAAAGGGTTAAAAGAAACATAGTAAGTAAAATGAAGGTTAACCCTTTCCGGCGCAGACAAATTCTATTCGTAAAATGAGAAATTGTTCACTGCTACCGGAATTTATAAATGACTTTTTTAGAAATTATGAATTCGCTAATTTAAGCAGTTACTGTAAAAGTAAAATTTTATTAACCCATTAGTGCCTAGCGTCCCTTTTTGGGGACGCTTCAAAAGGTGTATGTAGCACTGTTTTTGACACCAGTAAAAAAGAACAGCAAACATTATTTTATTTAATTGAAAGATTTTCGTAATTAATGAACTAAACTTACTTCTTTTAAAAATACTGGTGTCAACCGAATAAAATTTGCGCAAAAGTTGGTGGGCACGAATGGGTTAAAATATTATTGGTGCCATTTGTAAGTTTGGAATTAAAATTAGGTGTTGCTGCAGTGGTAACACTGCGCCGGAAAGGTTAGTTTAGTAATTCTATATATTACATTAATTCGTGAACTCTTCATTTTCCGATTTTTTATGATTAACCAGTAAATTTAAAATTATCTTCAAAAGAACGTAATAGAATATTTCTGTTATGTTGTGTTACGAATTACCACTGAATACAGGCATTAACTTTTTTCATACTTTTTTTTTATCTCGTTATACTTATCTTGCTAGCCTTGAAAAGTGAATATCTTTGCGAATATTTTATTGATTTGCATCCTATATGATCTAATAGTTCTATTTTTGAATGTCGTTTAGAAAAACTACAGCGGAGAATTTTTCCAGTGGCGAACATAAAGGGGAAAAAATACACAAGGTGGAAAAAATTAATCTGGCGGTAGTCATAATGCATTATAGCGACAGACAACTGCGAATTTGAAGCCAAATTCTGTAAAATTGTTTAAAAAGGTGGGAATTAAGGATTAGACAAAGACAGAAATTATTTCGAAAAGCCATCGTTAATGCTATAAATTGCGATATTCATTTCGCGGAACCCTTCGATTCTCATCATGTTGGATTAACTTCAAAAAATTTCTCCATTCTCGAAATTAAATCGCGTTTGGTTTTTTACTTGCTTTAGCAGTAAAATTAAAGTAAGCGAACATTTTGCTAATTACAAAAAACTATTTACACCGGTTCGAATTAGAATTTTATTTTTTTTGAATTTTTTTAATGCTGCAGAGGAAAAAAAATCAAGGTTAAATACATAATGTAAAGTGCTTTAAATAAAAATTATGGTGTTGACAATTTTTATAAAACTTAAGTAAAATTTCCCGAAATTTTAGTTTTAAAAGCGACCAAATCAAAAGTTTCTTTACAACTATTTCCTTAATAAAGACTGTCATTTTAAATTTACCTTGAAGCTATCCGAAAATCCAGCATCAACTGGAGCTCGTATGCTACTGCTTGAGTAGATTACCCGAAAATAATTTAAAAAATAGTGGTGATCACAAAACGATCGCTTGAAGGCGTTAGTCTAGAGCACATTGAGTATAGTTTGTAGAGTGGACCAGTGCACTATTTTTTTAAAATACAAAATTCAAATTTCTTGATTGACCTTACTTTTTCAAATGGTAAAATTCCTCGTTTTCGTCTTAACTTCTTGGGGATGAACGACACGTATACAAGCCGCAAAAAGGCTTAAGAATTCTTGTTTATCTCCACCAGTAAAATTTTACTGTAAAATTTGCCTTATTTAACCGGAGCGTTTTCTCGATTTAATAAGGCACAAATTTCTGTTTTTTAAAAACCGGTGACAAATCTTTAAAAAGTACGTAAAAGACTCCCGCGGAGAAGAGCTTAATCCGTTCAGGGGCACCGTTTGCTGTCTGCAAACGGTTAATTTTACTCCTTCAACTGCGAACTGGCCATATTAAATTTTTAGTACAATTACGATCTAATAATATATGTGAAAAAGAGCTCTATTATTTTCAAATAAATTTGTTCTTAAATTGTTCTGTGAATCAATTATTTGAACATTTTTGGAGCAGATATTATTTTTCCCCCGAAAGGGTTAAAATGTATTTAAATAAAGCATCAACTTTTATATTTCATAAAAGAGAAGCTAATGAAAAAATCTGAATTTTTAAAAAAGAATCACTGACAACACTCATTTCTTTCTTTTATTACAGACGACTCCCTCCATGGATCTCCTAGCGGTGATTTTTGGTAATAGATTTTTTACCGATCCTACTTAATCATGATACAAAATTTCGCATCATTCTAGCATTTAAATTGCGTGAAGATCATAAGTGCCAACCTGACATAGATTATCCGTAATACGTGCGTTAATTTGACCCTGGTTTAATAAGTTTCGAACCAGAAATTTGTCAAAGAAATGAATTTAAGTATGCTCCACTAACAATCTTGAAATTAAAAAAATAGAGATTCATGAACTATATTTTCTGGTTTGAAATGACGTTAACCTGGATCAAACTAATCCAGGTATTACGAAGATTAGTTGAAAGTTGGCAGCTAGGGTTAAGATAAAAACTGTCGCTGAAGCAGGTGACTATTTTTTCATTGTGTCATCAAGGTGAAAAAATCGGCAAACTTCTCAAAATTTAAAAATGTGTCTTTTCTGGTTTTTAAGTTTAAAGTAAACATTTCTACAATCTGGAAACAATAAAGCGGGCAAAAGCACGTGAAATGCCTGTGTTATATGCTTTTGAAATTTTTTCACGGTGTGCTGCAAAATCGGCTAAATCCTTCAATTGGTGAATTAAAACCGGACATCTCGATATCCATTCGATGGCGCTTCTAATATCTCTCCATAACTTGCTGATTACTTTAATTTATCGTGTTTTCTCTCTCCTGTGATTACTGTCTCTTGGTGTATACAACTTTTTTATTATTTTGTTTCGCGTTCTCAATTGAAGAAAAGTTTGTAGGAAAAATGTTTCCTAATCAATCAAAAATGAGGTAAAGTAATCCTAAGACATGGAAAAGGAAGAAAACCAAAGTACAATGGTATCTTACACCTTCTTTTAACCAAAGGCGAATTAACATGTTATGACGCACTAGGTCGAAATATTTTTCTGCTCTCTCTCTCCCTCCACCTTAATAAAACTGTAAGGAGATTTTTTCTAAGAAATTTAAGCATTTTTAAATAAATATAATTATTAAAATATTGTTCCATTTGCCTTAAATTTGCGCGTATACGCAGTGACTCAGATAACCCTTTCCGGCACTGGCAAAATCTGTTAGTAAAATGAGAAGTTATCGATTGACACCGGAATTCACAAACGAATATTTTAGGTATTTTGAAATACTTAATTAAGCTTTTATTGTAAAAGCAAAATTTTACTAAAATATTATTGGTGACAATTGCAAAGGGCATAGCCGGGTAAGCATTGAAAACATGCCTTTCAATCAAATTTCTTGATTTTTTTGCCATGTGTGGCTACTTATCTGACAATGTATTTCACCTATTATCACCTTATAAATATTGATATTTTATGAGGTAAAAATGCTTTTTCGATTTTTAAAAACTCCATTTTTTAACAAACTATTGAACCGAATTAAATGCCATTAATTGAGAATATATAGGCATCAAAGATGCATAACTGGGAATTTTTGTATAATTCTCTGATTATAATAAGTGTGTGAAAAGCGATTTATAATTTTACGAAAATAAAAATTATATCTTATAGTTGTCGGAAAATTACCATTTTCTTGTAAAAAGTTCCTTATATGTGCCCAAATATTATATAAAAATACCAAAATTTTGCGTTGGGTACTACATATAAATATTTACAGAAATGTGCATAAAAATGATTAAAATTCATTTAAAGGCGTTGTTTGGGGCGGAGCTACTCATCTACGACATCTGAAGAATTTTTGGAATATACACTTACAGAATTGTTGTATTTTAAATTTTAATGATCACATAAGCATCATTCTCAACGCTGTCGATACTGTTTCGATATAAAAATAAGTTATTGGTGTTGGATAAAACAACAGGGATGAATATTTTCTGCCTAGAAACAAAACTACATTCTTCGATATCCAAATGTAACGACACTGATCACAAACAAATAAAATGTTTTTCACCAGTTTTTGTATAGATAAATTAAAGTTAGTAGTTTCAAGCTTGACAACTCACCGGTATGCCCTGTTTACCACCATGTTAAATGGGTCGGTAGTTGACAACTGCCGCGATCCGAAATTGATTTACTCTAGTCAATGATTTCGATTTGTTACGATGCTATCTAAAAATGGCAATCCGGAATATGATTGTTGTCGAAGTTTCTAGGAAACAAACTTGTGGTTACAGAAAAAAAAATAAGTTTTTATTTTTATGTATAAATTAACGGTATACCTTATCACGTGTCAGCTGTTTTTCCCTATAAATGTCACAGTTCTTGAAAGTGAAGCCTAAAGCACTGAACACGACAATTTATATATGCATATATATTTATAATATTTTCACAAAGAAACAACTACCGTAATTTCGGGTGTATAAGCCGCGGATCAAACAATTCTTTTTGGACCCAGAAATCTTATTTAGTGATTGAAGACGAATATTTACGGCGATCTAAGTAGTAACATTCATTTTTTTAAAAATTCTGTGTCGAAAAAGAATTGTTTGATCCGCGGCTTATATACCCGAAATTACGGTATGTCTTTACAATATTTTAATCTCCTGTAAATTTTTCCACTGTGTTTTTGGTCTAAAATTATTTATATAAAAAAAATAACTTACATAAAAAACAATTTTATTTTATTTTATTTTCAAATATTAAACGGTTCAAAATCACAGACGTATACTTCTTAGTACAAAATATCATCCAATGCTGTCAGTATTCTTTTTCATTTCTTTTAACTTAAATTATGTACTTTTCGCTAGTATTTATCAACAAATAAAACAACCACAGAAATCTACCGTTAGAATAAAAAAATTGCTATAGCTTATATATTAAACGAAAAGTTGTCAATTGCCACACATATGTTAAAATTAAAAGAACTCATTATGATTTAATCATAACTATAGAACATTTGTACTAATTTTAGCGCAAAAAAAATAATAAAAATGGAACTATTTTTTTCTTTTTATCCTTCGTTAAATGTGGTGAAAATGTTTCAATAAAAATTATTACAATAACTGGCGTTATATTTCGATATCGAAGAATGTTAGTGTTTTCCAAGCAAAAATATTTTTCTCTATTGTCTCCGAAACAAAACATCAGTTTTCGATATCGAAATAACATCGACGGTTTTGAAAATTATAGCCTATATGCTTAATGAAATCTAAAATACATGAATTGACACATCGTCTCTTGACATTGTTCCAAAAAGTTGAGTAGCTCCGCCCCAAATAACGCCTTTAAATGAATTTTAATAATTTTCATACACATTTTTGTAAATAGTTATATGTAGTACCCAACGCAAACTTTTGGAATTTTTACATAATTTTCGGGCACATATGGGGAACTTTTTACAAGAAAATGGTAATTTTCGGGCAACTATAAGATTTGATTTTTATTTTTGTAAAATTTAAATCGTTTTTTCACACGCTTATTACGATCAGAAAATTATACAAAAATCCCCAGTTATGCATCTTTGATGCCTATATAAACTCAGTTCAATAGTTTTTGAGAAAGTTCAATAGTTTTTGAGAAAGTAAAGTTTTTAAAAAATTGAAAAAACATTTTTATCTCATAAAATATCAATATTTATAAGGTGCAAATAGTGGAAATACATTGTCAGATAAGTAGCCATACATGGGGGAAAAAATCAAGAAATTTGATTGAAAGGCATGTTTCCAATGCTTATCCAGCTATGCCCTTTGGAATTAAAATTAGGTATCCCAGGACCAGGCACCATGCGCCAGAAAAGGTCAAGACTTTTTCAGACCGGAAATTTTATTGTAAAAGAAGTCAAATAAATGTTCAGCAAAAGTATGTCACATTTTATTTACAATAAATTCTGGGGGAAATTGACTTACCTGAGGTAGGGCAGATACGCGCAAAATTACGGTAATTGCATTTTAGCAATTTTTGTATTTTGAGGATTGTAAATGGGGAATAAATGGGATTTTGTTACAATTAAAATATGAAAGAATTTGGTATTTGTGCATTGAAAAATAGAATTTTTTTAATGCATTGTTACAAATGTATTTTTTATTTAACACTTCTCACTAAAATTTTAAATTGTCCTTATTTCTCTAAATGCATTAAAGTTCTTAATTCTTCTCCCCTACCCGACGTAAACCCCTAGGCCTAGGTTGACCTTACGAATAATACATCCCTAGTGATAAAGTGAAACATAATTGAATGATAGTATAATTGCATCATAGCTAATTTCATTAATTAATAATCATGACAATCATCCTAATATGTTCTTAATGTACGTACTAACGTACGTAATAATGTACGTAATAATGTACGTACATATGATGATTCAGCATATGATAGCGACGTGTTTATGTAATTTTGTTTACAACTCCAGTGATTTACTAGTATTTTAAAGCTTGTGATTCAGGGATTTTCGACCGGTTGACCTTACAAGTAATACATCCCTAGTGATAAAGTGAAACATAATTGATTGATATTATAATAGCATCATAGTTAGCCAATTTCATTAATTAATAATCATGACGCCCATCCTAGTTAGTTGTTAATGTAATAACGTACATATGATGATTCAGCATATGATAGCGACGCGTATATAAAATTTTGTTCATAACTCCACTGACTTACCAGTATTTTAAACCTCGTGATTCTGGAATTTGACACTGTTTTTGATACATTTTCATAATTTCTGGCATCAGTTTTTGCAGGTACTGCCCTACTGGTACTCAAACAAATCCAATCTGTCGGCACTCTTCAAAAGCCAACCAATAATCTTTTTCACAATATTTTTTTTCTGAAATAAAATTTAATTGAGCAAAACATTTTTCTGTGTATTTGCTGCCTCTAAAAGCCCAATGTCACATTAAATTGAGCAAAAATTAATTTCTGGTTTGTTGTAATACCGGACAATTAAAAAGTAAGTTACAAAGGTGGTCAAATCCAAATCTTAAATAACCACACTCCCTTCATGAGCCCCTGCCACCTTATATCGTGTTTCAAATATATTGCATTAATGACTATAAAACTGAAGAGTTTTTATTACTATCTAATTCTGGCTAAATGTGATAAAAAAGCAGCTTTTCCCCTTTTTTTGGGGGGGGGGGGGCACGACAGACGGATTTGCAATTAGATGACACAATTCTGACTAGCATGACTTTCTCAAAACATAAAATCTTAATCATTTGCACTGATCACTAGTGTCCCACGTAAATGAATGCATCAAATGCTCTGGACACAATTTTTTTAATACTAGAAATACCGGAAATTTGACTCAGGTTTTATAAAAATATTTACACCAGAATTTTGATTTAAATCTGTTTAACTTTATTTAGTTTACTTCTTCTTTATATCCCTCCCCTCCCTCTCAAACTTATTTTATAATCAAAATTTTTGTTTGACGAAAATGTATTCACATGATTGCCGTCAGAATCACGGTCACGTTAATTCTAGTGTTGCCAATTTCCTTTGCCCTGTTTTGAAGTTTGAAGTTTGAATGAACAATGCTTTGAGGTCTGTAGCAACAGTAGCTGTTACCTCGAATGATCCATAATACACAGAAACTAATACAGAACACTTTATTATTATAGGAAATACATCACAGGGACAACACAGACATCCATACCGCTAGCTGAATTCGAACCAGGGTCCAGCGGCGTGGGAGGAGCTTACGCTACCGGCAACGCCACTGGATCGTCATTCTTCCTGTTTGGCCGGGGAAAAATCTGTGATAAAAGAGGGCAAAAAACACTGTAAGATATTAGTGGTGTCCAAAGTATTTGGCGTCCCGTTTTGATGTCAACATTTCTTAACCCTTTGAGCTCTGGGGTGTAAATTTCTTCAAAATTCCAAACGTCACATTGGCACCAATTTTTTGCAAAGAAAAACGCCGGTTAAGGATAAACACGAAAAAATGCATTAAACCTTTTCCAAATAAATTTGGTCGAATTTTCTGGTGTCATTGTGACATTTCGAAATTAAATTTATGTGGTAGAAAATTCTACCATCAGAGCTCAAGGGGTTAATAATTCCAGTGTCTGATCCAGGACAAACAGTTTTGCAAATTAAGTTCTATTTACCGTAATTTCGGGTGTATAAGCCGCGGATCAAACAATTCTTTTTGGACCCAGAAATCTTATTTAGTGATTGAAGACAAATATTTACGTCGATCTAAGTAGTAACATTTCTTTCTTAAAAAATTCTGGGTCGAAAAAGAATTGTTTGATCCGCGGCTTATACACCCGAAATTACGGTAATCAAAACATGTAAAATAGAGTTAAACACTGTAGAAAAAGAAGCACTTTTTTCTATACACTATTCGATTGTAAACGGTTTTTCTTGGTAAGATTCGGGAATAATTAAGAAATGTTAGCAGCAATGGTTTAAACCATTCTGATACGGTTATTAAAAAATCTTCATTAAAGATTGCCATTTCCTTTAACCTATCTGAATTAACGTTTTGATACGATTAACTGATTTTCTTTAACATTCCATATATTTTTAAATAATAGTGAATTGCAATAAATAAATAAATAAATAAAAAGAATATTCCATGCCGAAATTATATGTTTTAGTGATAAGCAAAAAATAAAACGCCCAAAGAAACTCTGCTATATTTTCTGCGCAAATCGATATAAAATAAAATAGTTTTGTAATCTCTCTTTTTTCTCTCCTTTAAAAGCACTTATAAGACTTCAGAATGTTATTGCGTTTCCGTGAAATTTAATAAATTGGGAAGTTTTCCGTTTTATCTACGGTATGAATATGTCAAATAAAAGTATCATTAAAATGTCATTATTTACGCAGTGTTTGAATGCTTTTACCAATATTTACTCCGATTTCGCTCATTTTGTTTTGAATCGATTTGTACTATTTTTTACTTTTATGGCTAAATATGATAATATTTTACTGTAATATGTTATCGCTTTTTTAAAGATTAATGAAATACATATCCATAATGTTGCTTATTTTAGCTATCTTACATCAACATTTTATGTTTTAGGTTGCAATGAGTTTCATTCATGCACTGAAAATAATAATTTTATCCATTACTATCGTTTATAATTTGAGTGATTTAAAAAAAAATACACTTTATTAGAATGCATTCACGGTTTTTTTATTTAGTTAGTTTTAATCTAAAACTTACTAAAATACCATAGGTGTCAACTTTTACCTTTTTTTGTTACCTCTAAAATCTAAAAGCTCGTTTTCCCATATTTAATCGGCAAAATCCGCAATTAAATATAACGAAATTTTCTTTTAAAATTTAAAGGTGGGCAAAAAGCATAAATTTGGTAGCTATGCTCCGTTACTCAAATGTTACTTATGCTATTTATCCAAATCTTTTAGCACTAAATGTCATTTATTTTACTAAATACATTTCGTATAACTTTCAACAGCGCTGTTATGTTTATAAAACCACTTAAATGTATTTCATAAATGCCACAATGGCACCAGAATTTTGGGTATAAAAATTTCTGTTTATTATCTAAGTAAAATACAGATTTACTTATTTCCAAATAAATTTAATCGTAAATTCTGATGTCTTTTATTCATCTCAACATTAGAAAAACAAAAGTGCTTTGCCCTGATAGGTTTAAATACTTGACACTATTTTATCCTTTCATAGCAAATAATTGTGTTTGCAATCACACCACACAGTGGCATATCTAGATGGGGGGGGGGGACAGATGCATTTGAGACATATAATTCTATAAAGTTATTTTCGCCTTAACTAATCAGAGCAAGGTTGCATGTTTGGCCTCCACTTTTAATCAAGAAATCCAAATTGTTCCCAGAAATTAAAAATAGCGGGTTTTTTCTTTATTTAATGGCAGAAATTTTGTCATTTTATAAATAAATATTCTTTTATCAAACTTCCCGGCGTGTATTTGAAATTTCGAAACAAAAGCGGAGATCAAAGTGCGAACCTTCAATCAGAGAATTTTCAGCTGTTAATCAAGGCGAAATAAACTTTAAAATTTTAGTGATATGAAGTACATCCGATCCCCCCCCATCCCACCCCTCTGACTATGCGACTGGCACCAGACTTTTTTTTTTTTAAATCTTATACAGTGTTCGTACGCATTAAGAAATTCAGGGGGTTTTAGGGGTTTTAGTGCCAGTAATTCCACATAAAATTAGTCGCTATATCTCAAGATAGATTTTCTATCACCAATCAAAGCAATTGTTACTTTGCAAAAATTCTAGTAATATGTCCTTGAAAGACTTTGAAACGTATGAACGCTTTTTTTCAAAATAGAAAAAATGAGATTTTAATATATATTTTTTTCAGTAAATTTAAAAAAGTAATTTTTTTTAATAAATTCGTATAAATCCTGATTTAAATGAAGTGAGGTAAAATATATCGCCACGCCTTTAAAAGAATTAAATGCATCATTAGTTCTATGATGAAAAAAAATACAAAAAAATATTAAATAAATAAATTCTGGCTTGATTTCATTTCTTTTACTGCATGTAAAAATTTTAAAAAAATCATAAAGCGAATCTTTCTTATGTTTTCCGATACTGATAAATTCAAAATATTTTTTTTTAATGACGTATATCACAGGAAATGGCGTTATAGTGGCGTTACAAAAAATTTTTAAACATCATAAAAATAGATTTTAAAATATATAATAAGTTTTGTCGCTTTTCACTTTAGAGAATATTTCATTTTAGTCATGAAGTGTCGTCATAGACTGGTTTCATTTTGGTCAAATATGAGACGTTATCAACTGTGACGTTACATATGTGATGTGATCATTGGTATTTTTTGTGGCATTACAGGGACGTGATTAACACCACGCTTACTGCCCCCTGAATACTAAGCCTGAGCGCTAACACAAGTGGTGGATGCCACTTGTTTCTATCCTAATCAATAGTGGCTACTTACGATATTTTCCGCAATAATTTTCCCAAATTAAACTGGAAAAATTAATTCTTTTTATAAAAAACTGCTATCAAATTTAAGAGGATGGTACATTCCTTCAAAAAATTCCGCTTTCGGCAGTTGCAATTTTTTCGTCAGCACTCAGGCCAAGTATTCAGGGGGTGGTGCCGTACTTTCCATACGGGAAATATCTTCCAATTATCTCATGCGCAGAGCCTGATTACTAACGGGGCACTCTCTCACCAGAAAAAATTTATAGAAATTTTCGTCTTCTTTAAACGCCCTTTTCATACAAGATTACTGTCATGAATAAGGAAAAATTCTTTATTTCTTTTTCCTGGTGGGAGAGTGCCCCGTTAGTAATCAGGCCCTGCTCATGCGACAACATTTTTTCCGTTGTGTTTGTTGATTATTTTGAAGGAATTTATATTATCTTTATAAATAAAGCATAATTTAAGTCATAAACGGCTAAAAAAAATCCTTAAAAGCAGTCTTACTAAAATATTTTTAATCAGCATATAAATTATTTTGTTTTACTGAAAGACCTATAACGTAAGAGGTCCATTTGCATGGAGTTAAAGAGGCCCTTTGAAGGGCAATCAGTTGCATTTGTGCAATCTTGAATTACCACGGTAAATTTTGAAAAAAATTCTAAATAAAATAACGCCTTTTTAACACTAGAACCGCGGGAAAATTCATTCAAATTTTATAAAAATATTCCTCACCGGAATTTTCATTTAAAACTCTTTAAGTTGTTTATTAAAACGATTTTTGCTCTGCATATTATTTAGATTGTTTTATTAAGAGTTTTCTGGTTGGAATCTACATCTCTCCGTATGATCCGGGTCAAAATGACCCGTCGCCGCGGTTCTAGTGTTAAAAAACTTTTTTACCACAATTTAATAATAGCAAATAAAAGTTTCCAGTGCGAATCTTAATTAAATTCTTGTGTGATATATATCGCAGTGCCCTTCTTGGGGTTAAAAAAAAGTTAACTGAAACCGAATACAAGCCTAATTATTGAAAAGGAAAAGTTGTTATGCAATCGCTTCAATTGAAAATGAAGCACATGTATATTCATAAGTTCACAAATCCTTTCCACTAAACAATCAAATTTGCTGTGAAGTTTCATTATTCTTATAAAATTCTACTTTTAACACATTTAGCTCAGATGAATGAAAAAATGCATATTTACATATTTTCCCTTTTACCGTTCATATTAGTACAATGATATAAATCGATTTTCTGAGCGCAGGCATTCACATTCTTTTTCAAGATGTTATGGAAGAATCGAATATCAAATAGAATATCGAATGGAATATCGAATGGAATATCGAATCATTTAATATGATCATATTTGCTGTTAAAAGTCTGTAAAAATAATAGTAACTTTCGACAATTCAGCATATTCATGATGTATGCAATTGTACCATTATTTATAACAAATTTTTTTTCCGTATTTAATTTCAGAAATTGTTTTTTAAAAATTAAATTAAAGAAGATGAGTTTAAATTCAGAAATAGTAATACTAAAAGAAATTTAGCAACTTAAAAGATGTGACAATTTAACCACTTAATGGTCGCGTTAAATTAAGGTTTAAAAATTCAAATTCATTATTCCCACCACTTTTATGAAAAAAAAAATATTCATCTTATTTAAAAACAAGTAGTGGTGGTGTATTTTGTCGGCCGATTATCTACGATAGGGATATAGGCCCAGGGGGGAAGTGCCCTTCGTGGGGGTCTTTCTAAGAGAACCTAACCCGTATTTACGCAAGGCTCGAAGAAAACACGAAAACTCCGAACGGTTAGGCCGACAGCCGCGATTGGGTTCGAACCCAGCACCTGCTGTCTACCAGTTGAAAGGTCAGAACCTCTCGGCCACTGACGGGGCATTTAAAAAAAACAAAAAAAAAAAAAAAAAAACAAGTAAAATGATGCCAGAATAAAACCAATTACACCATTTTATAAAACTGGTGGAATCAAACAATTCTGAATAAAAGCCGTGAAACTTGCAGCTCGTGAATGTCTCGGGCATGACGATTAAGTGGTTAATATTCCAAGGATTACATGCATCTTGTATGAATCTCTAATCCACAGCTACCAACTTTTACGTTTTTTTCCTATTATTTTTTTTTATCTGAAAAAATGCCCTCATTTAATCCTATGTTTTCAATCATTAAATAAGACACATTTCTCTGTTAAAAAATAGTGGTAGAATGAAAGCGTAAAACTCGGGAACTATGCCCTAATCTATTTTTAACCTTTGGGAATGACCCGTGTGCAAATTTATATACCGTGTGCTATTTATACCATGGAACTATTGAGAAAGAGGAATTGACATATCCATAAAATATCGAAGCTTCAACTGTAACCTTTTCTTCATGCTATTCATAACACAGAGTACGGACAGCGCCTCAACTCGGCTTGAAAAGAGCGCCCTCAGTGGATCACTTAAAAACTAAACCATCGCATTGGCGATTTTTAGCCTCGTGATTTCTGTTTAACTGTAACCATATTCTGGCTTGGCATTTCTTGCTGAATGCTGATTTGATTATCTTTGCACACGTGCTTATGCTATTTGATCTTAGATTTCCGCGCTTATATTGATTCGTAATTATTACTGTTATTGTTCTTGAATTTTCAAGTTTAAATTATTAGGTCGTTATGTTAAGAAGAGACACATGTATTGTTTGCAAGACGAATGCGTCAAAGTTATTTCATATTAAAATAATTCTTTCATAAATTTCAAAATAAGAAGCAGCAAGCCGTCGCTGTATTTTTTTTTTACTTTTTTCCCTTATCATTTGTCGCCAAGGAAGCGATGTTTCGCCGAATTAGCAACCTCTCTTATGTTATGATCGTAGTTTCAGAGTGGTCCGCTCGTGTTGCTACTGTCTATGGGTAATCCCGTGTTAAACAAGTTGCCATTACAGTGTATGAAAGTTGATTCTCTGTTCCGTACCCTGTGGTTCATAACAACCACCGTAAAGTTCCACCAATAAATTTATGTAGAAAATTTCTATTTATTCAAATATCTCGCTGATAGAAAACAGCAATAAAAAATAATGGTTAAAAAATGCCATTTATTTTTGCTGGTTGAAGTTCATTTTTGTAAATCATCAAGAAGTAGTAAATCATCATGAAACATGTATTTTTATTAGCATCATGTTAATAATATCTCTATGCTTATTTGTATGCTTCTGATTAAAAATGTAGGTTATAGAGATCAGGGTTGCCAGATGGGCTACTTTTTTAAAATTCAGATTCTTGATTGGCACCACTTTTTTGTAATGGTAAAATGCGCCTTATTTATTGACTGATTAATAAAAGCAAAAACAAAGGGAATTTTACCGTTTCAAAAAAGTGGTGCCAATCAAGAAATCTTAATTAAAAAAAGTAGCCCACTGGCAACACTGATAGAGATGATATCTTAAAACTTATGGCATAATCATATTTTTAATTATAAAACTTTAGAGGCTAATTCCATGGGTTCTGTAGTGTAAGTCACATAACTTATTAATTGATTTGCTTGTCAGCCACCGTTATTTTCGAAAAGTCTGCTTGGCCTTATTCAATTAATGAGAATGTACCAATAAAATTAATCACATTTTTTTGGTTCTATAATACTGGTAGCCAAATATCGTAGCATGTGACTTACACTACACGTACTCATTGAAATAGCCTAGAAATAAAGCATAGAAATTTTCACGATTAAAACTGACCGTTAAACTTAAATTTCGATAAATGATAAACTTTAAACTTTTTTTATCCACTTCGGTCCTTTTAAATAGGTTTTTTTAAGTTTGTTTTTTTTATCACAATTATTATTTTTTTTTTTACAGTTATTTTTTTTTTACATTTTAACATTTTATCATTTATACTTACTGAATGATGTACGAGCAACTTACGATATCATAGCTGTTAAGATCTCCCTAATTTGAAATAACTATTTTCCTATAATATTGTGCAATTATTGCAAACCGTCCAATAAATAAACTAAATGCTTCTTTTCGGGAAATGTTATTTTCAAAAACAGGAGGATTATGATCTATGCCATATAATAAACGACAAATATTGATCACCATTTTATATAGTGATTATAATGCACATGCATTTGTAATATACACGTATTGATTAAATTATACAATATGGAGATTTTTTATTTTTTGAATTAAAAAAATTGTGTGTGATGCAATATTTTTTATGACATCTTCTTTTTTATAGGCTATTTCCATGAGTACGTGTAGTGTAAGTCACATGCTACGATATTTGGCTACCAGTGATATAGAACAAAAAAAATGTGATTAATTTTATTGGCACATTCTCATTAATTGAATAAGGCCAAGCAGATTTTTCGAAAATAACGGTGGCTAACAAGGAAATCAATTAATAAGTTATGTGACTTACACTACAGAACCCATGGAATTAGCCTATACCTAAAATATAACAATCACCACTTACTTAACCTTCCTACCCTGTTCAAATTTTACCCAATCTCGATAAAATCATTTCACACCAGAATCGTTATTTAAAATATTTTAATATATCTAATTGGCTCATTTCTCTGAATCTATTATTTAATTTTCTTTATGAAAAAAATTCTGGTTCAAATCCTATAAAGCAAATTATAGTTATGGGTCGATTAGACCCATTCAGGGTGGGAAGGTTAACACAGAACTATCGTGAACAGTAATTTTGACAGCTACCATATTAGTATGTTTCGATTCAAACCAGATATTTTATTATGAAATAAGTTTAAAAGATAAAAAAAATAAAGAAGAACGTTTTATGTAATAAAGGTAAACTATTTTAAACCAATATTCTGGTGTGAAATATTTTTATAAAACTTGACACAAATTTCCGGCAGTTCTAGTGTTAAACAGGAACAGAAGGATTGTTTACCAGTTTTATCGCCAATAAAAACTGCCACCAGTAAACTTGAACACAAAATTTCATCTTGTTTTCGTCTCTTATTAATTCGAAATTTCTCTCACAAGTATGGTAAAAAATATCTATTTTATTTAACTGGTTTCTGTCTACTCAGGTATGATTTATTCACCAAAACATAAAGAGCAGAAATTGAAGTGTAACCGAATATGAAGTTTAAGAAAAATCCGGGCATTAGTTAAAGATAGATCGATGCAGTAATCGCGAAAAATGCAGCTTAGCAACGCAACCTGTAGAGCGATGTACACCAAAAATGTTATAAGAATGTATTATCTTGAAGTACCATAATATAATTTTTTATTAAATTCTGGCGTCAGTTCTTGCAATAGAGCGTCCACAAGATTTGTGTCATATACAGGCACACAAACTGAGAGACAGACTCAAAGACGGACTTACAGACAGACATTTGCAAAAGCGTGTTTTTTCGTGATGTCTGACCCTTGAAATGTTTAAATCTGTCGAAAATCGGAATTTAAAAATGTTTACGAATTCAATACTTTCTTCTTGTAAAGATTAAGGAAAGTAAAAATATGGTAGTGGAACGGTTACAGGTAACAATACATTGTGGTTCTGGAAGGTTAAATGACATTTTTATTTTAATTTTATTTATTTTTAATTTATGAACTTTGTAATATACACAAAATAAATATGCAGTCACACTGAATCTAGTCCTGCTATTTGTAACTAATTTTTGATTATTTTGTCTACACCATTTTGAATCGATAATCACCGAAATTTAGTATTATTGTACGTGAGAAATAGTAGAAAAATAAATATAATTAGTCAGGGGTACCAACCTTGACGAAGAGAAGTCAGTGGGTTAGTCGAACAGAAGTCAGTTCACTTAAAATTGTACAGACAGTAAGAAGGAAAGACACAATTTGACAGATTTATGTTTCTTCATAAAACTCAGAAAAATTTTGTAAAATGATAATGTTTACCTACTTAATAGTTTCATGTTTATTACTTTTATAGCACGCATTCTAATAGTGTATCGCCAAATATTAATTTATTTCTTCACTTATTTGATTATGCAGAACAAGGAATATTTTAATCCCATGAAGGGCAAGCAATAATGTGTCTGTAATATTAAATTCTCACCGGAATATTCGATTTTTTTTATAATAAAGAAAAGCATATTTTCAACATTTTGCCCCCAAATATACAAATGTAAAATTTCGTTAAAAGTTTCTGATGAGAATCTAGTTTAAATTAGGTGGGATAAACTATATCCCAATGCCCCTCAAGCAGTTAAACTTGAGATATAAGAATAGAAAAACAACAGAAAAAAAGGAACTGAATTATTTTCAACAATCTCAAAATATTCTGTATAAGTATCACACATTTATTCGGCATAATATGTTCAACAGCAAAGATTTTAAAAAATGAAATAACTTTAAATTTTAATTAATCTTTTAAATTAATCTTTTTAAAACTTATAAAAGTAAAATCTTCATGTTTCATATCATATATACTTGCATGATTTTTTAAACATGATTTCAGTTTGTTTTGAAACTGCTTACGTTTCATATGTAGGATTTAATATAAGTCAGTCGTATTAAATCGGATGCTTAAACACCCAATTATTTTAGAATTATTTCAATTATTTTAAAGAGCATAATAAATGCAAATCCTTCTTCCTATTATACATATTTCTTTTTTGAAAAAAAAATATTTATTTATTTTATCCATTTAAGAATCAACTTCTGAAAGAACATTTCATAAATTTGCTGAAATTATTTACATTACTTTCAAATATTTGATCTGAAGTGCGCATAAAAAATGTTTATTATAGCAGCAGTGTATCAAGGGCATAATATTTCTGAAAGTAAAGCAAATATCTCTGTGGCACAAACATGAAAATGTACTCATTGCTGAAATTTGTAATGAACGAAAAATAAATTTGCAATCACTCTGAATCCAGTCCTGCTACTTGTAACTAAATTTTGATTATTTTGTCAGCCACCATTTAAAAACAATAACCATTATGGTTTATTATTATTCCATGTAAGAAGTGGTAGTAAAGTATGTATAATTAGTCAAGAGCCCCAACTCTGAGAAGAAAAGTTACTGGGGATATTTGAAAGTGTACAGACAGTAAAAAGAGTAAATACAATTTGTGAAATTTGTGTTTCTTCTTAAAAAAATACTAAAAAATTTAGTAAAATGATACTATTTACCTTCATACTAGTTTCAGCATTATTAATATTATAGCACGCACTCTAATAAAGTATCACGAAATATTGATTTATGCTTTCACTTATTTGATTACGCACGACAGCGAATACCTTAACCCTTTGAGCTCTGATATTAGAATTTTCTACCACATAATTTTAATTCCAAAATATCACAACGACACCAGAAAATTCGACCAAATTTATTTGAAAAAGGTTTATTGCATTTTTTTTTCCCCCATATATCGTTAACCGGTTTTTTTCTTTGAGAAATGCTGGTGCCAACGGGACATTTGGAATTTTTAAGAAATTTATCCACCAGAACTCAAAGGGTAACACATGAGATATAAGCATAGAAAAACAACAGAAAGAAGAAAAAAATGAAACTGAAATTGTTTTCAACAGTCTCAAAAACATTTATATAAATATCAGAAATTATTTCTGTAAATAGCAAAAAGTTTAAAAAATGAAAAGCGTTTAAAATTTAAATAAATTTACAAATGTACCAATTAACCTTTATGAAATCCATACAGATAAAAATATTAGCGTTTTATATAACACTTACTTGGTTTTTTAACATTATTTAACCATGTTTTGAAATTTCTTTCGTTTGATACACATGATTTAATATAAGTCCTACCAAATTCAGATCTTTAAATGCCCAATTATTTTAGAATTATTTCAATTATTTCATAAAGCATAATAAATACAAATCCTTTATCCTATTATTTTTATTTGGATATTTTTAATAAATATAAAAATTGATTTATTTATTTTATCCATTTAACTATTTAACTGTTCAATATTTTAGGAAAAAACTTTCAAAAAATGTCTATTTTTTTCAAATATTTTACAGAATTTTTAATCTTTTATCATCGGTTTTTCAAAAACGAAATTGAAACAAAAAATCAAAACAGAAATTATCTAATTCGATAACAAAATTGCTGGGATTAAATAATGCAAAACTTGCGATAAAATTTTACGGGTCAAAATAATAAATTACTATGGAGCATAGATGTCTTTATGTGGTTCGAACAAATCATGCTTGAGAAAAACACGTTGCCCGTACGACAAACGGAAAAAACAGGGCAGTGGCTAAGAATCAATTTTTGAAAGAACATTTAATAAATGTGCCGAAATAATTTTCATTACTTTCAAAGATTTGATCTGAAGTGTGCAAAAAAAATTTTTATTATAGCAGTAGTGTATCATGGACATCACCTTTATGAATATAAGGCAAAATTGTCAGTGATTCAAATATAAATGTGAAAGTCTACTAAATAAATGATTACATAAAAATGAATTTCTTTGTATATTAACCCCATGGGGACGAGCGACAGGTATAGGTGCCGCAAAAAGACTTAAGAATACTTGTTTGTCACCACCAATAAAATCTTACTGTAAAATTTGCCTTATTTAATCGGAGCAATTTTTCGATTTAACAAGGCACAAATTTCTGGTTTTAAAAACCGGTGACGAAACATTAAAAATTTCGTAAAATGCTTCAGTCGTGAAAGGGTTAAATCGAATTCAAAACTAGAGCTACCGTAATTCGTCATTTTAACTGCTACCATATGAATATTTTCCGTTTCAAACCAGAAACTTGATGAAAAAATAAGTCTAAAACATACAAAGAAGAAAAGCATAAAACAATAAATTTAAAGTGTTTTAACCCCTTACGGCGCTCTGGTCTATCTATGAAACCACTTAATTCCCGAAGGTCACATTGGCACGGGAATTTTGGTACCGTAATTTCGGGTGTATAAGCCGCGGATCAAACAATTCTTTTTGGACCCCGAAATCTTATGTAGTGATTGAAGACAAATATTTACGGCGATCTAACAAGTTGTATTTGTTTCTTAAACAATTCTGGGTCGAAAAAGAATTGTTTGATCTGCGGCTTATACACCCGAAATTACGGTAAATAAATTACGGTTTATTGAATCCGTGAAAGAAAGCTTTTTCTTATTTAGAAATAGTTGTTTTCAAATTATGGTGTCCATCATTAACCCTTTGAGGGGCAAGCAATTGCGTTCGTGTAATTCAGAACTCCCACCGGAAATTTGTAAAAAAGTTATATCAAAAAGAGGAAAAGCAATTTCACGCCTTTTTTCCACCAAAGTTAGGAAAGTGAAATTTAATGACATTATTCTGGTGTAAATCTTCATCAATCGTAGGTGGTATATAATATATACCACCGCCCCTCAAGGGGTTAATGTCAACACTTAAACAATGAATTTGCCCTGTGCCGCAAAAGTTTAAATTAAAAATTTGGTGTGAAATATTTTTATAAAACTTTCATTTTTTTTTACCTTAACTTTTAATTTATAAAACTTTTCTAAAAATGTCCAGTACTTCTAGTGTTAAAATATTGGAATCTTAAGGATTTCCGAAGGAGAACGGATTATTTAACTCTCTAATTCAAAGGGTAGAATACGTTCTAGACAATACGCAGTTCAGATAATCTGAATTCGCACTATAAATTTTAAATAGCAAGTTATTTTTATTTAAAAACTGCATGTCTGTTATTAAATACATTGTGTATTACGATAATAGCACTAGAATTCCTGGAAGGAGTCGATTAGACTCCGGCAATGTGGTTAAATTTCAGTTCGAGCCAGAAGTTTCTTTCTTGAAATAAGTTAAACAACGACATTTTAGGTTAAATAAATGAATTAAGTAATTAAGAATAAAAATTCGGGTTTGGAGCATTATAATCAAACTTCAGTAAAATACCCGGTTAAATTTCTAGTGGGAATTAAGAATATCCGAATTAAAAAATTCACTAATTTCGAAACGCTCTCCGTATTATATTTACTACATTAGAGATTAAATCTATTTAAAATGGCTTTACAAAAATGTCCTGCAAACGAGTACTTAATCGTCAAAACAAATGATGACATTACATTAAATTTTTATCGCTTAACCCTTTCCGGCGCGGTGTCCCTTAAAAAGGACACCTAATTTTAATTTTACTGGCACCAAGAATATTTAACTAAAATTTTTCTTTGATAAAATGCCTGAAAATAAGCAAGTTCGTATTCTCTAATAAATTCGTTTATAAATTCTGGTGGCAGATAATTATTTCAATTAAACTTACTCCGCGCCGGAAAGGGTTAACGCTTTCCGATACACCGTTTGCAGAGTGCAAAAGGTTAATTTTAATGCCCAAATTTCTTACCGACACCAGTAATTTTTTATTACAATATCTAATTTATAACATACGTAAAAAAGAGCTTTTGATTGTTGCAAAACAAAGAGCATAGACGGATAAGCATTGAAAACATGCCTTTCAATCGAATTTCTTGAATTTTTCCCAGATGTGTCTATCAGTCTGACAATGCATTTCTCTATTATCACTTTACAAATATTGATATTTTATGACTCAAAAATGTTTTTTCATTTTTTAAAAAACGTCATTTTCTCAAAAAGTGCTGTGCAAAATTAAATGCAACATAACTGGGAATTTTTGTATAATTTTCTTATTATAAAAAGTTTGTGAAAAAACGATTAAAAATTTTTTCAAAAATAAAAATCATAACTTACAGTTCTTCGAAAACTACCATTTTCATGTAAAAAATTCTTCATGTGAGTCCACATATTATATATAAACGCTGAAAATATGCGCTGGATACTTCATAAAAATATTTATAAAAGGATGTATAAAAACTATTAAAACTCATTTAAGGGCGTTATTCGGGGCGGAGCTTCTGAGTTTTGACACCCGAAGAACTTTTGGAACAATGTCAGTAAACAATATGTAAACTGATGTCTTTTAGATTTCATTAAGCACATAGGCCATAATTTTCAACACTGACGATACTATTTCGATATCGAAAACTGATGATTGGTATTGGACGCAATAGACGGAAATTATTTTTAGTTGGAAAAACAACATTTTTCGATTTCGAAATGTAACGACAGTTATGATTTTTATTCAAACATTTTCACAACATTTGAATACCGTAATTTCTCTCAGGTACGACGCGGCTTAGTTAATTCTTTTTCGTACCGGATATTTTATTTAAAAGATGAAGTCAAATAAATACTAAGGAACAGAAGTCGCATTTTATTTAAAACAAATTGTGGTTGAAAACCGACTTACCTGAGGTACGGCGCAATCGTGGGAAATTACGGTAAGGGTACCGTAATTTCGCGCGTAAACGCCGCACCTTGATAGCCCGATTTCCCACAAGAATTGATGTTTTAAAAAATTTTACTTCCTTGTGCTTAGCAAGCATTTGACTTCTTTTTTTCATTAAATTGTCTGGTTTGAAAAGGACTTCACTAAGCCGCGGCGTATACGCGGGAAATTACTGTAATAAGAATAAGTAGCTCCGTTATTATTTTTTTATTGCGAAAAATAAATAAAAAAGTAAATACATATGGAAGTTATAATGCTAGAATTAGAACCTACTTCGCTCTTTTTACTTCTCAGATATCATCTGGATTGGGTGTTTATTCTCATGACAGATTTCTGTGACTGTTTAATTCGAAGATAAATATTAGCGAAAGATACATTAATTGAGTTAAAAGGGAAAAAAGAAAGCTAAAACATTGCTTGATATTTTATATTGTAAAATATATATCTACAATTTTGAACTGTTTAATATTTGCTGATATAAAATAGTTTTTTATTTTGAATAAATAAATATTAGTCCAAAAAACAGACGAAAAATTACCTGGAGATTTAATTATGGTAAAAACATAGCTATTTTTTCGAATATATTATAAACTTATATGCAAATACATAGTCAGGTTCAGTGCTTTAGGCTTCATTTTCAAGAACGGTGATTTTTACGGGAAAAAACAGCTGACACTTGATAATGTATTGCATTATTTTTTACATAAAAATAATGTTTTAAACAATATAAGACAGTAAATATACAAAAACAAAGATAAAAGTTTTAATGAAATATATATTTATCAAAGAATCTTCCTTCATTATTTTCACCAAGTAAGACAGTACTTAGTTTTATTGGTATGAACCTGTACAAAATTCTTTAATTCTTTTTCGGATATTTCCAGGAAATCTAATAAGTCAAATGGAGATAACTGGATATGTGTCACATTGGACCAGTATTTTGCAATGAAAAAATTCTGTTTACGATATCCATGAAAAAATACAATAAACCTTTTTCAAATAAATTTGGTCGAATATTCCGGTGCCGTTGTAACACTTCAGAACTAAAATTATGTGGTAGAAAATTCAACCATCAGAGCTCAAAGACTTGAAAATCGTTAAAAGTTTGTTAATCTTCTTACCCTGTTCGAATTTTACCCAATCTTGATAAAAACATTTCACACCATAGTTATTATTTAAAACATTTTAATATATTTTATTGGTTTATTTCTCCGAATCTATTTTTTAACTTTCTTTATAAAAAAAGTTCTGGTTCGAATCGTATAAAACAAATTATAGATGTGGGCCGAATAGCCCCTATCAGGGTAAAAAGGTTAAACTAAGAAAAAAATTCTAAAATATTCTACAACGTTCTACTGAAAAATCTGCAAACGTCACGTGAATGGGTGCGAATGCCCGCTCGCGAGTTTATTGTCCCCAGTACATACTATGGAGTTACCACTAAAGAGGGGAAGATATATAGCATAGAGTCTAACAGTTTCGAGTGATTTTACTGACGGCGTTGTCACAAGATGGCGCCTGATTTTTACATCTGATCAAATGTTTCTGATTACCGCTGAAGCAATTATACACCAGTTAACTTTGAATTGAAAATTTTCTTTTAATTTAGTGGTTTAATCATGTAAAATCTTTCTCACGATTATAGTAACATTTTATTCCGTTTTATTTGTGCAAGTTGATCCAGGTATAATCGCTTTCATTGAAACTGAAAGGAGGTTGTAATGATCGCCACAATGTGAGGAAAACGCAAGTCTTTTTTACAGAACTCAAACTAAAAATTTTTCGCGTTTTCCCGAGCTAACTTTGCAAGTAAATGAAACACACATCGTAACAGTTGATGGCTATAAGTTTATATGAACTTTAAAGTTAACAGAGAAAAAAAATTAATCAATTTTGAGGCTTTTTCATAGCATGCAGGAAAAAGAAGGTGTTATAAAATGAACAACGTCCTAGAGAATGGGATTTTTTTTAGAAAACGTTTTAAATGCAGAAAATCTTTTCGCGTTCTGTTCCTGAAGCTTGTATGCCTAACTATATAGCATTTAGATACGATTCTTGACGTAATATTTTAACTATAAGTACATTGTTCCATTCAAGTGTCCTGAAACTTAGGTAAAATGACCTTACCCTTACTTTCTGCGTAATAGTTAATAAAATTGGATAATACTACTTTACAACTGAGTAGGCACAACAGTTTAAAACAAGTAAATTTATTTAGAATAACAATCATTATTTCCTAATATAAATTAAAGTTAATATTAAAGGACTGTAATGTAGCGGACGAAAAACATATAAAATATGCTCTCAAAAATCAAGGTTTTTTAGAGTTACAAATATCCAAATATAAAATTCTTATAAACATCCAAAATTATTATGCGCTTAAGTATGTTTATATAGAAAAGTTACAAAATATATTTTGTACCTGAATATAAATATACCAAAAAATTAAGTCACTTTACCGATAAATCTTACTTTTCCATTACATAATACTACTTACTCGTAAGATAATTATTTTTCTATTCATAGAAATATTGGTTGATTTGATACAATTGAAATAAACGAGAGAGAGAATTATGTATCTAAATCGCTTTTTCATTTGAATCAGTGTAAAGAATGAAACTTCTATTAAAGAATTAATCTTCAATTAAAAAAATTCGCTTTGTTTGGTTTCTGTTAACCGAAAAATATTTTGAATAGAAATTTTAAAGTCGAGTGTCATTAAAAGTGGGCAAATGATAAAACAAATAGAAATATTTAAAAGAAAGGTGCTTTAAACTTCTGCAGGCAAAGTTCCCCTTTCATAAGTTGTGCAATTTAAAATAAAAGAACTGTACCTACATTAGAATCTATTGTTTGGATAACATTTTTGACGTGAAGACATTGAGTATCTCACGCAGGCATGCAACCATCTTGTATAACATGAATGAAAAAATATACTACGATATAATTTCTAACATAATATTATTTGAAATCAGAAACAAAAATTGAATAAAAGATTCTCTAATAGTTCTGTAGATATTCTTTATTGTTTTTCACTGGGGAAATGTTCACTAATGCTATATTAACACGTTATGATGCAAAGTAATTAAGCTTCAAAAATGGTGAAATGACTCAATGGTAAAATAATTTATGAACGAAAATAAATTAATTTTTTCTTGTACGACCTACGTCGCAAAAATACACAACTACATTTAATCACATACTCTTTGCAAAAAAATCAGTTCAAAAATATCTTTAAACTCGGCATTTTGTCTTCTTACAGTGTAATAATATATTTTGTGAAATGGAGGTTGTCTACATATAACTGCTTAGCACTTACCTGTTTTTGTTTTTTAAATAAATGAATTTATTTTTGGCATTTTATTTGTATTCCTTCGATGAATTGACTCTTGGATGAAATAAGTTCACAAAGAATGTACAGTTTGTATACTTTATTTAACATTTTAGTTGCAAAGTATTTCTATCCGAAAAAAATCTAAACTGTTTAGTTGACGACAGACTTTTATAACGAATTTATTTGAAAAAATATATAAAGGCTGTTCGTTGTTTACTTAAAAAAAAACTACATTTTGGCGTTGATGTGGCATTTAGAGAATAAAATTAAATTATCCAGAAATAAATCCCCGCCCTCAAAGAGATTAAATCTTGATGAATTAAAATAAATTAATAGGTCTTCGATCAAATTGGCGCTAGGATTAAATCATCCCAGAAAAGTATATAGTTGGTGTGTTTTTGTTAATCCAATTCAAGATGAAATGTCGCTATCTGTAAAATGCTAAAATGTTTGGATGGCATTAGAATAAAAAAAAAAAAAAAAATCAAAATAATTAGAAGTTTTCATCAGATACTTCGAAAATTTATATCCCTAAAACATAATGCCATCCATATGGTGCCAGTGTGTCATTTATAGGTTGAAATTAGGTAATACAAAAATGAACTACCGCCCTTCAAGGGATTAACACTAAAATATTCAAAAATTTTACAGCACCTTAAAATCAGAATTTTAATTTGAAATTATTGTATTACGATTTTTTAAACTAAGTTTTCTGCATTAACAACATACTGATATTGCGAAAACTTCTGGTTCTTATCAATACTTTATCATTTGTATGGTGCCCACTCGACACCAGCTAGTCGTACTAGTATTAAATATTCATAAGATAGAATAGGTCAAAATTTTAGAACGCTGATGTTAAATTCACTTGTTTAAATTTTAATTGTACATTTCGAAAAAAAAAATTAATTAACCATTTCATTGTGATGTATTAAGGTGATACTGATATACTCTACACATTTCTACACACAAAAGCATATTTTTAAACATAAAAATTATTAAAAAATTCATAAAATAACATGAATTAACACCAATATCATTTTTCAGAAAAGCAGAATAAACAGAATCGCCAGAAACTTAAAGTCATTTCAATACAATCTTATTTATTTATTTTTGGTATAGAATAACTTTAATTTTTAAATGCTTAAATGGGCAAATTTTGCTGCTATTTAATCACATACAAAAACAGAGAAATTAAAATAATAATAAACCAGTCGGAAATTGTACGTCACACGTAGTCAAAAGGTGCGTTCGTACTGTAACAAAGTTTTTAAAATATACAGTACTTCTTATACAATACAGTATGAGAAATCTTTTGTGTGTCCCCGTAAATACCAAATTTCCATTATGCAGGAAGTAACTTGTAGTAAACCTCAGCAATGTACATCAATTTCATAAAAAGTGAAATAGTTTATTAAAACGCACGCCATTAATAATTAAAACGCATCCCTAACAATTACCCCCTTATATCATTATGTAATAGAATACTTTTGTGTGGCCTTGTATAACTAATAAAATATATTCTTTGCACCATAGGTTGTACGGAAAATATATTTTAATATATATTTCATAGATGCATATGAATTATATTATGTCTGAAAGAGTATAACATCATTAAGAAGCACTTGAATATATTTTTTCCATTGACGGTCATGCAACGGAATATTTTTATTGTCCTTGTAATTAAACTATGCATCCGATTTTCATAAAATTTGAAATGACTCGAGAAAATTATGTAACCCATTCGCGTCTAGTGTCCATTTTTAGGGACGATTATTTAAAAAAAAAGCACTTTTCACACCAGTAAATAGAAAGATAAATAAACATTATTTTTCAGGAGACAAATTCCTCAATAAATTAAGATAAAAGTTATTCTTCTTTTAAAAGTGGTGGGAAACCCAAAATTTCATTTTTAATGAAGAAAATAATTTGGGCATTAACCCTTTCCGGCGCAGTGTGTCCGGTCTGGACACACCTAATTTTAATTCCAAACTTGCGATTGGCACCAATAATGTTTTAATAAAATCTTGCTTTTACAATAAGAGGTTAAAATAAGGGGTTCTTCATTTCTTAAAAAGTCGTTTGTAAATTCCGGTGTCAGTCGATATTTTCTCATTTTATTAACAGAATTTGTCTGCGCCGGAAAGGGTTAATGGGTTAATAATTATATATTTTAAATTTCAGATGATTCAGTCGAGTAGTTTTTACATTGTTATATGAGGACAGACGGACGAATTGAAGGACGACTATAGGTGTTAAGTATTTACATAATTACAAAAGCACCTATAAATGATCTGAGAAATTCTTTTAGATAAAATTTAGGGCATAGAAGTACATTTATTTTATAAATGAACTATTTCTACACTTTTACTATATAGGAAATGTTGAATGTTTCTGAAGATAAAAGAAAGTATTGATGAATATTGGGTAAAAAAAAGAAATCTTGACTACGCTAAAAATAAGGATCGAACGAAAGACGTTTTAATGACCGAAATCGAATATCGGTGATATTTCTATTTTTGGACAAAAACAAAATTGCCCATTTTTTAAGCAGTAAATACATACACGCAAAAATATACATAATTATTAATAATTTATGCGAATTTATTAAATATGCATAATTATTAATTATAATTATATGCATTTATTAAATATACACAATTATTAATTATTTATAAATGTGACCTCAGTTGTATCTCTGTGCCTTAGACCTAACCCTTTTGAATTTCATATAAAATATGACTTAATTTACCAATGACACAGAAAGATTTTCTTATACAAATTTCATTTAAATAAAAAAAAATTTAGATTTAGGTATACACCAGTTTTTGTACGCATAAAGCAATGCAAGGGATTTTAAGTGTTTTAATTCCAGGAAGTTCGTTAAGTACAGCTCGCTATATCTGAAGATAATTTTTTTTCTCTTAACACCTTCGCGACGCAAGCATTTTGCGAAATTTGTAATGTTTTGTCACCGGTTTTAACCCATTATTGCCTAGCGTCCCATTTTTGGGACAGTTTAAAAAAATTCAAATAAGCGCTTTCCACACCAGTAAAAATGAGGATAAATAAATATTTTCTTTCTCGAGACAAATTCCTTGATAAATTAAGATAAAAGTTATTCTTGTTTTAAAAGTGGTGGGAAAATGCTAAATTTGAATTTTAACGAAGAAAATAATTCAGGCATTAATGCGTTAAAAACAAAAATTTGTGTCTTATTAAGTCGAGAAAATGTTGCGATTAAACAAGGAAAATTATTCAGTAAAATTTTACTGGTGGGGATAAACAAGCATTCTTAAGCCTTTTTGCGGCACGTATACATGTCGCTCGTCCCAAAGGGGTTAAATAAGGCAAATTTCACTATTAAAAATTTCTGATAACAATAGCGTGAAAGTGCTTGAACGCTGTCATCGAAACCCTCAAGGCCTGGAGACAAGAATCGTGACGTCATCACCAACGGACCGAGTTTTTAATAGTATTAGAATTGGCATCGGAAATTTTTGAATAGCAATTTTCTTTTATTTTATTTGTGGAGTATCTATCATTATGTAAATCTATATTAATTATGTAGAATTTCTCGTGAGAATTTGGAATTCCCCACTATAAAATCGGAAAGATGCGGCAACACTTTGGAATTCCTCATCTGGGTGAATTTTTATTTAGGGGAATCGGAATTATCACCAATAAATTTAAATAGTTATTATTCTTTTTTAAGATAATAGATATTCTACAAATAAAAAGAAAATGGTATTCAAAGTTTTTCGATATGTCTTGCAACTTTAGTGAGAACTCAATCTATTAGTGATGACGCCATGTCTTCTATCCTCAGGCCATGAGTTTTTTGATGGCAGCAGCTTGAAGTACATGAACCCCCACAAGTCCCAAATTTTTTTATAAACATTTTTGCAAATGATCATTTGTTATGGTGGCACTATATCAGAAAGTATTCGAAACACTTCTGCGATTTCAATCTAAAAGTTTTCTATTAGTCTGAAGCTTGTAAAGAGCACATGAAAAAGCTTTAACATACATACATCACTTACTTTATAATTTTCACTTACGTCTCCAGTCAGTCATGACTGTTAATTATAAAAACTTATGTTCATAGTAATAAATAGTCTCATTTGTGTTGATACCGTTCAAATGTTGAAAATTTCTGAATAACGTGATTTTTGGAGTAGGGGAAGATGGGGATACTAGAGCCATTTTTTTAATTTTAATTTTTTTTTAATTTTTTATAGTTTTTTAGAACAAAACAAAATATTGAAAATGAAAATTTGATATTTTTTCTTCAATTGAAAACCACTTTCAATTAATTTTGAACTATTTTTCTATGTCTAATAAATTTTTACTTTTTCTTTTACATCGTGGCTCAAGTATCCCCATGGAGGGGATACTTGAGCCAGATGTCACATTCGCACCAGTATTTTGCAAAGAAAAAAACCGATTTACAACATACGCGAAAAAATGCATTAAACCTTTTTCAAATAAATTTGATCGAATTTTCTGGTGCTGGGACATTTCAGAATTAAAATTTGTGGTAGAAAATTCTTCCAGCAGAGCTCAAAGGGTTAATTACCATACTTTCAAAATGGTACCAAGGTATGTGACTTCTTTTTTACATGTTCAGAACTATAAATATGTAACCATGTTGCCAGTTTTAGAAAGAAAAATTGACCAATTGTAGAGATAATAGGGGTGGCTCAAGTATCCCCTATGCTCAAGTATCCCCACTCTCCCCTACAGACAGTTTCAATGCGACCTAATTTTCAGATAATGAATATTCAGGCGATACTCAGAGATTGGACTAATAAGGAAAATAAAAAAAACCAAATTTTCCGTCGATCTCTAACTAATACATCTCTAAATATTTCTGTTATATTAAGATTTCATATTGCAGATGATGTGCGAATTCATAAGCGAATCACAGTGTAAGAACAGATAAAAACAATGAACATCTATTTGTATTAAAGGATTTTAATTAAAACAAATTACAACTTGTTTCTAGACAAATGCATTACATATATCAAATAGAGAAAAGGTATTCCTTTAACTCTTCGCGGCACAGTGCTTCTAATCTGGGCACTCTTAATTTTAATTCGAAATTTACAATCGGCACAAAGAATATTTTAATAAATCTATGCGTTTAGAGTATAAGCTTTGATTAAGTAGCAATTAATTTCTAAAAATATTCGTTCATAAATTCTGGTATGAGTAACTACGAATAATTTCTCATTTTACGAACAGAATTTATTTGTGTCGGAAAGGGTTAAATCTTTGAGGGGCAAAGCACTTCTATTTAAAAAATTCTGAAATGATTGATTGACACCAGGATTTTAAAACAAATTTATTTTAAAATAGGTACATGCTATTCTTTAGATTCATCACAAAATTATAATTTTCTTTTCAAAATTCTGGTATCAATGTTGTATTTCCCAATTAAAATTACGTGGGATATATTTTATCCCACCGTCCTTCAAGGAGTTAACGAAAACACTAAATCTACCAATAAATTATTTTTTGCTAGTAGAATTATACATAAAATACAAATATTGATTAAAACTGCTGCAAAGAAATCCGACTATAATTATGTCAAAACTATATATCATCAGATATGACACGTAATCATTGCGGCTTTCGTTTAAACATACGTATTTCCTTTTTTTTTTACAAAAAGGGAAACAGCTATTTATAAAAACATACATAGTTTTTTTTTACATCATTTAATTTACATTACACGTAATTCAAATTATTTTTCTAAAAATTTTCGATTTTTCTTTTCAGCTTGACATTATAGATATGGAAAGTTAGGTGTTTGAGAAATTGAAAAAAAAATAAAATACTTTCATTTAGCAATAATTTAAAAGTGTAATTCTTTATTTTATTTATTTATTTATTTGCTAAACATGAAAAAAGAAATACGACAGTAAAATTCCAATTTATTTGTGTGATGTAATTGACTTATGACTTCTGCTTTATTTATTTCAAAGAAAAACGTTTTAAAAAATATCTTCTTTATAAAAAAAAAAGGTCATAATCTTCTAAGGTATATTTGTTTTTACGTAAATTCCTCATTAAAAT
The DNA here is from genome assembly GCA_964019185.1 of Maratus speculifer. NCBI lineage: Eukaryota > Metazoa > Arthropoda > Arachnida > Araneae > Salticidae > Maratus > Maratus speculifer. Next base: position 269,106,828 of record OZ025293.1, on the reverse strand, counting down.
AGCGAAAAATCGACTCACTAATAGTTTTTTCCAGATTTTTTTAATAAAAAAATTATTATTTTTTTTTTTTTTAAATAAAAAAATAAGTAAAATTATTTTATAAATAAAATAAATTTTATGTTTTATATCAATGATACTTACAACTTTTTAAAAGCGTTCCCACATCGTCGTTTGCAAAAAGTGATGTTCCTCTTATTTATAAGAAATAGCTTGGAATTAAAAAAAAAAAACAAAATATTTTATTGAAAATAAGTGTTGGGCTTAAACTGGTTGGTATTGAAAACCAATAATTTTTAAAGAAACCGTTTGTGAATTTCAGTGTCAGTCATTTCATCATTTCACGAACAGAATTTGTCTGTGCCGGAAAGGGTTAATCCTTTTAAGCGCAAAGCACTTATAACATTAAAATGGTGAAATGATTGATTGACGCCTGAATTTAAAAATAAAGTTATTCCAAAATAGATAAAAGATTTTCGTCGCGTACTTGATATAACTAATTTTTTTTCTAAAATTCTGGTATCAAACTGGCACTTTTCAATAAAAATTAAGGGTATATAATTCCTCCCACCGCCCTTCAAAGGGTTAAAATAACTGTATCCAGAACATTTGAAACATCGTTTTATCCAGAAAAACTGGCATCACTTGTCATAGCCTATTATACAAAAAGCCGAACCTTGTACGATCTGCCCCCAAAATCATTCGATTAAAAATGTTTGTATTTATAAGATCCATTGACCAAACATATGCTAAACATTTACTTACGCAAAGTCATAGTTCTAATTAAGGAAATAAATATACATAAATTAAACCTTTTAATGTGTTTCTTTGAACTGACAAACTCAAATATGGTGTCAACCGTTGTTATTATTTTTTACAAATAAAATTTAATGCAATTTTTAATATTTATATAAATCTTTTTTCGAAAACTGCAATAATATTCTGAAATAAGACAATATTACGTGCTTCACAAACTTTTTAGTCTTATTTTTTTCGTAAACAGTCTGCGAATAAAGGCGGGTGTACCGTTTCCATTTATATTGACACTCTGTTGACGTATTTGACACTCTATAAAATAGAGTAAATCTAGTAAACAGGAAAACATTTTCACCGAGGAATTTTGTTTCAATTTCAAGTCATTGAAAGCAAAATCTTTCGCAAAAAAATGAAATAAATTTATTTAGTTATTTACGAGTATTTGTATATTTTTTTTTGCCATTTTGTCAGATATGGCCAACTGTGCTGACGTGTGATAGTTATTAATTTTTTATAATGATTAATTTTTTATTATCTGCTATGGAACATTGTCTTTGAATTATCAATATCTGTTGTATTGTAGAGTTAAATAACTTAAACTTTCATCTAGACATTTAGATAGCAATACAATTTTATTATTATTATTATTATTTTATGCAATTTGAATGAAATGGTATGACAGCATGGCAAAATGCAGGCATATCTCGGAATTTTCAAAAAAAATTATGACACTATTTTTGAAATGAAAATTTATATTTTATATTTGAATCACATACATTGTAATTGCCTTGTTTAAAAATGACACTATATCATTTATCTGCAATTAAATAATGCAAATTATTCCATTAAGCCGTCAGCAGACATGCTTCGTCACCGAAGAGCAGTAGTTTTATTTAAAAAATTTATTTGGCTAAAATACAGGGTAATCAGGGTTCGCACAGTTCTACCACTAAATTTTAAGAGTATTTTCAAAGTATTTAAGTACGTAAGAGTATTTTCAGAAAAATATCGTAAAATCTGTGAATGAAGGTGGGGGTTTCGAATGTTGTGGTTTAAAAATTAAATGTAAATTTTCTTATTTTTAATAGTGGTGCCAGAGTCCTTGGAAATTCCAAGGAATGGGCGAACCTTGGTACTTCTCTACCAGTCCGACAAACTTACAGAAAGTGTAGAGGGCACAGAGACGACTCGGAATTAAATAGCAATGCAGGATCGAAAATGCCGTAGTTGCAAGTTGTTCTCCAAAACAATGTTGCCAGTGGTTTTTATTATTTTTATTTTTATTATTATTATTTGAAAATGTAGAATTCTCCTTATTAAATAACATATTAGTTAAGTCGAAAATCAGAGAAATTTTACACTTTCGAAAATTAGTGAAAATCAAGAAATCTGAATTTAAAAAAAAACCCTAAAAAAGAATAGAAATAGGAGCACATTGATTGGACAAAAAACATTTTATTGAAAAGCTGTACTAGAGAAGGTGTTCGAAATTACCACAAGAAATAGTCAGACAAGATTGACTTCTGCACAACATAGAATTCCTTACTTTCTGGAAGATTCCTGGCGTGTCGCGTATCCTCCCGGCAGCTGCAGATATTCGAGCGACAAGGTATTCAACTGAAGAAACAGCGGATCGCAGCCAAGCCTCCTTCACTTCGTCACCTGAGAATAAGATGGTTCTATCTGGCCAAAAATCAATTTCGAGTTAGAAGACTTTGAAAATCAGTATGCTGTGTATGTGCAACTATTGAAGTTTGCAAAAACCTTTTGGCTTTAATAAGTTTATATCTAGATATAGACAATAATTATACAAAATCAAAGTTTTTAACACGTTGACGGACACTTGCGTCTATAGCCGTCAAAGCGAAAATTTTAAGTGTTGAAATTAATGATTGACACCGGGATTTGAAAATAATTGTATTTATAAATAAGAAAAAAGCTAAATTTTACGAATTTAATAAATAGAAGTTTTTTTTACAAACATTCTGGTGCCACTGTGCTCTTTGGGAATTAAACTTTGGGAACTTGTTCTTATTGTCCGTCAATGTGTTAAATAACATTTTCATAGATTCTTTTACATTTAAAAAATTTGATAGAACCATATTATTCACAAACGTCGTGTTATCCTTAGAATAAGATGGTTCTATCATGAAAAAAACATATTTTTCTTAATTTGTGTAATTTTTCATAGTTTAACAACGAGAAATTTCGTTGATTTATTCGAATAAACTTCAGTGGACAGTAAAATATTTATTACTATCTATATTGTAGCCCAATAACAGGGAATTGCCACTTCCGCTTATTCATACTAATTAAACCATTTTCACAAAACTAATGAATATACATAAGTTAAATATATTATTTAACTGAACATAAAATAGCTTAAATATTTAATTTAATTAAATAGGAACTTTTTTAACATGCTATTTCAGTGGGGGAGTATGAAAATTAATACAAAAAATTGCGATTATATTGATAAATGAAATTGAAATGAATTATAAATGAATTTTTTCATATTACAGTCAGGTATGCTCTTGATCAAAAGAAAAGACAATATATCTAAGGAAAAAACTTTCTTGTTCTTTTTAAAACAACAAAATAAGTTTGGTACTCTTTTGTTTGTGGAATTTTTGGAATGTTCCATAAACCCTGCTTTATTTTATGTTACAGTTAGGCTAACTTCTCTTAAACATATTTTGAAAATAGAACCTTTCATCTCTCGGAAATTACTTTACTCTGCAGGTCTTTTATTTTATCTTTGTTAATGCAATCCTTTTTTCTCTGTGCTACTTTAGGATTTAAAAAAGTCCTTTGTGTAAATGATGTTGATACTCCTCGTCGTTTGGAGGGGCTTCTTTGCATGTTTACCGCTGTGAAATTCTGGTCACAACAGTTGCTTGTCTTAAACTCAATATTATAAAGTAGTTGTGTGAAACTTTATTGTAACACCTTGGTCTACGGAACGAGATTATAGGCAAATTTTTTGCTACGCGAGTGGATATCTAAGAATTGTTCTGATTTCATTTTCAGGATTGTAAATGGATCACTGCGATTTACTCTCAGCAACAGAAGTATAAATGAAAGTGCCTAAAAATATTCTGCTAATTTCATTACTCTTTTTATTTGGTTCTGAATATTATCCACATCTTGCACACATGAATGTCCAGGTGTACAATATTTTAGACTAATGCCTATAATATGTGAATGAGATTCTATAAGTATTGCAACTGAATAAGATATCATTTGCTTTCTTTTTTGAAGAACACTACTGTCACAGTATAAAATTAAACTATCACCATGTAGAAAGTCTGTCAGTATCTTCCAAACATTCGTTGATACAGCTGAGCTTTTGCCATTCCCATCTCTTCCTGACATGACTATCCACAAGCAACAATGTGCTTTCTTTTCTTTCTTCCATGTTGCCTGTGCTGTCATGTTATACGAGTTAATTTTCTTTATAGAAAAAACTGACAAAACTTGTGGGACATGTTAGAACTTTTTTAATAAAAAGCAAATGACTGACTTCTCAGGGGAATTTCTGTCATAATTTCTGAGAGTTCTGGAGGATTCAACTTCTTTTTTGTTTATTTAAATTGCATGTCGTTATTAATTTCTCCCTGGGTTTCAGCACGTTTATACTCCTCACAGTGATCACACCAATCTTTCTTTGGTTTATTGGTTTCTATATTGAACTGCGTATTAAATATTCGCCTATAACATGAAAGTTGCACTGGCTCTACATTGCTTTCTCTGCATTTTTGAAAGTACAAGTCATATATTTTCTTTAAGTTAAGCCCTGATTAAGTATGTTTTTTTAATACTTGCTCTGTTGTAGAGCGATTCAATCTTGGGAAAATTTTCAAAATGAGCTTTTATTTTATTCTTGATATCATTTGACACTATTCTGATTGAAAATTTGCCTCGCAGCTGGAGACAAAGTCTTGCCAGTAGGTAGTACATAACTACATAATGGCACTTTTAACTTACGAAAAACCCATAGTCTCGCTATCAATTGGATTTGTAGGAATTACTTTTACCATAGCTGCCAACATCTTCCGCTTTTTTGGCCCGGAAAAATTTTACAGAAAATTTTACCATTTCAAATCGCCATAATCAGCTGATTAAATAAATCAAAAAATTCCATTAAATTTTTCCGGGCTAAAAAAAATCAGAAGAGTTGGCAGCTATGCCTTTACTGATTTTTTAAATTGTTTTAGCATCAAGAATATCTAGAGCTGGTGCTTCATCTAAACTGTCATCCATTCTTCTTACAGGATTTTCTAAATCTAAATAAATTAGGATTAGTCCTTCGTCCCTGCTTGGATCAGGTCCATTGATAAAATTAAACACAATTCGGTTTGCATATGGACGTACTAAAAACATATTTAAAAGGATTTTTCCTGATAAAAAATTACTCTATATTTTACCGAAAAACAATTTAGTTATCAAAATAATATATTCTTTCACACAAGAAATAAAAGATTGCCGGTTTTCATTATATATTGTAAAATAAAATAATTATATAGTCTGTCTCAAAAGTTTAAGCACAAGCATAAAACATCGATTTTTAATGAATTATAAAAAGTTAGAACTAATAACATTTTTTTATTTACATATTTCGCAATATTATTTAAATAAACGATATAAAAAATAGAAAAAAATAAATTACACAATTTTAAAAAATACAATTAAAAAAAAAGTTATAAAAAAACTGTCTCAAGAGTTTATGCACAATGTCAAAAACTACCATATTTATAATTTTTACAGAACTTTTACTAACAATTTTTTTTCCAAGTTTTCGGATTAGTTCAAATAAACGTGCTTTCGTCGAAATTACTAGTTTTTGAGGGGTTTCTGGTGATAAAGAATACCATGCTTTCTCAATAGCTATTTGGAGTTCTTGAATAGAGTCATACTGCTTTCCATTGCCTAAACTTGGCGGGTTAAAATATTCCAGATATTCTCAATCGGGTTTAAGTCTGCACTTAAAGTTGGCTAGTCAAGTACTTTATCATTTTTCTGAAAAATTCAAAGTTTTGTAGAATGGTATACGTGGATTGAGGCATTGTCTTGTATAAAAGTTCATTTACCCCCCCCCCCCCCAAATGTCACCGAATGGAAGCAAATGATGGTTTAGCGTCTCTTGAAACATTTTTGAATCTTCTCTTCCTTTTAGAAAAGCCAGAGAGGGCTGACAAAAGTACCAAATGCCCCCCCCCCAAACCATAACGGATTTACCGCCTTGCTGCCTGCTGAAAAATGTCCTTCGGCTCTTGCGTAACTCATGCCAATACGCGTTCCAACTATCAGGGTCATCTAATTTCCACTTTTTCTCATCGCTGAATAAAACAGTAAGCCATTTGTCCCCGTAGGTTATGTGTTTTTTAGCTCAGTTCATTCTTACCTGTTTGGGATGTAATTTAAGAGACGGTTTGCGAGCCAGTTGCTTTTACATGATGTAATCACACCCTTTAATACGTATATTTACAGTGTCTTTGGACATCTGTACTCTGAGATTATTTTTAATTTGCCGTATGGGTACATATTTTGTCTAAATACCGATCTCCGTATTTTCCGATCAATCTGAACAGTCGTCATACGTGGTCGTCTACATCTTGGTTTCAACTTAAAATTAGCATTTTTAGAAAGTACTTGATATATACATAGCTTTGATCAATTTAAAGCTTTTGCAATTTCAGAAACAGTTTTGAGATTTCAATTTAAAATCTTTCAAAATCTCACATTTTGTGAATTCTTTACACTTTGTCATGTTTAAAACATTAGGAAATAATTTCTCCACCTTTGATACTTGTATAAAAGTGCAATATGATGTCATTCAACGTCATTACACCATACCAATCTCGTATTTCTAAAATAATTTGCATAAAGTGCTTAAACTTTTGAGACAGCGTTTCTTCAAGAAAAAAAAGAAAAAATAAATAAAAATAAATATTTTTTTTATTTTAACGACCCAAAATGGCTTATTTTATTTTATTTTGATTAAATGTCGAGTATTTATTGTAAATTAGCATAAAATATTTTCTTCTTCAATTATTTTAAATCAGATTTGCAGAGTGCTTAAAGTTTTGAGACAGACTATATATTGTCTTGTATGCTGTCTGCGATTACTTTGCACATAGAACTTGGTTATTCTGACTGCTTTCAAAAATTTCTGATGGAACTTTATTATTCCCTTTTGCAAGCAGATGTATATTATATATATCGAAATTTTAATGCATAAATGCATTCATTGATACAAATAGAACATGCCTATGCCAAAAAGTCAATTTTTTTCTAAATGTCAGTTAGAACCTTATTATTCTCAGGTGGCGACTTGAACAACCATTCAATAAAATGTTTTCTGTCCTATTAGTGAGTTACAGCCCCTGCGCTTTTTCTCTGCTTTTTTGTACCATTCTTGCCTGTGGGCTACTGTTTTAATTCAGATTTCTTGATTTTTACGAGGTTTTTGAAATTGTAAAATCCCCTTATCTCTTAATTAATGTTTTTTAATAAGGATATTTCTACTTTTTTCAAAATGCGTTGCCAAACAAGAAATCCGAATTTAAAAAAAAGCAACCCCTTGGCAACATTGCTTTGTACCATAACTCGCAATTACGACATATTTGACCCTTCATTGTTATGTAATTATGCGTCGTCTTTATGCCACCTACACCTTATACAATTTTGTCGGTCTGGTAGTGAAATTCCAAATATAATAGAAGACAAGATGAGATGAGATTTGTCCTATACATGTGTTAATATTAATTAAGTAGGAGCTTGTGCGTATGGGTTTAAATTAGATGCACGCACTTTTGTATGAAAAGAACATTTGTTAATAAATTCAAGAATTAAGTTGCCGACCGTCTCTACTCCCAGAAAAGTTGATGCACACGATATACAGATCCCTTCCTTCGGAAACTCATCGGAATTGTAGAGGATTTGATTAAGGAAGATTCAAGCGCGATCAGGATGATTGACACCAGAATCTGTAATTAAATTCATTTTAAAATAAGCAAAACTTTTTGTTCGCACATTTAATAAAAAAAAATTCTATTGCAATATTCTGGTGTCAAAGTGACATTTACGAATAAAAATTAGGTAGTCCAAAAACGAACCACCACCCTTGAAGGGATTTACAGCTGAATTCAACTTCAGCAATCTCATACGGGCGATTTCTTGTAATACGTCGTGTCGGAAGATCATAGCCAGTTCGAAATCATTACTATTTCACGTTATCGAAGCACGCGAATTAAAGAAGTAGAACAAATTGGATTTACTGGTATGTTTTTGATATTTCATCTGCCATTCCTTGTATGTAATCACAGGTGACAAGACTTAGGATTTTAATTATTATATAAAAATATGATTTCTTTAATCAGAGATTTCTGAGATTAAAAAAGACATATTTGTTATTAAAGAAAAAGAGGTATTGAGAATCGTAGTTTTTGGCACCAATGATTCGAACCCCTTCACCTTCGAGTTACCATTGAAAAAATATTATAATTTCACATGTAAAATATCCCAAGTAGAATTAATGGAAGTACACATATTAAACCTTTGCGGTCGATTGTCAACAAATATCTAACCAAGCATTATTTACATAATTTGATTTTTATAATCATTTTGCACCACTATATTTCAAAACTACATTATTTTTGTAAATTTCTCTTGCATCTGCCTTCTTCATTCCTTTCTTGCAATTTTTTTAATAATGCTCTAATTGTATTTATAATTTTCTTTGACAGTTTTAGCACCCTTCAACTACTTTTAAACTACTAAGAAATTTTCTTATACCCAGCTACATTCCCGTTAATACACCTTTGTTCTCTATACCTGGTTCTTCTTTATACTTCAGCTGTCACCTTTTTTGCATACATTTTGAGTACTGCCAGGATTTTCGAAAAGTTATGTTTGCTCACTGAAGCTGTAAATTAAAAATTACGTAACTTTAGATAAGGAATTTCATCCGTTTATTAAACATCATGTTAATATTTATAGTAATTCATTAAATTTACAGGAGGGGTGCACTTTCCACCACTGGAGGACACATTCTTTCTCACATTTCTAAGGACCCAATCTTAACAGATTTGGTTCATTCAACTTAGATTACAATTCAGCTGCTTTCTGTATTATAAAAGTTTATCTTAGACTTCAATAACCAACGTTTTTTAAACTTTAATGGAGCATTAGTTTTTGGCATTCTATAGACTAGTACAAGGTTTGGTTCACTCAACGTTGTTTGCGATAATCTTTGGTAAATACAGATCATTTTCGGTACATATGCTGCATTAGATACAGAAATCCATGACTGTGAAATTAAAGTGAAAATAATGAACAAAAAAGTTTAAATCTAGTTCAAAACTATTACTTTTAACTATATAGGTACATTATATTTTTCTGTAATAAACTCACATGGTAGTCAAATAAGAACACTCTGAAGTCGCAAGTTAAAATTATGTATCTGGGGACATTCTTTTTCATATATTTATATAGTTTTTTCTTTGCAAATAGATATCAGATCTTTTTCTTGCGGTACCTTTTTATTTTTTCAATTTTGATTGAACTTTTTAATAGGCTTTTAGTCATTTTAAATGTATAAATTGAAACTTAATTAAAAAAAAACTTGAAGAACCTTGTACAAATATTGAAATGTAAATGAGAAATTTGGAAAGAATGCTGCCATAGGTTTAATATTAGCTTGAGTGTGGTTGTGTTACTTGCTCCAACACAATTTCACATTTGAAAAAGAAGCTGGAATAAAAAAAAAAAGTTCCTGGTGAATTTATTGGTTTTTAATTTATCAGTTTTTCAAATGAAGCTTTTTCCCTGCAAAACTAAATTAAATGGATAATGTTACAGTTATAATTAACTGTTTTTGTTGTGTGAAATGTAATTTAAAAAAAAAATTATATTTCTTCATTTTTAGATAAAATTAGGTATGCACAAACAATTTTATATCTTAAAAATTTAATCCTTACATTTTAAAAATAGGTGGTGACATTAACCAGATGCTTGGAGCAATTCAATTGTACCTGACATGGAATCTTGATTTAAATTTATACGAAGCTGAAGAATTCTGCATTGATGATCTTGGATGTAAAGTTATGCATTTGAAGAGGGAAAAGAATGTTTGTTTATTCTTCATGAACTTTCTTCTGCAATGATACATGTTGTTTTTAAATATTCAAATAACTATACCTATTGACTTTCTCCTAGAAGTAAAGAAGAGCAGAGTGCTTTCTCATAGGATTTTAGATTCTTATACGAATTTTTCTCCTTTTATAGTGGCTCGAAGCATGCATTTTCTAAATGAAACTACAGAGAGGGTGCAACACCCATCCAAAACTGTATGAAAAATAGAACTATGTTACAAGATAACTATTCTGATATAGTCTATAGAAATACATATATATGAATACATAAATTGTATTTTCAATAAATGGAGTAACATACATAAACCAAGTGAATTGTGTTGCTATTTTATTTAGTCTGATTCATTTTCATTTTTAATTTACATGACTGCCATAGGTAGTTATTTTCTCTCTGACACTATTTGAACAAATTAATCTTCAAAGTAAATTATTATTTAGAAATATTGAATAATAATAATAAAAAATCATCAGTGAGAATTCTGTCATTGGTAAATTAAAGTTAGCAAAGTAAGTATAGTATGGAAAAGCAATATTTTTATATTAGCTGCATGCCAAAGATATTACTGTGCTCTTATTTTGTAAAGTGCTTATTTATGGAATATCAGTCAGAGGTGTATATTGTTGTAAGTACATGTAAATTAATCTTCTGGGAATTGAATTATATGCATTAAATGTTTTTCATTATGCTTAAATTATTTTAACTTAAATAAAAAGTAAATTGGAATATGGGTTTTAAACAAATAAAATTTGATAGTATTTTTTTTTTTTTTTTTTTTTTTTTTTTTTTTTTTTTTTTTTTTTTTTGATTTGATGATTGTAAAATTATGTACTGTTTAGAAACAATTATATTTGTGAAAAAATATAAATGAATTTATTGCAAACATATATTGTTTAAAATTATGAGACATTTCATATGTAACAATGTACTTTCATTACCCATAAAATCACAAGATCTGGGGATGCTTTTGACCCCAGAAGAGAAATTTTGTGCATGGAGGTTGATAGCCCTGTTCACTTGCTCCAAGTAGTCAGCAGTGGTGTAGTCGTTAAAAAAAAAGAAAAAAAACAGAGGGCATATACCGGGTGATCCAGAAGTTTCGGGAATTTTGAAATGTTAATATTTAGGAAACTATGTACAATACAAAGGCCCGGTTTTCAGATATATGCTCAGAAACATGTGGGATTTTTGTTTAGAATGATTTTTTAAAAATATATATAGTTGCAATTTTTAGCAACAGGTGGAGCTTCTGTACAACATCGAATGTATCTATACCATGCGTTATATGTAAACATGTTTAGACATGCTTTCTTTGCATGTCGAGTTGTGTTCTTATCGTAGAATACTTGAAGTTAAAACTGCAAAACATTCGATGGCCATTACAAATGTGAAGGCTATGGTAAACAAGATTTGAGAAAAGTAGTCGTTGGAAGATCGTAATAGATGCAGCAGACCCAAAACTTCTGTTTTAATCGTAAATGAGTTAGAATTTGATACCAATACTTAATGGAAATCATCAGCTCATGGTGAATGCAGTATACTTGTAATTTCACAATGAACTGAAATTTCTTGTGGAATTTCTTTCCGCTCATAGGATGCTGTGCACATTGTTTTACTTCGGCTCACGGCTATTATAATGAAAATTTGTAATCCTTGCACACTAATTCTTACATTTTTGTGAGCTGTATCATACCATATAAAATACTATCAATTTTAGCGCCACCTGTTGGCAAAAAGTGTAACTAACATAATATGGTTTTTTTTTCATCGAAAAAACAAATCCCATAGGTTGCTAAGCATTTATGTGAAAACCGCATATTTCTATTGTTTATAGTTTGCTAATTATTAGCATTTCAAAACTCCCGAAACTTCTGGATCACCCGGTACTTTAAGCAGAGGGTATATGCTCAATGCAAAGGATATACCCTAGAGTGTATTTACGATGGCTTTCTTGAGAAAGAGAGGGTATACGGTGTTCCTTAAAAAAATCCAGAGGGTATATGACATATACCCTCCACTATATCCCTGGTTGTCAGTCTTTCATTACAGTATTTGTGAAGCTTTCAAGATCACTAGGATGTTGAATGTATCTTTTTTGGTTTTCACAAAACAGGTAAGAGAAATAAAGATAATGGGTCATTGGTGACCTACCTTGGTTGATTTATTAATTTATTTTAGTATAAAAGTAACATTTTAAATTTGTCTGAAGTTTGCATGGCATGTACACTGTATGATCCAGTAGACAAAATTCTCAGGCTGTACATTGCATACATGATTTGTATTTATTAAATTTTTTGAGCTACATAAAGTACATAAAGAAAATTTGATTATTTTTCAGCTAATTCCATAATACTTTGATAATTTGCGTTGTTCAAGTTTTACATCATATCTTGCTTCGTCTTTAAATTTTACTTAGTTTACTACCAGTCAACTTGTTAAAATTTTTGATCAACAAAGAAATATAAATTCAGTATGGAAATAAAGTAATTTATTAAATGCAGAAAGTCTGAATAACAATTTATAAGTTAATTTGATCTATAATGTTCCTGAGAGATACTATTGCTATAAAGTTAGAATTTTTGAAACTTTTTAATTCCAATTTTGAATGATAGAACATACATAAACCTGCAATAATTGTCTGTTGCAGATTTAAAAAAAACCCTTCATTTTCAAAAACGATTTGAAAAATAAAAATACCTGAAGATATGTAACCAAAATTTTTAAAAAATTACAAAATTGTCCTATTAGAAAACAAGTTCAGCTATCCTATATGCAGAAAAAAAAAATCTCTAAAAATATTTAAATTTAAGTGAAATTCGAAAATAGCTTCTCCATAAATTCAACATTATGAAACAGATGTTTTCAAATGAGTGACAAGTCTCCTTCATTTACTTGAAAACATGGGTTTTGTAATGTTATGGATAGGTTATTTTTGAATTTCTCGTTTAAATTTAAATATTTTCAAAAGGACTTTTTCTGAATAAAAAACTGACGTCGATCTCTAATATCATATCACTAGTTTTACTTCTTGGATTTTGGTACCAAATTTTTTTAATAAAGGTATTTACACTTTCGGAACCGGTTTCGAAGATGAAAGTACCTTTAAAAAATTACAAACAAAATTGAAAAAATACAAAATGGTCCCTTTAGAGATTGAGTTCAGCTATACAATGCAGAAAGTAAACATTTAAAAATATTCAAATTTGAATGAGAAATTCAAGAACAAGGTTTAACAATGAGTTCAGCTATACAATGCAGAAAGAAAACATTAAAAAATATAAAAATTTAACTGAGAAATTCAAAAACTTAGGTTTAACATTCCGGAACAGATGTTTTCAAATAAGTAAAGTGTCTTCATAAATCAGTGACCTATAAATTTATAAAGACCACATTATAAATCCTTAATGATCTATGTAAACAGCTTAAATGGGCCTATATGAGAAAAACAGTGAACATTCTATGCGAGCCCATATAGATATCATTATACACTGCTCAAAACAATTAAAGGATATTTGAAGTTTTATATAAAATAAAGATATAAACGAAATTCTTTTTTGCCGAAAATAGAAGAAGAGAATCACAAATGCAAATTTTTCTGGTTTTCAAACTGTGGAGTATGCAAATTTTGAGTTCGACGTCAAAAACGTCGCTTCAGCGGCAGCGAATGAAATTTGACTTTCAACTGGATAAAAGAGAATGAAGACAAGAATGTTCGGCATTCAGTGATTGCTTTGTTTCGATGAGTACAGTGTCTCAGCGAAGTCATTTGACAAATTCAGAAGCTTGGAGAATTGTTGGTAGGTTAGAAGGGGGACAAACTCAAGCCTAAGTAGCGCAAGCCATTGGAGTGTCACAAAGTGTCATTTCCAGGATCTGGAACCGTTTTTTGGAGAGTGGATGTGCAGGCCGAAGACCAGGGCAAGGTCGTAGACGGGCAACAACGCCCAATGAAGATCGGTATTTAGCGATAACAGATCGGAGACACCGAAACATGAACGCTACTCTTCTCCAACAACACCTTCGCTCGGCTACAGGCAAAACGATTTCAACTCAGACTGTCCAAAACCGGCTCCATGCTGTAGGTCTGTATGCTCGCCGACCAATGGTATGTGTTAGATTAACATCAAGGCATCGTCGCGACCGCAGGGAGTGGGCAACCGAGCATGTCAACTGGAGCAGAAATGAATCGAGCAATATTCTGTTTTCTGACGAGTCCCGTTTTTCTGTTCATCCGGATAATAGGCGTATTTTCATCTGGAGGGACCGTGGCAGTAGGAATAATCCTGCGTTCGTGCACGAAAGTGTCAGATTTGGCGGTGGAGGAGTGTTGGTGTATGGTGGCATATCCATTGACGGGCGCACTGACCACTACATCATTCGAGATGGATCTCTGACTGGTCGCCGATATAGGGATGAGATCCTCAGACCTATTGTAGTCCCTAACGCTGAAGCAATCGGAGATAACTTCGTTTTAATGGACGATAACTGCAGGCCACATCGTGCAAACCTGGTTGAGGATTTCCCTTTCAAGGAAGGAATCGTTCGAATGGAATGGCCAGCGTGTTCTCCAGACATGAATCCAATCGAGCACGTTTGGGACGCTCTAGGAAGACGAGTTTCTGGCCGCCAACAACCCCCACAAACTCTCCAAGAACTGGAAAGAGCTCTTCTGGAAGAGTGGGGCAGAATACCCCAACTCGTCATTAATGAACTCATTGAGTCCAAGCCTCAAAGGTGTTCAACGTTGCTAGCTGCCCGTGGAAACCATACCCCCTACTGAAAATGATTTTCTTTGAAGAAAACGCCTTTTCTTATTCTTTTTTTTTCTCATATGCACAAATTTTGTTTTTTTTATTTTGTACACAAATGCGCAATAAAATGCATTTTTTCTGCCAAACATGTGTAATTTATTCTCATATAACCTACTATCTCTGTCAACCATGTATCAATCAGCTAAAAAGTTTCCCAGATACAAAATCCAGCTAAAACTGCAATATCCTTTATTTGTTTTGAGCAGTGTAGATCTACATGTGCATCCAAATAGACCTATATAGATACCTTTATAGATCGACATATGCATAAGTGACACATATGCATAATCGACATAAGTGAAATTCAAAAATAGCTTGTCCATAAATTTAACATTATGAAACATATGTTTTCAAATGAGTGACAAGTCCCCTTCATTTACTTGAAAACATGGGCTTTGTAATGTTATGGATAGGTTATTTTTGAATTTCTCGTTTAAATTTAAATATTTTCAAAATGACTTTTTCTGCATAAAAAACTGACGTCGATCTCTAATATCATATTACTAGTTTTACTTCTTGGATTTTGGTACCAAATTTTTTTTAATAAAGGTATTTACACTTTCGGAACCGGTTTCGAAGATGAAAGTACCTTTAAAAAATTACAAACAAAATTGAAAAAATACAAAATGGTCCCTTTAGAGATTGAATTCAGCTATACAATGCAGAAAGAAAACATTTAAAAATATTCAAATTTGAATGAGAAATTCAAGAACAAGGTTTAACATTGAGTTCAGCTATACAATGCAGAAAGAAAACATTAAAAAATATAAACATTTAACTGAGAAATTCAAAAACTTAGGTTTAACATTACGGAACAGATGTTTTCAAATACGTAAAGTGTCTTCATAAATCAGTGACCTATAAATTTATAAAGACCACATTATAAATCCTTAATGATCAATGTAAACAGCTTAAATGGGCCTATATGAGAAAACAGTGGACATTCTATGCGAGCCCATATAGATATCATTATAGATCTACATGTGCATCCAAATAGACCCATATAGATACCTTTATAGATCGACATATGCACCCATGTAGATACATAAAAATAACCCATATGGGCTCATATGGAAAAAAAGTGAACATTCTATGCGGGCCCATATAGATGTCATTATAGATCTACATGTGCATCCACATAGATCTATATAGATATACTTGATGTATAGTCATAGACATCCATATAGATATATAAAGACAACCCTTATGGGCCCATATAGAAAAAAATGTGGACATTCTATGCGGGCCCATATAGATATCATTATAGATCTACATAGGCATCCACATAGATCCTTATAGATATCTTTATATATTGACATAGGCATCCATATAGATATATATAAATAGCCCATATGGGGCCATATAGGAAAAAAGTGGACATTCTATGCGGGTCCATATGGATAGCCCTTATAGATCTATATCCCTGACCCACTTTTGCCCTTTCGGGCCCATATGGATGTGCTGCCTGGGATGTTGCCTAAGTTCAAGTAAAAATATTTCTTTTTTAAAAAGTTGTGAAACCGAATAAATTCGTGTAAGAGTTGTATATGGCTTGGAGAAGAACTTCGACGATTAACACATTCGCTGCCGGTCACGCGATAATGCGTGAAATTCTCAATCATTTAAAACAGGGGGCGGAGAAATTGGCAGCGAAAGTGTTAATGGTTAGGGAGCACATTAGATAAAATTTATCAGGAATTTATTTTAGAATGTAAGCGATTTCTAGTTCTTTTTCATTTTTTAATATTGTCATTTCATATCTCTAAATAAATTTTGTTTTAGGTATTTTAATTTTTTAGCTGCAATTTTCATGAATAAATACCAATTTTACCAGGACAAAAAATTGGGGCCAGTCAAGAAACCTGAATTTTCAAAAAGTACTCCACTGACATCGTTGCTCTTTTACCTGCCGTCAAATTAGGGGAATTTCTGCATAACTTATGTATTTCTTCTTCAAAAATAAATAAATAAAATAAAATAAAATAAATAAAGAAATAAATAAATAAATAAACAAATAAAAATAAATGGTTAAAATCAAAGAATCAAAATGAAATACAGGGTGGTCATAAAAAAAACTTTGCCGAAATATGGAGCTCTAGCGGCTAGTCCGTTCAACCGATCGAGGTGAAATTTCAGATACAGCTATTCAGAGATATGAGCTCGAGATTCTCTGAACGGCAATAAAATGGCGCTCACGGTTATGGTTATAGTTACAGAAACTCGAAATTTTCCAATGACAACACCCATTTATTTTCATCGCAAAATGCTGTGTGCATGCGAAAACCCTAAAGAGCGTTGGAAACGTACGTGTACAGCAAGAAACGGACACGTTATGCACGCATAAAAAAATGTTCTGTGAATCCCCACCCCCACCCCCTCATAAAAAACACAATTGAAGTGCAAGGAGTAAATTTGCATATGACACAGAGTCAGTACACTAATCTACAACACAGATCGGAGAAAACTTTAATTTTGATTACACATTTTCCACATGGGTGCCATCACAGGAAATTACACATTGCTTGGTGTCGACTGTGGACAATACAGCCGAACGTTACATCGCATGAGGGATGTTTGAAATCTCACGTTTGATAGAATCTTTCAAATCCAACAAAGTTGGCGGGTTGCACATGTACACTCTAGATTTTAGATATCCCCAAAATCTTAAATCCATAGGAGTGAGGTCGAGGGATCGCGGAGGCCATTGACGTTACCAGTTATGGTGAAATGTGCCTTGTCCGTTCATAATATGCGAAGAGGTCGATCGTTATCTTCATCATATTGGATAAGAAATTCATTAACAAAGTCTATATGTTGTTGATTGTCTCTTACTTCCAACATCTGGGCGCGTTTGTACTGGTAAAGAAACATCCGGATTACAAAACAGAGCGCAGTAATTTTAAGACCATTGATTTTGGCATATCAAATACACGAGATGCACCTTTTGTAGTTTGCATGCGTCCTCTGGTCACTATGTGACCAGGGTGCGTAGTCTGGAAGCACCTTGTAAGCACATTTTACCAGAATTTTTATAATGTAAAATCTGTTTTATTTAACGAAAAAGAAATCCTTTTTCAGATGTAACAACCAGTACTTTAAACAATTTCTGGTACTAAAATAATTAAAATCCTCTGAGTTTCTTGATGACTACGCATCCTGGTGACGCACTTCCATAACAGTATCCTCAGGAACAGTTGGTCGTCCTGATCGCAGACTATAACAGGTGCAGCCAATTTCTTCGAATTTCATTACTAAATCACGAAGAGCTAGTGAACGAGTCTAGGCCACGAATCTGGCGATGGTTTCTACGGTAAAGGCGCCAGGTTTTCGCAGCATGCATCTCATTTTGATTATAGTTTTACCAACTCACCACGAACGAAGTCATTTTGTTGGCATCTGCGAGCTCCGACTGCAGAACTAACATCCCCACCCTACTTTTTATTCGTTTTCTACGTTGACTATCGATGTTCGATGATGAAGGCAAACGATGTTCCTTGATTAGTATTTTGTCTCTGTCATATTCAAATTTTCTTCGTGCGCCTTGGTCTTCTTTTTTTAGGGCCGTTCGTAGAGCTGATTTTGTGCGAGCATAATGCGTCCGTTTATTGCAATAACCATACCGTTCCAACGCTCTTTAGGGTTTTCGCATGCGCTGAGCATTTTGCGATGAAAAAAATGGTGTTGCCATTGGAAATTTTCGAGTTTTTGTAACTATAACCGTAACCGTGAGCGCAATTTTATTGCCGTTCACAGAATCTCGAGCTCATACTCTGAATAGCTATATCTGAAATTTCATCTCGATCGGTTGAACGAACTGGCCGCTGGAGCTTCATATATCGGCAAAGTTTTTTTATGACCAACCTGTATATATATCCTACACTTATCGGGTATAAACTTAACCGTTTCAGCTGTAAAGCACTTTCACTGCTAAAATGTTGAGATAGATGACTGACACCGGAATTTACAACTTGGGCACCCACCCTGGTTGCGCCACTGAAAAAAGTTTATTAGTTGCTTTTTCATATTTTGATACACGACTTATCTAAAACTGCAGTATGAGCTCAAACATAAAGAAACACAATTACTCGTCCCTGAAAGGGTTAAAAGCCGTGTTTTATTTTAAATTATGAGACTATTTGAAACACAAATTATTTTTTAAAAAAAAAGTGGTAGCTCAATGATTAACACTAAAACTACCGTGAACCGTAATTTTGAAGGCTACCATATGAATTTGTTTCGTTTCAAACTATAAATTTGATTACGAAATAAGTTTAAAATAAACAAAGGAAAACGTTAAATAATAAACTTAAACTGTTTTAAATGAAAATTCGGTTGTGAAATGTGTGTATATAAATTAGTTCTAGTTTAAAATTGCTGAACAGCCCAGTTTTATATTTCACATAAGCTCTTAATATTACCAAATTTAAATACTACTATCATTTGAAAATAAATTTCGACTTATTTGTTCTCAAATTTCTACGATTAAATAATTAAAATATTTATATTAATATAAAATTTTATTTAAAATCTTGGCATCTACGCTTTTTAAGAAATTATGTCAATTAATATTTATATTGCACTAGTAAAACAAGTGTCGCCATTCCGGCTACTTTTTTAAATTTCAGATCGGTTGATTACAGTTAGACTTTTATATGGTACAATTTAACTTTTATAGCATTACTTAATCTTTTATTGATTATAGCTAACATTTCTATTATAAAAAAGTTTGTAGCAATCAAACAATCTGAAAATATAAATAGAAATGACCTGCAGCACCGAATAAAACTTAAAGTTTTTCATTATTTCGATTTACATCAAAGTGCACTCCTTCATTTTGATCGAGATCTTTTGGAGTTATTTTGGAAATTGTCATATTGATTCTATTCAGCATTTTGAATATGACATAAATAAAAGAAAATATCAAACTGAATACTTCAAACATGTTTATTGTACTTTTCAACTGTTAGTCATATTCCATTTATCAAACATTTGCGTAAAAGAATTATCGTTTTAAAGTATATTGTATCTGTGGTATTCGTAACGATATTTTTGAAGAAAATTATTGAAAAAAGAAATTAATTACTGTGTTGTCATGTAATTTATGTCTCAAAACTTTGAAAATAATAAAATTTTCAAAGTATTAGTAAAATTTGAAACTTTATTAGAATTGAGAAAAGAATAAGAATTATTAACCATAAGAATTTCTTAATATAATTCTTACAGAATATTTCTTTTGTGAGAAAATATTTTCTAGCAAGAACAAGAATTTTCCTTTCTATAAAAAGTACTTTTATAACTCGGGAAAACATGGTTGTGTGAATAATAATTCATAATAGTTATTTTTGCGTTTATTGTAAAATTTTCAAAATAATTGGTTGGTTTCATGGACTTTTGTATACTAAGTCAAAGAGTCGAAACTGTTATCTTTGTTGGATACCGTTGTTTTAGAAAAAAATCTTGGTCATATTCAATAATTGAGAAATCTCTTATAAACAAAGTCTAAAACATTGATAGCAAAAATTGCAACATGTGACTAACAAAACAAGAACACATGGAAATAGCCATCTGGAATGTATATGTGTCTTCCTCTGCTCTATTGGCAAGGTTCTAAACTGAGATTTCTACTCTTTGTTTTAGAAAACAAATTAGCAACATTACGCTCAATTAATTGAATCATCCAGCTATTTTTGTGAAGTACTGTTTTCAAGTTAATTTTGAATGCTGCTTTAAAATTGTTGCATTCCAATTAAATTTTCATAGTAAGTAACAATCTACTAATTTATCAGACATTTTATTATCCAAATGTTATAAATGTGCTAATATTTTGTCATTATTTATTTATTAATAGCTAATAAAATGTAAAATAAGAAGGCACTGCCGTTTTACCCTCCTTTTCAAGGTAATTTCGAGCATGCCTTTAACTATATTGTTTCGATTTAGTATGTCATATTATGTTTATGTAGTTTTAACTATGTTATGTTTATGAAAAAAACAGTATAAAAGAGTTGAAAAAAAAACAACAGTTGAAATTTCACTAATAATAACACATTGCTCAGTGGTGCACAAAACAGGAATTTTAATATACATTTGTACATATTAAAAGAAAATAAAACTTTCAACGTTTCGCACCGTCTTCTGCGGGCGTCTTCAGGAAAATATGATAAAGGAAGGACTACGTTTGCATCTTGATCGAGAGATAATATTTCTACTATATTAAAATCTAAATCAATTAAAATTTAAAAAAATGTTGCCATTTACACGTGAGTAAAAATTAAAATTTTGCAAGGGAATAGAAAATTTTAAGATTTTATGATGTTATGCCATATTTTTGGTATATTGTAGGACAATTTATCATTACATGGTTTATTTTCTCGTGTTATGATTTCGATGGATTCTCTTATTTTACCTTGAACTGGGTTAATGCATGGAACTATGATTTTGGCTTCCTCAAAATTAATATGGCAACCCTTGTTCGCCAAGTAGAAGCGAGCAAGGGCAGTATTCTGTTTATATTCTTCTATATCTCTGCGATGCTCTTTAATTCTAATTAAAAGTTTCCGCGTTGTCATGACGATGTAGACTTTTTTAAGATTATTACATAAAGTGATGGGGATTTCATAAATACCAGATTTTTGATCTATTGGAATTTTGTCGATCTTATCTGTAACGAGGTCAATGAGATATGGAGGAGGAATGGCGACAAGTTTTATGTTATATTTTTGTGCGATCTTTTTTACTTTTTCAAATATGTAAGGGATATAATGAAATTTTCTGTAAACCATAAGTTTATTCTGTCGTTGGCCAGATGTGGGAGGAGTATTGTACTGTTGAACTATTTTATTTACAAATTTTGCTGGAAAACCATGGTCAAAAGCTATTTTCTGTATAAAATCAATTTCTTTATTTAATGTGTCATCTGAACAAATCATAAAAGCTCTTTTAATAAATGACCTGAAAGCAGATATTTTGAATTCAAAAGGCATGTTGGCTGAAAATGGGATAACTGTATTTTCTTTTATTGGTTTTCTATAAACCGAAAATTTTAAACTTGAATTGCATCTATTAATTTGAACATCTTAAAATGGAAGGGTGGCGTTTTCTTCGACTTCAAGGGTGAAATTAATACTATTGCTTAATTTATTGACATCTTGTAGAAAAACATACAAATCAGCCAAACTGTGGTTCCATAAAATGAAAACATCATCAACATAACGGAACCAACATTCAGGTTTTAAATTAAACGTATTAAATTTTTTTGTTCTAGTGGTCTTAACGCGAATTCAGCAAACAAACCGGATACTGGTGACCCCATCGGCGCACCATGCAGTTGTCGGTAAATATTCTTATTAAAAATGAAAATGTTACTAAAAACTATTAGGTTTAGGCCAGATTTAAGGGAGGTTTTGATATCTTGAGATATATTTGAATTTTTATCTATTATCAAATTAATGTATTCTATGACTTCGTGCATATTGATGGAAGGATATAATGAAACTACGTCTAAACTAGCCATAATGGTGTTTGTATTAATTGAAATGACTTTAACTTTATCAATAAAATCTCTTGTAGACAAAATTGCAAATTCTGAAACAGGAAGTATCGATTTCAAGAAGATCACGAAAGCCTTTTCTAAAAAGTATGTGGGTGCAACACAGCGGGAAACTATGGGTCACAATGGTAATCCTGGCTTATGATCTTTCAGTCTCCCAGTCAACATCGGAGTAACACCAGTATGATTGATCTTAATAAGTGATTTCATACTATCTGGCCATTTTCCAGTGCGAACCAACTCTTCAACTTTACAGAAAATTTTCTTGTTTAAATCTTCCTTCAGAAGTTCGCGGTCCATATCAGCAATATACGCATTCATTTTATCAATGTAAGTTAATCTGTCCAAAACTGCTATTTTGTTTGATTTGTCTGTCTTGATAATGATAACATTGGGGTCCTTTTTTAAATCATTTAATGTCCTCAAAATTACGCTCTGTTCTTTATTCTGCTTATATGACTTATATATCTTACTAATCTGAACATTGCTGCCCGCTCTTCATCTCTATTACTTTCCGGGATGACTTGAATGATGTTTTCACAATCTTCAATAACACTATTACGGTTTTTATTATTATCAAAGATTATTATATTATTATCCTTTTTAGAAAAGGCTTTCGTGATCTTCTTGAAATCGATGGGGTCACCAGTATCCGGTTTGTTTGCTGAATTCGCGTTAAGACCACTAGAACAAAAAAATTTTAATACGTTTAATTTAAAACCTGAATGTTGGTTCAGTTATGTTGATGATGTTTTCATTTTATGGAACCACAGTTTGGCTGATTTATATGTTTTTCTACAAGATGTCAATAAATTAAGCAATAGTATTAATTTCACCCTTGAAGTCGAAGAAAACGCCACCCTTCCATTTTTAGATGTTCAAATTAATAGATGCAATTCAAGTTTAAAATTTTCGGTTTATAGAAAACCAATAAAAGAAAATACAGTTATCCCATTTTCAGCCAACATGCCTTTCGAATACAATATATCTGCTTTCAGGTCATTTATTAAAAGAGCTTTTATGATTTGTTCAGATGACACATTAAATAAATTGATTTTATACAGAAAATAGCTTTTGACCATGGTTTTCCAGCAAAATTTGTAAATAAAATAGTTCTACAGTACAATACTCCTCCCACATCTGCCAACGACAGAATAAACTTATGGTTTACAGAAAATTTCATTATATCCCTTACATATTTAAAAAAGTGAAAAAGATCCCACAAAAATATAACATAAAACTTGTCGCCATTTCTCCTCCATATCTCATTGACCTCGTTACAGATAAGATCGACAAAATTCCAATAGATCAAAAATCTGGTATTTATGAAATCCCCATCACTTTATGTAATAATCTTTAAAAAGTCTACATCGGCATGACAACGCGGAAACTTTTAATTAGAATTAAAGACCATCGCAGAGATATAGAACAATATAAACAGAATACTGCCCTTGCTCGCTTCTACTTGGCGAACAAGGGTTGCCATATTAATTTTGAGGAAGCCAAAATCATAGTTCCATGCAATAACCCAGTTCAAGGTAAAATAAGAGAATCCATCGAAATCATAGCACGAGAAAATAAACCATGTAATGATAATTTGTCCTACAATATACCAAAAATATGGCATAACATCATAAAATCTTAAAATTTTTTATTTCGTTGCAATATTTTAATTTTTACTCACGTGTAAATGGCAACATTTTTTAAAATTTTAATTCATTTAGATTTTAATTTAGTAGAAATATTATCTCTCGATCAAGATGCAAACGTAGTCCTTCCTTTGTCATATATTCCTGAAGACGCCCGCAGAAGACGGTGCGAAACGTTGAAAGTTTTATTTTCTTTTAATATGTACAAATGTATATTAAAATTCCTGTTTTGTGCACCACTGAGCAATGTGTTATTTTTAGTTAAATTTTATGGTGCAACTGTCCTATATATATTTATTTGAAATTTCCTTATACAATTGTAAAAAACAGTAACAATGGTTACACAATTGTTTATACGAGGGCAATTCGGAAAGTAACCTCCGTTTATGAATTTAAAAAAAAAACTAATAAAGGGAAACATGCTTTATTACTTTCGTATGAAAGACACGTTCTTTAGCTACTTCGCAACATAATTGCCATATTAATTAAAAGAATTATCATAACAGTAAATCGGCTTTGAAATTCCATTGTCACAGACTTCTGCCGCCGGCCTATTCAACTGCGATTATTTTTAAATTCAACTCGCACCACTCTTTCAATACAAAGAATTTTAACATATTTTTCTATAAAATTTGCTGATAAATGTACTACCAAAAATGTTTTTAAAAATAGCGGGTCAAGTAAAATATTACGAGAGCAATTCGGAATTTTTCAATATGAAATAAAGAATATGATAAAATTCTTTGGATTAAAAGAGTGGTGCGAGTTGAATTTAAAAATAATCGCAGTTGAATAGGCCGGCGGCAGAAGTCTGTGACGATGGAATTTCAAAGCTGATTTACCGTTATGATAATTGTTTTAATTAATACGGAAATTATGTTCAGAACTAGCGGAAGAACGTGTCTTTTATACGTTAGTAATAAAACATGTTTCCTTTCATTAGTTTTTCTTTCATTCATAAACGGAGGTTACTTTCCGAATTGCCCTCGTTATTTACTGATTATAGGTGCTACTGTCAAAAATTCCCCCCTATTTGCACATACATTTTATATAATTGTCAAAAGTGTTCATTAGATATAACATGCATAGGTGCCAACGTGACATAGATTATTTGTAATACGTGCGTTAATTTGACCCTGGTTTAATGAGTTTCGAACTAGAAATTTTTCAAAGAAATTAAATTAAGTACATTCCACTAACAATCTTGAAATTAAATAAATAAAGATTCATGAAATATATTTTCTGGTTTGAAATGACGTTAACCTGGATCAAACTAATCTAGGTATTATGGAAGATTAGTTGAAAGTTGGCAGCTATGAATATGTATATATTTTTAAAAATATGTGTAAAATACTTATAATACATTTAACCACTTAATCGTCGCACCCGAGACATTCACGGGCTGCAAGTTTTACAGCTTTTCATCAGAATTGTTTGATTCCCAACAGTTTTATAAAATAGTGTTATTGGTAATATTCTGGTATTATTTTACTTGTCATTAAATAAGTTGAATATTTCTTTTTCATAAAAGTCGTGAGAATAAAGAATTTGCATTTTTAAACCACAATTTAAAGCGACCATTAAGTGGTTAAAAGCTTTCTTCGGAGCGGAGCTACTTAAATTTGACATTTCATACATTCGACATTTTTTATTTTTGTTTGAATAATACTAGTACTAGTATGTCTTACGGTAATTATGGATGTATTATTGAGTTAACAGATTAAAAATTGTTTTTCACTGCATTTTTACATTTTATATTAAGAATAAATAGTTTTTTTTTAATTTTTAAATATTCATGCTTCTCTTCTTCCAACCTTTCTTATGCCTAATATTTTTAATCATAATATCATAAATTATACAAATCTTGTTATGTTTGGAACTGTAAATTAGGAGTCTTTACACATCTGGAAACATTTTATGGAATTGCAATTTGTCCTAACTGTAATGCTTTTTTATAATGAATTATTTTAGATGATATTTATTATATGGTGCAAAATTATCCTAAACGGCTGGGTAGCTTTGAACTTGGACAAAATTTCAGTTTTTATTGCTCTTATCATTATTATTCCTTAATCTTTTATAGTAATAGAACAATTTAGATTAATTTCTTCTCTTTTAAGCCAACAGTAATAACAATATTCATAAAATAAGATTAGGGCATATGAAAATGGGGATAAAAGTTACCCTGAATGACTATACCTTATGTCGAAAAGGAAAATGGGGTTTTCGAAAAATATATTTTTATTTTATTCCAGAAACATAAACTGGGAATTATGTGGGGAAATTTTGTAAACAAAAGCGACGGCAAACACCTAACACAGATTTTAAAAACGCTTGCGCAAATTTCAAATGTGTGTACCGTAATTTCCTGTGTATAATCCGCTGATCAAACAATTCTTTTGTGACCCGGAAATTTTATTTAGTAATTGAAGTCAAATATTTACCGCGATCTAAAAAGTTGCATTTTATTTAAGAAATTTTCTGCCTCGAAAAATGATTGTTTGATCCGCGGATTACACGCCCGAAATTACGGTAATTAATCCTACAAAGGAATACTGGTTTTAGTTTTATAGATTATGAAACAGAACGCATTTTGTTATTTTTCATTAAATAGAAGTATTGGACACTTAATATTTTTGTAAGTGTTGATGTATTTAGATTA
Organism: Maratus speculifer; assembly: GCA_964019185.1. Lineage (NCBI taxonomy): Eukaryota > Metazoa > Arthropoda > Arachnida > Araneae > Salticidae > Maratus > Maratus speculifer. The sequence continues at coordinate 269,080,251 of OZ025293.1, read as the reverse complement.
CATCAAATTAGAGATTGTTTGTTGTTATATTTTACTTTTTGAAATCTAGTGTTAAAATTACTTGAGATGCGATTAGTCATTATTTTTATATTTCCAGTATTTCCTTAAAAGAAAGTTCTTCATTAGCGAATATTCAGGATATTTTGAAAAATTTACAAACCGTTCTTGTCATAAGTTAATATACGTTTAAAAAATTTGCTGAAAAACGCAGATATAATGTCCGCAAACAATAATGAATATTTTATTTTATTGATGATTTAGCGACTACCATTTGAATATAACACCTACTAGATGACATAAAAATGACTGCTTCCATAGTCGGGAATTTTCAGTGTTTGTATTCCAGAGCATTTGAACAACGTAATTTTATTAAAGATTTCTTCGCCTTTATTTAAATTTCCAAATTAATGTGAGGAATATGTTTAGAATTTACTTTTATTAAATATATAGGGCTGTCATAGACGACAACATGTTAATTCTTTTAAAACCACTTTTTAAAAATAAGTATTTTTCAAAGACTCGTTGACAAAATTTGCAAAACATATACAAATACTAAAATATTTATTTCCTTAAAATAATGATGCAAATTGAATACAAATATGGTCGTCTGTAACTTCCCAGAATATAAGATAGCGTACTAACTTTAAAAAATCAGCTCACGGGAATCGCCATTTCTATATCAGCGCTAAATTCATTAAAACCGCTTGCACCGAACATGCAAGTTTGCGGCTTTTTAAGCACTATAATCTTAAAGTATATGTTGGTCTTTTACATCATCCGAATATTCTAATTAAATAAATGTATATTTTTCATATTAAATTACTGATATCAAAAAAGCCGGAGACTTGGAAACTCTGCTTGCATTTGGTAACGAAAGCTATTTGCTCGCCAAATCAGCGTCACCAGAGGAGTACTTTTTTAAAATAATAATTTTGTTCATTGGCACCACTAGATTATAATGCTAATATTCTCCCTTTTTTCGCTTTAATTAATGTATTATTAAATAAGGAAACTATTCCGATTTCAAAAACGTAGTACCAGTTAAGAAATCTGAATATGAAAAATAAGGTGCCAAACAACGTGGAGCTTTTGTCATTTCATACGAAATACTGAAAAGTTTTTTAAAATTTTTTTTATAGTTTTTGATTCCTGGGCTAAATTTAAACGAATCTTTATTACTTACATATGAATAGTTTCATAAAAAAATAAATGTTTTGAGTATGCGCTTTTACAATTAAAATAAGAGTTTAACTTATGAGCCCGAATAAAATTTGCGCACTTTTGCACACCAGTATTTTGTTAGAGAAAATGTAATTTAATTTTTTTCAGAACATTTTTGTAATTTAATAGAACAGCATTTTCTCCAATAAAATGTTGGTGTGAAAACACACGGAAATTTAACCCCTACTCATGAATTACAAAATCCTTTTTTTTTTCTTATTGTTTCCTTTCGGCGCTTTTTTTTGCGAGCTCATAAAAAAATAAGGAGATTTTCCTTTTAAGAAAATCTTTCCTTAAAGGTATATATGCCAACATCTTGCATTTTTTTTAGCCCGAAAAAATTGAATAGAAAATTTTGCCTTATTTAATCAGCATTTTACATAATTTAAAACGGTAAAATTTTCTATAAAATTTTTCTGGGCAAAAAAACGTTGAAGATTTTGCCACTATGCTTAACCTTCCTAAACTGAATGGGTCTAATCGACCCATATCTATAATTCATTTTACACGATTCGAACCAGAACTTTTTTCACAAAGAAAGTTAAATGACAGATTCAGAGAAATAAGTCAATTAAATGTATTAAAATGTTTTAAATAACAATTCTGGTGTGATACGTTTTTATTAAGATTGAGTAAAATTGGAACAGGGTAGGAAGGTTAAAGGTTACAACAATATTTGCAATGTATGATAGCTTTCACAAAATTTATAAATAAAACCTAAAAGAAAGATTTTTGTTTAAAAAAAAAAAAAAAAAAAAAAAAAAAACACACGAAAAACATGAATTTCGGAATTTATTGAATAAACATGGCATTTGGAAAAGAAATGAAATTATAGATTGTCTAATGTCTCACAATGGATTTTATGATTTCTTTCAAGAAATAATAACGTGAAAATATTAGAACAATCGCCAAAACAAAATCATTCATTTTGATAATGATTGTTTAAAAGTAATTCAAAAGTTTTCCTATTGATTCAGTTTAACATTTTGAACCTGATTTAAGAGAAGACAACATTAAATTCAATTTCGACAACTTCTTTTGTTTTTACTTTTATCGTTTTTCACTCTATCATATATCTGCTTTATAAATCTTTTCGTTTAAAATTGAATAATACTTTCTTTGTTTTGTTTTTAAAATGATGTTTTTCATTTCAAATTTCCGAAATTTCAATATAAAAACATCATGTTATATATTCTATAAAAGTAATTTTCAAGACAAAAATTTTATTTAAATATATTTTAAGATCAAAATAAATATTAACACAGAAAATATTATTTACACATATCTGACTTCAGTGAAGTAATCAAGGTAGGTGCCTAAAACCTATAATATTGTAAGGATTTCTTCTCTTTGGCTTTTAGCAGAAAATTTTCTAGTTATATAAGGCGAACAGAACTTTAACCTTCCTACCCTGTTGAAATTGTACTCAAACTTGATTAAAATATTTCACACCAGAATTTTTATTAAAATCCATTTAACATACTTATTTAACTTAAATCTTTGTGTTATTTATTTAATTTACTGAAAAGTGGAAAATTAAGTGAAAAATTTTCTGGTTTAAATCGAATGAAACGCATTATAGGACTGGGTCGATTAGAGCCATTTAGGATAGGAAGGTTAAAAAAATACTGATATTATGTGCACTTGGGCATCCACGCTGATTACGACACTGGACTTTCAATCACATCTGGTATCTGTAATAATTTAGATCGTGGTAAATATTTTTCTTCAATTACTGAATGAAATTTCTGTGACGAAAAACATTCGTTTGATCCTCGGATTATACGCCGGAAATAATGGCAAGTACTTTTATTTTAAAGTTTGCTTACAGGTTGTCTGTTGTTCGATCATTTTCTTAAGAATTATTTAAAAAATATATTCTTTTTTTCTCTTTCAAATTTCAATAAACCGATTCAGAATTTCTTTTGTAAATTTATATATCTTTATATTTCTTTGTAAATGTTTTAAATATGTATCAGGAAAGTTTCCATCTTTAAATATATCATATGTTTACTCTGTAAATACAGGTAATCAAAGAACGGAGAAGTGAGATATCTGCACATATATAAAATTAGTATTCAGAATACATGTATTGTGTTTCTTTTTTAATTTTACATCAACAAGATATATTAATTAGAGTTTCCCACTATTCACACTCAGAAATATTGCCAGATCTTTAAAACTATGATTAATATATCTAGACCCAGGGGTGTAAAATCTAGTCGCTTGCGGGTAGTCTCTCACAACTAAAATTTAAATGTTTTCTTCGCTGAAAATTTAACAACATTCTAATAGGAAATTTGCACGAAATATCAGAATGAAAAAGTGAATAAATTTAGTAATGAGAGTGACTGATGGTGCCTAGATTTGAACACCCCTACCTAGTCCCCCAAACTATATAATTTCACCTTGTATTTTACTTTTTGGGGAAGAATTTTAACTTGCCTGCTACTGAAGCAAAAGTGTATCCACTACTTGTAATTTTTAGACTGTCTGAAAAAAAAAAAATATGCAAACAATTTTCAATTTTGCATCTTTTGCAACACTGTTATATGTAAAATTGATTTATCATGATATCGAAGACTTGCTGTTATCAAAATCTGTCAAGAAAATTAAGCTAAATATAGATGAAACATGTTTTTTTCAACATTCTTTACTCGCACTGTAAACTTTAACGCTTGCCTCTTTCCCAAGTTTAATTAACATCTGAGGCAATTTATAAGTTCTGTGAAGTTGGTGAGAAATTCAAAATAAATAAATAAGAAAATAAATAAAAACATATTGACTATTAACAATATGTCCATCGACAAATGAATCATTACGAAAGAAAGGCAAAATACGGTAAAATGGAACCAATGACTTTTAATATCGTAGTCTGAGCTGTACCTTGTGAAAGTGAACCCCAGTGTGGATGACGGATTGACTTCCATTTTATATCGAAAAATTGAAATCAGGCTGGAGCTTTTTGAAGATTTTTTTCTTCATTACCCCTTTTCCTGCACAGCGATCCCACGTCGAAGCCAACTAATTTTAATTCGAAACTTACACACAGCACCAAGACTATTTTACTAAAACTTAAACTTAAAATGAAAGTTTTACCCCTTCGGGAAGAGCGACCGGGTCAATCCATTTCAAGTGGTCCAGAAAATATAAAAATGGTCGCTCGACCATTTTTAAAATATTTGAAATTTTTTGTACAACAACCCTAACATAACGGGAGTTCAAAATGACCGTTATTTTAATTTTACTATTTTTTGTTTGTGCATGGCGGCCATCTTTGTTTCATCGTGTTCAGCGATTTTCTCAGATACTAGGATATACAAAATTATAAATATCTCGTCTTTTATTTTCCCAATTAAAATGGGGTTTGCAGCATTTTGTTCAGAATAAAATAGGCTAAATGTAAGGTTGTAGAATAATTTTGAAAAATAAATTTTTAAAGATGACATTTTAGCACAAAATTTAAGATTTTTCCCAAAATCTATACGTTTTCAAGATTAATTTTTTCATGTAAGGAAAACTGTCAACTTTACACAATTTTTTCTACAAATAGGTCAACAGTGCCTGTACTCACACACCAAGTCCCAGATCTGGGAGTTGATTTCTCTTTGTGAAAACAATTCCGAAATTTGTCAAAAATTTCAAAAATCGCACTTTTTAGGCTTTGATATCTCTGTTGGGGCACGAGATAAAAATCTGAAATTCTGGCCTTTGAGAGTATTTTGTAGTAGTGTTATGCACAAAAAATTTCAAGAAGGAGATTTGACTATAAGCTGAGATACGGTGATTAAAAAAATGTTAAGAAATGCTATTACGAGTACATTAGGAGAAATGAGATAAGTCTCTTTTATTACAATATTTACACAGAAAATATCGTTTGTTGAAAACTGTTAGATAATAAACATTTAATTTACAAATATACTATATATGCTCAACAAAGAGCTTAACACTATTTACGAGTGATGTTATGAGTTCGACCAGTTACTGTTGTCAGTCCATTAGGGTGTTCTTTCTCAAAATTTTATTTGAAGCCACTCAAGTCTTGTCATCCCTTGTTAACTTGAATGAAATTCTCTAGGTTTAATAATTGAAACCATGTCAACTCGATCAGTTGCAACCCATTGTCTGTAATTTACTTTTCCTGAAATGTGTTTCGAGAAAAATTGTTGCAATAGCATTTCTACTAAGTTTGATCATCTGGACAAATAGTACTTTGTCTTAGCATACATTCTGAATTGTTTAAATCACACAGAAGCATTTGAAGAAGATATTTGTAATTAACATTTAACTTTGTATCATAAATAATTAATTTAAAATTTTGGAGATATGAACAATTACATAGTAGTTTACAATAGTTTGGCAGTATTGTGTTCACATATTGTCCATGTCATATCTCAGCTTGTAGTCAAATCTCCTTCTTGAAATTTTTTGTACATAACACTACTACACAATACTATCAAAGACCAGAAATTCAAATTTTTATCTCGTGCTCCACCAGAGATATCAAAGCCTAAACAGTGCGATTTTTGAAATTTTCGACGAATTTCGGAATTTTTTTCGCAAAGAGAAATCAGCTCCCAGATCTGGGACTTGGTGTATGAGTACACGCACTTTTGACCTAATTGTAGAAAAAAATGTGTAAGGTTGACAGTCTTGTTGAATAATTACATAGTAGGTTACAATAGTTTGGCAGTATTGTTTTCACATATTGTCCATGTGATATCTCAGCTTGTAATCAAATTTCCTTCTTGAAATTTTTTGTACATAACACTACTACACAATACTATCAAAGGCCAGAATTTCAGATTTTTATCTCATGCCCCACCAGAGATATCAAAGCCTCAAAAGTGCGATTTTTGAAATTTTTGACGAATTTCGGAAATTTTTTTCGCAAAGATGTATTAACTCCCAGATCTGAGACTTGGCGTATGAATACACGCACTTTTGTCCTGTTTGTAGAAAAAATTGTGTAAGGTTGACAGTTTCCCTTGCATGAAAAATTTCCTCTTGCAAACGGAAAGATTTTGGAAAAAATCTTAAATTTTGTGCTAAAATTTCACCTGTAAAAATTTACTTTTCAAAAATTTTCTACCACTGTGTATTTAGCTTATTTTATTCTGCACAAAATTCTGTAAACCCCATTTCAATTGGCAAAACAAAAGACGAGATATTTACAATTTTGTGTATCCTAGTATCGGAGAAAATTGCAGCGCACGATGAAACAAAGATGGCCGCCATGCACAAACAAAAAATAGTAAAATTAAAATAACGGTCATTTTGAACTTCCATCATGTTAGGGTTGTTGTACAAAAAATTTCAGATTTTTTAAAAATAGTCGAGCGACCAGTGCTGGACCACTTGGAAAGGATTGACCCCACCGGTTTTCGTGCCGGTACCGTAGGCACTCACATCCCAAACGACCGGTATTCTTGCCGTCACTTTGAAACGACTTTTCTAAAAGAGTATAACGTATAAAAACTTTATCTTATTCGTATTTGAATTTATACTAACCCCTTGAAGGGCGGTGGTATAAAACATATACCACTTAATTTTAATTGAGAATCGTCACATCGACACCGGAATTTTGAAATGAAAATTTTAATTTCCCCAAGTACGTGAAAAAAAAGCTTTTATATATTTTGAAATAACTTTGATTTTAAATTCTGGTATCAATCAATGAGTTCAACATCTAAAGAGTAGAAGTGCTTTGCCCCTCAAAGGGTTAAGAAAGAATGCGTTTCCTTCTAACTAGGAAACCAAGTGGAATCGATGAATTGTTTTAATGAAAGTTAATTTAATTTTCACAAAAATTGCTGCACGGAAAAGAAAGTATGATCAGAATAGATACAGGAAAAAATTAACTTACCGAATAAGAGATCCAGCCCATTAGGGTCCCTTGCGCGATCATTTTTTTTTTTTTTTTTTTTTTTTTTTTTTTTAATGCCTGCCCGTGAATTTCTGGAGTGAGTCGATTAATAGATTAAATAGAGCGAAATTTGTTACTTAGATTTTCTGGTATTGTTGGTGTTATCTGCCTTATTGAATATTTACATCATTTTCTACTATGGGCATTAGAGGGTTAAATTATGCAAAAGTCAATTTTTATAAATATTATGGTGTAAGAGCATTTTTTCAGAAAATGCAGTGACTATCAGTGCTTTAATTGATAATTTTCCATGGTGGAATACGTTCTAGAAAATGCGTAGTTCATAAAATCCGAATTATCATGAGAAATTTAAATAACAAACTTCGATTGAGAACAGGAATGTCTGTATTGGATAAAGCATATATTGTTATTTTAAATTTATGGTGAGATATTTCATCTTCCGGATTAAAAAATACGAGGTGGAACCCGTCGAATTTCGACGAAAGTAAATTATTTCATTTGTTTACAATAAACCTACAAAATTAGCTACAGAGAAAATAGCATCTTATGTTGTTCAGTTTAACCCTTTCCGGCGCGGAGTAAGTTTAATTGAAATAATTATCTGCCACCAGAATTTATAAACGAATTTATTAGAGAATACGAACTTGCTTATTTTCAGGCATTTTATCAAAGGAAAATTTTAATTAAATATTCTTGGTGCCAGTAAAATTAAAATTAGGTGTCCTTTTTAAGGGACACCGCGCCGGAAAGGGTTAACACCCATACATATATTACTTTAAGCCAAAATTAACTAAATAATATTTTCCCAAAAAATTCAGTTGTTGTGATTAGTAAAATTAAACTTTAATTGCATATGTAATCAACAAAGTATAATAAAGATCAATTATTATGATGAAATTATAAATTGAGGCTCTTAATGTTTGGTATAAATACGAATGAGGAAAACAAAATTTATTCCAAATTGACACGATCATAGAATTTCACGTAAAATCTAAACCTATCATCATTTTCATTTTCTGAAAATTTACATATCTATTTCTCATATCCGTATTCATCATGTTTAAAAAAATTATATTTTGATTTGATCATTTTAAAATCACTTTAACTCGAAACTTAAAGTCGCGATTGATAACAGCATCTTTGCATGTGAACAATCGCTCTTTTAATTCAGGTACTAATCGCAATGTTGAAGAATAACAATTGCTGTAATTTGTGTTTTTTTAACGTATTTGTGTTAAAATGTTAAGTTTTATCTAAGAAAATGATCGTCTTCTTTTTTTTTAATACAACGTCTTTTCAATTAGTTAAGTATTTCGCATAGTGTCTCAAAATTAATATCAATACACATGCAGAACGGAAAAAACATGGACACTTTATAAGGAAAATGCGTGTTTTCAAAAGCAGAATGTATATTTTCCATTCAAAATAATTTGGTACAGTATGTTCCTAATGTGATTTTGCGCCACTAAACCCTAGACAACAAAATTTAAAACATAGAATTTTAAAAGAAAATATTTCCTCAATTTTATCAGGAAATGGCATGAATAAAGATAAGTACACCTCATAATTATCTGAATTCTGCAATAATGAAAGCTATCTCATTACCACCATTTAAAGAACTTTCCTATAATCTATACTAATAAAAGAACAAAACGCTTTGTCTGTCTGTGTGTGTGTCTGTGTGTGTGTCTGTGTGTCTGCGATGGCTAGAAAAATCATAAGTACGTACGAAGCTCAAAATTTTTTTGAGAGTAGCCCAATATCTCTCCTGATGCACCTGAGCTTCAGAATTTCGAAATTCCAATTATTAACTGAGTAATTAATTAAAATAAAGAGGTCACTCTCATGAAAAATCATCTTTCACCCATTTTTTTTCTCTTTCGTTTCTTTACGGTTGGTTGGTTGTGTAAAAATTTTCGCAGAAGTAATAAGAAAGCTGAGACAGAATTAAAGAAACCCATGGAGGACTAAGATAAGTGGAGGTGAAATAAGCCTCAAAAACGTTTTGCGATAAACGTTATCGATCAAATTTTAATGTGCCAAACAAAAGGACGTGGAAGGGATTTTGTGTTATAAGACGAATTGAAAGAAGTGCATTACAATTGAAGCATATTTCAAGAGGAAATAGCAAATTTTTAAAATGGTCTTTGTTCTATTATTATTTATTAGAATAAATGTTCGCTTTTAAAATGAAGGAAATTGGAAAATTAGCAATAATTAAATATCAAATTAAAATTAAATAAGATATTGAAAACATTTGAAACGAACTAAAAAATTTATAACTAAAAGTTTCCTTCATTAATGTAATTTAAAATACTTTATAACGTAGATGAAAAATGTTTATGACTTAATAATTGCATGCAAATAAATATTTAAAATATAATGATGAAAATATTCTTTTAAAATCATGCATGAAAACTTAAGTAATATATATTAATCTGAAATATAAATTTCTGACTGCAGACGATTTTAATGTACTAACAAAATAATGTTACATTTTCAAGCAAAACGTTAAAATTCTTTTCTGTATTGATATTTAAAACACATAGGATGAAATAATTAGTAAATTGTTACCGGTGAAGCGATAAATTAGTTCTTTTTTAAAAAACGAGAGAAAAAAAATACGGGTTTAAACCTGTTTCAATTGATAAGCGTGTCAAAGCACGTGCTTTTGTTGGTACTTAATTGGACTTAATGTAGGGTTACTTTTTAAGCATGACCTCCAGAAATAATACTTCCCTTCTATTAATTTCTTTTTACTCCATAAAAGAAACCAATTTGAGATTTTCACATTTCAAAAGTGATGTTTTTTTTTCCCCCAAAGACCTTAAAAATTCATAGACTGGCAAAATGTCAGTTTAACTTAGGATTTTTGAACATAGCTGTTACGTCAGATCGTTGGTACTTCGTACATTAGAATGTATTTGTGGTTAGCTATATTGCAGTTAATATATGTATATGTATATATGAGGCTTTTTAGCAGTTTTTTTAAATAATAGATTAAATTTGAATGCATTTATTTAAGTTAAAATTTTATTAAGACTATAATTTGTTTTTAAAGCAAAAATGAAATGGCTCTTTGACGTACAATTGTTCGAATCGGCAGACGATTCATACACCGTAACAAATTATCAAATAGGAAAATAAATTATATATCAAAAAGTCACTAAAATAATTATAGAAAAACATAATGTTTAGGCGTATTAACACGTACCCGAAAAAAAACAGACCATACTCCGATTCAAGCAAGACAAAAATTCCATGAGCATAAACCCGACCCGAACCTAAAAATTCCATTTGAAAAAAAACTATGGATTTGATATCTGACCCGAATCAAATCTGAATCCCACAAAAATATTCAAATGAAGCATACCCCAATCCGATCAAGGAAAAATAATGTTCGTGTATATGCAACCCGACCCGAACCTAAAATTTGTCTTTGAAAAAACCCGAAAAATGACCAGAACGAAACCTGAAATCGATAAAAATATTCCTAAGAACTATAACCCGATAAGAGCAAGACAAAATAATTTCCGTGAACGTAAACCTGACTCGAACCTAAAAAATTCCATTTGAAAGAAAACCTGAAATTTTATGCAAACTACATCTGAATCCAATGAAAATATTCGAAAGAGCCACAACCAGATTCGAATGAGAGAAAATAATTTCCCTGGATATGAAACCGATCCGAACTTAAAATTTCATTTGAAAAAAAAATTGAAATCGGACCAAATATGAACCTGATAAAAATATTCCACAGAACCATACCCGGATTTCAACAAGACAAAAAATTTCCCTGAACATGAACCCAATCCAAACCTTAAAAAAATGAACTAAATCTGAATCTGACAAAAATATTCCAGAGAAGCATATCCTTATTCGAACAATGCAGAATAATTTCCGTTGATGAGAAACCCAACCTGAACCTAAAAATTCCATTAAAAAAGCCGAAATCTGAAGTGAACGACATCTGAACCTGAAAAAAATATTCCAAAGACCCAAAACCGGATCCGAGCAAGACAAAATAATTTCCCTCGACATGAATACGACCAGAACCTTAAAAATCAATTAAAAAAAAATACTTGAAATCTGAATCGAACCAAATCTAAATCCGGCGAAAATATTCCAAACAACTATAACCAGATACGAACAAAACAATATAATTTCCATGGACATAAACCCAATCCAAAAAAAAAAAAAAAAAAAAAAAAAAAAAAAAAAAAAAAAAAAATCCCGAAATTTGAAGCAAACCTAATCTGAACCTAACAAAAATATTTCAGTGAAGTATAACCTCATTGGAACTAGGTAAAATTATTTCCATATAAGTACAACCCGACGCGAACTTAAAAATCCCATTTGAAGGAAAAAAAAAACCCACGAAATCTGAATTGAACCGAATCTAAACTGAACAAAAATATTCCAAACAACCATAACCGTATCCGAAGAAGACAAAATAATTTCCATGAACATGAATCTAATCCGAACCTAAAATTCGGATGTTCTACAAAACATAATGCGCTCCATAGCGGTGGAAAGTGAAACTAACAAGGAAGGTCTCCATACGGGCATACTCAGAAAAATCTGAAAAAATTACAGAATGTTCTTCTCATATAGTTATATATGTTTATAAAAAAAATTCCGGCGGAACCTCCTTATAACGTCCGTAAAAAAATAATAAAAATTTCGTTTATTTGGCGATTTATCTCTGGTTGGCGAAAAAACAAAATTTTGAAAAACACGCTTTTACGCTTCGAATACTTTTTAAAGAAAAAACTTTCTATGTTCAATTTATATAAATAAGTTTAGTTTAAGTAATTTTAGTTTTGCATTTTTACTTTACTTTAAGTATAATTTTGTCATATACGTTTATATGTACTTATAACAAAATGAAATTAATATATTTTATCATTTAAAACACAAATTAAATTGATTAAAATTATTCCAAATTGAAAAATACACTGTTAAAAATCTGCTGCATTTTGTTGCAACGCACTCCCTTGCTTGTAAGAAAATGGTTACTTGGCCGTGAAATGGAGCTTTCTCATTGGTTGGAATAGAGATATTATATACAAGCGGTGGAGTGCGTTGCAACAAAATGCAGCAGATTTTTAACAGTGTATGACACGGTCAATTCACCTTGCTATGGAGAATTCTCATCGGTCAGAAGAGAGATATTCTATAAAAGTAATGGAGTTACGTTGCAGTAAATGCTGCAGATTTTTAACAGTGAAGTCAATTAAAATCAATTTTCAGATTCGTTAAAATCGTCTGCTTTTGGCGAGGAAATACACTGCTCGCCAAATCCCGCATCGCTTTCAGCTTTTCACGCCAATTATTCCAAACTATTTTATTTTTTTACATATCTAATAATGTAATTCCGCCGTTAATTTTCACTGATCTTTTATTACCTACATGAGTAGTTTAATTCGTATTTTTTTCAAAAAATTCTGAGTATGCCCCCAATGGAGACCTTCCTTGTAAGTACTTAGTGCGAGATGGTTAAGATATTTCGTTGATAGTTAGTGTTAAATTAGAACTTCGTTACGGTTAGGTAACAGTTAGGTTGCAATTACGTTCCGGTGAGCCTTTTGTTATATTTATTTTCCGGTTAGGTTACAGTTAGATCATGGTTAAGTTACAGTTAGATTAAGGTTAAGTTGCGGTTAGGTTGTGGTTAGATTATGGGTAGGTTATGATTAGGTGACGGCCAAGTTACATTTATGGTATATTTAAGTTACAGTTAGGTTACTGTTAAGATACAGCTAGATTAGAGACAAGTTATGATTACGATACAATTAGGTTACGGTTAGAATTTTGTTCACAGAATGAACATTACGCATATTTGATAAAAAATATACACCTATTTTTGTAAAATGGCTCTGAAATTATAATGCTATATACTAACCTTTTAGCTAATCATCGAGAATCGATTTCATTCACGGTATAGTCGGATTTAAGAATGATACAATTAGTTTGAAATTCAAAGTATTTCACTTGGGATATCTATGTGAAAAAAGTATTTAGTTTAGTCACTTAATAGTAATTTTAAGAATAAATATCAACACTTTAAAACGAAAATCATGGAATCGTTGGACACATATTCCCTCCTGCGTTTCCCATTGCAGTCATTTTGGGTATTTTTGCAGCTAAATATTAGTTCTTTTAAACGAATTTTTGACACAGTCAGGGGGCACGTATTTAATATAATGTACACTGTAAAAATTTGGCCCTTTTGCTGCATCATCACTCCCCCGCTTTTATAGAATATATCTTTTTTGACCTATGAGAATGCTCCATAATAGGCTGAAGTAATCATTTTCTATAAAAGCGGTGGAGTGACGATGCAGCCAAAGGGTCAAATTTTTAACAGTGTATTTACACATATTTCGAGTTAAAGATAAAATCATAAAAATTTCAAGTTCGTTTAACATTATTATTACGTACCCGGGCAACGCCGGGCGGGTCAGATAGTCTATACTAATAAAAGAACAAAACGCTCTGTCTGTCTGTGTGTGTGTCTGTGTGTCTGTGTTTCTGCGATGGCTAGCAAAATCTACAGCACGTACGAAGCTCAAAATTTTTTTGAGAGTAGCCCAATGTCCTTCCTGATGCACCTAAAGCTCAGAATTTCAAAATTCTATTTATTAACTGAGTAATTAATTAAATTCCAAAGCTCACTCTCATAAAAAACCGCCTTTTTTTCGCTTTTTTTCCCTTTCATTTTCTTATGGTTGGTTGGTTGCATTAAATTTTCGCAGAAATATTTAAAAAAGACCTTTAAAATTCATAGACTGGCAAACTGTCAGTTTAAATGAGAATTTTTTTTTAATCACAGCAGCTGTACACCATGGAGAAAAACATAGGTGGAGGCGAAGTAAACCGAAAAAAGGTTTGCAATATTAAACCATTTATCGCTGAAGTTTTAATGTCTCAAACAAAAGCACAAGGAAGGAATTTTGTATTAATAAAATGAATTGTAAGAAATGAATTACAGCTGAAGCATATTTTACGAAGAAAAAGTAATTTTTTAAAATGGTTTTTTTCTATTATATTATTTATGTTAAAGTTAGGTTAAAGTTAAATTACATTTATGTTATGGTTAGAATAAGGATATGTTACAATAAAGTGATAGCTAGGTTACATTTCTGTTATATTTAATTTACGGTAGGGTACTGTTAACTCGCTGTTAGGTTACAGACAGGTTCTGGTTACGGTACAAAAATTTAAGGTTAGGAATTTATACACAGAGGGAACATTACGCAAGATTTCATTAAAAATAACACTTACTTTTGTTAAATAGCTCTGAAATTATAACACTATATACCAATCTTTTAGCTACCATCGTGTATCGATTTCATTCATGGTATAGTCGGATTTAAGAGTGATATAATTAGTTTGAAATTCAAAATATTTCACTTGGGATTTGTATGTGAAAATAATAATTAGTTACGTGACTTAACAGTGATTTTTCGGGTAAATATCAACTTTTTAACACGAAAATCATGCAATCGTTGGATACATATTCCCTCCCGCGTTTTTCATTGCTCATTTTAAGTATTTTTAGAGCTTTATATTAGTTGCTGTTTTTAAAACCGATTTTTCACACAGTCAGTGGCTACGTATTTCAGACAATACATTTCTGCATGTAACGAGTTAATGATAAAATCATACAAATTTCAAGTTCGTTTAATATTTTTAATACGGACCCGGGCAACGCCGGGCGGGTCAGCTAGTATTTTATAAATTTAAATATAAAAGTATGTGTTAACTAAATGTATGTGTTAATTTAATAAAACAGGCAGTGCAGGCACATATGTAAGTGAACAGTTTAAAAAAATATTAATAAAATTGGTGCAATAGAAATCTCAGGGCAGATGTCTAATAACTAGCCTTAAATGTACAGGTTATATAAATTACGAAAAATTAAATTAATCAATTTTTTTATTTTTATAAAATTATAGTTATAGTTTTATATAATGATAAAACTATAGTTTTGTGGATTTATAATCTTAACCCTTTGAGCTCCGGAGGGTACATTTCTTCAAAATTCCAAATATCACATTGGCACCAGTATTTTCAAAGAAAAAAACTCGTTAACGGTATGCACGAAAAATGCATTAACCTTTTTCACACAAATCTGGTCGAATTTTACGGTGTTGCTGTGACATTTCGGAATTAAAATTATGTGGTAGAAAATTCTACCATCAGAGCTCAAAGGGTTAAAGAATAGCAACTGTATTTTATTAGTCAAGAGAATTTCACACAAAAACTGGAGAAACTGATATTATTGTAAACCTTAAATTATTGCCATGATCTTCATTGTTTGCTTGTTTAACTCAATGAAGCAAATTCGTGTGCATGCGAGAATCAGTAACTTCTTTAATATTCATCACTATTATTTAGAAAAAAACTTCCGATCTGACCATGCACAATGTATGTCACTGCTTTTCTATAAAGATACTCTAAAACCTTGTAAAACATTGCGATGTGATTTCGATTGCGTTTTTTTAAGTGATTTTCACCTGTGAAGAGTTTAAAAGCAGTAAGATGAAATGACGCACTTCTACAAAATATATTTTAGTTTTAAGAATTAAAAACAACGCGTTTTCTTATATATAAAATGACTTTATTTGCATCCGCTTAAGTATTCCACTTTAACGGATCCAATCTTAAACAACATCTATAGAAAATTATGCATATGACGTCATTAACACGGAATAATACACGAGTGCAGCAAAACCGGAACATTCAAGATGCTCGGCAAAATAAATCGGGTATCTGATGATTTAACAGACCTTCACTTGTTTGTTTATAATAGCTTCATGTTTTATTAGAAATCATTCATTTATGCATGGCTGCCAACTACTACGCCTGTTTAAAGACGAATAAACATATCAGAAACAGAAATTTTAATAAATAATTAACAATAAGAAATGTAATGCACAACATTGAATATATTTGACATACATTTTACTGAAACTTTTTTGTGGTTTCAATCATGTTTATGCGATTTAAATAGGCGTAGAAGTTGGCAGCTCTGTTTATGTATATATTTTTTTCAAAATTTGCTAAATATCATTACACTCGGATATATAAAATTGCATTTTTTCAGTTTTCTGATGCGAATTAACTCAGTGCGGTGGAAAGTCACTCAAATATTATTTAAAATACATTTTTGTAAACAGAAAGTGTTGTATCGTGTTTAAAAAAAGTTTGGAATGGACTAAAAAAAAACCATTTAATTGATGAATTAAAACGAAATAAAACCAAAATTCACTGGATTTTACAGACGATTTCCCTCACATAGTATTTTATTTTCGATTTTTTTTAATTCAATTTTATGAGAAAATCACGTATTTTCCTTGCTATGATTACAAAATTCGTAATAAAACTGTAAAAAAAAATTAATATCTCAAAAATAAAATTAGGTACAACTTTCAAACAAATTGAATTTAAAAATCGATTTTTTTTCACTATACGATGGTATAATAATTGAATTATGTGCGATGTTTAAAAATATAAAATGTGCAGTAGAAGTATTGGAAAACCGAATTGCATGGGAAAGTGTTGCCATTCGCAAAATAACGTTTGCGTTATGGACAGATACGTTTGGCCTTTACCTAGATATAGGAATTTTATAACATAGATACTAAATTCTAAAAACTGATTGTAACATATATGCTTCCATGGGCATTAGAGGATTAATCAGCAAACTGAAGTACTGTGCTGTTACTAAAAATTGCATTTTATTTTATACAAAATATTCGCATAATTAATTAATTGAAGTTGAAAATATAGACATAATCAGTTTTTCATTTTGTTATAAAAATAATCAATACTTTTCTTAAAAGTTAATTTTGGTGTTTGAGTTTTGTAATGATAAAACAATGTATAATTTTAATAAAATATAATTACTCAAAAAGTTTTCTTGTGTTTTTATTTTATCAAATGGAATTTTATTACGTAAAAGAACTTTTTTGAATAATTCAATTTATTGTATTAATATTTGGTTAAGAATTATCAAACGTTTCTCTTATCTAGCTAATCGAATAATGAGTGTATTTAATGAAATGAAATTTAAATTTTATCCTCTAAAAAACCATACAAGAGATATTAACACATAAATAACTATGAAGTGCATCGCTATAAACGTTTTCTTTGTTCAGGAAATAAGTTTATTTGTTATGTTTCATTGAAGCAGAAGTCGTAAAAGCTTTCTGAATGATAATAAGTTGATTTCATTTTTAAAATAGTTTATTAAGCTTTGATTTAAGTATCTGTTAGCAGTATTTTTACAAATTTAAATAGATTTATCGAATTCATTCAAGCGTAATATTTTATTTGCAAAGGGCAGTTCTTTTTATTTCTTACTAAACAATATGTTTGAACAAAAGGGAACAATTTTATGCTTTGTAACTTTTTCGAAGTTTGCTGAATAGTGAACAAATTATTCCGTAATTACTTATACTTGTAAATATGTAATTGTAACATAAAAAAGATTAAAAGAATGGTACGAATGAATGTATTTTTTACAAGTTCGTATTTTGATGAGAAACTATTAATGAAATAAACAAATTTTTATTAGAAATTTTATTTAACGAATGAAATCAAATATATTTCA
Source organism: Maratus speculifer (assembly GCA_964019185.1). NCBI lineage: Eukaryota > Metazoa > Arthropoda > Arachnida > Araneae > Salticidae > Maratus > Maratus speculifer. Next base: position 269,062,522 of record OZ025293.1, on the reverse strand, counting down.
AATGAGTAACACATAGTAGCAAGAGATGCTTAAGTAATGATTTTTTCTGTTTCAAAAAGCGTTGAAAAACAAAACAAAATAAATAATAAATGGAAGTTTTGCAAGTTTGGGTCAACATACAGTATGGAACTATTTCTACCTGAACATAGTTCGCAGAGCTGATGATTTGGGTGTATATTTTTTTTTTTTTTAAATGGTAATATTTGCCTTACTCGATTAAAAAAAAATTCTTATTTGTGTAAGGTAATTACTAATTTTGCGAAATAAATATTATTCAATAATGAATGAACATGAAAATTCCACTTTTAATGTTTAATCCATGTTAAATTTCAATAATAATTTTTAATGGTTATTCCACTTTTAATGTTTAAAAGAATGTTTAATCATTTTTAATCGCAGATACTTTGGGAAAATGAGGATTTTGGGAAAATATAGTGGCTCCACTCAGGACGCAACTGCCCATTGAGGAGTTACAGATAAAACAGGGTTGCTAGTTTGGCCTCCAATCTTATCTAAAAAAATTCGAATTGATATTAGAAAATGTAAAAACATTTTCTGATTTATTTAAAAACAGACCATGTTTCATTTCTTCAAATAAAAAAAAATCTGAAAGCTTCGATGGGAAGTCAAAATATCGGATTAAAAATGGAAGCCAAACTAGCAGCCGTGGATGAAAAAAAAAATTTCTTAAAAGTGTCAACACATTTTTCTGCTTATTTTTGATCTAGGTAACATTATTCCGGCACACTGTGCCCAGTCTGAGATACATATTTTTAATTACAAATTTGCAAGTTGCACCAATAATATTTTAATAAAATTTTGCTTTAGGATGAAAACTTAAAGGATTCTTAATTTTTAAAAAGCCATATGTAAATTCCGGAGAGAGTCGATAATTTCTCATTTTATGAGGAAATTTGCCTGTGTGAAAAGGTTAAACAAACTAGAATGCTTTTAACACTCCTCTCCCACTAAAAAATAAATACCATAGTTATTTCCTAAAAAAAAGAAAAAAATCGCATTTATTTCTAATATGTAGTTGCACTTTGCATAAGTTAATCTAAAGCTAAATTGTCCAAATTCATCTGTAAAAATTGATTTTGTTTCAGTGTGAGCTACGTTTGCGCTTTTGAAAATTTATATGTATCATAAAAATGCGTTTCTATCAGGAAATTTTTTTTACTGTAAACAAAGAAAATACATTAAATAAATTGCCTTTTAAAAACAACAACCCTATCACAATCAAATTTAAAATATATAGGATTATTTCAAAAGAATCATCGGATTTCCGAAGTGTTTATTTCGGAACATAATTGGGTTACAACAGTGAGTTCCATATGAAAATATACCGAAATTATACAAGATTGATGTCCATGGTCGTGAATGCAGTCTTTCAATTTCAGTTCGTCGTCAGTTCAATTTTTTGGGACTATATGGGTGAAACAATCTCTGATTCGGTTCACTGTTTCTTCAGTAACACTTGCTTCTGCCGGAACTTTTCCCTTTACATAAACAATTGTTTTCTTTGAACTGTCGATACCAGCGCAGAATGCATTGTCGGGTTGAATTGGTATGCTTTCCGGAATGCTCTCAGAATGATTATAAGTGATTCACTCTTTGAAAATACGAGTACCCAAAAAGCTTTCTGCTGTTCTGTTGCCATTTTGAATATAACGTTTTTGCAGAAATCGTGGCAACATGACATACATGACACATACACAGCGTGAAATTGTAGTTAATATCCTCTAGTTTCAGTTGTCATGAAAACATAAACGTTTCCAAGTTCGCACGTAGTAACGTATCAGAACACGATGATTCATTTGTAATAACCCTGTATATCAGGAGTCTCAAGTCATTTTGTGAGGGTTATTTAAGAAAAAAGTTAGATTTCTTGCAAAAATAAAAGAGAGTTTGCTGGCAAGATTACCTAACTACTTAAAGAGCTTATACAAGAAGAAATAAGATATTTGTATAAAAAGAAGCAGAAAAGTAACAAAAATTCTTTTTGATTATTGCTGCCGCAGAACTACTAATTTTACATTAAATTTGCACCACTATTATTAAAAAAGAAATTTTGAAATATATATATGTATTTAGCTTATTTAATTGACAACGTACTGCGATTTAAGAAGATAACATTTACTGCAAAATTTTTGTGGTACAAAAAAGCGTAAGACATTGGCAGCTATACCCTCTACACCAATTAACCACTTAATGGTACCATTAAATTACGGTTTAAAAATTCAAATTCATTATTGCCACTACTTTTTTGAAAAAAGAAATACTCTTCGTATTTAATGACAAACAAAACGATACAAGTATAAAACCAATTATACTATTTTATGAAACTGGTGGAAATCAAGCAAATATGAATAAAAGCCGTGAAACTCGCAGCCCGTGAAAATCTCGGGCGTGAAGATTAAGTGGTTAAAAAAACTGCCATCGTTCCAATCATATAGTGGCTTCTGTAAATTAAAAGACAGATATTCCGTGATTAAATTAAAAATTTAAGTGCGGAAATTCTGGCATGTTGTTAGTTTTTATATATCTTTAACCCTTCTTTCCTGTTCAAATTTTACTCAATCTTGATTAAAAACATTTCACACCAGAACTGTTATTTAAAATATTTTAATATATTTAGTTGACTTATTTCTCTGAATCTGTTATTTAACTTTCTTTATGAAAAAAGTTCTGGTTCGAATCGTATAAAACAAATTATAGTTATGGGTCAATTAGGCCCATTCAGGGTAGGAAGGTTAAAAATGTTAATGGGTTTTAAATTGGTAAAACTAAACTAACGTTGCAGTAGTTTGCGTGGACTATAATAATAACGATTCAGATGTGGTAATCAAAAATGTTATTCTATATTATGCATGTTAATACTTCCTAAAAAATGAAGCATAGCAGAGCCACCGGTTAGGTGATTTAGCAAAGAACGCCCGGAAGGAGTTGATTCAACTCCGACTATGTGATTAAATTTCAATAAAAGCCTGAAATTGTTCCGTTGAATAAGTGAAATTTAAGACACGTAGATACACATTAAATAAATCATTTAAATCATTTACAATAAAATTCTGGTGTGACATATTATGAAACTTGAGTAAAATTTCCGGGGGTTCTAGTTCTAAACCAAAATCTATAGTCAGCGACAACTTATGTCAACTTATAATTAAATCTGAAGTTTGATGAAAACCCGTGCATGAGTTTTTGAGATAGAGCTATCGCAAAATCTTTCAATAAAATCTGAAAAGGATCACATATTCCGAAATGTACGCCAAAAACATATCAGGATGAATATTTTATCTGGTACTAACTGAATCTAAAGTTTGATGAAAATCTATGCATTAGTGCTTGAGATACATTTAGTGCGAAATCATGAAAAATATAGCATAGCAGCGCTATTTGTATGTCTAACAGAATCTGTAGTTTTGTGAAATTCCTTGCATTACTTCTTGAGATAGAGAGCCCACAAATTTTTGTCACAGATAGACAGACAGAGTCCCAGACAGACATTTTGTAAAACCACGTTTTTCGGGTTCTCTGACCGCTAAAACATCTAATTAGATAATCCTCGTCATTTTTAATCGCAACAGTTCTTTATTAAATAAGGCGTTTGTTGTAACAAATTATTTTCCTATTTTTAGATAGATATAATTTGATGGTCCCTACATCGCTCCCTGAATACTCAGCCGATCGTTTACTCAAAAATGGCGGATGCCGTATTTGGATTATTTTTAGCGTTTCTGGGTTCCCATTAATAAGAATGCAAATGATTTTTAATAGTTTATTGCACTTTTTCTAGAGCATGAATAAATCGAAAAAAAAAAACTTTCGGAAAATACTAGTACATAGCTCAGGGTTCGCACAATTCTACCACTAAATTTTAAGAATATTTTCGAAGTGTTTCACAGCAGAAAAATATCGTAAAATCTGTGATAAAAGGTGGGGATCACGAATGTTTTGGTTTGAAAATTAAATGTAAATTTTCTTATTTTTAATAGTGGTTTCAGAGTACTTGGAAAATCCAAGGAGTGTGCGAACCTTGATAGCTGCTTTAGATACCAATAATATAATGCAGAAGATATTGTTTTATTTAATTGGAGTATTTTTCCGATTTAAAATATCCAGATTTCCTCTAAGATAATAGAGGTGTGGAAAAAGTCGGACACTTGGCAACTCTTCTTGTGTCAGGGGACCATACAAACTCTTAAAAAAAATCGACCTACGGAAACGCTATTTTTGTATCAGCACTTAGGCGTAATATTTAGGGGGTGGTAGAGCGGCCATCTAACTAACTTAGTTTATGAATCGGTACACTCCAATGAAGTTATGAAGAAAACGAAGGAGACATACACTTTATGGCTATTAACGAATGGACACTTAATTTTCGACCTTTTGTCGAATATTTAAATTTTTTCATCTGATTCTTCTAGAACTTCAGTATTATAAAGAATATGCTTGGCTTCATATTTATCAACATCGATTTGATAAGGATGACAATTAAGGAGGACAATTAAGAAACCCACAAAAATTCAAAGATAAATATTAATATTTGGGATGACCCTGTAAATTAAAATTCATGAAATAATCTATTGCAGCAGAATACAAATTTGTACATACTGTACAAAATATCTTGTGTGTTTTGGAATAATTCAGAAAGATATCGGAGACACGATTGAGCTGATTTTTAGTTGCTTTCTAAAAGAAACTGAAAGGGAGATTTTCCACAAATTGTCAGTTCCACTTTTTTTAACATTTTCGTTTTCTATTTTTGTCATAATTCTTTTGGTATAACTATCAGAATGAACCTATTCCATGATAAAAAGAAGTATCAAAATCTAAGCGTTTGTTCCAAATCTACTCATTGATATATTCATTAAATATTAAATTTATCCTAAAAGTCAGTTATTAAAAATAATAATTTGAGGAAAACTCCTTATCACTCAGCCGCTTTTAGAAAGAAAAAGATTTTTCGGGCCCTTTATATCAATGATATCTTTCTAAATTTTCATGATATTTGACAGTTTTTTTATAAGTTGTTTCATAGAGCTGACAATTAAATTATTTAAAAAGGTCGTTGTTATGAATCAAGTATTCGCAGATAAAAATTATTTCATGCAACTATTCAATTTCAGTAGGTAACCAGGGTGTGTGTGCTAGTGCACTAAATACTGGTATTTTTTTAAAGTTCTGTTCGCCTATCTAACCATAAATTTTCTGCTAAGAATGAAGGAGAAGATAACCTTACAATATTACTGGTTTTGAGCAATCATTCTGGTTACACCACTGTATTTCATAAAATATTTAATATATTTATATTTTGACTACACTATGTTGTTTCCACTACTTTTTGGTATTTTTTCTAAAACTGGCATTAAATTTGGTTGAAAATCCTGCATGATATAAAGTAAAAACATACAAAAAAATTTTTAATAAAAAAAAACTCACAGTATCTCTGTAAATATACGTGCTATTCTTATAAAAATTACTGGACATATCGTGCAGCATCCACATATTTCTATTGGGCAGCGATAGATAATTTCGTATGTTTTAATGCATAGCAATAAAATATTATTATTATTATTTGACTTTTTATTGCCCCCCCCCCTATATGTCCTCCTGATTAACCCTCTCTTGCGCAGTGTTGCCGGACCGGCAACACCTAATTTTAATTCCAAACTTGCAAACGGCACCAGTAATATTTTAATGTAATTTTGCTTTTACAATGAAAGCTTAAATTAAGGAATTCATAATATCTAGACAAGTCCTTTATAAATTCCGGTGTCAATCGGCAATTTCTCATTTTACTAATAGAATTTGCTTGCGCCGGAAAGGATTAAAGCTACATTGATAAATATGTGATCATATATAATCATCATAAATCTGAAGCTCCAGAAGAATCCAACAAGTTTATTTTTAAATGTGTGACAAAATGTCTAAAATTCAATGTGTCCTGCCATTAATGGCAATATAGTGTATTTGGTATTGTCTAGCAGTTGCGAGTGAAGTAATTGACGTGATTGTCACAAAATTACGACTGATTTTTTTATGAGATTAACAGTTTCTGATTACAACCAATGAAAACTTCCACCAGTGATATTCAATTGAAAATTTCATCTTATTTAAAAACCTTATACACGAGAAAATTATTATCACAAACGTGCCATTTCTTTTTACTGGCCTCAGTTTTGTTAGGCATTATAATATTTTTACAAACACTGACAGGAGGTTATCTTAGTTGTGAGAGAACGGCGGAACTACTACCGCCAAATAAAATTTTCATAAGTAAAAACATATCTTACTTTTACCATTGTTTTTAATTGAATTTTTTCATTAATGAGACGTTTAAATAATGCAACATTTTCTACATACACTTATGGGTGGAAGTTTGCCGAAATGAAACCCTGTAAATGAACCACTGTAAAAGTGATTAGAGTTGAAAGTGCACTTCGTGAACCTTTTCAAGAGAGCCGTTTGCTGCAGTTTTGCGAGTGGGCTACTTTAAAAAGTATTCATATTTCTTGATTGGAACAACTATTTTAAATGGTGAAATTCTCATTTTTTATGACATATTATTAATGTTGGAAACAAAATAAGTTTAAAACTTTCAAAAAAGTGGTGCCAATCAAGAAATCAAGACTCCCACTCGGTTCGCTTTTTGAACACCACTATTTTTCTGAGAAAAATCTTTATAAATTTCGTAAAAAGTTAGACTGGAGGGAGTTTCTCACATGCTATTGCTGCAGAAACCTACTATGATTTTTCTGTAATATACTACTGGTTTCCAATAAACGGGTTAGTGTAAGACCTGAGAAATTGGAATTTATAAACTGTAGCACAGTGGGAAGACTGGTTTGCAGTTTGCAAAATCTTAATTTTAATGCCCAAACTAACAATTGACACCAGTAATTTTTTAAGCAGTTTCATTCTCATAATATACGTGAAGAAAAGCTTTTGGTTATTTTCAAAATAAATTTGCATGTACTTTGCGGTGTCAATTAATAATATGAACATTTTTGAATCAGAAATAATAGGCCCTTGAAAGGATTAAGAATACGCCTTTTCTTCTTAACATTTTGATGGCTATGAGATGCAGTAATTTCTTAGCAATCGCGAGATTTGAAATTGAAAATGCAGAGCATTTCATAATTCGCACCACTTTCTAAAAAGAGAAATCTTTTACATGCTCGTTGACAACACTAGCAAGAAAAGTTTAACACAAGATTTATTTTATTTTAAATATTGGTGCGAACAAAATATAAAAATAGCTGTTTGCGACCGCGGTTTTCGCATTTGCGATACCTATTCCACGCGAATGTTAAGGGATTTTTGTGCTAGGTTTAGGCTAGAAAGTTAAACGGCCCAAACAAAACGACTTTATTGGAATTTTCATAATTTCTGTGTTGAAAAATATTTTTTCACCTTTTTTATTTTTTTCCAGTTTCCAAAATTTTTAATTCTAAAACATCTAAAATTATTGAAACTTTTTATATTACTTTAAACAGCATATTTAATACGCATTTCTAATCCAAAATGCAACCGCTGCAAACTTATTAAAGTTCAATTTTACAGTTTGCCTTCCGATACACATTAACATCGCATGAAATAACACATCATATATATGATAAAAGCAGTTATTGGAAAACGATAATTCAAGTGCCCAAAACATTGTTTAAAGACTAACAGGTTGCTTAGAATTTTGTCACAATTTATTAGACGAAATTTTTGCAGTATGTATCTGATTTAACAATTTGATGGCGAATTGTGTGATTGAAATGTGAAAAAATAAATTTTTTAACTGAAATAGTGCTGCCTGACTTCTTGGATATTTCAACAAATTTGCGTACACTCAGATAAAAGTTTTTTTTAAATCAACAAAAATTTATTTGGTTTAACAGATCTTTTAGTTTAAATATGGGTTAATGGAAATTTTGTTTGAATAAACAAAAAAAAATATTGTAGATTATTATTATTATTATTATTATTTTGTAATTTTCCGTCCACAATTTTCATCCAAAATGCATAATAAGGTAATAATCAATCATTAATCCGTCTCAATTTGAAAAGTTTTTATTATCCAAAAATTATGTTAATCCTTTATAGCTATATAAGTCAATTAAAGAAAACTAAGTGAGAGAGTTATGGCTACTGCACACCAATTGAAATTTTGCCAAAGCAACAAAATTTTGCACGAATTACAAATTGAAAATAGAAGACATAAGTAAGTCTCAAATAAAATTGGTGAAATTTTGTAAAAATTTTATAAGAGTGTTGACAATATTTTTTTTGTCTGAGCAACAAAACTGATTTTTTACTTTAATTAAAAAAGTCGCTTAAAACAAACAAAATACACTCAACAAAACATTTTGTAGTTTTAATCAATTGCTTTTTCTGAAGTATACTTCTGAAAAACAATCCAAACTACATGGATAACATGATTTACAATTTTTATAAAGCTTTAATGAAGTAGCTCCTCGTTTAAATTTTTAAAAATTGTAAGGAAGATAAACATCTTTTTTCTGTATAAATATTAAATTATTGTCTCAAAATGTACATACGAAAATATATACCATCGGAATGCCACATTCCCCTTGGACTACGCGGAAATAAAATTAAAGAAAATGTTGCACTTAATATGTTACCACTGAAGAAAATAAAAGTAATGCAAAAAATGATATTACATTATATATTTTTTTTAACTTTAATACTTTGACAATTTCGCGCCTTTCGAGCGCTTTCGATCAGACCTTTATTGAAACAATTGCCTAATTGTTTTTCTTCGCACCTTTCTATGATTATTTGCATAAGGGCATTTCCATGCGAGCTTGTTTCTCTGTTACATACTACGATTTTTAGCTACCAGTATTTTAAAAGGAGAAAATGTGACTTAGTTTATCGAAGATATATCATCAATTGAATAAGGCGAAGCAAACTTTTCGAAAATAACAGTGGCCAACATGCATAGCGATTTTCAGTTGTGTAACAGACTAACAAATTCGCATGGAAATGCCAATAATAAGAACTCTCAATGGTCTGATATATATATGTATTTGAAAACCAGTAGTTTTTCAGAGCAAAATTCATAGTAAGTTTCTGTAACAAATGCGAGAAATCCACAATGTGGGTAAATTTCTACGCAATTTATAAAATAGATTTCTCCTGAAAAATAGCGGTGTTCGTTTTTTCTTTGAAAAATAATTCTTTTATTCTCCGAAAAAACAAACCATGTGAGATCCCTGCATAACTGAGTTATTTTTTTTCTTTTGAAAAGCAGAAGCTGAAGTTTATGTAAATGAAAAATGTGTATTTTAATGATATCCAAGATTAAAATGCTATCTAAATATTTTATATATAATATTTGTTTATAATAAATCTTTATTTTCTAATAAGGCTGTTTGATATTCTATTATGATTTTAGGAAAAACAATCTGCCTTATTTACTAACAAAAAATATACATATACATGAATTATGTGATTGGCAGCAGAAGGTTTTTAATCTACAAGAAAATCTTTAAGGGAAGATTTCTAATATAAAAATGTAGTTTCATTCTCCTTTCACATTCTAAGATGTGTATCATCTTGCGTTATATATTATATAAATATAATTAAGTATAAAATCGGAAATAAAAATAAATTCAATATGAATATTTAAATTTAAAATTATAATAAGCATTTTATAACACAAACTTAATATAGCTAAAAGTAATAAAACACACCCGAGTAAATTGAATTAGACAAAGAATAGATTATTTTAATTATATCTTTAGCCACAATCGAATATCGATATCACAGTACTTTTGCTAAATTAAACAGAGTCCTAATTTACACGAAACTTTTTCTTTACAAGAAAAATTATATACTATCTTTTAATCATTAGCGTATTCATTTTTGTGTTTAGATTGACAGTATTGTTTGTAATGTCAAATTAATATATTTTCTTTTAAATCTATCCCCTGTCTGAGTAGAATGCTTTTTTTCCATTTCCAGCGTATAGTAAATATATTTATAAATTGATGAAATGATTAATTTACGCCAGAATTTATAAACGAAATTATTAGAAGAAAATAAGAAATCGCTCATTTCGAAGAACATTATAAAAGGAAAGATTCAATTAAATATTCTGGGTTACAAGAGTGTTATAAGGAGTAGTTATGTTTGTTAATTACTGACATTAACTTATTTCAAATTGTTAATATTACAAGATTTTTACACTTGCAGAAAAAATGCATTTTAGCTTTATAATACAATTAAATTTGGGTACTATCTCACATATATGTGTTGAAATTCGAGATGTATAAATCTTGTAGAATTTTTTTCAAACAACAAAATTAGCATGTGGTGTTAAACTTTTTTCGAGAATTGGATGTCAGAATTAGTTAACTTAATGTTTTAAGAAAGCATTAATAATTATATAATAGACTTTCTAGTTTAGTTTAATTAGTTTTATTTATCTAAAACAGATTGCATTTCAATCGTCAAATATTTCAGAAAAGAACCAACTTTTAATTATAAATTGTTTTTCTTACACTTATCATAAGTTCCAAGACAATTTTTTAATCGTCGTTTTAATGTAGCGAAGACGCTTCATATTAAAAGAAATCCAAGCAGATTTATGAGTTTTATTCTTTTCTTCTTAGATGCATAAAGATTTTAATCAGAATAAATTAAATAAAAAATTTGGAAAACAAAAATTTATATATTCACGCTCATTGTGCACTAAATATATTCTTATATACACATTTTTTTAAAGGTTTAAACATTCAGATGTAGTACATACAGTAAGGGTCTTTCAATTGCCTCACGCAGACAAATAAACAACGACAATTTTAAAATAGAAAACTTACAATTAAATAAGAAGTAGATCACCTTTCCAGGGTTCGCACACTCCTTATATTTTGTAAGGACTCCTGCACCACTATTAATGATAAGAAAATTCATATTTAATTTTTAAGAAACAGAATTCGCAACCACCTCCTCGATTCGCAATTTTAGTAATATTTTTCTGCAGTGAAATACATTGAAAATACTGTAAAATTTTAGTGGTAGAGTTGTGCGAACCCTGCTTTCTCAATTTCTGAAGGTAAACGACTTTCCTACAAAAAATTTAAAGAATTCTAATTTATACAATGGACACTTATAATAACCAACTACATTAAAATAGATAGTTTTGGTTAAATAGCAGATATTTTGTTCATATATATTAAGTATATCCACAAAGTAAGTTCCGTTTGGTTATATAAAAAAAGTGTACAAGGGGGGGGGGGGGGGATACAAAAAAAATACGAGCGCAATTCGGAAAGTAACCTCCGTTTATGAATTTAGAAAAACTAATGAAAGGAATCATGTTTTATTACTTACGTATGAAAGGCACGTTCTTCAGCTATTTCTCAACATAAATTTGACGCATTAATTAAAACAATTATCACAACGGTAAATCAGCTTTGAAATTCCATCGTCACAGAGTTCTGCCGCCGGCCGATTCAACTGCGATTATTTTTAAATTCAACTCGCACCACTCTTTAAATCCAAAGAATTTTAACATAGTTTTCTATATAATTTGCTGATAAATGTACTACCAAAAATGTTTAAAAAAATAGTGGGTCAAGTAAAATATTACGAGAGCAATTCAGAATTTGTCAATATGAATAAAAGAATATGTTCAACTTGTTTGGATTGAAACAGTGGTGTGAGTTGAATTTAAAAATAATCGCAGTTGAATAGGCCAGCGGCAGAAGTCTGTGACGATGGAATTTCAAAGCTTATTTCCGTTATGATAATTGTTTTAATTAATACGGCAATTATATTGAGAAGTAGCTGAAGAACGTATCTTTCATACGTCAATAATAAAACATGTTTCCTTTCATTAGTTTTTTTTTAATTCATAAACGGAGGTTACTTTCCGAATTGCCCTCGTATTTATTGTACAAAAATCTACAATTGTGAAACTACTTTTCTCCATAGCTTGCGAAATTTTGTAGGCACATGTCGTAGCGTGTCACATGGTTTTGTATGCCTTCTTCATAGAAGGTTGAAAGGTTACATGTTCTTTCAGCTCGTCATCATCGGTGAAGTGTTGACCACCAAGGAAAGCTTTGAGGTGAACTTACGGTTTTGCTTAACCTTCTCTTCAATTGCGTGAAACAGTTCATCAGTAACCAAGGCGGGGGTTCACTTCATTCTTTATCGTGAACTTGATCACGCCCTTCATTAAACTTGCCGATAAATTTAAACTTTCTTTGCATTGAGAAAACGAATCACAGATCTGATTTAACAAGCGGCGGCATTTTCAATTAACCCTTTGAGCTCTGGTGGGTAAATTTCATCCAAATTGAAAGTCTCACATTGGCACCAGTATTTTGCAAAGAAAAAAACCGGTTAACGATATACACGAAAAAAAAAATGCTTTAAATCTTTCCCAAATAAACTTGGTTGAATTTTCTGGTGCCGTTGAGATATTTTGGAATTAAAATTATGTGGTAGAAAATTCTACGATCAGATCTCATAGGATAAGGCTGACATTCTAAAGAAGCCCTACAAATAACACGTCAGCAGTAGCGATCTGAAAATGGCGTACATTTCTTCTCCTTCAGTCAGAGTAATTACCAAGCATGGTCGGAACTGAGATCGCAGCGCTGCTGTGGATAAAAATAGAAATAGAACTTTCTTTGTGGATATACCTCGTATGTATTTTTACCGTGATTTTCGGCGTATAATCTGAGGGTCAATTAATTATTTTTTGACCCAGAATTTTTTTATAATCAAATGTAACTTTAAAGATCGCGGTAAATATTTCGCTTCAATAACAAAATAAAATTTCTTAGTCGAAAAAGAATTGTTTGTTCCGCAGATTATACGTCGGAAATTACGGTATTTCAAAACTTTCCGTAATTTCAAGCATATGCGCCGCGTCATAGTTAAGTATTTTTCATATAGAAAATTTTATTTAAATAATTCATTTAAATAAATGTTAAGTAAAAGCATGTCACATTGTATTTGAAACTAATTCTGGTAGGAAATCGAGTTATGAGAGCGGCGGGATATACGTGGGATATTACAGTAATATGTTATGTGTATCTTATAAATCCCACTTAATTGTATTCTCAAATGCCACATTGGCACCAGAATTTCTAGTAAATTTTTGCTTTTATAGCGTATATGACAGAAAGCTCATACTTATTTTTGGGGTTCACAAATCCTAATACCATTCAGTCGTTTCAAAACGTTAGTAACCGGAGACTTTGATCCAAATGTAGCCAAGTATCCCTTATAAATTATGGCTTCAAATGCTCCTGACACCACTTATATATTACAGTTTGTGTCGAAACATTTAGTCGAAGATAATATTGTCATTAGATAAGATGAAAAAATTTCTGTAATGCGCTGTGCTCCAATTTACACATGATACCTAACAGTGCTACTTGGCCCTGAAACAATTAACAGGAAAAAGCCTAGGGGTCATTTCGATCCCGACAAAAAGTTAAACATTGATTTCAACACTCGAAATATCTTCATAAAATATTTTTTATACCATGCAGAAATTCAATGTTAAAACTGTTGTTAGCTTTCGTTTTTTCAAAAGCTAAAACAAAATCACTTCACCTTTTTTCATTCACGTATAAAAACATTTCATATTTATTTACTTGGAAGGTGTCACAAATAAAAATTAAATTAAAGAGTTGACATGTTTCGGTTCATTAATAAGAACCGTATTCATAACATATAAAATCAGTAGAAAATTAAATGACACTGGATATAAATATAATTTAAAAATCAAAACAAAACATTGCGCCCGCTATGATCGTGAATATAGCCAATTGCCAACGCGGCATATAAATATAATAAATTTTGACCATATATTAAATTTAAAATGTATAAAATTAAAATTAAAAAAGTAGAAAAACTAAATGACTCTGGATATAAAGGTAATTTAAAACCCCCAAAACATAAAATATTGCGCCCTCTATGATCGTGAATAGCCAATGCCATCGCGGTTCCTCCTATTAGACTCATCCTTTAAATATTTATTAGGTAATTCTAACCACAAACTCGGAATGTCATAAGAATAAGAATCATTACAAACTCTACCCCTCCTAGAATATATCTCTATGGATTCACGGATGATTAATTTTCGGAATAAACTGGAAATGAACACTAATCTACTATCTTTAAAACAAATTTTAACCCCCCCTCTTTAAAAACAATCTTGATAACGCAGTCTTATCCCTACCAAATTTTATGTCACATTCATGCTCTTTCTTTCTAACCCCAAACTTTCTACCTGTCATACCGATATAAAAATTAATATCCCCCTCTTCATTCTCATATGGAATTTCATATACCCCTGCTATACCCCCTGCTTAGCAGAGGTATATGAAATTCCATATGAGAATGAAGAGGGGGATATTAATTTTTATATCGGTATGACAGGTAGAAAGTTTGGGGTTAGAAAGAAAGAGCATGAATGTGACATAAAATTTGGTAGGGATAAGACTGCGTTATCAAGATTGTTTTTAAAGAGGGGGGTTAAAATTTGTTTTAAAGATAGTAGATTAGTGTTCATTTCCAGTTTATTACGAAAATTAATCATCCGTGAATCCATAGAGATATATTCTAGGAGGGGTAGAGTTTGTAATGATTCTTATTCTTATGACATTCCGAGTTTGTGGTTAGAATTACTTAATAAATATTTAAAGGATGAGTCTAATAGGAGGAACCGCGATGGCATTGGCTATTCACGATCATAGAGGGCGCAATATTTTATGTTTTGGGGGTTTTAAATTACCTTTATATCCAGAGTCATTTAGTTTTTCTACTTTTTTAATTTTAATTTTATACATTTTAAATTTAATATATGGTCAAAATTTATTATATTTATATGCCGCGTTGGCAATTGGCTATATTCACGATCATAGCGGGCGCAATGTTTTGTTTTGATTTTTAAATTATATTTATATCCAGTGTCATTTAATTTTCTACTGATTTTATATGTTATGAATACGGTTCTTATTAATGAACCGAAACATGTCAACTCTTTAATTTAATTTTTATTTGTGACACCTTCCAAGTAAATAAATATGAAATGTTTTTATACATGCAGAAATTGTTTAAAAATATAAGTTAAATAAAAAAAAAAAACTTGTTTCAAATATTTTTACTAAGTAAAATTTTCAGGCATTCTGCAGTTGAATTGCTTCAAGAAAGAGTAGGTTTTATAATATATAGTAGTGTTGCCAGTAATCTACCTTTTTTTAAATTCTCATTTCTTCATTGACACCACGTTCGTAAAATTGTAAAATTTGCCTTTTGTAATGAAATATTAATTAAAGCAAAAACAAGTGGAAATTCGGCATTTGAAATAAGCGGTGTCAATCAAGAAATCCAAATAAAAAGGTGGCCCAGTGTCAACACCGATATTACTACAGGGTTCGCACACTCCTTATATTTTGTAAGGACTCCGGCACCACTAGTAATGATAAGAAAATTCATATTTAATTTTTAAGAAACAAAATTCACAACCACCTCCTCGATTCGCAATTTTAGTAATTTTTTTTTCTGCAGTGAAATATTGGGTTGGAAACTAAGTTCCCGCCGTTTGTTTAAAGACAATTTTTCTACCGGAATCTATACTCTGTTTTTTTGATCGACCTAATTCATGTTAACATGCTGATTGTTAAAATGTAATGTCAGCGATAAAGTAGCAAGTGGGTTGACAACGAAGTTCCCGCCGTGTTTTTAAATACGCTTTTTTTCTGCTAAATTTACATTTTTTTTGATCGAGTTAATTTATGTTAACACGTTGACGGACACTTGCGTCTATAGCCGTCAAAGCGAAAATTTTAAGTGTTGAAATTAATGATTGACACCGGGATTTGAAAATAATTGTATTTATAAATAAGAAAAAAGCTAAATTTTACGAATTTAATAAATAGAAGTTTTTTTTACAAACATTCTGGTGCCACTGTGCTCTTTGGGAATTAAACTTTGGGAACTTGTTCTTATTGTCCGTCAATGTGTTAAATTTCAGATCATTAACTCTTTGCATTCGTATGTCCAGTCTGACTCGACATCATCTTTCTTTGCAAAATTTGTTTTTGGCACCAGTAATAAAGGAAAATAAAATTTGCCTTATTTAATTACAGCATTTTTGAAATTGTGTACTTGAAGGAAACTTTTTTTAAAAGTGGTGTAAACCAAATAAAATTTGTGTAAGTGACACCCGAGTCGAAAGGGTTTAAATGGAATGTCAACTATGGAATGCCAACTGGGTTGGCAACTAAGTTTCCGCCGTTTTTTAAAAATTATTTCAAAGTTTATTTTTCAATAAAAAATAACAAATAATTAATCAACAATGTATTCTCCCTTGTTGTTTACAACTTCTTTCCATTGTTCAACAAGATTTTCAATACCTCGTTGGTAGAAATCCTCTGATTTCGACTCGAAAAATTCATCCAACCAAGCTTTCAAGTCTGCATCAGTATTGAACGAAACTCCGCGCATAGCGTTTGATAGAGATCGAAAGAGATGGAAATCCGTTGGTGCCAAATCAGGAGAGTACGGCGGGTGCGGCAGTACTTCCCAGCCATGCGTTTGAATGGCTTCCTTGGTCATATTGGCGATATGAGAACGGGCGTTGTCGTGCAGCAAAAGGACTCCATGCTGCCGATTAGGACTTTTCTCTTGAATAGCTACGTTGAGTCGTTCCATTTTTCGAACATAGAGTTCCGCGTTGACTGTTTGGTTCCGTTCAAGCAGTTCGTAATGGATAATGCCTTCCCAGTCCCACCATACACACAACATCGTTTTAAGTGGGTGAAGATCTTGTTTTACACGCGGTGTTGGTAATTTACCACGGCTGAGCCATTCCTTGCGTTGCTTCGTATTAATGTACAGGCACCATTTTTCATCGCCAGTAACGATTCGGTAAAGAAATTGTTGCTTGTTTCCATGAGTTGAGCGGTGACGAGCAAGCAAACCAGCGGAGATTGCGGCTCGTTGATTCTTGTTATTGTCACTTAAAACATGCGGAACCCATGCTCCAAACTTCTGAACTTTTCCCATCGAGTGAAGATGCTTCACTGTAGCAGTGTGGGAGAATTTCATTTTCTTTGCCAGTTCTCTTGTCGTTTGACGCGAATTTTCGTGCAAATGTTGGTTTAATCGCTCCTCATCGAACTCAACTGGACGGCCAGAACGAGGTGCGTCTTTGATGTCAAAATTTCCATTTTTGAACTTGGCATACCAATCATGGGCGGTTCTTTCAGCTATTGCACCCTCGCCATACACAGCACAAATGTCACGAGCAGCTTTTGCGGCCTTACAACCTTGATTGAAAGCACAGAGAAGGAGATGTCGAAAATGTTCCTTTTCATCAACTTGACACTCCATTTTATAGATCTGAGTTTCAGCACAAATTAGCTCTAGTATCCAAAAAACAAAATATAGATTCTGGTAGAAAACTTCTATTTAAAAAAAACTGCGGGAACTTAGTTTCCAACCCAATACATTGAAAATACTGTAAAATTTTAATGGTAGAGCTGTGCGAACCGTGTACTATAAAAGCTGGCAAAACATACAAATCTGCAGTCTTTTAAGAATTTCAGATATTAGAAGTTAAAACTTCAAATACTTTGGATAACTGACAATAGTAAAAAGAAATACGAATTTTTAAGCATATTTGTGGCAGAAATTTCCCATCAATAAGGCGTTTTAATAAAATGAAATTTTCTATTATAATTTACTCGTAAAAGTTTTTGTGTTAATCCTATTAAAAAAGCAACCGTTTTATTGTGATTACTTCTTCAATTACTTCACTTGCAACTGATAAACAATAAATTATATATCTCATCTTCTTTCATCATAATTCCATTATCCCACCGAGAACAATGACACAGAAAGGATACAAAACTAAATTCTGACAGCAAATTGGATATAGTTGTGCCAGAATTTTGAAATAAAAAACGGTTTCGCTTTGGTTATTTGCAGTATTTTTAACAAATTATGCGATCAATATCGTGTCTTGGTTAAATCCTCGGTTCCATGTCAAACTATCCAAGTGAAAATAGTGGTTAGTTTTTTAAACTGAGATTTCTTGACTGGCACAACTTTTTTGAAATAGTAAAATTCTCCTTATATAACCTGCTTGTATGACATATTATTTTAAACGAAGGTAAGAGAAATTTTCAATTTTAGAAAAGTAGTGCCAAACAGGAAATTGTTAGTTAAAAAAGAATCCACTGTTTTCATCTTGGTTAATTTGGCAAGGCGCCGACGATATCGCATTTATTTAATAGTCCTATTTTATAAAAGAGCAGAAAAACATTAAAATGTGCATTATTGACTCATTGACGTGACATTTTTTTTATACAATATAAATTTAATATAGATTTGTACCTGAATTAATACATATGCAGATATATATATATATATATATATATATTCTTGTATTTATTTTCCTCTGTTACGAATTTTTATTTCTGTATTTTCATGTGAACTTTTCCGGAAGTTCTTGCAAAAATTAATGATTACGTAAATGTATATATTGGGTGATTGCAAATGTTCACACTGGTTTCCAATATTGCCGCAGATGGCGAATTTTCAATTGAGACATAGTGAATTTACACTAGGAAATTTTCAATGGCAATCTTCTTTTATTTTAATTATAGAATACCTACGCTTTCATAAAGAAACAATACCAAATAAAATTTTCTGGCGAGAATTCGGGATACCTACCGTAATTTCCCGCGTATACAGCTTAGTTGGTACGCGCGGCTTAGTTAAGTGTTTTTCATACCGGAAATTCTTTTTAACCCCTTGAGGGGAGGTGGTATATATTATATACAACCTACGATTGATGAAGATTTACACCAGAATAATGTCATTAAATTTCACTTTCCTAACTTTGGTGGAAAACAGGCGTGAAATTGCTTTTCCTCTTTTTGATATAACTTTTTTATAAATTTCCGGTGGGAGTTCAGAATTACACGAACGCAATTGCTTGCCCCTCAAAGGGTTAACCTTTTGAGGTCTGATGGTAGAATTTTCTACCACATTATTTTAATTCAGAAATGTTACCACGGCACCAGAAAATTCGTCCAAATTTATTTGAAAAAGGTTTAATGCATTTTTTCGCGCATATTGTTAACCGGCTTTTTTCCTTGCAAAATACTGGTGCCAATGTGACATTTGGAATTTTGAAGAAATTTACCCGCCAGAGCTCAAAGGGTTAAAGAATGCAGTCAAATAAATGCTCACAAACGAAAGTCACGTTTTATTTAAAACAAATTCTGGTCGGAAATCAAATTATCTGAGCAGCGGCATATACGTGGGAAAATACGGTAATTACAAATCAATCCAGTGGCGATAACATTACTGGTTTCAGGTGCATGGAGTTTCGAAATGTTACCAAGTTTGTTGTAAATCGCGAAATATAGTCTAATTATCAACATATAATCTCTCAGCAATCTTTTCGGTTGTAATCCGTAGATTATTATTCACTAACTTATGGTTTAAATCTTTTTCAATGCTAGAATGTCGCCGAGAGCTAATTTTATCATTTGTATTAAATCACAATTTCAAAATCCATGAAGGTACTTGTCAACTGTCCCAAGAGCAGAAGAACCCCACTAGTGGCAGAAAGGTTCTGCTCTCGAAGCTGGAAGACGGGAGGTGCTAGGTTCGAACTCAGTCGCGACCGTTGGCCTAGCCGTTTGGAGTTTTCCTGGTTTTCTTCGAGCCTAGCATAAATACGGGCTTAGAAAGAACCCCCCCCCCACACACACACGCGCACACACGGAGGACATTCCCTCTAGGGTCTATATTTTCCTCGTGCAAATAATTAGCCGTTATAAATAACACCAACAACACATCAACTAAGTTTGAGAACTCGATCCAAATAAATGTCTTGAATATTTTTTGTAACATGTAAAACACTGAATCATTTCTTAAACTCATCTAACATAACATGACGAAAATGCAACTTTTCACTTTCGATTTTTAGGTGCGTTCGTAATTAAGTAAATACGTAGCACCTATTGTTGTCGCTCAGTCCGTCCGTCTGTTCGTCTGTCTCTCTGTCTGTCTGTCCGTCTGTCCGTCTGTCCGTCCGCATATAACAACGCAAAAACTACCCAACCGAATCGTTTGAAATTTAAAATACATAATTATAACATAATTTTGTCGAGTCATTTCAAATTTTATGAAAATCGGATGGATAGATCAATTACAGGGACAATCAAAAGGATTCCGTTACATTACAGTCAATGGGGAAAAAATTTTCAAATGCATTTTAATCGTTTGAAATTTAAAACATTATAAATATTGCGTAATTTTGTCGAGTCATTTCAAATGTTATGAAAATCGGATGCATAGATCAATTACAGGGACAATCAAAAGGATTCCGTTACATTGCGGTCAATGGGGAAAAAAGTTTCAAATGCATTTTAATCGTTTGAAATTTAAAACATATAATTATTGCGTAATTTTGTCGAGTCATTTCAAATGTTATGAAAGTTGGATGCATAGATCATTTACAGGGACAATCAAAGGTATTCCATTACATTACGGTCAATGGGAAAAAAGTTTCAAATGCATTTTTATAATGTTACACTCATTCGAGCATAATAGAATTGGCATGAATCTATGAAGTATATACTAAAATATGCATTCTGTACAATCTGTGATGCAAAGAATTTTTATTATTAAATTACAGGGCCACACAAAAGTATTCCACTACATAATGCTACATGGGGAAACATTGTTTGGGGCGTGTTTTAATTATATTCAGCTATTTCACATTTTATGAATAAGATATACGTTTCTGAGGTGTAATAAAAATTACTTTCTGTATATTTACAGTAACACAAAAAAGATTTCGACTACTATACTGTATCCGAAGTACGCTCTACTATATCAGCAAGATCTGAATATTTTTAAAACGTCGTTATCGTACGGACGCACCTCATTTGCAACGTTCAAGTGCAATTTCCAACTTGTATATATTAAATTGCACGCAAATTAATTTAATAAGCTTTTTTTTTTAATTCTGCTCATTTACAACACATGTAAATAATTGTAAGTTATTGATTTTGATTATAGAAGAACCATCAAGTCAAAATACTACCAAGCTATTACCATCTATGAAATTAGGCACTAATATCTGCAATCACTCAATTTTCGACACCTAAAGCATTAAAAATAAGGCACAAGGGAAAAAACAGGTCCTGGTTTCTTCTACATTTCGGTAATTTTTTTCATTTCATGTAGACATAAATTTTGCTATTAAATTAGGCAAAGAATTATTTATTAAAATTTGTGGTGTCTAGCCTTAAATTGAAGCATAAGAATCATACATCCAAAAGTAAACATCGTACAGTGTATCATACCTAAAGCTACATAGAACATAGGGGAAAATTTTTCAGTATTTTTTTCAATTTTTCGCTTATAAAGTTGTATAAATCTGTTTCCTTTAAAATATTCACAGATCAAATTTATCTATTTATTTTATGTTAATTTAATATTTTCTCACGCAACTTTTGGTACCCGCAAGAAATCAAAATAGTTAAAGCCATATAAATTAAAATCTTTAACAAATACTCATGACAGTAAGTTTCAGTGAAAATATTTAAAATTAATTTATTATTGGAAATTCAAATTTTTACATCAACATACAAGGGGTGATCAAATGAAAAGGTACGCAACAACACGGTGGGTACAAATGTAGAATTTATTCAAAATATTCACCATAGGCCTGAGCACAACGATCCCTCTGATGAACAAGCCGCAGGGTTCCTTGTTCCCAGAATTCCTGTGGCCGTGAGGAGACCCATTCCTTCACAACGTCCTTGAGTACGTCGTCCGAGTTGAAGCGCTTCCCTTTCGGGTGTTTCTTCAGAGGTGGTCGTGATGACACTGTTTGCATGGTCTGGTCTCGGGTCATCACCCAGACTCTCACGGCCTGCACGAAAACGGGCACTCCATGTTTTGACAGACTTGTCAGAGACACATTTCTACCCGTAAACTGTCACCAGCCGGCGATGAATAAATGCCGGTTTCTCACCTCCCGCTGTCAGAAATCCGATAACACCTCGCTGCTCCTCAATCGTCGAATTTTGCAACGCGAACGGCATCCTGTCTTCATTCGGACTGCCACATCATTTGGACGCCGGTTTTGATAAGAGCCTCTGCTCTTTACTGCGCATGAGGACGTTCGCGAATGCTCCGATCCCAATCAGATACTCCAATCGCTTCACACGATGTCTCGCTACGTTCTCCCATGGCGGAATAAGCAAATATTTAACTATTATGTTTTTATGTCGTTTCATACATTTTCATTTGATCACCCCTTGTATTTTACAAATATTACAACCAAATCGCTTCACTTTCGGTATTAAGTTATATTTGCCCCGCAGTTTATGTACGAAACCAAATTTAGGTACAAGTGTTATAATTCAATATGCAGATGGCCATCTAAGATGCTTGATTGATTGATTGATTGATTGATTTTTGACGTCCGATTATCTGCGCTAGGGATATAGGACCAGGGGGGAATGCCCTTCGTGGGGGTCTTTCTAAGGGAACCTAACCCGTATTTACGCAAGGTTCGAAGAAAACCACGAAAACTCCGAACGGTTAGGCCGACAGCCGCGATTGGGTTCGAACCCAGCACCTGCCGTCTACCAGTTGAGAGGTCCGAACCTCTCGGCCACTGGTGGGGCCGCCATCTAAGATGCATTTTATTATACATTTTAAAAAGTCATAATTTACAATAGAACAGCGATTTTTGTTTTGTCATACGATAGTTTAGCGAATAAATTTATGAGATCCTACTCTTTTCTTTTCTATCAAAATATACATAAAATATATAATTTTGTGGTACATTTGTTCCTTTTTAAAATTAATAAATTACATTTTAATTTATTTATGCCAAAAAAAAAATCTAAAAATTGCTTCAATGAACAAAATTTCTCTTTTTTTACATTTTATTTCATGAACTGATATGCGTAGGCGAAAAAATAATAAAGTATATCTTTATATCACTCACATATTTCTGGGTATCTGGAAGAAACTTTTCAGATTTGATTTTTGATGTCGTTAGCATTTTACATTGATAATCGAAGATACGTTTATCGATTACGATTTAGGGTATTAGTACGATCTATATCGGCAGAGATTAGGTGGTGGGAAGATTATTCTTAGAAATTTTCATTCATACATGAGAAAGAGATTGACTAAATTTCTGGTTAAATCTGATTAACGATTCCAGCTATATGCAATTTTTAAGATGATAATTCTGAACGATTCATGCTGAAATATAAACTGGATGGTCCATAAGTTTGTTCCCATTTAAATAATTCATAAAAACTTAACAAATTTTCGTATCGAATGAGGAATGAAACATAATGTTTGTCAAACTTTCTGTATTTTTGATACAAAAATAAACAAAGCTCATCTCATTTTAAACTATTTTCTGAGGCATTGATTTCGTTTAAGAGTTCGCATCGTTCGATCCGCATTATGAACAGTATGTTATTATTTTTTTATGTAATTTCTTTTTAATTGTGAACAGACTTATTTTTGAAATATATTTTTTCTTAAGAAAAAAAAACTTTTTGATAGCTGCTGTAAAATGCACTCTGGCATAATAATTTATCAAACATATCATATATATTTGGAATCAAAACCGAACATGGATCTCTTTAAACTAGAGATTTACAAACTGCGATTCGAGGACTACAGAACTATAATTATATTAGAAGAGAATAATTTCTTTTTACCAATAACAGAAACTTCGATCACAGAAACGACTTAAACTTTTAGCTGATGGTGTTCACAAACAAAGACACCAAATTTTAACAGCATTGACACAAATAATATTTAATTACAATTTTTTCTTTTATAAAATAATTGGAAAACTCGCAGCTATCACTTTACTTGTAATAAATTCTTGTAGCAAATTCTGGTGTCAATTAATCATTGTATCATTTTACTAACAGAATTATGACACGCCGAAAAGGTTTAACCCTTTATCGGGCAATGGTAATATACTTACCACTTAATTTTTATTAAAATCTCATTGATTCGCACCTGAATTTTCAGTGAGATAATTTGCATTTATAATAACCTGACGGAAATGGCACTTTTTATTTTGAAATAAATCTGTTTGCAGATTTTGGTGGAACTGAATCTTTTCAATATTTCAGCCAAAGAATTGATTTTCTCAATAACCCTTTGACGGACAACAAATTTCTATTCTTAAAATACTGAAATGATTGAATTGCACCAGAATTTTAAAACAAATTTATTTTAAAATAGATAAAAGCCTTTCTTTTTGTATTTGATAAAAATTCAAATTCCCATTTCAAAATTCTGGTGTTAATACAGCATTTCTCAATTAGACTTAAGTGGGATATATTTTATCGCACCTCTCTTCTAGGGGTTATAGGTTTAATAAAACGATCATTACTATTCATCCAAGGGCGGATTCGTTGCGCTACAAATGGCTGAATTTGACCGATACATTTTAATAACATTCTTCAGAGTTCGCACACTCCTTATATTGTGTAAGGACTCCGGCACCACTATTAATGATAAGAAAATTCATATTTAATTTTTAAGAAACAAAATTCACAACCACCTCCTCGATTCGCAATTTTAGTAATTTTCTCTGCAGTGAAATACATTGAAAATACTGTAAAATTTTAGTGGTAGAGCTGTGCGAACCCTGTTCTTTGTTTTATTAAATCGGAAAAATTCTGTGATTAAATAAATTCAGGAATATTATTAAAATTTAGAGGTAGTAATAGGTCATTTCTGGAGCAACACTTTTACCTTACATAAACAAGACTCACAATGGGACGTTTTTGATTAACAGTGTTTGTGAAGAAATTTTTTCTTGCTATGTTTTTTTAGCAACTTATATGAAAATTATGTTCCGGGAATATTACAGAAATATTTTGCAGGAAAATCTGGAAAAATTTTTAAGCGCTCTTTATAAAAAGAACAAATGGTATAGGGGAGAGTGGGGATACTTGAGCATAGGGGATACTTGAGCCACCCCCTTTATCTCTACAGTTGTTCAATTTTTCTTTCTAAAACTGGCAACATGGTAACATATTTATAGTTCTGAACATGTAAAAAAGAAATCATATACCTTGGTACCATTTTTAAAGTATGGTGATTAACCCTTTGAGCTCTGCTGGTAGAATTTTCTACCACAAAATTTTAATTCTGAAATGTCACAACGACACCAGAAAATTCGACCAAATTTATTTGAAAAAGGTTTAATGCATTTTTTCGCGTATATTGTAAATCGGTTTTTTTCTTTGCAAAATACTGGTGCGAATGTGACATCTGGCTCAAGTATCCCCTCCATGGGGATACTTGAGCCACAATGTAAAAGAAAAAGTGAAAATTTATTAGACATAGAAAAATAGTTCAAAATTAATTGAAAGTGGTTTTCAATTGAAGAAAAAATATCAAATTTTCATTTTCAATGTTTTATTTTGTTCTAAGAAATTCTAAAAAATTTTAAAAAATTAAAATTTAAAAAATGGCTCAAGTATCCCCATCTTCCCCTACAGGAGTATGCTTTTTTTAATACCACTATATCTGATTTTTTTTAAACTAGTTATTGGTTTTTACTACATTATCAACGACCATAACATTCCAGTAAGATTTCAGCAAAATTTGGAAGAGAAATCTAAAAAAAAAATCTCATTGAATATAGTGTTATTACAAAAAGGGATTAAACTGTACAATATTTAGAGATATTACCGAAAGTTGATTTTCATGCAAAAAGTTTGATATCCTTTCTTTAAAGTCTATTTTTTTCTTTGCCATATAAAATATGAATACTCTGATAACGAATCCTAGCCGTTATGGCAATTTAAAATTTTTGTTTATTATTAATTTTCGCTTTATTTAATTATAGTTTTTTGCGATTAAATTGGGTGAATATAGCTATTAGTAATAAGTATTAAGTACTTTGTATAAAAAAGTCTAAATTGTTCCCAATTTGCTAAAAGTATTATAATGTAATTCATATATACATTATAACTCTTCCATACCTGCCTAATTATAAGCTTTTTAGGTGTGTTCGTAATTATGTAAATACGGAGCACCTACAGTTGTCATTCAGTTCGTCCGTCTGTCTGTCCGTTCACATATAACAACTCAAAAAGAATTCAACCAAATCATTTGAAATTTAAAATCTATAATTTTTAGATCACTTTATCGGATCATTTCAAATTTTATGAAAATTGGATCCATAGTTCAATTACAGGGGCAATCAAAAGGATTGAGATTCATTACGGTCAATGCTTGTGAAAAGTTTCAAGTGCATTTTAATGGTCTTACACTCTTTCGAACACAATAAAGTTTATATGCATCTATGAAATATATATTATAATATACATTTTGTACAATATGTGGTGCAAAGAATATTTTTTATTGATTTACAGGGCCGCACAAAAGTATTAAATTGCATAATTATATATTGAGACTGTTTGGTACGCATTTTAATTGTATTAAACTATTTACTATTTTATGAAATTGATGTACGTTGCACATGAATACACCAAGTTATAGTCATGGTTCAGTCAGTCCCTCCATCTGTCGGTCCACACATAATAGAAAAAAACTGCCCAACCAAATCGTTTGAGTTTTAAAATATATAATAGTCGCATAATTTTGTTGAGTCAATTGAAATTTTATGAAAATCGGATGTATAGTTAATTTACAGGGACGCTCAAAAGTATTCCATCACATAACGGTCAAAAGGAAAAAAAAATTTCAAGTGCATTTTAATGATGTTAAACTCTTTCGAATGTAATAGAATTGACTTGAATCTATGAAGTAGATACCAAAATATACATTCTATGCAATTTATGATACAGAGAATACGTATTACTATTTTTTAGGACTACTCAAAATTATAGCACTCCATTATGGTATACGGAGAAATATTGTTTGGGGCGTGTTTCAATTATATTAAACTATCTCATATTTTATGAATTTGATATATGTTGATGCGGTTTAATACAAGTTACTTCCCGTACAATAAAAAGCAGAAACTATTTACAGGAACACACAAACGATTTCGATCAGTATACTGTGTCCAAAGTACTGTATACTATAAGAGCAAGATCGGAATATTTTAAAATTTCGCTGAAATACGAACAAACCTCATTTGCTACGCTTCACGTGCAATTTCTAACTTGTTTTTTACTACTACTTTTTTACATTGAAATATGTCTTAAATAACCATATAAAATAGAGGATTAAAAAAGGAAAATTTCTATAAAGAAAAAGTAAAAGCGTAAAAGTTGGCAGATATGTGTAAGAAAAAGTATTAAAATATTTGTCAATAGTTCGTAACCCACTCGTTCAAGCTTTGAGAATATCAGATTCTTAAAGGGACGTACTATTGTTTCCGAGGAACGCATATATCAAAGAGTTAAACTTTCTAGACTTTTAATAAATACCGTTTAAAATTCTCACTATTATTACAATTGTTTAGACTAGAAATATAAAATATAATTTGATTTCTGAGTAAGGAGAGAATGAAAAATACTTTTAAATCTTGAATTTCAAAATGCTGAATTTTTTTATTTTTCAAATTTGTTTTCAACATCGTTTTAATTTGTAATTTTATATTTCATTTTAAATATCTGTTAAACCATTTCATATTTTTATATATAATCGTCACTATTTATGGATTGTATACATATGTTAAGTTTGCACCTTACCATGCGTATGCATCAGCAAAATTAATATTTTAAAAATAAACTTGGAATGATTGCAGTTGTTTTCAGAGTTTATCTTAACTTATTTCTTTTGCATGTGAATGAATAGGCATATTTAGGGTTCATTTTTAAGATATAGATATAATATAAAATGTATAGGAATACAATGTAAAATATTCAGCAGTTTATTACGTATGGCATTAAAAAAAATTCAGTAGCTCCTGAGATGCATTGTGTGCAATTTTGAAAAACATCCTTTTTCGATAAATTACTTTAAATTACATTTTGCTGAAATTTGAAATATCCAATGATATAATAGGTGTACAGTAGACTGGCCTCCAAAAGTTAAAGTACAACAAGTTTTTCGAATCTCACCAGAAAAAAAATGGCAGTCAGATTAAACTACGTAATTTATATGAATGCTTTAAAAAAACTTGCGCAAAAATTACAGCTACCACTTTTATTTTATAGAAAACAATAATTATTGTGAATGAGAGAAAAATATGTAATTTTGAAGCTTTCGTAATTTCGCGTGTGAGTTTTGTTCTATTTGAACTATTGTTGTCAGTTTTGTTCAAAACAACAAGTAGAGTCTAGATGAAGTAGTTTGCATGATTAATTAAGGTGGAGGGTGGTAAGATGGATGGAAATGGGATTGTCACAGGCCGATACTGCTAGACGCCTCACTGTGTCTCGCAGTGTAATCCAACGATTCTAGGATCAGTATGGATACAAAGGTTCTGTGTCCAGAAGACATGTTCTGGTCCGCCTACGTGTTACAACACCTGCAGAAGACCGGTTTCTAGCTCTTTCGGCCCGAAGGAGCCTCAACTCATTGCAGATCACTTTGCAGCATCAGAGAGAAGAATCTCCGCTACTACGGTGCGAAGAGAGTCTTCACAATGCAGGTTTCTATGCAAGTCGACCAGTTGTGTGTGTTCCTCAATAGACGACAGAGAAGCGCCCGCTTATGTTGGGCAAGAGAACATGTTTCCTGAACCAGACAACAGTGGGCTTCTGTACTCTTTACAGACGAATCCATATTCAAACTAGAGAGTGATTCAAGATTTTTCTGATCTGGAGAGAACAATCCACTCGATACCATCAATCAAACTCTGAGGAAGCCCACTGGTACAGAAACGGTGGAAACATGGTTTGGACAGGGAGGCCATACTGATCTGCATATGCTCCATGGAGGAACTTTGGCTGGCGCGAGATATCGGGATGAGATCCTTGATTCACATGTGTGCCCATACGTCGGTGCAATTGGCAATGGTTTCATTCAAATGGATGACAATTCGAGACCATTTTATTCATGGAAATAATGCACCGTAATTTTCGTCATATAATCCGAGGATCAAATAATTATTTTTTCGAACCAGAAATTTTATTATGCAATTGAAGCCAAATATTTACCGCGATATTTAAACCTACATTTTAATTTAACATTTTTTGGGTCATAAATGAATATTTGATCCTCAGATTATACGTGGGAAATTACGGAATGTGAGGCTATAGCACAGTTTCATTTACAAATAAATATTTTCATATTCTCATCACATCACTAATCTCTTCACATCTCTTTACATCTCTTGCAAATTTGAAAAACCATATGTAAAAAATTTTTGCATTGAAAATGTGATTTCAGGTAGCATTAAAAATATTCGCTAGCAATTGAACTTTTGCGATCCTCCCCTTCCTGTATATATGTATGCAATATAAATGTTTTTAGTCAGAAATACAGTGTTGGAAAAAATTATAAAGCCGATAGAAAAATTTACAAAAATCAAAAAGTAATGGAATTATTGATATCGCAAATTTTATTTACATTTGCATGATCAACATCGCAATAATACGCATAAACTTTGTTTAGAAAAACGAAAAGAGGGAGCATAAATTATGCTGATTTCTTAAAACCAATGAAAAACAACTTGGAAAAAATTATAAAGCCGATGGTTCTAGCCTCATTTGGCATGATGCCAAACTTGAGAAAACAGATCTCCAGTAAAGTTTAGGGCTATTTCCATGAGTACTTGTAGTGTAAGTCACAGGCTACGATTTTTGGCTACCAGTATTATAGAACAAAAAAAAATGCGATTAATTTTATTGGAAATTTCCCATTAATTGAATAAGACCAAGCAGACTTTTCGAAAATAACGGTGGCTAACAAGCATAGCAATTAATAAGTTATGTGACTTACACTACAGAACCCATGGAATTAGCCTTAGGCAAATGTAAATGTGTTACGTGCATTCATTTTGTATTTGGTGTGTTTAATACAATGCCAAGAGGAAAAAAATTATCCAATGGTGAACAAATTAAAATATTAACTTTAAATGAAGCTGGAATGTCTGGTTCTAATATTGCAAGAAAAATAGGAAGGTCCAAGGTTGCAGTAAACAGTTTTCTCAGAAATCCCGAAAATTACGGCAGTAAGAAGCGTACAGGAAGACCGAAATCCTTAACTGTAAGGCAATCAAGACAAATCCGGAAGCTAGCTTGCGCAGAAAAAATGTCGTCAGCTCAAATTCAAGAACAGTTACAATTACCCTGTACAAGCCGAACGGTAAGAAATGTTTTAAGTAACAATCCCATTGTTACTTAACAAAAATGCTTGTTTAGACTTTGCACGAAAACATTTAACTGAAGGCACAAATTGGAGAGATGTTGTCTTTTCTGATGAAAAGAAATTTAATTTAGATGGACCCGACGGCTATAAATTCTTTGGGCATGATTTACGACAGGAACCTCATATTTTTTCAAAGCGTCAGTTTGGAGGTGGTTCGGTAATGGTTTGGGCTGCATTTGCTGCCTGTGGAACCACTCCAATTGTCTTCATACATAACAAAATGAATTCAGTTATGTATCAAGATATGTTAGGAGATAATTTATTACCCATTGCTCCTCTTATAACTTCGGGAGACTGGACATTTCAGCAGGACAACGCTTCCGTTCATGTTTCGAAGTCAACTAAATCTTGGCTGGAAGCTAATCAGGTGAAATGCCTTCAATGGCCAGCTCGTAGCCCCGATCTGAACGTAATAGAAAATCTCTGGGGAATGTTAGCCTGAAATGTTTACAAAAATGGACGACAATTCAATTCAAATCTAGATTTGATGAATGCTATTAAAAACTGCTGGAACAATATTGATGCAAGTACTTTGTGTGGTCTGATAAATTCAATGAACAAGACTAGTCAAAGTCATCGAAAAAAAAGGGTCTCACATCGATTATTGATGAAATACATGTATCGACTTTATAATTGTTTCCAACTTTCTTTATACAGAAAATTTTCTTAAGTCTATTAACCTTTTATTAATGTAGTTAATAATGAATTTCTTTTTTTCTTTACTTCCTTGTAGCATATAATGTATATGTATGAAATTTCAAAAATATTCCATCTTTTGTTTTTTAATTATATCATATTTTCAAGTGGCTTTATAATTTTTTCCACCACTGTAGTGGTGTCAAACTTTGAAAGTCTAAAAAGTGAATGCACCTTAACTATGCAAACAATATATACCTAATTACCTAATACATAATTACCTAAAAAATACTAAAATGATTGCTAAACATTTTTTGATGTTTATATATGATTTAAGATATTAGGAAAATGAAATATGTTTATGTATTTATTTTATATTTAAAAAGGCAATGATTTATTTAAAGTAAAAAAAAATCAATTTTATTTTTTCCTAAAAGGAAATGAAAGCAAATTACATGTTTGCTGTGGAATTAAATCAGAATTTTGTTGGGTGGTTTATTAAATGGAATAAAAAAATAAATGATGAACTAGCGAAACTTGCATTTCCCAAGAGCTACAGAACAAATTTCATTTCATCGATTTTATCATTCGATTTTAAGATAAAATGTATAGATTCTTCAAATAGAATCCGAAAAAAAATGTATCTAAAGTTTCAAAAATGTATTTACTGCGAAAATATATTTATTCTGTATATTAAATTTTAAATTAACTGAAATTGAATTTAAATTAATTAAAATACTTTAAATGATTATTTAAATAACTTAAAAGTAAAAGGTCTTTTAGTTTTGTAATATTTGAACTAATTTGAGAACAATCAGTTCGGTTTCTGTAATGTTCAAATCGGCCAGAATTTTCTTAAACATTTCATATTATTTACCGTAATTTCGGGTGTATAAGCCGCGGATCAAACAATTCTTTTTGGACCCAGAAATTTTATTTAGTGATTGAAGACAAATATGTACGGCGATCTAAATAGTTATATTTGTTTCTTAAAAAATTCTGGGTCGAAAAAGAATTGTTTGATCTGCGGCTTATACACCCGAAATTACGGTAAATCATTTTTTTTATATTTTCCACGCCTACATTTTTAATGAAAGTTTATTCCAAAACTTTAATACAAACTTTTATTACAATTAAATTGTTTCCTTTTGCATATGTTCTATAAATTTATCAAAAAAATATAGTTTAAAAAAATGGTAGGTAAAACACTGGCCGATCATTGCCATATGTCGTAACAACTTGTACCACATTTAGTTTATCAGATGACTCAACCCCTTTGTTTGGCAATTCACTTCAATTTCTAAAAATATATATACTGTTTTTATTATTATCCTTTTTGGGTGAAACAGACCTGTGTGTGAACATTGTGAATGATTAAGTGATGGCAGCATTTGCAAACAAAATTTATTTAAAAATGAGTACAATATTTTTCTCCCTTACATTTTAAAAGCAACATTTTTATTCCGAAATCCTTGTTTCGTTTCGTCATTTAACAATTTCATCGCGAGGGACGATATAACTCGTATTCCAGGGGCAGAAAAATTATGTTTGTAAAATGATGAATTAATTAACTGGCACCAAAATGTTAAAAAATATATAAAAACCCTTTTGCACTTTTTTTGTAAGGGTAATTTTATAGTGCTTTAATGAAATATTCTTGGTACAACTTCTCGTTTTGGAATAAATATTAGGTGATCATGTCTTTTGATTTCGGGTTCCCCTGAATAATATTTCAGCCAGACGCGCAATGTCTCAGTTTTGTCGCATCTGGCTAATTTTTTATTGGATAACTCTGTAATTTTACCAATAAGTTTAAATAGCGACAAGCGGATATTCGTATTTATTTGAAAAAAAATCTTAGTTTATTTGCAAGTAAAAAGACAAGTTAAAAGTTCTTAACACCTCCTGTGACATCATTTGCAGGAGAAACATATTGCAAAATTTATATTAAAAAAATAATGGTGCCAACAAAGTAATAAAAATAGTCGCTGTCGCACCCCTGTGTCAGTGGTAAACGTAACAGTTGTACCGCATATCTAACATTGGTATTCTTTTGCCGAGCATTACTTACCGTTCGGCTAGTGCATGGTAGATTCATATCTTTTTTAATTTGAGAAGCGTTCTTTTTAAGTCTGTTGCAGCGACGTAACCAATGTGGGTGCCCAAGTACTCTGAATACAGATAGCTTTGAAAGTTCTGATTGTTTTATCAACTAGAAAATTTTCTGCAATGAATGAAATTAAAGAAAATCTTACAGAGCAGCTTGTTTTGGATACCCACCCTTGATACGCTACTGAGCTGGCTACTTAGCGCAATATCATGCTTCTGGTGCAAAGTTAAAAAAAATCAGGCTTACCTGAATATTTCTTGTTCCTTTACTCTTTTGTATTCATTATAGAATTATATAATTGACAGTCATGTGCATGTAGTGGACGTTACTGTAGTTTAGCTAATGTTTAGCCTTGGTATTCTTTTGCAGAACATTACGTACTGTTCAACTAGTACATGGTAGCTTCATTTCTGTTTTAATTTGAGGAAAACTCTGTTTTTTTTTTACTAGAGATCGACGCGCAATTCCATCTTTCTGGCGCATAGTCAGAGAAAATGACTTATCTGTATATATTTTTTTTGCCATAATGTGTTGGATTTTTCAAAAAATATAAATTACTGTTTAAGATCTCTTTATATTCCTTGCAATTGCTCATTTATTCATTCCACATTTTCCATAAGCAATAATTTTTCATATTTTTTAAATTTAGATTGTTTTGTGCTTTTTGGCATGATGTAGGAGGTAAGTGAACACTTTTACTGTGCAATAGTTTTAGGCTACTTCTAACAATCCTACGATGTTACGAAATATTCAAAATTTTGTTTGCGATTTCTAAAGAAATGTGTGTCCGTATAATTTTTTCAGAGTAGTAACCTATTAAAACTTTTTAAATAATTGCGTTTTAATGAATTTCGAAATTTTTAACTTAAACTTTGTTTAGTTTTAATTATTTTTATCACACAAATATTAGTCCAATTTTTAAGCGAAGCGACACTTACAATTGGCGATTTTTCGCATATCCTTATAATTTTCTCCATGGCTATATACGTATGTTTTATTTGGCAGCTTTTACAATTATCACTGGTAACACATAATAGCAACAACATCTAATAGATGAGTCTTATGACAACTGATTTATTTTTATGTACTTTATTTAACTTATTTTTAATTTGCGGTTTGGTTTAAGAAGAAAGAAAGCATTAAAATGATCTTCTAAATATTTTTTCCTCACTTGTGGTTTGTTTCTGTGAGCTATAAATTAACTGAAAACAAAAGAATGAATTTCGTATAAAATATCTTCATTTTAGTGATATTATTACCTTACCTGGGAAAAAAGATGAGAAATTGCAATATATAATTTGCAATAAAATATAACTTCATAACTTTAACATGTTCCGGACCAACATCTTTTACATGGATTTCACTCGTTTGTCACTAATTTATCTTTATAAATTGACTTAACTTTATAAATCAGGAGATTGTCGTAATTAACTAAAATCAATTTTATTTTTCTTTTTTATTGGTATCAAACGCATACGTTGTAAGCATTTTTTGATTGTATATATGTGGACCCATTCCCCCCAACGGGTTAATAATATATCATTCTAGAATTAGTGATTTGTTTTGCAAACAGATTAAAAAATAGTGGAATTTCTAGCAAGATTTTGTTTAGTGCTATAAATAAAATCATAAAAAACACTAATTTTATCACTATAAATGAATTATCACACTTACTTGAATTACTATGGCATGTACAGAAATATTTCTAGATTTGAAATTTAAAAAACTACCACAGTGAGGAAGAAAGACTTGAAATCTTATAGAAGTAAATCCCTTAATGTATCCGTCTAGCTATATTTAAAGAATGAATATTTTCATCATGAAAATGATACCAGCCAGATAAAAGTTACTTTTGTTTTGTCAGCTTTGACAGGACGAAGACGAATAACATAATATTATTGATATAAATTAATAAAATTAACACTGTGTGCATTGCACCATCTTTCTAGCGATCCCGTATATAGTCTTCATTTGTTGTCTATATCTGTGTCTATCTCGTCTTTTTATCGAAGAAAGCTTATAAGAGACATTTAGTTTCAAGCACACAAGTCAGATAAATGAATTCAATAAATAATTAAACTAAGTGAATACGAATTAAAATTACAGAACTTCACATTCCGGAAAAGGTAAATAAAAATATACACGTGCAAAAAAAAAGAAACTTTCAATTTGAATTACAAAGTATACCAAGTTCGAACGAAAGACATTTAAAACGCATGCGCAACTGAGAGTACCCCCTGGAGGTTATTATGTAGGAAGAACGGAAGAAACAAAATTTCTTAAAATAACAGACTTTGAAGCAACGATGTGTCTTAATCCCTTCAGGGGTGGCGGTATACATTTTTTGTACCATCTACGATTAATGAAGACTCGCACTAGAAAATTTTTATTAAATTTCACTTTTCTAGCTTTAATTAAAAAAAGGGGGGGCACAAAACTGCTTTCCCTTATAATTTTTTCAAATTTCCGGTGGGATTGAGAATTACACGACGCAATTCCTTGCCCTTCAAAGGGTTAAAATAAGACGTTTGCGGATATTTTAGAAAATACTTTTTCTTCGTTTACACCCTGATCATAGTAAGACACATATGTACCTTACATTTAGATATCAATACTGTCTTAATTTTCAAATTAAGACATTTAAACATCTAAAATTCTTTTTCTGTCACGTATGTGTTTATATTTAAAACACCTTTATTTGCAGTGTATCTATTTTACGTAATAATTTTATAGTATCACATTGACATTTTTTATCCTTATATTATTCTGGAATAAAAAATCGTACATTTGAGCAAATAATAATTAGCTATGAAGCGATAAATTAAAAAATATCGATAAAGTGACATTTAATTCAATTATTCTTTGGCATGTTTTGCATTTTTAATTAGGATGATAATTACCTTATAATTGATAAGAAACAAAATATAATGCAATATCCCGAAAGAAAATTAAAGATTTTAATAAGATTATACTGTTTGTTTTCTTTTACTTTGAAGTAAATTTCAGATGAAGACTTTCTTCTGATGGCTAATTTAGTTTTCCAATACAAACATTTCTTTGAAAGTTTATAATGTTATGTTCAGAAGAATATCAGAATTTTAGTTTCTTTAACCCTTTAAGTCGTAGACCATTCCCGTTGCGAAATGTTGAAATGACTGATTGATACTGGGATTTACTTAAAATTTTAATTAAAAATAAGAAAAATCAATTTTTGATTCAAATAATAAACTGAAAATATTTTTATCAGAATTTTGTTGTCATTGTGACATTTTGGAATCAAGTTGTGTGTTAAACGTCGTAAAACAAAAAACCATAGGGGTTAAATCCTTGAAGATCGGTGATGCCGCAATGGTATCACCTAATTTTGTTCTATTTTATCAGTGTGATTAATTAAGTTCAAGTAACGTTTTTAAACTAGCTCTGAGAGTTCTCCAGATTTACTACTGTTTCTTCTTTAAGTTACCACCTATGGCACAGTATATTCTAATAATTGGATCATGTTTAATTATGTTGCATTTCGAACTATTTTAGGATTATAAACGATAATTTTATCTAATTAAAAAGAATGCGAATGAAGTTAAAGTACTTAAAAGTATAAATTTTATTCGGTGTTTTGAACTTTTTTTTAGCATGATAGAATTAAAAAATATGTGCAAAGTGTATAAATATACATAATTTATTTTGCCTTTTCAAATATTCCCAAATTTGTTTTCTTGGAGTATTTATTTTTTAGCCAATATTCAATGTTTGTAGAAAGTGCTTTTCGAATGAAATCTTTATTTGCATTCTCTTACTTAATTTCCAGGGTCTTTTTTTCATTTTAGATAAATAGAACAAAAGAAAAGAATTCGCAGAATATTTTGTAAAAGTGCAGCAGAAAACTAAAATAAAAGTACTATTTATTTACCTGGAAACCATCATAGATATAATCTTACTTTTTGGAATAATTTTTGATAAACAATTTAGATTTAATGTAGAATATAAAATGACACTTGAGCGCAAATATTTTGTATGTTGAAATGTAGTATTTCTATTCTATACAGGGTGACTCTAAATTTTTTTTACAATAAAAGGGGGGTGATAGTACACATCAAAACAAACAATATTAAATAGGAGACCAAGGGTCCCAAACGTTCTCCAAAAGAGATAGCCGCCATTAAAGTTTAGGGACCAAAATTTCAAATAAACATAAAACACGAAAAAATCGGTCGATTGATTTGCGGTTTTCACTAAAATTATTCTTTATGTCGGCATTTTCTTGAAATTAAATAATAAAGATAAATTTCAAAAAATTTCGATAGAGGGCGCTTTAGACTTTGGAGTAACGAACAACTATTTTTTGCCGGTATTTTTTTCATCTCATTAAATGTTTTCGTAAGCTTAGACTCAGACTTAAATTTTGAGCTCAAAATCTGTAAATGGGAGTGGTTAAGTAGCACAAACTGAACTGTGTTCAGAGGGTTCAAATTTCAAATGATCATAACAAACGGAAAAATTGGTTCATTGATTTGCGGTTTTCATTAAAACCATTCTTTATGTCGGTATTTTCTTAAAAATAAATTATAAAGATAATTTTCAAAAAATGCCGATAGAGGGCGCTTTAGACTTTGGAGTAATAAACAACTCTTTTTTAGCGTTCTTTTTTGCATCTTATTAAATGCTTTCGTAAGCTTAGACTTAAACTTAAATTTTGAGCTCAATATCTGAATAGTTGGGAGAGGTTAAGTAGACGAACTGAACTGTGTTCAGAGGGTTCAAATTTCTAATGATTATAAAAACGGAAAAATTGGTCGATTCTTTAGCGGTTTTCGCTAAAACTAATTTTTAAATGAGCATTTTCTTGAAAATAAATTTTAAAGATAAATTTCACAAAATGCCGATAGAGGGCGCCTTAGACTTTGAAGTAGCTTACAACTATTTTTAACTGTTATTTTTTAAATCTCATTAAATTTTTTCAAATGCATAAACTTAAATTTTAGGCTCAAATTCTGAATCGTTGACAGTGTTTAAGTAGCGAAAAATTTAATTGTGTTCGAGGAGGGGGGAGGGTTAAATTTCAACTCCTGAAGACACTTCAATTTGCGCTACTTAACTACTACTAATTATCTAAATTTTGAGCTCAAAATTTAAGTTTAAATCTAAGCTTCCGAAAACATTTAATAAGTTTTTGCAAGCATTTAATTAGAACAAAAAAATAATGGTTAAAATTAATTGTTGGTTACTCGGAAGTTTAAGGCGGCATCTAATGGAATTTTTTGAAATTTATCTTTAAAATTTATTTTCAAGAAGATACTGACTTAAAGAATAGTTTTATTTTAAACCGCAAACGAATCGACAAAATTTTCCATTTTCTATAATTATTTTAAATTTGAACCTCCCCCTCCCCCACTTAAACACAGTTTAGTTTGTGCTACTTAACTACTCCATACTATTCAGATTGTTAACTCAAAATTTAAGTTTAAGTCTAAGCTTATAAAAACATTTAATGAGGTGCAAAAAATAACGGCAAAAAAAGTTGTTCGTTACTTCAAAGTCTAAAGCGCCCTCTATCGACATTTTTTGAAATTTTTCTTCATAATTTATTTTTAAGAAAATACCGACATAAAGAATAGTTTTAATGAAAACCGCAAATCAATGAACCAATTTTTACGTTTTTTTATACTCATTTGAAGTTTGAACCCTCTGAACACAGTTGAGTTTGTGCTACTTAACCACTTCCACTTTCAGATTTTGAGCTCAAAATTTAAGTTTGAGTCTACGCTTATGAAAACATTTAATGAGATGCAAAAAATACCGGCAAAAAATAGTTGTTCGTTACTCCAAAGTCTAAAGCTCCCTCTATCGGCATTTTTTGAAATTTATGTTGATAATTTAATTTCAAGAAAATGCCGACATAAAGAATAATTTTAGTGAAAACCGCAAATCAATCGACCAATTTTTCCGTTTTTTATGTTTATTTGAAATTTTGGTCCCTAAACTTTAATGGCGGCTATCTCTTTTGGAAAACGTTTAGGACCCTTGGTCTTCTATTTAATATTGTTTGTCATGATGTGTACTATCACCCGTCTTTTATTGTAAAAAAAAATTTGGAATCACCCTGTAGATTTTTATATTTATCAACTATTATCTTTGAATCATTACTATTATAAAATAAATACTTAAAACGGAAATGATGAATAGAACTAGATAGAGAGAAATCATAAATGATCGCCTTTATAAGGAATATAATCTATATCTCAATATGTAAAAAACAAATCCCGTAGCTGCCCATATCTTCGGCTTTTTTGGCACGGAAAAAATTTATAGTAAATCGTATAGTATTTTAATTTATTTTTATGCACCACATTTAAAAATCTAAAAAGAAAAATTAAGACTCTTCAAAAGGCATGCATAAATGACCACATCTAGGATTGATTTAATACCTGGAATAATTGGTAAATATATGAATATATAATTGTAATTACAGCTGTCAACTAAAACGAAGAAAAAAACTCTGGTTTTTATTTATGTTTTATTTTATAGTACATTTTACCAATTCAAATCCCCCATAATATGCGAAGGCAAAATTTTCTATTAGATTTTTCCAGGCCAAAAAAATTGGAAGAGTTGATAGCTTCGAAATCCATAGAATTTGACAAAGCTTTTCCGTTAAATAATATTTGTGAACGAGATTAATCTGCGCATGCTCATATGTTTGTTTTTGCCTTTGCAGCGAAAGTAGTGTGTTTTTACAAGCTTTTATTTAAAATGGCTTGTCTGACCGTTTGGTTTAAATCTTGGGATGAAAATATAACAGACATTCTGTGCTAAAATCAGAGTTCGTGCGCTCTGGTCAAAATTTTCTTACAAGAAAAATTATTTGGAACCAGAATTTTCTGGCAAAAAATTCCTAATTAACCCCTTGGGGACGAGCGACACGTATACGTGCCGCAAGAAGGCTTAAGAATTTGCGTTTATCCCCACCAGTTAAATTTTAATGTAAAATTTATCTTATTGAATCGGAGCATTTTCTCGATTCAAGAAACCACAAATTTCTGTTTTTTAAAACCGGTGGCAAAACATTAAAAATTTCTTAAAAGGCTCCCGTCGCGAAGGGGTTAAATAGAGATATCATTTGCGCTTAAAACCGTCATTTATTTTTATGTAAAAAATAGTGTTATTTCACCTCAAAAATTCTCTGAAGTGTGCCAACCCTGTAGAATTGATCTTATTTTAGTACTGTAACTTAAGTCCAGTGACAATAAATTATTATGAAAAAA
Organism: Maratus speculifer; assembly: GCA_964019185.1. Classification (NCBI taxonomy): domain Eukaryota; kingdom Metazoa; phylum Arthropoda; class Arachnida; order Araneae; family Salticidae; genus Maratus; species Maratus speculifer. Next base: position 269,022,151 of record OZ025293.1, on the reverse strand, counting down.
ATTGCGTCCGCCATTTATTAAGAAGTGAAAACATTTGACCAATAAGACTAATAAGACGTTATCGCGTATGTAATCATGCAAAGTCACTGATTAAATCAGAATTATACCTGTGATCCTAAAGTGAACTGCTAATGCCTGGTAATAATGATTCTTTCTGTTACAAGCAGAAAGAGAATTGACGTGGGTTTCATGATGAGATCATTGATCGATTTATTTTCGTCAAAAAATATGTTAATCTTCCTACCCTGAATGGGTCTAATCGACCCATAACTATAATTTGTTTTATACGATTCGAACCAGAATTTTTTCATAAAGAAAGTTAAATAATAGATTTAGTGAAATAAGTCAATTAAATATATTAAAATATTTTAAATAACAATTCTGGTGTGAAATGTTTTTATCAAGATTGAGTAAAACTTCAATAGGATAGGAAGGTTAAAATTGTATATTCTTTTTATTTATTTTTAACAAACTGATTAAAAATTTATTCGTAATCTAATTTATTTCTTTAACCCCTTGGGGACGAGCGACACGTATACGTGCAGCAAAAAGACTTAAGAATACGTGTTTATCCCCACTAGTAAAATTTTACAGTAAAATTTCACTTATTTAATCGGAAGATTTTTGCGATTTAATAAGGCAAAAGTTTTAGTTTTTAAAAACCGGTAACAATTAAAATTTCGTAAAAGGCTCCCGTCGCGAAGGGGTTAAGGGGATTTAATATCTTTTGGGCCCTAATTCTGCTCATAATAATATACTTTTCTCTATTTAACATAAAAAAATAAGTGTTGTATACAGGATTGCAAAAATCTAGGCACCAGCAAGAAATTTCACACCTCAAAATTTATTTCTTTTTTCACATATAATATTTCGTGTAAAATTCTTGCTATTATATTTTCAACAAAGATAACTTTGAAAAATTAGTGGTGAGAGTCTACCTGCTGCCGCTAAGATTTTGGTACCCCTGGTTGGTTATTTTGTAGGGATTTTTTTTCAGTTTCAAGTGCAACACAAAAGGTCTAAAAAACTGCCACAAGATTTGCAATTTAAACTATATATATAAATGGGTTGGGCAAAATAATATGAACACGCATTTTGAAATGCGTTATGCTTCAACAGTCGAATAATGCTTTGCCACGTATGGTTGTAGTCTGCTTTTTATAGGTGGCGGAATGGGAGGTTTCAATCGAGCATTTGCCAATGTGAAAGTTGTATGAGAAAATTCTATTCCCAGCAAACCGCCATTATGTCCAACTTGTCCGAGTCCAGAAATTCGTGATTATAGGAGCTCGCCCCACTTTAGTGTCCACATCTAGAAAAGCCAACATTGCGGAATATTCAAAGACCATTGTGTGAAGGTTTATGACAGTGGCCGAAAGTCGAAGTTGACCGATAGAAACGCGTTGAAGAGAATAGTCGCCGGAAAACATAAGACTGCACTGCCACAGATATCCTCCGAGGTGAACAACTATCGTTAGAACCCTGTATCCATTTAAGAGATTAACACCTTCGCGACGGGAGTCTTTTACGAAATTTTTAAGGTTTTCTCACTGGTTTAAAATATATATATATCTTATTAAATCGAGAAAACCCACCGATTAAAAAAGGCAAATTTTGCAATAAAATTTTACTGGTGAGCATAAAGAAGGATTCTTAAGCCTTTTTGTGACACGTATACGTATCGCTCGTCCCCAAGGGTTAACTGCAATTATGCAGTCTTACGTTTTTGGGTGACTATCCTCTTCAACGTATGTCTATCACGTTCGGACAACTTCGACTTTCAGCCGCTGTTCTGCATAGCATGTGACACCATTTGCAGTTTTGTGTAAACTGTCATAAATCTGGACATAGTATTCGTTGAAAAAAACACTAGGTTGGCTGTTCTATACAGGGTGAGTCATAAATATCGAAACAATAGGCTATCTCCTTAAATATTGCTCCTAGACCCATATTTCCAACTGCAAAGTTTCATAAAAAAAACGTGAATTTTTTGATAAGATAAGTTGCAACTCCTATTTTAAAAAATACGAAAATTAAATTTTTATACGGCCCCCAGAGGAAAAAACATCCAATTAGAAAATTTTTCCTTATCTATTCCTGAACTGAACAAAAAAAATCATCTTGATATCGTCAAAACTCAGAGAGTTATGACAATTTTAATAAATTGTGAGGTTTCAAGGGATCAGACACAAATTGAAAAGCGTGTAATTGAAGAAACAATGTTGCTGTAATGGGTACAGGAAACATTCATTTTATTTATTTACTAATAAAGTTGGATTTTTGATTGTTTTGTGATGGTTAACCATACAATTTGTAAGCATTATCACATCATACGTCTTCTTAATAATTTTTTTTGAAAAAAATTAGAGTAAATTAAAATTGTTATGACTCAAAATATTATTTGTCGCGTTGAATTTTTTTCTTTTGATTAAATGAAAATGTCTAACTTTCAATTTTAATTCAGCACTTTAAATAATATTTATTTTAAAAAAATAAACGTATTTAAAATAGCAATATAAAAAAAAGATGCAATTTTTGTAAACAAATCATATTTTTAAAAGTAAATTTTCTGAGATGAAAAGTTACCGTAACCGATGGTTATTGACTTATGTCAGTTTAAAAATGAGAAATACTGAAATAAAACATTTGATGCAGAAAAGTGCATTTAGTTTTAAGATGGGCAAAAATAGGCTCCTAACGTTTAAATGCTGTATAGTTTCGATTTCAGATTTTTTTTAAAGTTTTGCCATTCGCACCTACTTTAATTACTGTTTAAATGCGTCAGTTGATTTAAACTTTATTTTTTTATCACGTCGATTTCAAATTTCTTCATTGTGCTGTGACTCACAAACAGACATTTCATAAAAACACGTTTTTCGGTATCTCTGAGCCCTAAAACGTGTGAATCCATCGAAACCGGAATTACATATTTTCATAAATCCAAGACCTTCTTCTTGTAAAGATAGAAAAAAGCAAAAATAGGTTTAAAACCATCATAAATTTTGAAATTGAATACAGTAAAACCTCTAAATAACGGACACCTCGAAAACGCAGAAATTGTTCGCTATTCGGAGGTGTCTGCTATTGGGAAAACCATAGAGATTCAAAATCCGCTAAGAAATGCTTAACATTTCATTAATTGACTTTTATGTGTGCTAAACAGGGCCTGATTATCAACGGGGCACTCTCCTACCAGTAAAAAGAAATAGAATTTTTTCCCTTATTTATGACAGTAATTTCGAATGAAAAAGGCGTTTAAACAAGTTGAAACTTTCCATAAAATTTTACTGGTAGGAGAGTGCCCCGTTAGTAATCAGGCTCTGGTGCTAAAACCTCTGTTATATGATTAACCAGAAATTAAAAGTATTGTTTAAGCAATGGGACTGAAATAAAATTGTACACGCCTTTATCCACTGTTTATTACATGCTTGTGAAAAACCCTGTTACAAAAGCTTACTTTTGCTTGCAATTACCTGTAATTTGTTTTTCAAAGTGACATTATTGGACATTATAGAGTTCCAGTCGGGGAGGGGGATTGCACATTTTTACTGTTAAAAGCATAAAATCTCAATTTTCCGAGGGGATATATCAATGCTCTGGATGTCCCTCCTGGGCAGCCCCTTCAATTCAACACTGAACGTGGGAGAGAGAGGGGGATTTTCCCCAGCCAATTGATCTGCGATCACAAAATTCCCTGATAAATTTAGAGGCCTTTTTACTTTTTTTAATTTTTTTTTCTGCTTAAAAAAAGACTTTTTCATCCTTTATCGCATTAACCCATTAGTGCCTGAATTATTTTCTTCGTTAAAATTCAAATTTTGCATTTTCCCACCACTTTCAAAGCAAGAAAAACTTTTATCTTAATTTACCGAGGTCTTTGTCTGCAGAAAGAAAGTAATTATTTATCCTCTATTTTACTGGTGTGAAATGCGCTTCCATGAATTTTTTTAAACTGACCCAAAAATGGGACGCTAGGCACTAATGGGTTAAATAGTCTCCGTTATTCGTGATGTCCGTTATTCAGAGGTTAAACATTCAAACATTTAGATTTTGAGAGTGGGGATTGGAAAATAGTCCGTTAAATAGAGGTGTCTGCTATTCGGGAGTGTCCGTTATGGCGGTTTAACTGTAGTATAAAGTAGATTTTTGAAAATATTTCTATGTAATTTATCAAAATATATTTGCAATGATTCCGCTAATAGAAACGTTATTATCGCTATTACTATATTTACTAAACTTAATGCCTGCGCCAATAAGTTTTTAAGACACTTTTAATGAGAGTTTAATTAATATCACTTAATTTAATAACACTTTTAATAAGTGTTTAATAAGACGATCCGGTCATTGGGTCGTGCCAGTTACGAGGTTGGCGCCAAGGTCGAAATATTGTAGACATCTAGCATATTTCAACGAAGTTTAAAGCAAAAACCTATACGCTTTTATTTTATATCTAAAAGTTAAAGTATTGTATTGGATCGACATTTAATAATGCCTAAATATATGTCGATCCCTAAATTGTACTTCAAATGAACGGATTTCGCTGCGCTCAGAGGTATGCTTAAGTGGTGTAAGTCAGGAATTTTGGAACTTTTTGGATTTTAATATCTGTCGGGGATTTGTAGATATCGAGATGATTTTTTTTTTCAATTCAGGAATGGATAAGGAAAAATTTTCTAATTGGAAATTTTATCCTCTGGGGACCGTATAAAAATTTAATTTTCGTATTTTTTAAAACAGACCCCCCATAGAGTTACAACTTATCTTATCAAAAAATTCATCTTTTTTTATGAAACTTTGCAATTATAAGTATGAGTCTAGGGGCAATATTTAAGGCGATAGCCTATTGTTTGGATATTTATGACTCACCCTGTATACGGACGTTTCAACGAAGCGAGCTCCAATAAGCATGAATCGCTGGGCGTCGGACTGGTCGGACATAATGGCGCTTTTTCTGGGAATGGAATTTTCTCATACAACTTTAAAAATATTTTCAAAAAAAAGAAGAAATTTACTACCGCCTCCCCCCCCCCCAAAAAAAAAAACCTCTTCAAGTTCTAATAGGTAAATCTTCGAACACTAATACATTTAATTCTGAAATGTCACAATGGCATCGGAATATTCAAGCAAATGTATTTGGAAAATGTTTAATACAATTTTTTCGCGTATGTTGTAAACCGAATAAATTGATCGAAACTCAAAATTAATGTCCAATTTTTAGCACTGTGACAATGCACAAGAATGACATTTTTACCATTAAAACGAAGAATTATTCAGTTTTCTAAATTATAGCGACATATTTCTAAATAAGAAAGTTTCTTTAAAAATAACGTAACTCCTTAACAATTGCATTAAATTACGGTTTAAAAAGTCAGATTGATAATTGGCACCGCTTTTTTTGAAAAAGAAGTATTCACCTTACTTAATAGCATGAAAAAATTGTTCCAGAATAAAGCCAATTACACTATTTAATAAAACCTGTGGAAAACAAGCAATTCTGAATAAAAACTGGTAAGCTCGCTGCCCGTCAATATCACAGGAGCAAGAATTAACCCTTTCCGGCGCGGTGTCCCTTAAAAAGGACACCTAATTTTAATTTTACTGGCACCAAGAATATTTAATTAAAATTTTCCTTTGATAAAATGCCTGAAAATAAGCAAGTTCGTATTCTCTAAAAAACTCGTTTATAAATTCTGGTAGCAGCTAATTATTTCAATTAAATTTACTTCGCGCCGGAAAGGGTTAAGAGGTTAAAGCTGATACATTTGGTGTTACTAGATAAAATTAAATAATTGCAACAACATCCAACTTACATATAGTATATACGGCTATACAAATAATATTTAACTGTTTAATTGCATAAGTTTAAATTCATTAAATACTGTACATTTAAGTACCACTTAACAATTAATTTCTAAATGCACTAAAATCATGTATATTTGGCAAAGAAAAAGTGCTACCGCCAAATTAGATCTTTTTGCGCCAAATACTTGAATATTTTTTTTCAGGTTTTCTACTGGAATTTGCAGTTAAATTTGATAAACATTCATAAAGTACATGAGTACTTTCGGTAGGTTTCTTTTTCAAAAGATATTTTCATTATGCGATTTCTGGAAACCTTCCTTTCTAGGGACATCAAGTACCATCCCTGCCTTCCTGGTGTTTAAGAAATTGCGATAGTACATTTTCCTTTTCGAAAAAAAAATAATTTTCAAAATTAGAGTATTGAAATTAATTTTGGACATATATTTCAGTTTTTCAGATAGAGTAATAAAATAAAATCATTTACAGACCATTTCAAGTCAATAAAAGTTTGCGTAGATTTGTAAATCATATTAACTTTGTGCTGAATAATACAATGTAAGTAAAATTAAAACGAAGTTAATTTGTTTTAGAGTTTTAAATCTTTTTATTTATATGCGGCAGAAATTATTTATCGACAGAAAATATAATATGAGAAAAATTAATTGAATTTATTTTCATTTTATTTTTCATATCTCTCTTATCAAATTTGTTCGCTAATAAAGGAAACAAAATCATATATTATTTAATTAATTCATTTTGAGATAAACTGGTAAAGAAATAAAGTTTATTTATTCTAGTGTAAATATAAGTATGTAAATTTCATTCGATAAAATTAAATTCTTTGTGCAGTAAACATTAATATTGATACATACAATATATTTTTTATTTAAATATTTTTTAAACATACAGAGTCTTATCTTTCAATGGGGAAAATATATTTAAAATTCAAAGATAATGCTATAATTTTGCATTATGTGCAAAATGTTTCGTCCCGTTGAAAAAGTAAAAATATTGTTTATTTACTGAAAAAAAAACCCACAAATTGTATCATGTATAAGAAATAAAATAATTGTTCAAGTGCAGATTTTGAGAATATCAGTCTAAATACGAAATTTCTGTTTTGAACTCAACCGCAATATCAATGTGAATCAAACTAGATCCTTTTTTTATCATTAAAACTAGTTAGATGTGCCAATCCTAAAACTTTGTTATATCTCATACTACATTTTAATAGCTAAAAAAAAGTAACTCATGTTAATGCTATAATAATTTTAATTCAATACTGTACCAATTTTGATTTTCATCTTAAATTTCTGCTTCAGTCAATTAATCGGAGTAAAACGAGTTTCCCTGTCTGGACGAGCCGATGGACAATAGAATGATAGGCAGATTTTTTTTTCAAATTCAGGGAGGACCTACTTGTAATACCAAAAATTAATCATACACAAAAATTTTAGTTCAATTCTATGCCTAACTTCACACACTTTTGAATGGTAAAATAATGAAAATGGCACAGACATCGTGATTATAGTGCCCCCTTTCAGCGGATTTTTTTTTCAAATTCAGGGCGGACCTACTAGCCATAGCCAAACACTTACACAAGAAATTTGGTTGAATTCGATGCATAACTTCATACACTTTTGGTCGGTACAACATTGAAAATGGCACAAAAATCGCGATTGCAGCGTCCCCTTCCGGCGGAATATTTCAAAATTGAAGGAGGACTTGCTTGCCACAGACAAAAACATTCATAAAAAATTTGAATCAATTCTATGCATATCATCATACACTTTTTAATGGTAGAATGGCGAAATACAGACACACAGACACACGTACACACAAACATTTGGTAAAAACATGTTTTTTGGAATCTCTGACCCCTAAAATGTGTAAAATCGTCGAAAGCCGAAAGTCGAAAAAAATTTCGATTACATATTTTCTTCTATTGAAGATAGAAGAAAGAAAAAATGCAGTTCATATAGCTCTATTATTTCTTTCGTTAAAAACAGAAGATTTAACGAAATACAAAGGACATTCGGATAAATCATTGATCGTTATTTTATATGAAAGAAATACATATTTTTTATAAATAAAGCAATAATTTCAATTTTAAATTTTTAGTGTGAATGTGGGATATGTGATTAAAAATATTCGCTAAATCGGTAGTGTAAATTGTACCATTGTCTTTAGAGGTTAATTCTTTCAGATGCAAAACACTTCCATTGTTAAATATTGAAATGAATGACTGACAGCGCAATTTATGTATAAATTAATTTGAAAATAATAAAAAGGTATCTTTTCATAAATAAACGGAAAATAATTCTACAAAAATTTTGGGTTAATTTGGCTGTTGGGAATTAAAAATAAGTAGATTCATAAACATACAACAGTACTGGAAACAATTAAGTAAGGTCAACCTTTTTATTTTAATTTACTGGTTGGAGAAGGCAGAGGCGGTAATCAGGCCAATGTTAAAGAAACAACTACTGTCATCAGGGTTCGTACGAGTACCTTAGTTTCAAGGTAATACACATGTATTTTTACAGAAAAATAAAAATATAGTAATGACGCGAATTTTCGGTTTTTCTTAACCAAATATTTTCTAAAAGAAAAAACTGGTATTGAAGAAATTACTGGTCTAGAATTTTCACGATCCTTCGAAAACTATGAATCATATGGCTACATATGCAGTTATTACACTCACAAGCATATACTACATCACTCTATGATGCTTCCATTTTATTCATAACATCATTATACAGACCTAGGAACAGTATCATTTCATAGAGACAAAATCAAAACTTTAACTACAACTATTTCATTGATGAAATTTTCGTTTCAGCTTTCTCTTGGAAATATCGATGGGGCCCGACTGAATTTTTCTATTGTAATTCTTATAATTATGTGTCATAAAAATAATATTATAAAATTTGTTTTGACTGAAAAAGAGACTGCTGTGAGGATCGATTATTAAATCATGAAATGTCTGGAATAAATAAAAATAAAAATAGCTGATAAGAGTTTCTGAATATAGAAAGGAGAAACCTGTATTGACGGTTTAGTCTAATTATTTATTAAAAATTCCGTATTCATGATGCAAATTCCAAAAATATTCTTTTTCTTTTTGTATTCACTAAACTCTTCTCATCAAATAAATGGGAATTTTCTGTTCGACTTTATAGTAGGCATTCCGATTTTTTTTAATGTAAAAGAAAAGCAAACTAGCAACCTATATGCATTTTACACCAGTAAAAGGAAATAGTAAATTTTTTCTTATTTATATATAAATAAGGAAAAGATACAGTTTATTTCTGCTGGTTAAACATTAAACATGTTGCAATTGTTTGCTTATTAACATCCTCAACGTTATTCTAAAACTGCAACACGTTTCAAAATAAACAAAAAGACAATACAATAAACAGTAAAATAATACAATAACTAAAACCTGTGGCCGGGGTATTCTGGTCTCGAAGTTTGTAGGTGGGAAGTGCGAGCTCAATCGCGCTAGGCGTTTGAATCTGTCGGAGTTTTCCATGGTTTTCTTCGAAGCTTGGATTCCCTTGGGTAAATAGGAGTTATTTCTCTTAGAAATGTCTCCATGGAGGGCACCACCCTCGTGCTCATAATCGACAATTATAAACAACATAATACACATCAAATTTACGAAAAGAACTTCATATGGCTAATTCCATGAGCACTTTAGTGTAAGTCACATGCTACAATTTTTGGCTACCAGTAATTTATAATGGAAAAATGTGACTTATTTTATCGGATATATCTCATTTTTTAAATAAGTCGAAACAAGCTTTTTAAGTATAATTGTAAAGAGCAAGCATAGCAGTCATCATCTATGTGACTTACATAACAAAATCTATGGAACTAGCCATCTATATATTTATATATTTTAATTATTATTATATATATATATAGCTAACACAAAGTAAAGTAAATTATTTATGACCTATAATAAAGTTTATAAATGTTTCATTTCACACAAATAAGTAATTAAATATATAAATATCACAAGTTTACTATGTCTAAATATTCTTTCGAATCGTAAGAGAATTTCTTATTTTTCCCAGTATTCCTTACATGAAAGAGAATGGCAATTACATGGCGGTAATTACTAAATAAAAGGTTGATTGTCACTAGATAAAAAAGTAACATTTCTCTAATTACTGTCTGACAATCTAGTTAAAATCTGGCATCTGTTTTACGCTTTGATAAAAAGTGCCGATTTTTTAGAACAGTTTTTTATCATAGTCAAAGGACGAAAGACTTTTATTCATTTAATTTAATTTATTTTTTCGCTATCTTTAATTTAAATATAATTTTTTGTTAATTATTAGAGAAAAATTAAATTACATTTATTCCAGGATTATTAAGATTGAAAATTTATAAAAAATTAATTTTACGACATACATTGAATTTCTTAAAATTATGCTAGTGTTTAGGATGGGGTACTAGGTATGTATAATTTTTTTTTATGTAGAACTTTTGCTGTAGCCAAACTAACGCGATGATGTAATAAGTATACACATATGCATAGCCGAAATTTAGTGAAGCGAACAAAAGCACCCTTTAACGACTGACTGTGTTTTTGCAAGCAGAAAAATAAAAGGATAAAATATTGCTAGAGATAAAAATGATTAAGAAGGTAGAATGTGCTCTTTATATTGAAAACCGATGTTTCTGTAGTCAAAGGGACAAAAGACCGGTAAGAAATGTTTTGGCTGCAGTTTTACATTGACAGGGCTCCCTCTGGTCCGGTTTTTGAAAACCAGTGATTTTATAGAGATAAATTTGTGATAGGTTACAGCAGAGCTGTCCAACCGGGCGCCCGCGAAACACCAGAAATTTTTAAAGAAATTTGTCCCTTATTGATTCTCCGAATATCGTCGATTAAGTATGGTCTTGATTTCTATAAGAATTTTCTGGTATCCCGCGGGCGCCAGGTTAAACAGCATTGGGTTACAGTAACAATCCCAAGTATCCTACTCCTGATATGTTATCTATGAAATTTATAAATAGATTTTTGCGTTAAACCTTTGAGCTCTCTGATAGTTGAATATTTTATCACTTAATTTTAATTCCCAAATGTCACAATGACACTGGAATATTCGACCAAATTTATTAGATAAAGGCTTGTCCCTTCCAGGAGCAAAGTAGTTCTTCTCCAAAAATTTTCAAATAATTATTTCACACCGCAATTTAAGAACAAATTTATTTTTAAATAATCAAAAGCTCTTTCTCACGTACATTAATAGATCGAAATTTTACTAAACATTTACTGATGCCAGCTCGCAATTGTGGTAATAAACCCGTTGGACGACTGCAAACGGCGCCTCTGAAAGGGATATGCAATATCGTGAAAATTGTTAACTGAAATTTTTCTTTTTAAAATACTGCTGCCAATGTGACATTTGGAAATTTCAAGAAATTTTCAAACCAGAGCTCAAAATGTTAAGGGAGACCTGTAAGAAAAAACCCAAAATTTTTATTATTGATTTTAAAGTAATGAATTTTGGTGTACTATTTAAGAATCTTCTTGTAAGGAATAATCAGCAAAAAAATTCACTTTTTATTAAAAAGTATATTTTTTATGGGGATTTTTATGATTTTTTTTTGTCGAAAAATACACTTTTTAAAATTACTACTCCTCATTCAATTTTCAATATTTTGGTATTACTAAAATTTCTTAAATAGTGTTATAGTATATAGAAAAGAACTAAGGAGAGATATTTTTAATTTTCTATTTTAATCGGCTAAAAAATAAATAAATAAAAATACGCATCGTAAATTTCCTTAAATTCGTTATAATTTTCATATTTACCAATTTATATAAAATTTTCAGAAATAGTTAAAAAAAATATCTCTCCTTACTTTTGTTGCAAATTGTTTTAAGATTCTAAAAACATAAACACTTTGTTTCTAAATCATTTTACCACTGAGCCTTAGTACTTTGAACTTAGGCAAAAAATGAAAAAAGTCATTTTCAGGAAAACACGTTTTAAATGACCGCTAGTCCTTTAAACTCTATAGTGAGTACAATTTAAAAAGCTCATTTTCTACCTGTTGCAAGTGTCACCGAGTTCTAAAATTTTGCATGGATATTCGCAAATATGTATTTTATCGTTTTCTGAAAAAAAAAAAAAATTTGAACTTTTGATGAATTTTGGCCAAAAATGGGGTACGGGTCTCCCTTAAATAAAAGTGGTGTTCAAAGAACGGACGAAATGGGACTCTTGCATTAGAGATCTTTAAACTTTTTACCTGAGAATAATTTTCCATTACGAATTTCGCAATTAAATTTTTACCTCAGCTTAATCTCAAATTTATATCATTAAAAAAATTGTGGTATCTTTGAAACTCGTAGGCTACAGTTTGATGGCACATTCTTTACCCAAACGATGGATAATGGAATATCGAAATTATTAGTATGTTAAAAGTTGCTACAAATTTCTGTTTTGTCAAGTCGCCACATGAGAGGACATTGGAGTTCATGTATGCGAACAAGTGTTGCACATTCAAATAGAAATGCTTTAATATGGCGGAACCAGGGTGGATGCTCAAGTGCTCTGAATACTGTTAATTTTTGAAAGTTTCGTTCGCTTTATCTAACAAGATTTTCGACTATGAATCAAGAAGGAAGAAAACTTTACATTATCAGTGATTTTGAGAACTCACCTTGGTTACTCTGCTCTATACACAGTTAAGGAAAACATCGTTTACTTTCTTACGTGGCTATTTTTTATAAAGGGTTGAAAAAGTCTCCAGATGGTCATTTTTTCTATAACTGCAATTTATAAATGATTTTTAAGTTTCAATTAAAAACGGCGCTGAAACATTGTTGCCTTTCCGCTACTTTGGCTTTATGCAGATTGCCGTCAGTTGTGAAAAATAGTACAATTTGCCTTATTTTTTAATTGCTTAATCTGTCATTGACTAAGGCAAGAGTGTGCATTAAATAAGTGATAACTACACGGTTGCCATCTTACACCCCATTTATATCACGAAATTTCGACTTCGTGCCCGAGCTCTTTAATTCAGAATTTGAAAACTCCTCACGGAAAGTCTCTCATTAAATAAATATGAAAATTCTGTAACTATAAAAATTTTTTGGTACAAATTCGAAATTTCTCTGGTAACATTGCACTTTATCCTTTAGCCTTTTCAGGGTCGCCGTTTGCAGTCTGCAAACGGTTAATTTTACTGATTCAATTGCGAACTGCCACCGGTAAATTTTTAATGTAATTTCTATCTCATAATATACGTGAAAATGAGCTCATGATTGTTTTCAAATAAATTTGTTCTTAAATTGAGGTATGAATCAATTATTTGAACTTTTTGGATCAGAAATACCCTGCCCCTGAAAGGGTTAAGCTCTGATAGACGAATTTCTTCATAATCTTCATATTCGGAAATTTCTACAAATTCCCTCAATGTCTCATTTGCACTAATATTTTGCAAAAAAAAAATGGCTTACTATACACACGAAAAAATGCATTGTTCTATTTTCGCAAAAATTCATCGGGTATTCCAATGTCAATATGAAATTTGGCAATTAAAATTAAGTGAAAAGAAATTTTTACACCAGATTTCAAAGATTTAAAGTGAAGAATCGATTACAGACCAGAAAAAAAACACGAGTATATTTCTCCTGAACGCGCAGTTATAAATAAAGAATCTGCAGTACAATACATGATGTATACAGGACTGCGACAGGCGGCAATTTTTATAATCTATTCGCACCTGTATTTTTAAAACAAGCATTTTGGGGGATATTTCTTTTGCAAATGCTGTTAAAGCATATATAAAAAAATGTTTGTATTCAAAACTGTTGCTAAATATAATTGAAAATATTCTCATGTGACGGCCCTGTGTAAATGCATACTCGATATATATGTAAGCACGCATATAGATGCAGGGTGATTATAAAGAAACGATCTCGTTACATAAACAGTACCGTATCAAACTATGCAATATGAAAAGGGTATTGCCAGTGGAATACATTATGAAGTTCAGATTTCTTGATTGGCTTGATTGTTTTCTGCTTAAAAGCCTTAAAATCCTACTGGTTTTTTCTGCAATTAATATGTTAATAAATAAGGCTATTATTTCAAATTATTTCAAATTACAAAAATTATTTCAAAAAAGTGGTTCTAATCAAGATATCGCAATTTTTAAAAAAAGTACCCACTGACAACACCGTTTTCATGTTGAATAGTTTGACATGATACCGACGATACGAGCATTTCGCTATAATAAATTTCACATAAAGTGAATGAAATTTCGGTTTTAGCGTATTTTGACGCTCGAGAACAATGTGAAATACAACAGTTAAACAGTCACAAAATTTTTAAAATTTCCAAAGACAACACTTTATTTTTTGCACTGGAATATCATCTTCATAGTGAAAAACCATAAATAACAATAAACGGTACCAATAAACAGGAAATTGCCGTCGTTAGGCAGAGAAATAAAGAAAGCAAAACATTTTATTGCGTTTCACAATTTTTACACCTTACCATGACACTACACGATGCACTTTGCAAATGACAGATAGTAGATACCAATATAGCTCGTATCAAGGCAAGATGAAGCCTTTGAACGTGACAATTCGTAGTATTTTTCAAGTTAGATGAAGTTTTAGAGATTAAAAGCACTATAGAAATTTAGCCGAGAGAATATAAATAGAAATCAAACACTATTTCGTAAACATGTTTTATGAAATCCTATTTAAACTATTTTATTTAGAGGGAACAGGACATTTAAAATAATAAAAAGATCAGGGAGATTACGAAAAACAAAAATTTTTTTTGTGACTACTATTCGTTTCAGATATATTTAGTCCAGATTTCGTAAGGAAATTAATTTACTTATAATATCGATTAGGATGTGTAAAAATAAACGGTGAAGTGCGAGTCATACTCGCACTCAGAGGGTTCCGTACCAAAAATATAGAAATTATCAACTGAATTTCTTTAAGAATTCGTTGCTAAAATATTAATAATAATTTGTAAAAAACAATACAATATAGGGTTGGGTATAGATGTATAGAGTAGAAATCTCCAGAACTAATGCACGAATTTTCATCAAACTGCAGATTTGGTGTTTGACATGAATTGATATTTGTTTACCTTCTGGTGTGGATTGCTCAACAGGCAACGTTGCTATGTTGCATTATTAGTGATTTCCTTATTAGTTTTATCTCAAGAACTAATGCACTAATTTTCATCTAACTTAGGATTCAGTTATATGTTGACACAAGTTGTTCATTAGGTTTTCGTGTTAATCGCCTAATGCATGGTGCTTATACGCTGCATTTTGTAGGATTTACATGAGTTTAGCGATAGTCATATTTCAAGAACTAAAGCACGGAATTTCATGTCTTTTGAATCCGCATCATGGGCATGCATTGGCATTTAATTTTCGCACTATGATAACGAATTTTGAAGTATTACCATGTATGAGATTTTAGGATTGCCACATTCGATTAGATTAATCATATCCTAATTTATTTAAAATGAACTTAATTCAGTACAGACAATAAAATTTGGGCATTTTAAACTTAATTTGGAATTTCATAAAACAAATTCTGTGTAATAATAATATTCTCATTTTACAATATAGCTATAACAAGTCCCTTGCTCAAAGTTTAAACTTGCCATTGTGTAAACCACGCTTAGAAAGGAGATCGCACAGTTCAAGCACCTCCTTGGTCCGTGTTGTTTTTCACCAGAAAGGTTTTTAATTAACTTTTGAACCATTGGGGACGAGCGACACGTATACGTGCCGCAAATGAGAAAAATTTTAACTGCATATTTATTTAATCAAGGCTGCATTGGTCAGTTTTTTTTAAACCAGTAATTTGTTTAAGGAAATTTCTGGTAGTTTTCTACAATAACTACAAGAAAAACGCTGTTCCTTGTATGACTAAACGAAATTTATAAATATAAAGGTGCTTTAAATAAAAGTGGTGTTCGAAAAGCTGACAAAGTGGGAGCCCTGTAGAATTAATCCAACGCACATAAAACAATGTTCAAGATGCAAGAAACAAATTGCTCTTTATTATGTTTGTGATCTACGCTGTAAAAAAAACCCGGACGATTTTACGGAAGTAATATTGGTTATCAGTACGCCAGTGCAATTTCCTTTTTTTAATAGAAGAATTTCCGTAAATTCTGTAAATTCTTCAATTTTTTCGTTTTTAGGTGCGTTTGCAATTATGCAAATACGTAGCACCTATAGTTATAGTTCAGTCCGTTCGTCTGTCTGTCTGTCCGTCCGTCCGTTCATCCATCTGTCCGTCTGTCCGCATATAACAACGCAAAAACTACCAAACCGAATCGTTTGAAATTTAAAATATATAATTATTACAAATTTTATGAGAATCGAATGAATAGATCAATTACAGGGACAATCAAAAGTATTTTGTTCCAGGACTTCAATGGGGAAAACGTTTCAAAAGCATTTTAATGATGTTACACTCACTCGAACATAATAAAATTGATATGCATCTATAACAGACATATTACCGTAATTTCGGGTGTATAAGCCGCGGATCAAACAATTCTTTTTCGACCCAGAATTTTTTAAGAAACAAATGTAACTACTTAGATAGCCGTAAATATTTGTCTTCAATCACTAAATAAGATTTCTGGGACCAAAAAGAATTGTTTGATCCGCGGCTTATACACCCGAAATTACGGTACATTTTGCATAATCTGCGGTGCAAAAAACATTTTTATTGATTTACAAGACCACACAAACATATTCCATTACTTAATGAGTATAGGGAGAACATTGTTTAGTGCACATTTTAATCGTAATTAACTATTTACAATTCTATGAGATTGATCTATGAAAGTGATATTTTTAAAACTTCCTTACCGTACGATTGCACCTCATTTTCGACGCTTCACGTGCAATTTCCAACTTGTTCTTTCTGGAATTTACGGAAATTTTTCCGGTAAAAAACAGTAAATTGTTCTGGCGTACTGATTATCAGTACAATTTACGTAAAATCATTTTTATTTCTACAATGTATGCACAAGGCAAAAAAAATAAATATAGTTTAAAAAAACTAAAAAACTCGCTTTTTAAGTATATCAAACTAAAAAGTGAAAAAAATAATTCGTACTATAAGCTGAAAACGAAAATAGATGAAAAATACTATATTACTATAAAATCATTGTTATTATAGAAATCAATTAATAAGCAATAAATAAAATTATCGTGGAAAAAAAGCGTGGGGTGCTCCATCTACCATGCTCCATCTATCAGTTCTTAATATTATATATAAAAGAAAAACATTATTTGACTTCAAAGCTTAGTATATTTCTTTAGAAAATCTATTATTGATTTCTTTTTTTAGTTAAAAAAAGGCTGGTTTTGTTTTTAAAAGAAGGTATGTCTTTTGTGTAGTGTCTCCTGGACTTAAATCCCGCTCCGGGAGACAAAACGCAAAAGCGCGCCA
This sequence comes from Maratus speculifer, assembly GCA_964019185.1. NCBI lineage: Eukaryota > Metazoa > Arthropoda > Arachnida > Araneae > Salticidae > Maratus > Maratus speculifer. Next base: position 269,004,870 of record OZ025293.1, on the reverse strand, counting down.
ATGTGGCGATATTTTGGAAGCGCGCCAAGAAGGGGGTTAAAACTCAGTCGCGCCCAGAGCTTCAATCCGGCGCCTTAGACCGCTCGGCCATGCTGTCTACACTACATTCAGTGAACGTATTCAACACTTTTAATTAGCGAAAAATCACTAATTTTATTAGTTTTTGCCTAATTACTAAAAAGGTACTGAACCAATTTCGATGAAACTGCAGTGGTACCAATTTGAGAGCATCGTCTTTCATTTAACACCAAAACGAAGTTAATCGGTTGCATGGTTTCGGAGTAATCGGTGAACATACATAAAATAAGGAGAGTTACAAACTCACAAACATACAGGTGAAGCTAATAAAAGCGTTGTAAAATCATTTAACCCTTTCCGGCGCGGACAAATTCTGTTCGTATTATAAGAAATTGTTGATTGACACCAGAATTTACAAAATACTTTTTTATAAATTAAGAATTCCCTGGTTTAAGCGGTAAAAATAAACTTTTACTAAAATATTATTGGTGCCGTTTGTAATTTTGGAATTAAAATTAGGTGTTGCCGGAGTGGTAACACTGCGCCGGAAAGGGTTAACCGGTTTAGGGGCGATGGGATATATTTTATCCCACATAATTTAAAAGAGATTCGCACCAGAAGCTTTTGACGAAATTTTATATTTTTAACTGTGAGTGCAAAATGTTGAAAAGTAGATTTTGGTTATTATAAAATACTAGAAGATAGCCCGTCAAAATGACGTGTTTGCATTTTTAAAGGATGATAAAAAATTACAACAGTGGTCAATCATAGGCACTTTAGGCTGAAACAATTTTGATAAATTCAGCGATTAAACTGTAAAAGGGAAAAATCTAACAAAAGAAAGAAAGAAAGAAAATTTCAACAGAAATCTACATTTAAAATTATAGCAAAACTATCTGGTAGATTGGGGTGGGGATTATAATAAAATTTAAAATGCATCCGCGGTTTGCTTAAATAAGAAGTTTTAATTAAATAGTGTTTTTGAAATCGTGAAAAGATTTCAAAGCCAAGTAAAGTGTAGTGACGTCATTTACAGCTCCCACTGTAAATCTGACCAATGAGAACGCTCCATTACGACTATGGAACGGTTTCATTGGTCAGAAAATAGATTGCCTTTAAAATCGAAAACTTTTCACGATGTTTTTTATAGATTTGAGATTCTCAAGAGTCATTCACGGCTGTAAAGAAAAAAAATTAAAGCAACCCGAATATAAAAATTTTAAAAATATTGCATTTAAAACGCACCTTCGCTTTCCTTTAATAAAAAGTTTTAATTAAATATACACTGTAAAAAATTGACTCATTTGCTACAGCGTCACTCCACCGCTTTTATAGAAAACGGTTACTTTACTGTGTTATGGAGCATTCTCATTGGTCATAAAAGAGATATTCTATAAAAGGTATGGAGTGCTGCTGGAGCAAATGGGTCAAATTTTTAACAGTGTACTTTTTGAAATCGTGGAAAGATTTCAAAGCGAAGTAAAATGTAGTGACGTCATTTACTGCTCCTACTGTAAATCTGACCAATGAGAACGCTCCATTACGACTATGAAAGTTTTCATTGGTGAATGAATTTCTTTTTCTCGTGGATAGGTTGACCCCGGAATTGTTATACACGGAGGGGTTTTATATATATACTAATTTTTCGACTTTTCCCACGGGAATTCAAAATTACAGAGCTCGCCTCTCAAGGGGTTAATTTAATCTTTTCATTTAGTTTACATTATGCTTACCAAAGCAGCGATGCAGTAAAATAATTCTAGATTCGGATAGTGGGATTTATTGAGGTAGATATAAATACGACAATAGTATATTGCTGGCTTGTACAAAAAATGGCAATTTAATTTTTAGAAAACATTGTTAGCTTTGAACTAAAAGCACAAAATTAAAAAAATTTCTGATTATTAAAATATATATTTTTTCATAAGATGCCAAATAGTACCTAAATTACTAAAACCATAAGGAATTGCGTTGCATTTAAGCACAATGGTTTAATACCTATTTTATTACCGTAATTTTCGGAGTACAATCCGCGGATCAAACAGTTCTTTTTTACTTAGAAATCTTATTTAGTGATTTGAAACAAATATTTAGGGCGATCTAAAAAGTTACATTTCTTTTACAAAATTTTCTGGGTCGAAAAACAATTGTTTGATCCGCCGATTATACACCAGAAATTACGGTAAATTGTACTATGATTTAGTTCAAGTTTATTACATTTAAAAGTGCCATATCGATTTTAATAATATGATTATACCAGGGCTCGCACTGTTCCTAAAATTTTTACACATTGCTGCCAGTATTTTAAAATAGAAATCTTCGAGAAAGGTTTCCATAAAATCTTTAATAGAATTATAAATTAAATATTATCGTTTTAAAATTGTGGTCAGAAAGTCTGAAAATTTTAGGAACGGTGTGAGCCCTGTTATACTTACTACATGGTAATGTATTGTTATTTTTCTATGTTTTATTTAGCTTCATCCGCTTTAGCTTAAAGCAAACATTTTTTTAAAGGAATAATTTAATTCTAACAATACCTGGCTGTTTATTGGAATAATTAAATAAAAATTAGATAGGTGAGTGTTTTCCTATTGCAATAAACATTACAAATTGCATTAACTTTATTTCTTTTATCGCAAAAACACAATTTGGAAGAAAGGAAATGAATCAATTCTGCTCCTTAAAACAACAAAATCAAATTATGTATTGACTTACTCAAGAGTCTGTATGTTATTCTTTTCTTCCTTATCAGATTATAACTCAATAAACTAAGAATTTAAGGTCTAGGTAAAAGCACTAAATTTATACTTACAAAAATTTCCCCAACAAACTTTATAATATATTTTAGAATTATTGAACTCAAATAACTCAATATAATAGTAATAATAATAAAAGTAATAATAATAACAATAATAAAAACAATAATAACAATAAATAACATTTTCTGAAGTTTTTCGTATTTTATTACATACAATTTTCTTATTCTCACCATAATATAAAATAATTAAATATGAGTTATATGAAATACAAAGTTTTACTGTGGTTAAGTACTTTAGTTTGCAGTCTGGTTTTTAGCAATACATGTCTGCAATTTCAGACTATTTCATGGCTGTTAAATTTTACGTTTTTGTTTATACTATTGTTGTAATGGGTTATTTTGTAATTTATTAATACAAAGCTCAGTGATTAAATTATGGAAAGATTACAACTAAATTTCAGTTTTAAGAAAAATCTTAAAAGCAAAACTGCCAACTCTCCTGCTTTTTGGATACCTGTATTAATAAAGAAAATATTCTTTTATTTAATTGCAACAATTAGGCTATTTAAAATATCTATATTTTCTCTAAGATAATTGTGATCTTAGTTGTGATCTTAATTGTGCAAAAAAGCCGAAGGTTTGACAAGTCTGCTAAAGGTTGGAAGCTGTGTGCTAATAATAAGTCTTGAAAATGAAAAACCATTTGTTAACCCTTTCCGGCGCAGACAAATTCTGTTCGTAAAATGAGAAATTGTTGACTGACACCGGAATTTACAAAAGACTTTTTTAGAAATTAAGAATTCCCTGATTTAAGCTGTCATTGTAAAAGTAAAATTTTACTAAAATATTATTGGTGCCGTTTGTAAGTTTGGAATTAAAATTAGGTGTTGCCGGAGTGGTAACACTGCGCCGGAAAGGGTTAATGGATTTAGATATCATTTCATCTCTGAAAGGAGAACGACATGATATTATTCCTTATTAATATATGAAACATTCTTTCATTCGTGTTTCCGGAACAGCGTTCTCATAGTCTTTTATAAGAACTTTAGTACTACGATTTCCGACGGCTAACCTTCCCCTTACTTAAGCATTTTGGTGCGGTGTCCTTAAAAATGGACACCTAATTTTTATTTTACAGGGAACCATAACGTTTAATAACATTTTCTTTTTTATAAAGTGCCTGAAAATAAGGAATTCTCCCAATAAATTCTTTTATAAATTCTTGTGTAAGCTAATCATTTCCTCAATTTATAAAAAGATTTATTTCGCACCGGAACATAGAAAGTTACACAATTCAATAAGAAGAAATGAATATTTGCGAACAGATGTAGGAAAGTCCGGGACTTCAACAGGTTGCCAGATATGCAACATTTTTTAATACAGAAATTCCGAATTTATACTATAAATTACGATCAATACATTTCGATTTATTTGATGTAAGGTATTTTGTTATTATATAAAATAAACTTTTTCTTTCGAAATTTATGATACGTTTTAAAAGTTTCAAAATCAAAAGTGTGTCTAAACTGGCACACTGGCTTCCAATGTCACTCACCATTCCTAATAGACAGATCATTCTTTTTATGCTCATATTCACCATCTACCTCAACCTAGAAAACTCCGGTCGAACCTTCAAATGAAATTCATGATAACATTTGACTGGACATTATCAATGACACGTCCAATCTGGATTAAGGTGAATACCGTTTGAGCGTTTGACTAATGTTTTGAGTATAACTCGCTATTCAAGTAGTTGGCGAACACGAGCGTGAACGGTGCCAATGACCAATAAATTGATAAAGTGTTAAATTGGGACATAGACTATATCATTGGTCCCATGTCAAACTATCAAATAAGAAAACAATGTACCTTGTGGGCTATTTTTTAAACTCAGATTTTTTTATTGGCATCACTTTTTTGAAATAGTTAAATTCATCTTTTTTAATGACATATTAATTAAGACAAAAACAAGGGGAAATTTATCATTTCAGAAAACCATTTCACCTACTTACCGTTTCTCTCAAGATATTTGAATTTTTATATTGGATTGGAAGAATTATTATATGTTAACAATTTCAATCATCATCATCACTATTTTTATTTATTACAATATTGAATTCATCATTTAAAAAAATAGACCGAATTTCAGCAGGACAAATGTATTTAGGATGTATTTCGGTTGATTGCTAGTTTCATCGCCCACCTTCCCATTAACCGTATTTTATTGTCTTTAATTTGTCTATTTTTTCTTTTAAATTTGCCAGGTATCAACTTCTCTCCCTTTTTTTCCTTTTCTATTTAGAGTTTCTATTTCTTCCTTTTCTATTTTCTTAGATATTACTCAAAGGAGCACCTCTTTGATTTTGATTAGTAGGTGAAGTCATAAATAACTCCGGAAGAAATTTAGTCAATGGACCACAGTAAAATTCACTGCAATATATAAAATATAGTATTCTAGGTTATGGAATGTGAACCTAAATGTGTAAAAATGTAAATAATAATTTGGTTCAACCTATTATAAATGTGACGATACTTGTAATTATGAATAATAATTTGAAAAGTACGCTAAAGAAAGAAAAGAATAATAAAAAGTGTAGCGCTGCATTGCTATTTTTACTGCACATTTAAAAAATGATTAATTCAGCAATATTGCTATAAATGCCAAATGGAACTGAACTATTGATGCATGGTGAAAGCAAAAGGTTTATTACTAAAGTTATAATTATGGCAGCAGTTGCAAGACTAAGATCAGACTCTAGTAAAATGAAAATGAATAGTAAAAAATTAGTATTTTGTTTATTCAGAAAATGAAAAAAAATCCCAAAATACAATAATTGCTGTGGTAAAAGTTATAAAAATTCTAAAAAAAAATGAAAACTGTTTTTAGAAAAGTTGTTGTCAGCCATACCCGAAAAAATTTCCCAGTAGTGAAAAATCGAATCTTTTATACATAGAATTATGCTTCATTCGGCAGTGGAGGATCCCAGTATCAGAGGAGAATTTTTAAAAGTTGGATGAAATTTGTATTTACAACGTTCTACGAAACGTTGTAAATAAAAACAAAATGGAGCGTGGCTTAAGAGAGTACGAGCTCTGGATTTTTCAAATATTAGTATGGTACAGATTTACCAAGGGATTGGGGAAATTCTTGGTAAATAAATGTTGTCGATTAAAGCATAACACCCTAAAATCTCTGAAAAAGGTTCGAACAAATTTATAAAGTCATTAGTATCAATAATAAGAGCAAAAATATTCAAACGTAGCAACTAATTTGGGACAGAGGGAGTATTATTTATTTAACATTGTTTCTTTATTAGTTGTAGAAGTTTTTTGAAACCAGAGTTTTTACGAATAAAGGAATTTGTGATAGATTAAAGGTTTTCATACCGGAAACTTCAAAAATAACTGGTTGCTATATCTGAAAAAAAGAATTTTTGTTATCAACCCATTAACGCCCGAATTATTTTCTTCCCTAAAATTTGAATTTTGTATTTCCCACCACTTTTAAAAGCAAATTAACTTTTATCTACATTTATCGATGATTCTGTCTTGTGAAATAAGGTATATATTTATCTTCCTCTTTACTGGTGGGAAAACCGTTTTCTTGCTGTTTTTGTAACCGCCCTCAAAAAAGGACGCTGGGCGTTAATGGGTTAAATAAGGCAAATATTACTTTAAAATATTCTGATAAGAAGCTTGACGAAAGGGCTTGACGCGAACAAAATCTGGAAGCGGTACAAAATGTCGCACGTTTATAAATAAAAAAAAAAACATTTATTAATCTAGTCTTAAAAATACATTTTTGTCTCATTAATAGATGGAATTTTTTTAAAACTTTTTATTTACATGTTTTCTATCAACATTTCGAGAGAGAAAGAGAAACTCAAGCTTATATAAATGTTTCTTTAATTTTAAAATGAATAAAGATTACTATTTAAAACTTTTGAGTAAGAAAGTTTATTTGATATGCAATAAGAAAATTCCACATGCATGTAAAATGAAACATCCGAGGTACGGTTGTACAGTTGAATCTACTTTAATGCTGTTTTCTTTACAATATAAATCCCTTTTCCAATCTTTTCTAACTTTTTTTTTTCTTCTTACTACCATTTTACTTTATGTCTTTCGGAAGTTCTTGACAGTAGCAATTCTCTCTTTTATATGCCAACAAAATCTAAGGGAAATTTCAGAAAACCATTTATGGCTTATGTGAACTTCCAATGCAAAGCAGACTATCAGTTTATAAAATACTTTTGATAATACTAGATGTCAAAAGAAAAGAAAAGAAATGATCCTTTTAAATAGTATATGTTTAAATAAACGATTGCAATATTGTTTGCAGTGTTGTGGTATTAAGAATATTTGGCTTTTCTGTATGCTTATTTGTTATTGTATATATTTGTATCGTGGAACTTAAAAAATATCACGTAGGAAAATATTTTAATAAGTTAAAAAATGATACTCCCTCTGTCCCAAATTAGTTGCAACATTTAGGTTGAAAATTTTGTCCCAAATTAGTTGCAACATTTCAAGTAGGTGGAGTCATAAATAATTTGTGATGCAGTTTAGTAGATCGACGCCAGTAAAATTATGCTAGAATATTGAATTTATACCAAAAAAAGAAGTAATAGTTGGAATAAAATGTTCTAAATGAAATCACGATTTCTTAGATGGAAGACAGTTTTATGTGATTACTGTTAAAAGAATCGTAATGGGGCGTGGCTTAAGAGAAAGTGAACCGGGATTTTTTAAACTAATTAATTACTTATTTATGGAATTATGGAGGGAAGGTTAGGTGCGTAAAAACTGTTAATCGATAGTATAGATCTCTGAAAAATGTTCAAACAAAATCATAAAGTAATAAATATCAATAATCAGTACAAAAGTATTCAAATGTCGCAACTAATTTGGGACAGAGGGAGTATCTTTTACAAAGTTAACACTAGAACCGCCGGGTATTTTACTCAAGTCTTATAAAAAAAAGTGTTTCTCAAATTTTAAGCTATTTAATTTATTTAATTACTCTATTTTTCTGCTGCTTACATTTAACATATCTTATGAAGGAAATTCTCGTTCGAATTCACTATTATCGATCTGGCAGGGGTCATTTTGACCCCTTATGGCGGTTCTAGTGTTAAAATATAAATACTTTCTGTTCGTTTTACTTTTTATGTAAAAATACATTTTATATTTCTATTATAGTCAAAATTAACCTAAACTATTTTAGCATTAGAGAGTCAAGAAAAGTCAATTTAACTGAAACTTTGTATGCATAACTCGATATGCGGTAGAAATAGTTACATCTTTTAAAATAGTTAAATATTTAGACGCTTCATTAAACCTTTACCCCACAGTTATGCATCTATAAAACACCTAAGCATTTATCTTTAATAATTTTTTAAGTTCCATGCTACAACTATATTTGAGTGGAAATAATATAAACGCTGAATTCTACAACTAAACTTTTGATCTCTTGCGCATGAATTTCATCTAATTATCCAAATCTCACATTTACATCAGTATTTTTCAAGCTTGCAATAAACATTAAGAAAAGAACGCATTAAATTACTTTCAAACAAAATTGGTTGAATATTCCGGTGCCACTATGACAATTCGAAATTAAAATTAAGTACGAAAAAATCAACACATTAGAGCTCAAAGGGTTAAAGAATACATTATTTTTTTTATTTTTTTGGTATCCAATCGTAATTATATCTTTTTGAAAATCTGCGACCTAAATTCCTATAATAAACTGCATATAATATATGCAGTTTATTATAGGAATGTAACAGCTCAGGATAAATTCTCCGATAGAAAATATTTGTATAAACTAAGGCAACTTCATGTATAAGAACTTGTCGATAATCTCCTGGATACAATATCCAGAAGTATGCATAGAGTGAAAACAGTGTATACCGAATTATCTTCAAATTTATCCCAAAAATACATGAAACTAACTTAGAGAGAATTTAAATAACATTAACCTAAATAAAAAAATATATATAATGACATTTTTTCTCCTTTTAAAAAAAAATTAACGAAAGAATAACTGAAAAAGCTATAAAACAATAGTTTCTACCAACTCAAGTGAAATGCCGTACAGTTATCATTCATTTTGTAATTTAAACTATATCTTATTTAACAACAGAATTTTAATATTTTTTTAAATATATTTTTAAACTTTAACTAAATATTACCAAAACATTAAAATTTAGGGCTATTTTAGTATCATGTAATAAATTAGTCAGAAGAAACAATTCCAAAATTTTTATCTCTCTCATACATGTTAATACTTAGCCCTTTGAGCTCTGGTATGTAAATATCTTCAAAATTCCAAATGTCACATTGGCACCAGCATTTTGCAAGGGAAAAAATCGGTTAGCGATAAACACGGGAAAAAAAATGCATTAATAGTCCAGTCATTTTAGCACCTTTTTTTGCAAATAGCGGAAAAAATTAGAACAAAGCTGGATTTTTGCATAGGTGCTAGTTAGGGTATGTAGTTTAACATACTAAAAGTCCCCATCGAACCGATGTGAGCTTTCGCCCCCAGAGGGCGCTAAAGAGCTAGAAAATCGGTTTTCTGTGAATATCTCACGAACAGTGGCATCTAGACAAAAAAGTTCAATTACAAAAATGTAGATAATTAAATTTCCTACAAAATGTGTCATTAACATTTTTTTGTCACACCAACCCTTCCCTGCCAAAAATTAAGATAAAATAAACATTATTGAAAAAGAATGTGCAAGCACAATCATAACGCGGTGAAGAGGCAGAACAAATACTAAACAACTTTTGTTTCCCCCCCCTCATCTCTCCCCCATTGTTTGTATGGCGTTTTCGCGCGCTTGTGCAATACGTCACCTGAGAATAATAAGGTTCTATCTGCGTTTTTGAAAAAATCGACTTACTGATATATAAATGTTCTATTTGTATCTATGAAAGCATTTTATGGATTAAAATAATGTCATAATATAATTGTAATATTATATGTAAATTATATATAACATCATTTTGATGCAAAAATGCCTTCATAAATACAAATAGACTTTCTATATAGATAAGTCAATATTTTCAAAAACACAGATAGAACTTTTCTCAGGTGACGAATAGTCATTGCCCAATACCCCATCTCTCTTTGCATTTGTCAAAATGTACCACGTGCAAGTACTTTTCAATATTTTATTTTTATTTGGTGCTCATTTCGCTAGTATGAAATGACCCTAATTTATTGAACGAAGTATTTATTCTTTTTTAAGATTTTAGGAAGGGAATAATTTTATTTTCAACGCATGTTGTAGACAGTTTTAAAATATTTATGACAGTTTAAAATGACTCTTTCTTAAATGCTGATTCTGAGCGAAAAATGGAGATTGACAAAATAGTTTATCTTGCATGAGATGAGGACTGGGTTTCGAAAGATTTTGTAAAAACAGAAAAAAAGGGTCGGAAGTCGCTTGTGACAGCAAGTTCGGAAAGAGATGACCATAAGTGGAAAATATTTGAAGAAATGACTAAAACCAATAATGAATTTACAGTTCATTCAAAGAATAAGAAAAATTATTCACGAAAGAATTCTATTAAATCATACAATAAATCTATTGCCGAAAAACGATCAACATCCGCACAAATTAATCATCCATTGAAGGAAAAATTGAGAAATGACAGTCCATTGTTTGAATTTAAGGGAAAATGTTTGTTATTTCTGATACATTAGACGAAGATTTTTTACAGAAGGAAAAAAAGAAAGCTCTAAAGTATCGCGGAAAAGAATTTTTTTAATCTAATCATTAAAATAAGACACGTCATCAAATCTATGCTTATGGAGAAATTTATGGAGAATGATTTCGAAGCGAAACAAGCAGAAGATGATGTAGACACACAAATTGTTAACACAGTTATTGAAGTAGCAAAGTCTGGTGCGCTTACTGCTGTTGTTGGCGATGATGTTGACTTGCTCGTATTATTGACAGTTTTAGCACCTGCAGAGATAGAGATATTTTTTATTAAGTCTGGAAGAGGACGAATTGTTACCACCCTGTATTCATCGCACAGTTTTAACAATGATGCTGTTCTGAAAGATCATATATTGTTCCTTCACGCTTTTTCAGGTTGTGACTCGACATCAGCAATGTTTGGGAAAGGTAAAATGTCGTTAGCAAAATTTTTGAAGAAGGAAGACGATCATAACATATAAGCTGCCAGCATTTTTAAAAGTGATCAAGTATCTTAATTTGAAGTTTCCGAGGCTGGAAAAACTATTTTTCTTGCTTTATACAGTAGTAAAGCAGAAAATTTTCTGAAAAAGTACCGTTATGTATGTTTCAAAAAAAGAGTTGCTGTTGGTAAAAAAAAGCCTTTTATCGTTGCCGCCTGCCGAAGATGCAGCTAGATTGTACAGTTTACGTATTTATCAAGTACAATACTGATTGAGCAATAAACTACTTCCTGAGAACTCGGGCTGGCAAAATGCACCTAATTTGTTTCCAATTCTTGCTACCTTACTGACCACTTAATAGATATTATTGAATCTATTTTTTATACTTGCTCCAAAGGATGTAGAAAAGCATGTGGATGCCGAAAAATTGGATTGAAATGTTCTGATATTTCATAAATTGCTGCGGAGTTTCATTTCAAAATGCAAGTAAAATTGAATTTGAAGACGAGGAAAATATTGACAGTATCCTGCCCGCTGCAAGGGAGGAGGGAAGCGCTACTTCTGTATTCAGTGATGATATCAAAAGGCAAACAAAAAATACTGAAAGCAGTACAGCAACGCAAGAAATAAATACAGATAATTACGAATCTGAATCGAGTGTAGAAATTGAAGCTGTGCAAAGAACTACTAAAGCAATTAAACGACTTAAATTGGATTAAGCCAGTCACTATAAGTGGAATATGCCTACAAGGGAAACAAAAAAAAAAAAAAAAAAAAAAACGCATAAAGTGTTTTACTTTAAGGGTGGTGTGGAAAGTGGAAATAAGCATAAATGTATATTATATATTCATTTTCCCCATTAAAAGGTGAGAATTATAGATCTGTTTACAATTTTTTTTAAATAGCAGCAGATTTTTTGAATTTTTATAATTTTACTTTTAAATATGGTCACGTTTTTACATTTTTGACAGGGTAGGATTAATGTGACAAACAAATGTTAATGACACTTTTTATAGCAAATTAAATTATCTACAACTTTGTAATTCATATTTTTTCTCTAAATGCCATTGTTCGTGAGATATTCACAGAAAACTGATTTTCAAGCTCTTTAGTGCCCCCTGGTGGCGAAAGCTTACATCGGATCGATGGGGACTTTTAGTATGTTTAACTACATAACCTAACTAGCACCTATGCAAAAATCCAGCTTTGTTCTAATTTTTTCCCCTATTTTTGCTAAAATGACTGGGCTATAATCCTTTTTCAAATAAATTTGGTAAAATTTTCTGGTATCATTGTGACACTTCGGAATTAAAATTATCTAGTAGAAAATTCTACCATCAGAGCTCAAGGGGTTAAAAGTCGCTATCACAATACCAAAATTAAATGGCAATGTATGCATATCATGAAGATTCTGACTATATGAAATTCTGTGCATTAGTTTTTGAGATATGAAAATCGCTAAAATCACGTAAATCATACAAATGCAGCATTTCAGTGCCACTTGTTGGGTGATTTACACTTAAACCTAATTTGCGAAATTTTATATCAAGATCTAACTGTACCTAAAGTTTGGTAAAAATCCGTGCATCAGTTATCGAGGTAGAGCAGGTTTCGCACAGTTTTACCACTAAATTTTAAGAATATTTTCGAAGAGTTTCACTGCAGAAAAATATCGTAAAATCTGTGTATAAATGTTGGGATTACGAAAGTTGTGGTTTAAAAATTAAATGTAATTTTTTTTATTTTTAGTAGTGGTGCCAGAGTCCTTGGAAATTCCAAGGAGTGTGCGAACCTTGGGTAGAGATATTTCAGAAATCGTCAAAAAAGCAGCATAGCAGTGCCACCTGTTGGGTGATTTAGACAAAATTATAAGTAACACCAAGACATATTAAGGACTAACTTAATCTGAAGTTATATGAAAATCCGTGAGTGAATTCTAGAGATAAAATTATTGCGAAAATCTGAAAAAATGCAGCATAGCAGCGCCACTTGTTGAGGGATTTACACCAAAATGCAGAAAACATCAATTCATGTCAAGGACGAACTGTATCTGAAGTTTGATGAAAATCCGTGCTATAGTTCTTGAGACTGAGCTATTGTGAAAATCGTGAAACATGCTGCAAAGAAGCGGCATTTGTTTTGAGCAATTTACACTAAAATGTAGAAAAAGTCAAGTGATACCTAGGAATAACTGAATCCGATGTTTAATTAAAATTGCTCTTGAGCTTGAAATAAAGCAATTGCTGAAATCATGAAAATTGGTAGATAGCAGCGCCACCTGCAGATCGATTTACACCAGAAACTAGTCAGTACCAACTTACCGTAATTTCGGGTGTATAAGCCGCGGGTCAAATAATTCGTTTTCGACCCAGAATTTTTTTAGAAATAAGTCTAACTACTTAGATCGCCGTAAATATTTGTCTTTAATCACTAAATAAGATTTCTGGGTCCAAAAAGAATTGTTTGAACCGCGGCTTATACACCCGAAATTACGGTATATTAGGAACCAGTAGCGGGTGGTCAGGGGGTGCTGCATGAAATTACTCACACCACTAAAATTGTATGGTTATTTCAGTTTTAATTAATCTTCCTACCCTGTTCAAATTTTACTCAATCTTGATAAAAACATTTCTCACCAGAATTTTTATTTAAAACATGTTAGTATATTTAATCGACTTATTTCTCTGAATCTGTTATTTAACTTTCTTTATGAAAAAATTCTGATTCGAATCGTACAAAACAAATTATAGTTATGGGTCGGTTAGACCCATTTAGAGTAGGAAGGTTAATCAACAAAATTTGTCAAATAAATATAATCAAAGATTCTGTTAAATTTTTGTGGTGTGGAAAGTCGGTTGCAGCACTCCCTGACGATCTGCTACTGTTAGGAACTAATAGAATATAAAATTTTATTAAATTGCGTGCATTAATTCTTAAGTTAGCGCACCCACGAAATTGGTGTGACATTCATACAAACAGACTCGCAGACACATAGCCATTTTGTAAAAGCATGTTTTCTGGAATCTTTTACAATCTATAACGTATAAATCCGACGATAATCCGAATTCAAAAAATTTCATTAATCCAATACTTGTAAAGATAGAATAAAGTAAAAAGATTCATGCTTCATTCATTAATATGACAGGAAAATCGAATGCATAATTATTTAAAAATTAACAAACTGATAGGGAAACACAAAACAAAATAAAATAAAATAAAAGAAAATAAAAGAAAATAAAAGAAAGAACATATATTTTTTCTTAAGTTCGTTTAATCCGGGAGAACACGCGCTTGCCCAGGGTAGAAATGGTTTTAACTTTGTCACCAATAAAATCAAATTATAACCGTCATTTTATTTAGGCGGAGACAACCCTTACAAATTTTGCGATGAAATAAGTTGAAGATTTCTTTTCAAATATAAGTGGTTACAATTGCAAAAATCATACGCACTCCGGGTCAAAAAGACCCGGCGAGTGTACCCTCGGGTTAACCACTTAACCGATCTGCCCGTATGTCGTACGGGCAAGGAGAATTTACTTGATCCATCCCTTAATGCTTTTTGACACCACTAAATCTTCCAGTTTATTTTATTACTGTTTAATGGCAGAAATGATAAAACTAAATATTGCGAATATTTTAACTTAAAAAAGTGATGTTAACACCATATTACAATTTTTTGTACGAAAAAAAAAATATCAGTTAAGTGGTTAATGTCTGTGTAAAAGAACTTTGAATGCTCATACTTGATAGAAAGTCTTTGCAAAGGTTACCCCTTACAAAGTAAGCTCTCACTATTTTGTCTTTTGTCTCAACGATAAAAAAATCCTTTGTTAAAACTAATGAAGCTAAAAAAATAAAGTTTGGCTATTCGAAAATCATTATTACTCAAATAGGTATCCATGAACTATAATAAATCAACTATTATTTCCAAATTTTTAAAAATATAGTACGTAGCACTTATACCCTCTTATTTGCACATTCTTATTAAATAATTTTGATTATTTCCTACCAATTTATTGAAACAAGTTCTTAATGAATGAGGTGCTAATCTTTGGCTAAACAGTCTCTAAAGTGTTCAATTATGAAATGAATTAATTGATATATTTCACATGATATAGTTATTTGTCACGTAAATTATAATTTCCTTATTAGAATAATAAAATCTGTAGAGTTATATTAATAAAGCTTGCAATAAAATAATAAAGAATATTAAAAAAATAAAAAGAATGATGCCCAGTTAAACTGATGGCATAGAGCTCACAGGCTATGCAGACTAATTATATATTTTAGCCTTATATAATTATGCCTTTCGAAAAAAAATAAGGGAGGAAATACCCCCTATTTTCTTTCTTTATACTTAATCAATGAAGCCCCAAAACTAATTAGGGATACGCCTTATCATATAATAAACCTGTATCCAAAATTCGAAGCAAGTCGAATAATTCTGGATAAAAACCCATTCATGTAATTTAAGAAAAGTTGTCCCCCGTTCCCTCCTTTATAATTAACCATTAAACCACCGAAACTGTTCAGAAATTCAACTTATCAGAAAGAACCTACATCCAAATTTAAAGCAAATCGTATAACTCTGCATAAATTTATTTATCTAACTTAAGGGGGAGGTAAACGCCCGTACTCCCCTTTATAATTAACAAAAGAACACCAGAACAAATGAGAACAACACAAAACATTTTTATTACTATGAACATGTATCCAAAAATTGAAACAAATCGGTTAATTCTTAAAGAAAAACCATTTACATAAATTATGAGGGGTAGTTTCCCCTATCTTCCCTTTATACTTATCCATTATATTCAAAAACAAATTATGGAAGCGCCTTTTCAGAATAAACCTATATACAAAATTTGAAGCAAATCGGTAAATTTTGCGTGAAAAAACTAAATTAAGACGGGTGGATTACCCGCCCCCATTCCCCCCTGTTTAAACTCATCCAATGAACACTCAATACTAATCACGGAGACACTTCATTAGAATGATCCTACATCTAAGATTTGAACGAAATCTACTAATTCTGCATGAGAAACTCATTTGTATAAATTAACGGGAGGGGAAATAGCCCCCGTTAACCTCCTTATACTTAACGAATGAACTCTAAAAACTAATCAGGGAAGCGTCTTATCATCATAAGCCTATATCCAAAATTTTATGTAAATTTATTATGCCGTCGGAAATTTTTATCATGAGTTATCGCGTTACGCATGTACATACATACAGAACGGGTGGGCAAATAAGCTCTCAGGCATTGATAGCCTGTGAGCTAATAAACCTGCTATGTGTAAATTATTTAGAGAAGAACATTGATTTAAAAATAAAACTTAAAATATTTTTAAGTCATGTAACGTATGAGGGAAATTAACCCCTTGAGGGGCAAGCAATTGAGTTCGAGTAATTCTGAACTCCCACCAGAAATCTGTAAAAAAGTTACATCAAAAAGAGAAAAAGCAATTTCACGACTGTTTTCCACCAAAGTTAGAAAAGTGAAATTTAATAAATTTTTTCTGGTGTGAATCTTCATCAATCGTAGGTGGTATATAATATATACCGCCGCCCCTCAAGGGGTTAATAGCTGCCTATTGCTAGGAATTTTGGCCATGCTTGTTTACTTAATTGTATTTTCGCCTTTATTTAAAAGAAAGTGCCTGCGATTAAGTAAGATTATTATTCCTAATCAATTGCGAAAAAATTTTGTGTTTGGCAGTTATGCACAAAATTTTAAAATATAAATGCCGTGGGAGTGCCTTTAAATAATGTTTTAGGAAGCACGAATACTAATCTTTATATACACATTTCGTTATTACCAAAATTTTTAATATATTAATAATTGATATTTTAAGATCGCATTTTCAGACAGTAAAACTTATATCTGTAAATACAGAACACAATTAAACGAAATGACATATGGAAATGTACTATTAATATATTGTTTCACATAAAAATTTTATTTAAAAACCTCTTAGTGTCCGAGTCGGGAGTCAAAAACATTATTTAGCTTACCGTTATTTCCGGCGTATAAACCGCAGATCAAATAATTCTTTTACGACCCAGAAAATTTATTTAGTAATTGAAGCCAAATATTTTACGTGATCTAAAAAGGTAACATTTTCTTTAAAACAAAATCTTGATCGAAAAATGAGTGTTTGATCTGCGAATTATAAGTCAGAATTACGGGAAGCGGTCAGAACTCTGGACTCAGACTTACTCCTTTGAAAAAATGTCGTTTTGTATTAAGTTATCATAGAAGGCGGCAGCCTTCAAGTGACGCAGCTTTAAACCTACCATCGTCAAAACCTACCATCGTCATAAGGGTAGATGCGGAACTTCATATATACAGCTAACTCAACATCAAAGGAAATCGGAAAAGCCGCCTTCTAATAACTCAGCAAATATTGGTCAGAATGGTCCAATTTCTTTAATATAGTCTTATATTCCCAGTCTAATCCTATCCTATAATTTTTACATTTCTACGTGCCGTATATTTTTAGATCTCGATAACCATTTTAAAACTGAAATCGATGGTGTTTGCTCCTGATAATGAGATCTAGAAAACGGGCTGGGAGATTTTATTAAAACTTATATATAATATGAATCTCTTTAAGATAGAGGGAATAAGACTTGCCTTGTTTCTAGGAAAACTCTTGTTTGTTATATATTGGTCTTGGAAAATTGGACTATATTAGCTCGCGGATTACATGTTATTCTATGGGTTAGCAGACGAAGACACTGCGAAAAGGCAAATGTACTTATGGTCACAGTTAAAACACCCGCATCGAAGCAATAAATGTTTTTTAAACTACAAAAGCATCTTATCATGTGCTTTAAAACATTCAATAAATATATACTAAATCAAATTTTTATTTATATTGCCTTTTTTTTTTCATAAGAAGAAAATATTACGTTTCTTACATTGGATATTTTTGCATTTTGTGGAAAAAATATTTTGAATCCTTTTTTAAAATAGGAAAATATTTTTTAATTATACATATTCAATATACTTTTGACTTATGATTTTCTTTTAAAGTTTACAAACAAAAATTATTTTTAATAAATTTGCTTT
Organism: Maratus speculifer; assembly: GCA_964019185.1. Taxonomy (NCBI): domain Eukaryota; kingdom Metazoa; phylum Arthropoda; class Arachnida; order Araneae; family Salticidae; genus Maratus; species Maratus speculifer. Next base: position 268,986,861 of record OZ025293.1, on the reverse strand, counting down.
AGAATTCCATGTATTCATACGCGTTTAGATAGTTTTGTTTTGAATCGTAATCGAATTCGCTGGCGGTAAGCTTTGTACTTGGCACTTGTTGTTTTTAGCATGTATGTTGTGTAATTTGCGAAATAATGGTTATTATGGTAATATAGGTATTGTGTTATTTGGAGAAACAAGGCCCGCTTTTTTGGATAAAATAATATGGTGAATCAAAGTACACGAATCAAAACAAATTGATTCGTGCTGTATGTTGGCATGAAATATTCAATTTCAGGAGACGAACGTGAAGCTAAACCATCTATAATGACAAAGAAAGGTAAATAAATATTTTTTGGCACTCATTATTAAAGTATTATTTAAAAAGTATAAGTGATGTATACATTAGTTAGCATGTTGATTTGATTTCAAACCAACATAAACTATCACAGAATGTGTAAACTATTGCTAAATTTTGGTAAACAAACAATATTTATAATTGACCAACAGTTTAACCAAGTGCTTGTGAATTCTAAAATTCTCAAAATAGATTGTTTTTAAGTTTATAGATGTCCTTATTATATGAATTAATTAACAATAATTATATGAATTAATTAACAATAATTATATGAATTAATTAACAATACTAAGTTTTAAAGTGTTGTAAAAATTGTGCTTTTTTATTTCATTTATTAATTTCTGTGATTAATAACCCAGGATGTTATTTTTTAGATTAAAATTGCTTGAATATGTTATTCAAAATGCATTTATTACTTTTTCTTATGCATTTTTATCGCTATTAATTTTCATTTTGAAACTGTGCCTTTTTAGCTTAGCTTAATGGCCAGTAAATCCAGGTTTTAAACAATTTTTAAAATAAGTAAGTGCACTTATTATTGGAAATTGTGAACAAACTAGTATTTATCAACAAATTACAGCAGTATTTTGATAATTCAAAAGAAAGTAATGAAGTTAATTTGTTCTTACATGCATTAGTGACTGTGGCTATAAAGATTTCAGAGATTTAAAAACAAATTAGTTGCACTCATTGTTTTTTTCCTTCATGTACACACAGTGCTTGTACAACATGCATTAGTGATTGCATTTTTAATTAATTTTGTGTATTTTACGGATTGTTGCACAGCAATTTTGCTGCAGCCTGAGTGTTTTGTTTTTGTTTTGTTTTCATGTGCTCTAAGTGCTATACATGCAGTAGTTAGACTGCTTTAACGAGTTTTATTTTAGCGAGTGAGAGTTTTAGGCCCTTTTTTTTCTAATATAAACGTTATTGTTTTAATGTATTTGTTTCACAATATTGTCACTGGATTTTTTTAGTTCAGGTATCACTCATTTCTTCCAGATATTGGGAATCTGCATGTTACCGCATAGTTTGCTGCATCTATTAATTTTTGTTGTTTGTTTTCATATGGGCATAGTGCTCATACATTTGTTATTGACTGCGGCTTTGAGAAATTTCATGTGTTTTAGAGACCATTGCATAAGTTTGCTGCATCCAGTAATTTGACATGCACCCAGCTCTCATTATCCATTAGTGACTGTAGCTTTAACATGTTTCATGCATCCTATTATTTCATTAATAATTTCGAAATTCCATGTTTATATTTTTAAATGTTATTTAGCAGTTGCCACGAGGTACTACAGCGCATCAGATGCATTAGATGCTGTTCAAAATAGAATTTTTTTTCTTTTTTTCTTCCTAAGAATCTGATGATTTAAATCCAAGCGTGAAAAATTTTGTCTCAGATCACAAACCGAATACAAAAGTATTGCAATAGTTAATATTACGTTATAGAAATCAATAATCAAAATATAAAAGCATTAGCTTTACAGCTTAGAACATAGCGTTATTAATAAACTGCATTTTTAAATTGGACATCTAAAATGGAAAATCTTAATATATTTTTATAATGTTAGAATTTACAAGCACTAAAAGTTGGGTAAGCAAATAATTCTTAACCAAACATTAACGATAACATTGGTTTAAAAAGAAATAACTTATACTTCTATGCTTTAATAATGAGTTTCATAAAATATAAATTTACCCCCTTTTTTTTCTATAGATGTTTTAATTTCATATTTATTGTCTCGAAGTATTTCTTTCTAACATTCTTTTACAAAAATGTTTGATAATTAACGCTTTTTTTATTTAAAAAAAAGGCCTTGATTCTACTACTGAACACAAAATCCTCAAATAACTTTGAATCCATTATTTAAATAAATTGCATAACATACCTAAGAAGAAAACATGTTTAAGATTAAATTTAATACAAGAAATTAAAAATTTTTAATTCAAATAATGTAAAGTTACTAACACACTAACAAATAAATATTTTAAAATACTAACAGCTAATAATGGGCGATAAATAATTACATTTTTTAGTTTTGTCATTTCTAAAATGTAATTGTTTAAATTCTATTTGAGTTGAACCTCATCCAAACCCTAAGAAATATTCTATCAAACCTTAATTCAATCTGAAAAAAAAAAAAAAAAAATCTGACAATACACACTGACAAGCATAGTTGTATAATATAGACACACACCATGTGCAGAAAATTTTATGAAGAAACAATTTGTATTTATTTATTTCGACAAAGAATTGCGTAAAAAAAAAGTGTATCTCAACAAAGAATCATGTAAAAAACCCCAACATTTCGAGAAAATACCACGCGAAAAACATGAATTTCGTCCAAAGACCGCAAAAAAAAAAACGTTAATTCAATCCATGAATCGCATAAAAAATACAAATTCCATGCATGAATCGCATAAAAAATGTGAATTACATGCATAAATTGCATCAAAAATGTGAACTACATCCATGAATCGCTAAAAAAAAAAAAGCAAATTGCATAAAAAATGGGAATTATGTCCACAAATTGCTTAAAATCTGAATTACGTCCATGAATCATGTAAAAAAGCGAGAATTATATTCATAAATTGTATGAAAAACGCAAATTACGTCTATGAATCGTGTAGTAAAACATGAATTACGTTCATAAATCGCTCAAAAAACACGAATTTTGGTGGCAGAAATCTGAAACGGAAATTACCTCTATAAAACGCATAAAAATAGCGACTTGCATTAATGAATTGCATAAAAAATGCAAATTACATCCATGAATTGCATAAAAACGTGAATTACGTTCATAAATCACTCAAAAAATGCGAATCACTTCCAAGAATTGTGCAAAAAAACACGAATAACGTTCAGAAATTGCAAAAAATGCAAATTACGTCCAAGAATTGGTAAAAAAAGCGAATTACATTCATAAATCCTATAAAAACACAAATAACGTCAATAAATCGATCAAAAAACACAAATTTCGTCGATAGAAAGCTCAAAAGATGCAAATTATGTCTATGAATCGCATAAGTATAGCAAATTACGTCCATAAATCATGTAAAATGTAAATTACATTCATTAATTGCATAAAAATCGCGAATTATGTCCATGAATCGCTCAAAAAAAGCGAATTGCATAAAAAACATGAATTGGGTTCACAAATCGCCCAAAACGTGAATTACGTCCATGAAATGTTTAAAAAAGTGAGAATTACGTTCAGAAATTGTACGAAAAACACAAATTATGTCTATGAATCGTGTAGTAAAACGGGAATTATGTTCATAAATCGCTCAAAAAACACAAATTTTGGCAGCAGAAAGCTGAAACGCAAATTACGTTCATAAATCACTCAAAAATGCAACTCACTTCCATGAATCGTGCAAAAAAATACTAATAACATTCATAAATTACAAAAAATGTGAATTAGGTCCAGCAATTGGTAAAAAAAGCGAATTACATTCATAAATCCTATAAAAACACAAATAACGTCAATAAATCGATCAAAAAACGCAAATTTCGTCGACAGAAAGCTCAAAAAATGAAAATTATGTCTACGAATTGCATAAATATAACAAATTACACCCATAAATCATGTAAAATGTAAATTACATTCAATAATCGCATAAAAATCGCGAATTATGTCCATGAATCGCATAAAAAACGTGAATTGGGTCCACAAATCACTCAAAACGTGAATTACGTCCATGAATTGTTTAAAAAACTGAGAATTACGCTCAGAAATTGTATGAAAAACACAAATTATGCCTATGAATTGTGTAGTAAAATGGGAATTGTGTTCATAAATCACTCAAAAAACACGAATTTTGGCAGCAGAAAGTTGAAACGCAAATTACGTCTATAAATCGCATAAAAATAGCGAAGAGTGTTTTGCATACATGAATTGCATAAAAAACGCGAATTACATTCATGAATCGCTCAAAAAACACAAATTACGTCCATGAGACGCATAAAAACGTGAATTACATTCATAAATTACTCAAAAAATGCTAATCACTTCCATGAATCGTGCAAAAAAACACTAAGAACGTTCATAAATTACAAAAAATGTGAATTACGTCCAAGAATTGGTAAAAAAAAAGCAAATTACATTCATAAATCCTATAAAAACACAAATAACGTCAATAAATCGATAAAAAAATGCAAATTTCGTCGATAGAAAGCTCAAAAGATGCAAATTATGTTTATGAATCGCATAAGTATAGCAAATTACGCCCATAAATCATGTAAATTGTAAATTACATTCATTAATCGCATAAAAATCACGAAATATGTCCATGAATCGCTCAAAAAAAAGCGAATTGCATAAAAACATGAATTGGGTCCACAAATCGCTCAAAACGTGAATTACGTCCATGAATTGTTTAAAAAAGTGAGAATTACGTTCAGAAATTGTATGAAAAACGCAAATTATGTCTATGAATCGTGTAGTAAAACGGGAATTATGTTTCTAAATCGCTCAAAAAACACGAATTTTGGCAGCAGAAAGCTAAAACGCAAATAACGTTCATAAATCACTCAAAAAAAGCAAATCACTTCCATGAATTGCGCAAAAAAATACTAATAATATTCATAAATTACAAAAAATGCAAATTAGGTCCAACAATTGGTAAAAAAAGCGAATTACATTCATAAATCCTATAAAAACACAAATAACGTCAATAAATCGATCAAAAAACGCAAATTTCGTCGACAGAAAGCTCAAAAAATGCAAATTATGTCTACGAATCGCATAAATATAGCAAATTACATCCATAAATCATGTAAAATGTAAATTACATTCATTAATCGCATAAAAATCGCGAATTATGTCCATGAATCGCTCAAAAAAAGCGAATTGCATAAAAAATGTGAATTATATCCACAAATCGCACAAAACGTGAATTAGATCCATGAATTGTCTAAAAAAGTGAGAATTATGTTCATAAATTGTATGAAAAATGCAAATTATGTCTATGAATTGTGTAGTAAAATGGGAATTATGTTCATAAATCGCTCAAAAAATACAAATTTTAGCAGCAGAAAGCTAAAATGCAAATTACGTCTATAAATCGCATAAAAATAGGGAATAGCATTTTGCATTCATGATTTGCATAAAAAACGCGAATTACATCCATGAATCGCTCAAAAAATGCAAATTACGTCCATGAATTGCATAAAAATGTGAATTATGTTCATAAATCACTCAAAAAATGCGAAACACTTCCATGCATCGTGCAAAAAAACACGAATAACATTCATAAATTGCAAAAAGTTGTGTGAAAGTGTTACGTCCAAGAGTTGTGTAAAAAAGCGAATTACATTCATAAATCCCATAAAAACACAAATAACGTCAATAAATTGATCAAAAAACACAAATTTCGTCGACAGAAAGCTGAAAAAACATAAATTATGTCTATGAATTGCATAAAAATAGCAAATTACGTCCATAAATCATGTAAAATGTAAATTACATTCATTAATCGCATAAAAATTGAGAATTATGTCCATAAATTGCTCAAAAATGCAAATTACATTCATAAATCGCATAAAAAACACGAATGATGACCATGAATTGCGCAAAAAATGCGAATTGCACCCAACATTAAATTAATTTGCGGAAAGTTTTTGGTTTTATACATGTCTGCCAACAAGAACCTACAAGTTATCCTGAAACCCATTCTAAACCAACAAAAATTTAATGGAAAGATAAATTTGTCCAAGAAAGGCAAAATAATTTCCATTGACATACATTGACCAGAATCGAAAAATTCCTATTGAAATCTATCATATACACTCCAAAACCAGAAAGAAAAAAATCCCTCCAAGAGTAACTCAATCTATCTGCTGCAAAATAAAATACATTGAAATGCAACTGAACAAGAACCTGAAAATTACATTTGAAATCAAACCGAAACCAGATTCAACCCCCCCCCCCCCCCCCCAAAAAAAAAAAAAAAAAAAAAAAAAAAAAAAAAAAAATCCAACCATATCTTGATTCGGGAAAGAAAACTTTATTTCCATAGATACGCGTGGTCAGAAATCTGGAAATTCCAATTAGTCTATGGGTTACCAAACCTTAATTCGATCTGAAAAAAAAAAAAAAAAAAATTCTGACAATACACACTGACAAGCAGAGTTGTATAATATAGACGCACGCCATGTGCAGAAAATTTTATGAAGAAACAATTTTTATTTTATTTCGACAAATTGCGTAAAAAAAAAGTATCTCAACAAAGAATCATGTAAAAAAAACCAACATTTCGACAAAATACTACGTGAAAAACGTGAATTTCGTCCAAAGACCACAATAAAAAAATTAATTAAATCCATGAATCGCATAAAAAATACGAATTCCATGCATGAATCGCATAAAAAATGTGAATTACATGCATGAATCGCATAAAAAATGTGATTTACATCCATGAATCGCTAAAAAAAAAAAAGCAAATTGCATAAAAAATGGGAATTACGTCCACAAATTGCTTAAAATGTGAATTACGTCCATGAATCATGTAAAAAAGCGAGCATTATATTCATAAATTGTATGAAAAACGCAAATTACGTCTATGAATCGTGTAGTAAAACATGAATTATGTTCACAAATTGCTCAAAAAACACGAATTTTGGCGGCAGAAATCTGAAACGGAAATTACCTCTATAAAACGCATAAAAATACCGAATTGCATAAAAAATGTGAATTACGTTCATGAATCGCTCAAAAAACGCAAATTACATCTATGAATTGCATAAAAACGTGAATTACGTTCATAAATCACTCAAAAAATGCGAATCACTTTCATGAATTGTGCAAAAAAAACACGAATAATGTTCATAAATTGCAAAAAATGCAAATTACGTCCAAGAATTGGTAAAAAAAAAGAATTACATTCATAAATCCTATAAAAACACAAATAATGTCAATAAATCGATCAAAAAACACAAATAGAAAGCTCAAAAGATGCAAATTAGGTCTATGAATCGCATAAGCATAGCAAATTACGTCCATAAATCATGTAAAATGTAAATTACATTCATTAATCACATAAAAATCTCGAATTATGTCCATAAATCTCTCAAAAAAGGCGAATTGCATAAAAAACGTAAATTGGGTCCACAAATTGTTCAAAACGTGAATTACGTCCATGAATTGTTTAAAAAAGTTAGAATTACGTTCAGAAATTGTATGAAAAACACAAATTATGTCTATGAATCGTGTAGTAAATCGGGAATTATGTTCATAAATCGCTCAAAAAACAGAAGTTTTGGCAGCAGAAAGCTGAAACGCAAATCACGTTCATAAATCACTCATAAAATGCAAATCACTTCCATGAATCATGCAAAAAAATACTAATGACATTCATAAATTACAAAAAATGCGAATTAAGTCCAACAATTGGTAAACAAAGCGAATTACATTCATAAATCCTATAAAAACACAAATAACGTCAATAAATCGATCAAAAACACAAATTTCGTTGACAGAGCTCAAAAAATGCAAATTATGTCTACGAATTGCATAAATATAGCAAATTACATCCATGAATCATGTAAAATGTAAATTACATTCATTAATCGCATAAAAATCGCGAATTATGTCCATGAATCGCATAGAAAACGCGACTTGGGTCTACAAATCGTCAAAACGTGAATTACGTCCATGAATTGTTTTAAAAAGTGAGAATTACGTTCAGAAATTGTATGATCAACACAAATTATGTCTATGAATCGTGTACTAAAACAGAAATTATGTTCATAAATCGCTCAAAAAACACGAATTTTGGCAGCAGAAAGCTGAAACGCAAATTACGTCTATAAATCGCATAAAAATAGCGAATAGTGTTTTGCATTCATGAATTGCATAAAAAACGCGAATTACATTCATGAATCGCTCAAAAAACACAAATTACGTCCATGAAACGCATAAAAACGTGAATTACATTCATAAATCGCTCAAAAAATGCAAATCACTTCCATGAATCATGCAAAAAAACACTAATAACGTTCATAAATTACAAAAAATGCAAATTACGTCCAAGAATTGGTAAAAAAAGCAAATTACATTCATAAATCCTATAAAAACATAAATAACGTCAATAAATCGATTAAAAAAATACAAATTTCATCAACAGAAAGCTGAAAAAACGCAAATTATGTCTATGAATTGCATAAAAATAGCAAATTACGTCCATAAATCATGTAAAATGTAAAGTACATTCATTAATCGCATAAAAATTGCGAATTATGTCCATAAATTGCTCAAAAATGCAAATTACATTCATAAATCGCATAAAAAACACGAATGATGACCATGAATTGCGCAAAAAATGCGAATTGCACCCAACATTAAATTAATTTGCGGAAAGTTTTTGGTTTTATACAAGTCTGCCAACAAGAACCTACAAATTATCCTGAAACCCATTCTAAACCAACAAAAATTTAATGGAAAGATAAATTTGTCCAAGAAAGACAAAATAATTTCCATTGACATACATTGACCAGAATCGAAAAATTCCTATTGAAATCTATCCTATACAATCCAAAACCAGAAAGAAAAAAATCCCTCCAAGAGTAACTCAATCTATCTGCTGCAAAATAAAATACATTGAAATGCGACTGAACAAGAACCTGAAAATTACATTTGAAGTCAAACCGAAACCAGATTCAACCCCCCCCCCCAAAAAAAAAATATCCGACCATATCTCGATTTGGGAAAGAAAACTTAATTTCCATAGATATGCGTAATCAGAAATCTGGAAATTCCAATTAGTCTATCTTAAACCTAATCTGAACCTGAGAAAGATTTGAAATTAAAAGATTTGAAAAATAAATAGATTTATCTTTTGGGCTACGCTATCCAAAGTCAAAAATAACATTTGAATACATATTTTTTGCGTCATTGTATCTATTTGCATCTATTTAACTTACTTTGGATACAATGACGCAAAAAATATTTATTCAAATGTTATTTTTGACTTTCGATAGCGTAGCCCAAAAGATAAATCTATTTATTCAAATAAATACACTTCAGTGCATTATATATATTCAGTGAAAGTGATGTATTTAACAGTGTATTGGAAAATGAAAAGTATTGTTTAGATATAAAAATGTATTTAGACAATAAATAAATAAATGGAATTTTAAAACATTGTTTAAAGCCTCGTCAAGGCGTCACTTAAATTTTGATATCATATCTTTTAAGATTCATATTTTGAATTTATGAAAGATGTAATTGATAAAACCTTAATGAATTAAATTTTAATATATGTATATATTAATTATAGCATAGCGTCACATAAATTTTGATATCATTAGTTTTAAGTCCCAAATTTAAAATTCTTAGATATATAAGATAAAGTGCTGCGTCACAAGCTTTTAACCCGTTCAGGGTTTTTTGTACTGATAGGTATAATCCATACCGTCTGAAAATGTTTTCTTAAAATAGCGATTATTCTGAAAATATCGTTCGCACAATTCTGTAATAAACTATTCTGGAATATTTTATTACAACTTGAATATCCAAAGGTCTAGTGTACAATTTTTGGATTGTTCGGAGTTATTAATAAACACGAAATATATTCTTTAAAATATTTGTTATATTCTATCGATGTTTTACATAAATATTGATGACAGGCAATTTTCTATGGAAAAAAAGAAACATTCTTCTTTCTTTCGAAGTGTCTAGAGCTTATAGATTTCTCAGGTTTATGCAACAATAAAAACGTTTCACTATATAAGACTTGATGCACGTCTAATAAATTATATATATGCATATATTTCTTTTCAATATGTTTCATACAAAATTTAGGAACTAAAGATTCAGTGCACTCATTTGTTAAAGGTGTTTGCTTAGAGAAGTGAAATAAAAAGATTAATCAATTGTTGCCGTAATAGCTAACGTCTCCTTCAGAAATGCTTCAGTGTCTATATTTGCGTCGTCAGATACAAATGGGTGTGACAATGAGCTCTTGAACGCTTTATACATTTATACCATACTCATGAACTAAGAACCCCTTATGCATGTTTAGTTATAACTAACAAAATTTCAAGAGCTCTTTATGTAATTTATTCTCAAATTCGGAGATTCTCTTTCCCTTCATACATATGTTAATTTAAATACTAATATTTTTAGAAGATTTAAGTATGATATTCTCAAGTTTCTATTACTGCGGCAGTTTATTCAAAGGGCTAAAGCTTTAAGATGCAAAACAGTCTGACACGGGATCATTTTTCTTTTCAAATTTGCTTGTGACATCTGTAATAAAACAAAATGAAGTTTTTCTTATTTAATTAAAGCGTTTTCGAAATTGTTTAATTATAGGTAACTTTTTTTAAAAGTGGTACCAACCAAACATAAAATTGTGGAGGAGTCACCAAAACTCGAAATTACGACAGCCATTGATGGCAGCCAATATTTGTATTGGGTCGTTCGGAAAGTTGTGTCCGTTTGAGAAAATCAATTCGTACCGGAAAATTCTGTCCATTAATTACTTAACATAAAATTTTGGAATCAATACCTAATAATTAGAAGATAGAATTTTTTTGTACGAATTTGTTTTTCCAAACGAACTTGACTTTCCGAACGATCTCAATTTCAATGCTACCAAATCTCTGGCTTTTGGTATTCTATTATTTTAGTATAGAAAATGTTGTTTTATTTAATTTGATTACACCGCAGTTTGAAACAGCAACGTTTCCTCTAAGATACTACTAGAATAAAAAAAAGCGGACTCTTCACCACTCCAATCACTTTTTAGTTGAATTATGAAACAAAGTTTTCCTTCAGAACTTCTTATTTTACTGATCTACGAACACTTAGTGATGGAAAAAATTAAGATGACTACTTTACTCAAAAGATCCGGTACGTGTTTTAAATAAAAAATGAGCTTTATTTGTGACGAGTATACTTTCATTCATCAAAAAATTAATTATAAAAAAATAAATAACTTTTCCCTCGTATTGTCTAAGATTAAATTACCTATACGGTAGACATTTTAATAACTCACAACTGAAATTTGTATCGAAGCTATATCAGCGAGAAATAAAAATTACTCTTAATTCTTAATCAATCATTTTTTGGCGTGGTTAATTTTATGTTTACCGTTAAATATGAATTTTATAAGAATAAAAAGTATACTGCCCAGTTAAACTGATGGCTTTGAGCTCACAGGCTACGTATACTAATTCTACATTACAGCCTTATATTTTCAAGGGTTAATTCCGTTCGAAAAAAAATTAAAGGAGGGGAAACAGCTCCCCTTTCCTCTTTTATACTTAACACTAGAACCGCCATTAGGGGTCAAAATGACCCCTGCCAGATTGATAAAAATCGATTCGAACCGGAAATTTCTTCATAAGAAATGTTAAATGTGTGCAGCAGAAAAATAGGCTAATTAAATAAGTAAAATAGTTTAAAATTAAAATTCTGGTGACAAACCCTTTTTATGAAACTTGAGTAAAATACCCGGCGGTTCTAGTGTTAATTACTGAACCCCCTAAACTAATCAGGGACATACTTTATCATATAAAAAATCTATATTCAAAATTCAGAGCAAATTGGAAAATTTTTAATAAAAACCCATTTATATAAATTAAGAGGAGTTACCCTCTCTTTTATATTTAACCATTAAATTTCTAAAACTATTCAGATATTAGAACGAAATCTGATAATTTTACATGAAAAACCCATTTATATAAATCAAAGGGAGGAGCATTAGAACCCCCATTCCCCCTGAATATACCTATCCAATAAACACCTAATACCAATCACGGAGGCGCCCAATCAGAATGATCCTATATCTAAAACTGACAATTCTGCATGAAAACTGATAATTCTGTATGAAAAAAACATTTATATCAATTAAAGGGTGGGGCATTACCCCCCCTTCCCCCTGTTATACATATCGAATGAACTCCAAAAACTAATCAGGGAAGCGCCTTATCAGGATATACCCATATGCAAAATTTCATGTGGATGGGATATTTTTATCAAGAGTTATCGCGTTACGCACGTACATACATACAGAACGGGCGGACACATAAGCTCTCAGGCTATGATAGCCTGTGAGCTAATAAAAAGTCTTATGCTCTTAAGACTTGTATTACATTTCTCTCTATTATTCATTTTATATAACGAATTCCTGGTTCAATCTCCAATAATACAAAAAAAGTCTGTATTGTATTATTATCAGGGAGACATATAATTAATCCAAAGCCGCAACATTCTGTCAATTAAACGTTTCATCGGGCTAAATGGCTATGATGGAAATTTCCATTCATAATTGGCTCTCAAAATTATCATCAAGAGAGTTCCTCTAACTTGATTGCTTACAAAATTATTCTGCTGCGACAAATAATTTGAATGGTTAATTAATAAGGGATTCGTAGTACGTTTTATTTGAATTCCCAATGGCTCCATATGCTTTACTGCTTAACAAACGTCGATTCTTGATATGATATCCTAAATTATTGTAATAGTTTTATTTCTATTGAGAAATATTTGAAAATATACTCCATTTTTAAGGATTAGTAAAGATTATGTTTTGAGAATGTATTTAGTAATGATAAGCATGCATAAAAAAGAACTAATTTTATTCACAATTTTATGTCTCTAAAAAAGGGCATAGCACTCTCAAATGTAAGTAAAATAAAATAAACCTTTCAAAGAAAGTAGTGAAAAAACATGCAATCAAACTCTCAAAAGATTTTCCTTATTGTAAAACAAATAGCGTAAAACATTTTGTATAATGGTATTATCTTTAATTAGAATCACATTTCGAGGGATCTCGCGAGGGATAAGCGATATAAAGAATACCTTAAAGCCTTTCTATATCACTTTTGAAAATAACCTTCTTTTAACTCCTTAACTGTGCTGTCCAAACAGCATTAGGGTAAAAACCATTGGCGTGCTTCTTTACTAAAAGCTTTTTGACACCACTAATTTTTTAAATGTAAATTTAACTTTATTGATTATCAGATACTTTTCGATTAAGACAAATATTTTAGTACTGAAAAAATGGTGTTTAGTTCCGATTTTGAATTTACAATGTCTTTAAAAAAATTGAGAGAGAACAATTAAGGGGTTAAATTACTCGCAAGATTTTTTAATCTAATAATAATTTCGCTCGCAGTTTTCACATTTTTATAGAATATATCGATATAAGCATATATCTTAATGAATAGCTTCATTTGGTAGTGGATGATCCCAGTATCAGAGGAGAATGTTTAAAAGATGGATGGAATTTTTACAAATACAATGTTCTAAGCAACATTGTAAATAAAAAAACAAAATGTGGCATGGCTTAAGAGCATACGAACTCTGGACTTTTTAAAAGTAATATGGTATTGATTTACGAAGGGACGGAGGGAATTCTTTGTGAGAAATGTTGTCGATTGAAGCATAGCACCCTAAAATCTATAAAAAAAGTTCACAAATTTTAAAATCATCAGTATCAATATCACTACAAAAATATTAAAATGTAGTAACTAATTTGGGACAGAAGGAGTATTTAATTAGAACGTTGGTCTATTTCAAATTCAAACATTTTTCTTTATTATAATAGTAGTGTGTAGAGTTACCATATCTCCAGATTTTTGCACACTGATGCTTTCTTAGAGAAAATGTTTTCCTTTCAAATTTCACAAATTTTCCACCTACCGTAATTTCGGGTGTATAAGCCGCGGATCAAACAATTCTTTTTGGACCCAGAAATCTTATTTAGTGATTGAAAACAAATAATTACGGCGATCTAACTAGTTACATTAGTTTTTTTTTTTAAATGCTGGGTCGAAAAAGAATTGTTTGATCTGCGGCTTATACACCCGAAATTACGGTAAATAAAAGAACATTTACTGAATTCAAATACTGATATCCAAAAAATGGGAGGCATGGCAATTCTATGCATGTTCACAATTAATAAAACGCAAAATTATGTCTTTCACGTTCTTAAAATTTTCATCAAGTTTGAAAGTTATTAAAAAGAAAAAATCGAGTTGATAAGCATTATTTGTAACTGTAAAATTAAAAAGCATTTTTGAACAGTAGGATTCTGCAAAACAGAGATACTTTAATAACAGTATAGTACAAAGGTAAGTTTTAATATTTAAAACAAAAATTAGAATGACATCACACTTTACTATCCTATAACATTTAACTATACAGTTACCGTAATTTTGCGCATATCGGCAATACCTCACACAAGTTGATTATTCACAATTTCTTCCGGATGGAGAATGCTGTTCTTTGGAATAATACGTACCAACAGTGCTCTAAACACGGCCTGATTATAGGTCGGAGACATTTTCACCAAAAATGTTATAGAAATTTTCTTCTTATCGTACTTCTCAGTAAAAAGGTATCACATTTGATACTTCAGAACCAAGGAGGTTAAAATGTTAAAACGATGGAGTGACACCGGAAATTACAAACGATATTTTTAAAAATTAAAAATTTGTTACTTTGGACTTTCATTATAAAATCAAAATTTTGTTAAAATATTCTTGGGACCGTTTGTAATTAAAGTAAAGGGGTCTGGACAGGAGACCACTGTGCCCGAAGATGTTATCTAAACTCCATATTCATGAAAAATTCCAGTCTTCAATAAGGTAAGAATTCATATTATTTTTTAACGTGGAATTCCCGTTAGCTCTGGTTCTAAACACACAGATTCCACCAGGAAGAATTTCGCAAATATTTTCGGAAAACCTTATCGTTAAATATATAGAACTCACTAAAATTAAATAACTCAATAAAACATCATGGTTATAACCAGCTCATGGATAATAAAAAACAGCGATCAGGCAGCACTCTGGACGCAGAGAATCAAAATATCTGCATTTTCGAATTAAAGTATTGTCGTATAAAACTTTTTCTTCATTTAATTTCAAAATCCTGCGATTAACCCATTAGTGCCTAGCGTCCCTTTTTAGGGACGCTTCAAAAGGTACATTCAGCACTGTATTTGATACCGGTAAAAAAGAAAAGCAATAATTATTTTATTTAAAATATGCATTTTCGTGATTCAAGAACTAAACTTAAATCTTCTAAAAATAGTGGTGCCAACCAAATAAATTTTACGCAAAAGATGTTGGGCACGAATGGGTTAAGTAAAGCAAAATATACTCATGAAAATTTCGGTGTTAAAAAATCCACAGTACTAATAATTTGTGAAGTTAAAAATTTTGAGGAAGTACATCTTTTTAATTCTGGTCCTAATCCGTGGATGTTCAATGTACAGCCGGGTCATCAAACGGAGATATTAAGAATGAGGAAATGCCAGCTTCTTAACCCCTTCAGTACGAGCATCTTTTCCAGAATTTTTAATCTGTAACACAGGGCTTTTTAAACCGAAATTTTTGCTTAATTGAATCGAGAAAATGGTTGTATTAAATAAAGCAAAATTTACAACAAAATTTTACTGGTGAAAGTAATCACGGATTTTGAGCACACTATACCGGTCGTCCGTCCCCAAAGGGTTAAAGTAGTGCAGCTACAACTGGAACCGCTTTTGAAAGGGTCAATTATCAAACTACCACCAATAATTTAATGTGGGAAATGTCTCCCTATTTAAAGGTACCATTAAAGGAAAACTTAATGACATAAAAAATAATGACAAAAACTGATATTCATTTTTATTGGTGGAACATTGGCAATAGTAGTTCCGCCATAATGTGACAACCCAGACAACCTCCTGTCAGTGTTAATGAAAAGATTATAATACCTGGTGTAAACTGACACCAGTTAAGGGAAAGTAACTTTTAACCATATTTTGTCAGAAAATTCCCATCAATAAAGCGTTTAAATAAAATGGAATTTTCTGTCCAAGTATACTGGTGGGAGTTTTTACCGATGGTAATGAGAAATGGTTGATCAAGTTAAAATAAATAGCCGCCATCATATGAGCTCCTCGGTTACTTTGCTTGCAACTAGTAGACAATACACTATATGTCTCCAACTCTTTATTCATAACTTCATTGGCTATAACTTTAGTCTTTTTATTGATTTCGAAATTTTACATTCATACAAGAAATTTTTTATGATTTTTTTTACTCATTTAATGGTAGAAGTTGCTGATCGCTTAACCCTTTGGACTCTCGCGTCAATCCCACCATTTTTATTCGGCCGGTGTCACTTTTTGCAAAAGAAGTTACTTTCAACTGTATAATGTTGTAAATGCTCTAATTTTAAAAAAGACATATTTAATTTTCCTTTATTACTGGTAGAAAAAACATATCTTGCAGAGAAAGATGCTGCCCAGTCAGATTGGACATGCGAGTCCAAAAGTTGAAACTAAAATTTCTTCTTTCAGAATTTCGGGTATGATTTCGAAATATTTTAATTAAAAATAATTGAAACTGCAGAGCTGCCAACTTCTACGCCTATTTAAATCTTATAATCATGTTTCGAACCACAAAAATGTTTTTGTAAAATGTATACCAAATATATTCAGTGTTATGCGTTACAGTACATATTGTTAATTATTTACTAAAATTTCTGTTTCTAATATGTTTATGTGACTGTAAATAGGCGTAGAAGTTGGCAGCCATGAAACTGGCAATCCTAACTTACAGTCTACATGCATTTTCGTATAGAATAATTCGCACTATTTAACAACAGAAACGTTGAGATTTAATAAGTCATAGATTTTAATTCCTATATAGTGGTGACAAATTATTTATGGTCAAAACAATTGTACACCGTAATTTGAAGGAAATATTTAAAATAAAAGATGCCCTTAATATTCATATATTGTAAAATTTGCGGAAGAATCATATTTTTGCAACTACCACTTAACTAAATAAGGTAATCGATTCAAATATGAATAAGGACCGTTTTACAGCACACATGTTTTAAACAAGTGACTTTTTATGCCTAAGAAATGCGAGTTCTGAAAATGTTTAAATGTATTTATTTTTTTCTGAATATGGTTAAATATAGTTATTTTTAAAGTATTTTAAATCGCATAAAGTATTTATTTTTTATTTTATTTCACATTTCGAATCAGAAACATTGATCAAATTGTTTTATTCTACTTACGGCAGATTTCAGTATAACATAAAAAGAGTTTATCGGAATTCAAAAATTTTATTTGACCGCAATCGAAATGTTTGCTTTTCAAACTGGAAAATATTAAAGCACATATCGAAAAAATTATTCATATAAAATAATGCAAGCGTATGTATTTTATTTTGAAATGTAAGAGAAAAGTAAGTTCCTTGCAATAATGTACATAAAGAATATTTTTTGATGAAAAAAAAATATGTAAAAATTACTTGGTAAAAGGGCGAAATTTATATTATATAGTTGAAATTTTTTGCACTATGCTCGTAACAAATCAGACATATGTATCTTTTCGTAAATATGTTCGATTTAATTTTTATTTAAAATAATGTAGCACCGATGATAAGTGCAGAGTATGCATAAGTTGTAAATTTCGGAGTACTTGACTATAGGAGCGCAAAAATCAAGGTGCCAGCAGGCAGTCTATCACCACTAAATTTATATCGTTATTTCCCTTCTAAAAGTTCGTGTAAAATTCTTGCTAGTCTCCTATTAAAATTTCAGCGAAGAAACATAATTTTAGTGGTGAGCTATTACCTTGTGGCGCCTAGATTTTTGCACCCCTTCGTGGAGGTATCGCAAAGTTACAGGCAAATAATTTTTAATGCTACTTTGCACCATTTTTTTTAAATAAGAACATATGACATGTGCTTTGAGAAGATTTGCGAGAGAAATATAGAACGAAGCGTATTTTATAAAAATAGTTGTGAGAATTGAACATAAAAATAATTGTTTGCGATCCACCCTCCACTCCTCACCATATATATTAAAAATTAAAAAATTGCCATTTATTTTTCTCAAGAGGTGTGATCCCAAATGCGACCACTTAATTTTAATTCCAAATTACCATTTCACAAAAAAATATAGTTTAATATAATTTTCTTTTTAAGACGGACGTGAAGTAAAAAAATACTTTTTAGTAATTTATCTTAATAATTCCTGTGCATATAGAATTTCTCCATTCTAGAAACAGAATTACTCTGAGTCCGAAAGCTTAAATAAATAAAATTATGTCTATAAATACAAATGTCTTTAACTAAAATTTCAAATAATTTCTTAAATTTATTTTTGTTTAAGTAACATGGTGTATAAAAAATATTACATGCATTTTGTCGTAATATATTGAGTAAAAGGAGCGTCTCTTAATTTTAAAAATATACGATAACCAACGAAAGACAGTGTGCAATAAAACTCATTCCATTTACCCAGGATTCCAAATTAAATTCTTTATCTTCAGAAACTTCAGATACAAATATATATTTTGGTATAAAGAAGTATTTGTGAAAATGAAATTTCTTTTGATGCTACTGATTTCTGAAACGTTTTAGATTAACTTTTATAGTGTATTAATGAGTTTTCACATCGTGCGCTTAGCAATGTACGTTTTTTAGTTGTTTTCTTTTATCAAGTATATGTTTTCACATTTAACAAACATGCTTCACAGACAAACATGATAAACTGGAAGAATTAAAATTAACATTAAAATTATTATGATTTTGTTACGTGTTACATGATTTTGATTTTATTACACAGCTGACAACTTTTAACCCTTTCCGGCGTGGTGTCCCTTAAAAAGGACACCTAATTTTAATTTTACTGGCACCAAGAATATTTAATTAAAATTTTCCTTTGATAAAATGCCTGAAAATAAGCAAGTTCGTATTCTCTAATAAATTCGTTTATAAATTCTGGTGGCAGATAATTATTTCAATTAAACTTACTCCGCGCCGGAAAGGGTTAACTGATAAATAACATCATTCTAAAATCCAGTATTTCTGTTTGAGAAAAATGATTTATACAGACGGGCCTCCGTGGCTGAGTGGTTAAGACATCACGCCGCTAATCGTGAGGTTGTGGGTTCGAATCCCACTGGCTCCATTGCACACACACTTTGTGTGGAGCTCCTGGTTGTACTTCTCGTGTGTTGTAATATTTCCTTGTGTGCTATCTCGTCCCTGTATATTGACGATGGCTTATAAGCAGGCTTCATGTCGAGCACACAAGTCAGATGTTTGTTGTTCAATAAACAAACAAACATTTATACAGACGTAAAGTATATCATAAAACCTACCCGGAATCGAATCAGAAAATCAGTGGCAAAAAATATTTATGTTTTTAGAAATGCTTCTTTTAATCTTGAAAATATATGTGACTATCTAATTAGACTGGCCATTTTCATCACAGTGATTAAGGGAAAAAAATCATGTCAGAAGTTTTTATTTTTTTCTAGCAAGACAATTGCAGATACTTAACAAAAAATAGCTATAAGGCTTAATATTAACCCCTTAACTGATTTGCCCGCACACCGTTCGGGCAAGACGAATTTGCATAAGTCATCATTTAAAGCTTTTTGACAACACAATTTTTTTAAAATAATTTCTTACTATTTAAAGGCGGAAATGTTTAGACTAAATGTTACGAATATTTTATTTAAAAAATTGTGATGAGAATCTCTTATTTTAAATTTATTGAACGGAAAACTTACCAGTTAACCCTTTGAGCTCTGATGGTAGAATTTTCTACTACATAATTTTAATTCCAAAATGTCACAACGGCACCAGAAAATTCAACCAGTTTTATTTGAAAAAGGTTTAATGCATTTTTCGTGCATATAGTTAACCGGTTTGTTTATTTGCAAAATGCTGGCGCCAATGTGACATTTGGAATTTTGAAGAAATTTACCCACCAGAGCTCAAAGGATTAAGGAGTTAAGAAGTTTTATAATTATTAGATTTTTAATATCAGTAGCGTCAGAAAAGTTTTACAAAAAAATGGACACCGGAACTCTTATTTAAAGTTTTTAACTTATATATTTAACTTAGTTCGTTGTGCGAAGCATTTATATATACATACATTTAAGTCTATTTTTTAAATGTACTGATTCTTATACCGAATTATACATATTCGAAATTATGTTGATTTCCTTCTGGACTTTTTTTAACCACATGAAGGGCGGTGAGATATAATATATCCTCTTAAATTTAGTTGCAAAATGTCACATTGACACCAGAATTTTGAAGTGAAAATTTTAACTTTATCAAGATTACGAAGAAAATTTTTTACGTGTTTCTACATAAATTTGTTTTTTACTTTTAGTGTCATTCACTCATTTCAGCATTTAAAAAATAGAAATGCTTTGCCCCTCTAAGGGTTAACATAATAAATGCCATTTTATACACTGATTTGGTTACAAATACGCTTTTATTTTGATCGAGAGCATTAAAGTTTCAGGAAAAACGTCTTTTTAACAAGATTTAAAGAATAATAGAAGAATTTTCTCACATAAGAACCATTCATTTCCTTATATGAAGGAATGATAAAATGTACATCATTACTTTTAAAATTTGTATGCATAAAGTAAATTTAGAAACCAATGCACGTTCTCAGATTATTCCTCTAGTGAAAATTAAATCACCCATTAAAACATTCTTAGAAAATAAATTATTTTTAAAATGTAAGTGAGGGAATGATAGAATTATCTTAACGCTTTTAGCTCTGATGGGTGTATTTTCTCCGCTTAATTTTTATCTTTAAATGTCAGACTAACACTGGAAATTTAACCAAATTGCATTATTCTATCTGAAAATATAATAATGCATTTTTTCGTGTATATTTCAAGTCGAGTCTATTGCTTACAAAATACTGGTTCCATTGTACCTTTTGGGCATTTTCAAGAAATTCAGATCCAGAGCTCAAAGGGTTAACATTTGCCCAATTTGTCTCATAAATTACTAATTACAAATTGAAATATTTCTCCCTGACAGCTATTTTTTTATAGATATCTTAGGCCATTTGCTCAGCAACATACTATGTTTCAGCCTACATTAGTACCACCTATTTGAAATATCCAGAAATATTACTGAATGGGGGAATGATGCGAAATATGAATTGTAAATTTTTTTGCCAAATAAAAATTACTTTTATTGACAAAAAAACTTAATACATAGAAATAATATTTTATGTGTTCATAACAAAAGACAGAAGTCAGATGAAATAAATATAATAAGAAATCATTTTTTTATAATGTTGTTGGTAGTATTTGCATGTCAAAGAATATTATTTTATAATATACACAATTTATTTTAAATGTATGTTTTAGTTAATTACATCAATTTTATGAACTTATATAATAAAATCGTCTTTAACCCTTTTTGTCACACTGTACCCGGTCTGGGATACCTAATTTTATTTCCAAACTTGGAAACGGCACCAATAATATATTAGTAAAATTTTCCCTTTAGAATAAAAGCTTAAATTAACGATTTTCTATAAAATTCGTTTGTAAATTCCGGTGTCAGTCGATAATTTCTCATTTTACTAACAGATTTTGCCCGTGCTGGAAAAGATTAAACTACATGTTAAAAAAACGCGGATTAACCCTTTCCGGCGCAGTGTTACCACTCCGGCAACACCTAAGTTTAATTCCAAACTTACAAACGGCACCAATAATATTTTAGTAAAATTTCTTTTTTACAATGACAGCTTAAACTAGGGAATTCTTAATTCCTAAAAAAGTGTTTTGTAAATTCCGGTGTCAGTCAACAATTTCTCATTTTACGAACAGAATTTCTCCGCGCCGGAAAGGGTTAAGTATTTCTGTTGAGAAAGTTTAAATATCCCCCAGTTTCATCATCATGGCCTATTTGCGTAGTCACCCTATATTAGTTTTTGGCCTTACTGGAGATAAGGTATATTTTTAGAAATCGTGAGAGGTAATGCTCAGAGGATATCGCATAAATTTCTTATTTTTTAATCCCTTAACAATTTTAATTTTGCAGAGCACTAATTTTTAATTATATTTTCTATTTATCAATTTGTGAGATTTTTTTTTATTTCAGAAAGCAGATATTTTAGTATGTAAAAAGTGGTGTTTCGGAACTAATTTTACGGTGTTTTTATAATCCTATATTTATTACTGTGTGAAAAAAACTAAATTGTTAAAGGGTTAAAATATATTTCCCAATCTTAAGTCAATTTTGTCGATTTTTACAGTGTAGAAACGTAATATATTTACATTTTATTGCATATTCTACTTCGAGTGAATAAAATCGTTGACGTTTACATTATACTTGCCATATTTCTAAATAACATAAAAAGAGCGTATCGGAATGGAATTCAAATATTTTATTTCCACACAATGAAATGTTTGACGTTCAAACTAAAAAATATTGAAGAAACATATAATGGAAAAATTTTATTGATATAACTTAATGTTTCTGCATTCATTTTATCACTAGATTTTATTTTCAGTAAAAAAAAAAATAATAATCTTTGTTGCTATTTAAAAACGATTATTTTATAGTTATTTGGTATACAGAATGACAGATACAAGAAGTCAGTTTTTTGAAAACCAGAAATTTTATGAATAAAAAAGACATAGGAGGTTTTTTGCAACAGTTTCAATAAAAACTCCTTTCGATGTAACTTTCTACGAAATTTATAAAAAATATTTTTCTCTGAAAGAAGTGATGTTTAAAAAACGGACCAAGTGGGAGCGCTGCAAATTAAATATACCGGTTCATGGAATGGAGTAATGAATAAAGTGAAGGATACATATAGCATAGATACCAGCATTCCTTAATTATATTCCTGAGTCTCATCCAATACAAACAAGTTTCAAATAAGAAAGTATTTAAAAGGAAAAGTGCCTTCACTGTAAAAAAACGGACGATTTTACGGAAATTTTACTGGTAATCTGGACGCCAGTACTAATCACTTTTTTTAACGGAAAAAATTCAAAAAATCCCAGAAAAATTTCCGGAAAAACGAAAAAATTTCTAGAATTTACGGAACCTTTTCCATTGAAAAACAGTGAATTATACTGGCGTCCAGATTACCTGCAGATATTCCGTTAAATCGTCCTTTTTTAACAATGTTCTTTCAACGTAATATTCATCATATTTCATTTTAGAACTTTTACTAAATAAAACGTCCGGTTGGAAACAATCCTGGTCTTGGATCAGACTCTGGGATATTTAACCCTTTGAGCTCTGATGGTTGAAATTTCTAACACTTAATTTTAATTCTAAAATATCACTGTGCCACCAGAAAATTCGAACAGATTTTTTTGAAAAAAAGGTTTAATGCACTTTTTCGTGTAAATCGTTAACCGATTTTTTTCTTTGCAAAATACTGGTGCTAATGTGACTTTTGGAATTTTGAAGAAATTTACTCATCAGAGCTCAAAAGGTTAAGAGATGTTGGCATCTATTCATATAATGTATTGTTTACCATTTGCAAGGGAAATAATTAAGGAGGTTGTCAAAAGATGAGGTTTGATTTTTATTAATCGGATCAACAGTTTCTGGTTACCGCAGAAGCAAACTTGCACCAATAAATTATAAATATAAAATTGCACCCCCCCCCCTTTTAACAAAACAATTCTTTCCCAAATAATACTTTAATTTCTATTTCTTATTAGGGGAGGCAGTTCGCTCATGTATCTTTTTCTCAGACACAGAGGAGGGGTTGGGGGAGTCGTTAAGCGATCCGCCGCGCCGATGCAAAATTTCTGACCTACAGAACGCAGTTAAAAAATCCATTTACATTTATGAAAATATCGAAATGTCATACGTTATAGTTTCAAAAACGGTATCAAGTATATAAAAATATCAAAACTGTCAAACTTCATAATATTTTGAAAATAAATATTGGGTATATATCATATTATATGTATAGATATATATCTATCGATATATATCACCAAATCTGCTTCTAAGCTATATAAGATATATAGTAAAGAGGACTTTTCGGTATATAAGAACAGCCGAAGTTAGTTAAATGGTCACATTGGCAAGAAATAATACATTAATAGAAGTGACTTTGTCAACCTTTAACTTTTCAACAACTTCGAGTATCGAACTTCATGTATGAATACAACTCCTAAAATAATTGATTTTTAAAATAATTAATTTACCATTAGACAACCATTTGAATTTCTTGTAAATTTATATTTAAGCTAATTTTAGAATTTATTTATGATGTAATAATTGGGCATTGCTGTTGAAAACATGGAATTTAATGCTATATTTTAAATTTTAAAATAAAAGTCTTCTTTTAAATATCATGTTTAGTTAATTAGCACTTCTTCCATAAAAATCAACACTTTTTCTAAATATATCTTTTCAGAAATCCTTATTTGTGAATTTCGCCCAATATTCCCTACAAATAAGAATCTGAAAATTTATTGTTCTCGTGTAAGATAGTGAAGAATGACAGAATGCCACCTTATTGCGACTTCTTTGAATGAGACATGACCGAGAAACACTTTAAAATTGAAATACTTGACAGACGAAACACATTCTTGTTTTGGAACTGTGAAACAATGAAAGTGAATTCTTGATTATTTCATATAAAAGCAAAGATAAATTGTTGTAGATATCAGAAAAGGGCATTTTAACATGTTAAAGGCTATTTCCATGAGTACGTGTAGTGTAAGTCACATGCTACGATATTTGGCTGCAAGTATTATAGAACAAAAAAAATGTGATTAATTTTATTGGCACATTCTCATTAATTGAATAAGGCGAAGCAGACTTTTCGAAAATAACGGTGGCTAACAAGCATATCAATTAAGTTATATGACTTACACTACAGAACCCATGGAATTAGCCTAAATAAAAGTTATATATGAAATTTTACATTAATTTAAGAAAATTCTCCAATTTTGATTTGACAAACAAATGATTTCCTTTTCTTGATAATTTTTTTAAAACATGATTTGTATCGTTTTCGGTTAAAACATTTGTGTATTTTAATAAATTTCTCTGATTTTTAAGCGGGTTAATTGTCATATACAGGGTGATCTTAAATCCATGATACAAACTTTAATGCTTGAAATAGGACATTGTAATAAACATTTATTGTATAGGAATGTAAGGGCCCAAATAACGCGTTGAAGCATAAACACCAGGTGTGTAATTTGATTTTTTACTTTATTTCAAAATTTGTCATTCAAACCATATAATTTCTATATTATTCTTTTCTTTATTTAAGACATTTGAAGATTACAGAATTTTTTTTTTAATTTTCCGATATAAAATCGAAAAATTTGAATTATGGAAGAACTCCATTTCTATTTCACTACATGTATGTCCTGAAATTGGTAGATTTGCCAGTTTTGTGTTTTATTGTTATTATTATTATTATTTAAAAATTTCGATTTCATACCGAAAGCTTTTAAAGAAACCTTTTTTCATTAAAAAAATCATGAAATGTCCTTATTAAATAAAGAAAAGAATAGTATATGAATTTTATGTTATGAATGAGAAATTTTGAAATTAAAAAAAAAAAAAATGTTCCCCCTGGTGTACTTCTAATTTGTACCTCCAAGTGTTACTTGCGTCCACACATTCCTATACAATGAAATATTGGTACAGTGTCCTAAACATACCTTAAATTTCATACCAAGAATTTAGAATAACCCTGTAT
The DNA here is from genome assembly GCA_964019185.1 of Maratus speculifer. Lineage (NCBI taxonomy): Eukaryota > Metazoa > Arthropoda > Arachnida > Araneae > Salticidae > Maratus > Maratus speculifer. The sequence continues at coordinate 268,961,043 of OZ025293.1, read as the reverse complement.
ATTCACATAGACACTAACCCCTGAATTTGAGAAGAAATATGTCGAATATTAGTATTCAATGTAGCTATATTCATCTTATTTAATGTCAGCTGATTCAGCATTTAGATAACATGAAGAAAACCTTTTGAAGTACTGTTATTCACTCTGTTACACCTCTCGAACATGGGGTCGGTTTGTATGCGAGTATATACGATATGTACCGTAACTTCGGGTGTATAAGACGCGGATCAAACAATTCTTTTTCGACCCAGAATTTTTTAAGAAACAAATGTTACTACTTAGATCGACGTAAATATTTGTCTTCAATCACTAAATAACATTTCTGGGTCCAAAAAGAATTGTTTGATCCGCGGCTTATACACCCGAAATTACGGTATATCAAAGCTTTTAAGCCATTTTGGAAGCATTAAAAAGTATACGTCCAATTTAAATTTAATCCTACAAATGCTTAATTCTTTACAGAATTTCTGAATACTGTTTTGCTTTCATTATGTGCATAAAAGCGAAACAGAGCTTTTATCGTAAATTCTGATTATGTTCAATCATTTCAATATCTTAGATAAAAAAATAATTTGCCTCACAGCAGCTATAAATATATATATGTATATATATATATATATATATGTTACAGGCCAAACCCGATTTTAGGCCAAACTAGATTGGCCTAAACTAGTTTATCCTATCGCCCATCGGATAGACTAGTTTTTCCTAGGCCAAACCGGTCTATCCTAACGCCCATCGGATAAACTAGTTTTTCCTAGGCCAAACCGGTCTATCCTATCGTTCATCGGATAAACTAGTTTTTCCTAGGCTAAACTAGTCTATCCTAAGGCCCATAGGACAATCTAGTTTTTCCTAGGCCAAACTAGTTTGGCCTAACTCTTATAGGATAAACTAGTTTAGCCTGCTGTTTATTGGTCTGAACTAGTTTCTCCTAGGCCGATCTAGTTTATCCTAGGCCAATTCAATTTGGCGTGATTTTATTGAATTCAATGACCGACACAGCGCCAACATTCCAGTTTGTCCTAGGCTGATCTAGTTTATCCTAGGCCAATGTAATTTTACGTGTTTTTAGCTCACAAGAGTCAAAGCCTGAGAAATAATGGAATTCGCAAGTTCTGTATGTATGTACGCATATATGTACGTATTTACGTGCGTATGTACGTAACGCGATATCTCGTGATAGAAATATCCGATTTGCTTCAAATTTTGGATGTGCGTTCAATGATATAAGGTATTTTTCTGATTAATTTTGGGAATTCATTGGATAAAAATAAATGGGAGCGAACGGGAGGCTAATCCCCCACAGTTAATTTAGAGAAATGGATTTTTCATGCAGAATTATCAATTTTAATTTAAAATTTTAGATATAGGATCATTCTGACAAGGCGCCTCCATGATTAGTTGTGGATGTTTATTTTTAAGTGTAAAAAAAGTTCAAAGTATGTAACCCCCCCCCATAATTCAGACAAATGATTTTTGACGCAGAATTTACGGATTTGCTTCAAATTTGTATATAGGTTCTTTCTGATAAGGGGATTCCCTAAATAGTTTTGGGGGTTTAATGGTTAAGTATGAAAGGAAAAATGAAGGATTACCCTCTTACCTAGAAAAAACTAGTATATCCTTTGGGCATTTAGATAAACTAGTTTGGCATAGGAAAAACTAGTTTATCCAATTGGCGTTAGGATAAAATAGTTTGGCATAGGCTAATCTAATTTGGCTGGAAATCGGGTTTGGCCGGTAAAAAACATATGTATCACTAGAATAAGTCTAAATGTATGTTAAGAGTCATTGCTTATAGCATCAATACAGAAATTTAACATGGCCACCGTAGAGACATGATGCATTGGACATGGTGTTTGCTTATTTTATTTTTTTTTTCTGCAGGCTGGTGCCAACAGAGATCAGACTTGCATTTATTATTATTATTATTATTATTATTATTATTATTATTGTATATTCGAGCCAGATCGGAGCTGAACATAATTGGGAATCGAACAGCGTTTTCCATTTTTGAGAAATTAATTACCTGTCGACATATAAGCTATTCTTGTCACGGCGTCAATTTTTTGGGGGGAATTCGTAACCGGAAATTCGATTCAAAACGTATCTTTAGTGTTTTTTCAAAGATTCATCGCTTTTATGAAAATATGGTTTACGCCATTCGATTACATATTATCCGAATCTGTTAACCTTATGCATTTCCGAAGAGGAAGTAGTTCATAAATGTGTTAGGATGTAGTTCTTTAGGATTTGAGAAAAGCCTTAAGGAATGACAGAGAAATATATTCATAAATCTACTTTTTACTGAACGGATTCAAAATTTATGATGTTTATGACTCTCATTTTTTTCTTTTGTTCTAAACTACATTGATTATTTAATGAATCCCTATTTGAATATTGAAACGTCTAAGAATCTAGATAATCATTAATACATTGTTATTTTCCATTCTGAGAACACATCATAATTTAAAAATACATTGTAAATTTATCCAATAAGTATATAAGCAGTATCTTTTAAAGGAATCTTAATTGTATGTGAAGTAAAAACTGAATTTTTTGCAGAAATGAGTTGGGCCAGATCGAGCCGGACTGAGTCTTTTTTCACTGATTTTTGTACAGACAGAGTACAAAAGTAAATAATATTAAAGTAAATAATTTTAAAGTAAATAATAGTAATTTGCTTGAATAAGCAAAAACCATGTCCAGTGCATCATGTCTCTAAAATGAACATGTTAAATTTCTGTATTGATATTATAAGCAATGACTCTTGACACACATTTATACTTATTCTAGTGAAAGATACGTTTTTTACCGGCCAAACCCGTTTTCGAGCTAAATTAGATTAGCCTCGGCCAAACTATTTTATCCTAATGCCAATTGGATGAACTAGTTTTTTCTACACCAAACTTGTTTATCTAAATGTCCATAGGATAAACTAGTTTTTTCTAGATAAGAGGCTAATCGTTCATTTTTCCCTTCATACCCCTAAAACTATTAAACCCCTAAAACTATTCAGGAAATCGCCTTACCAGAAACAACCTAAATCCAAAATTGAAGCAAATCCGTAAATTCTGCGTCAAAAACCATTTACCGTAATTTCGGGTGTATAAGCCGCGGATCAAACAATTCTTTTTGGACCCAGAAATCTTATTTAGTGATTGAAAGCAAATATTTACGGCTATCTAACTAGTTATATTTGTTTATTAAAAAATTCTGGGTCGAAAAAGAATTGTTTGACCTGCGGCTTATACACCCGAAATTACGGTATCTAACTTATGGGGGGGGGTTACCTACATTGTCCAATTCTTTACACTTAAACAATAAACATCCACAACTAATCACGGAGGTGCCTTGTGAGAATGTTCCTACATCTAAAATTTTAAATGAAAACTGATAACTCTGCATGAAAAATCCATTTATCTAAGTTAACGGTGGAGGATTAGCCTCCCGTTTGCCACCCTTTATTCTTATCAAATGAATTCCCAAAACTAATCAAAAAAGTACCTTATCAAAATGAACCTACACCCAAAATTTGAAGCAAATCGGATATTTCTATCATGAGTCATCGCGTTACGTATATACGCACGTGCATACGTACGTACATTCGTACATACATACGTACATTCATACGTACAGAACCTGCGAGCCCATTATTTCTCAGGCTTTGACGCCTGTGAGCTAAAAACACGTAAAATTAAATTGGCCTAGGATAAACTAGATCAGCCTAGGACAAACTAGAATGTTGGCGCTGTGGCGGTCATTGAATTCAATAAAATCACGCCAAATTGAATTGGCCTAGGTTAAACTAGATCGGCCTAGGAGAAACTAGTTCAGACCAATAAACAGCAGGCTAAACTAGTTTATCCTATAAGAGTTAGGCCATACTAGTTTGGCCTAGGAAAAACTAGATTGTCCTATGGGCTTTAGGACAGACCAGTTTGGCCTAGGAAAAACTAGTTTATCCGATGGGCGTTCGGATAGACCGGTTTGGCCTAGGAAAAACTAGTTTATCCGATGGGCGTTAGGATAGACCGGTTTGGCCTAGGAAAAACTAGTCTATCCGATGGGTGTTAGGATAAACTAGTTTGGCCTAGGCCAATCTAGTTTGGCCTAAAATCGGGTTTGGCCTGTAACATATATATTCCTTTGACCTTTTCAGGAGCAAATTAAAGCGGTTGATAGATTGTTGCAATTATGGCAGGGAGTCAGGATTTTTGGTCAAATTTATCTGAAAATTACCGTAATTTCGGGTGTATAAGCCGCGGATCAAACAATTCTTTTTGGACCCAGAAATCTTATTCAGTGATTGAAAACAAATATTTACGTCGATTTAAGAAGTTACATTTGTCTCTTAAAAAATTCTGGGTCGAAAAAGAATTGTTTGATCCGCGGCTTATACACCCGAAATTACGGTAATAAAAACTTTTCTACGCGTACAATATAAAAAATAAATTTGATTACAAAATTTATCCACATCGTAGAATTTCGGGTTTCAAACTAAATAATATAAATATGTACTAAGTTTCAAGGGGTAAAATAATATATTTTACCACTTGTTCAAATTATGTTTTAAGATTTAAAAAATCTCTTTAGGTTAACAGGCATGTATTTTTTCTTTTTTTATCTTAAACTTCTAAGCTCGGCAGTACCGTCTGAGAGGGTTCTACTACATAGCTCGAACATTTAAATTCTGTTTCGCACCACTCTTTCAGAACTAAAATCTTTTACATACGATTTGACTGCATTTGCAAGAAAAATATGCTACAAAATGTATTTTTTTTAATAGTACAGGGAAAATAATTCAAGAATTTTTGTCTATGGCAGCACTATGTTTCCTGCATACAAAAGGATAAAGAAATTAATAAATTTATTTTAACACATTTTAGACTCGCGATTTAATTTAGAATTTGATTTCAAAACTATTCAGATGCGGTAATCCTAAAATTTTCTTCTACCTTATGCATGTTAACACATTCGCTGCCGCTTACGTAAAGATGTGATGCTAGATAATGCCGCACTGTAGAAGTGGGTTTTTCCCAGAAGTCGATTTACTTTTTATAACAAAGAATCAGTGAAAGATTTTCCCTCGCCAGCGCATGACTGTCTATTGGTCATCACCCCACATACCACGCTGGCATGTGAGTAGCCCCTTAACGTTGGCGCCATATCACGCGCTTCCGCGTGAGCGGCAGCGAACGTCTTAATTCTTCCTGAAGCATGCAACATAGCAGCACCACCGGATAAGTGGTTTAAACTAAACTCTAATCAGCAACAACTTAGGTTAACTTATAAACCCATTATTCGAAAAGCCGTAGCCTTCGGATGTGATGAGACAGTCACAAACATTGATTGGACGAATGATGTTGTACATAACATCGAAGTTAGGTCTCAGCGATCACAACAGAGGTTTATTTGTTTGCTACACTTTAATGAACCACCTTAAAAAGATTTGTTTGAGCACCTAGGCGGAACAACATCTGGGCCAGCGTGTTCAGTGATTCTACTGTCAAACAACCGCCTAGCCGTGAGAAAAATCCTGTTATTGATTTTGTGTCAATTCAATCTCAATTTTTTATCAGAATAAATAAAAATGACCTCAGTAAAGATCTTCTAGACATTGTCTGTCCAATCTGCATTGGACTCTGTAATCCAGAATTAGCTGTTGAAAATCACGGGTCTTTCAGCTATTTCCGATGGTTATCCTGTGATAACCGGGTATTAAGACTTTATGTTTCCCAAATAAGTCCATCAACCAAATGAAGTAATTTGACTTGTAAATTACATTGTAATTCACAAATACAGCACCTGTAAATTACATAGTAAATGCATACGTTCCTGTTTGGTTTCATATTAAAAGGCATTACACTGTGAGACAATATCGAAAAAAACATAAACAATTGAAAGGTTAACAACTAAGCCCTGTTGATACAAAAAAGTCCAATATGGTGTCAAAAAAATTATTCCTAATTTTTGAATAATCGATGTCGTAAAATTATAACTGCCTGCCATGACAAAATACACCACATGTTCTAATGCAAAATTCCATTCAATTTTAAAAAGCTATTCACTCATTTCGATTTTATGAAGGTGTGGGGATTACTGTTCTTATATTTTGTTTCTAAAACGGTTCGTACATATTGAGTTTTTAGTGGGATTTTAAGATGGGATTTTAAGGAGTCCCGGAAATTTCGTAAAATATTGGTCACTATATCTAAAGATAGATTTCCTTTCGTAAATAAGACAAATCCCATACAAATATTATGGTAAAATGATTTCGAAGCGTACAACTGTATAAGTTGTAGCAGAAATTTTATCATTGCTCTAATAAAAAATAATTACAAATTCTTAATTCAGAAAAACCTACGAGGGAAATATATTTTAGCTTTTGAATAAATGATATAGAATATATTTTATGCTGGAGATTATTTTAAAACATATGTATGTATAAAATGGCAATGGTACTTTTCATTATTTTTTCTCATATTTTGCCATAAAATTTGAAGTATGCATTATCGTATGCGAAAAGATTGTTTTATACTCTTGTTTGAAAAGAAATGTCTCTAATTTAATGTTTAAAACAAATCCTTTTCTCTAGTGATTTGCATTGATCTCCATTCTGCTTTAAAATAAATACCTTTTGAGAAATACTTAAATCTGTCAAGGAACGGGAATTTGAATTTAGTTTTAATTTTGCAGCTGTTACTTTTTTTATCATTTATTGTTAAACAAAGCGATTGGAAACTGGAAGTGTTTAGTAAATATGTTTGAAAAGGATAAACTTTAAGAACTAAATTCCACGTTTTTTAAGATTTAGAATAACTTTTTAAAATCAAACAGAACTTGAAAACTTAAACTTAGAGAAACTTTATCTTAAATAAATCTTATCATTTCTCACGTTAATTACATACTTAAATGTAGTATGGACTTTTCTAATTACTTATGATTACAAAGAGAGTAAGACTTCGATTAAAATAAATTATTTACAGTCGGTTGAATAAAATAGACTTGTGATTTATGCGACTTTTAATTTTTTAAGTCATTTAAATAACCTACTACAATATGGATTTTTTGGACACTTTTTTTATTGTTGATGGCTAGTTCTATGAGTTTTTATAAAGTTACATGGCCACTTTTATTTTCGAAAAGCTTGCATCATTTTACTGATAGCTTAAATAAAATTAGTCATATTTTTCAGTTCTAAAATACTGGTAGAAAAAAATCATAGAGTGTGATTTCATAGAATGTGACAAATGAATATAGAACTAGCCAGCTGCTGTTTTGTTTTCTTACATGTTTCGATTCGTAAAATATAATTTGGTATCTTAACAATTTTTTATTGGCAAGGTATTTGTATTCCGAAAATATTTAAGTAGTTTAATGACACCACTATTTTCAAGATAATCTATTTGTAAACTAACTTAAACCCATGGCTTCGCTCATGCAGAATGTAACCTTTTTTGGTACATTTCTTTTTAGGTTAATTATTCCGATTTCCAAACCATTCGCAAGTTATGCAAGGTTACGATTAAATAATATTTCTTAAAATAACAGAATAGATTGGCTTTCAATAAATAGAGAATCATAATGTTTGGCGTGATTTCCAATAAAAATACGTTGTCCATCCAGGATTGCAATAAATGGCGCATTAGCGTACACTTTGGCAGGATGCTGGTATAACAAGGAAATATCGTAACACAGCAAAAATCTTTGTTTAAAATCACGCCAATTTGCTATAGACTCAAATATAGCATAGGACTTCTTTAACCCTTTCCGGCACACTGTGCCCATTACGGGATACTTAGATTTAATTATAAACTGGGTATCGGCACCAAAGATATTTTAATATTTTTTTTGCTTTTATAATGTAAGCTTAAATTAAGGAATTCGCAATTTCTAAAATATTCGTTTCTAAATTTCGGTGACAGTCGATAATTTCTCATTTCACTAAGAGAATTTGACCGTGCCGTAAAGGGTTAAATAACTAGCCGCCCTTGGCGACCAGTTTAATCTCTTAGTATTAAATGGATACTAAGAATCTATATGTATTACGCTAACGTATGAGGCACAAAAATTACGACTATTTGTTAATTGTTTAATTGCAACATACAAATTAAAAACATCATATGGGTTACTGTGCAAAAGTCCTTTGGTTAGATTTACGCTGCGGTAAATTGGATTTATTTATGTTTTATTCCTTCATGCAATTATGGAGATCCAAAATATCCTTATTTTTATTTATTTTTTCAGTTATTTTTATTTAAAAAAATAAATAAAAGTCATGAATTTTTACTTTTCAGTTTAAAATTAAAGTTGTGTATTATAAATGAAATGAGTGAAAGGATTATATTATTATATTTTAAATAATTAATGAAATACGAAAAAATACCACGGGTACAATATTTGGCGTTTAATTATCTGCGATGGGATAGCATAAAAATACTGAGTTCTTCATTTATCAGCACAGATGTCATATATGCCCATACTGGCGCGTTATTTTTCTGACGCCAATTTGGCGAAAACTTCGTTTTCAAATACCAATTACATACACATTTTTTAAATAATTTCTATTATTTTAAAAAGGAAAACAAATATTAATTAAAACAAAGATTAGTTAATAATTATAGAATAAAACAATTTATATAATTTTAAAACAGAAATTAAAAGCAAACAAACAGTTTATTATTAAATAAATAACAATAGCCTGGTTGCCACATGAGGCTCATATAATTGCCATTTTGTTGCAATCGCGCCAATGGGGTGCGTATATGACATCTGTGTCTATTTCTCATGCAGAATCTTCTAATTTGGCAAAAATTGAGCAATTAAAATAAGCTATGAATAAAAACAATTTGATTTATTACTTAGTATACATTCAAGGGAGACCAAACTAGTCGCCAAGGGCGGCTACTTAAATCATATTGATTGTATTCATAATTTATTTTAAATGCTCATTTTTTTCCACTTTAGAAGATTCTGCTAAAGAATTAGGCACAAATGTCACCACATTGGTGCAATTACAACAAAAAGGCAAATATATGCCTCACATGATACCCCGGCAATTGTAATTATTCTTTAATAAATTGCTTATTTACTTTTATTTTCTTTTTAAAATGATATAAATTGTTTTGTTCTATAATTATTAATTAAACTTTTTTATTTATTATTTTTTCCTTTTTAAAATAACAGAAAATAATTAATATTTATATATAAAACAATATAGTTTTCGCCAAATCCGCATCAGAAAAATAATTGCACCTATGTGGTGCGTATATGACATCTGTGCTCAATTCTTTAGCCGAATCTTCTATTTGGCAAAAGAATGAGCAATTAAAATGAATTATGAATAAAAGCACTCGGTATTTTTATGCTAACTTGGCGCATCGCCAAATATTGTACCCGTGGCATATTTTTTATTTCTTTGATTTTATTTCAAATATATTTAATAATATAATCCTTTCACTCATTTCATTTACAATACGATAACTTCAATTTGAAACTGAAAAGTTTAAAATTCATAATTTTTATTTATTTTTTAAGCTAATAGAATGAAAAAAAGAAAGGAACAAACGTAAATAAACCCAATTTACCACGGCCTAGCTGAGTTTCATTTAACACTAGAACAGCCATTAGGGGTCATTATGACCCCTGCCAAATTAAAAATAGCCGTTTCGAACCAGAAATTTTTTGATGAGATTTTTTAAATGTCTGCTGCACAAAAATTGGAAAATTAAGTAAGTCAAATAACTTTAAATAAACATTCTGGTGTCAAACACTTTTTATAAAACTTTAATAAAATAACTGGCGGTTCTAGTGTTAAGCGTTGTCATCAAAAAATTAATAAATAACCGTGATTTTTGTGCCCTATATGTTAGCGTAATATCTACAGGGTGATTCTGAATTCATCATCAATATTTGGTGGGGAGGTAGGGAATAGGAAAAGAACACTATTTCACATAGGAAACCAAGGGTCCCAAAGTCTTCCGAAGGAGATAGGCGCCATTAAAGTTTAGGGTCCAAAAATTCAAATGATTATAAAAAACAGAAAAATTGATCGATTTGTTTGCGGGTTTCACTAAAATTATTCTTTATATCAGTATTGTCTTGAAAATAAATTATAAAGAAAAATTTCAAAAAATGACGATAGAAGGCGCTTTAGACTTTAGAGTAACGAACAACTATTTTTTACCGTTATTTTTTGCATCTCATTAAAGGTTTCGCAAGCGTAGACTTAAATTTTGAGCTCAAAATCTGAATAGTTGGAAGCAGTTAAGTAGCACAAACTTAACTGTGTTCAGAGGGTTTTAAATTCAAATGATTATAAAAACGGAAAAATTGGTCGATTGATTTGCGATTTTCACTAAAACTATTCTTTATGTCGGTATATTATTGAAAATGAATTATAAAGATAAATTTCAAAAAATGCCGATAGAGGACGCTTTAGACTTTGGAGTAACGTACAACTATATTTTACCATTATTTTTCGCATCTCATAAAATTTTTTTAGAAGCTTAGACATAAACTTAAATTTCGAGATGAAAATCTGAATCGTTGGGAGTGGTTAAGTAGCGCAAACTGAACTGTGTTCAATGGGGGTGGGGAGGTTCAAATTTCAAATGATTATAAAAAACGGAAAAATTGTTCGATTCGTTTGCCGTTTTCGCTAAAACTATTCTTTATGTCAATATTTCCTTGAAAATAAATTTTAAAAATAAATTTTAAAAAATACCGTTAGAGGGCGCCTTAAACTTTGGAGTAACCAACAACTATTTTTAATCGTTACTTTTTGTATCTAATTAAATGCTTGTAAAAGTTCAAACTTAAATTTTGAGCTCAAAATCTGCATCGTTTTGAGTAATTAAGTGCGGAAATTTGAAATGTGTTCGAGGGGTGGGGAGGGTAACATTTTCACTCCTGAACACTGTTCAGTTTCCGCTTCTTAACCCCTCCATCGATTTAGAATTTGAGCTCAAAATTTAAATCTAAGCATTTGCAAGCATTTAATTAGATACAAAAAATAGCGCTTAAAAATAGTTGTTGGTTACTCTAAAGTTTAAGGCGCCCTCTATCGGTATTTTTTGAAATTAATCTTTAAAATTTATTTTCAAGGAAATATTGACATAAAGAATAGTTTTAGTGAAAATCGCAAATCAATCGACCAATTTTTCCGTTTTTTATAATCATTTGAATTTAAAACCCTCTGAACACAGTTAAGTTTGTGCTACTTAACTGCTTCCAACTATTCAGATTTTGAGCTCAAAATTTAAGTTTAAGTCTACGCTTACGAAACCTTTAATGAGATGCAAAAAATAACGGTAAAAAATAGTTGTTCGTTTCTCTAAAGTCTAAAGCGCTCTCTATCGTCATTTTTTGAAATTTATCTTTATAATTTATTTTCAAGACAATACTGACATAAAGAATAATTTTAGCGAAAACCGCAAACGAATCGATCAATTTTTCTGTTTTTTATAATCATTTGTATTTTTGGACCCTAAACTTTAATGGCGCCTATCTCCTTCGGAAGACTTTGGGACCCTTGGTTTCTTATGTGAAATAGTGTTCTTTTCCTATTCCCTACCTACCCACCAAATATTGATGATGAATTCAGAATCGCCCTGTATATAGATTTTACATTTTTGGAATAATGAAATTCATGATCCTCAAAAACATCCTAATCTAAATCTCTACGAAATTTGGATTGTTTATGCGAATCTGAAATATTTATAAAGAAGTACAATTATGAACATCAAGTCATTTTTATAAACACTATTTTTCTGACGTTGTAAACACTAATGACAAAAAAAAAAAAAAAAAAAAAAAAAAAAAAAAAAAAAAAAAAAACATAAAATAAAATTATAAAAGACACACAAAAGGTTTCAAAGATTTCCATATATTTAAAATTTACTAAATATAGAAAGCTATATAGAATGCCAATTTTTTAAAATAAATTTAAATAAAATTATCATCTTTGTAGTAATATAACGAATCATTTTGTTTATTAATGTTATCTTTACTTAAAGTAAATGTAGTGACGATATTGTCACGACACTGCTAGAATAAATATGTACATATAAAGAATGATTTAGCGCAACTAAAGCGAAAGTACCCTAATTTCCTGCGTATAATCCGCGGATCAAACAATCATTTTTCGACACAGAAATTTTATTAAATAAAATATAACTTTTCAGATCGCCGTAAATATTTGCCTTCATTTACGAAATAAAATTTCTGGGTCGAAAAAGAATTGTTTGATCCGCGGATTATAGGCAGGAAATTAGGGTATATAAATATTTGTATAGATTTACATAAAAAAAGAAATATTAATTAAAGTTTTAAATTTATTTTATTCACTAATGTTCATTTTAAGTTCGTTTCATTCATTCAGGTAGTAATAATAACTTTAGGTTTCAGGAAAAGATGAAAGCTATTTTTTTAATTAAAGCTATAAACTTTATGACTTTATAACGTTCGGTAAGAACGAACGGTTTAACAAGGAACGCACAAATGGGATTTCAATTGCTCACCATAAAAACTTCAGATGATAACAATAGAAAAGATTGTAAAAAAAAAACAGACTGTCTCCAACTTTGACAATACGCGCAGAAGCCAACAATATCAGAATTTACAACCTCGAGCCCCAAAAATTTACGATTCCCCTGTGTGGTCAAAAACATCATCTGTGGGAAGAAGACTGGTCACACAGAAGAGAATAAAGCGGATGGTCCTCCTACTGGACAGGGGACCAATGAGACGCGGAAGTGCAATTGCCCCCAATGAAAACGTTTGCAAGGAAACCAATGACAGAATAAAAAAATATGCTTTAAAAAAATAATAACCGACTTAAAAAAAATACTAAGTTTGGCGACAACTTGGCACTAACGCATATGAATGCATAGTTTTAATATGGTTATGACTTGAAAACGTTGCAACAATGAAAGATGATTTGCGACGAATCATTATTTTTTTATCAAATCCACATTTTGTTAGTTAAAAAACGTTCTAGTCACCAGAATTTAATGAAATTAAAAGATCTAGTATCGGTGTCAGAGTTATAGCCTGAAATTTTATTTGTTTACAGTACACACACATCTGACTTGTGTGCTCGACATGAAAGCCTGCGATTACCTGACAAATGAACGCTTCTAGTTGGATGATTGCTTCAAAAAGCGTTGGAATTTTCATGTTTTTATTTTTAAAAAGTTCTAATCGCAAGTATTTGATAAAATTGAAATGGGGCCATGTGGGCATCTTACACTTTCAAACAAAAAAAGAATTATTAAAATCGGTTCATATTTACGGAAGTTATGAGTGAACAACAAATACATACAGGTCGAAATCATAACCTACTCCTTGAAGTCGGTTAATAAAGAAAAGGGATTGGAAGTAATCAAAGAAAAAAAAAGCTCGCTCAGAGAGAGAATTTAGCAGATTCGGAAGGTATTTTGTTCTGCCAGTATGTCGTCATGAAGAAAGGACTTCGAAAAGAAAATCATTCCACTCCGATGCGGATGTTTAAGTGATTTTTTTTGGACTTGGAAAAAAACAATATGGAGTTTGTGAATAGATGGCAACCAGAGCTCACCGGACCAGATACCCTCAGCGAATTATAAGGAAGCAGTGCTTGATGGCGAAAATGATACGCTTGAGTATAATAAATTAATTTTTACGCTTTAAATACTTTGTGAGTGCAAATGGGCATCTATAATTAAAGCCCGACCTGTCTGACAGACATTCATGATTAGTGATCTGAATCTCCAACAAACATTTATAATTATTGCCCTGCATTCTAACGGACAATTATGAATCGTGTGTCTTCAGTTGTGCTGTGTGAGATTGCCGCAATTTATTTTCTTAGATGGACCCTTCCGTGGATTTAGCTGCCAACTGTTCAACAACGGTGAGAAATTTAGTTATTCCTATGTGGTGTTCCTAAATTTTAAATAATTCTTTTGCTCATATTTCAAAAAAAAATTATTATTAAAGTTTAATTGTTATCTTAAAATTGAGTAAGAAATTCTCAAATAAAAAAAAATTCAATGAAAATTTAGGCTATGCCTTTTTAGTTGTGCTGTGAGCAATTGTATAGGTTTATTATAACATAAAATGTAAAAAAAAAGATTATTATGAAATTAATACATTTTCGAGTGGTATTATCTCATTGTGTTTCTAATTATGAAATTAACATTATTGAATGGTATTATCTCATTGTGTTTCTAACTATGAAAGTAATATTTTTGAATGAAATTTTCTTATTGTGTTGCTAATTATGAAATCGATATTTTCGAATGGTATTTTTATTATTGTGTTCTGAATGATAAAATTGTTGTTTTGAAATAAATATTGGTATGTACATAGATATCCTTGTTTTCTTTGATATTTTCTTTTCTTTATTTCTCTTTAAGTAATTTAATAGATGCAGATTCTTGATTATTAAAAATAATTTTTTTTGAAGACAGTTATTTTTTTATATTCTTATTATCTCCTTAAAATCAAACAGCTAATCAAACTATCGAGGAATTCACAAAAAAGTTCAACGTAGAAGCACAGAAATATCTTGCTTTATCAGGACATGAACAAAAGAATGGAGCCAAAGAACTTTTAGAGACGATGAAACTAACAAAATATCTTGAGGCGCTAAGACCGGACATTTCTTTCGAATTGAAAAATATCCACCTACAAATTTCGAAGACGCGGTAAAGATAGCTAAAAACATCGAAAGCGCATTAAACAGTAAATGTGCAGGCGAAATAAATAATTTAACGGAAACAAGCGAAAATAAATTATTCGAGGCATTTATTAGCATGTCACAAGACCAAAAATCAGAGATACAACAGCTGAAAGAACAAATAAAAGGTTTACAAATTGACAAAAATGAAAGTGCACAAAACAAAGCGGAAATAAATCATATAACAATAAATTTCTATCATATATGCAATAAGTCCAATCACCAAACACAAAATTGTTATTTTAATCAAAAAAGTGCGAATTTTTTTCAACCAAGGGGAGCACAAAACAATGTTAGGCCAAGATTTCACAAGAATTACTATTAAAATAACAATTATAGAAGCTTTACAAGATTTCCACAAAACTATGCACAACATTTTCAAGCGCCACAAACGATTGATTTCGCAAGACCTCATAACAATCAAATTAGATTTAATGATATGCAAAATCAGATGCCAAATTGGCAAAATTTTGCACCAATCACAGATAGGTCCTAATCAAATGTATCATGGAAATTACAATATGCAAAATATGGTTCCAATGCAAAATTTTGACCCAATACAGGGAAACAATACACAAATCTCATATACAGGGCAGCATCACAATTTCGCAGATATGCAAAATAGCCAAAATCTTTTGCCGCAAAATAATGAGAGAAACAGGGAACATCAACCCACAATTACCTTTCGAAATGAAAACAGAGACAGAAGGGATAGACAAAATCATAACAGGAACAGAGGACAAAGTAATTTAAACCGGTAAGGGGACTTACAAAATTAAGAGAAATACAAGCCCGTAGGTCCCGCTACATCGAAAAAACAGGATTATAACATAAAAAATAAAGCAAACAAGGAACTAAAAATAATTAAACAAAAACAAACAAAAAAGACAGAGATAAGAAGAAATGAGAACGAAAAAAAGATGATTAAAGAAAAATTAATTGCAAGTTGTAATTCGGGTAAAAACAATGAATTACCAATATGGGACTTAAAAATAAAGAAAGATATAATTATACCCAGCCTTATTGATAGTGGGGCTAGTATAAGTTTAATATCCCCAGGGGTCTTCGAGAAAATAAAACAGACAGATAAAAAAATTAAATATTTAGCTAACGCTATAAAAATTACAACTTTATCAAACAAATCGATTCCTTTTAAACACTGTGTAAAATTTAAGTTTAGATTTAACAACACTTTCTTAAATGGCACATTTTATGTAACTAAAGAAGAATTTGACCGTAATTACAAAAATATTTTAGGATACGATTTTTTAAAAAGTAATAAAATAATTATGGATTTTGAAAATAATACTTTTAACCCGCGAGGACGCGCGCAGGGCCTAAAAGACCCTGAGTGCGTATGGTTTTACAATTGAAACCACTAATTTTTTTAAGTAACCTTCAACTTATTTTATCGCAAAATTTCTAAGAATTGTCTCCAACATAATAAAGTGACTGTTATAATTGGATTTTATTGGTGGCAAAGTTAAAATCATTCATACCTTGAAGAGCGCGCGTTCTCCCGGGTTAAACTCAATAACTCAATTATACAAATAAATCCTAACGAAGATCAAATTACTGAGGTAAATGAAATTAAGCCGATACGACAAAATGACGAGTTTCAAACAATACCAAAACAAATTCATTCTTATCAATATAATAAGATTCCGAAAATTAATACACGAGTATTTGTAGAAAAAAGCATTACTTTGAGACCCAGAGAATCGAAGTTAGTGAACTCAATTTTTGATGGCAAATTAAAAAACGGACAACATTTTTTTCAACCTAAATATAACAACAGTAAATTAGTAATCCAAAATTCAGTTCATGAAAATAAGGATAACGAAAATAATTTATTCTCAATATTAGTACAAAATAAATCTAAACAATACTTGAGACTTCACAAAGATCAGGAAATGGGAAAAATTACCACTGATTTTTTATAAAAAAAAAAACAAAATAACTCAAATACTGATAGTATTTATGAAGTTAATAACTTAAATATCACACAAATTGGAGAATTAAGAAAAAAAGAACTTTCAGAGAAGGATTTTAAAGTTGATCACTTAACACCGAAGGTACAAAAGGAAGTACTGACAGTTTTAATGAGACACGCTACTGCTTTCAGCAAATCATATAAAACGCTAGGAGAAACAGATGTAATAAAACAGAACTTTAAACTAATGCATGACTTTCCAATACAAACGAAACTCTTTAAGTTAGCACATGGTGTAAAAAAATTCGCGGAGAAAGAAATTCAGGATTTATTGGATGCTGGTATCATAGAGCCCACGAATTCAAGTTATGCTTTCCCAGTAATTTTCGTAAAGAAAAATTCTACGTCAAAAACAAACGATAAGAATTTTATTAAATTTAGGATGACTATACATTTTACAGCTCTTAATGATATATTAGAAAGCGACCCATATCCAGTACCTAATACAAAAGATATTTTACAAAGCATGTCAGTAAAAAAATTATACACTGTCTTAGATTTGCATTCTGCATTCTTTCAAATAAAATTAAATGAGCAGGAAAAGCATAAATTAGCATTTATCACGGAAGATAACCATTTTCAAATAACAAGGATGCCTTTTGGAACAAAAATTTCAACGAATCAATTCGCTCGTTCAATTGATATAGTTTTGGGAGACTTAAAAAAATACGATATTCAATACTTTATTGATGACATAATTGGTTCAAATGATGTACAACAAATGCACATAATACTAGAAGCAGTATTAGAACAATTAGAAAAATTCAATCTTACAATTGAACCGACTAAACTAAAATTATACATGCCGGAAATAGATTTTTTTGGGATACAAAATTAGTGAAAAAGGATATGCGCCCTCACAAAAAAATATACAAAAAATAACAAGCTTCCCAGTACCCACATCTCAAAAAACAGTTAGAGCATTTATTGGATTATGCACATATTTTAAAGCAACTATACATAATTACGCGGAGATAATAGCGCCACTGACGGATCTCACTAAAGCTAATACAAAATTCAAATGGAATGACAAAGCACAAGAATCATTTGAGAAAATACAAAAAATTATAATGGAACAACCTACTATTCATCCCCCAGATTTTAGTAAAGAATTCTATGTACCGTAATTTCGGGTGTATAAGCCGCAGATCAAACAATTCTTTTTCGACCCAGAATTTTTTAAGAAACAAATATAACTAGTTAGATCGCCGTAAATATTTGTCTTCAATCACTAAATAAGATTTCTGGGTCCAAAAAGAATTGTTTGATCCGCGGCTTATACACCCGAAATTACGGTAATTACAGATGGATCAAAAATTGCAACATCAGGTATATTAGCACAAAAACAAGGAGATAAAATGATCCCAATCGAATTTACGGGAAGAAAATTAAGAGACTCAGAAAAGAAATAACCAAGCATGCAGATTGAGCTTTTGGCAATCTACGAAACCATAACATATTTTAGAAACATTCTATTAGGACGAAAATTTTTTCTGCTAATAGATTCAAAGGCATTAACGTACCATTTACAGTTAGAAAAGCAGCCTGAGATTGTAGCAAGATGGTTACTAAAATTACAGGATTATGATTTTGAAGTATCGCACATTGCAGGTACCCATAATCCCGCTGATTTCTGTAGCAGATCGGTACATGCTCTATCAATAGCAGATGATTTGGACAAACACCTTTTCATGGTAAATAAAAAGCTAAATGCAGATAATATAAAAAAAGAATAATTAAATGACCCAAAATTAAAAGAAATTATTGAGGCCTTACAACAACAAAGAAAAGTAAAAAAATATGAAAAGCATACTTTAAATAAAGAAGGAATATTAATTCTGAAAAATTCACATAATTCAAATAATGAGGAATTATATATCGCACCGCAGAGCTTAAAAGAAGACATTCTAAACAGTGCACATGCCCCACGTTTTGCTTTCTTAAAAACTTATGGTATTATAAAAGAAAGATTTTTCTGGTACAGAATGTATCAAGAGATAAAACAATTCTGTACAAAATGTATAACATGCAACACGTTTAAACAACATAGAACGATAAAAATTCCTTTTAAAACAATGGAGAAAAATTACCTCCCAGGGCAAAGATTGGTATATGGCATAATTGGACCTTTAATTCCATCTTTAAATAGGAATAAATTTGTACTGACGGTCATAGACACCGCCACACGGTTCTTGCAAGCATTTCCACTTACATTGACGGACACTAGGGTCATAATCAATGCTCTAAATGGTTACTTTAGCGCATTCGGATTAGCAAGATATTTTTCCACTGATAATGGATCTTACTTCAAATCGAAGGATTTTAAAGATTACATGAAAAATTTATATATCGAACAAATCCCCTCATCAATTTATCACCCCGAAAGCCAATCGATTTCGGAAAGGATTAATAGGGATTTAAAAGCTTCAATAGCAGCTATGTGTAATAAAACTTATGAATGGGATACAAAACTTCAATATTTTATTTTGATGCATAACTCAACTGTACATAGAATAACAAAATTCTCTCCAAGCATGTTATTTTTTGGAAGAGAAATAAAAACGCCTTTCACAAACTTTGAAGTACATGACATGACTTTTTATAGCAAATATATTCAAAATAAATTAAAACATGCATAAAATAAGAAAAAAGGTTATCAAAAATCAGGAAATGGCAGATAGGGAATTAAATAGAAATTCAAAAGCAACACACAAAGAGTTACAATTAGGCGATGAAGTATACTTAAAACTGCTGATAAAACCTAAAGCGTTACACCAAACATTTTCAGGCCCATATGTCGAGAGAATTTTCAGGAATGACAACTATCTCATTAAAAACAGAGATAGACTAGATATAAAGCCTATTAGAATTCATATTTCTAAATTATTTGCGCCCAATATGGCAAGCAAAACTAAAACAAATAATCATTCATTAGAAAACACAAGTACGTAAATAAATAAATAAATAAAAAATAAATAAATAAAAATGTATAATTCAAATGAATCATTAAAACTGATTCACTTGTCTACTGAAACAGTCGAAGTTTTCTACAAAAAAAAAAATCATAATTCATTGAACACATTAGCTTAAATTATAAACTTCTACAATTAAATACTAATGACTTCTAAAAATGTTCGACTTTCATATAATAGACACAAATAGAAAAAATAAAACTAAATAAGTAAATAAATAAATAAAAATTGGGTAAAACAATTAAGATATTTTTAATAATAATGAAAAAAGATAAACAAAAGAAAAATCTCTAATACACAACTAAACGTTAAAAGTTTTTTTTCCTCATGGTCTCACATTATTAATAAATATATATATATATATATATATATATATATATATATATATATAAAAGGTAAAATAAAACTGGATAATTCATGGTCGATTAATTTTTCATTAATATTCAGCGTAAAAATGGATTTTAAAACAATACGAACAATAATAACAGTTAAATAACTAAATAAAACAAAATAAAATAAAATATTTATGACAATATATAGATATAAAAAAAGGCTATATTATAATCTCATCGAAAATATATATTTCGTACTTCCTGGGATGCAAATTTTTATTGCTGGTCGATAGTTTGCATTGTACAAAAAATATTTTTTTTTTGAGATTGTATGTAAATGAGATTGTCCACAGAAAATATATTAGTCATAAAGATTTTATATAAATAATCATATCTCATTAATTAATATAGCAATAAAATTAGATTAGAACAAAATTTGAAATACATAAAGAAACTATTAATTACAAACTCTAAAATACTCATATGTTCTAAAAAGAAATAAATAAAATAAACAGAAAAAAATAAATAAATAAATAAAATAACTAAATAAAATAAAATTTGATTAATTTTTCACAACTCTCATTCCATGAAGAAAGTAACAATAAGTATAAAGGCGGTTCCATAACAACCAGACACAATAATCTAATAAAAATATTAATAAAGCCAGTGAGGAATAAATAAATAGACAGTCAATTAAAAAGAATTCAAGTGAGCGAACGTTTCAGTGACAAAAATTTAATATACGACATAGATAAAAGTATATATATATAAAAAAAGGAAAGAAGAAGTGATTTAGGATGAAGATTTTTTTTTCTCTCAAATATTGTTGATGAAAATAACAAAAACACTTTTTATGATTCAAAAAAAAAAAAAAAAGAGAGAGATGTTTCGGAGGAAATTTTGCTCTCATTTCAGAGATTAGTAAACTTTCAAAATTTTGCTAGTTGGGGAAGTTTGTTTTCGTTCATAGGCATAGTTCATAGGAATATAGAACATGCCAAGTAAAATACACACCCATTTCTGGAATGTTATAATACAGATATATATATATATACATATATATAAAAAAAGTTGGAAAATATAGAAAATATAGTTATTCCTAATACGAATACGTTTATGTATATATTTGGATATTATTTTTCAATAACACCACATCGGAAAGATTATATCTCTCATCCATAAATAATCAAGTATATTATTTTAGAATTTTGTATTACTTTGATATATTTGTGTATATATTTTAGTGTATCTTGTACAGGATGTTTTTTTTTCTTAAACAAAGGGGAGATAGCATGTAGTTCGATATTCTCACGACATTGTTAGAATAAATATGTACATATAAAGAATGATTTAGCACAACTAAAGCAAAAATATATAAATATTTGTATATATATATATATAAAAGAATTATTAATTAAAGTAAAGTTTTCAATTTATTTTATTCACTAATGTTCATTTTAAGTTCGTTTCATTCATTCAGGTAGTAATAATAACTTTAGGTTTCAGGAAAATGATAGAGATCCACCATCCCGTCTCTAGGCCCTGTCAGGCCCTTGTGGTAACATCCAGTGAGGGGCATCGACTGGGTCCGAGATTCGCAAACCGCTAGGCGGCTACTACTCCGGGCTCCCATCCGCACACCCCACCTTCACGTCACCTACGGCTATAGTGGCCAGCCCGTAAGCCGACCACGTTCCCAGCTATTGATGAGAGAGGTCGATAGCGACAGCTCTCCTGCTCATTGAGTAACCTCAATGGTGAACGGACACCTGGGATTTGCACCCATTGACCCATGACGAGCCCCAGGATGACGACGCCCACAAGAACGTCGAAACCAGTGACCCATTGCCATGGGACGACGGACGCAAATTTGCTATACGGCAGGCCCCACAAGGTGAAACCACTATAACAGGGAACACAATGTTGCGGGTTAGCCGTGAATGAAGGTACCCCTAGCAGGACCCTAGGAGGACGGGGAAAGTCCCTCCTGCACACATAGACATGTACTCGCTCTAGGGTTTTGCGCCCCCAAACCCTGCACGTGACGACTTACGAACACCCCTTAGGGTGCACCTGCTGCATACGGACACTGGGTCGGAGACTAGGTACTCGTGACTGAAACCTCGAGGGCCGAGAAAACCCCCCGTGGTGGCTGGAGAAGCCACCCAGTCTAGGCTTTTGTCGCCCAAGACCCTCCCCACTCTCCCGGCAAGCCAGGAGGGGTCCAGAGTCTCGGACTAGGTGCTGGTAGCGACACCAGGCGGGCCCAGAAAGCTCCACCTTCACTGCATAGACACAGCCTCGCTAGAGGGTTGGTGCGAACGGAACCCCGCGCGCCTCGCTCCGCCCCCCGCCCTCCGGCCGGGGAGCCGAGCGGGGTCAAAACGAGGCCCCGCCACGCACTATCGTTACCTCAGAGCCCACGTTGGTTCCTAGACCCGAGGGCCTCTCCCCGTGCAATGTGGACTCCTACCAGAAGAGTGAAGGTACCTCTAGCCAAACCCTGGGGGACGAGGAAGGTCCCCCCACGTCATCCGAAGCGACGACCGGCTCGGGGGTTAGTAGCGGGAAGATTAGTCTGAGATACTGCTAAGTCTGTATCACTGGACGCAGAAAACCCCAGTCCCGCCTAGACACGTCAGACTTGATCGGACCAAAGAGTTCACCAGGGGAAGATGTGCCACTGCTTTAACCAGTGAGCGTCCGGCACAGGACTATGTGGTGAGTGGATCAGGAGGTGAGCCTGCCAGCCAAACTCCTCCCATGGGTGCCAGGCCGTGTGGGACAAACGCCGCCACGGTGCCCTTCCGACTCGACCTGTCCCTTGGTTCGAGCGGAGCACCCCCAGTCTCCTCCCACCTAGGAGCTGGCACACCACTACTTCCGCTACAGAGGTGATGAGTGGCTGAGTTTCCCGGCGGATAAAAGTCACACCGGGCACTGGCCCATGAAAGGTATTTTTTTAATTAAAGCTATAAACTTTATGACTTTATAACGTTCGGTGAGAACGAACGGTTTTAACAAGGAACACACAAATGGGATTTCAATTGCTCACCATAAAAACTTCAGATGATAACAATAGCAAAGGTTGTAAAAAAAACCAGACTGTCTCCAACTTTGACATTACGTGCAGAAGCCAACAATACCAGAATTTACAACCTCGAGCCCCAAAAATTTACGATTCCCCTGTGTGGTCAAAAACATCATCTGTGGGAAGAAGGCTGGTCACACAGAGGAGAATAAAGCGGATGGTCCTCCTACTGGACAGGGGACCAATGAGACGCGGAAGTGCAATTAACCCCAATTAAAACGTTTGCAAGGAAACCAATGACAGAATAAAGAAAAGGGATTGGAAGTAATCAAAGAAAAAAAATGCTCTCTCAGAGAGAGAATTTAGCAGATTCGGAAGGTATTTTGTTCTGCCAGTATGTCGTCATGAAGAAAGGACTTCGAAAAGAAAATCATTCCACTCCGATGCGGATGTTTAAGTGATTTTTTTTTGGACTTGGAAAAAAACAATATGGAGTTTGTGAATAGATGGCAACCAGAGCTCACCGGACCAGATCCCCTCAGCGAATTATAAGGAAGCAGTGCTTGATGGGAAAATTATACGCTTGAGTATAATAAATTAATTTTTACGCTTTAAATAGTTTGTGAGTGCAAATGGACATCTATAATTAAAGCCCGACCTGTCTGACAGACATTCATGATTAGTGATCTGAATCTCCAACAAACATTTATAATTACTGCCCTGCATTCTAACGGACAATTATGAATTGTGTGTCTTCAGTTGTGCTGTGTGAGATTGCCGCAAACATTCATAATTATGGCCCTGCATTCTGACGGACAGTTATGAATTGTGTGTCTTCAGTTGTGCTGTGTGAGAGTGCCGCAATTTATTTTCTTCGATGGACCCTTCCGTGGATTTAGCTTCCCACTGTTCAACAACAGTGAGAAATTTAGTTTTTCCTATGTGGTGTTCCTAAATTTTAAATAATTCTTTTGCTCATATTTCAAAAAAAATTATTATTAAAATTTAATTGTTATCTTAAAATTGAGTAAGGAATTCTCAAAAAAAAAAGATTCAATGAAAATTTAGGCTATGCCTTTTTAGTTGTGCTGTGAGCAATTGTATAGGTTTATGATAACATAAAATGTAAAAAAAAAAGATTATTATGAAATTAATACATTTTCGAGTGGTATTATCTCATTGTGTTTCTAATTATGAAAGTAATATTTTTGAATGGAATTTTCTTATTGTGTTGCTAATTATGAAATCGATATTTTCGAATGGTATTTTATTATTGTGTTCTGAATGATAAAATTGTTGTTTTGAAATAAATATTGGTATGTACATAGATATCCTTGTTTTCTTTGATATTTTCTTTTCTTTATTTCTCTTTAAGTAATTTAATAGATGCAGATTCTTGATTATTAAAAATAATTTTTTTGAAGACAGTTAATTTTTTATATTCTTATTATCTCCTTAAAATACTGATTTGCAAATTTAAACGTTAAATAAGTTGAGTCTGAGCTATTGCGATTTTCCTTTATTTAAATTATTGATAAGTTTAAAAGAAAACAATTTTTATTAGGTAATATCCAGTTCAATCTCTCACAACGCGGATTGGGATATTATCTTAATATTATTTTATTTGTACTAACCACTACCCTTCGCGTACCGTGTAATGCGGTGTAATTTTCCTCACCACAGTGAAATCGCATGTTACAGTATTTCATTGAAGTTTTTATGCACATTGTGTGTGTTCAAATAGGAAATGAAATATAAGATACATAAAATTGTTAGTTTTGAAACTTTTATTCAAACCGAGATTTTTTACACTTTCGGAGCTTAAATGTTCAAATAATTGACTGAAACAGAAATTTATGAACATATTTATTTTACAATAAGAAAAAAGCCCAAATTTCATATATATTTTAGTAACTGGAAATTTTTTATTTGAAATTCTTGGATCATTGGACTTTTGGCAGAGCTGCCAAGTCTCCGGCTTTTTGCACACCAGTAATATGGTGTGCAAAACCCATTACTGGACCATTTTGCACACCAATATCATGATACGGAAAATGTTTTTATTTTTAATTGGAACAATTTGGCGATCTAGACGAACAATATTTTCTTTAAAGTAATCGTGATGTGGAAAAAGCCGGAGACTTGGCAGCTCTGACTTTTGGGTACTAAAATTCAAGGATTTCATAAACTTACCTCTTGCACTGAAAGGGTTAAATTTGATTAAAAAAAATACGACTTTTGAAGACATTTTCCTAAAATTACACGAGGATTAAGGGGTTACACAAAGTAAAAAATTTTTTTGATTTATCACACAATTTTGGATTTTCTGAATAAAAACATGCCATATTGGTAACCCTGCAAATTGGGCAGCCCTGAAACAACAAATGGTTGAAATTTATATCTCTAAGCAAGAAGAAGAAGCAGTTCATATCTGTGGTATCGCGTGGCTAATCAGCGTGGCGAGTGGTCAAGGAAAAACACAGTCAATATTGATATTAACCCGGGAGTACACACACCGGGTCTTTTTGACCCGGAGTGCGTATGATTTTTGCAATTGTAACCACTTATGTTTTAAAAGTAATCTTCAACTTATTTTATAGCAAAATTTGTAAGGATTGTCTCCGTCTAAATAAAATGACGGTTATAATTTGATTTTATTAGTGACAAAGTTAAAAACATTTCAACCCTGGGTAAAAACGTGTTCTCCTGGGTTAAATACCAATATTTTGTCCTTGCTCTTTCCGGCACAGACAAATTCTGTTAGTAAAATGAGAAATTATCGACTATCAACAGAATTTACAAACGATTTTTTTCGAAATTGAGAATCCTTTAATTTAAGCTTTCACTGTAAAAGTAAATTTTTTTAAAAATATTATTGGTGCAATTTGCAAGTTTGGAATTAAAATTAGGTAACGCGGACTGGGCACAGTGTTCCGGAAAGGGTTAAATGCCTAATCTTATTTAATAACATACTGATTCAGATAAAAACAAGGGGAATTTTATCATTTCAGAAAAGTGGTGTCAATTAAAACATCTGAAATTTCAAATTTTAGCCCACTCGCAACACTGTTTTCATACTGAATGTATATTCTTTCTTTCTTTTTTTTTCAAATTTTTTACAGTAGTAAGATTAAACCCCTGAGGGGAAAAGCACTTCTGTTCCTAAAATGTTCAAATGATTGATTGACACCAGGAGTCATAAACAAATTTATATGATAGTAAGTAAAAGCTATTTTTCACGTACTTTGTAAAAAACAAAACTTAATACTAAAATTCCGGTGTCAATGTGGCTTAAGGGAATTAAAATGAAGTGGTATATATAATATACCGGTACCCTTTAAGGGGTTAAGGGACAATAGCGCTTCATTTGGAGACACAATTTGACAAGCCATTCTGCCTTTCTTTCTTTTTTCTTAAAGAACATTTCTCCACTTAGCGATTAGTTTTAATTACAATTTTATACGCTAATTCATCATTTATAAAATATTCATACTACTTTAGAATACCTGAAATGTTACCCTCCTTAATCTTAGGCTTCAACATGAATTGCAAGCATGGAGGTGTGTTACTCAGAACACTTGAAGAAATTTTAGTCCACGGACGTGCTGGTAATGAAAAATGGGAATTATCACCAATATCTTTAGTTTCCTATTTTTCAGAGTCAAAACATCCGAAACTAGTCGGATGTGGCCATCCAAATTTTTCTTCTGACTCATTCATGTTAATACATCAAAAATCGCTGCTGCAGTGTCAAAATTAAACGACAATCTATGCCCATCGAGTGGAATCTAAAGGCATGAACTTTCGTGGATTCGTTCATGAAATATTACTATTAAAAAGACAGAGAAAATGCGA
The DNA here is from genome assembly GCA_964019185.1 of Maratus speculifer. Lineage (NCBI taxonomy): Eukaryota > Metazoa > Arthropoda > Arachnida > Araneae > Salticidae > Maratus > Maratus speculifer. The sequence continues at coordinate 268,934,132 of OZ025293.1, read as the reverse complement.
CATAAAAGCGCTGATTTACACCAAAACACGATCAGCAATAATATTTATCAAGGTATACATTAATCAGAAGTTTGGTGAAAATTCGTGCATTAAATGTAAATGTAAAGCTGTTGCAGGTATTCCTGAAAATCTAGCATAGCTGCGCCACTTGCTGAACGATTGACGCCAAAACATAAACAGAACCAGTTTCTATCAAGGATTAACTGATTCTGAAGTTTGATGAAATCCGTGCATTAATTTTTGAGTTAGAGCTATTGCATAAATCGGGAAAACATCATCATAGCAATGCCAAACCTTGAGCAATTTACACCAAAAATAGGACAAGTTCCTATCAGTGATTACCTGAATCTGAAGATTTGTGCAAATTCACGCGTTAATTCTTGAGGCAAAGCTATTATGGGAATTGGGTAAAACTCAGCATAGCAGCGCTACCTGATGAGCAATTGACACCAAAATATAAACAACATCAGCTCACGTTAAGATTAATCAGCATCAATCTCTATTAGGGACTACCTGAATGTCATTTTTTATCAAATTTCATGCATTGCATTAGGTATTTAGATATAGCACCCAAAGAATTTATGTCACACACTCTCTAAAAATGAAAGGGGGGATTTGGCTTCTCAAGAAAGTGCTGTAATTTATTGAATCGTGAATGAGTTGTTTTTTAAATGCTTTACTCATCTTGATTTAGATTGCTTATTTAAACAACACATCTTGATTTAAATTGTTTAAAAACAACTCACTCACTTGGGTTGTTTTAACTCTTTATGAGAAGCTGCCTTTCAAAACGTGAGATGAGCAAATTTCGGCTCAACTTGATTTATTTTTTGCTGACATTTTAAGAGAGTACAGACAGACAGAGTCACAGACTCACAAATTCACAGATAGACATTCTATAATAGCATGTGTTTGGAATCTCTGACTCTTAAAACGAGTAAAATCGTCGAAAACCATAATTTGAAATTTTTCACGAATTTAGTACTTCCTTCTTCTAGACAAGAAGAAAATAAAAATTGAATCTTCCAAATCCTTTCTAGATATATCAACACTAATATCATTCTCTTCACTTGAGCTGGTCATCATTGAGATTTATAGAACAGTAGCCCAGATGTATTCAGATTTTAAAGAAGTAAAGCACGTGTTTCAACTCGCACATTTTTTTTAAATTAAGCATTCCGATCTTAAAAACAAATTTGTTAGCTAAGAGTTTAGATCTCCGAAACGTTCAAACGTACCTTTACCACTTGAGGGGCTATGGATTGCATTTTATTCCAACTAATTTAAATATGATTCGCGCAAAAAAACCATTTAAATAATTTTTATATTTTTAACTTAGGGGACAAAACATTTAAATATTGCTTATTTTAATTTACAATAAAATGCTTTGGTTATTCTTGTGAGAATTCAGTATTACAGACACATTATTACCTGCCCCTCAAGGATTAATTGATCGATGCCGCCATATTGACGATTATGATGTTCAAGACACAAATTTTGTAATTACAAGAAATAAAGATTTTTCTTCAAAAATTTTTTATATGAATATGAGATTTTGAAATAAATATGGAGGCCAAACTGGCATCTCTGTCAAATTTAATCAAAACGGATATAACCGACATCATCTCTCTATACAGTTTTGCCTTATTTCATCTTACTCAATATCTTTATAGTTAGGTAGTTATTTGATTGTCATCCCCTATTTTTAAAAAAATCTGATTTTTAAAATACACATGCTAAGCCAACTTTTGAACCTTTAAAAAATATTTAGTATTTGAATTGGTTTTATACACGATAAAATTATTTTATAAAAGGTTACGAAAAAAAAGTTACTTTTTCTTTCCTGCTAAAATTATAAACTAACGGTCGCAATTTTTTGCAATTTTTAAAAGTGACAATTTTTTTTCAAATACGGTAATACATCTGTTGATTATACTTGTTTAACCTTTTTAGTAAATTAATGAATTTCCGTAAGTTATTTTTTGCTATCAGATTTGATTTCCTTTTTATTTCAGAGAATAACCTTTATTTATTCGATTATTCATTCATTTTTTTCGCATTGTCTCTTTTGATCGTTAATTTGTTATTATATATTAATCGGAAAAGTTCTTCTGTTAATGAAGAATTAAGTTTTATTTCTTTAGTGTATTTCTTGCGGCACTTTGAAAGCAAATTTTTTAACTCTTAAGAAAGCTATATTTTTTAAAAAAGCCAAATTTTATTTATTCTTCCCGTTGATGGTTTGTTTATTAGCCTTTTACGCTATTGAGATCTTAAATGAAACATAAAAAAGTTGTTTGTGGTGTCTTTAAAGATTATTTGAAGTGACGTTTATTATATTTATTATATAGTTAATTTCCTTAATTAATGATTTTGTTGTATTTTTAAGAATATGGAAAAAGACTTAATATTTCCGAAAGAAGTACATTTTTGAGTTTATATTTAGAAATGAATAAATTTATATGTGTACATATGCATGCATTTTTTGTGCGGATGTAATTTGTTGAGATTGTTTATGAACTGTGTGGATTTAAAAAAAAAATCATTTTAACCTTTAACCCCTTCAAGGGTGGTGTTTCATTTTTGGGCCCCCTAATTTTAATTCCTAAATGCTACATTTGCACCAGGATATTGGAATGATTTTTTTCCTTCTTCGAAGTATTTGAACTAAAGATTTGCATACTTTGAAATAAATTTATTTTTAGGTTCTTGTGTCAATAGCTCATTTTAGCATTTTACGAATAAAAGTACCTTGCCCCTGTCAGGGTTAAAGGTCGAGCGCAATAATTAAAGCCTGCATTTATTTATTTTGAGATTATTTAGTGGCCAATACTTTTTTGAATAAAAAAATTCAACTTATTTAATATAAGAAAAAATAATGGGATAATAAAGCCAATTAGATAATTAAAAAAATTGGAATCCAATAAACTGAATAAAAAAGCAGTCTTCACTGCCCGTGAAAGTCACGGGCGCGAAAATTCGGGCTTAAAATTAAAAACTAAATGCGAAACTTAAAAAATGTACAATAATGATTCAAGCATTATACAAGCAAGTTTTAAGTATTACCTCTGCCTCAGAATAAAACTAATCCCTTCATTAAATAAAAATCTCTGCGATTTAAAAAAAATGAATGGAATATGGATGCCCATACGTGGTACCGTCAAATCATGGTAGGTAAAAACACATTTCCCGTATGACGTACGGGCAAATCAGGCAAGTGGTTAAATGAAATATATATATAAGTACGGTTTTCTGTATAAAACATATTTTTTAGTTTCATAAGTACTTAAGTTTCAGGGAAGTTTTAAATGTTGTTTATTTTTATAACACTGAATATCCTATTTAAATGGCTTTTTTATTTGTAATCTTTTGTATGAAGTCAATATACATTTAAATAAAATCCATTATTAAAACTGAACTTCCTTTCAAAGTATAAAAATAATGCTATTGTATTTATATCATTGATAAATTAATTCTTTAATACAGAAAAAAAACTTTTACAGATACATATTTCTACAACAGTAAATCCATAACATATAATATTAAAAGTTTAATAAATGAATATTGATAGAAATTCAACCAAGCATTTTAATGATTACCCATTGATATGAAATTAATAAGCATAATCTATTCCAGAAAACTTTTATCTTAAAGTCGATAACTAGTCTAGGCAGTAATTTTTTTTCTTTGAAAATCTGATGAACCGTAAGAAAAGTACCATCGAAAGAAAATATTAGAAGCTTTTTGCATGTTTCTGTGGTGCGTTTTTCTGATTTCTCTGTTGCAAAAATGTTTTTTAATGCTTTAAAATTGTGAAAAGTCTTCATTTTTTTAGTACATGTACTTTATTTTCAATGTTTTGTAAGGTTAGTTAAAAAATAAAACCTTCAAAGCTGAAACATTTCGGATAAATATAAGCATTACATATTATCTCTCTCTAAAACGCAGGGCTCCCAAATGGTCTACGAACTGAACATCAATAATTTTTAACAGAAAATTTCATGATATGTTTCTACAGAATTTGTGCACGAATTAACATTCAAAGGTAGTTTCCTGGCAATTTGCAATAAAAATACAAAAAAGAAAATTTCTCTAAGAAAATTGTGATATTGAGATGGCGGACCATTTGGGAGCCTTGAAAACGCAACTTTTCTTTGAAATATATTTCCCCTCTCATTATATTACGTTTCATTTAACATCTAGTTCAATGTCTGAAACAAATATATTTTTCAAAAGTTATACTATTCACCACAATTCAAACCGAAGGATATTTCATTTTTATAAAGTAATATGCAAAATTTTTTTTTAATTTAGTCAAGCGTTTTTTAACTTGCACTTATAGTTAAAAGTAAAATGCCTAAACAATTCTAACCTTTAAGAAGACATACCAATGGAGTTATGAATATTGAGGAGGAGACATATAGTGCACCGCCTATTCTAGTTACAAGTAAAGCAACTGAGGATGTTGTCATAAGAGGACTTCTGTTTTCGTCTTTTTTTTAATCGGATCATCCGTTTCTGATAATCGAAGTTACAAATTTTTACCGGCTAACTTCAATAAAAAAATCATATTTTTAAAAGCAATATTAACGTGAAATTTCAATCACACAATTTCCTAAAATTTTCTATTTTTTTTACTAGTGTCATTCTGGCTTGGTATTATAAACCTTTCACAGACACTGCCAGGAGGTTGTCAAAATTGGGCGGAACTACTACTGCCAAAATAAACTTCAACCAATAAAAATAAATGTAAGATTTTGCTATTAATTTTTATTAGTATTTTCTATTAGCGATACGTCTAAATAGGTAGAAATTTGCTACATAAATTTATTGGTGGAAGTTTTAGGTTGTCGGTAGGAACGCCATGCAGTAGCGATTACAGTTGAAGCTTCACTATTTTATGGATATGCAGCGGTGGAAAATTGGCGTAGGAGTGAAACTTACTCATACTACTAAAATTAACTAGTATTTTATGGCTTTTTTAATGAAGGAATTTTACAGATTTTATTAAGCTAAAGAATACTATACAAATTTTCTGGTTCAAAATTCTCCACCCATGCTCCAGTTTTACATATCAGGGTCCCAAATGGTCCGCCAACTGAACATCAGAATTTTCTTAGAGAAATTTTCATTATACATTTTTCTAGCATATTGCCGATAAACCAACCTTGGAAGTTCATTCTAGCGCAAATTCTTTAGAAACTTATCATGAAATTTACTTTTAAAAAATACTGATGTTCAGTTCGCGGACCATTTGGGAGCCCTGCATATCCACCACTGGATATGTCATTTCCTGATTCTTAATAGTTCCATGTCTTTAGCGTGTCAAACTATCCAATATGAAAATTTCATATCGGAGTTTGACATGGTTTCGAACGATACTATTGTTAGGTCTTTTCGAAAAATTTGTAAGATTGAGCAATATTGTCTTCCTACTTTTAAAAGGACATAAAAAATATCCTGCATTTATCTTGATTATGACTAAATATAGCATATTTTTACGAACATTGCATGAGTGCCTTTTTTCAGCTACTGTTACTTTACTTAATTAATTTCGTGTTAGATTACTGCGGCAAGCAAAAAAATTATAACGACGCGAGTTTCTAAATGGAATTTTTCTTCTCTATTTAAAGAAGCCTCTTCCGAGACCTGTCATTGTCAGTAAACTATGATGAAATTGTCTTTGAGATGTCTATTATTGGATCGCAGAAAGCCAAAAAATATTTCTGCTATCTGTGGCGTAACCAGGGTAGGTGCCCAAGTGCTCCGAATACCAGTAATTTTTTAAAGTTCTGTTCGCCTTATCTAACCAAAAAATTTTCTGCTACGATTTGAAAAAAAAAATTACAAAGTTATAGTTTTGGAGCACCCACACAGGTTACGCCACTGGCTTTTCCGAGGACCTGACTCTAAACACCATGGCTACATTTAGATCAGAAAATATCTATATTTTTACAATATATGAAAATACTTTCAAAGTAATTAAAAAATTTTACATGTAAGTGTTGCATTGTGAATTTTTAGTGATCCACAAGGCTTTGCAAATTATCAAACTTAAAATGTACAAAGCAGATTGTGGAATGTTTTTACGAAAAATCTGTGATCAAAAATTTTTCATGTCACATAATCGTGGAATATCTAAATATTGTTATGTACCATAATTTCCCGCGTATACTCCGCGTCTTAATTAATTCTTTTCGTACCAAAAATTTTATTTAGAAAATGAAGTCAAATAAATGCTAAGCAACGAAATGTCACTTTGTGTTTCAAAGAAATCGAGTTATTTGAGCTGCGGCGCATACGTTGGGAATTATGGTATTTTATGTATATATGCAGGGTGTATCTAAACTACTGGGCAAAACTTTAAGGGGTGATAGTACACATCAAAACAAATAATATTAAATGGGATACTAAGGGACCCAAACATCTTCCGAAGGAGATAGGCGCTATCAAAGTTTAGGGTCCAAAATTTTAAATGATTATAAAAGACGATAAAATTGATCGAATCGTTTGCGGTTTTCACTAAAACTATTCTTTATGTCAGTATTGTCTTGAAAATAAATTATAAAGATAAATTTCAAAAAATGCCGATAGAGGGCGCTTTAGACTTTGCAGTAACGAACAACTATTTTTTACTGTTATTTTTTGCATCTCATTAAAATTTTTTTAAAAGTTTAGACATAAACTTAAATTTTGAGCTCAAAATCTGTGGTTAAGAAGCGCAAACTGAACAGTATTCAATGAGAGTAGATAGGTTCAAATTTCAAATGATTATAAAAAACAGAAAAATTGGTCAATTGATTTGCAGTTTTCACTAAAATTATTCTTTTTGTCAGTGTTGTCTTGAAAATAAATTCTAAAAAAAAATTCTAAAAATTCCGATAGAGGGCGCTTTAGACTTTGGAGTAACGTACAACAATTTTTCACCGTTATTTTTTGCATCTCATTAAATTCTTTTCGAAGCTTAGACATAAACTTAAATTTTGAGCTAAAAATCGGAATCGTTGAGAGTGGATAAGTAGCGCAAACTGAACAGCTTTCAATGGGGGTGGAGAGGTTCAAATTTCAAATGATTGTAAAAAACGGAAAAATTGGTCGATTCGTTTGCGGTTTTCTCTAAAACCATTCTTTATGTCAGTATTTCCTTGAAAAGAAATTTTAAAGATAAATTTAAAAAAAATTCGTTAGATGGCGCCTTAAACTTTAGAGTAACCAACAGCTATTTTTAACCGTTATTTTTTTTTTAAATCTAAATAAATATTTTAAGAGCTTAGACTTAAATTTTGAGCTCAAAATCTGAACCGTTGTGAGTAATTAAGTAGCAAAAAACTGAACTGTGTTTGTAGGGTGGACAGGGTAACATTTCAACTCCTGCACACAGTTCAGTTTACGCTTCTTAACCCCTCCTAACGATTCAGAATTTGAGATCAAAATTTAAGTCTAAGCTTCTGCAAGCATTTAATTAGATACAAAAAATAACAGTTAAAAATTGTTGTTGGTTACACTAAAGTTTAAGGCGCCCTCTAACGGAATTTTTTAAAATTTATCTTTAAAATTTATTTTCAAGAAAATACTGACATAAAGAATGGTTTTAGAGAAAATCGCAAACCAATCAACTAATTTTTCCGTTTTGTATAATCATTTGAAATTTTAACCTTCCCACCCCCATTGAACACAGTTCAGTTTGCGCTACTTAACCACTCTCAGCGATTCAGATTTTCAGCATAAAATTTAAGTTTATGTCTAAGCTTCTAAAAAAATTAAATGAGATGCCAAATATGACGGTAAAAACAGTTTTACGTTACTAAAGTCTAAAGCGCCCTCTTTCGACATACATTGAAATTTATCTTTATAATTTATTTTCGACACAATACTGATATAGAGAATAGTTTTAGTGAAAACTGCAAATCAAATGACCAATATTTCTGTTTTTTATAATCATTTGAAATTTAAACCTACCCACTCCCATTGAACACTGTTCAGTTTGCGCTACTTAACCACAGATTTTGAGCTTAAAATTTAAGTTTATGTCTAAACTTCTAAAAAAATTTAATGAGATGCAAAAAATAACGGTAAAAAATAGTTGTTCGTAACTCCAAAGTCTAAAGCGCCCTCTATCGGCATTTTTTGAAATTTATCTTTATAATTTATTTTCAAGACAATACCAACATAACAAATAATTTTCGCGAAAACTGCAAACGAATCGACCAATTTTTCCTTTTTTTATAATCATTTCAAATTTTGTACCCTAAACTTTGATGGCGCCTATCTCCTTCGGAAGACGTTTGGGACCCTTAGTATCCCATATAATCTTATTTGTCTCGATGTGTATTATCACCCCTTAAAGTTTTGCCCAGTAGTTTAGATACACCCTGTATATAATTTATTTATTATTGCTTCAGTAATAACACAAATATACCAGAAAACTGGAAACTTTGAGATTTACAAATCGCACTTGAAAAAGAGTTACCACAAATTTTATTTGTTTTAGAATTTTTCGTTTTAGTCTAGATTTTTTGCTGTAGGATTAAAAGAGTGAAGTAAGTATGTTTATCATACTTTAAGCATCTTTTGAGAATGCGCATATGCACCACGGTCCCGAAAGGTTTAAAGTTAAATACATAAATATAAGAAATGAGATCGTATCAATAATGTTATGCGAATAATATGATGAGGAAGGTCACAAAGTGGCCGAATCTGGTTCATTTTTTATTGGAGGGTTCCGATCCTCACAAGTAAGTTAAATTACTTATTATTGTATTATAAGATGGTAGATAGTCCACAAATAAAATAAAAGGAAAATGAAATTCAAAAATTTCTCGTGTGAATTCCAATACTAGTGTGAAGCCGGTCCATTAGGGATGACGTCATACTTCGTGTCAAGAAAATAACGAAAAAGACTTTTTAGTTCGTCTCTTCGTGTCCTCTGGTCTTGAATGTTTCGATCGCAGCGGTTGATCCCCTAATACATTATCATTATCATATTTAAGTTGCATACGGTTCTGCATAAACTCTGCCATTTAAATATTAAATTGAAAATTGTAATCAGAAATAATATTTTACCCCAAAGAAATTGAAAGAAATGTACCGTAATTTCCGGTGTGTCATCCGCGGAGAAAGAATTCTTTTTCGACCCATAAATTAAATTTAGCAAATCAAGCCAAATATGTACTGCTATCTAAAAAGTTATGTTTTATTTTTAAAACATCTGCGTCGAAAAATAATTGTTTGATCCGCTTATTATACGCGGAAATTACAGTATGCATCAGAGTTCCGAGTTTGCAGCATGTCTTTTATCCAGATTCCTTTAATCTGGGTGGGCACGTGACGACCCTCAAAGAGCCAGAGTGCATATGATTTTTACTACGGTTACTACTAATTTTTAAAGTAATCTTTAACTTATTTTACTGCAAAATTTGTAACAATTGTCGAAGATTGAAGAAGGTGACGATAATTATTTGCATTTATTGGTGACAAAGTAAAAACCCATTCCCACCTTGTACATGCGCGCGTTCTTCCGGGTTAGAGCTATCCCACTTTTAGCACCAATGCTCGTATTTAACACTTTCCAAAAAAGCTGAAAAGCGTTTATGATTTCGGTATGTCTGGTCCAATGCCGTTTGTCCGTATGTTTGCACTTCAGCTCTCGCAAATATACTCGTATTGTCGTGAAATTTTTGACGTTTACTCTAAGACAAACCCATTTCAAATGAAGTTTCTAGCATGTTTAGTTTATTCAAGGGGACAATTATACGTTTTCCGTTATATGATGGTAATGGGAAAAGTCGTTTAAAATAAATTTTAAAGTTGTTACTATTTTTCAAACATTATAAAAATGAAAAGGCGTTTAGTAACTGCATTAAAATAAGCAATATGTAGAATATGCGGAGCATAGAATTGTTATTCTTCATTTACACGTACAGTCAATTGTTTTTCGTTACATCACGGTCAATGGGGAAAAATATTTTCAAAAGAATTTTTTAGTCGTTAGATCCTTTCGAATATAACAAAAATTTATTTTCATTTACGAAGTACACTAAAATATACATTCTTTAGAATATGCGGTGCAAGGAATAGTTATTATTCAATTACACGCCCACACAAATAATTCCATTGCGTAATGTAATAGGGGGTGGGAAATTTTTTCAGTGAATTTTAATTGGATTAAAATATATCATGAATAATGTAATCGATATACTTCGCAGAGACTTAATATAATTTATTTCATGTGTAATATGAATTTCATAATATTTACCGAGACACACAAAATATTTCAAATAGTATATTCTATACGAAGAACTGTATATTTGGGAAGATGGCAGGAAATGAAATTTTAGTTATGACATGCGTTTTTAAATATCACGACTTTTAAGCATATTATATGGTGACTATAAATTGTATAGTTTATATATAGGCCTACACAAAATAATTCGTAATTTTTACTGAGTATGAGCGTATAGGTAGTACATTTTGTTAAGAAAGGTATGTAGAATAGATAAAATGACATAAGGGCCACACAAAGAATATGATACATGGCAGTCTGTGGATGATAATTTCTGGAAATGTTATTTGAAATGTTTTAGGAGTATTTTAGTTTGAATCAAAATTTAGCTGAACACAAATGTGTAATAAAGGTACTGACAGGGTTCGTACGGTTCTCATTATTTTCAAGGTAAAATATCGGGATTATTCTACAAAAATAAATAAATAAATCTAGTTTAAACGCGCGAAATTTCTCACTATTTAAACAGTGTTTTTCAATGAAAAAATATTTGTATCGGAGAATTTCCTAGTCTAGAAATTCCGAGAAACTACAAGTCCTGACGAATTAAAGCTACAGGGCTGAACAAAAGTATTCAAGTACGTTTAATCTATTAGTATAAGTTTCAGAGAGAATATTTTTAACCTGTCATGCGTTTTCTAGCTAAACAAAATTTCCCATTGTATAGTACGTATATCAATCTAAAGATCATATACAAAGATGATTAAAACAACTGGAGTATGTTTAGCCAGTAACACTTTATTTCGCTAAAAAAAGAAATTTTGTTAAAGATTTCGGAATGTGTTGGAAATTTTTCATAATCTAAGCTTAATGCATGATTTTCTTAATATTTTATTCTGTCCATAATAAGGCAGCTATTAATGTTTAAAAAAACGGTAGCAGTGAGAAAATCTAAAATGTGAAATTTTAGATTACGGGCACCAGTATCAATTATGGCATAAATTAATTCAAATAACTAATAAATAGAACACTTACCGTAATTTCGGGTGTACAAGCCGCGGATCAAACAATTCTTTTTCGACCCAGAAATCTTATTTAGTGATTGAAGACAAATATTTACGACGATCTAACTAGTAATATTTGTTTCTTAAAAAATTCTGGGTCGAAAAAGAATTGTTTTGTCTGCGGCTTATACACCCGAAATTACGGTATATAGTATGTATAAGGAATAATGATATAATTTGCACACATTTTAAACTTGTACAAAATTCACACATTTTAAGCGATTCAGATTGAAAGATTCAAGATGATAAAATGTTTTAGTACCAGAAATATCGTAAAGTACTGGTCGTTATATCAAGGCGCCCAAATGGTCTGCCAACCGAACATCAATATTTTGTTAAGAAGATATTCGTTTTATATTTTTCTTGCAAATTGCACAGAAACCACATTCGGAGGTTAGCTGTAGCACTAATGCTTTAGAAACCTATTATGAAATTTTCTGTTAAAAAATATTGGTGCTGAGTTCACGGACCATATGAGAGCCCTGTTATATCTGAGGACAGAATTTTATTTCATTAAATAACGCAAATATTACTTTAGAATTTTTTTATAAAAAGTGCTTGAAAGACTGTGAAGCATACGATACCAGTCATAATTTTTTATAATGCATTCGTGACGAAAAAATTTATTATACTTTACAAAATTAAAAATGTAATTTTTTAACTTACTTGTGGTAAGATTTTAATCAATTGCTACAAATATTTACATTCATATTGTTTATCATTAACGTGTAATAAAAAATCTTCACTAATTTAGCCAGAAAAAATTGTAATTAAATATGTCGTAACTTTCATTAAAAAAATCGTGGTTTAAAGAAAAGCATGAAACTTTTCTCCCATGTTAATCTAAAAAACTTAGATTTTTAAAGTTGCGGTAGATTAAAAAAATAATAATGCGTTTTTAATAAATGATGATTTTTTTTTAAGTAAGTGTCACATAGAAATAACAAATGATAAGTAATTCACAAACTTCCTTCGAAAATATTTTTAATTAGCATTTCTTTCATGACATTTTTTAGAAAATGTAAAATAATTTTCAGCTATAGAATGTAGATTATCGTTGATATACCAATTGTTCTATAAGAGGAAGAAAACTTTTATTTTATTACATAAAAGTTTAATTGCCAACCTTACGTTATTGTTTTTTAGCAAAAATTTAAAATAATATACTGACTCTTTTTACTGCAGATTTTGTAGATTAAAAAAGCCAAAATGTTCTTTTAAAATTTCGTGATAAAAATTGGTTTAAAAGTTGGCAGTTATGATGTCCAGCCAGCTTAAATTGAAAAAAAGAACTAACTGCCTTTATTTACAAACCGTTTGCGATAAAATCAGAACAATGATGTCTTTAGAATTGAAATGTACTCTTCTTTCAAAATAAGATTGTAATTTTTAAATTAGTTTTCATCTACATACAATTACTGGCACCACAATCGATTTTTTAAGGATACATCTACATATCAAAACTAACCCAAACTTCGTTTTTTTCAATAGCAGTATCCATGTCTGACCTCAAAATAATTTCTACATCCTTTAATTAGCCTGAATCAAAAAGAAAATTGTATATATATTTAAATGTAGACTTTATATCCAGTCATTTGACACAAGTAACTTTCGTCTATATTAATTTCTTGCCGAGTTAATAGAGTGTGTTTACATTTTTTACCGCAACTGTACATAGTGTATTTTTGTTCATGCTTCGTAAAGTTAATACAGGTGAACAATTCAGCATGCGGATGGGAAATTCAAGTGCCAAACATTAATTTATACAGAGCCATTTTAACTACTATGCAAACTTCTTGTTTTAATAATAATAGTTATTTTGAATGATTATGGTATTTAAATAAGATCCATTAAATTTCTTTTACAGCCCATGGTATTTCATAACAACATTTTCTTACATTACTCCATAATGATTCCTTGAATGTACATAAGCTCTAATTATTAGGTTGTCCCAAAAGTTTATTTCGTTTTTCTGAAAAATATCAAACATGGAAATTTCGACAAAGGCAATATTTTATTGAAAAACGCTTGTGCCAATCTGTTAAACAAGGCTTCTTTTATCTTTCCGGTAATCCAATAACACCTTCTTTCCAAAACTTTTTTGATTTGGTGGCAAAATGGTTATCGAGGTGATTACTTATGCAGGGTTCGCACATTCCTTACATTTTGTAAGGACTCCGGCACCACTATTAATGATAAGAAAATTCATATTTAATTTTTAAGAAAAGAATTCGCAACCAACTCCTCGATTCGCAATTTTAGTTATATTTTTCTGCAGTGAAATACATTGAAAATACTGTAAAATTTTAGTGGTAGAGCTGTGCGAACCCTGTTATGTCATTCAAAGAATAATTTTTTTGGTGAAATTTTTTGAGCGATAGAAATAAATAGTTGTCGGGCGGAGAAATGTTTAGAGAGTATAGAAGATAGATCAGAATGTTTCAATCGAATGTAAGTAGTTTATTTCTGACAGTCAAAGGTACATGTGGAATGGAGTCGTCATAATCAAAGATAATAGCACGTTTGTTTGCTATTTTGGAGTGTTTCATGGCCATTGCTCCCTCGTTTTGCCTAGTTGACAGTACCGTAATTTCGGGTGTATAAGCCGCGGGTTAAACAATTTTTTTTCGACCCAGAATTTTTTAAGAAATCAGTGTAACTACTTAGATTGCCGTAAATATTTGTTTTTAATCACTAAATAAGATTTCTGGGTCCAAAAAGAATTGTTTGATCCGCGGCTTATACACCCGAAATTACGGTAGTAATTTTCAGAATTGATGGGCTGGTTAGGTGGTAGACGCTCGTAGTAAATCCAATTTCCTCAAAAAGAGACCAAAACTTTCTTCTGAAAGAATATGGCTCTAGCGACAGTAATAAGACTTATAGCTACTGCATCAGGATTGTTAGCGTTCCTGGTTGTTATAAAGTAACCAACTTTTGTCTACGGGGACCAATTTTATTAAGTATTTTTCTTTTGCAAATAGTATCAAAGAAAAACAATTTTATTTTCAGAAATTTTTGCAAGTTGAATTAAAAAATAGCACATGAATTGCAAACGAAGCTTCTTGGACAACATTATACCGGAAAAATAAAAATTCCTTGCGTTGGATTGAAATGTTCTGATGAACACTCCGTACTGTTTGGACATTGGTCTATCTGATAACTATTTGTTTTCTCTCAAAAATTCTCTTCAGCAAAAGAAAGTGTTTGAATGACATAAAAATTCACTTTCGTATATAGCACTTTGGTTGGAACCAAATCAAAAAAGTTTATGTAAGAAGGCATTACAAGACTCCTGGACACGTAGAAGGCTCGCATAATAGAAAATCACACATTTTCTTCAATAAAATCTTACCGTTTTAGAAATTTTCTTGCTTATTTTTGTCTAAAAAATGAAAGAAACTTTTGGGATAACCTAATTTGATCTAAGCAATAGCTGCCAACTTTTACGCGTTGGTATTACCACTAAAATTTAATCGAAATTTTTAATTTATTTAAAGAAAAGTTTTGGTGATTTAATAATGGAAAAATTACTGTTAAATTTTAGTGTTTTATTTTACATCTTTCATTGCAGATACTTTCACTATAATATAAGATGAGGCAAATTGGCGGTCAGAGCATTTGCAACCCCATTACACAAGATATTTCTCAACACTAGTCTCAACCGGTCTGAAGGAGCGAAAAGAGCCTATCACGAGGATTTTTATTTAATACATTTGTAATATTCCTGATTACCATTTTGTTCCTTTTTTCATTCAAACATTTTGAACTTTTGCCAGTATTTACAAACAGTAATATTTTCTTTATGATATGCCAGACATTTCGTGACTACAAAAATTGAAAATTCTTTTTTCCGAATTTTCAGTATGATATCAGGAATTCTAAATAAAACGAATCTCAAACTGGAAACCCGAGTAGAAGATATCATAAAATTTAGGAATGCTGCGATGCAAGTGTGTTACATTATAACTAAAATAGAACTCGTGAATCAATCACGTGTGTATTCCGTAGTAAGCAATTTTATAACTTGCGAAGTTATCACGAGCGTTACTCATGATTAATGCACAAGGGTTGAAATTAAGTAATAATAACTGTAACTTAACTAATTTAAAGTAATGAAACCACCACGTGTTACACAGTCCAAAATCTGTCGGCGACATGTAGGATTTATCCAATTAAAAATAATTTAATTAATGTTTCTATAATTTTTATTTTCTGGCTTCTTATATATCACTAATCCTTATTATAAATTTTCTCCTTGTTTAAATTTAGAACTACCGTGAGCTGTCATTATGACGGTTATCAAGTGAGTATGTTTCGCTTAGAAAAGTTGATTTCTAAAAAAATTTATGATACGAACAATAAAAACATTAAATAATAAATGTAAATTGTTTTAAATCAAAATTCTGGTGGGAAATATTTTTATAATACTTGACTGAAGATCTAGAGGTTTTAGTTTTGGTAGAAAGTTCTATCGCGAAATGTAGCATTCAGTAATCGGGGTATTTGATTTCTTACTAAAATACAGAGAAAATCTCATTAAATTTAAATAAGCGAATTTATTAAAATACTATTTATTTCGAAATGGACATGCCTGGTTCGTACAGGTGCTTAATTATGAATGCTATTATTTCTGATTTGTTTTTATTTGTTTACTTTCATTATTGTGCGATTACATAAAACGAAGATTACTTTTTTAATAATTGGTGTATTCACCTTGGGTTTATATTACCGCAATGTCTGTAATAGTGTTCTTTGTCTATTTTTATTGCATAGAAATATAACAGTTTTTAAATGTAATAGCAGTTTTTATAACAGTTTTAATAAAAATACATAAGTTTGGGATTAAATGAGATTATACAAAGCTTGCATTTAAATATTAATAAGAAATTTTCTGGTCTTTAATAGCTGGGAGCAGAATACTTAGAAGTATTGCTGTGCATAGTGATGGATTGTGTCGTTGAAATGAATCATTCGGAAGTGTGCAAAATCTTAGTTTTCAAACTACACATTTCTTTAACCCCTAACTTGAAAAATATTTCTGTAAAAACTTTTAAATAATGCCTATTTTTTGCGTCATTTACAGAATTTTTAATCTTTTACCATCCATATTTCAAAACAGGAACTTTTGCCTAATTGAATCAGAAAAAATGCTCAGATTAAATAATGCAAAATTTACAATGACTATTTAATGGTGAGAATAATAAATTATGATTGGCAAGACATGTTGCCCGCGTGACGTACAAGCAAATCAGGGAAGCGGTTAATAAATTAAGGCAAGGAATTAAAATGAAAGCTGTTAAACTTCGGGTTTTTTTAACAAACCATCCCCAGAAATCTTGTACGGAAAAGAACTTTTTCACTTTTATGTGGCTGTTAATTTAATTCCAATTAAAAAAAATCTTCTTTTTTACACAACATTTCTGAGCTTGATAGATGATTAAAAATATATTGAATGGCAGCTATGCTTTTGCGAATGCACGGATCGTTTGTCCTAATATTAACACATGCGTTGCGCCCATTCTTCAGAGAGGTGTTGTCATTTGGCTATTAAAAAAAAAAAAATCAGGTTTCTTTTGATTGGCACTCTTTTTGTGAAATGATAAAATATCCATCACTTACTTCTTTATTGTCATTTCGTGAAATCAGGCGAATTTTATCAATTAAGGTCTTGTAACTTTTATTAAACGCGATGAAATTTTCCGAAAAAATTCAAAGTTTTAACTCTAGAAAGGCGGGAATTTTTACTCAAGTTTTATGAAAATATTTAATACCAGAATATTTATTTAAAATTGTTAGAATTATTTAATTAGCCCCTTTTTTTCCCTTTGTATATTTTAAACATATTTTATAATGAAATTTGTGTTTCTAACCGAATTATACTCATTAGGTAGGGGCCAGAAAGGCCCTTCACCGTTGTTCTTGTGTTATTTAGTATATCTTTTAACCCCTTGAAGGGCACCGGTATATTATATATACCACTTAATTTTAATTCCCTTACGCCATATCGGCACCGGAATTTTAGTATTAAGATTTGCTTTTTACAATATACGCGAAAAACAGCTTTTACTTTCTATCATATAAATCTATTTGTGAATTCCGGTGTCAATCAATCATTTGAACATTTTAGGAATATAAGTGCTTTGCCCCTCAAGGGGTTAAACCATTTTATATATAAACACAAAATTCTGAATAGTGATTAAATTGCTTTATAATATGCTACCAATTAGAATATGATTAGCTTTTTACAGAAGTTGTGTACAGTTGAAATTAAAATATTTCTTTTTTTACTCCGTAAGCATTGCGCAAACGTACGTATGAACTATAACGAAATTTGGTGTACATAATAAGTAAATATGTGTGTTTAAAATGACCTAATTTTAAGTATTTACCATGATAATATTTATAACTGTTGATTAGTTATGACTATTTCTAATTGCTACAAAAAAGTAAAATTTTGCTTTTGTTTTACAAAAATATTTTTTTATAGTTAATGAAATAAATTTGACAGACTACTAAATCTTTTTGAGAAAACATAGATGCTTATGATATACAATAAATTAAATAACAATCCATACATAGGTTCTTAAGATATCATGCGTGCATTCACTTGCGGAGTTAAAAAAAGCATCATTTTAAATTCTCCAATATACAATTGTATTAAAAATCAGTATCTATACGTATTGTATTAAAAATCAGTATCTATACGTATTGATTTAAAAATCAGTATCTATTTTATCAATATTCCAAAGTTTATGTTTATACGTAAAAAATAATGAAGATACACTAATTCAAACTTTCCATGTTTCGTTGGTTTTCGACTACCGTAATTTCGCGCGTAACCGCACGTAAAAATCCTTGGATAACTCGATTTCCCACAAGAATTAAGTTTCTAAAAAATATTACTTGCTTGTGCTTAGCACGCATTTGACTTATTTTTTTCAATAAATTTTTTGAAAAAAACTTTACAAAGCTGCGGCGTATACGCGGGAAATTACGATAGTTTAACACTAGAACGCCCGGAAGGAGTCGATTCGACTCCAACCATACGATTAAATTTCAATTTGAGCCAGAAATTTTTTCTTAAAATAAATTAGATGTGTAACACGCAGATTTACGTTAAATAAATTAATTAAATAATTGTCACTAAAAGTTCTGGTGTGAAATATCATTATGAAACTTGAGTAAAATCTGCGGGCGTCGATTTAGAGGTACAAATCCCCTCAAAAATATGGGTCCAAACAAGAGACTTGAATAAAATATGTATCCAACTGGCAGCACCACTTTAGAGAAATTACGAGGAATGTATGCACCTGGTATACCAAATCAAGCGTATGAATTCTGTGTTAATAAAATAGGACTTCTTTACATTTTTAATAGAGTAATACTGAAACATTAAATTTTCACAGATAAGAATACAAATAATTGATTATATAATAAATAAATATCTATGTATATATACTGATGATTTTATTGTATTTTCCTCCTAAATTTTGCCATCTAATTTATAGTAAAAAACACAAAAACTTATACCTAGGAAAGAATTCTCTCTCGTCACATTTCTTTTTGCATCAGTGTCACTTTATCTCTTAACAAATGTCTGGTTGACATAGGTGCCATTTATAAGAAGGTCAAGAAATTTCTACTCGAAGGAATTCTAACAGACTGTAACGTTGCTGATTGATGAGGAAATATATGGAACATTATATTACTTACAGGTACCATGACTTGTTGTTTTGTTATAATTGGAAGCATTTATTTTTTCTTGAAACACAAATTTAATTTTATTAAAACTTTTTTACTATTTATATAGCATAAATATTTTAGTAACATTGAGAAATTTTGTGAAACAAATTCCAATTTACTTGCTAAGATTAATACAGTGCTCAGCAAAAGTTTATACACTGGTGTTATTTAATTTTTAAATAAAAAATACGATCTCTTGAGTTATACAAATGACTATACTTATTTTAAAATATATTTTAAATATTTTACAACGAAAATAATGGTTTTAATATAGGGTAATATTTAATTTAACTGAAAAAAAATGGAATTTGCATATTGAAAAAGTTTAGACACTTTTTTGAGTTTTTGGCAACTGTTCACAGAAAAATGCAATTTTCAAAGTCACTATCTCTCATGTAATGAAGTATTTAAGTTATACCTTGCTATAGCATCGGTTAGTGAAGATGCCGCGAGCTAAAAATATTCAGTCTCAGAGTTGGGCAAAATACATCGAAAAATCATTTTCAATACAAAATACAAAATACTTTGGTTTTGAGAACCTAAAATACAAAATACAAAATACTTTTCAAAAGAAAAAATTCAAAATACAAAATACATGTATTTTCAAAATACATTCAAAATACAAAATACATTTTCCAATTTTGAAAGTCGTTGGGTGTTGTAAAGTGCTTTCTCAAAACTAATTATGTTTTTGAAATTATAACATAATTTCCAAAATAAGGAAAACTAGAAAGAAAAATCATGCGTCCAGCATAGATTATGAAACATTTTCCAACGCATTCAGAATACTCTAACAAAACTTTATAGTTTATTAAAGAGAACGATAATGTCTAAATAAAGAATTGAAAAGGCGTATAATGCACTCGAAAACCCAATTTCTACTATTGGTATCAATAATTAAAAAAATATATCGGATATTTTTTTTGTGTGTGCGGGTCTGTATATGATTTATGGATTTGTATATACATACTACATAGTATGTCAAAAGTTTTTTCAGTTGAACGAATATTTCCCATTCAGCAATTTCCTTGAATTTACCAAATGTACCTAAGCACTTTTGTACAGCCTTGTATAGGATCTATAAAATTTAGATACCCGAAGTCATGTTAAAAATATTGTTAAATTTAAAAACGCTTATCATAACTAAAAACGTATTTCTAGCAGTTATTATTCATAGCCTTCAAAAGTTCAATTATTATTCAGTTTCTTCTTTAGCCAAATTTTTTCATGCACCTCCTGTAAATGAATGTTAAATTGTATGCACATCATATTCAACAGTAATCGTCATGTCGTATACTTCAGTGTTATATATAAATTTCAGCATAATTAAATTAGTGTAATATTATTAAAGTATACCATGAATGATTTTTTCCCATAGATAAATGTAATGAAAGGTTTTGTGTGCTCCTATAAATGAACTGTTGATGCTACACTCTCCATTTTCAATGAACATGCCATACTAAAGTCCAATAAAATCTTTAAATTTTATGGAAATCGGGCTGTATTTACGCGAGTTAGAGCTAGTGTTGAATTCAGAGGGTGGCCTGGAGGGTTATCCCCCCCCCCCCCTGGAGCAATGAAATGCCCCTTCAGAAAATTCGAGATTTTGTGCTTTTAATGGTTAAATTATTTTCATAATGGTCATAATTTTAGTTAAATTACAATTTCTCCCACTATTTCTCCCCATATTCACCCCATTTCTCTATAAATCCGCCTCCCCCCACGGGAGCCACAAAGTCCCTCCCGGAGAAAAGTGTCTGAATTCAACACTGGTTAGAGCACGGACAGACAGACAAGCAAACCGAATTCATGAACACTTTTAAACTTACTAGAAAGTGTTAAAAATGAAATGATAAGTGTCAAAATGAAACAAAAACGAAATCAGTCTAAATTCTAACAGAAAACTCATTTCATACAGAAACAAAAGTATTTTCAAAAAGGGTCGTTTTCACTTTTGACTTTTACTCCCTTTCGGCAACGTAGACATGCGGTTCATTTTCGGGTGTATCGAGTAACAAATAAAAAGAATATTGCCCAGTTAAACTTTTAGCACTGAGTTCACAGGCTATCAGCACTATTTATATATTACAGCCTTATTTTTTCAAGAAATAATGCCACTCGAAAAAAAAATAAGGGTGGATTAGCTCTCCCATTTCCATCCTTTATGCTTAATGATCGAATTCCCAAAACAAATCAGGAATACGACTTATATTAATGAATCTAAATATAAAATTCGAAGCAAATCGGATAATTCTGCATAAAACCTTTTTTATTTAATTTAAGAGGGTTAATCCCCCGTTCTCCTTTTTATACTTAATCATTACATCCTAAAAACTATTCAGGGATTTGCTTCATCAGAAAGAATCTATATCCAAAATTTAAAGCAAATCGGATAATTCTGCATAAAATCTCATTTATCTAATTTAAGGTGGGGGTGATAATGGCCCGCTTCCCCTCTTTATACGTAACAAAAGAACGCCAAAATTAATCTGAATAGCTCCTTCTCAGTATGAACTTATATCCAAAGCTTGAAGCAAATTGATTAATTGCATGAAAAATTCATTTTCCTAAATTAAAAGGGGTTGTCCCAAATCTATTTTTTATTCCTTAACAAATGGATCTCCAAAACAAATCAAGTAAACGCCTTTTCAGAATGAACCTATATCCAATATTTGAAGCTTATCGGTAAATTCAGCGTAAAAATTTTTTTATCTACTTTAAAGGCGGGGGGAGAGGGGGGTCCCTTCTGTTCCCTTCTTCTTTAAATTTAAGCAATGGAAACCCAAAACTAATCATGGAGATGCCCCATCAGAATGATCCTACATCTAAAATTTGAAGCTAATCGGTAAACTCGGCGTAAGAAAACTCATCTACATACATTAAAGTGGTGGTGTTACCTCCTATTCCCATCGCCCATTTATAGTTAACCAATGAACACACAAAACTAATTATGCAGACGCCTGTCTCATCAGGATGCCGCCTCATCTATATCTAAAATTTGAAGCTAATCGGTGAATTCCGTATAAAAAAAAACAATTACCTAAATTAAAAAGGAGGTCAACCCCTATTTTCCTCCCTCATTTATGCTTAACCAAGGAATACTCAAAACTGGAGACACTACATCAGGATGATTCTATATCTAAAATTTGAACAAAATCTAATAATTAAGCATGAAAAATCAATTTATCTAAATTAGGAGAGGGTATTGTCTCCCCACATTCCCCTCCCCCTATACTAACCCAATGAACACCCAAAATTAATCTGGGTAGCGCCCTTTCACCATAAACGTATATCGAAAATTTGAAGCATATCGGATTTTTTTATCATGAGTATCGCGTTACATATATACAGCACAAACGGATACGTAAGCTCTCAGGCTTGGATAGCTCGAGAGCTAAAAAATTATATGTACAAGTAAAAACTTTTTTTTTTTTTTTTTTTTTTTTTTTTTTTTTTTTTTTTTTTTTTGACGGTGCAATTGTTTTTAAAAAATTAGAAATTTTAAAAATTTTTTAAAAATTGCGCCTTTTTTAGACGATTTTTTCCCTACGCTAAAAATATCTAAACATATGTATGTCAATATACCTCTAATATTTTTCAAGCTTCTATCACCAAGAACAATTTTGAAAGGTTTTGACCAGTAGAAATTAGGCCCGGCCCGATCCGAACCTTCAGAAAAAATTAAGGCTCGTTCTCGTCCCAACCCGAGTGCCGAGAATGAAAGTCGGACTAGCTCGGCTCTGCCCGCGGACCGAATTCGGGCCCAGATCCAGTCCGTGCAGATCTCTATTGCACACCATGTCTTATCACAATAAAATTATTTTCTTGGAGGACTTTCATTGGGAACGGCAAAAGTGTTATTCTTATTTAGCGCTTCAGGAGCTTTTATAAATGATAATAACATTACACTCCTAACGTACGGAAAAAAAGAAAGAAAGAAAGAAAAGCAATAAGAAGTAAAACTTTTTATGAGTCCTTCTTGTCTGTCACGGAATATTTTGTTTTGTAATTCTCGTAGCAGATTTATTACATTATTTTTGTAACAATTCAGCATAAACTATACATCCTGTTCATTAACAGTGTTTATCATACCACTGGCTGAAAAAAGGTGTTTTTGTTAACATTCAGAAACGAATTCAAAGATTAAACAAAACGACAAGTATTTCCTGTTGCCAATCTTTGATTTGCGGTTTACAGAACAGCAAATTTTGAAATCTAAAAAAATGTATTTTGAGAGTATTTTCAAAATACAAAATACTTGGAAAAACCAATTCAAAATACATTACCAAAATACTTTCGCTTAGTCAGTTCAAAATACAAAATACAAAATACAAATGTATTTTGAAAATGTATTTCAAATACATGTATTTTCGATACTGCCCAACTCTGAGTCAGATGAGGTAATTGAAGTAGTGAAGCTGAAATGGAAAAGGAAGACTGTTACAGAAATTTCAGTTACATTGAATTGTCCAAAGCTGTCTGTCTATGAAACATAAGTCTAAGTGTGATTCCTTCAAAATATAACATAAATCTGGAAGACCTTGTGTGATCAGAAAATGAGATGATAGAAGGATCCATAAACTGGCATTTACACAAATGGTAGTTGCTAGTCGCATTAAAAGTAAGTTAGGACTGCTAGACTTAAATCTATCGTTAAATAAGACAAAATATCGGGCTTCTTAACTAGATTTATTTCCTATTAAAGACACTGATAAATCGTCTGGAAAATTACGGGACCCCTACAAACCCTAAATTCTTAGTAATTTTTTTTCATAAATAAATTTTAAAACTAAACTAAGAGTAATCATTCGAACTCTGTAAAGCAGCGGTATGAAAATGTGTCCAGCCAGATACCACTAAAATTTTATGGAAATCGCTGCCTTACCTAATCGTCAAATCTCTGCAGTTCAAGAAGGACAATCAAATTAATACTTAACATTTTGCTCTCGTATGTCCAGTCTGGTTGGACAACTTTTTTTGTTCCTAAATTTATTTTTGGCTCGATTAATAAAAGAAAATAAAATATGACTTATTTAATTAGAACATTTTTAGATGCGTTCGTATTTATGTAAAAACGTAGCACCCCTCGAGTCGTCGTTCAGTCCGTCCGTCTGTCCGCATATAACAGAGCAAAAGTTTTTCCAACCGAATAATTTGAAATTTAAAATGTATAATTGTTGCGTAATTTTTGACGAGTTATTTCAATTTTTGTGAAAAACAGATCCATAGTTTAATTAAAGCACAATAAAAAGAATTTCGTTACATTACGGCCAATGGGAAAAAATAGTTTCAAGTGCATTTTAATGGTATTACACTCTTTTGAACATAATAAAATTGATATCCTTCTATGAAATGTGCACTAAAATATATATTCTGTACAACCTGTAGTGCAAAGAATATTTCTTATTAATTTTCAAATCTCAAGAATCATGGGGAGATGACTGCGGTGCTCGGTGATACCATTAATGACTAGTAATGTAAGTCCAATGAGCTCCAAATACTCTGGACATCATAAAATTATGAATAAAATGGAACAGGTATATCCTCAAAGTGCTGAAATTTCAACTATAAGCAGTTTCCACGTGACTCATTAGTGCTTGGCCAATCTTCCATTAGTAAATTTGAAAAAAACTTCCTTCTTATTTAAAAGTCGTGTTCATGCAGAATTCCTATTACAACTACAAGGCTCGGAACGATTTCTTTTTACAATTAATAAGCCAAAGCATTTGTAACATTTAAACTCTGAAGGAAAATTTTATTTTATATTTATTTTCAAAAGTGTGAAAAAACTCATTTTGTGGTGATATTTTCCAGCAATCTGAGACAAAATTATTTTGAAAAAAATTAGTGACGGAAAAAACGCGGTTGTCCCGAGACCTATAATTACGACCAAAAACATATATTTATTTTTACTGGTGACAGTTTACATACTAAGACCTGCATTTCCGCCATATTGTGACAACCTAAAAAACCTCTTGTCAGTATCTGTGAAAAGGATTATAATATCTGGTACAGCTACCAAAAGGAAAAAACTACTTGTGAGAGAAATTTTGTATCAAAAAGGCGCATAAATAAGACGAAATTTTCTACTCAAATATAGAGGTGTAAGTTCAGCCCAACAGTAATCAGACAGTGTATTTCAAATTAGGAAAAAAACAACAACAACTGATGTATTGTGAGAACTTCCTTTGTTTCTCCACTTGCAACTTTTAGACAATACACTATATGTTTCTTTCTCTCTCTCATTTCTCCATTCCTACTGGTCCCTCTTTCAACGACCATACTTTCCTAAGAAAACTATTCGTGTGAGAAATACATTTGCTTTCAGAAAAGAGTTCTACTATTTTTTTAAAAAAATTATTCGCTGTATTTGATGATATCTATTTTACATATAAATAAGAGGAATGTTTGGATACCCTTGAGATAAAGTAAAATAAACTATTTTATACCAATGAAATATTTTGTTTTAGTATTAAGATCATTATATATTTTTTTAGAAAATAATATTCTGTAGTATTGTATTCCACTGTAATATTTAAAATAACTTGCGGTAGGTTCCAAATAATAATGAAATGTCGTAGGGAAAAAACATCTACTACCTATTGTATACTTGAATGTATAAAAAAAACATTTATGTCCACACGGAATAAAATGTTTTATACAATAGTTCTTCCTATTTCCTTTGCGTGCCATTCTATATTTCTAAATTAAGATCTGATTTCTTAGATTCTTATTCTGACGTTGTTTACCTTTAAAGATTATGAATAAATGCTACGCCAAAACGGTTTTCAAAAGAATTTCGAAAACTCTAACTTTCAGTTGAAAAGGCAAAGAAACAATTTTTTAATATATATATAGATATATTTAATACATAAATTATATGCATTTACAACTGTTACAGATAAAGTTTGTGTGTGAATGTGTTTAAAATATATTTATTTTATACTTTTATATTTCATACTTTTTCTTTTACTATTTTATGAAGATTTCAAATAAAAAAATTCTATGTAGGGGAGAGTGGGGATACTTGAGCATAGGGGATACTTGAGCCACCCCCTTTATCTCTACAGTTGTTCAATTTTTCTTTCTAAAACTGGCAACATGGTAACATATTTATAGTTCTGAACATGTAAAAAAGAAATCATATACCTTGGTACCATTTTTAAAGTATGGTGATTAACCCTTTGAGCTCTGCTGGTAGAATTTTCTACCACAAAATTTTAATTCTGAAATGTCACAACGACACCAGAAAATTCGACCAAATTTATTTGAAAAAGGTTTAATGCATTTTTTCGCGTATATTGTAAATCGGTTTTTTTCTTTGCAAAATACTGGTGCGAATGTGACATCTGGCTCAAGTATCCCCTCCATGGGGATACTTGAGCCACAATGTAAAAGAAAAAGTAAAAATTTATTAGACATAGAAAAATAGTTCAAAATTAATTGAAAGTGGTTTTCAATTGAAGAAAAAATATCAAATTTTCATTTTCAATATTTTATTTTGTTCTAAGAAATTCTAAAAATTTTTAAAAAAATTAAAATTTAAAAAATGGCTCAAGTATCCCCATCTTCCCCTATTCCTTAAACGCATAATGTTTTATTTTGCTTCAAAAACATTTATATCGTTCTCAGAAAGCTCTATTACATGGAAAAATAATGACAAAAATCAGGGATGGGTCAATCCATTTCAAGCGGTCAAGAAAATATAAAAATGGTCACTCGACCATTTTTAAAAAATCTGAAATTTTTTGTACAACAACCCTAACATGACGGAAGTTCAAAATGACCGTTATTTTAATTTTACTATTTTTTGTTTGTGCATGGCGGCCATCTTTATTTCATCGTGTTCAGCGATTTTCTCAGATACTAGGATACACAAAACTGTAAATATCTCGTCTTTTATTTTCCCAATTGAAATGGGGTTTGCATCATTTTGTTCAGAATAAAATAGGCTAAATGTACGATCGTAGAATAATTTTGAAAAATAAATTTTTACAGTTGAAATTCTAGCACAGAATTTAAGATTTTTTCCAAAATCTATCCGTTTGCAAGAGGAAATTTTTCGTGTAAGGAAAACTGTGAACCTTACACAATTTTTTTCTACAAATAGGTCAAAAGTGCATGTACTCACATACCAAGTCCCAGATCTGGGAGTTGATTTCTCTTTGCGAAAAAAATTTCGAAATTCGTCAAAAATTTCAAAAATCGCACTTTTTAGGCTTTGATATGTCAGGTGGGGCACGAGATAAAAATCTGAAATTCTGGTCTTTGATAGTATTGTGTTGTAGTGTTATGTACAAAAAATTTCAAGGAGATTTGACTACAAGCTGAGATATGACATGGACAATATGTGAAAACAATACTATCAAACTATTGTAACCTACTATGTAATTGTTCAACAAGACTGTTAATCTTACACAATTTTTTCTACTCATACACTCAAATTTTTACAGTTGAAATTCTAGCACAGAATTTAAGATTTTTTCCAAAATCTAACCGTTTGCAAGAGGAAATTTTTCGTGTAAGGAAAACTGTGAACCTTACACAATTTTTTTCTACAAATAGGTCAAAAGTGCATGTACTCATACACTAAGTCCCAGATCTGGGAGCTGATTTCTCTTTGCGAAAAAAATTCCGAAATTCGTCGAAAATTTCAAAAATCGCACTTTTTAGGCTTTGATATATCAGGTGGGGCACGAGATAAAAAAATGAAATTCTGGCCTTTGATAGTATTGTGTAGTAGTGTTATGTACAAAAAATTTCAAGAAGGAGATTTGACTATAAGCTAAGATATGGTATTAAAAATTTTTTAAGAAATGCTATTACGAGTACATTAGGAGAAATGGGATTAGTCTCTTTTAATACAATATTTACACAGAAAATATCGTTTGTTGAAAACTGTTAGATAATAAACATTTAATTTACAACCATACTATATATGATCAACAAAGAGCTTAACACTATTTACGAGAGATGTTGTGAGTTCGACCAGTTACTGTTGTTACTCCATTAGGCTGTTATTTCTCAAAATTTTATTTGAAGCCACCCAAGTCTTGTCATCCCTTGTTAACTTGAATGAAATTCTCTAGGTTTAATAATTGAAACCATGTCAACTCGATCAGTTGCAACCCATTGTCTGTAATTTACTTTTCCTGAAATGTGTTCCGAGTAAAATTGTTGCAGTAGCATTTCTAGTAGGTTTGTTCATCTGGACAAATAGTGTATTGGCTTAGCATACATTCTGAATTGTTTAAATCACACAGAAGCATTTGAAGAAGATATTTGTAATTAACATTTAACTTTGTACCATAAATAATTAATTTAAAATTTTGGAGGTGTGAACTACCCATATAGCACACTTGCTGTCCTGGGATTTGAATCCTCCCCAGGACATCCTGGGGAGGATTCACATCCCAGGACCCTCATCCTCCAGGCATCCCTGAGGATGCAGAAAATTCTCACCAGGAGGTCCGAAGGAACCGAAAATGTCCGCTTTACAGCATCCTGGCGCGCTCCCCAGGACCTCCTTCAGGGTCCTCCCCGGGAGATTTTTGGGAAGATTTGAGGAAGTGATATAGGAGGACTTTGGGAAACTTCAAGGTCACTAATATGTTAAAAAAAAATAAAGCTGTGATTTAATTTAAATTTTTTAAGGAGAAAACTCGAATGTTTTATTTTTTTCTATTATTCAGACGGATTTACATATACAGAGATTATTCAGGAACAAATTTCTTAGCTTTCTTTTTCCTGCTGGATTTGAACCCGAGTACCTTGGTATTCCGGACGCGCGCTCTGACCGTTATGCTGTCGGGTCAGTAAGGAATAAAGGTTTCTAAGGTATAGATGCATTTTTACTCCGCTTTTGAAACTTAAAACTAGGAAATGTCCTCATATTTTGTGCCTTTTTCATACACTCGACATAAATTTAAGTCAATAACTCTAAATAAATTGTCAATAATTATTTGTTATAACATAAATGTCTTCGAATTAAAAATTTTTTTAATGAAATTGTATTTTTAAATGATAAAAATGTCCTTTTCAGCTTTTAATACTTAAAATCCATTAAAATCGTTCAGTAGTTATAAAATTGATTATGAACTATATATTTTGCCACACAATGAATGATGCAAAACGTTTCTGATGATATCCCTTATAAAATTTAATTTTAGTTAATAAAAATATTATTTCCAGAAATTAAAATTGCAAGAGATTAAAACACATAGTTTCGTTAAAATTGTGAATTTTACAGAAATTTTAATCGATTTTTTGTCTCTTGGTGGTAGATGGTAGATGGGAGGTGCTGAGTTTGTACCCAATCGTACCCGTCGGCCTAATCGTTCGGAGTTTTCCACGGTTTTATTCGAATCTTAAACTTCCTTGCGTAAATACGGGTAGGTTCCTTTAGATAGACCCTCACGGAGGGCAACCCTCTTCCATTGATATGTACCTTGATTTTTTTTTATGATTGACAAATAAAATCTAAGTAAATCCTTTCAAAAATGAAACTTTTATGCTCTCTCTCGATCTTACTTTTTTTACAGAAATTTTTATCGATTTTTTTTCTTTTTACGCTTGGTTAAAGGTGCTCTTATTATACGAATTTATGAAAAAAATATGTAAATTTGCTTAGTCTTTTCTTTCCTACTTTTTACTCTTTGAAATATTTCATTGTTACAGTTTCATTGTGGGTGCCACCAGCGGTCAAGGGAGTCTGCTCTCGAAGGTGGTAGATGGGAGGTGCTGAGTTTGTACCCAATCGCGCCCACCGGCCTAATCGTTCGGAGTTTTCCACGGTTTTCTTCAAATCTTGGATTTCTTTGCGTAAATACGGGTTAGGTTCCTTTAGAAAAACCCTCACGGAGGGCAACCCCCCCCCTCTCTTGATATGTCTTTGATGATATTTTATTTATGATTGAAATATAAGCTCTAAGTGAATCTTTCAAAAGTAAAATCTTTTCGCTCTCTCTCTTATTTATTTTTTTTTTTTTTTTTTACAGAAATTTTAATTTTTTTACGCTTGGTAAAAGGTGCTCTTATTATATGAATTTACGAAAAAAATATATAAATTTGCTTAGTCTTTTCTTAAGCCTTTTCTTTCCTACTTTTTGCTCTTTGAAATATTTCATTGTTGCAGTTTCATTCTGGACCCCATCCGTGGTCAACAGATTCTGCTCTCGAAGCTGGTGCATGGGATGCGCAGAGTTTGTAACCAATCGCACCCGTCGACCTAATTGTTCGCAGTTTCTCAGGGTTTTCTTCGAATCTTGTATTTCCTTGCGTAAATACGTGTTAGGTTCCTTTAGAAAGACCTTCACTGAGGGCAACCCCCCCTTCCCTTGATATGTCCCACATGTTGATAATTGGCCATTCATAAATACAACCAATCAACAAACTCGTTTTAAAGTGATTAGGTATATTTTGACGAGTATTTATTAACAAATAATTAAATCCCTTACTTATGAAGTTCTTATACGACGGTACGAAGTTACAGATGTTTGGAGATTTACCACTTGTTGCGGGATTAAAAAATGCTGTAAAACCACTGTATTATTTTATAACATAGTAAAATATTAAAATTCTGTATTTTCATCAATAACACACCATTGTACAAATTTGTATAATTTTATTATACCAGAATTTGGTGTGAAAATCATTTGTAAAATTCTATCATTACACTGAAACACTGCTTGAGTTACATAAAATAGAAACTATTAATAAAATTTTAATTTGTTACAAAATCATTTTATTTTCTTATTGTTATAAATAAAATTACTTTTCATTTTAATCTCCATTTAATTGTCTTTGAAAATTGTATGACATCTTTATATGCATAAAAAATACAATATGCACCATTTTTCATTTAATTAAAGACGGGAAATATTTTTGTTGATTTCTTTACATGTAATTTTAGAAACTAAGATTTTAGGCAAATTAAAAAGCCTAAAAGAACTGATAGTTAAGAACTGATAGTTTTATTTAAAATATAATATGTTTTCATCAACGAATTATTGTTTGAAAATCCCAAATTAATATATGTATATATTTCTTTTACATACATTTACTAACAAAATTGTTTGTAACGCTTTTTCTTACAAATTCAGAAATAGTCTAAATTCTAATTCTTGGAATATCGCACTTTTTTCTCTCTCTCTCTCTCATTGAGTGACACGCGAAACGCATTCTCAGCTGACAACTGACTGGGGGGGGAGGCGGGATAATCTTGTTGAAAATTCAATTGTTGGAAGGTTGGGAAGGTGACTGCCTGAAGGTTGGGAAGGTCACTTGGGGTATTGTAGTGTTGCTTACATATAATATTCTCATGGTCACCGAACTTGGTCAAACAGGTATGAAGAAATTTAATTCAATTCAGTTGAAAACTGTGATAAAAGATATTTTCTTAGGAAATACAGATAAATATTTATCTGTAATTTCAGAACCAAAAAATTATTCATATATCTGAAGTTTCCAAAATAAAGACTTCATTTTATCTTTCAGAATTTAAATAATAATAACAATAATATGTTTGATAATCTGTAAAAGATATTAGAAAAATAATTTGTTATTAAGTACAACTTACATTTAAAAAAAAATATTAATAATAAATAAAACAAAATAAGTTAAACCTTCAAAAATGACATTTAAATTGATGCTTCTGTTTAGAAAACAATTTCTTATCTTCAGTACATGTATAAATTACACTGGATAAATAATTGATAACAACCTAAATTAAACTTTAAATTAGCGTGAATTTATATATTTTTAACTGATTTTATAAGAATGTATATTTTTGAACAGAAAATTTTTTCAAATAAATCATTTATTGGTGTGTGTTTGGGAAAAGGGGGGGAGCCAGAGCCTGATTACTAACGGGGCACTCTCCTACCAGTAAAATTTTATGGAAAGTTTCAACTTGTTTAAACGCCTTTTTCATTCGAAATTACTGTCATAAATAAAGGGAAAAATTCTATTTCTTTTTACTGGTAGGAGAGTGCCCCGTTGATAATCAGGCCCTGGGGGGAGCGGCTCAATATTTATGTATTTTAAATCCAAATATACCATTTTAAATTAATTATCTTTGATTTTGTGTTGTGTGCTGTGATAAATATGTCTAATTTCGTCGGGACACTTTTGTTTATTATATATATACCGGGTGTCCCAAAAATGACTGATGGATTTTAAAATTGAATAACTTGGAAACGGTGACAGCTATTTAAAAAAATTTTAAGGGAGGGTTATGTTTAATGTCAG
The DNA here is from genome assembly GCA_964019185.1 of Maratus speculifer. Taxonomy (NCBI): domain Eukaryota; kingdom Metazoa; phylum Arthropoda; class Arachnida; order Araneae; family Salticidae; genus Maratus; species Maratus speculifer. The sequence continues at coordinate 268,901,852 of OZ025293.1, read as the reverse complement.
GAGTTTTTTACCGTTATTTTTTATTTTAGTTCGCATCTCAAACAATAGGTGGCGCTGACGGCGATTGAAGGCCAGGTCGACGCTTCACTCAGCACTGATCATCTGGCCTTCAATTGCCGTCAGCGCCACCTATTGTTTGAGATGCGAACTAAAATAAAAAATTACAGTAAAAAAACTCCTGTCATTATACATAACCCTCCTGAAAATTTTTTTTAAACAGCTGTCACCGTTTGCAAATTATTGAATTTTATAATCCATCAGTCATTTTTGGGATACCCGGTATATATATATATATATATATATATATATATATATATATATATATATACAAAAACATTTAACATTTGACATTAAGATGCATCAGGACTCAAATTAGGTAATTTTCATAACAAAGTTTAAAAGGGTACTCATAAACAAACTTACATTAAGAATTTTTTTTTTTCAAAAATATTTTTACCTCTAAATATCAGAAAAAAATATACGATATAGAAATGTCTTCTATTTAGGGATTTTAGTGTATTGTTTCAGAAACTTACTATTTAGTTAATTTAAACAAGTTAAATTAATTTCTTAATTAATAAAACAAATAATAATAAAGCAAAACGCAATAGGTTATTTATTAATAATTAATAAAATATTGATAAATGAACAAAACTTGATTTAAAAGATATATAATAGTAATTAGTATATAAAAATAGTAAGTAACTGAAATAATAAATAAAAATTTTTAATTTAACTAAAAAGATTAAAAGTTACAGCAATAATTAAAAATAATAGCAATTTAATAACAATTATCTAATTTGCTAATAAATAAGGAATCGAATAATTAATAAAATAAAATGAAGTCATTAAAATCGATACTGATTAAATTGCATTCGATATTTTATTAAAAAACAATTGAGTATTGTATTCCAGAATCATTCATAAGATGGCGCCAGCACTGTGGCTTCCTGGGCACTTCCCCAGGAATGACTAACCGGGTACATCCCCAGGAGTGAATTCCCAGGTACTTCCTCAGGAGTAGTAGTAGTTTTCGCAAAGAGAAATCAGCCTTCAGATCTGGGACTTGGTGTATGAGTACACGCACTTTTGACCTATTTTTAGAAAAAATTGTGTAAGGTTCACAGTCCTGTTGAACAATTACATAGTAGGTTGCAATAGTTTGGCAGTATTGTTTTCACATATTGTCCATGTCATATCTCAGCTTGTAGTCAAATCTCCTTCTTTAAATTTTTTGTACATAACACTACTACACAATACTATCAAAGGCCAGAATTTCAGATTTTTATCTCGTGCCCTACCAGAGATATTAAAGCCTAAAAAGTGCGATTTTTGAAATTTTTGAAGAATTTCAGAAATTTTTTTCGCAAAGAGAAATCAACTCTCAGATCTGGGTCTCGGTATATGAGTACACGCACTTTTGACCTATTTGTAGAAAAAATTGTGTAAGGTTCACAGTTTCCCTTGCATAAAAATTCCTCTTGCAAACGGATAGATTCTGGAAAAAATCTTAAAATTTGTGCTAAAATTTCACCTGTAAAAATTCATTTTTCAAAATTTTTCTACCTCTGTAGATTTAGCCTATTTTATTCTGAACAAAATGCTGCAAACCCCATTTCAATCGGGAAAATAAAAGACGAGATATTTACAATTTTGTGTATCCTAGTATCTGAGAAAATTGCTGCACACGATGAAACAAAGATGGCCGCCATGCACAAACAAAAAATAGTAAAATTAAAATAATGGTCATTTTGAACTTCCATCATGTTAGGGTTGTTGTACAAAAAATTTCAGATTTTTTTTAAATAGTCGAGCGACCAGTGCTGGACCACTTGAAATGGATTGACCCGGATGCATTTTTCGAAAAATACTTCAACCTTTTCTTATTTTGCAATTGCAATACGAGTAAAAAATACTGTAATAACTTAAATATTGCTAATTAGTGAATATTTTATTAAGTACAAATCGAAATATCTTATTTTATATAGGTTTTTATTTTGTAAATCTTACACTTTAAATGCATGCATTATTCTTTTAGAACTAAGTTTGCTATTCTGACATTAAGTATTAGACACCCAAAATGTTAAGATAGTATTTTATTTAGTAGCATATTTTTTTACATAATTTTCACAGGATTGACATTTATGTATAAATATAGTGGTTTGATGAGAGTTCTGTATGAAGTGATGCAGATATGCATCACTATGCATTTAATCGTTAAATTGTTTTTCATTTTAGTTATTTAAATCCCAGTAAAATCAGGGTTCGCACATTTTTACCACTAAAACTAAAGTATATTTTCAAAGTATTTCAATACAGCAAATTATTGTAAAATCTTTGAATAAAAGGGGTGGGTCCGAAATCTGTGTTTTAAAAATTAAATGTAAACTTTCTTATTTTTAATAGTGGTGCCAGAGTCCTTAAAAAATATAAGGAGTGTGCGAACCCTGAAAATATATCATAGGTCTATCATAAGGTGTTGAGAATTAAAAGTCCTAGAGAAAGTACTTTGTGCCTTTAAAGCTAGTTAGCAGCAGTATTGAAGAATCTGGCTGATTTTATAGTTAGGCATTCCGAAATCTGACCAGTAAATTTTAAAAGTTATTTTTGTCTCATAAGACGAGCGATATTTTCAAAATGAAATAAAATAAAATTGCTATTCAAAATTTTCTGGTGGGAGTTGAGTATTTCTAAGTAAATTATCGGTCAAATGTTGCAACACTGGTAAGCAGGAGCAGTGTTGCACCACTGCTGCAGCCAGGCATTACTTTTCTGGAATGGTGAAATTTCTCTTGTTTTCGCCTTAATTAATATGTCATTAAATAAGATAAATTTTACAATCTTAAAAAAGAGATGGCAATCAAGAAATCTGAATTTTAAAAAAGTAGCCCAGTGGCAACGCTGAGCAGGAGTCTGTATGATCCCATTTTAAATGTAACAATTCCGGAAGAAAAATTGTAGTGATAGGTTCCTATAATATTTCTATTAGAAACGAACATTTATTTTTATTTTGGAAATTGTAATATTGAAAAAGGAAATATATAACTATAAATTTATTTTGGTAGTTTTAAAAATCTTGAACTTAAAATCTTAAATCTGAAGCCATTTGAAAAAATACCATTACTCATGAGCCTCAAAGAAACAAATACGGTCTGGCAACAAAGGGCATCGACGAAATGGTTTTGGAAAAGAATTTGGTATTTCGGACATATGAAATTATTGTACATGGAACATAAGAGGAATGAGAGTATAGGAAAACACACTTGACACAGAATTAAACAAGTTGGAAATTGCACGTGAATGTAGCAAATGAGGTGCGTTCGTACGATAACGAAGTTTTAAAAATATTCAGACCTTGCTGATATAGTAGAGCGTACTTCGGATACAGTATAGTAGTCGAAATCTTTGTGTTTCTGTAAATATGCAGGGAGTCATTTTTATTACACCTCAGAAACCTATATTTTATTCATAAAATGTGAAATAGTTGAATATAATTAAAACACACCCCAAACAATGCTTCCCCGTATAGCATTATGCAGGGGAATACTTTTGTGTGGCTCTGTAATTTAATAATAAAAATTCTTTGCATCACAGATTGTACAGAATGCATATTTTAGTATATATTTCATAAATTCATGCCAATTCTATTATGTTCGAATGAGTGTAACATCATAAAAATGCATTTGAATCTTTTTTCCCATTGACCGTAATGTAATTGAATACCTTTGATTGTCTCTGTAAATGATCTATGCATCCGACTTTCATAACATTTGAAATGACTCGATAAAATTATGTAATAATTATATGTTTTAACTTTCAAACGATTAAAATGCATTTGAAATTTTTTTCCCATTGACCGTAATGTAACGGAATCCTTTTGATTGTCCCTGTAATTGATCTATCCATCCGATTTTCATAACATTTGAAATTACTCGACAAAATTACGCAATAATTATATGTTTTAAATTTCAAACGATTAAAATGCATTTGAAATTTTTCCCCATTGACCGCAATGTAACGGAATCATTTTGATTGTCCCTGTAATTGATCTATCCATCCGATTTTCATAAAATTTGAAATGACACGACAAAATTATGTTATAATTATGTATTTTAAATTTCAAACGATTCGGTTGGGTAGTTTTTGCGTTGTTATATGCGCACGGACAGACAGACAGACAGACGGACAGACAGACAGACAGACAGACAGACAGACGGACAGACAGAGCGACAACAATAGGTGCTACGTATTTACATAATTACGAACGCACCTAAAAATGAAGAATAATAGTAGCAGTTACATCACAGACTAAAAAGAAATTACAGGGTACGAAATATATTGAAAATTATACATTAATGTACAAGAGTGTCAATCAAGATCAAAGAGCTGCTGCACGAGTTGCACTAATAGTAGATAAAAAATAGAGCATAAGAAATTTGATCTATACTTTCGTTAATGAAAGAATAAGTATGACAAGGTTCAGTAAAGATCGAGGAAATCTGTTATTGATTGTAGTTTATTCTCCAACAGACGGAAACATGTAAGAAATGGATATGTTTTCTGAGCAATCTAGTGCTCAAAATGAAACAATTCACGAACTGAAACGGAATTTCAAAATTATTGTTGACTGGATTTTTCTTTTAGAAAGTAAGCCAAATTTATTTTTAGCGTACGAAAAAGGTTTAAAAATTGCATTCAAGATATTAAATAATCAATTTTAAAAGTTATAGATAACACATAAAGCTATTTATACAAATAAAACAAAGTTTCGTTCTGTTGTATTTATGCCTGTTTTTCTTGGATGGCTAGCAAAATCTACCACACGGAGAAGTCTAAAAATTTGGTTGAAGGAAGTCAAGATAGGTCCTGATGTACCTGCGACTCAGATCTAATTCTTTTAACTCCCAACCCTCATGGGCATCTAAGTTTTTATGCCCTAAATTATCAATAAACACCAACCTTTTTATCCGATCTCCATTTTTGCAGCACATTTCACGCATTTCTAACTTCCACTTAAGAACCTCGGACCCGGTACATAATCCTTGATGTTTTTTCACCTTAAGTAGTTAATAAATTCCCCCCTTTTAATGCGATTTACGTTTTTTTGGGGGGGGTTCCCCTTTATTTCCATTATCCATTCTTCCATTTCTATATTTAAGTTAAGATCCCTGGGTCTGGTCCCGGAGCCTTGAACTTTTTGTGCGCATGCATTTTTCACCGGTTAATTTTTTAACACTCTCATTATGTAACTTTAAAAAACCACTCTGGAACCCCTCTCCCCTCATATTTTTTATTGGCGTCCTAAGGCACTTTTTTAAGTAATTCGTTCTTTTTTAGGCAATATTTTAAAAGTTTTTTCTAATGGTTAATTCATACCCGATTTTTGATTTTTCTAACTGAAGGTATAAACGCTGAGAACTAAGACCGTTTGATATCTTCTCATGTAAAAGCTCTGCTCTCAACTATCAGTTGGCTCGTTTTAAGCTCCCTATTGGAGGTTTTTTTTAAATGTTCAGATTTACTAGCATTTTTTCTAACAACGTGTTAGATCTTTCAGTTACTACATGAAGGAAAAAAATTTCAGCTCCCCTAATTTTGAATATTAATCGAGTTCTTGGGGCTCTTGGTGCAGTTTCTTTAAAAATGATTTACCTCCCTTGCAATTTTCTTTATTATAAGCTAACGTTCTCCAGATACTTTTAAAAATATAAAAAAATCGTTATAACTAACTACATTCCCGTTAGGACCCTGGTCTCGGGACCCGGTATAGGGTTACTTGAAGTTTTCGTGCCCTGAGTCGTTAATAAATTTTCCTCTTTTTAATCCAATCTTGGTTTTAAGGAACCGTTTTCCATTTACATATTACCACGTTTCAACATTCCAGTTAAGATCTTGAGCCCCTAGAGCCCTATCCGAATATTGTGCTAATGATCCTCCACCGATTGAGGGCACATTCATTCATAGGGTTCAATGGGACCAGTTTCAATTCATTCAACTAAATTCATTCTTAATTCTAGATTCATTCAACTAAAATTAAGATTCAGCTGATTTCTATATTATGAAATTTTTTCTTAGATTTCAATTACCAACATTTTTTAACATTCACACTGCATTTTTTTCTTGTTCTGTACGGACCCAATGACTACGGGGTTTGATTTTGGTTTTTGATTATCTACGGCGGAGTGCGGAGCACTTCTGAGGGTGTCTACCTACCTTGATGACATGGAAACGTAGAGGAAATATTAGAGAAATTAATGAAGACAAGTCTGGGAAGTTTGAAAATTCTTAGAATTATTTAACCCCTTGCGGGCGGTTGTATATCTATGAAACAATTTACTTTTAACTCCCAAAGACCACATTGGCACCGGAATTTTGGTAAAAAAAATTCGGTTTATTAGATGTGTGAAATATAGCTTTTTTAAAATTTAAAAGTAAAGTTGTTTTCAAATTCCGGTGTCAATCATTAATTTCTATACTGACGCAAAGGAAATGCTTTGCGCCGGAAGGCGTCAAAGGGATTTAAAGCTTCCGACAAAAATTCATGAAAAATTTTCAGGATGTAAAACTAAGACTTTAAAATTTCAGCGTCAGAAAATCAAAATTTGCTTTTCATAAGTACCCCAATGAATATTTCGACCTATCTTTTATTTCATTTTGTCTGATCCCTCGATCCTTCCTTGTAAGTCAGATATTTTTTATACTAACTTCACTGAACCTTTGTGTGTACCTTTGTAAATGTCGTAGGACTGATTAGTTACCCAGTCTTGATTATCTTTTTTTGGGAACTAAACATTTCTATCATAATTTATTGAATATTTGTAATACTTAAATTTGATCAGACATAAATGAGAGCAAATATAATATTTATAGAAAATGCTTTCTTTCTTTTCTATTCATTTATGTATTTATTTTCTTTTTGCAATAAAATACGTCAACGCTATCTGTACTTAATTAAAAATTTCATTCTGATTGAACAAAACAGGTAAAACCTGATGTACATGTATCTTCAAAATCTTTAGTTTGTAAAATAAAACCATTCTCTTTAATATATATAGGTCACCAAGTAATCATTAATCATGAAATAAATACCTTGGTGTACAACAATATGTAAATTTTCCAAACATTTGTTTAAAAAATCAGTAGTTTGTGCTTCAGAATCTCGTAATTGCACTCTCAAATTAACAAAAAAAGGGTGCAAATCACAAAGGTTTGATCGAATTCCTTCTATTCAATCCACAAAATCCCTGGAAATTTTCGTTATTGGTATGGACAAATCTTGAAAAGTCAGGGAAATTTGTTGTTGATCTTGAATTGACACACTGACTTTTGCACACGCCACTTTAGGTAGGAATGACCAAAGTCACAGGTTCGCTTAGAAAGAGGATTGTAGGGAACACCCGGACGCTGCAGAAGACAGTGGGTTTCTTGAAAGAGGATACATAAATTTTTTTCAAAAGATGTAAAACAAGGCTCACAAATGGTCTGCCAACTGAACAGCAATATCTTCTTAGAAAGATTTTCGTTTTATATTTTTTCTTGCAAATTGCTCAGAAATCCCCTTCGAAGGTTAGGTATAGCGCAAATGCCGTAGAAACCTACTATGAAATTTTCTTATAAAAAATATTGCTGTTCAGTTCACGGACCATCAGAGAGCCGTGAATAAAATCATACAAACGTGAATTTTTTAAGTTTATCAAAAATGACCAGGCCTTGAATGCCCTTAAAACGCCCTGGCCGGGAATCGAAACCAGATTGGAAATATTTAATTAGTATGGTAACTTTATCAATCAATTTGATTGTGCTAAAATAATAGTTAATAATAAGGTATTAACCTTTTACCCATCTCACCATACGCTGCTTCTCAAATTAATTTGAAAACGTTTTAACAACTTAATCTTCGTGCCCGAGACATTCACGGGCTGCACGTTTCACGGCTTTTATTCAGGATTGTTTGATTCCCACCAGTTTTATAAAATAGTGTAATTGGTTTTATTGTGGTATCATTTTACTTGTCGTTAAATAAGAAGAATTTTTTTTAAGTGGTGGTAACAATAAATTTGAATTTTTAAAGCGTCATTTAATGCGACCATTAAGTGGTTAGAACGATTCGTGATACTTTTAAGATTGTATGCCGAATTTTGGGATATTATGTAAAATGGAAGTAGATTTACAGGCATGTTCCACTTGTGGAACGTTGGCGGTCGGAACAACATTTGTAACTTTTGGCGAAACTTTCTTTTAAAATCTCACAAGCACTACACACGTATGAAAACAAAGGTAACAAGGTAAACTAAAAACTATTTTCTATTTTAGGAACTTGTTCTAACAGCAAAATGTTTGTAAAAAATCTGAACACATTTTTCATGCATACAATTTCCACATTAATCACACCATTCCTCAGTATTGAGGATGAGCTACTTTTTTTTTAATTCACATTTTTTGATTGGCACCATTTTTTGTAAATAGTAAAATTCGCCTTATTTAAATAGACATTAACTAAGGCGAAAATAAAGCGAATTGTATCATTTGAAAAAAACAATGCCACAAATTAAGAAATTTAACATTTAAAGAAGTAGCCAACTGGTTACACTGCCATTTCTTAGTTTTTTAATGACAATTTGAGAACTTTCGTGGGTAGTAGATGACAACCAATAGCTAATGGATATGGTAATGATGTCCATATTTACATGAGCTGTCGAACCTCTTATTCCCTTTTCCCAAACATCAGATCCAACATTCATGGCAGCAGCAGTAATTTCACGATGAAACTCCAAATGGCTTACGGCTTCTTTTGAACTGCAGCGTAATACAATCTCCAAGCAGCAACAACATCCATATTTAGTACATCTGCAAACAGATTTCAATACCATTTTTTTTATTGAAGTGCTGAACGAATTTTTCCAGGCAGACCATCCAAACTATCTACGCTACCCATATTCCGATTATACAATAAGTCAACAGAGGTCTTTGATAGAATATTATCACATCAATTTTCGAGACTATCGTGTTACACTTTGATTTTGTAATGTTCCTTCGCAATTTCATAAAACAGTACAGTTACTGTTATCATCTTACAGGGTGCGTAGTCTGGAAGCACCTTGTAAGGACCTTTTACCAGAATTTTTATAATGTAACATTTGTTTTATTTAACGAAAAAGAAATCCTTTTTCAGATGTAACAACCAGTACTTTAAAGAATTTCTGATACTAAAAGAATTAAAATCCTCTGAGTTTCTTCATGACTACGCACCCTGTCTTATTATTACTGTAATAATCGCAATTTTCTTGTTCTTGCTTGAGCAATTCTTTTGAAGATTTTTAGGGCATTTATTGGTTTAAAAATACTTCACAGACACTTTGACAACAGATGCAAGGGACATATTTCATAAAATTTATCCTATTATAACACTTCTACAAAAATAATAAAAAAATAGTAGTCCATGGGAGCTTAGAAAAAACAAAGATCAAAATCCTAAAAAAAGTAACTGTAAGAAAATTTTGTACTCTGAACCGCTAACGTTCCACATATTGAATACGGACATTCAAATGATTGTAAAATAAAACATAAATAAGGTGAATCATTCATTTATGCATAAAACTTTATAAACAGGACTAGGAAATACAATAACTATCCCCATAATTTAAAATTTCATACAGTTTCAACAATCACTTAACCCTTTCCAGCACGGACAAATTCTGTTAGTAAAATCAGGAATTATCTACTGCCACCGGAATTTACAGACGGCTGTTTTAGAAATTAAGAATCCCTTAATTTAATCTTTCATTGTAAAAGTAAAATTTTGATAAAATATTATTGGTGCCGTTTGCAAGTTTGGAATTAAAATTAGGTTCCACATTAATCACACCATTCCTCAGTATTGAGGATGAGCTACTTTTTTTTTAATTCACATTTTTTGATTGGCACCATTTTTTGTAAATAGTAAAATTCGCCTTATTTAAATAGACATTAACTAAGGCGAAAATAAAGCGAATTGTATCATTTGAAAAAAACAATGCTACAAATTAAGAAATTTAACATTTAAAGAAGTAGCCAACTGGTTACACTGCCATTTCTTAGTTTTTTAATGACAATTTGAGAACTTTCGTGGGTAGTAGATGACAACCAATAGCTAATGGATATGGTAATGATGTCCATATTTTCATGAGCTGTCGAACCTCTTATTCCCTTTTCCCAAACATCAGATCCAACATTCATGGCAGCAGCAGTAATTTCACGATGAAACTCCAAATGGCTTACGGCTTCTTTTGAACTGCAGCGTAATACAATCTCCAAGCAGCAACAACATCCATATTTAGTACATCTGCAAACAGATTTCAATACCATTTTTTTTATTGAAGTGCTGAACGAATTTTTCCAGGCAGACCATCCAAACTATCTACGCTACCCATATTCCGATTATACAATAAGTCAACAGAGGTCTTTGATAGAATATTATCACATCAATTTTCGAGACTATCGTGTTACACTTTGATTTTGTAATGTTCCTTCGCAATTTCATAAAACAGTACAGTTACTGTTATCATCTTACAGGGTGCGTAGTCTGGAAGCACCTTGTAAGGACCTTTTACCAGAATTTTTATAATGTAACATTTGTTTTATTTAACGAAAAAGAAATCCTTTTTCAGATGTAACAACCAGTACTTTAAAGAATTTCTGATACTAAAAGAATTAAAATCCTCTGAGTTTCTTCATGACTACGCACCCTGTCTTATTATTACTGTAATAATCGCAATTTTCTTGTTCTTGCTTGAGCAATTCTTTTGAAGATTTTTAGGGCATTTATTGGTTTAAAAATACTTCACAGACACTTTGACAACAGATGCAAGGGACATATTTCATAAAATTTATCCTATTATAACACTTCTACAAAAATAATAAAAAAATAGTAGTCCATGGGAGCTTAGAAAAAACAAAGATCAAAATCCTAAAAAAAGTAACTGTAAGAAAATTTTGTACTCTGAACCGCTAACGTTCCACATATTGAATACGGACATTCAAATGATTGTAAAATAAAACATAAATAAGGTGAATCATTCATTTATGCATAAAACTTTATAAACAGGACTAGGAAATACAATAACTATCCCCATAATTTAAAATTTCATACAGTTTCAACAATCACTTAACCCTTTCCAGCACGGACAAATTCTGTTAGTAAAATCAGGAATTATCTACTGCCACCGGAATTTACAGACGGCTGTTTTAGAAATTAAGAATCCCTTAATTTAATCTTTCATTGTAAAAGTAAAATTTTGATAAAATATTATTGGTGCCGTTTGCAAGTTTGGAATTAAAATTAGGTATCCCGGATTGGGCACACTGTGTCGGAAAAGGTTAAACATATATAGCTTCACATAATTGACATTCCACTTGTGAAAAGTTGACGGGTACAAGGTAAATGCTTAAAAATATAGGATTATGTCATACCCATGTGGTCGCGAATCAGGAAGACGTGGTAGTGCTTTTCTTTAAGATTAACAGAAGATATATTTAATTTAACATGTTTTTCGTTTCGAGATTTTTTTTATAATTTATGAAAAGCCGGAGGTTGACATGTATAAAAATTTGTATTTGCAATCATTTTATATTAAAACGTTGTGTACTGCTACTTTAAATTTTAAAATTTGCGCAATCTTCAGTATTTCATCTAATTACGAACAATTTTCTTTACTACATACCCATTTTATAAAATATTAGCCCTTTGAGCTCTGATGGTTGAATTTTCTACCACTTAATTTCAATTCCTAAATGTCACAAAGGCACCGATATATTCGACCAAATTTATTACAAAATGGTTTAATGTCTTTTTTCGTGTATATGGTAAACACAATTTTTTATTTTCAAAATACCGATGCCTCTGTCACATTTGGAGTTTTATTGAAATTTACCCATCAGAGCTCAAAGGGTTAACCGCTTCTCTGATATGCCTGAACGTCACATGGGAAAAAATGTTTTTGTCATTCATGATTTGCCCGTACCACGTGCGGGCAAAAGTAGTCCACTCATAATTTATTGTTTGCAGCGGTAAATTTTTATTTTAAATTTCGAAATATTTAATCCAAGCACTTTTCTGATTCAACGAGGCAAAATTTCTGTTTTAAAAAACCGGTGACAAAATAATAAAAATTCTGTAAAAGACATGAAAAAATAGGCATTATTTCAAAATACTTTTTCAAAAACATTCATCAGCTATGTGGTTAATCCCTTATTTGAGAGTAACATTGATTAACCGTTATCGGCGCAGTCGTCTCACGTCCGACACCACCTAATTTTAATTCCAAACTCCCAAAAGGCAAAAAGAATATTTAAATAAAATTTCTCTTTTACAAAGATATTTTAAAGTATCGACTTAATAATTTATAAAAATTTCTGTTGAAAAATTTATGCGTCAGTCAATCATTTCATCATTTTACGAGGGGCAGTAGGAAAATAATTTTCCCCTGGTCTCTGTGGATGAAAGTCATGTGTATGAATGTCAAACAATATAATGAGACATGAAAGACAAAACTTTAATTGTCAACATGAGTACCAAGCACTTTGAGACATTTGTCATGCCGCTTGATAAGGTGCAAAAAGCTCTCCACGAAAATGTCAGCGCTTTGCATACGGGCAAGCTGTTTGACATTTCTTCCGTATACAAAGCTTTGAGTTTTTTCTGGAGAGCTTTTTGAAGTTTATCAAGTGATATGACAAATGTCTCAATGTACTTGATAATTATTTGGCAAAATAAAAATATGTCTGATCGTTAATGTCACAATCTATTTTTTGACTTTCACACAACTCTGACCACATTCGACAGGGAAAACATATTTTCCGACTCCCCCACGTACAAACAGATTTTTTCTGTTCCGGAAAAGGTTGAATAGTTTTAAAAGTAAGAACTTTATTCTGAGGGAGAAAAAAGCTCTTATGAAATATGACTTCAAAATTCCGTGCTTTTTACCTCTCAGTATTTACATCAGCAAAATTTATCTGATTTGGTCCTATGTTTTCGATGATTAAATAAGACAAAATTCTGTTGTAAAAAATAGTGGTAGGAAAAAAGTGTACAACATAGCAGTTATGTTGTAAAGTAAGCTTTTTTGACATTTTAATTTAGTAACAGCTACATTGCTGCATACAATTTTTTTATATGAATTTATGTGGACAAACTGCAGCTCTCGCACCATAAAACTAATTATCTTTTCAAAAAGGCAAATTTGCCTCATTTTACATAATTGCAGTATCCTTGCAGTATCCTTGCGAAGTCTGATCCAAGTTAAGCATGCATCAAACCAGAAAATTAACTTACCATAATTTATAGCGTATCCGCCGCACCTCAGATAAGTCAATTTCCTCCTAGAACTTATTTTAAATAAAATGTGACTTATTTTTGCTTAGCATTCATTTGATTCCTTTTTTAAAATAAAATCTTTGGTCTGGAAAAGACTTAACTGAACCGCGGCGCATAGGCGCAAAATTACGGTACCCTTTTAAGGGCAAAGCACTTCTGTTCGTAAAATACAGAAATGCTTTATTGACACAGGAATTTATATACAAATTTATTTGAAAAAAAATATGAAAGGTTTTCTTCACACACGTAAGAAAATGAAAATTTTTTATTAAAAATTCTGGTACCAATGGGTGATTTAGGAATTAAAATTAAATGGTGTAAAGATTGAAAATTAATGTCAAAGAAATATTTATAGTTAAAGAAATGTGTCTTAAAAGAATTTGTACAACATATTTGAATTATGTTAAACTACCGAAGTTTATAAAAACGTCGTAATCAATGCATTTTGTGACAGGGTAAAGATTTTAATTCCGAAAAATTCATTACAAACAGCTTTCACTCAAAATATTTCGAAATTCCTGTTATATACGAAATGTTATCTCTTTGTTTGTTTATGGAAATTTTTCAGAAATTCGTTTTATTTGAAGAAATAAAAAAACAAGAATGCTGCTTTAAATCTTTTGATCGTGCAAGTTTCTTTTTGAAAAAAAAAAAAAAAAAAAAAAAAAAAAAAAAAAAAAAAGCTTTCTATATGTTTAGAGCAAATCTTTCATACAAATAGCTTTTTCTACTAAACACACAAATAGCGCTCTTTACTTCTTTCGTAACAAAAGAAGTCCTACCATTAGCTGCCATTCTAAAAATTTCATTTTTTTTTTTTTTGTAATTTGGGAAAATATGTTCCTATAAACGTTAAAATATTGAACTATTTCTCCAATTTTTTTATATTATTTTACATGGTATATTTTTTGCAAATATTACGATACAGTATATTAATACTTAAACTGGATAATAAGCACTATCAGGATTTCCCCAGAAAATCCAAAAGATAATAAAAATTTGTCTTAACCCTTTCTGGCCCGGGCAAAATCTGTAGTAAAATGAGAAATTATCGACTGACACCGGAATTCAAAAACGAATTTTTTACATTCTTTGAATTACTTAATTTAAGCTTTTATTGTAAAAGCAAAATTTTACTAAAATATTATTGGTGGCTGTTGCAAGTTCGGAATTAAAATTAGGTATCCCAGACCGGGCAAAGTGTGCCAGAAAGAGTTAAACGTCATGGAAAATATAATATTTTATAACTTGGATAATATCGCTTTAAAAAGAAAGTAATAAAATCGCTAATACTTATGCTTTTAAAGAATCATTACGGTTATGGATGATTATTGATGTTTGTCATAAAGTGTGTTTGATTTTATATAGCAATAAAAAATTAATTACATTTTAAGTTGATTTGTAACTGGAATTTCTTATATTTAATTAGAATTTCTAATTTACAGATTGTTCGGACCCAGAAATCTTCTTTCAGACAACGTAACTTATTAACTTAAATTATTATATAAAATTTCTGGCTGGAAACATACTTGTTTGATCCACTGATTATAGGTAATTATGGTATGTTCGAAGGAATTAAAAGGACATTTGACCATAATTTTTGTAAAATAATATTTGGATTATTTAACCACTTCTGGACAAGCCTCTTTTGCAGGGTTTTTAATCTTTTATAACCGGTTATTCAAAACAGGAATTTTCGGATATTTGAGTTTTAAATATGATCGAATTATACAAGAAAAAATTTACAATTAAGAATTACTGGTGAGAATAATCAAAGAATTCTGTACACCGCATGCGGCACGTATACTGGTGGCTCGCCCCAAAGGGGTTAATAAAAAAATCCATCTAAAGATATAGCAATTAGTATTTTACGAAATTTTTGGTACTAAAACACCTAAAATCACCTCAGTCTTTTGAAACATACGAATACTACTGTCGTGCTACCATGATATGGTGAGATTGTTGACAAACTTTCGAAATACAATACAGTTACTTTTATAAAGCATCTCAATATATCACCCATATCTTTCTGAATTTTTATGACATTTAACCCTTTTAAGCGCGGTGGAATATACTTTATTCCACCTAATTTAAACAGGATTCTCACCAGAAACTTTTAACGAAATTTTATATTTTTAACTTTGGAGCAAAATGTTTAATAAAATTCTTTCCCTTATTTTAAACTAAATATTTTCGGTTTTCCCAGTGAGAACTCAATATTACAGAGACATTATTGCTTGCCATTGAAGGGGTTTAATGGACTCTTTTTAGATTACTATGTAACTCACTGCGAAATTATGAAGTAAAATTTCTAAATAGAATTTTTTGATATACTAAATGCTGTTCTTTATGTTTCAATCTAGAAATGAAAGATCATCTCATACTTATGTTGCCGTAAGAAATAGTATAATAATGGAACTGCTACAAAACGATTAGTAATATGATCTGCTAGTTAGTACAGGTGGTTAGTTATTAACGTCAGGTGTTCAGAGCCCTCTAGCGAGTAAAGTTTCGGGCGAAACATAACCAAATGTGATCAGCATACACAGTAGACCATAGGATTTCGAATTCTAAAAAAAAAAAAAAAAAATAAAAATAAATAAATAAATAAAAATAAAAAGTTTAAAAAATCGCCACTAGGGGCAATTTTAGCTAAAATGCGACTAAAATGCATTTAATTTGCATAAAATCAGCAATTTTGGCGCATCAAACGTGTATTAGTGTAAATGTTGAATGATTAAATGGCAAAAAATACAGTACAGATCAATTTTATACTGCTGGAATACTGCCCGAGCGCTGATGGTACCTGCATATTTTTCATCTCTTGTTCAACAATAGCAGTTACAACTTCGTCAACTTGTTATTGACTAGTCACTTTGTGTCCTAGGCCTTGTTGCCGCATAGTTTCAAATCAATGAATCATCTTTTGTAAATTTATTATGCTCATCGGTTCTTTTGGCAAATTATGTAATCGGGGAAATTCAGGACGAGCATCATTGCAATTATCGTTCTTCTGATAACGCAGCTTGACTAGTAAAGTATGGTGAGAGTTAATAATGATGAGAACTCTCCCAGCCTTTCCTTTTATAATCATGATTGCTATACACAACAGATTTTATGCAAATTAATTATTTTAGTCGGTAAACAACGCTAAAATTGCCCCTAGTGGCGATTTTTAAAACTTTTTATTTAAAATTTTTTTAAGAACTCGAAATCTCATGGTCTACTATGTATGTTGATCAAATTTGGTTATGTTTTGACCCGAACTTTACTCGCTAGAGGGCTCTGAACACCTGACGTTAATAACTAACCACCCTGTATAATGCGTAAATTTTTTTCTAGATTTCCATGTACATATCAAAACTAAAAAGAAAAACGGATATAAAGACTGTAGCACTATTATATTATTAAAGTTACTCTCGGCCCTTTATTTGAACCCTACTAAAGTATAAAGTGAAACGTTTTCTTATCATTCTCGAAGACCAAGGATAGATCGTCAAGAATTTTGTTGGTATTCGACTATCTGCGTACAATCAAAAACAACCGGTCATTGTTCCTTAACTTTTGGCACTCAGTGTGTGAGTTGCTTTGCTAGTTATGTTTAACACTAGAACCGCCAGTTATTTTATTAAAGTTTTATAAAAAGTGTTTGACACCAGAATGTTTATTTAAAGTTATTTGACTTACTTAATTTTCCAATTTTTGTGCAGCAGACATTTAAAAAATCTCATCAAAAAATTTCTGGTTCGAAACGGCTATTTTTAATTTGGCAGGGGTCATAATGACCCCTAATGGCTGTTCTGGTGTTAAGATAGCACAATAACCCATAGAAGAATACATCTCTAAATTATTCAGCAATCTCACACAATGTAAATATGTTTTAATCTAAAATGTGTGTATAAGCATTATTTACATGAGAAACGTAACATGTTTTCATTTAAAAAATTTTATTGAATAAAATTTCTATGTGCAACTTCTTTTACTTGAATAATGTAGGTTTCGCTAGTCAAAAAGCATATAACCTACTTGAAAATAGAAAGTTTATTAAAAAATTAACATTCGCCTTTCTACTATACAGTTGGCTTCACATACTGTATGCAGTAGGGTGGAGCGAAAAAAAATTATTTTTCAAAAATAAAAAACGGGTAGGTGCCAAAAGTTGCCTTTATACTAATACATCAACTGCGTGAAATTTTACCGCTGAAAAAAAATGGCTTGAGTCTGCGCTTTTGCTCCAAAAATCGAAATTTTTGGTAAAATTTGTCATTTTTTGACATTTTTTCAAAAAAATTAAAAAATTCCTATAGAGCTGGCTACTATTTAAAAGTGTTACTTGAACCTTTATATTTATCTGCTTAACATGTTTAAAATAATATCTTTACTCTTTATAGCTGGAGCAAAACAGGCAACTGTTGGTAAAAAACAGCGTTACCTTTCTATTGGAGCATAAAACGAAATGTTGTTTTGAATGCATTTCTTACATATCTGCTTTCAAAACTATTCTTTATATAACTCGTAGATGTGATGCATTTCATATCCCACCCGTCTCAGACACCCAACAATCTAGGCCCAATGTTTTATTTATGTATTGAATTTTTATTTTTTTCCGAAGAAGGGCATAAGTTTTCTATAAATCAAAGTAGTTTACCTCTTCTTTGTTTTCACTGACATTGGATGCTGCTGGTGTGATCTGCTGCACATATATTTTTATACCTTGTATAATAGAAGAGGAAGCTAAGTAATGTATTAGATATGCTGTTAATTGAACCTATTCAGCAGTCTATTATCTTCATTAAATTTTCATACAATTAGTACATTATGATTGGGAGTTCTGTTATCCCAACAGTTTTTTCAATCAATTACATTATATATATAATGATATGCCTAAAAATTGATTGTATGAATTGAATTTCTAGTATTTCATCATTTACTGTACGTATTATATTTCATACTAGTATAATAACCCCGTCAAAAATGACGGAATTTTCATTTTCATTTTATTTTCATAATAATACAAACAGAATGAAGATTTTAGTATTGAAGAGTTTGTATTGTAGAAAAGCACATTTTAAAAATAACAATAGATTTCTACAAATACAAATAATAAAGTTTTTTTTTTTTTTTTTTTTTTTTTTTTTTTTTTTTTTTTTTTAACTTGATATTTAGTTTTTGAACAAATTTTAATTTCAAAACAAAGAGCAGTATTTACTACAATATCGATAATAATAATTAGCAAAATGAAACTCAATTTCTGAAGATTTCACAAAGCATTAAAATTAAATATTGAAGTTTTTTAAATTTTGAAATACATTATTTTTATTAAAAGTATGATTCAGCAGTGGCTTTAATCATGGGCATATGATAGACTTTTAGTTCGATGCTTTTAGGCATGAATTAAGAAGCTTTGTGTTTTGTTTTTTAAATTTGGATTTGGCGCTATCTATACGCAGTTAATATAAACAAAACAACTTTTTTTAAAAAATAGCAGTTTTATTTTGAAAATAGCAAAATTGAAAATAGCAGAATTTTCAAGAAAATTCGCGTATTTTCGACTATCTTTCGAGAAAATTCGTTTATTTCCCTTGATTTTTCGAGAAAATTTGTTTATTTCCCTTGATTTTTCGAGGAAATTCGCATATTTTCCGCGATTTTTTGACAAAATTTGCGTATTTTCCCCGATTTTTCTACAAAATTTTGATATTTTCCCGGATCATTCTTCAAAATTCGCTTATTTTCGGACGATTTTTCTGCAAAATTTGAGTATTTTACACGATTTTTCGATAAAATTCGAGTATTTTTCGCGATCCTTTGATGAAATTCGAGTATTTTTCCGCAGCCTGTTCACGGAAATCGCGTTTTCCCTGCAATCTTTTCACGAAAATCGCGCTTTGTTCGTGATTCTTTAACAATAATCCTGTCTTTTCCTGCAATCCTTTAACGGAATTTTTTTTTCTTTTTTTTCTGCAATCCTTTGATGGAAATCGCATTATCTCCCGCGATTCTCTGAAGAAAATAATATTTTTTTCAACATTTTTGTGTGTGTGTGTGTGTGTATGATCATTTGCAGAAATTTGCTTAATTTGGTGCAGTTTGTACTGGCTTTTTTTGTTCTATTTCATTCGTCATGTCCCCCCCCCTTAAAATATCAATATAGTTTAATGTATCTTTGCATCGATCTCAGGGGTAGTAAAATTCGTCGCCGAAAAAGCGGAGTTTCGCGTTTCCGCGGAAGAGTAGAAGGTCTCTTCAAAAACAGGTTTGCGGGTCCTTTGTTAGTTCACAGATGGCAGCACTGAAAAGTGTTAGATGAGAAAAAGACGTCCGTAGCCTTCACTCCATAAAATGAAATCGCACTAACGATAAAAAACTTATCAGTTCAAACTTCCGCTGATATCTTTATGTATTATAATTGGGTATCATAAACATGCTGAACAAACATTATTTCAAGTGTAAGAAATTTTAAAAGCATCATTTTAGCACCAATTTTCAGCTAAGCCTAACGTGGCGTTGATCTTCAGTGGATTCCCGAGTGGTACGACCTGGAACCGTTCTTACACTTCCTAAAGACGCAAATTATTATAAGTAGATATTTTGAGAAGCTAGAAGTTTAATATTATGACGATCGTCTCAGAGGATTGCAAACAAAATTTGCGTGTAAAGCAACAGTATTTCGAAAGAAGTTTTAGTATTTGTTTTATGTCGTTTCCTGTGTTATTTCGTAGTCGAGTAATTTCTAATAAGATTTTAGACCTATTCTTTAGGTGTGTATTACATTTAGTGTAAAATATTCCGCGGTATAAAATTTGATTATATATTTTCTGAGTGAATCTATAGACTCTGATTGCCAATCTAGGCTTGTATAAAGCGAAAACTTTTATTCTCTTTATAAGCTTTCTTTTGGGTGAGATTTTTTCTAAATTTGTATTCCCTAGTTCTTTTAAGAGATAGCTTTCCTTGTGCATTAACGTTGCAATCTCAAGAAATATCTAGTCGGAAGAAATGTCTAGTCTGTTCTGAGTATCTTTCAATGTGAGAAAATGATTTTTCAAAATTATTATCTATTTTATAAAAAATTGCAATAGGAAATTAATAGTACGTAGACAAAGATTTTCTTATTTTCCAGTGAATCCATGTAGATTATAACGTTTTATATCGACTTCTCTAATAACTGACGCAGAGGAAATTCATTGGAATTGAAGTAGCATATCATCTATTACTATACACAATTCCAAGCTTATCCAATGCAAAATGGTTCGCAGTGACAAATAGAATTCTTCTAAATTTAAATAAGTACTTATAGTCGATTAGAGTCTGTACATTCTCTCAAAAAGTACTATGCATTATAAGTTTATGCCCAGGATAGTTCACCATCAAATATTGTTCACTTATAAAATGCGGATCTAAAAGTTAATGGGAAATTACCTGACTACGAAAACACTTAGAAAACGACATAAAACTAAAGCAAAAAAAAAGTTATTTATAACAACGGTTGCTCTGCACGTGCAGGACAAATTCCCATTGCAATTCTCTCTAACGAACACCAGAAATCACATTAAACAGCTCGCTTCTCAACATATAAAAAAGCAAAAGCAGAATAAATGATGGCATACTTATAGCTGAAATACCTGAAATTATCTTTGAAGCAGGTCATTACCTAAAAAAAATATATAACTGACTGAAAAAATGTTGTGGTAACAGAACTTCCAAACACTTTCATTAACTGGATGTAAGCATGGTAAAGATTAAAAAAAACCGAATAGGTCCCGTTAATAATATTCCCGTGCATTACTCTGCTTGTCATCCTTTTGTATAATCTGTAAAAATATACATTAAGATAGTCACAGCAGCATTTGGATACAAAAAACAGATAAACTAGGTGAATGCATCGAAAACACGCCAAATTTTGATAAAGAAAATCACAAATCAATATATAAATAAAACACTGTACTAAGATGATCGAATAGTTGGGACGTGTGGTATATTAAATATAGCCATCTCCACGATGCATGTCCAAGGTAGTTTTAAAAACAAGAGCTGTATTAAAAACAACAATTCATTGTATGTCCCAATAGAGCGGTAATGCCATTTTCTTACCAAAAGTTGTCTGTTTTGCTCCAGCTATGCGGAATAAAGATATCGTTTTATAGTTTAAATATGTTAAGCAGATAAATATAAAGGTTAAAGTAACACTTTAAAATAGTAACCAGCTCTGTAGGATTTTTTTTTTTTGAAAAAATGTCAAAAATGACAAATTTTACCCAAAATTTCGATTTTTGGAGCAAAAGCGCAGACTCAAGCCATTTTTTTCAGCGGTAAAATTTCACACAGTTGACGTACTAGTATAAAGGCAACTTTTGGCACCTATCCGTTTTTGATTTTTAAAAAATTATTTTTTTCGCTCCACCCTAGTAAACAGTGCTCTCACTAGTTAGTTTACTAAAAACACGTACTTTTAAAGAAAAACTTCGTGGTATTTACGATTTTGGCAACTATCGCAACAAAAAAACCTTTTCGGTCCAGATTTACAGGAAAATTATACAAACATTTTTTTTTATTATGTTGTGCTCTAAACATGGACCGGTGGGGGAGGGCTGTATGAATAATTTCTTTGTTAACCCCTTGAAGTACAAAGAACTTCTGCTCTTAACCTATAAAATGATTAAATGACACCGGGATTTTCATACCTATTTATTTTCTAAAATGTAGAACAATTTTAGAAATATATTATACATGTACATTTTAAATAAACATCCTGGTGGGTTTGCGGCATTTAGAGATTAAAATTAGATGGTACATGTAATATGCCGAGGGAAGTCCCTGTAGGAGTTTAAACATGTTTTTTTAATCAATGTATGTTAATAAATATAATCTATGAATGTTTGAAAGGTATTTTATAATATATATTAAACACTGGCATGGAACTATGAATAAAGACAAACTGACATTTACTTAACGCTTTACGATGGAGATAAGTTCCATTTCTAAAAGAAATATATGAATAGTGACACCAGAATTTAAAAACAAATTTATTTTCAAATTAGAAATAACTTTATTTCACATACACAGCCAACGTGAAATACTTGTACAAAAATTCTGGTACCATTGTGGTATGTTATGAAACACCGAGCCACGAAAAGTTAAAATATTGAATCTACAAGTCACTTTTACCGGTGTTGATTACAGCCAAGGAAAATCTCCATCAGTACATTTAAATAGAAATTTTCTCCCTTTTTAATGCCTCATTAATGTATAATTTCAGATATAAACTGTGTAAAAACCAAATATGTATTTTATTGGTGGAAATGCACTTCCTTAGTAGTCAGACCCTGCCTTTTCACCATATTATGACAGCATTAACAACCTCCTGTCAGTGTAAGTTAAAAAGAGTTAAATACCTAGGAAAATCGTCACAAGTAAAAACAAATAGAAATTTTACATTACTTGTGAAAGACATTTCAAGTGAATAACGGGATTAAATAACACGAAACTTTCTATTCAAATTTACTAATGAAAGTTTATCCCAGCGGTAATCAGTACTTCCGAAAAGATTTTAAAATACAGCCGTTGTCTCGTGAAAACTGCCGCAGTTACTTTACTAGCAAGTGGCAAAAAAAAACACTATATGACCCTGCTTTGTTTTCATAGCTCCATTAACATTAGTCCGCGGTTTGACTACCATCATTTTTAAAGAAAGATATTCGTGGGGAATTTTCATAGTAACGCAAGAAAAAAGAGCTTCAGCGTAAATCTCTACGAAATTTATAAATCAGATTTTTCTTCGAAAGATAATGAATCCAAAAAATGGACCGAGTTGGTCCCCTTCAAATATGTATTTATTACGTGAAAAACATGTAACCCTAAATGTTTGAAAATATCATAAACAAGAAAGAACCGTTCAAAAATCTTTACCTCTTGCTTTTTACTACAATAGTTAGATATACGAAGGTAATTCGGAAAGTAACCTCCGTTTATGAATTTAAAAAAACTGATGAAAGGAAAAATGTTTTATTACTTACGTATGAAAGACATGTTTTTCAGCTACTTCTCAACATAATTGTCGTATTAATTAAAACAATTACTATAACGGTAAATCAGCTTTGAAATTCCATCATCACAGACTTCTGACTCCAGCCTATTCAACTGCGATTATTTTGAAATTCAATTCGCACCCCTCTTTCAATCCAAAGAATTTTAACATATTGTTCTATATAATTTTCTGATAAATGCACAACCAAAAATGTTTAAAAAATAGTGGGTCAAGTAAAATATTACGAAAGCAATTCGGAATTTGTCAGTATGAATAAAAGAATATATTAAAATTATCTGGATTGAACGAGTGGTGCAAGTTGAATTTAAAAATAATCGCAGTTGAATAGACCGACGGCAGGTGTCTGTGACGATGGAATTTCAAAGCTGATTTACCTTTATGATAACTGTTTTAATTAATATGGCAATTATGTTCAGAAGTAGCTGAAGAACGTGTCTTTCATACGTGAGTAATAAAACATGTTTCCTTTCATTAGATTTTTTAAATTCATAAACGGAGGTTACTTTTCGAATTACCCTCGTACATGGGGATATCGCAAAATTTTAATTGCAGGCGACTAATTTATATACTATTCGCGCCACTATTGTTAAAAAAACATTTCATAGTGCATTTCTCCTAAAAATATTTCTAAACCTTATGTGATTTTTTTTTTCAAAAAATGTCGCCAAGTACCACTAAAGAAATATTCGCCTGTAATTGAATCTTTATGATACTCTCACGTATCTAGTACTAACTTTTACGATTTTTAAATTCCACTTTTCCAAAAAGCATTTTGAGTCTTGTTTAATCCAAAATATTTTTCGTTAACCCATTTTGGAACAGTGATTCCACGTCGGAGCAAATTAATTTGAATTTCCAACAGACGAACGGCATCAAAGATATTTTAATAAAATTCTACTTTTACTATAAAGTTTAAAGTCAAGATTTTTAAAAATTTCAAATAAAGTTGTTTTTAACCCCTTGCGGCGTGGTGGTTTCATAGATATACCACTTCATTTTAATTCCCAAACACCACATTGGCACCGGAATTTTGTTTAAAAATATTACGGTGTATTGAATGCGTGAAATATAGCGTTTTCTTATTTATAAATGAAGTTGTTTTCAAATTACGTTGCCAGTCATTAATTTCAAAACATAAGCAATGAATTTGTCCTGCGCCGCAAAGGGTTAAATTTTGTTGTCATTTAATTATTTAATCATTTTACGAAGAGAATTGTTCAGTTCCGGGAAGGGATAAATAAATCAAAAATTTCCATTCTAAAACTATTTTTTTTAATTGAAGGTTTGGCTGTTAAATATTTCAATTTCTCATTCTAATTTCTGTTTTTTCAGATGATCTACTGTAAATATACACAAAATGTCCCAAAATGGATGGAACATTAAAAAAAATTTTCAACAACAAGTAAACTTGGACAAATATAGAAGTCTATCTAATTCAACAATAACATGTAAAGTTTGGAATTCCTAGTTTGTGCTTCCGTAAGTGTCAACTACTAAGAAAGTTTCTCACTGACTACTATACAATTAGTAGTGCATGCTTAATTATAAGGAAAAAAACAGTGATTAAAGAAATTCAATATTTTTATTACAAAATTCGCAGCTGTTATGAGTTAAATTTTTTTAATCCTTAATATGATTGACATATTGCTTTATTATTCAAACTGTAGCAATCCTTAAAATTAACCCTGAAACTTCAAATCAATATTATGTTTTCGACTTTTCTACAGCTTACTGCAGCGTAACACTGAATTTTTATAGAACTTTACACATTACTTTTACCCTGCTAATATGTTCAGATCTATATCGAAGCAAATCTGTATCCAGAGTTCTTGAGTCTGAAATTTTTTGCACACCATTATTATATTAGGGAAATTGTCGTTATGCTGCAACACTCAAATGTTCCAAATAATTAAAGGAGTATTTTCAGAAAATATCAACTTGGAAGCTCTG
This sequence comes from Maratus speculifer, assembly GCA_964019185.1. Lineage (NCBI taxonomy): Eukaryota > Metazoa > Arthropoda > Arachnida > Araneae > Salticidae > Maratus > Maratus speculifer. Next base: position 268,876,500 of record OZ025293.1, on the reverse strand, counting down.
CAAATTTGAAAAAATGCACATTCGAAATGAAAATCTTATGAGAGTTAAACGTTCTGCCAATTCAACTAAATGCAACGTTATTTATCCTTGGTAGTTAAAACTAAAACTACCCTACTTTACACCTTTCTCTCCTGCGTATTTCTATGAGCACATGTCGTGTAAATCACATACTACGATTTTGGATACCAGAATTTTAGAACGGAAAAATGTAACTTATTTTATCAGAAATATTTCATTAATTGAAAAAGGCCATGTAAACCTTTCAAAAATAACGGTGACAAGCAACTTAGCAGTTACTAGTTATGTGATATACACGACAAGTGCTCATGGAAATATCCCCCTTTTCGTACAAATTCAAAAACCAGTTACCAGTTGACTTACGCTTCCGTGAATTTTTCCGGAAATATATTTTTTCTTATAAAAAAGGAAGTATTTGATTATCCTGCACAGGGGTTCCAGGTTGTGACAACCTAATTTTAATCCCAAACATAAAAACGGCACCAATAATATTTTTAAAAAATGCTTTTAAAACTAAAACTTTAAAAACTAATCACAAAAATTTAAGTCTGTAGTAGAGGAATTTAATTTCTAAAAGTATTGTTTTCGAATTCCGGTGCCATTTAATCAATTCGAGATTTTAGGAACAGACGTTTTCTGTATCGAAAATTATTCTTGATTTTGAAATTTTAGGTCACGTATGACTCATGAGTTTACCTGTTATTTAATATTTAAAATATTTAGTCTATGTTAGGATGCCCCATATATATCTATGTGTGTATATAAATAGAGAGAGCAATGGTATTCATTACGTGGCTTGCTTCAATTGCTATACTAACATAGTTACATTTTTTATAATAGAAAACTGCCTCTTAATTTAGTCCAGATTTTATAACACTAGAACGCCCTGAATGAGTCGATTTGACTCCACCCATGTGTTTAAAAACCAATTCAAACTAGAAATTTTGTCTTGAAATAAGTTAAATTCCATTCACGTACATTTACGCTAAATAAATCAATTAAATAGTATGAATAGAAATTCGGGTGAGAAATATTATTATCAAACTTGAGTAAAATTTCCAGGCGATTTAGTGTCAAGTATATAGACCAGTGGTGCACAACCTTTGGCCCGCGGGCCACAAAGCTACCACTATTTTCATACAGAATCATTTTCCTTATAATAATGACGAAATATTTGCTATTAAATAAAGCAAACGACTCTTTTCAAATATTCTGGTGGGAAACAATTTTCTGGCAAAAAGGTTGTGCATCACTGATATAGACGAATATCACATTTAATAAATAGCATTTCTTCGTTCCTGAAAAAGTAATAAATACCGCAAATATACAAGATACAGCAGGTGTGCAAAGTTATGAATGTTTATAAATATATCTAAAACAGTAATTTTAAATAAAGGAAATGTTTTCTTTATAGTCTTCCCTTTCAAGAGATTTTCTTTTATCCGATTACAGGGATTTTGGAGCAGGACATTTAGATAATGTGATGAATATTTTTCATGTAAAAGATAAATTTTATCCCAGATGGTCTTCCTTATAAAAATGACTATTTTTCTGACGTGAGTAAACAAAATGATCTAAATTGCAGGTAATTAAGGCTCTTGTTATATCTACAAGAAAGAAGTAAATTTATGTTTTATTTACTTTTTCTACTAGAGTAAAATGACTGTTGTTCGAGTTGTTTCTGAATAAATGGACCATTAACAAAAGAGATGGGTGTCTCAGACAGACATAATAAAAGAAAATTGTCGGGGAATGTAAATTTTTGATAAAGGAAAAAATTTCATGTGATATGCATCACAAGAAAATCATCATTTACTTCGCATTATTTTTGGTATTTTTTAAATTCTCTACAAAAAACTTTATTCTTAATTCATTGCAACATAAACAAATTATGTGTAGTGTACTGTTAAATATAATTTATATTTGTTTACATATAATTTATTTATTAACATATTTTATCTTATATTTTGTAACATATATAGAGAAGACGGGTAAAATAAGAAACAAAATTTTACATCCGTGTATTCTTCTGATTTTCTTTAGTTATTTCCTTTGATATGCCCTAGAAATGTATACTTCACAGATTAAATTGTTAAGGGATGACAAGACTGTGTGCAATCCTGTGGGAAATATGTTAGCTTTAAGACTCGTTTTCTTCGAAATTATCCGACCGATTTTGATGAGATTTGGAATATATATTACCTGGATTATGTTCAATATTTATGGAATACATTTTTTCTGAGATTAGAGCTTCTTACTTTAGAAAAATGGCAATTTTCAGAAAATTTACCATTTTACTGATCTGTAGTTACTTAATTCTTTTAAGTGTTTGCCCTATATGATTGTATATTTATACTCTACCACCAAAATTTTATTGAAATTGCTCGAATGCTTTAGGAGATAATGGGATTTTTTTTCTGAAAAGTAAAATATTTTTGAGAGCTCAAAAACGTAGACTAACTTCTAGAAAGTTTTTGTATAGTTTTATCAAACAAATAAATTAAAGTGTACGTAGCCACATGAATAAAATTTAGTTACCTATAACAAGTGAGCATAAAATGCTAGTGAAAAATGATTTTGAGTGGCCGCAACGCCCCAGTCTTGTCTTTCCTTAACCCATTAACGCCCAGCGTCCTCTTTTGAGGACGGTTACAAAAACAGCAAGAAAGCGGTTTTCCCACCAGTAAAGAGGAAGAGAAATATATACCGTAATTTCGGGTGTATAAGCCGCGGATCAAACAATTCTTTTTGGACCCAGAAATCTTATTTAATGATTGAAGACAAATATTTACGGCGATCTAACTAGTTATATTTGTTTCTTAAAAAATTCTGGGTCGAAAAAGAATTATTTGACCAGCGGCTATTACACCCGAAATTACGGTACCTTCTTCCGCGAGACAGAATCCTCGATAAATTTAGATAAAAGTTAATTTGATTTTTAAAGTGGTGGGAAATACAAAATTTAAATTTTAGCGAAGAAAATAATTCGGGCGTTAATGGGTTAATCCTTTGCGGCGCAGGGCAAAAACATTGTTTAAGTGTTGAATTTAATGCCTGACACCGGGATTTGAAAACACCTTTATTTCTAAATAAGAAAAAGGCTATGTTTGACGCTTTCAATATTTTCCACATTGAAAAAATTTAAATAAATAAAGCAAAAACTTTTAACAAAATATTCTGGTGTGAAATATTTTTAGGACAGTTGAGAAAAATTTCTGGCGTTTCTAGTGCTAACCACTTAACTGGTTCAATTTTTTGCGTACAATGATTTAAAAATATGGGGTAACGCTAATTGCTTTAAGATAAAACATTAGTAATATTTAGCCTAAAAATTTCTTCAATTAAACAGTATGTAATTATATTTAAAAAATCAGTGGTGTCAAAAAGCTTTAAGTGGTGGATCAAGGAAACACTTGCCAGCACGACGTACGGGACAGAGTTGCCAGTGGGCTACTTTTTTAAAATTCAGATTTCTGGATTGGCACCACTTTTTTGAAACGGTGAATTACCTTTTGTCTTCGCCTTAATAGTTATGTCATTGAATAAAGCACATTTTTATCATTTGTAAAGAGTGGTGCCAATCAGGAATCTGAACTTTAAAAAAAGTAGCCCATCTAGCAACACTGGTACGGGAAGTCAGTTAAGTGGTTAAATTACTCGCATTTCCTAGATTGTCAGTGGCCAGTTCAATGGGTTTTTGTAGTGCATGTTACATAGCGGATAACTACTATGCACCGTTATCTGCGAAAAGTTTGCTTGACATTATTCAAGTAACGAGATATGTCCCATAAAGTAAGTCGCATTTTACCGTTCTAAAATACTAGTAGCCAAAAGTCGTAGCTTGTGCCTTACACTACAAGTACTCATGGAAATAGCCCAGTATAATTTTTTTGGTGTATTTACTGATTAACCTCTCATTTGTGTTACCCGATAAAGATTCAGGCAATAACACTTTTCTTGCTTCGGTACTAAAAGCTAATTGATACCACTAATTTTAACGGAAATTCACCTTTATTGACTGTCAGATATTTTTTGATTAAATAAGGCAAATATTTTAGTATAGAAAACGTTGTGTTCAAGACCTATTTTCAATCTTTGTTCTCAAAAAAGAAACAGCAAAAGATTAAAAAGCTTTGATAAATTACTGATAAAATGCTAGCGAATATTAATGTATCAAAATTAACTGCTAATTGAAACGATGAGCAGCGCGCGTTCACTAATACCAGACTTTTAGTATACATTCAAACAGAAACGTCTATAGAATCAACTCTACTTGAAAAACTGTATCGAAAAAGATCAGATTTAACCAATGACATAAAAGTTCTTTTCTGCCCCTTCATAATTAGCCACCAAGTTCAAAAAATATGATATCATAGAACTCAATATCCTTTTACAAATCAGCAGGACGCCCAACAAAAAAGCAGCAGTGTTGTTAGTACTTTGAAAAGGAAAAAATAACAATATTTTATCTAAATGAAGAACGCACAGATTTCTACAGCAATATAATTGATTAAACAAATGTCGTCGAAATTGAAATGAAATATTTATCTATAAATATGCAATAATTCTTACTCAAGTATAAAAAATAATATTTCACATCATATTTTCAAATCACTACTTAATTTTTTTATTTAAATTATTTTTTGGTGATTTATATTTTATTTATTTTAAAAAGAAATTCCTATTAGAATCGAAAATTGTTTTTGATACAAGTGAAATGTACCAGTTGTTGGTATAATTAATTTTAATAAACTTTTAATTTCGATCTTTATATATATATATATATATATATATATATATATATATATATATATATATATATATATATATATATATATATATATATATATTAGCTTTTTATATCCTGAACACATTTCAATAAAGTATCATGCATATAATCATTTAGCGATTTTGAAATAACCCCCCGTAAAGTTTCCACTCCCGAGCAAAAATAAACAAAAATAATGTTGAAAAAACATCAAACGTTTTCTACATTTGTAAACGATACAAAAATGTCTTCCGCCTGGAATGATCAGTATCTTTTTGTAAAATATAAAAATGTCACACAATAAATTCAAGACAATGCTGATGCACAACAGAAACATCGAACGGAGCTGAAATACTTCAAAAGCTGTCATCAACATACAGAAATTAAACGTAACATGTCCTTCACCATTCTATCGTAAATTTAATTAGTGAAAAATCGGATGAGCTATTTTAATGAGCTTAAACGATTCCGTTTTTCTGGCTCAGTACATACAGCATTAAGTTTACAATTACTTAAATTGGATTGGAGATTTAGATAAATCATATTTGACAAAACCGTCCGCATACGTAAGAATTTTGATTATTATAGGTACTTATAATGCTTTTTAACATGTTTTTCAGGAAATTGGGAGAATAAATTTTATTTTATTTTTCAATAATAATGATGTAATTTATTTGAAATACTTTTTGTAAAATATATATAAAAGTTTCATACCTCAGAAGATATATGGGATAGAGAATATATATTTTAGGGATATTTAAATCACAAGCTGATACCAGCACAATTTTAACCAGAAAAAAACCTATAGATTTGAGTCTAAACATGGCGCAGAAAAATATGCAATTTAAAATTTGCATTGACTTAGTTTCAGATTTTTAACATTACAACATTATTTTATTGCTGTAATCAGTGGTGCACAACCTTTGGCCCGCGGGCCACAAAGCTACCACTATTTTCATACAGAATCATTTTCCTTATAATAATGACGAAATATTTGCTATTAAATAAAGCAAACGACTCTTTTCAAATATTCTGGTGGGAAACAATTTTCTGGCAAAAAGGTTGTGCATCACTGGCTTTAATTGTTGTTGATACCAATATTATTAACAATTTAAACAAACAAACAACAAATTATTAATAAAAACTAATAATAATAATAATAATGTAATTAATATTATTATTATTAGTAACTAATTAGTAACTACTACTACTAATAATAATAATTATTATTATTATTATTATTAGTATTATTGTTAATAATAATGTAGTAAAAATTATAACAAATAATAATGATGATAAAAAATAAATATAAATAATTATAAAACTATTATTATTTATTACTAACTATTTATTATTAGTAACTAATTAGTAACTACTACTGCTAATAATAATAATAATTATTATTATTATTATTAGTATTATTGTTAATAATAATGTAATAAAAATTATAACAAACAATAATGATGATAAAAAATAAATATAAATAATTATAAAACTTAAAAGTATGTTTCTTAGTAAAGTGTTCTTTACATTAAAAGTTGATTTTTTTGGTAGAATGTGTGATAAAATTCAATATAAATGTATAAAAAGTATATAAAATTAAATTAATATGTAAGTAAATCTTCTAATACGAAGAGTTGACTTTTCAGCGAGCGGTGTCCACAAAAAAGAAATATAATTTTAAGAGCATTGATACTGAGTAAAAATAATTGATTTTTTTTCTTTTATAAAGTATAAATGAGCAAGTTTTGTGCTCTAATAAATTTGTTCGTAAATTGTAGTGCCAGTCAATCATTTCATCATTTTACAAACTAAATTACTCCGTTCCGGAAAGAGTTAAATAGATCGCTACTGCAGCCTCAATCATACCTTAATTAATTAACTGATACCGTAATAACTTTTTTAAATATTTATTAAAGCATATTTAGTATGCACCATGCTAAAACCATCACCGTAATCTATGTAATGAATTTTTGTTTCTTTATTTTTTTTAAAAAAACATATTCTTCTTTCATTGTCGGGTGTTGTTTAACCCTTTCCAGCAAGGACAAATTCTGCTAGCAAAATGAGAAATTATGAACTGACACCGGAATTTAGATACGACTTTTTTAGAAATTAAGACCTCCTTAATTTAAGATTTCATTATAAAAGCAAAATTTTATTAAAATACTATTGGTTCTATTTGTAAGTTAGGAATTAAAATTGGGTATCCTAAACTAGGCACAATGTGCCGGAAAGAATTAAAGCAATCCAAATACTGTTGGTTTTACTATTATATGTAAAGCATTTCATTTTTAGAGAGAAAAGTTACTCAGAAAGTAATGAGTATTTTTGATTAAAGATATTGATAGTTTGTAAATTGTAGTTAAGCTGATTAAAAGCAATAAAATTAAAGTTTTCTAAATATGCGAAAAAAAAGATTCAACTATTATGGTTAAAAAATATTGTGTTCATTTAATATTTCAGTTTTTTAACACTAGTTATGGACCACGTGAGGGATTTTACTATTGAAAAAATCATTCGGTTATGTGCAAAAACGTATATTTCAACCTTTATATATATTGAAATAAAAAACAAACACGAATGTAGTAAAAAAAGAAACAAAACCATAGTTGCCAGTTTCTTAATACTTTTAATCTATTACTTTCAGAAATTTTGAAGGTAAAAAATAATTTTTATATTTTCCTAAATTATTTTTAATTGGGGACTCATAATCATAGTCGACCAAGTCCATTTTAAAAAAATAATTGCATAGTCCATTTAGATGGTGCATAAAATCTGTTTAATTCACTCACCCGTGTAACCAAGTCTATAAATAGATATAAACGATCAGAAAGTAGCTCAGAGTTCGTATAACTGTGCAACTTAATTCTTACAGTATTTTCTAAGTACTTCACTGCTGAAAAATATTGCGAAATTTCAGATTGGCGGTTGTGAATTTTGTTTCTTAAAAATTAAATATCAATTTTCTTATCATTAATAGTGGTGCCATAGGCCTTAAAAAATATAAGTAGTGTGCGAACTTTGTATCTGAAAACAGGCTTATTTTAACGTGAAAGAAAATAAAACAGATTTTAGTAGGTTTATTAAATATTTTATTATATATTTCGTCCTCTTTGCTCTTGAAGACCAACTTTGTTGTTTGTAATATATCTTTTATGTTCTCCAGGCGAGCCAATTATAAGTTGAAAAAGATAATTTGTGAAAAGAATATGGTATTTTATGTGATGTCTGCATCCCTAATGTCTCTGGAGGTGCCCGACAAATTCTGCTATATTGGTCTTGTCACCATGCCTAATGGTTGGATATTCAAATCTCTTCCAGTTACCAGCGATATTCTAACTTTCACCTTCTTAATACCAGCATAAATATATTTTCTCAGGATTCTTAGTTTTACATGATTTGAACCAGAAAATTAATTTTACTATATATAAAATTTCCTAGGAGGTGTCAATTAAATTTCATGTATTAGGTATAAATTATTCATTTATTTTCTAGTTTGAAGCATTAAAATCTTCAAAATAGAATATAACAGGTATCAAATAAGACCCCAATGGTACTAGGAGTATTAAACGGAGCCTTGCTGAAGCCGCAGCAGATATTCTTTTTCTTGAAGAATGTGCTGCTGCCCCGCAATTACCGCTAGCTGGTTCTTGGCAAATTTCTTTCAGATCATCTGAAGAAGATGGATCTGAATCTATTCAGGTTGTTCCAGCTGTTGCTCGAGCAACCTCATGATATTCCATCGATTGCTTTTTATTGTTGCATGAAATATCATGGAATGGGCATCAGTCGCGTAGCCAGTGAGAAGGTCCAAATATTCTGTATACCAGTAAAATTTGTATAGTTTGTACGCCTTCATTAGTAGTGCAAAATTTTCTGATTAGACTGACTTTTGCAATATTAGTGGTATCACTAGCGTTTGGACGCCACCATAACTACGCCGCTGATGGGCATTCCCTGTCTTAGAGGACGGTCCCTGTGATGACCTTGCGACGCCTCTCAGTCAGTCAGAAGACAATTATTCGTCTGATCTTCATCTCAGATAGGATACATTTAACATCTATGGACAGTATAGATCTTTATTTTAAGAGTAACCTGCACGGTCTATGCGATGGCTACAGCATATTTTTGGAGGGCGTTCCAGAAAATGACTTCCTCATAAAGACGATCATTGCCACGAGGAAAGTGCCTTGACTTATTGTTTGTGTTGTGGGAAGAGCCCTGTCCCATTGGAGTGTGCATTGTGTGTATTTCTACGATTTATCGCGATTTTGTGTCAGTAAATTATCAATAAATGTTTTTTATTACATTTTAAAGGGACAGTACACTTTTAAAATTTTCAAAAACCGATTTTTTTTTTTACATTGTTAGAAAGTTTATTGTATTCTAAATAAATTGCTACCACTCCTTTAACTGTGTGATAATTATTTCCTAAGATATTAAGGAAAATGTAGACTTCGCCCCTTCATTTCCGAATTAACAACCCTGCGACACCTGTCATGCCGTCTTGTTTACATTTTGTTTTCGCGCTTTCACATTATCATAACTTTGGAAATATGCTAAAATGTGGCAATTGTCATTGGTTAAATACCTTAAACAATATAATATGAAAGTTTTAAATTAGTAACTTCAACTTCCACTCTCATGGTTTTGTCTCAGCATTATTTGCTATTAAGCAACTAGAAAAAAAAAAGTTTTTTCCCTAGAGCAATACTTTTCTGATATTGTAATAGTATTGTATTTTTTAGTATTTATTAGCTTTTTAATGAAAAAAAATATGCAAAATGCAAAGTTCGCACACTCCTTGGAATGTCCAAGGACTCTGGCACCACTATTAAAAATAAGAAAATTTCCATTAAATTTTTAAACCACAACATTCGCAATCCGCACCTTCATTCACAGATTTTACGATATTTGTCTGCAATAAAACACTTCGAAAATATTCTTAAAATTTAGTGGTTGAACTGTGCGAACCCTGAAAATGTGTTTCAAAACAGTATAGAAGAAGGAGTCAGTTTAATAGTAATCGCTATACAAAGTACGATTATATAAATATATTCTAAGCTTATAACTCATCTTATAGAAAACTGTAAAATAGTCAATTTGATTGTGATTTTTGTTTTAATTGACAATTGTGGACGACAATATCCGTCAATAAGGATTTATTGACATTTATATATATTTTTAATAAACTATCCAGATTTTTGTTCAGCCAAGTATGTGAATCAGATATCAAAATATGAGAATCTCTATAAAAGGGACTACATTTTACATAAAATAATTTAGTTTTATAAAACGGATCCCGTTATTTCGCTTTACAATCAAAGCTAAGCAAAATTTTAAGTTATATTCTTATTTTTATTTATTTATTTTTTATTTATTTATTTATTTATTTATTTTGCAATAGTAAATGCTACATTTTTACAAATTACATCTATTTAATTTTTAAACATGTTCCCATATTCTGCAACATTCTGCAAATAATTTTATATTTATTATTTTATACTAGCATCTAATATAATTTTTAATACAGAATACGATACATAATTATTAGAAGCTGTGTTCAGTATGTAAAAAATATGCCATTGGCTGCATGTAAAAAATCCTAGTATTTCTAATTTTTCTAATTAAATGTTAATTACTCCTTATCTAATTAACCGATTACAAATATCCTAGTTCAAATTATTGACCAGAGCATTATCTTTAATTTTAGATAAAGTTTATGCAAATGCATTGAAATTAGCATGAGATATTGTGCGCGCAGTGAAATGTTATCCACGGAAAAAAATTTAAATAGCACTTTGAAATTGACCCCTTGAATTTTTTAAAATAATAATATATCCAAATGTTTTTTTTAAACGTAGCTCAATGTAACCGAAATATACCCTAAAAATTTTGGGCTCCTAGAGTAGTTATCTTTTTTATAAAAACTCATGGAAAATTTCACGTGTTTTATGACCGTTAACCCATTAACGCCCGAATTATTCTCTTCTCTAAAATTTAAATTTTGTATTTCCCACCACTTTTAAAAGCAAATTAACTTTTATCTAAATTTATCGAGGATTCTGTCTCATGAAATAAGGTACATATTTATCTTCCTCTTTACTGGTGGGAAAACCACTTTCTTGCTGTTTTTGTAACCGTCCTCATAAAAGGACGCTGGGCGTTAATGGGTTAAAAGTGAACTGTCCCTTTAAATGGACCACTGTATTTACTCGCGTGTAAGTCGACTCCAAATTGAAGAAAAATAGTAGTCTGCATACCGGTATCTTAAAAAAGATTATCTTCATCCTACAGAAATGCTAGATTTAATTACATTAAATAAGGGGAAGATAGCTAAATTAAAATACTGGTTCTTAACATATTTTATCACGAATTTAATCGTCGACTTATACATAAGTATATATGGTGGACTTAGAGGTCTGATAGAGTTTTAGCCTCTCATTTAAAAAAAGGAATATTTTTGGTTACAAAATCTTTGGTAGAAATTGAACTAAAAAAAGATTGGCAGTTTCGCTTTTGCGTATGCCCGAATTATTCATTTGAATAGCAAAATAATTAATTTAGCCCATCAGTATTTAATATAATAATTTCCGTCATGTAATCCGTGGATCAAACAAACATTTTTCTACCCGGAATTTTTAAAAGTGAAATGTAACTTATCTAATTGCTGTAAACAAGTAACTTGAATTACTAAAAAAATTCTTGATCCAAACACAATTGTTTCGTTTTATGGATTATATGTTTGAAATTACTAATCACAAAACATTTGTTTGCTTTAATACCACTTCATGACGAAACGAAATGGGTTTATGTGATATTTATTAATTAACTAGGCAATCTTGTATCGTTTTTGACTGAAAATGGATTTGATTACTGCTAATTAACTTTTAAAAAATCACGTTTTTAAAGCAAAAATCAGTCACAAATTATTTTTATCGAAAAATCCATATCGTGAATCAAGTCGTATGTTTTTTTTTTTTATATGAAAAATAATGTTTTCGTTCAAATTTTTTTGCTAAAAATAAAATAAGGTGAAAATGTTTTCTGAATGAAAAGATGAAAAAATGATTTTTTAAAAATAAAATAACTAAAAAGATTTATGAGTAAAATTTTATTATGAAGGAATTTAATTATATGATACCTTAACAATGCTTGACAAAAGATAAAATGATTTTCGAATACAAATGACAAAAAAATATTTTATTTTGCAATATATTTGTTGCAAAATTATTTAGCAAATTTTTTGTGGGAAGCTTTTTAGAGAAATTCCAAATTTTAAGCCTTTTGCTACCAGTATTTGTTAGCTGGAAAAATTTACAATGTTTATTCCAATGTTTTCGATAATTAAACAAGAAAAATTTCTCTGTTAAAAATTGTGGTAAGAGAAAATATTAAAACTTGACAGCTACGTTACATGTGTGCCAATCAATACATGTATACTTACATGTAAATTAAATATTCGCAAAGTATTAGGTAAAACCGGAAAACTCTGCCTTATAATGTTATTTCATGCTTTCTCTATTAAATTTGAGATATATTCATTGGCAACACTTTTCTGAATTAGTAAAATTACAATTGTTTTTTAATTTAACGTGAACCGTGAAATCTACAAGAATTTTACAATTTCAAAATGTAGAGCCAATGAAGCAATATGAATTTTATAAAAAGAATTTTGCCCAGTTAACACTAGAACGCCCGGAAATTTTACTCAAGTTTGATAATAATATTTGATACCAGATTTTTTATTCAAAACAATTGAATTCATCACTTTAACGCAAATCTGCGTGGTCTAAATTTAACTTATTTCATGAAAAGTTTCTGGCTCGAATTGAAATTTAATCACATGGTCGGAGTCGAATCGACACCTTCCGGGCGTTTTAGTGTTAAACTGATGGCATTGAGCTCACAGTCTACATATACTAGTTGTACATTACAACCTTATATTTTCAAGGGTTACTTCCGTTCGAAAAACAAACTGGGAGCTCCCCGCATTTTCCCGTTTTATACTTAATCATTGAGCCCCTGAAACTAATCAGGGATATGCTTTATCATATAAAAAATCTATATCTAAAATTCAGAGCAAATCGTAAATTCTTAATAAAAACCCATTTATATAATTTGAGAGGGGTTATCCCCTCTTTTATACTTAACCATTAAACTTCCAGAACTATACAGAGATTCGCCTTATCAGAAAGAACCTACATCTAAAATTAAAAGCAAGTCGGGTAATTCTTCAGAAAAACCCCGATGAAATTTAAGGGGGCATAAGTCAACGTCCCAAAACCAGTCAGGGAAGCGCTTTATGTGAATGAACCTATATCCACAATTTGAAGCGATTAGATAAATCTGCATGAAAAACCCATTTATCGGAATGAAGGCTGTGGCAATAGCTCTCGTTCCCCTCTCTTAGACTTATCCAATGAAGTCGCAAAACAAATCATGGCTATGCCCTCATCAGAATGATCCTATGTTTAAAATTTAAATGAAATCTGATAAATTCTGCATGAAAAACACATTTATAAAAATCAAGGTGAGGGGCATTAGCGTCCTGTTCTTCCTGTTTATAGTTATCCAATGAATACATAATACCAATCACGGAGACGCCTCATCAGAATGATCCTATATCTAAATTTTGAACGAAAACTGATCATTCTGCATGAATTACCCATTTATATCAATTAAGGATAGGGGCATGAACCCCCGTTCCCCCAATTCTTATACATATCGAATGAACTCCAAAAACTAATCAGGGAAGGGACTTATCAGAATATACGTATATACAAAATTTCAAGTGCATCAGATACTTTTATCATGAGTTACCACGTTAAGCACGTACGCACGCACGAATGTACGTACATACATACAGAACGGGCGTGCACATTAGCTCTCACGCTTTGATAGCCTATGAGCTAAAAAAAGTAGGTATGAAATAAAATTATACGACAGAATTTTCCTTTTTTTTTTTTTTTGCATTTTTTCGCGGATATCGTTAATCGGTTTTTTTATTTGCAAAATACTGGTGCCAATGTGACATTTGGAATTTTGAAGAAATTTACCCACCAGAGCTCAGAGGGTTAACCGAGTTCGTTAAACCTTTTTCTCCTTCTGTAACATCTCTAAATTTCCATGATGAGATTTTGAATCCAGATTGCAAACGTATAATCAGTATACAGAGACGTGGAGTAGAAATGGGGACCAAAAATAATGTTCATATTAATGGGGTGTTCAGAATAGGGAGGTATATCTTTTGTTGAATCAATGGAGTTTACCGGGACTGTCGGAATGCGTTCAAAAGACTGGGGTGTCCACATTAGAGAATGTTTAGATAGAGAGAGTCAGCTGTATAGTGCTTTAAGTAATTAGTGAAAACGCGTTTAAAATTTATTTAACTTTTATTTTTTATAGGATTATACTTTCTTAATAATTATTTAAAACAATATAATTTTTCTCAAAGTTTTACATCATATTTTACACTGTCAGTCACCTGACCTGGCCTAAACAGATATTTCAGTGTCAGTCACCGTGGCACTCGATAAAATATTATAGTTTAACATTGAAAATTTATTAAATATTAAAAAGCAAAAAATACAGAAGTTGTTTTTAAAAAATGATTTAATGGATATAAAGAAAAAAGGCAAATAGAAAATTAATTTATTTCTATTAATTTTTTTGTCAAAAGCATATGAAGCACTTTTGAAGCAACGGCTTATGATATCAATATATCATATATCATTGAATACGACGATGTTAGGTAACAAATTGATTAACTTATCTTTTCCTCCATAAAAAAAATCTTTTCTTTTAAAGTAACTAAAAATCATGATCACAACAAGATCTACATTACAATTGAAGTTATAAATATATCGCCCCTTTTCTTATTTTTGTAATATGCAAACGACCCCTCTTAATATAACGGACACCGAAATGCCAGCACATGTATTTCACTCTTTCCATACCTTATATGGTCATAAAAACCGAATGTGGTTTTCTTAATACCAGCTGCTCTATAATAAAAATGCTGCATAAGATGTTTTGCACGTCGTACATATTCGAGTATATCTCCTCTCTCATGCTACCGTTCCTTATATGGTATCCATTCGCGAATTTTAGCCCACTTCAAGAGCCCCAAGGCCTAACCGCAAAAATTCCTTTCCTTTTTCAAATTCCAATATCAAAGTTTAAACTCTTTTTGTCGCCAATTAGCGATTATTTTGTTAATATGCTAAGTACAAAATCTCTCTCTCAGAAGAAAAAAATTGCACGTATATTTTTGCCAAATATCATATACATGCCAAACATTGTAACCTTTGGCGATAAGTGACAACTGATGTTATCTTGGTTCTGACTCTAAGAAGCACCACTTTGCCTCTCTCTGCTGTGTATCACGTTGAGCGCTCATCTTTCTCGAAAGGGTAAAATAAAACTATACTTTAAAAATGAACCTGGCTTCCTAATGTACTTGTCTTTTTGTCGCTTTCCTTTTCACGGCTTTGATAGTAATCTCAATGGACAATATTAAACCTGCAAAACATAGCATTCAAAGAAAATTAATAGAATACGGCTATTGATGGTTTTTGAGAAACACTATTCCCGCTAAGCAGTGTTGCCAGTTTAGTTTCAGTTTTCACTGCGTAATTTCAAATTCGCACCATAACTTTAAAAAAAAAGATCATTTCATTTTATATATTCGCTAAATTTTTGTCATTGAACAATTATTTTGATACTTTCTGGTATAAAATCAAAAGTTATGTATTAAAGAAAAAAAAACTCTGCTTAATAAGATTTTGGGAAGACAAAACATGATTATGAAAATGAAATATGTATCTAATGTATTTGATTCAATTGCACTACGATCTTCCAGAAACCGAAGAAAGCGTTAAATACAAATGTTACGTATCTTTGTCCTTAGAATCCAAATCTGCAATAAGAAATGGGAGTTATGATTCAAAATTTGTCGGATTGGAATGGGATGTCAACTTTAATCGCACCATTATATATATATATATATATATATATATACAGGGTGATTCCAAATTTTTTTTACAATAAAAGAGGGGTGATAGTACACATCAAGACAAACAATATTAAATAGGAGACCAAGGGTCCAAAACGTTCTCTTAAGGAGATAGCCGCTATTAAAGTTTAGGGACCAAAATTTCAAGTAAACATAAAAAACGGAAAAATCGGTCGATTGATTTGCGGTTTTCACTAAAATTATTCTTTATGTCGGCATTTTCTTGAAATTAAATTATAAAGATAAATTTCAAAAAATGCCGATAGAGGGCGCTTTAGACTTTGGAGTAACGAACAACTATTTTTTGCCGGTATTTTTTGCATCTCATTAAATGTTTTCGTAAGCTTAGACTCAAACTTAAATTTTGAGCTCAAAATCTGTAGTTGGGAGTGGTTAAGTAACACAAACTGAGCTGTGTTCAGAGGGTTCAAATTTCAAATGATAATAAAAAACGGAAAAATTGGTCGATTGATTTGCGGTTTTCACTAAAACTATTCTTTATTTAGGTATTTTCGTGAAAATAAATTATAAAGATAAATTTCAAAAAATGCCGATAGAGGGCGCTTTAGACTTTGGAGTAACGAACAACTATTTTTTGCCGAATTGTTTGCATCTCTTTAAATGATTTCGGAAGCTTAGACTTAAACTTAAATTTTGAGCTCAAAATCTGAATAGAAGGGAGTGGTTAAGTAGCACAAACTGAACTGTGTTCAAGGGGGAGGGGGAGGTTCAAATTTAAAGTAATTATAGAAAATGGAAAAATTGGTCGATACGTTTGCCGTTTAAAATAAAACTATTCTTTAAGTTAGTATCTTCTCGAAAAACATTTTTAAAGATAAATCTCAAAAAATTCCGTCAGAGGGCGCCTTAAACTTCAGAGTAACCAACAATTCATTTTAACCATTATTTTTTGGTTCTAATTAAATGCTTGCAAAAGCATTTTAAATGTTCTCGGAAGCTTAGATTTAAGCTTAAATTTTGAGCTCAATTCCTGAATCGTTATGAGGAGTTAAGAAGTGCAAACTGAAGTGTGTTCAGGAGTTAAAATTTAACCCTCTTTCCTCCTCGAACACAATTCAAATTTTCGCTACTTAAACACTCCCAACGATTCAGAATTTCATCCCAAAATTTAAGTCTATGCATTTGAAAGCATTTAATGATAATTAAAAAATAACAGTTAAAAATAGTTGTACGCTACTCCAAAGTCTAAGGCGCCCTCTATCGGCATTTTTTGAAATTTATCTTTAAAAATTATTTTCAAGAAAACACTGATTGATCAAGAAAACTGCTGATTTAAAAATTAGTTTTAGCAAAAACCGCAAACGAATCGACCAATTTTTTCCGTTTTTTACAATTATTTGAAAGTTGAACCCTCTGAACACAGCTAAGTTTGTCGACTTAACGACTCACAGCTATTCAGATTTTGAGCTCAAAATTTAAGTTCAAGTCTAAGCTTACGAAACCATTTAATGAGATGCAAAAAATCACGGCAAAAAATAGTTGTTCATTACTCCAAAGTCTAAAGCGTCCTCTATCGACATTTTTTGAAAATTATCTATATAATTTATTTTCACAAAAATATCTAAATAAAGAATAGTTTTAGTGAAAACCGCAAATCAATCGACCAATTTTTCCGTTTTTTATAATCATTTGAAATTTGAACCCTCTGAACACAGCTCAGTTTGTGTTACTTAACCACTCCCAACTACAGATTTTGAGCTCAAAATTTAAGTTTGAGTCTAAGCTTACGAAAACATTTAATGAGATGCAAAAAATACCGGCAAAAAATAGTTGTTCCTTAGTCCAAAGTCTAAAGCGCCCTCTATCGGCATTTTTTGAAATTTATCTTTATAATTTAATTTGAAGAAAATGCCGACATAAAGAATAATTTTAGTGAAAACTGCAAATCAATCGACCGATTTTTCCGTTTTTTATGTTTATTTGAAATTTTGGTCCCTAAACTTTAATGGCGGCTATTTCCTTAGGAAAACGTTTTGGACCCTTGGTCTCCTATTTAATATTGTTTGTCTTGATGTGCACTATCACCCCTCTTTTATTGAAAAAAAAATTTGGAATCACCCTGTATATATATATATATATATATATATATATGTATTTAATACTTTTATTCCATTTTACAATCTATGAATTTCGCGAATTATTCGACCGATTTTCGATTTTTCGTTCACTCTGTATCTTGTCATATTTGTTATTTTATCGCTATAATGAATAAATAAATAATTTTCTACACTAATGTCCTGTTATAAAAACTGAAAGGTTTTCTCCCTCAACAAATACCGTAATTTCGGGTGTATAAGCCGCGGATCAAACAATTCTTTTTGGACCCAGAAATCTTATTTAGTGATTGAAGACAAATATTTACGGCGATCTAAATAGTTATATTTGTTTCTTCAAAAATTCTGGGTCGAAAAAGAATTGTTTGACCTGCGGCTTATACACCCGAAATTACGGTAATCATTTCGTTTAAAGTTTTCCGAGATCGCACCACTTAGACATTTTTTTGGAATGTACCGGTTTTTTAGCTGTTTCCTTTACTTGTAAAATACCAACAAATGTTCTAACTAAAAGAAAAGAAAAAAAAAACCTAATAATTTTTATTTATTATTATGGTGCCAAATAAATTACACATGCATCTTTTGATGATGCACATATGCACAACAAGTCCCGAAAGTACTAAAGAATTAAAATGTATTTTAGATTAAAAAAGATTAAAATACCAATTTTTTTTTCTATTGATTAATCGTTTTCCTTATTTGGACATACCTCATAAGAGCTACGTGTTTTTGGCAATCATCACGTACGGGCATCCATATTAACCCATTAACGCCCAGCGTCCTTTTTTGAGGACAGTTACAAAAATAGCAAGAATGCGGTTTTCCCACCAGTAAAGAGGAAGATAAATATATACCTTATTTCACGAGACAGAATCCTCGATAAATTTAGATAAAAGTTAATTTGATTTTAAAAGTGGTGGGAAATACAAAATTTAAATTTTAGCGAAGAGAATAATTCGGGCGTTAATGGGTTAAATTCATAATGTATTATTTTCGTCAGTAAATTTTGCATTTTTTTATCCGAACATTATTCTGATTCAATTTGCCAAAAAGTTCTCTTTCGAAATACCGGTGATAAAAGATTAATAATTCTGTAAAAGGCATGAAAAAACTAGTTGGATGTGCCAATCCCAAATTTTTCTTCTATCTCATACGTACATTTTAATATTTAAAAAAAATAGTTACTCATTTTAATATTTTAATAATTTCAATTCAAGACCATACGAACTTTGGTTTTCACCTTAAATTTCTGCTTCAATCAATTAATCGGAGTAAAACCGAATTTCCGTCTCTACACGAGCCGACGAACAATAGAATGATAGGCAGATTTTTTTTAATTCAGGGAGGACCTATTTGCCTTACCAAAAAATAATTATATACAAAAATTTTAGTTCAGTTCTAGGACTAACTTCATACAATTTTGGGTGGTGCAATATTGAAAATGGCATAAAATTGGCTATTGCAGCGCCCCCTTCCGGCAGATTTTTTTTTCAAATTAAGGGAGGACCAACTAACCATAGCCATACACCTACACAAAAATTTGGTTCAATTCGTTAATTTGTATAAATTCGTATACTTTTCGTCGGTAAAATATTGAAAATGGCACAGAAATCGCGATTGCAGCACCCCCATTCGGCGGATTTTTTTTCAAATTCAGGAAGGACCATTTAGCCATAGTCATACACTTACACAAAAATGGCACAAAAATCGCGATTGCAGTGGAATATTTTAATACTGAAGGAGGACCTGCTTGTCACAGCCAAAAACATTAATATTTGGTTCAATTCTATGGATAATTTCATATACTTTTGGCCGGTACAATATTGAAAATGGCACAAAATTTGCGATTGCTGCGCCCTCTTCCGGTGGAATATTTCAAAACTGAAGGTTGCGGGGATCAAATTTAGTATCACTGACTAGCTTATTTAAAAACGTTTAATACGTACACTTTTGTTTTTCAATCTGATGTATATTTTTCGAGTTATTCGGCCGTTTCCAGACTTTTCGGACACCCTGTATAGAACACCGCGCCGCAAATGGTTAAACAATTTGGATTCACACCAGAAAATACAAAAATCATTTTCAGATTTATATTAAATAAACTTGGTAGGCTTTTCTTGATTAAAGTAAAAATTCTTCTTCAAAAAGTTCTATTCTCTTCTGCAGGGTAAAAACGGAGGTGAACCTGGCAACCTGGAGCATCAGCTATATCAAAGATACTACTATGTCTTCAAGAAGGACTTTTGAACAAAAATGACCAAATTATCGTTTTCGTTCAAGAAAATTCCCAAAACCCTGCGCATTCAGCTTACCCTGACCAACTGCCTAGTGAACACCATGGTACTGTTAAGAAAGAGGAATTGGCACACTCTTAAAATAATAAAGGTTAAACTATAATTGCTTTCCCAGGTGTTCATTACCCAGGGCGCTAAACATCCACCAATAAATTTGAGTAGAAAAATAACTTTTATTTAAACACTTTATAAGGAGAAAATTCTAGTCAAAATTAATTGCAAAAGCTGTTGTTTACTTTACCGGTCGGAATTTACTTCCGCGTTTGTAGTTCCACCTCATTGTGACAACGAAGACAATTTTCTGTCGGTTTCACTAAAAAAATAACACTTGGGTAATCTGACACGGTGAAAAAAAATGGAATTTTTATACCACACTTTTGGGAGAAACTACTCAGGTATAAGACGCTTAACACGTTCACTGTCGCTCACACGAAAGCGCGTAGTCTGGCGCCGACGCTAAGGGGCCAATGTCGCGCCAGCGCGGTATGTGGGGTAATGCCCAATAGCCAGTCACGTGCTGGCGCGGGAAAATCTTTCACTGATTCGTTGTTATAACAAGTAAATCGGCTTCTGCGAAAAATCCACTTCTACAGTGCGGCATTATCACATCTTTACCTAAGCGGCAGCGAAACGTGTTAAGTAAGACGAAATGTTTTAAACAAGCTTATTGATGGAAATTTTCACCAGCGGCCATCAGAACTGTTTTTCGATAAATAAAAAAACAACCGTCATTTTGTGACAACCTCCTTAGTTACTTCATCTGCAACTGATAGACAATACATTATATGGCTTCACCTCTTTATTCGTAACTCCATTGTGAATATCTGGTCTGAATGCTGACACAGAAATGGGGGCTAACTTTTTAAGTCCTGTACAGTCAACTGAATTCAAGCACCTGTATTTTTTCAACTTTTTCTTTAACTTCTGAAATCTGCAAAAAAAAAGGCTGACTTTTTAAAAATAAAGGTGATAAAACGCATGGGACCATACAAACCTTAACCCTTTGCGGCTCAGAGAAAATTCATTGGTTAAGTGTTGACATTAATGACTGACACCGGAATTTGAAAAAAACTTTATTTGTAAATAAGAAAACGCTATATTTCACGCATTCAATAAACCGTAATTTTTTTAAACAAAATTCCGGTGCGAATGTGGCGTTTGAGAATTAAAACTAAGTGGTATATCTATGAAACCACTGCGCCGCAAAAGGTTAAACTTACTGGTGAGAGTTTGGAATCCCCAAAAAAAAAATCCGCCAGATGCAGCAACACTGCGGCATTCCGCATCTAGCCGAATTTTTATTTATGTATTCGAATCATCACCATTAAGTTTAAATAATTATTATTATTTCATAAGATGATGGATAATCTGCAAATAAAATAAAAGAAAATTGATACTCAAGTTTTTCTTGTGTGAATTCCAACATTAGTAAGATGTCGGTGGATTAGTCACGACGTCACACTCCGTGTCCTCTGGCCTTGAGTATTTCGGTAGTAGCGGCTTAGGCCGCCAACTGCGTAGACCCACCCAGGTAAAAATGAACTGCAGTGAAACCGTAAAGAAACTGCAGTTGGCAAACTGTGGTGTTTTGGCACAAATAACTGAAGTATTTTTAAAGTCGAAATAACTAAAAATTTACTGCGTGTAGTTGATAACTACACGCAATAAATGTGTGGTTGATAACTACACATTCACTGCAGTGAATTTATAGTTGAAAAGCAGCGAAAATTTTAAAAAGAAAGTGGTGGTGCCATCTGTTGACCTTGTCAGACAACATTCCAAAGACCCACATTTTTACACAAGAATCAGTTGGATTCGACCCGGGGACTTTAAGAACAGGAGTCGCAAGCTCGATCCACTCGACCACGCAGACCTGTTTATATGGGAGGTAATGAGTGCATTATGGGAGGCATTTCGGAAAGTGATTGTTTATCGCTGAAGATGGATGGGAGATGAAAAAAATTGCAAGTTTTATGTGCTTTTATTTATTTATTATTTATTGTTAATTCCTTTTGCGCGTATTTAAAAGTTAATTTAATATTCAAACGAATGATATAAATCTCTTAGCAAATTAGTTAAAGCAAAAATTGGTTTTTCTTATAAATGTAAGAAATAGTAAATATTTAATAAAATAATCTTGTTCTTGCTCAATTAATAAAATTTTATTATGAATTATAATGTAATGATATGCGTTATGTTAATTTATGAAACACATATAAAATGGAAACACTTAATTTAATGAATAATATAGGTAGTAAATTAATAACTTTTAATCAGAATAAAAAATATTTTATAAATTTTATTAAATAAGTAGAACACATTTTTTATTCTTATGTTACAATAACAATTTTTACTTAAAAATATTTTTTAATTTAAGAATAGAATTAAAAATATTTTTTTTTTCTTTTGATTTTTTTCTTTTAATATTGTTTTTCTTTTTTCTTAGTTTTTGAATAGTGGATTTTTTGAATTTTTCTTATAAATTTAAGAATATTTAACAAAATAAGTGAATTTTAGAGGATTTTCTGTTAATATAATTTTTGTTAGGAATTAAAATGTAAATACAAGTGTTAATTTAAAACATATCTATTTGTAAAATAGAAAAACCAATTTTAATAGAAAAAAATAGGTTCTTAATTATTTGAACTGTTTTTATGGTAATTTTTTACAAAGGGAAAGTTTTGAATCTTTCTTTTAAATTTTAAATATAAAAAAATGACTAGATTTTTTCGTATTTTTATTGATTGTAAAATAATTTCAAATCTTTTTAATAATTTAATATTTATTTGAAATATTAAATTTTGTTGTTCTTTTAATATGGATATATAATTAGAAAATAATTTCAATTAAGTCTCGTATATCTTCCCTCTGATGAAAACGGACTGTTTTTTTCCTTGCCTGTATCTTGTTTACAGTTTTTTAATTGTTTATTGTTAATAGTTTACTTTTTAGATATGCACTCTATCCTTGCGATTTTGAACTTGCATTTCATAATATGAAATATAATTTACAGCATTATATATGAGCTGCTTTAGCGCCAATGGTGCTGCAATTTTTCATGTTGAATTAAAACTAATTAGAAAATAAGTTCAATTAACTTATGAAGTATTTTTTTTTCATTTTATGGCTAAGTTTAGAACGAATAATAATTTATAATAAGAGCGATACAAAAAATTATTTGATGATTCAGATATTTGTATGTCCATTTCAAAATGAAGTAATTGTAAGTCCTTTTCAGTTATGAAAATGGAAGGGATGGGGGCAGGAAGCAGAGGAAACAAACTGCCCCTCCTAGGTTTTTAAAATTTAATTAAATTAATTTTTTTCTTCTTTTTTCAAAAATATAACGTAAATTTTTCGAGTAACTTAAAAAGAAAAGATATTGGGGTGGACTCATTGCCCCTCCAGGGATTTTGAAATTTATTTAGTATTTTCTTTTCTCCAATTTACACAAACATAATAAAATTTATTGTTTTAGAGTAATTTAAAATAAAGAAAAGAAAATTTTTCCGTTGGGTGAAGGGGGTATAGATGAGCCACTTTCCTTACTCGATTTTGAAATGTAACTAATTTTTTCCCCGATTTTTTAAAAACATATTAAATTTTAATCTTTTTTCTTAGCTTAAAATATAAGAGGAACTAAGAATTTTATGCTAGGGGGGGGGAGGTAGAAGAGAGCTGTTGCCCCTCCGTATAAAAAAGTAAAAAAATATATATAAAATAAAAAATCCTTTTTTTCTATTTTCAAAAGCATAGTAAAATGTATAATTTTCAAGTAATTTACAATTAAAAATAAGAAGAAATTTCCCATTAAAGGCCTGCTGAGTAAAATGCACATTGTCCCTCATATCTTTTGAATCTTAATATATTTTTTCTCTCATTTTGAGAAACATAGCGTTATATATTCGTTCAGAGTAACTTAAAATAAATGAACTAAGAAATTTCCGTTGTAGGCAGGGGACATATGTAGTCAACTACCACTCATACTGATTTTGAAATGCAACTTAGTGAAATTGAATTTTTTTCTTTTAGCTTAAAATAATAAAGGAGCTAAGAAATTTAAGTTAGGGGGAAGGAAGCATAGATAGGAACGACCATGCCTGAATTTAAAAAAAAATGGATTTTAACACATTAAAACTTATAATTTCCAAGTAACAAAATAAAGTAGTAACTAATAAATTTTTCGCTAAGAAAGTAAGTGGAAGGGATGGGAAATCCCTAATTTGATTTTAAAATATAATTGAAATTATTTTTCTCCGATTAAAGTCTCTGAATTTTTCGGACACAGTTATACTAGAGATACATTACAAATTGTACTTCTAAATTTATGGCTGGATAATAACTTCAAATTAACTGCAGCGATTCTACGGTTATAAAATCATATATTTTTTAAATTTTTGATTATAAAATGACTTTATAAAAACTACAGTGTTTTTAAAGTTAATAGCTCATAGAATGTTTAAAATAAATTACTGCAAAATCACATTCAATTAACTATAAAATAACTGAAGTGATTTTATAGTTGAGATTGCACTACAGAAAGTCTAGAGTTAACATTAGAAAAACCTCAAAAACACTTTACTTCTGCGAAAAATCTGCAGTTCATTTTTAGCTGGGCATACGCAACAGTGCGCGCGGCACTGTGTGTTGAGAAACACTCTCTGGTTCGCTAATATTGTAGGCGTTTTCCATTTCAGCTATTGGGTAACAACAAATACGTAAAATATTCGCACTGCTCTAGAATCAATGCGCCGCGGCGATACACCACTGGCTGAAGACTTGTCATTTCATCATCCAAACACCAGTTTTCGATACGTGCTCACAACGACTGTCCATGAACAGCCCTCTAATCTCGCCTTTTTCTATATCAACTTTTCCAGTCATAGAGCTATAAAGTTTTGACCTTTACCAAAATCTGCTAAATATGGTTCTTTTGCATTATGTTGCTAATCAAGGTTCGTTACAATGGCATAACCACGGTGGGTGTCCAAGTCTTTTGTTAACCGGTATTTTTTTTAAGTTCAATTCACAGTTTCTAACAAGAAAATTTTCTGCTATGAATTAAGGAGAAAAAACTTACAATATTTCTGGTTTGGGGCACCCACCCTGGTTACGCCACTGCGTTATAAAACGCAATGAATGGGCGCTTTATATACTCCAATATTAGTGGTAAATGAGTTTTACTTTTTGGGAGAGCTCGTTGTTATTGATGGAACGTTTTCATAATATAATAGTTATTCGGTGTATATTTGTAATTATAAATAATTGTTTCTTTCTTCTTCGAAAATTTCAATGCATTTTTAATTACATTTAAAGTTAAATGTATAATTCAGTAAAAATAAATTTGAAAAACTAAATTTTGAAGTACAACTTATAAGTAACAGAAAACTTCCTTAAATGCAGTTTAGAACAATTCTTTCTTGGTAATAATAACGATAAAACATCTAATTTTTTCCTGAACCTCTTTATTTAACGAAAATATCATTTGTTGTAAAATGTTATATTAAACTACCATTATATTTATATTTTGAAAGAAAACGGGGATCTTAAATTTGAACTAACTCTTTAAAAATAACTTAAGATAAAAATGTTTTCCAATAAAACCTATGTTATGGAATTTGAAATTCAATTATATTAAAACAAATAGGATAGTTCGAATAAATGTGTTATGATAAAATTTTAAAAACTTTTTTCTTCGTGAAAATTTCTTAGAACAGAATAAAAACATTTAGATATATCTACAGAGGCTATAAGACAAACAAAATTCATTTACCAAATACAATATAAAGTTTTAGATCAGCAAAAATGATGCTGGTATCTTGTTAAAGATATCAAGATTAATATCCAAGACTAAAACACATGTCTATGATTTATTTTAAAGGCATATTGAAAAAACTTGTACCCCACAAGTGTTCATTTTGTATGTTTTTGTATCTTTTATTGATTTATGTCGTGATAAATAGGAATTAGATACTTTTGGACAGATGTGTAAGTGGATAAGTAAATTGATTTTGTTTCTTAACAGAAATAAATTGATTCATTTTCTCTCTTGTTAGTGGGATTTTCTAATGAAAGCATCGGTAGAAAATAGAATCTGTACGCTTGTAAAAGGGACATAAATAAGACTGAATGTCCTAGTATATATACATAGACGTATACAGGGTATCCACCCTCAACGCTGGCCAATGGCTTATTTCTAAACCGTTAGTCATAGACATATTTCCAATTGCAAAAATGCTTTTAAAAAAAGTAAAGAATTGTTTTTCAAGAGATTTAGGTCAAAAAACTTTTATTAAAAAATTACGAAAATTACATTTTTATACGGTCCCCCGGTCCTATAAGTAATATGTAGTATTTTTTTGCCCCTACTTTAACAAATAATACAAAAGAAGTCCCATTCCTCTGCGATTAAAATTAACCGGGTAATAGCTGATTAAAATTAAAACATCTGTTTTTCTGCAAATTAGGGGTCAGTCACAAATGCACTGGAGATAAAAATGAATACGAGATATAAAATTTAACATTGAACATTGAGAGTAAAATAATTTTTACAACAATATTTTTTAATTTATGTTGATGTTTACATATTAAAGCAAATTTTTTACTAAAAATATAATTAAAAAAATATCAGAAAGTTTCTTAAATTAAATTATGAAAAGCAACAGACACAATTCGTTGTAAAATGACACACGTTTAAAATTCTATTAGATTACTTAACCTAACAGAATTTGGTGTGGTTCTATAAAAAATATAAATGGAAGGCACCTAAAATTGCATTAATACATTGCCATTGTATATAAAGTGTGCACATTGAACCTCGATCGAATATTTGGGAATAATCCAAATAAAAATAAAAAACAGTAGAGTAAAATTTGAATAGAAATTTTGAACTAGGAAAACATACAAACGAACGTTTTAAGCAAAACAAAAGCTTATCAGAATAACACATCTCTTAAAAATAAAATCGCGAGTTTCCAAAATTTGATTTTCTGGATAAAGAAAATTTTAAAACTCACTTCTTAACATCACAATTTTAACCAATCTAGAAGTTAATTAATAAAAACTAACACCATCGCAAAACATATATGGTGGCAACACCTTCAATTAAATTGCTTTAAAAGTATTTCTTTATCTCATTTAAAACATTTTTGCAATCGGAACTAAAGGTTTAGGAATTAGCTGTTGGAGAGCGTTGAAAATGAATGCTCTTTACAATAATTTAAGCACTTAGTGTATATTCCCTGAAAACTTAGTCCAACTCATTCGTTGTAAGCTACAGTAAAATGGTTTAGGCCATGAAATTTAAAGTTTTATAACTCGGTCAATTTTAATGTTAGATGAATGGGATCTTTTTCGTATTGCTTGATAGGGTGATGGAAAATTTTTACTAATTATTAAGTATAAAAAGTTAATTCTCATAATTTTTTAATACAATTTTTTTGGTCTCAATTGTTTAAAAAACAATTCTTTACTTTTTTTAAAGCATTTTTGCAATTGGAACCATATATGTCTATGACTAACGATTTAGAAGATAGACATTGACCACCGTTGAGAGTGTACATACTATATATTTACAATTTAAGCATCGGTGATCTTTTTTACCAATAAAAAATGAAAATATTTCGATTCGAACCAGAAGGTTGTTTCTAAAATAAATTAACCCTTTAATTCCCATGCTAGATTGGTTGGTTGGTTGGGTGGTTGTATAGGATTTAATGGCGCAAGATCCTTAAGGGGTATGCTGCGCCAAACAAAGACGTAAAAGATAAAAAGGGAGGAAATATAAAGTGAAAGATATCTGGATGGGTTACCCCATCCAGATGTAGTCAAGACACGTGAAAAAAGAAAGCACCTTAATCACAAAACTAGGTAATCAAACACAGGAAACTGAATGGAGTCTCCATCCAGAAAGTAAAAAGACATAAAAGACTTGTTAAACATTTAAACCCTAAATCTCAAAATAGAAACCGGTGTGTTTTAAAAAAGTAAAGAGTGCCTCATGGGGTTTTTCTCCAATGAGGTTTGTCAAAATGGGGATTGAAGATTTAAAATACCGGGTGATCCAAAAGTCAGGACGAACTTTAAAAATGAATAAATCGAAAACGAATCAAGATACAAAGATACGGTTTGCACCAAATGGATGGAAAAGAAACCGGATTTTGTGTGACAACGAAAAAAATAGTTTGCCGTTGACATCCAAAAAATGACACGGTAGTGTTTTTTGCACCAAAAGATGATTTGCAAATGAAAAAATGTTGACAATTTCCAAGTCAGCTTAGTTACAGTTAATTAGTACAACAGAAAATGTTCAATGTGCTGTCCCTCATTCATAAGTGCAGCTGTGAGACTAGGCACTACACCGTTCACAGCATTTAGTAGCATTTCTTGCTTTATGGCAGGCACGTTTTGGCGGATGGCATCTTTCAATGCTGCTAGTGATGCCGTTGGTCGCCAATAGAACAATATTTTTTTGTTGTCACACAAAATCCGGTTTCTTTTCCATCCATTTGGTGCAAACCGTATCTTTGTATCTTGATTCGTTTTCGAGTTATTCATTTTTAAAGTTCGTCCTGACTTTTGGATCACCCGGTACATTCTATACAGGTGCCGAAGACCGGGACAGTCGGTTAAAATATGATGGATGGTCAAGTAATCAAAATAACAGTGTGGGCACATGGGTGCATCTTCTCGAAGTAACAAATGTCTATGAGTAATTCTGGAATGCCCTATTCTTAGACGAGTTAAAAGAACGTCTGATTTTCTGGGGTAAATAGGAGGCCAGGTTGTGATTTTAGGTTTAACATGATGTAGTTTATTATTGTATTCTATATCCCAAGTTTCTTGCCATTTGTTGTGAATTAGATGATTTATGAGCAATTTAATATCAGAGAAAGGAATTTTATGATGTAATGGATTAAGAGCATGTTTGGCTGCCTCATCTGCTTTCTCATTACCAGGAATACCCATGTGCCCAGGTACCCAGCAAAATAAGATCTTATAAGCTCGTCTTGTTAAGTTATTATAAAAATCAAGGATAGATGAAACAAAGGGATGCTTATTAAATGATTTAATTGCGTCAATAGAGCTATTTGAGTCGGTGTATATGATAAAAGAGGTATTATGATGATGAGAGATGTGCACCATGGCTCTCTCAATCGCTATCAATTCAGCTGTAAATACCGAAATAGTAGAGTGAAGCCGATAACTTAAAGAAGTGTTTTCGCAAAAAATGCCGCAACCAACAATGTCTCCGTTTTTAGAACCATCTGTATAAATATCAATGCAGCTGCTAAAAGTTTCACGATGAGCAGAAAATAGCTGTTGGGAAACAGCAGGGGTCAGATTGTTCCTATCATATCCTTTAAAAGGGTAGAGAGAGATAATATTAGGAGGCTTCCACGGGGGGAACAGAAACAAAGAGCGTGGACTCACCTCAACATCACTCAAGGAGCTATTTTCAATGGTGTTTCTCACTCTAACTCCAAAGGATGGGACACAAGACGGACGGTGCTGATAAAGCATATCATTGTCAGTATTTAAAATAATGGGATGGAGAGGATGGTCAGGATGTGATAAGAGACGGTAAAATAATTCCAAAGAAAGTTTCTCACGATTATGGAATAATGAAGGTTCATTACATTCAACATAAAGACTAAGAATGGGAGAGGTACGAAATGCACCAGAGCAAACACGGAGTGCGCTATGGTGCACCGTGTCAAGTTTTTTCAGAACAAAGTTACTGGCTGAACCATAGACCTGACAGGCATAATCAATTTTAGAGCGAATAACCGCACGGTATATTTTAAGGAGGGAAGTACGGTCAGCTCCCCAAGAAGTATTTGAAAGTACCTTTATTAAATTTAGCAATTTTTCACATTTTGTCCGTAGTTGTAAAACATGCGGTAGAAAAGTCAGTTTCTTATCAAAATAGAGGCCGAGGTAACGAACACTGTCCACAACAGGGATTTGAGTTGAATCAATAAAAATTTCAGGATCTGGATGCAGATCCTTACGTCTGCAGAAATGCACACAAGAAGTTTTGTCACTAGAAATTATAAAACCATTTTTGTTAGTCCAGCTAAGAATACTTTTAATTGCAATTTGCAGTTGTCTCTCAATAAAACGAATGTCTTGTCCCATACACATAATACGGAAGTCATCGACATAAAGGTCACCTTTTACAGAGGGGGGGGGGGTAGTTGGTTAAGAATATTATTTATTTTGATAGCAAAGAGGGTGACACTAAGGACACTGCCCTGCGGTACACCCTCTTCTTGTACATAAAAGCTAGAAAGAACTCCCCCAATTCGAACTTGAAAAAGTCGAACTGTGAGGAAATTTTTGATAAAAATAGGAAGGTTGCCACGAAAGTCCATATTAAAAAGGTCGCGGAGAATACCATAGCGCCAAGTTCTATCATAGGCTTTCGCCATGTCAAAAAAGACTGACACCAAATGGTTGCGTTTTAGAAAGGCTGTCCGTATTTGATTTTCCAAATGAATTAAATTATCGATAGTAGACCTACCACGTCGAAACCCACTCTGAAAAAAAGCAAGGCAGTTATTAGTTTCTAAAATATGTACGAGGCGGCTATTGACCATTTTTTCAAGAAGTTTGCAAAGGCTGCTAGAAAGTGCGATTGGTCTATAATTATTTGGGTTCGTAGCGTCTTTTCCAGGTTTAGGAAAAGGAATAACGATAGCCCTACACCAAGCACAAGGAAAAAGGTGTTCCGTCCAGATTCGATTGAAAAAAGAGAGGAGGTTGTCAAGAGAGAGGTCAGATAGATGCTTGATCATGATGTAGGTGATACCATCATGTCCAGGGGCAGATAAATGACTGTCTTTCAAACACTTTTTTAGCTCAGATATAATAAAAGGATGATTGTATGAAAATGTGTTATGAGTATCGAAATTAATCCTAATCATTTCAGTTTGTCTTTTATATGTTAAAAAAGGTTCTGGATATGCATCTGATTTTGAAATTGAAGCTAGGGTAGACCCTATTGTCTCAGCTATATTCTTAAGAGATGTGACAGTACGACCGTTATATTTTAAAATGGAAATATGACTTTCAGAATAAATGCCCATACATTTTTTTACTTTTGTCCAGAGTTCTTTACTAGATGTATTGGAGTTGATACTTGAGACATAATCAGTCCAGGAGTCACGCTGGCTTTTGCGTCGCACTTTTCTAGCCTCAGCCCTTGCTTTTTTATATGCAATATATTTATTGTTACTTGGATATCTTCGAAAAAGACCCCAAGCTTTTTGCTGTTTTTTCTTTGCCATTTGGCAGTCGTTATTCCACCATGGTTTTCTATGTTTATGTGTGGTACAAGTTTTTGGAATGCTAGTATCAGCAGCATTGATAATACAATTAGTTATATTATCAAGTACTTTGTCGATGTCACCCATTATCATATTATTGGTTATATTTGCTAGTGCAGTAAAAGCTGGCCAATTGGCTCTGTCATATATATACTTTTTGGGATGGTTATTAGAATCTCCAGCTGGAGTAGTCAAAGAGATAAAAGTCGGAAAGTGGTCACTGCCGTGCAGGTCATTTGAGACCCAGAAGTTCCAGAACGGATAGAGAGAAGGGGAACAAATTGTAAGATCTATTGCATGAAAAGTACGGGTTGGTTCGTGAAAGTATGTGTAATCACCGTTATTTAGCAGGCATAAGCCATTGTCAGATATGAGTTTCTCTATTGTATCACCACGTGGGTTACTGTTAGAATTACCCCACAGTTGACTGTGAGCATTAAAATCTCCTAGGATAATAAAAGGCGTGGGGAGTTGGAAAATAAGATCATTAAGATGTGCGGATTGAATAGTTTGGTTAGGCGGTAAATATATAGTACAGATTGTAATGAGACATTTTATGTGGACACGGACTGCAACAGCTTGTAAATTAGTGTTTAATGGGAGGTGAGAGTGAGGTAAACTGCGAGAGATGAAGAGAGCCACTCCACCAGTGGCTCTATCACTACCAATAAAATCATATCTGTAAGTAGAATAATTACGTAGTTTTGTTTTGTCTTTGGGCTTTAAATGAGTTTCTTGCAGAGCTAGGCATAAAGGTTGATGATCAGACAGGAGAATACGGATTTCGTCATGTTTATTGTAATAACCACGGCAGTTCCACGAAATAATATTAGTCATGAAGAAAAATGTTAGATATGTATATCTATGTCATTTGTTTCGGAGGTAGTAGACATGCTACTATCTCCATCGTCTAACTGTTCATCCCGTTCAGGATGAAGGTTTAGAGCATCATCATCCATGTATGTTTCGTCTTGCGTATTTTTCGGTTTTTGATGCGTTTCATTTTTAGATGTTACAGTTTTTTTCTTTTTAGTTTTATTTTCAGGTGCTTCAAGTCTATGGTTAGGTTTTGGAGGTACGGATTTGGTTATATTTTGAGGGGATCTTTTAAGGAATGGATGTTTAGGAATTAGAGTATTTGATGACTTTGGAGAAGCCTTTTGTGGCAAATTGGAAGAAGCAAGATTTAGAGATTTAGTAGAGGTAGATTGTGTCGATCTTGTAGTTTTTCCAGTATTATTAGAGAGGCTGGTTTCTTTTTGCTTTGTTTGGCTTTTTATTTCAGCAGGGGATTCAGTCTGAGTTGCAGTCGTTTTATAAGTTTTTTGGTTTATTTTAGATAAAGCAGCAGAATAGGATACACCAACTGTAGGTGTCCTGGATTCGATTATTTTTCTAGCTTCGGGGTATGGTATATTATCTTTAGTGCGCATTGTTTGTATTTCTTTTTCGATTTTCCACTTTTCGCAGGATTTTGAATATGAAGGGTGGTCTTTTTTACAGTTAACACAGCGTGGGGTAGCATTACATTGAGTACTATCGTGGTCAAGTTCACTGCACCGACCACAGACAAGTTTACCTCGACAATTAGTTTTTGAGTGCCCAAAGCGTTGACACTTAAAACAACGCAATGGATTTGGGATGTATGGTCTTACAGAGCATGACAAATATCCAGCTTTTATGTATCTAGGCAAAGTAGGTGTATTAAAAGTAAGTATTATGTGCTTGGTGGGTATCTTGGTTTGATTAGGTGGTATCTGTTCACCCCGACGGTTGATTTGTATCCTCCTAGCTTCAATAACGTTTTGATCTTTTAGGTTTTCTAAGAGTTCAGTTTCAGAGACGTATATAAGGTCGGATTCTGAGATGACTCCACGACATGTGTTTAAAGTTCTGTGTGGTGATACAATGATAGCAATGTTAGCAAAGTGTGTACATTTTTTTAAGTTAGTTGCTTGTTGATCAGTATATACTTCAATTAACAATTCTCCTTTACGTGTTTTTTTTATAGTTTTTGGTTCTCCGACTAACCCTTGGATGGCTTTATTAATTAAAAAAGGTGAAGTTTTATCAAATGTCCCTTCCTGACGTTGTACCAAAAAATGTGGAACGCTTCACGATTTTGCGTGTCATCCTTGCGCAGGGGCCATGCTAATCTTCTCTGTATCGTTCCAATTTTAGTATATGTAATGCCGAAGCAAGTACTCCCATGCTAGAACACGTTCTAGAAATTATGTAGTTCATTTCACACCAGAAAAATTCAATGGCTAATTTCGTTTTATTTAAATACGAAATGTTCTGTTATTGATTAAAGCAAATATTGTTGTTTTAATTTTCTGGTGGGAACTGAAATACACGAATTAAAATATTTCGGGCGGTCTCGGGCGGTTTGGGATCCAGAGGGTTAAAGGATATAGCCGGGGTTCTTAGTAAAACATGCCCTTGAGTCAACCACATCGAGTCCTACATGGATCGATAGCCCATAAAAAGAAATTCATATCTCCCCAGTTTTAAGTTTGTATCTCAAGACCATGGGAGGTAATGGCCCTAAATGCCTGTTTTGGAAAAGAGAACACTGTGTCAAAACTACTAAGCAGATTTCAACGACAAAAATAGGGGATATAAAAAACCACCATATAAATGTTTGACAGTTTTTCAGATTTTTTTAAACCAAAGAACATGTTTTTAACATTTTTCCTGTTTTTAAATGTACATTTTAATTAAAAATAAACTGAAATTTCTGAGTGACCACCTTAATTTTTTTTCATGAAATACTATGCAACATGATGCATATTCACTATCATTTTCAACTATCTACGTATGGTGCATCATATTAAAAAAAGGGCAAAAACATATTCCGGCGATAATGTGGGGCGTGTATCGGACAAATTTCACGCCTTCTTTTCAAATCTCACATAATTATTCACACGGTATTCTTAGGCCCCACCAGTGGCCGAGAGGTACGGACCTCTCAACTGGTAGACGGCAGGTGCTGGGTTCGAACCCAATTGCGGCTGTCGGCCTAACCGTTCGGAGTTTTCGTGGTTTTCTTCGAACCTTGCGTAAATACCGGTTAGGTTCCCTTAGAATGACCCCCACGAAGGGCACTCCGCCTGGTCCTATATCCCTAGTGTAGATAATCGGACGACAAAAAATACACCACTACACCACGGTATTCTTAGGATGGCCTCTTTCAAAAAATCTGATCTAAAATGGCAAAATTCTATGATTTCAAAATAGTTCGAACACTGACAGCCGGAATGGGGGGGATTGGTTGGCGGTAAAAAAAGGTTCATAATATGAAAGAGTAGCCCGAGGGCTTTCCGTTCGAGAATGTCCGACTCTCCGTTTGCCCCCTTTAAAGGGATAATTTTCAAAAATACCATCTTAGTGCACGCTTACGTCATAAGAAGTATTTTCCCCCAACTTTCATGCTCCTAGATTCAATAGTTTGGATTTTGTGTTGATTATCGATCAGTCGGTACAAACTATTTTATATATGCATAGATAAAACTTTTTTTTTTACCAGCAATCCTGTCGTTCCTATTTGCATTTTTTGATATAACCGTAAAACGTTATACCATATTCCAATAAAATACGTCTTTATTCATTTATAATTGGTTAATGAATTAAAAAAATGTTTATAAATAAATCTGTATTACGTCTGTCATATAATATTTTTTAGAGAAATTCTCTGTCACACGCCATGGATTTTCAATCTGAATGCTTTTCGTTTGTTTTTATATTTCAATCACCGCAACTGTCAAATACATTCAAAGCTTTCTAGGTTCAATCACATTTCTATTTTTTGGAAACATCTATTAACCCTTTTCGGCGCGGTGTCCCTTAAAAAGGACACCTAATTTTAATTATACTGGCACCAAGAATATTTAATTAAAACTTTCCTTTGATAAAATGCCTGAAAATAAGCAAGTTCATATTCTCTAATAAATTCGTTTATAAATTCTGGTGGCAGCTAATTATTTCAATTAAAGTTACTTCGCGCCGGAAAGGGTTAACTGTTGCTGTCATATTTCTTGTTTTTTTATTTATTTCTTTATTTTCTGAAATTAACAGTTAACGGAAAATTATATGTTTTGTGCAAATATTTCTTTATTTCAATAGAATGAAAATAAATATGATATTACAAAGAAAAACATGAAATACAACTAAGAGCCTTATTATCCGCAAGTGAAACAAAGTATCTTTGGTTAATTTCAAATATGACAAAGTCACAATGTATTTGAAACTGTATTTAAGTTTTTCAGGAATTATGCTTTCATAGCCTTTATTAGTTATAGTATATTATGAGGAGTATCCAAGTTGAAATTTATTTTTCTTGAAAATCTACTTTAATTTTTTCAGGTAAAAAATCACTCCACAGTTAACCCTTTGCGGCGCAAGGCAAGTTCATTGCTTAAGTGTTGAAAAAAATGTCACATTGGAATTTGAAAACAACTTTATTTGTAAATAAGAATAAGCTATATGTCGCACATTCAATAACCTTAATTTTTTTAACCAAGACTCCGGTGCCAATGTGGCATTTGGATATTAAAATTAAGTGGTTTTATAGATATAACACCGTGCCGCAAGGAGTTAACTGTTTCAGAGGCACCGTTTGCAGTCTGCAAATGGTTAAAGAGGTGGGTCAATAAGGGCTATTTTTCGCCCATCATATGCCCGGAAAAAAAAGTTTCGAATTCAGAATATTGTTCTGTGGCTTTTTACTGTTAAAGATATGTATTTTTGAATATAAATTGTGCATGATAAATAAAATAGTAAGTCATGGAAATTATAGCCCGAAAGTAGAGTGTTTTGGCTTTTTTCTGCATTTTTGACATTTTTTGTGTCTTTGAATTAGTTTTTTATTAAGAAGCGCTCGATGAACCCAATTGATTTTGACATGCAATGATTCTACTTTTTATAAGCTTTTATATGAGCATTATTTTATTTGGGTTCAGTGTGCGCTTCTACCTGTAAAAGAAAAAAAAATGTATCATGTGAGAGAATCAAATGCACTACTATCGGAGCGCGTTCAATCTTCTTTTGCCGTACTTAAAAAGTATTAACGTTGTTCAGACGTCAATGTCGTTTTCTAAAATTGTTTTCGTAAATATTTATCAAAGAAATTACTAATAAATATTGGTTGGATATCAATGTCATTGTTGTAAAGTCTCGTAGAAAACTTTTCGTATCTGTTCTAACAGAAAAGTTATATTGATACTTAGATGTTCGAAAAACTGAGATTTACAGAGTGGTTCTAAATAGTGCTCTAAATGCAAATAATATGTATTTCGTGCTCTCCAGGCTCTCCAGGCTCTACATACTTCTATTTCTTCTTCTGATGTAACAATAAGAGACGTCAACGATTACTGCCGATGAGACCACAAATAAGAAACGAAACCTAATATACATTTATCAATATCGCATTTTCATAAGTCTAACACTTGTTGTATAATATGTAAGGGTAAGAACTGCCTCGTTATTGTAGCAAAAGCTATTAAAACTCAAGTCTTTATATAAACTAACATCTATATTTTGTTGCGAAAACGATGCTGTAAAACTCATATTACTTGATCGGTAAATTGACTCTGCAAGATTAAGTCTTGTAAGTGAGAATACATCGATGTATGAAATGCGATGCATGAAAATATTTAAACCAATATCAGAAATGTAGCAATGAAAGCCTCGATTTTGATATACCGGGACACTTTTCCGAAATCTATTATTATATTCTCATGGGTATATTTATGTATGATTTTAACTATACCTTTAAACTTGCAAAGTTCAAAATACATTCCTCAATAAAGATGTCATCTTGTACTTACTTTGCAATGTTACTTGTAAAACTTAGAACTGGTCTCTATCATGGTGTTCTGTCTACATTATTCAATATAAGAAAAATAATAATATCTTCTGTAAAATATGAAAACCAGGCTTTGATTGAGAACGTTGTTCTAAAACACCATAGAATGGAACACATCACCAGAACACAAGTTATTGAAAAATATACGAGGACTTCAGCAGGAAGATTGTTTATTCCGGATGACAACAATGATACTGTGATGATTGTTTTTGCTATCAGGTACGTTTATATCCAATAGAGTGTGAACTATTCCTTTCAGAGACATTTCTTCTCACTATACAAAGGAAGACCTTTTGTTAAGCATAAGGTATTCGCCATTACTTCAAATTACATTTTGGATGTCTTCGTTCCAATTACGTTAACATACTTACAAATACATTAAAAATATTCATATAATATCAGATAGTGGCTGAAGCCAAATGATGTTGAGAGTATATATAGATTTTACCGGGATTGTTTGGAACTTCTGCACGAAATTGATATTTAATATGAATTGCCAAGATTCCTAATTGAGCAGCAACAGTTTTCAACAGATGATGCTAAAAGATACCTCTCGTAACCAAAATTTGATTTTTCAGCGCACAATTTCTAAAACCTATAATATTTGGATAAAAACAAAGCGAAGCATTATAACATAATGGTACTGCCAGTGTAAAGTACGCGAAAGTGTCGTAAAGTGCTGTGTGCATGTTGTTTTTATATTATGGTTTCTGGCTTACAATACTATTGTAATGTACCATTGCTCAATCAAAATTAAAAAACCAAATATCGAATATGTTCACATACTGTACAAGACGTGGCCGCTGGATGGTCTATTAGTGATTCTAGTGAAGCAATCAATAACGAAAATAATCTAACATTGTCCAAAAAGTCTGAAAATGTATGATTATTATTATTATTATTATTATTACTTGTTATTTATTATTTCCAATATTTCCTGCATTGAAATAATAATCTTAGTAAGCTCCATTTATCTTAATTTTACACTTGTTGTATTTACTATTGATTATATGGATTAAAACTAATAAACTAATGACAATTGAGTTTATGCTCATTAATACATGTAATATTTACTTAAATCTATATTTTATTTTTCCATCAATTATAAAACTTTCATTGAAGATATTATCATTTTCTTACTTGTTGTGAGATATACTAATGAAAAAATATGTATGTCACGTCTTGGTGCTGATGGGCTAAAAATGGCCCTTATTATCCCACCTCCTTTTACTGATTCAATTGCGAACTGACACCAGTAAATTTTTAGTATAATTTCCATCTCATAATATACGTGAAAAACAGATCTTGATTATTTTCATATAAAATTGTTCTTAAAATACGGTGTGAATCAATTATTTGACCATTTCTGGAATAAATGCATTTTGCCCCTGAAAGGGTTAAACTGTTTAACCCCTTCGCGACGGGAGCCTTTTACGATATTTTTAATGTTTTGTCAGCGGTTTTTAAAAGCAGAAATTATTACTTTATTAGATCAGGAAAATGCTCCGATTAAATAAGCTAAACTCTACAGTATACTTTTACTGGTGGGGATAAACAAGGATTCTTAAGCCTTTTTGCGGCACGTATACGTGTCGCTATTCCCCAAGGGGTTAATTATATGAAACCGGATTTTAAGAACATTTTTTAAAAATTCGAATAATCTCTATTTTAAGTACATAATGAAAGGAAAATACTTGCAATAAAACTCTGGTACCAGTGGGACAATTAGGAATCAAATTAGGTGTTCCATATAATGGAACACTTAGCAATAAAGAGTTAATGAGAGAATGGTAGTATTATTCTTAATAAGCCCTTTGTATTCTGACAGGTGAATTTTCTAACATTTTATTTTAATCATCAAATGTCACATTGACATCGGAATATTCAACTAAATATATCTGAATATAGTTTCATGCATGTTTTGTGTATGTTATGAGGTGAATCTTTTGTTTACAAAATACTGGTGAAAATGTGACATTTGGGCTTTTGGGAGAAATTCACCATCACAGCTCAAAGGGCCAAAGACTGAAAAAAGCAAGGTTTAGATTACTTGTTCAGTATGCACGTGCTTTTATAACGAATTTTTGATCTAATTTTCGCCAACGTTTAATCGAATAGAAACATTGTAAACTATCAGATTAATCTCTAGATCATTTTCGTTCTGATAAAAATATTAGATAAATTATGTCTAGTTTAAAATAGTGGTATAATGTCATTTAGATACCGTAATTTCGGGTGTATAAGCCGCGGATCAAACAATTCTTTTTGGACCCAGAAATTTTATTTAGTGATTGAAGACAAATATTTACGGCGATCTAACTAGTCATATTTGTTTCTTAAAAAATTCTGGGTCGAAAAAGAATTGTTTGACCTGCGGCTTATACACCCGAAATTACGGTATTTAAAGACTGTAAGCTAGTCAAATAATATATGTCGTTTTTATCGTAGACTATCTGAGATTAAATACGGGAAATATTATTATTGGCGATTGATGCTAAAATAATGTAGAAAATAATGGCTATATTTTTAGGTATAGCGAACTCATTACTAAAGAAACTGAACGTACTTTGATCAACTCAAATGCTGTAATTTCGTGTAGATAAGCCGCAGCTCAAACAATTCTATTTCGACCCAGAAATTTTCAAAAATAAAATGTAACATTTTGTATCGCGATATTTATTTATCTTAAATTACTGAATGAATTTTCTGGGTCGAAAATGAATAGTTTGAGTTGCGGCTTATCTACACGAAATTACGGTATATGTTTCAGTACACTGGAAAACACTATTGGTGGTGGTGGTGGTGGTGTATTTATGTCGGACAATTATCTACACTATGGGATATAGGCTCTACGGGGTGGGATGCCCTCCGTGGTGGTCTTTCTAAGAGAACCTAACCCGTATTTACGCAAGGTTCGAAGAAAACCACGGAAAACTCCGAACGGTTAGGCCGACGGTCGCGATTGGGTTCGAACCCTGCACCTACCGTCTACCAGTTTGGAGGTCAGAACCTCGCGGCCACTGGTGGGGCGAAAACACTATTGGTGGATCATGTTGAAATTCTCAATTTATTGACTCAACACAGAATATTTAAACACAATTTCTGCTAGGAAACGATCTGTTAATCTTTATTTACAAATACGTTTTTTAGATGATGTAGGCATAAAATACACTGCATATAAACTATATTTTAATACAGACTAGCTAAAAGAAAAATACAGCAACATAATGTAAGCGTGGGATAACGGATAATGAGAGATGCTACTTAAAAAAATAAATAATACAATATTATGGCTTTGAAACAATTTTTAGGAAGGTGTGTTTGAACGATACTACATCTCATTCGTCTCTTGAGTATCAGCTATTTTCCTAATACTTAACATATCTAATACTTTCTGCATCCTGATATATAGTATTCTCATTTTACTATTTGCGTTTCTTAGTTTTAGCGATACGTGGGTTTTGTGTTTAGCTTAAGAGAATAAAAATTCCGCTCATTCAAATTTCCCATATTCGTGAAATGATAAATTTTATATGAACTAAAATTTAAACAAACTCTATTCTCATGTGTATTTTATTCTTATAAGAAAGAAAACCGTTAATCTATGTATGAATTTTATTCTTTATGTAAATCATAAATCGTAAGTTTCGATTTAAACGTTGTGTTAGATATTTTTGAAACATATGATGTTGTTTTGTTTGTTTCAACTATGTCAGATGAAACAAGGTTTAAACATTTAGAGCATAGTTGCCAACACTTCCGACTTTTTGGGTCAGAAAAAATTAATATAATTTTTGGCATATAATGGCAATCAAACAATCATTTTTTTTTTTTTTTTTTTTTTTTTACCCAGAATTTTTTTTAAAGAAATGTACCTTATTAGATCGCCCTAAACGTTTGTCTTCAACCACTAAATACAATTTTTATGTCAAAAAAGAATTGTTTGACCCCCAGGGTTCGCACAGTTCTACCACAAATTGTAAGAATAATTTCAAATTGTTTCCAGTGTTGCCAGATGGGCTACTTTTTTAAAAATTCAAATTCTTGATTCACACCACTTTTTTGAAACAGTAAAATGCGCCTTATTTAATGATTTATTAATCACAGAGTAAAGAAGGGGAATTTTACTGTTTCAAAAATGTGGTGCCAGTTACGAAATCTGAATTGAAAAAAAGTAGCCCACTGGCAACACTGATTGTTTCACTGCAGAAAAATATCGTAAAATCTGTGAATGATGGTGGGGATTACGAATGTTGTGGTTTAAAAATAAAATATAAATTTTCTTATTTTTAATAGCGGTGCCAGAGTCCTTGGAAATTCCAAGGAGTGTGCGAACCTTGTTGATCCGCGGATTATACGCCGGAAATTACGGTAAATGAAATTTTTGCCTTATTTAACACTGGAAAGAGCTGTAAAAGGCAAGGAGGAAAACAGGTTTAATTAAATAAGATAAACATTTTTAAATAAAAGTTCTGGTATTAAATATTTTACATAAACTTGAGTAAAAATCCCCGTCTTTCTAGTGTTAACCCTTTCCGGCACGGTCAAAATCTGCTAGTAAAAGGAGGAATTATCGACTGACACCGGAATACACAAACGAATTTTTTAGATATTTTGAAACGCTTAATTTAAGCTTTTATTGTAAAAGCAAAATTTTACTAAAATATTATTGGTGTCGTTTACAAGTTTGGAATTAAAACTAGGCATCCCAGACTGGGCACATATATATATATATATATATATTGCATTATTATTGCGAGAATATATTTGAACTTCCAATCATTTCAGTTTATTCTAGTATAATAGACATAATTTAAAACGGAAAAAATTATTTAGTGAAATATTTTTTATTTTTGTTAATTCTCTTATGTCCATAGTAGAATACAGGGTGCGGCAGGTATTTGAGAACACAAATTAAAAATGAAACACAACTCTGAACATAGTGATTACAAATTCTTTTCTTTTATATGTAATAGAATTAAAATCTAGAGTAACTGAAGAAATGAAGATTCATAATATCATTGTCTCATCGACTGATAGGACACTCCGATTTAGAGAATGCATCAGTCTTAAAATATTTCCCCCCCTTCTCTAATGTTGTCGGCGATATGACATTTTCAACACAATTCTTCTTTGACAATAAAACCTGGAGATTTTAACCAGACAATGTATTTGCATATATGTTTATAAACATATTTGCAAAAATTTAGCTGTGTCTCTACAGTGCATTTTAATCTCTTGAATTTGGTTCACTGTTTTCTAAACTAAGATTTATTTATTTAAAAAATATATCTCTTGAAAAACTAAGCGGCTCAGAATTAAAAAAATATATTTTTTAATTATTAATATATTTTTTCTAATTTAAAAATAGTATTGTTTTAAACTTCAACCAGTGTTGTCGGTTTTGGATTTTATTTTACTCAAATTATGTACCAATTTCCCCAAATATTTATTCAAATAAATAGCAACCGAAAACTGCCTTAAACCCTTGCGGCGCGGTGGTATATCTATGAAACCACTTAATTTTAATTCCCATACGCTACATTGGAACGGGATTTTTATTTTTAAAAAATTGCGGTTTATTGAATGCGTGAAATGTAGCTTTTTTTCATGTTTATATATAAAATTGTTTTCAAATTCTAATATCAGTCATTAATTTCAACACTTGAGCAATGAATTTACCTTCCCGCAAAGGGTTAAAACAAAGCAAAAACTGTGAGTCGTAAAGTCCTTGTGTCTAAATGCGATAACGTCTAAATGAGATAATGTTATTATACTTAAAATCTTAATGTAAGAATCATACATTATTCTTATATTGTATATATTGTCATTTCATATCTTA
This sequence comes from Maratus speculifer, assembly GCA_964019185.1. Classification (NCBI taxonomy): domain Eukaryota; kingdom Metazoa; phylum Arthropoda; class Arachnida; order Araneae; family Salticidae; genus Maratus; species Maratus speculifer. Next base: position 268,833,287 of record OZ025293.1, on the reverse strand, counting down.
AAGAACAAAACCCGAAACATTATTTTTTTGCATTAAAATGTTTTCTAATATACAAATCCTCGTTTCGATGGACGTCTTTCATTTTACAGCGCCCCGAAATTTCCTAAATGCAATAAAAAATCCCGAAATTAATTCCAGTTGTTTTTTCTGTTAAGTTTGAAGATTAAAGAAATTTAGAGACGTCAAAGGCCATAATGTGTGTTTCATTTACCTTCAAAGTTAGCTCTTGAAAACGCAAAAAAATTTTCTACGCATTTAGGCAATTTGTTTCTTTCAATGGTTTATTTGCGATAAAGACGATGTCCTAGATGCATAGATACTTTTAAGGTACTAACCAAGGTTAATTTGTATGGAATTTTTATGAATTACATTTAAATTGTTTTTTAAAGCTCTTATTGTGTTTAAATAATCTGTATTTAATTAATCTGAGTTTAATAATTAAATTAGGTTTTGAATCATACATCTAAAATATTTCCCAGTTACAAATCTGTTAAATATAGTTTAACACTTTCAGGCACAACAAAATTATATTCGTAAAAAGATGAAATATCGTCTGATACAAAGATTTTCAAACGTACTTCTTAGACAATTAAAACTTGTACTTTTAAGCTCTCATTTTAAAAATAAATGTTAATTAAAACATTCTTGATGTCGACCGTAAGTTAGGAATTAAATTCGGAGGTACCGCATTGGCTCACTGTGCCAGAAAGTGTTAAATTAACTCTCATTTTACTGAAGTGAAGTCGCAAGTTGGCAAGCATGTATCACAAGGGAAAATGAATCAAGATACATACGCAAAGTCTTTTAATTGAAATTCAACTACAAAAAACAATAACATCTAAGAGTTATCGTTTTATACTTGAATTAAATGACAAAAGTTGGTACACTAATAACTTCGAACAGCCAATTATTACATATGAGGACCCCAGAAGCCAAGGGGTATAAGTGACAAAATTGAAAAAATTGAGTTAAGTGCACAGGGTATCTGGAAATATGCTTTTTTCATTTCAGGTAAAGAAATATAGGTCATTTTCTTATTATTTGGTGAGTTATAGAGATAAACCACTTTTTTCGAAAAACAAACAATATTGATTAATTATACATTTAAAGAAAATTGTACTCTATTTTTTTAACAGTTATTGAAATGAGAGTTCAAACATTAGAATGCAACAAGCAGATGTTTCCTATTTTAATTTAGTCAATTGTTATTGATGTTCCAATTTAACATCAATTATCTTTAAACTCAATTTACTCCAAATCGACATTTTGTCACTTGTACCCCTTGGCTTCTGAGGTCGTCATATATCAATTATTGTCTTATTTTTTTAAACATTTTCATTACAAAAAAGTGCCAAGTTTGAGTAATGTAATAAATTATTTTAAAGCTGTTTTAATTTCGAAAAATATATTTCTTACATAAATTGGTTAGCGTCAATTAAAAAGTGATTAGGAGATATTTGATTATAAAAACACACAGATATAAAAAAACAAATTTAATTTCTTCTATATTAAAACAGAAAACCACAAATAAAACCAGAAATATATTTCGTATGCTAATATTTTAACAAGATTAAGGAAAAAATCTTTTTCACTTTTATAAATATTGATTACAACGGTTTTGGTATCTGTTTATCCTATCGTTGTTCTATTTGAATATTATTTACATATTTCAAAAAATGCCCGATGAGAGAAAAAAAAAGAAAAAATATATTAAACGTAAAGCCTGTAGGATTGGAGGAAAGTAAAATGACCTATTTATTATCCACATATCTATAATTTGAATGCATTTATTTAAATATTTTTCTGTATTTTTGGCGTTTTAATTTTATTGAAGTGTGACATTACTTCAATGTTTTGACATGCAAACAATAGAATAAATTTGACAATAGAATACATTTTCTGTTTGAAATGCCAAGCAGTTTTTTAGAAAGGTATAAAAATATTCATATCTTAATTCCACTCGAAATAGAAAGGGAAAAAAATGACAAATTGCGTACATAAATAAATTTCTAAAAATGTCAATTTTGTTTTTGTTATTTACACTAAGGTAATAAATGCATTTCACAAAAGAATTTCATCAACGTAAAAATGTTGAAAACATCACTAACACATTCTTTCTATTTTAATTTTCGTCCAAATTATAAAAGCCAACCCCTGCATTGCGCATTCGTATATATAAACCCGTTTCTTATCGCATAAAAAAGAAAAAAAAAAGAATGGAAAGGAGAAGAAAGAAAATCTTCGTTTATTATCTCATACATAAAGGGAAAATAGAAAAGAGAAAGGAAAGAAAAAGAAAGAAAATCATTCATTACCATTAAAACTTGTCAACGCTTACACTATACTGTACAATAATTTCCGGGTTTGATTCGCGGATCAAACAAATATGTTTCGCGGTTCTATCTTAAAAAATGAATCTATCGATAAAACCAGAAATATGTTTCGTATACTAATATTTGAACAAGATTAAGAAAAAATATTCTTCCTTTCTAAATATTGATTAAAACGGATTTGATATTTGTTTATGCTATCGTTGTTCTGTTTGAATAATATTTACATATTTCAAAAAAATAACCGATGAGAGAAAAAAAAACCATCTATTGAGCGTAAAACCTGCAGGATTCAAGGAAAGTAAAAAGGAAAGTAAAATGATCTTTTTATCATCCACAAATCTATAACTTGAATACATTTATTTAAATATCTTTCTGTATTTTTCACGTTTTTTTATTGAGGAGTGGCATTACATTAGTGTTTTAACATGTAAACAATAGAATAAATTTGACAATAGAATAAATTTTCTGTTTGAATTGTCAAGCGTTTTTTTTAGAAAGGCATAAAAATATTCATGTCTTAATTCTACTCGAAACAGAAAGGGAATAAATTAACAAATTGTGTACATAAATAAATTTCTAAAAATGCAATGTTGTTTCTCTTATTTACACGATGTAATAAATGCAATCCACAAAAGAATTTCATCTACTTAAAAAGTTAAAAATATCATTAAAACTTTTTTTAATTCTTACTTTTGTCCCAATTATAAAAGCCATTTCCTGCATTGCGTATTCGCTAATGGAAACCTGTTTCTTATCACATAAAAAGCAATAAAATGAAAAGGAAAGAAAAAAAAGAAAAAGAAAGAAAATCATTCATTACGATTAAAACTTTTCAACACATACAGAATATTGTACCGTAATTTCTTGCGGATAAAACAATTATGTTTTGACCCAGAAAATTAAAACAAAAAAATGTAACTTTAAGATCGTGTTAAATATTTTTTTTTAATTACTGATTAAAATTTCTTGGTCCAAATGAGTTATTTTAATATCGGATTATACGACGGAAATTACGGTAACTAAACTAATTAACTCCTTTAAGTGCGGTGGCTCATTTTTGGACCACCTAATTTTTATACCATATTCACACGAAAATATTTGAATGGAAATTTAACATTTTTTTTATAAGTAAACAAAAGATTTTTCTTATTTTGAAGTAAATTCCTTTTTAAATTCTGATGTTTTTCACTCATTTCTCCATTTTACGAACGCTCCTTGTCTCTGAAAAGGCTAACAAGATAAAGATAATATCGAATTATACAATACAGAAAAAGCATAACATAATTAAATAAACAATTCCTGGAATTTTTGGCAACAGTCAATAAAATACTTCATTTTTTAAGGAAGTGTTCAGTATACTTCATGGATTTGCATTTACTACATACGCTTAGCTACAATTTAATTCGGCTATAAAACGCATTACACATTTATTAGTTTATTTTTAGCATTTACTCATGCATTGTAAATTGATATATTTTCCATAACCCTGCATATTATAGTCTACAAGTGTTTATACACAAAAATTTATTAACACTTTCATTCCCATGGCAGAGTACGTTCCAGAAATTACGTAGTTCAGAGTATCTGAATTCACACAAGAAAAACTTATAAGTAACTTTTGCATTATTAAAATACGAAATGCCTCTTATTTCATAAAGTAATTGTCATTTTAAATTTCCGGTGGGAATTTAGATTATTCAAATTAAAAATCCACTAAATTCGAATAAATATTCCTAGCACATAGCTGCCAACTTTCAACTAATCTTCCGTAATACGCGGTTAATTTGAACTAGAAAATTCATTTCATGAATCTTTATTTGCTTAATTTCAGGTTTCTAACTTGAAAAGATATAATTTCCTTTTTTTGAAAAAATTCTGCTTCGAAATCCATTAAATAAGAGTCAAATTAACGCACATATTACGGAAGAATAATGTCAGGTTGGCACGTATGGTAGCATATACTGGTGTGCAAAATTTAAGGACGAAGGGATTTTCAAGCGATAATTTTCACACGAATATTCAACAGGAAGTAATATAATTTGAATAATTACTATCCCTGCATAACAGCTAGTCCATATAACATCTCAACCAGGTCACACATGGTCACAAGAGTCACAGTCACTACGGCGAAACAAAAAATAGAAATCCCATGAACCAGGAATACTACAAGTAAAAACCGGCACGCCCTGAATGAATAGGGTTGCCAATTGTGATTGCAATTGTAAACTCCAAGTGATTAAAAAAAAAAACAGGGATCTTACTCCTTGCTGACGTTCCCGGCAACGGGAACATGGCTGTGGTCCGCTGGAATAGTGGACCCCCCTCCTGCCTTGGGCTCGGGGCTTGTCCTGACCATATGCCAAAAGCGGGTCCCCAAGGTGGGTGAAGTCTGAAGTCTCTTTTATGAGTCTCAAATGACTACTATATGTGACTCCACTGTCAGGTCACTGCGAGTGCTGCTTTGTGACGAGTCACCAGGTGGCTTTACAGTGTCGTTTTATTGAGACTGTTATGTGACTGTCATTTGGAGGCTCAATTTCAAAGTCATTGTGAACGTTGCATTATTATAAATAACAAAATAATGACACATTAAATTCACATGGTGATGTTCTGTCACAAGACTTTGTCAAATGGTAACAGAGACCCTACTGTGAAGTAACCACGGTGAAAAGTGGTGAAAACTCACCATGTGACTTTAATGTGTCATTATTTGGTATTTATAATAATGCAGCATTCACAATGACTTTGAAATTGAGCCTCCAAATGACAGTCACACGAGAGTCTCAATAAAACGACACAGTAAAGTCACCTGGTGACTCGTCACAAAGCAGCAGTCGCAGCGACCTGACATTGGAGTCACATATAGCAGTCATTTGAGACTCATAAAAGAGACGTATGAAATTTCCTATTTTTTTGTTTCACCGTAGTGACTGTGACTCTTGTGACCTTGTGTGACCTGAATGAGAGGTTATATGGACTAGCTGTTATGCAGGGATAGTAGTTATTTAAATTATATTATTTCCTTTTGAATATTCGCGTGAAAATTATCGCTTGAAAATCCTTTGAAAATTGGCATTTTGGGACTCCGTCCTAAATTTTGCACACCAGTGTATGTTCTTCCATAGGCGTTAGATGGTTAACACTTTCTGGCACAGAGAACTTCCATAGCTTATCCCTTTAAACCATTAACGTTAATTGTTTTCACTACAAAACTACAAAATTTTAATTCCTATATGCAACAACGACACCGCAATTTTAATTTTAAAAAATCCATTATATTATATATGAAAAAAAAAATATCACTTTTTCTTATTTACGAATATTTTTGTTCGCAATTACCGGTGTTATTTATGTGCAAGAACAGTGTTTCCAGCAGTCTACTTTTTAAAAATCCAGTTTACTTGATTGGATCCTTTGATTTGCAAGTTTTTGAAAACGAGTATATTCCATTTATTATCGGCTTAATTAATATGTCATTAAATAATACATATATCTTGGAGAAAATCTTAAGACAACGGTACAAACGTGCAACGGAAATTCCAGTTCGTCATGAAAATGCATGTTCACTACATTCATCTTGATATAGATGCATCTATTCTGTGAGCTTATAGAGTATCAACTCATTTATAGCTGCACAGAAGGTTGGATACGCCCGTTTACATGCTGAATAACAAACAAGCTCGTTTTCTGCAAATTTTTCACTTATACTTCAGTGTTGTAACAGTGATCTGCAATGTTGTCAATTTGATATATATATATATCTATCTATGACAATTATTAATTCAGATGGTTGATTTTCAGCACTTTATACAAGTTGATATATTTTCCTTAACCCTTTCAGGGACAAAGTTCTTCCATTGTTTAACCATTTGCGGCGCAGGCCAAACTCATTGCTTAAGTTTTGAAATTAATGACTGACACCGGAATTCGAAAACAACTTTATTTGTAAGTAGGAAATTTCACGCATTCAATAAACCGTATTTTTTTTAACAAACTTCCGGTGCCAATGTGGAGTTTTGAAATTAAAATTAAGTGGTATATCTATGAAACCACCGCACCAAAAATGGTTAAATGGTGAAATCAATGAATGACAGAAAAATTTATTACAAAAAAATGTCCAAATAGGAAACAGACTAGATTTCTCATATATAACAAATGGAAAAATCTATACCAACATTCTCGTACCATTGTGGCATTCAGAAGTTAAAATTAAATTGCTTGTTAAACAGAGTACCGCTCTTAAAAACTGTAATTCCAGAATAATCAATGCAAAATGAAACAGATTTAAGCTATTTTTAAAATTTCCTGGCAACCAAGTAATCTAAATTTTTAAAAAATGTAGTGTAATGGCATATGGCTATTGGTCTTAGTCCAATTTTAATTTCGCTCCTAATGGAATAATCGCAAAGTTGTAGTTGCCGATTCTATCTATACCAATAAAAGAACAAAACGCTCTGCCTGTCTGTATCTGTGTGTGTGTGTGTGTGTCTGCGATGGGTAGCAAAATCTACAGCATGTACGAGGCTCAAAATGTTTTTGAGAGTAACCCCAAATCTCTTCTGATGTACCTGAGCTTCAGAATTTCGAAATTCTATTTATTAACTGAGTAATTTATTAAATTCCAAAGCTCCACTCTCATATAAAACCGCCTTTTTTCTTCTTTTCCCCTTCATTTGCTTAAGGTTGGTTGGTTGCATAAAATTTTCGCAGAAATAAGTAAAAAAGCGGGGACAGACGCTTAAAATTCATACACTTTCAAACTGTCAGTTTAAATAATGATTTTTTATCACAGTTGCTGTACGCCATGGAGGAAAATGATAGGTGAAGGTGAAGTAAAGCGCAAAAAAGGTTTGCAATATGAAACCATTTATTGCTCAAATTTTAATGTCCGAAACAAAAGCATGTGGAAGGGATTTTGTATTAATAAGAGGAATTGAAAGAAATGGATTATAGCTGAAGCATATTTTACGAAGAAATAGTAATTTTTTAAAATGGTCTTTTTCTATTCTATTATTTATTTTAAAAAATGCTTGCTTTTAAAATAATTGAAATTGGAAAATTAGAAATAATTAAATGTCAAAATAAAATAAAATAAAGTATTGAAAACAATTGATTTGAACTAAAATTTGTATTACTAAATTTTTCTTTTTTTCAGAACTTTTTAATACTTTATAACATAGATGAAAAATGTTTATGATTTAACAACTTATTAATAATTCTATATGAATATATATTAAATATATTGATGAAAACATTCTTTTAATATCATGCATGGAAACTTAAATAACAAACATTAATCTAAAATCTAGATTTCAGAGTGCAGACGATTTTAAGAAATTAACGAAAGAATGTTGACTTTTCAAGCAAATTCTTAAATGATGCTTCTCAGTAGCGGCTCGCCAAGGAGTGCTGCATCCGATTTTTCAAACCACTAAAATTTAACAGAATCTTTCATATTATTTACTCGAAAAATTTTGTTGATTAAATAAAACTGAAAAAACCATATAATTTTAGTGGTATGAATAAATTGATGCAGCACCCCCTGACCAGCCGCTACTGATGCTTCTATATTGGTATATCAAAGTCATATGATAAAAATAATCAAATAATTCTTGCCTATGATTGATATAGTTGTATCTTTTACGCATTCCGATCGTGTATTACAGCCAATAATGGCACAAAACGTTATTTTTTAAACGAAATTTTAGTCATCTATTCAATAACAGTTTAAAAGGTAAAAAATAAAAACAAAGAAATACGGGTTTAAACCAGTTTGAATTGATCGGCGTGTCAAAGCACATGATTTTGTTGGTGCTTATTTCGACTTAATGTAGCAGATTTTAGGGTTACATTTTTGATGTCATCCTAAGACATTATGCTTCCACTCAATTAATTTCTTTTTACTGTATGGTTGTATGCAGATTTTTGGTATTTCGAACATTAGAATGTACGAGTCATTAGCTGTGTTGCAGTAAAAAAATCACACAACAGTTTTCTAGGAGTTTATTTTTTTATCATTGATAAAATTTAAATGTGTTCTATTCAATTTAAAATTGTATTATGGCTTTAATTTGTTTCTAAAACAAAAATAAAATAGCTGTTTGGAGTACAATTGTTCGAATCCGCAAACGATTCATACACCATAATAAATTATCAAATAGCAAAGTAAATTATTTATCAGAAATAGCCATAAAAAGAATAGTCGCAAAACTGGTTATAACCTTCAGGGTTCGCACAGCTCTACCATTAAAATTTTACAGTATTTTCAATGTATTTCACTGCAGAAAAAAAATTACTAAAATTGCGAATCGAGGAGGTGGTTGTGAATTTTGTTTCTTAAAAATTAAATATGAATTTTCTTATCATTAATAGTGGTGCCGGAGTCCTTACAAAATATAAGGAGTGTGCGAACCCTGACCTTAATGTTTAGACTAATTAACACATAATCCAATCCCAACCAGAAAGAACAGACCGTACTCCGATCCATGATAGACAAAATTTTTGTAAGTGTAAACCCGACCCGTACCTAAAAATTCTGTTTGTAAAAAAACTATGGATTTATTAACTGACCCGAACCAAATCTCAATCCCGTAAAAATATCCAAATGAAGCATAACCCGATCCAAACAAAAATTTATGTTGATGATTACATATTAAAGCAAAATTTGTACTAAAATTATAAGTAAAAATATAACAGAAAGTTTGTTAATTTAATTTATGTAAAGCAACAGTCACAAATCGTTACAAAATGACATATATTTACTATTCTATTATATTACTTAACCTAACAGAATTTGATGTAATCCTATAAAATAAATAAATGGTGCGCACTTAAAATTGTATTAATATTATACTGTCATTGGATAAGTGTGCAAATTGAACCTCGATCGGATATCTGGAAGTGAGTTAAAATTTGAATAGAAATTTTGAGCAAGGGAAAAATAAGTACGAACGTTTTAAGCAAAATAAAGGCTTATCAAAATACCACACCTTTTAAAATAAAATTTCGATTTCCTAAAATTTGATTTTCATGATAAAGAGAATTTTAAAACTCTCGTATTCAGCTCTCGTCTTAACCAATCTAGAAGTTAAATAATAAAAATTAACATTACCTTAAAACTTATACGGTGGTAGAACCTTCAGTTAAATTGCTTTTAAAATATTTCTTTATCTCATTAAAAACCTTTAAGAAATTGGAACTATATGTCTGTGGCAAATGATTCAGGAATTAACTATTAGACAGCGTTGAAAATAGACGCCCTTTATAATACTTTAAGCACTTAGTGAACGTTCCCTTAAAGCTCAGTCCAATTCTTCCGTATTTAGGAACAGAAATGTGGTTTAAGTCCTGAAATTTAAAGCTTTATAACTCTGTCAATTTTGATGTTATGTGAATGGGACCTTTTTTTCTCTTACTTGTTAGAGTAGTGGGAAAAATTTACTAAATATCACTTATAAGACCGGGGGACCGTATAAAAAGTTAATTTTCGTAAATTTTTAATAAAATTTTATTTTGAGCTAAATCGCTTGAAAAATAATTCTTTACCTTTTTTTAAAGCATTTTTGCAATTGGGACTATATGTCTATGATTAACGGTTTAGAAATTAGCTATTGGCCACCGTTGAGAGGGGACACCCTGTATACCAACCTTTTATCATTGAGTATGGATTTCATTCACGGTATAGTCGGATTTAAGAGTGATATAATTAGTTTGAAATTCAAAATATTTCACTTGGGATTTCTATGTGAAAATAATAATTAGTTACGTGACTTAACATTGATTTTTACGGGTAAATATCAACACTTTAACACGAAAATAACGCAATCGTTGGATACATGTTCCCTCCCACGTTTCTCATTACTCATTTTAAGTATTTTTAGAGCTTAATATTATTTGTTGTTTTTTAAACCGATTTTTCACACAGTCAGCTGCCACGTATTTCAGACAATGCATTTCTGCATGCTTCGAGTTAATGATAAAATCATACAAATTTCAAGTTCTTTTAATATTGTTAATACGGACCCGGGCAACGCTGGGCGAGTCAGCTAGTATTTTATAAAGCATTGTAACTAATAAATGTTTACTACACAAAAGTGATATGTCGAAGCCACGGACCTATGAATAAAGAGAAATTGAGATATTCTTATGATAGAGAAACTTCATTTGTAACTAGTTTCATTCTGCACGATAAACGCTGGAAGCAAAATCACCATTAAATTTATACAGATTTTTTTATTTTAAAAGTTTTATTTATGCAATATATGTTTAACAATTGAAGCAAGGATGTGCATTCGTTTATTTCTCATGAAAGTTAGCCACACTGGTAGTCCGGACATGCTGTGCTGCCATGTTGTGACAATATAAAAATTCTTCTATGAATATCCGTGAATTTGACTGCCACAGGGAATTCTTCTACCAGTAATTTTGAATAGATATATTACCGTAATTTCGGGTGTATAAGCCGCGGATAAAACAATTCTTTTTAAACCCAGAAATCTTGTTTAGTGAATGAAAACAAATATTTACGTCGATCTAACAAGTTACATTTGTTTCTTAAAAAATTCTGGGTCGAAAAAGAATTGTTTGATCCGCGGCTTATACACCCGAAATTACGGTACCTTATTTTAGCGCTGTTGAACCTGGTGACCGCGAGATACCAGAAAATTCTTACAGAAATAAAGACCTTATTGAATCGAAGATATTAGGAGATTTAATAAGGCAAAAATTTGTGTCATTTTTTTCTGATTTTAAGCGGGAGCCAGTTTGGACAGACCTTTCTTATTTAAATGCGTTATTCATTCAGGATTTTTATAAATCAAGCAAAGCAGTTTGTTTCCTTACTATTGTAAGTTTTCCACTGAGTTAACCAGATCTGGTGGGAACAAATGAAAGATGTCGTCGATCGTCTGACTATCACAGACGTCGAAATACGTGGGTAGTACTATAAGTACTTGGCCTCGATCAGAGATGGTGGTACTGGAATTTAATAAATGAGTTATTTCTCAATGATGACCTTTCAGATCAAACCTGGCTATTTGGCAAGTCACAAAGTGGTTTAGTTTCTGAGTGGAAGCCATTTGAATTGAACAACTTTGATGATATTTCAGCAATGGAAAAAAATGAATATTAAGCAGGAATAAAACACCTGTTTGTGAAAAAGAAAACGCATGATGAAATTAAAGTGGAACTTAAAAAAGTTTATGGAAACTCTGTCCCTTTGTTATTAACCATAAAATATTGGACAACTGAATTCAAACGTACCATACAAGCCATAACGACTCATTGTGATATGGAAAAGCTTTCCACAAAATGGACGCTACTATTCCTCATTATTGGCATTAAACACACACGTGTGTTAATTTCAAAAGAAGGTTTGTCAAAGTTCGATTGAAATGCAAATAATTGCTGGCATTGACTTATAACTGCGAATTAAGCCTGACTCATCAAAGTATACTAGAAACTAAAGAACAGTTTAACCTTCCTACCCTGAATGGGTCTGAACGACCCAGACCTATAATGCGTTTCATTTGATTCAAACCAGAAAATTTTTCATAAAGTAAATTAAATAAATTACGCAAAGATTAAGGTTAAATAAGTATGCTAAATTGATTTAAATAATAATTCTGGTATCAAATATTTTAATCAAGTTTGAGTAAAATTTCAACAGGGTAGGAAGGTTAAACAATGACATTTTTGGGCCCAACTTCTGCCAAAATGGCTAAAGCGACTTTTACTGCAAACAAAATCATGGCTACAGTGTTTTGGATTGCATGTGTCATAATTCTCGGAGATTATTTGGAAAAAGGAAAACCGATCAGTGGAGTTATGACAACTTTTTTCTATCGTTTAATCCTTAAATGCATAGGATAGGACGCGTTCCAAAAAATGCGCAATTCAAAGAATCAGAATTCACACCAGAAAAGTCTAAATAGTAAATTTTTCTTTATTTAATTACGAATGGTCTGTCATTAAGTATAGTTAAAATTGCTCTTTTAAATTTCTGGTGAGAATACGGAATATGTGAATAAAAATCCCAATAAATCGGGAACACTTATGGTATCGAAAATGATACAATATGCATTTAAGGGTTAAACCAGGCTGTGAAAGAAAAACGTCCGCATTTAGTGAATAAAAATATTCTCTTTCATCAAGACAATACATGCATGCACATATGTTTCGTTGCCATGACAGAATTCTGTACTTTAAAATACGACTGCTTCTGCAAACCTCCATATTCACCAGATTTAGTTCTAGGTGATTATTTTATATTTCCAAATATGAAAAAAAGCCCGGTGGAAAAAAAATTGGCTCGAATGATGTAGTTATTGCCAGGGCCTGATTACCAATGTGGCACACTTTCACCAATAAATTTTAATAGGATTGTTCGATTTCTTCAAACGCTGTAAATATGTAAAATTTTTGCCATAAATGAGGCAAAATTTCTTGTTTCTTTTAACTGGTGGGAAAGTGCCCCGTCTATAATCAGGCTCTGGTTATTGATTTTAAAAAACGCCAAATTTGAAGGATTAGAGGAATAATATTTTTGGATGGTATGGAAAAAAAGATAATTTTGGAGTTAAGTAAATTTAACTAAAAGGAGATTGTGTTAAAAAAGGAAGTACATGTTTGACCTAAAAACCATTTTCTTGTCACGGTCAGGTTCTTATCATACAGCCCTCGTACGTAAATAGTGTACATTGAAAAATCTTTAACTACTTACCTGATACTTTTTTTTACATATAACAAATAGAAAATATGGGATAGACACCAGTTTTTTAATCTAAAATATTCATAATATTTTGTCTAAACATTTCAGCAATTAAATAGTATGGAAATGTAATACCAGAACGCCCGGAAGTTTTACTCAAGTTTGATAATAATGTTTCTTATCAGAATTTTTATTCAAAATCATTTAATTAATTTATTTAAAGTAAATCTTCGTGGTTGAGATTTAACTTATTTGAAGTAAAAAATTCTGGCTCGAATTGAAATTTAATCACCTAGTCGGTGTCGAATGGATTCCATTCAGGCGTTCTAGTGTTAAAAAATTCATGTCAAAAACCTTTAAATGATGGATAAAGCAAACTTTTCTTGTCCGAACGACGTACTGGCAAATAAGCTAAATTATTAACTCGGGATTACTCTTGCAGTGTGTGACATACCCAGGGTCGCCATGGTTTTTTCATTTCTCTCCACTAATTTTAGAAAAGTAATCTTCAAAGAGTTTCATCCCAGAATATGTTAACAATATTGGCTTTAAGTAATATATCAATTTTTGTTGGAAGTTATTGATGGAAATGTAAAAACTGTGCATATCTTTGATATGGGCGAGCATTCCCGGGTTAAAATTCAGTTTCTTTTACCTTCCGAACGATTATTCAATAAACAATCCTTACAGTGAAACTTGGACAATGCTCTTTTATTTCGGATCAAAGATGTGGAATTAAGTAATCGGCTTATATCAAATATGGAAATTTGGCAATGCACAGTAACACTATTGCTAAGGAAAAAATACTACTATATCACTTATACTAATATTTCTTATAATAAAGAAAAATTCCACATATTTTCGAACATAACTGTAAAACCCACATATTTTTATTGTGCAGAGATTATATATATATATATATATATATTACTTTCAACTTTTTTTAACCCTTTATGCACCGACGGTACTTTAAAGTACCATTGAAGAAAACTTTATGTAAAACTTATTTATTTTGTCTATTAATAAAAGTATTTTATCTTTTCCACACAAAATCGTCTTCTCGATAACATTTATATAGAATAAAGAAACAGTCGGAGCTAAATAGTTTGAAAAAATGATAGTTTTTTTATTCATTTTTATAAGTATTTTTTTCCTTCCTTTAAATAAAATTATATGAAACATATTCAACAGCAAAAGCATTTCCATTCATAGAGAGGATCATGTTGCATTTAAATTCATGGCTTTTTTAAGAATTGTGTTAGTTTCAAAAGAGTAATTTTGGTTAATTAATCGGATTATTTTCAAATATTTCACAAAACAATTATAACTACCGATATATTTAATCAGTTTTAATGAAAAAAAAATATCTAAATTCCACATTAGTATCATCTAAAAACTCCAGTATAACTTCAGATATTAAAGAAGATATTTGTTGAGGTGGACCGATTTCTTGATATATAATTCGGTAGATAAAGGGTTTAAACGATACATTTAAAATGACTACCACTTCAAAGAAACATGCAGTAAGTAGAATTTTTTTTCTCAGTTCAATATTATTTTTAAATAAAAGAGGAGTTCGGCAAGTATGATGAGCCTTCTACAGTAGGAGTGTTATTTTTTGCTCACCATGTATTACTAATGATTTAATGGGATATATTTTATTACCGTAATTTCGCGCATAAACGCCACATTTTGGATAGCTCGATTTCCCACCAGAATAAATTATTTAAAAAATATTACTTGCTTGAGCTTAGCACGCATTTGACTTCTTTTTTTCAATAAATTTTCTGGCTTAAAAAAGATTTTACTAAGCCGCGGTATTTACGTGAGAAATTACGGTACCCATTTCAGTATTCTTTGTGTTTTAATATTGACAAATAACAAAAAAATTGCGCAATTATATTGACTTTCTTTTGAAAAAGAACTTATCTTTATTTTACTTAATTAGTACAATTAGAAAATTATTACATATAACTTAAAACAGTGCAATTTTTGTTAATCCATAGTTATATTGAAATTCAAAATGTTTAGAATATTTTAAATGATTCTTAAAGTAACGCTTTCAGGAAATACTTTAAAAAACATAATTTTTCATCTCAATGTAATTTTTATTTAGAAATATTTAGAAAATCATTAAATTAGTTCTAAAAACATTATGTGGTAATTACGTTAATTTGGTTTATTTCTTTTTTGTCTATAAATTTCAAGAATAATTAGCATTACTAATTCATTTCAAATGATTACTGAAAAACTATAACTACACAAATGCAAATGTGTTTGTGCTAATGATTTTGATTTGATTTAACTAAAGACACATTTTTCAACTGTTATTTTACAATTTAGAATGTCATTTAATTGGTTTCTAAATCTCGAGTAACCATGTAATATTTATGAGTCATTCATAAAAAATATCTCGATTACGTTGTGAAAAATACAGGTCTTTTGCATTTTTTTAAAACAAAGGAGATATTTATTTATTTATTTTCCATCTTATAGGTATATAATTTTTTTTATGTTTCTTTTATACGTCTTTAACCCTTTGAGGGGCATGCAATTGCGTTCGAGTAATTCTGAACTCCCACCGAAAATTTGTAAAAAGGTTATCTCAAAAAGAGGAAAAGCAATTTTACGACTGTTTTCCACCAAAGTTAGAAAAGTGAAATTTAATAACATTTTTCTGGTGTAAATCTTCATCAATCGTAGGTGGTATATAATATATACCACCGCCCCTCAAGGGGTTAAGATTGTGGAATGCATGCTTGAACTTTTCTACTTTCAGCAAGTGCAATCGTAATTTATTGCAGAAATACATCTTTTTCATCCGATAAAAATTGTTATTTAAATCTTTTTTAAGTATGCTTTAAAGTGCATTTATTTATTTATTTATTTATTGTCCTGGATATTATATACTTGGATAATTAAAAACATGCGTATGGAGTATTTTAAATGTTTTCGCATAATTAAAATGAGTTCAAATTATCTGACTATGTCATTTTTTATGAAGCGATTCTATTTTAAATGAAAAAGAAACATTTATGTTACACGAAATGAATAAAATTAATTTAAAGAATTATTTTAAAAAATAATATCCTTGTATATCAAGAATTCATAATATGTGTGAAAATTGCTCTTGAATCTTTTTACTTTAGCCATCAAGTAATAATTTTAGTTAAAATAAAATCTATTTTAATGACAGAAAATTTTCTACTAAATAAAGCGAAGAACGATTTTTACAACTACTAGTGTAAATAGTAAAAGTATTGACGGTCTTTACTGTAAGTTATTGCATGTAAGAGTAAAATAAAGTTACGCTGATCACCATCAAATTTAAAGAAATTTATAGAAATAATTTTGTAAGATTTTAAGCGTTTGTCTCGAATATTGGAATGGCATTTTTCGATTATTGAAGAGACATTCTACTGTAAAACAGATACTTCTCATAAGTCAATGAATTGCTAATATCGAAAGCGGTCAGAGCGAGGATCAGGACTCAACTCCGAAGATGTTCATATCCAAGTTTATTAATAATTTTATATTTAACTAAAAAAACTTGAAGAATACTTACTGAAGTTTAGAAAAACTACTTCAAATATATTTAACCCCGTCTCTTAACAAATTTTTATCACTTTTTCAAAAGAAGTTACTTTTAATTAGACAACATCAAAAAATGCTTTAATAAAGATTATATTTTGAAATTTATCATAACTAATCAAATCTTCCACTTAAAAATAGATCATTGAATTACTCCCTTTTTCCCCGAGAATGCTTAACAGAATTTCTGCCATAAACGTTTTAGGTACATTTATAGTTCAGAATGCTTTATCAAGTGATTGAAAAAAGGTTAAACGACCCAGCTTTCGATGGCACAGCTTCGTTTTCTCAGCTTCTTTTCGCAATTTATATTCCTCAACAACCGAATTTACGATGCTTTTCAGTAACTCTTCATTTGAATAATGTTCACTTTTTTCTGTAATATCCCTTAAATCTTATTGATTTAACGAGCAGGTAATCCCAATTCCTCAATTGCGTGCTACAGCTCATCTTTATTTAAATTATCAATAATAGGTCAAATTAAAAAAAATCAAAACTAAGAAAATTGATCCTACCTGAAATCACTGCTACAATTACGAAGTAAGTACATTTCTAAATAAAATCATAGCTGTCAACTTTTCCGATTTTTTGGCCCGGAAAAATTTAATAGAAATTTTGACTTATATAATCGGCAGATAACGGCGATTAGTTATGGTAAAAGTTTCTAAAAATTTCTTCCGGGCAAAAAAGCGGAAGATGTTGGCAACTATGCTTAACCTTTTGAGCTCTGGTAGGTAAATTTCTTCAAAATTCCAAATGTCACATTGGCACCAGTATTTTTCAAAGAAAAACACCAGTTATCGATATACACGAAAAAATGCATTAAACCTTTTTCAAATAAATTTGGTCAAATTTTCTGGTGCCGTTGTAACATTTTGGAATTAAAATTATGTGGTAGAAAATTCTACCATCAGAGATCAAAGGGTTAAATGCATCTTCTAAATCGCAATAATTCTCTTATTTAAGCATAATATTATTAGAAGACTCTCACGTTAAAAGGTGAACACGACATATTTAATGGAACACTCATAAGATGTCACAGTATAGTACGAATTTGATGATATTTATTGCATAATTAACATAACACACTTTTCTCAAACTACACGGATCATGTTGAATTAACTTACCCTTAAACCTCATCAAGTGCGGTGATTTATTTTTGGACCATCTAATTTTTATTCCTAAATGGCTCAGTGGCACCATAATATTGAAATGAATTTTTCACCTTTATGAAGTACGTGAACAAAATCTTTTACTTATTTTGATTTTTTTTTTTAAATTCTGGTGTTGATCATTAATTTCTACATTTTACGAATAGGAGTATCTTGTTCCGGAAAGAATTAACTCAATTATTACCAAGGCGCTGGTTTTTTTATATCCCTTTATTAAACATAATATTTCACTACCAGCACACAGCCACATTCTCCTCAACAAACTTCTCCAACACAACTGAAGAAAAAAATACTTAAGATCCTGGATTATACGATTGTATGATCCAGGTATGTAAGAGATGTTAACTGCAAAAATTTAAATCTTATATGCACATATATATTACTGAATTATTTCTGTTAATTCTGTTTCGCGATATATTGTAGAGAAAAAACTATTTTTACTAGCTAATGGTCATGCGTGTAATACCAGTATAAAATGTAATGTTTTTGACCTTACCTCACCAAGCAGTAAATTTTTTGTCTGATGGAATGGATTCACGTACAGTTTTCTTGGCTTTGTGATAAATAACATTGACGTGAACTTGTTATTTATTTCGTGATAAAGTGTCACATAAGAAAAGTAATAGGGAATGATCGAATTTCTTCACGTAGGAAGGATTTTGAATTTATCATGCAGAAAGGAAAGAAGAATATAGATGTACATGAAAATAAAATACAATGCTAGTGAAATTATGACCATTGCCATGAGAGAGATATGAGGATATAATTATTCTTAACCCGGGGGAACACGCGCTTACCCAGGGTAGAAATTGTTTTAACTTTGTCACCAGTAAAATCAAATTATAGCTGTCATTTTATTTAGGCGGAGACAATCCTTACAAATTTTGCGATAAAATAAGTTGAAGATTACTTTTAAAAGATAAGTGGTTACAATCGCAAAATTCATACGCACTCCGGGTAAAAAAGAAACGGCGCTTGTACTCCCGGGTTAAATTTCTCTCTAGAATAACTTTGCTTATTTTTGTCTTATTCTTTTACTTTAAAAACAAGATATGTACATATATATATTTTTCAATATATTTAATAATTTCTGTATATGCGTGCGGTCTTTTTGCGCATCCGCGTTGAATCAAATAACAAGACAAATATTTAAAATACAAAAATTTCCTTTCTTTATACTTGGATCCATGCGAAACTTAAACTTTGATTACAGTGTTGAGTATATAAACTCCTGCTTGTAAAAGAGTATACGTTTTATAAGACTGCTTCCACTTAAAAAACTGTACAGTACATAGGAAAGTTAAACTTGCAAGCAGGAATGCCTCATCTGGCTGATTTTTTATTGAGTCGTTCCAAATTATCACCAGTAAGTTTTAATAGTTACTTTTCCTTTCTAAGGGGAATAAATATCCCATAAATAAATAAAAGAAGACACTATTGAAAATTTTCTTGTGAGTATTAAATATCTCCAAAAAAATAGCCATATGGTAACATTGTTTACAAATATTTCTAATTTCTGATTTTTGAAAATATTTGTTATACTGGAAAAAAAACCTATACACAAAATATGCTAATGTAAATACATGATACTACAGTTACTTTTTCTTAGTACACAGAGCAATCAACACTCTACTTGTTTTGTAACGCAACATTTGTACAGAAATTTTTGATTTATTTAATCGGCAGATTACGACAATTATAAAGGGAAAATTTGTTATAGAATTTTTTCGGCATAAAAAATCGTAAGACGTTGCCAATTATGCATATACGTGTGGAGTGCATATATTTAGAGTGCTTAAGATGCTTCTGGAGCAACGAATTACATTATTTCGTTTTTCACATCTACGAAAGTTAATTCCTGCAATTTGCTCCTTACCTACTTTATTTATGTCCCTCATACCGCATATTTTCCAACCTTCAACTTAACAACTTAAATGATCAATATTTTTGGGAAAAATTTTCAAATAATTCCTATTTTATCATGTCTTTTGCAGAATTTTTAATCCTTTATCACTGGTTTTTGAAAATAGAAACTTTTGACTAATTCAATCAGAGAAAAAAAGTTCCGATGCAAAGTTTGCGGTAAAACTTTACTGGTGAGAATAATAAATCATATTTGGAATATGGATACCCGAGCCAGTACCATGTACGTGCAAATCATGATTAGAAAAAACTCGTTGCCCGTAATAAATTTTAGTATACTATACAGCAGTGGTGCACAACCTTTTTGCCAGAAAGTTGTTTGCCACCAGAATATTTGGAAAGAGTGGTTTGTTTTATTTAAAAGCAAAGATTTCGTCCTTATTATAAGGAAAATTATTCTGCATGAAAATACTGGTAGCTTTGTGGCCCGCGGGCCAAAGGTTGTGCACCGCTGCTATACAGTGTATATAGAAATCTATCTATCATACACAATGCTTCAAAAAACTATTCACATACATTTCCGACTACAGATAGTATTTATTAACCCATTAGTGCCTAGCGTCCCTTTTTAGGGACGCTTCAAAAGGTGCATTCAGGGGACAAGGGACCTTGAAATCCTTAAAAATAATTTTTTTTATTTTTTGTAAATTTCACCTAAATATTATTCAAGGGTACATTATATGCATTATAACATGCATTTATCACAAAAAAAATGCAAAAAAAAAATTTATTTTTGACAAAAAAATGGCATTTTACGCAGCGTCTTCGAAATCTTCTAAATGCTCCCTGCGCATTCCATATCAATGAAAATCCCCAATATTTTTTATGAAAGTTTGTTTTATATATATAAACAAAATTATGCATCGAATTTTGAATATTTAAATTTAAAAGTTAAAAAAAAAAAAATGAAATTTTGAAATTTTTTCGAAATTTTTTTCAAAATTTTCAATTTTTTTCAATTTTTTTTTTTTGTAAATTTCATCTTAAATATTATTTAAGGGTGCATTATATGCATTATGGCATGCATGTATCACAAAAATATTTTTAAAAAAATATTATTTTTGAGAAAAAAATGGAATTTTACGCAGCGTCTTCGAAATCTTCGAAATGCCCCCTGCGCTTTCCATATCTATGAAAATCCCCAATATTTTTTTGGAAAGTATGTTTTATATATATAAACAAAATAGAGCATCGATTTTTACATATTTGAATTTTAAGATGTAAAAAAAAAATTGAAAATTTTGAAAAAAATTTCAAAAAAATTTCAAAATTTCAATTTTTTTTTTTTTACTTTTAAATTCAAATATTCAAAATTCGATGCACAATTTTGTTTATATATATAAAACAAACTTTCATAAAAAATATTGGGGATTTTCATTGATATGGAATGCGCAGGGTGCATTTCGAAGATTTCGAAGACGCTGCGTAAAATGCCATTTTTTTGTCAAAAATAATTTTTTTTTTGCATTTTTTTTGTGATAAATGCATGTTATAATGCATATAATGTACCCTTGAATAATATTTAGGTAAAATTTACAAAAAATAAAAAAAATATTTTTAAGGATTTCAAGGTCCCTTGTCCCCTTCAGCATTGTTTTAGACACCGGTAAAAAAGAAAAGTAATAACTATTTTATTTAAATGATGCATTTTCGCGATTAATGAACTAAACTTAAATCTTCTAAAAATAGTGGTTCCAACCAAATAAAATTTACGCAAAAGTTGCTGGGCACGAATTGGCTAATTTAAAAGGTATTTTGTGTGTTTTGAATTAATTTATTTATACTTCGTATTTAACCCTAATAAATGGTGAAAATTTCATAAAATAGACTGAATCTGTTGGAACGTCTTTCAGAATCTACTATTGACGCATTATTTTACTTTCTCGTTCCTTTCTCGTTACTTTCTCGTTTGTCATTAATAACTTTAAATATATATATTTTTTTAAGAAGAGCCATTTACTTTTTTTAGACTCGTTCGCGAAGATTAAGTGTGGCAACTTCAACTTTTAATTCTCTTTGCGGAAACTATAATCCATTTTGATAGATATCTCTAAACAAATGGAAATAATAGCATGAAAAATGTAACTTTTTATAAGTAATCCTACTTTTTGAAATGGATGAAATAAAGTAAAACACTTTTGAATTTAGTTTCTAAACTGTCTCAAATAAAATTATACTTCCGATTTCATTGCAATGACTTTATAAATTGGATATTTATTTTAATAATTGTACGTTATATTATATAATTTCTTCTATTAAAATGAAATATTGGTTAATAATTTAACCATATGAAATCAAATAACATTCAAAACACGCATTTAACGAATGATTCCAAATAATACATAAAAGAAATTTTTAATTTCATTAATAATAATAATAATAATAATATACATATATATATATATATATATATATATATATATATATATATATATATATACAAAGATTGAAACTGAGGTGTAATATATAAAGGGGGGGGGACTCTAATACCATCTCTGAGCTGTTATCTTGTTATTTTATAGTAAATATTTGTGGTGAAAGAACGTTCAGCCAATATTAGAAAAGAGTCATGGTTTGGGTCTAAATATGTGAAACGGAATTGCTTTGGAATGATGATCGGCTAAGGCAATAAATTAGATAAGGCGAGGAAAATTTTCCGCGCAGCGCTAAATTGATTACATGAATGATTGACACAGGAAATTACGAACAAGTTTATTTGGAAATAGCAAAAAGTTTTATTTCACATAATAAAATTAAAACTACTTGTACATATTTCTGGTGCCACTGGGCGTTTGGCAGCCGGGATGGGTGTTCCAAGCAATCGAATGCTGAGCAACAAAGTGTTAAAATACTTTTGTCCAAAGTATATGGTGTCTCGATATCTGCGGATACCAGGCAACACTATCAAGGTCCTTGATTTTTAATACAAAGGAATTTCTATAAGTTTCTCATTTTTTGTTTATCTGAAATAAATAATAAAAAAAACACTTTTAGAAAATAGTGGTATAAAAATTCAAGGAAATGTACAGACATTTAAAATATACTGCTTTAGAGAGTCTCTAAATTTATTTAAATTTTAGAAGGGTTTCTTTAAACATGAATAATATTATATTCGAAAAGAGTTTTCGCCTTTTATCTGTGTTCAATAAAAAGAAGAATATAAACCGAAATTAAACGCATTAAAGAAGAAAGTGGAATTTTAATATTTTATAAAGCTTTCAAGAAAAACCACCATTTTTTAGAACAGCTATTTAGAATAGCTATTTAACTACCGAATATTATAGCTATTTAACTACTGAATTCGATAATTTAATAAAGCATATAGCCCGGTTTCTTAATAAAATAGATCCTTGAATCAACCATGTCGAGTACTGCTCGAATCCTTAGTCCTTATCCCTTTCCGACGCAGTGTTACCACTCCGGCAACACCTAATTTTAATTCCAAACTTACAAACGGCACCAATAATATTCTTGTAAAATTTTAATTTTACAATGACAGCTTAAATCAGGGAATTCTTAATTTCTAAAAAAGTCTTTTGTAAATTCCGGAGTCAGTCAACAATTTCTCATTTTACGAACAGAATTTGCCTGCGCCGGAAAGGGCGCAGACAAGTAACCCTTTCCGGCGCAGACAAATTCTGTTCGTAAAATGAGAAATTGTTCACTGACACCAGAATTTACAAAAGACTTTTTTAGAAATTAAGAATTCCCTGATTTAAGCTGTCATTGTAAAAGTAAAATTCTACTAAAATATTATTGGTGCCTTTTGTAAGTTTGGAATCAAAATTAGGTGTTGCCGCAGTGGTAACACTGCGCCGGAAAGGGATAATAAGAAATGCATTTTTCACCTGTTTTAAGCTTACATCTCAAGACCATGGGGGGTTATCACCATTAAAATCCGTTTTGGAAAAAGGTTGCGTTGTACCGAAACTTCCATTTGAATTTCAAAGGAAAAAATAAGGGAAGTATAAGATTATTTTGTGAGTTATAGAAAATGATTTCAGACTTTTTTAAACAAATAAACAAGTTTTATAATTTTTGTTGTTGTTTTTAATTGAACATTTTGATTAGAATCTATTAAAATGCTTGAGTGATCCCCTTAATTGTTTTGCATAAAATCATACGAAGTATGATGTGTATTTGTTGTCAGTTTCAACTTTCTACATATCGTGCATCATATGAAAAGAATGAAAAATATTTCCGGGGCGGGGGGGGGGGTTGTCTCGTACCAATCTTGCATTTATTTATAAACCAAATGCATTTCATAACAATTTCAAATCAACACTGTGTGCATAGAACATTACAGAATATATTAGTCATGGAATTCGTAGGTGATTGTTACCGTTAATCACTTCAGATGCGCCGTAAAATAATGAAATGATTGACTGTTACCGGGATTTAGAAAGGGCTTATTTATAAATCAGGAATTTCTTACCTTAACCATTTAAGCGTCCTAACAGGGTTTTTCCGTGACGTTATCTTTGAAATCAAAGTCTGATTTAGTGCAAAACTGGTATTATTGATATTTTTCTGCCGTGCAAAAATTAAATCAATATATAAAGTAATCATAAACAAATTTCCATACAAATATTTTTAACAGGCATTATTTTATGTGTTGTTAAACATAAAAGACAATATAAGCCAGACGCTTAAACGATTAAAATTTCATTATAAAAGCAACATTTTATTAACCCTTTGCACTCGACAGGGGATGCTCACTGAACATTAGTGTGCCGCATAAATGGATGCTCCAAATGTTCTGCACACCAGTATTTAAAACTCAATTTCCTCGTCTTAACTAATGGCCGAATAATCTGTGATAAAGATAGCGAAATGAACAATAAGATATTAGCGGGGTCAAATCATTTCGCGTCTCGATTTACGAAGGACACCTGAAAAATTAGTGGTTAGTGAAAGTCACATCTCGAGGGCAAAGAGTTAAAATAAATTTTGTAGTATGCTCATGTTGTCAAAGTACAAGTAAAAGTGTTTCTTATAAAAATGTCCCAAACGAATAAAATTTGTGCAACAGATACTCGTCCAAAACTCAACAAAAATTGAAACAGAACCGATATTAGTTAAAATATTATCTCATTTATAACATAAAATTAAATTTTATTCAAGTGTTGTTATGTAATTTTATTGATGTGTTAGATAAAACTGTTCAAAGGGTTCGTGCAAAGTGTTAAAAAGTACTTGGTGCGGTTTTTAAATTTCGAATAAAATTAGGTGTTTACGACGTGGGACCACCGTGTGGGTAACGCGTTAATTCAAAATCCTGATTCAGTGTTGCCAGTAGACTACTTCTTTTTTAGCGCAGATTTCTTAATTAGAACCTTTTTTGAAACACTAAAATTTACCTTATTTAACCATATTGAATGAAATGTTAATTATTAAGATGCAAACGAGAGAAATTTTAACATTTTAGAAAAGTGGTATCAATCAAGAAAATGTGAATTTAAAAAATGTAGCCCACTGGAAACAATGGCCTGATCGGATGAATGGAAAAAAATCTCGTAAGTTCACACATTCTAAGGTCTGGTATACTTTTTGCATACAATAAAATGAAAATTTGACATCAGAAACATTAAAAAGGGAAATAATGAAAAAATAATCCAACACCCAATAACTGCTTAGTGAGTCAAGCGTGGGTTACCCTGGAACCGACATCGAGAATTTACCGTGGGCTTATTAAGATTAGAAATGTAAGATACACGAATTTTCTGAGGAGATATTTACAGGGTTCGCACAGCTCTACCACTAAAATTTTACAGTATTTTCAATGTATTTCACTGCAGAAAAATATTACTAAAATTGCGAATCGAGAAGGTGGTTGCGAATTCTTTTTCTTAAAAATTAAATATGAATTTTCTTATCATTAATAGTGGTGCCGGAGTCCTTACAAAATATAAGGAGTGTGCGAACCCTGTTTTAAATATACGAATGCATCGAAATCCCATAAACTTTACATTACGGAGGGGAATTCGAAAAGTGAGTGACTAGCACCCTTAAAGTTATAGTGATACGAATGGAGCAGCACTATACTGTAATGCTTTTTTGGGGCACGAAAAAGCGTAAGAGTCTTCCGTTCTTTTGTACTACAACAATTTAATAAAAATATTTATCTTACTTTATCGTCAGATTAAGATGATTTAAAAAGAGTAAGATGTTGGCAGCTATGGAGTATAAAAATGAATAATGTATATAATGTAATATAATGTACATATTTATTTAATAATTATAATTATTAAATAAAATTAATGTGAATGGGCAGGACGTGTGAGTCGTGCCTTCCATTACATTTTTACAATTATTTCTAATATTCATAAAAAATATGTGGGCGTACAAATGCATTCAGAAAGTTTGAAAGTAATTTTTAAGCCAGAAACAGAAAAGTATCTGTTCAGAAATTTTCAGTCATGTCTCCCCTTAAAAGTGGGCTTGACTTGGATTGTACACACTGGGCATTGATTGGGTTGTAGAATGCACACATGTAGGTAAACGAGTGAAACTGATTTATGTAAGTCCATTTGCCTACTCTTTCAGAAGTCATTTTTTGATTTAAAACTATTGTTTCTAATTTTATGATTTACATTTAAAAGTTGTCTACACTGTTAATGTTTTTATTACATAAATCACACAAAACTTAATTTTTTCAAGCTTAATAAGTTTTGAATAATTTGGAAAAATTTAAGATGCTGCGTAAAACCTTTTTATAAAGGATCTTTGTTGTATTTCACCATATCTTGCACTTTTAATATTAAAATTTCAAACTATATTCGCATTTGTACACTAATTCAGAGTTAAGTCTAAACGCATACTTAATTTGAGAAAGTGATCCAGCAAAGTGAGGCATAGCAAATAATTTAAAAAGGTGACCGAATTAAAAACTGCAATCGATTTAATACTTTCGATATGTTATATCAAGGCAACCGCTTAATTGATCAATATTTTTGAAAAAAAAAATCAAGTAATGCTTTTTTGTGTCTTTCTCAAAAATTTTAAACTTTTCTCACCGGCTTTTCAAAATAAAACTTTTCCCTACTAAATCACAACAAGTTGGAAATTGCACGTGAAGCGTAGCAAACGAGGTGCGTTCGTACGATAACGAAGTTTTAAAAATATTACTCTCATATATCAATCTCATAAAATTGTAAATAGTGATTTACAATTAAAACGCTCATCAAACAATGTTCTCCCTATACCATTATGTAATGGAATACTTTTGTGTGGCCTTGTAAATCAATAACAAATGTTCTTTGCATCATAAATTATGTAAAATGTATATTATAATATGTACTTTATAGTTGCATATAAATTTTATTAAGTTCGAATGAGTGCAACACCATTAAAATGCATTTGAAACATTTTCCCCCCATTGACCGTAATGTAACGGAATACTTGTGATTGTCCCTGTAATTGATCTATGCATCCGATTTTCATAAAATTTGAAATAACTCGACAAAATTATGTAATAACTATGTATTTTAAATTTCAAGCGTATAAAATACATTTGAAACTTTTTCCCCCATTGACTATAATGTAATTGAATACTTTTGATTGCCCCTGTAATTGATCTATGCACCCGATTATCAAAAAATTTGAAATAACTCGACAAAATTATGTAATAACTATGTATTTTAAATTTCTAATGATTAAAATGCATTTGAAACTTTTTCCCCATTGACCGTAATGTAACGGAATACTTTTGATTGCCCCTGTAATTGATCTATGCACCCGATTATCAAAAAATTTGAAATAACTCGACAAAATTATGTAATAACTATGTATTTTAAATTTCAAACGATTAAAATGCATTTGAAACTTTTTTCCCCATTGACCGTAATGTAACGGAATACTTTTGATTGCCCCTGTAATTGATCTATGCATCCGATATTCATAAAATTTGAAATGAGTCGACAAAATTATGTAATAATTATGTATTTTAAATTTCAAACGATTCGGTTGGGTAGTTTTTGCGTTGTTATATGCGGACGGACAGACAGACAGACAGACAGACGGACAGACAGACAGACAGACAGACGGACAGACAGACAGACGGACAGACAGACAGACGGACGGACTGAGCGACAACAATAGGTGCTACGTATTTACATAATTACGAACGCACCTAAAAATGCTTTTAACACAGTATTCCTATATTTCCGTATTTTTTACACGGAATTATGTATTACTATATTTCCGTATATCTACCAAAAACTATTCAGGTATATTTCTTTTCAAATCTGAGCACATTTTTCTGTTTAACCCATTAGTGCCTAGCGTCCCTTTTTAGGGACGCTTCAAAATGTGCATTCAGCACTGTTTTTGACACCGGTAAAAAAGAAAAGCAATAATTATTTTATTTAAATGATGCATTTTCGTGATTTATGAACTAAACTTAAATCTTCAAAAAATAGTGGTGCCAATCAAATAAAATTTACGCAAAAGATATTGGACACGAATGGGTTAAGCAATATAATGGGTAAATATTGACGAAATATTAGTGACAATTTCAATGCAAAATTTACGATTAAAATTACTCGTAAGAATAATAAATCATGATTGACAAAAACACGATGCCCGTATGACGTACGGGCAAATCAGGGAAGCGATGAAACTAAATTATGGTTGGTTGGTTGAATGGGGTTTTTTTGGCGCAATGTCCCCTTAGTTACATGCTGCGTCAAGAACAAGGTGAGAAGTAAAAGTTAAAAAAGTATAATGTAATGTAAAATATAAAAGTTGAGATGTAAAATTCAGATTAAAAGGCTGTTATGGAATGATATATGTAATGTAAACATGTAAAACTGTAATTAAAACATCTGGTAAGTTAAAAACAATAAATGCTAAAAATATGAAAGAGGCGTAAGATGTGTTACACAAGACACGTTTAAAAGAATAGAATGAGTTAAAAATTTAGAATGTAAAAGATGAAATGCAAATACTATAGAACAACAAGCTAAAAATCGTAGAATTAAAAAGTAGAATCAATCAGGTACATACTCTTCGAAAACTGCATTCTCATCATCCGTACGAGAGTCGTAAGTCTCTGACTCCATAGCTTCCTCCACATATTTATGCATTTGTTTGGGATCTTTTAGATTAGTGACAGATGAGCTAAGGCACGATTTTTTCTCTTTTTTCTTCACAGTTTGCCACCGCGCAGAACCATGAATGGTATTATGCTCTTTTGTTTTTTGGATCGGTTTTATAATTGTACTAGTATTAGTACTAGGATTTTGAAAATTAGATGCAGATGAAATAGGGTTTATTTCACTTTTATGCTCATTGACCTTTAACTGTTTTGAAGATTTTTGTGGACGACTAGTTAGGTATTCTATTGTAACTGGTTCAGATGATGGTGACCAAAGCTCTAGCTTTCGCATAAATCTTGTGTTGGCCGTAGAATGCACACTACGTGTTCTTTTTAGCGCTTGGTGGTACTGTCACAGATGAGCTATTGGGAGGAAAACAGAGGTATGTTTGAGTACTTATACATGCTTTACTGATTTTGACCGTTGTCTCAGAAAGCTGGAATAAGAAACTCCGACGGATGGAGGTCTTGATTCAACAAGTTTACGGGCATCAGCATAAGAAAGTTTTGAGTAACTTTTATGGTAAGTATTTCCTTTTCCCGGATCCAATTGGGACAATGGCGAGAAATGCAATATGATCACTCTTATAATTAGCACAGCGTTCCGGTTTTTTTGCAAGAAGCAGTGTCATTACTGAATTCTGAACAGTGTGCGCAAATAACAGAGCCACGGAAGGTAGCGTTTGTATGACCATAACGCTGACATTTGTAGCAACGGAGAAGATTAGGGATACAAGGACGAACAGGGCAGTTCAAGTAGGCAGCTTTTATTCTTGCAGGTAAAGTCAGGCTATTGAAAGTTAGAATAACATAATAATAATATTTTGTAAGGAGTACTTGCCCATTCCGACGGACACTGGTACGGCGGGTATCAATAACATCTTGATCTCTTAGGTTTCTTGGAGAACAGAAGCTCAGATTCTGATATTACACTACGCATTGTATTTAAAGATTGATGTGACTGAACAGAAAAAGAAAAAAGTTCCAATTGTTGTGCAATTTGAAAAGAGTTGTAACTGTTTGGCTAAAGAAACCTCAACCACCAAATTTCCAAATTGTAATTTTTTAGTAAGTAACCATCTTGAAAAACTACTGAAATGTTTTTCCGATAAGGAATGATGATGTTTTCTTGAATGAACGATCTTAAACGCTGTCTGTACGTTTAACTATGAAGAAACTGGATTTACAATCGGGCTAGTTTTTATTTTTTCGATTTTGGTTATATATTTTTATATTATGATAAATTCTTTTTCAGAACCGGTTCTAAACGATTTCGAAATTTAAAGTGATTTAAAAAATATATATGAAACTAAAACTGAAAAGTAAAAACTAGCTCTGTATGTACATAGTCCTCAGCTATTCTATACAAAAATAAATCATGTAAAAATATTAAAATTTGTTCGAGACATTAGAAAAGAACGACCCCTTAGTCTTAACATTATCATCCGGGTCTTTTTCAGTGACTAGTGTGGGGCCTTAAGAGCCCATACTAATCACTCAAAAAGACCCGAATAATAATGTTAAGTCCATAGTGGCGTAATTTTCAAATATATCGGTGAAATATTTATATTTTTGCGTGGTTTTTTGCACAGGATAGTTTAAGACGATCTACAGCCGGCTCATTTTTGTTTTTTTGATTTTGATTTCAGATTTTTCTTTAAAAATTACTTTAAATTTCGGAACCGGTTGAAACAGGTTTCGAAATTAAAACTATCACAATATAAAAAATATATACAAAATTGAAAAGGTAAAAATTAGCCCGGTTATAGATCGTCCTCAGCTATCCTATGCAAAAAAAGAATCATGTAAAAATATTAAAATTTGAGCTAGATATTTGAAAAAATCGCTCCTATAAACTTTACATTATCATCCGGATTTTTTTCTGTCACTATTGTGGGGCCTTAACTTTATCAACCGGGTCTTTTTGAGTGACTCGAGTGGAATCTTAGTAGGTCACATCGACGGTCAGAATTCACAGTGTGAAGTCACTATGCGATACGAGAAAGCACCTAAAGTTCATACAGAAGCGGATCAAGTTCCCATCCTCAAAGAAACATATATAATACAAATCTAAGATTTATTTAATGTTTTACATACATTTAAAAAATACAGTAAACTAACAAATTAATCAACATTTATATATACATTTATGTGGAGTCTCCTTGCCCTAAAACTTTTCTCCGTCTGGCAATGATAATTATGACTGTGATTTTTTTATTTCATAACTTGTTGAACTGTGATTTAATATTATGAAATACTGTTTTTTTTTTAAGAATCGATTATCTTTCTAATAAAAATACTTAATAATTGAATATAAACCAGTTCCAATTGAAATAGTTTGTGTCCCGTTCGCAGTCTGTATAATCTTTGGGAAATGAATGGGTTGCGAACAAAATGCCAACGATAAGACCCTTTGAAATCAAAGGGTTGTTCCAAAAAACCTAAATGAATTTAGTCGGCACAGTAAACAATCATCGACTTTATGCAATACGATTATGCGACAGTATGAATATTGCATCATATGACTATGTAAGCGTATTTCGCTCATTAAAAGTTACAGAACCTTAAAAATTTAATGAAACGTATTGTTATGCTCTTAAGTTTATACAAAATTTAACATGTTTTTAAAACGTAACCCACGTCATCAAAAAGAATCATATTCATTCCCCAGATTAGAGTCAATTCTAGAATGAGCAAAATGTATTCGTTGTACATTTTATAGAATTTTGTAAAAAACATTACATGGTTACAAGAATTATGTACATTTTTATCATATAAAAAGTCTTTAATATGAAGTCCGTTTTAAACATGCATTAATTTTTAACTTTGAGGTTGTTCTCAAACAAAAAGGAGCTTCCGTCTGACACATTTTTGAATTAATATTTGCAAACGAATGAAATCGGACACGATTGATATTGACACATATTCATATTGAAAACCTATGTACTCTAAAAACAGTTTCCAGTGTTTTTTTTTTTTTAAGACATGTCTAAAGGCTAAAAAGGAATGTCTCTCGCAAAATACTGTCTGCGATGAATTTTTAACAGATTTGAATTTCCTGATGTGTTAAATAAAGAAATGTGAAAACCCGTTTTTGACGTGACAACAAATCAGTGGCGTAACCAGGGTGGGCACCCAAGTCCAGGGTTCGCACACTCCATATATTTTGTAAGGACTCCGGCACCACTATTAATGATAAGAAAATTCATATTTAATTTTTAAGAAACCGAATTCGCAACCCCCTCCTCGATTCGCAATTTTAGTAATATTTTTCTGCAGTGAAATACATTGAAAATACTGTAAAATTTTAGTGGTAGAGCTGTGCGAACCCTGCAAGTGCTCTGAATACTGGTATATTTTAAAATTTCTTACCTAAAAAAGCATTTTTCTGCTATGAATCAAGGAGAAAAAACCTTACAATATTACTGTTTTGGGGCACCCACTCTGATTACGCCTCTGATAATGCAGACATAACTTCATAAGTAATTTGCATATCGAAATATGGAAAGGTGATTTCGATTCCAAACAACGTATTAATGAGACCTGCCAATGTCTTTTCGTTTAAAAGTGAGTCAGACAGTTTCGCGTTAATGAGCAAAAGATTTGAGAATCACCTTTATGTTAATTGGAAACTTTACTTTATTGAAAGTAATATATGGTGAGTGATATATTTGTACAGATTGTTAACTACACATATTAAAACTGTAAAAAAATACTTTTAACATTAGAATGCTCAGTCAATTCTACTTCAACCAAATCATTTAATCACTTAACTGCTTCTTATTTTTAAGCAATAAATTGAAAATATGGGATATGCACCACTTATTTTAAATTAAAATATTCGTAATATTTAATCTAAAACTTTATGCCATTAAAAGTATAGAATTGTAAAAAATAATAACAATGGTATCAAACAGCTTTAACCCTTTCCGTCGCAGTGTTACCACTCCGGCAACATCTAATTTTAATTCCAAACTTACAAACGGCACCAATAATATTTTAGTAAAATTTTATTTTTACAATGACAGCTTAAATCAGGGAATTCTTAATTTCTAAAAAAGTCTTTTGTAAATTCCGGTGTCAGTCAACAATTTCTCATTTTACGAACAGAATTTGTCTGCGCCGGAAAGAGTTAAATGATGAATTAAGCAAACTCTTCATTCCCGTACATACGGACAAATTAGGAGGGGCTAACTGTGGCAGGCCTTATATCTAACTTTGTCTTTAAAGAAATAGACGATTTTTTTAATCGCAGAGATTTGGTTATTAGATGAGGCCATTATTAATATAAAAGTTTAGTGCTGTGTCTCATTTGGCTAATCCTGATTTAATGTATCAATTATATTGACTCCTAATTACATTGAGGCTTCGAACCAAGTGAATATCTTACCATAAATAAATTAACCTTTTAAGTAAACCTCTATTCAGACTAAATGTATTCCGAGCGAAACACTCGTTTGTGTTCACTCAATTGATTTCCTTTCCAAAACACAAATCTCTGCTGCCTTGTTACTCATGATTTCAAAACTCACAAAAGCCACCATCATGGAATACATATCATTTAAAATATATATCATATCTCTTTGCTCAACCACTTACAGAACTCTTAAGAATAAAAAATATAAAGTTTTCAAAGTCTGTGTATAATAATTATCGTTTTAAAATATTTACAGGACTAACACTCAGTCCGGTTTTTTAACACTACTTTTTTTTAAAGAAAATTTCTCCTTAAAATTTCCGTGAAAACTTGCACATAAGCAAGTTTTTCTTGTGGATATTTTCAAAACATACTATGAATATTTTACTGAAAAATACTTACTTGATTTTTGACAAAATCTTCCAGAGGTAATATATATTTTGTAGCAAAAAATAGTGTTTTCTTTTTCACTTATTATATTCATATTGAAATTCTATAAGACAAAATGATATTCGCTAAAAACCACTACAGAAAAAAATTGTCTTTTAATATTCATATATTTTTAAACGGATTCTACCGTTAGAAACAAAATAAACATAAATGTAATTTTGTGTTTTTTATTTCTATTAATTTGATTTGTCAAGAAGATGCATAATTTGAAGTAAAAATATTGATATTTAAAAAATGATCTTTGCTTCCTTTAATTAAATTTTTATACGAAATATCCTTTTTCTACTATTAAATGAATAGATACAAACGTTATGTTCGATTGATTTGTAGTATAAACCAACCTAATTTTATATAATAGTTTCTAATCATTCCAATTATACAAATTTAATGAAAATATGTAATGCGTTATTATCATGAAGACTTGTAATTATTACGAAAACTCGAGATTCTGTCAATTATCTGTTTCCTCCGTCTAAACGGTTATGACGAAAATTTTCATTCATAATTGGCTCTCAAAATGATCATCAAGAGAGTTTCAATAAGCAGATTGCTTACAAAATTCTTTTGCTGCGACAAATGAATTGAATGGTTAATTAATGAAATATTTGGATTACGTTTTACTTGTATTCCCCGTGGCTCAATTTATTTGTCTGCGTAATAATTGTCGATGTATGATAAATCTTAAAATCGTATAATACTTGTGCCACTTGGTGACAAATGTTAGAAAATAAACTGTATCAATTAAAGATTTTTTTAAGATTACTTTTAGAATATATTAATAACATTTGAGCAACAACAACAGATAGAAAAATTCGAATACATTTTGTCTTTTTAGAATTCATAAATTTAAAAAAAATGATTTTTCCAGAAACATTTAAATGGAATATTAATATTTTCAAGGCAATTTAAGTCAAACCGCATACAATATTTCATTTAATTATGAAATTTAAAATAGAATCGTATCACAGGATCACTGTGCAATAAACAGTCCAAAGGTAATTTAATGTGGTTTATTTCTTAATATTGAATTACTGCTTCTTTTAATATTCGACTACTATATCTCATGAACCATATATGATATGTTTTCATGAACGATCGCCTGAAAATTATAGGCTATATATTGTGGATATCCTGTGAAGCTAATCCAATAGAAAAACAGTGCTGCCAAAGGTATACACTTTATAAATTCAGATTTCTCGATTGGCAGCACTTTTCTGAACTGGTAAAAGTCCCTTGTTTTTGCCTTTAATAATGTGTCATTAAATTAGTTTAAATAAGGTGAATTTAACTATTTCAAAAAGTGGTGCAAATCTGGAAATCGCCATTGTAAAAAATTAGCCAATGGCAGCACCGTTTTTATATTGGAAAGCTTGATATCGTACCGACTATTTATGAAATCAGTGTTGCTAGTGAGTTATTTTTTAAAAATTAGATTTATCGATTGGTACCACGTTTTTGAAATCGTACAATTTGCTGTACATTCACCCAATTATTTAAGAGGGGGGGGGAGAATTTTACTATTTGAATAAAGTGGTGCCAATCAAGAAACCTGAGTTTAAAATAAAAAAGGTCAAGTGCGAGTATTACTCGCGCTTACAGAGTTCCGTAGAAAAAATATATGAGGGTATTTCCATGAGCATTTGTCGTGTAAGTAACATGCTATGGTTTTTGGATACCAGTATTTTAGAATGTAAGAAATTGTCTTGTTTTATTGGATATATCTCATTAATTGAATAAGAGTGGCCAGCAAGCATAGCAATTATCACTAATGTGATTTACACGACAAATGTTTATGGAATTACCCATGAATTATTAACAGTATTATTAAAAATATCGTTGCTAAAAGAATAATAAGATATTGTAAAAGACAAAACAGTGAAGGATTAAGTACATCTCTATATACTAGAGATGTATGAATGGGTATATCAAAAAAGTTTAAATATAAAGGCTGATTAATATCAAATATTTTAAATATTCTATATAATTCTTTTTATAATCTTAACTAATCTGTTTTTTTATGAACTTAATTCGGTTCGCACAATGGAAGTAGTGCATATTTAAACATTATTTGGCAATATATATATATATTTCTTTATTAAATTCGGCTTAGTAATATTTTTTCTTCTGACATTGTGGCTAAAACAAAACCCTTGCTCAAAGTTTAAAATTGGGATTCTCTTAAGAGCGCTTCGGAAGGAGATCGCAAATTTGGAAAGAAGTATAGATCGGTACCGCATTTTTCTCATAGGTTTACAACTATGTGTTAACCCTTTCCGGCACGGGCAAAATCTGTAATAAAATGAGAAATTATCTATTGACACCGGAATTCACAAACGAACTTTTTTTATATTTTGAATTCCTTAATTTAAGCTTTTATTGTAAAAGCAAAATTTTAGTAAAATATTACTGGTGCCGTTTGCAAGTTTGGAATTAAAATTAGGTATCCCAGACCGGGCACAGTGTGCCGGAAAGGGTTAAAAACATGAGAGGTGAACTGAGAAATGAATTATATAGTATTTAAATAATTAATTCGAATTAAATTAGTCAGTTTTAAAATTGTGACGTTCATTGTTTTTAAGCGCTACTGGGCATTGCATTACACAAATATATCATTAAATGTTACTATCTAAGCTTTAAAAGCCAAAGGTACATAAAGTGTGCCACCTTTGTTATTATGTGTGGCCAAACCGTCCGTATCGTTAAGATTTAAATATCTTGGCTAATTACTGATTTTTTTTTAAAATAATTTTTGATAATTTTTTATTTTAAATCGCTATCAAAAATGTTTTTATATTTCTGCTACTATAGATACCTCCAGCACTTTTCAACACCTTTGCTGAATTCTCCCAAATCCAAATACGTGTGTAACGGAAAAATACGATTTTCAAAAAAAAAAAAAAAAAAAAAAAAAAAAAAAACTATATGAACTAGGGTAATCGCTATAGTTTTCAAGCAAGTTTTAATCTAACGTCCACTATCTCTAATTTTTTCATAATTTTATTTTCAGTAGATTTGGAAATAGGTGAGGGAAACATTTCACTAAATTTTCAACGATATCTCTGAAAACATAATACCTAAAATTAAAAGAAATATATTTTTGAGTTCAGCATCACGAAACCTTTCACAATATATACAACTAAAATATTTTTTTTCAAGTGACCTAATTAGCTCCTTAGCACTATTCCTAAATAAATTTTAAATGCTTAATAATCTTTAAATATGTGGGTCAACAGTTTTAATTACTTCTTTCAATTTGAGCTTTCCACGTTCGATAATTTACGAGTAAAATAGCTGTCATAGACAAACAGACACAGGAGTGATCTTATTATGATTTTATTTTAAGTTTTTAAGTACGGAAACTTAAAAACAGCCTAATGGCAACTTTGTATAAAGTTTGTTGATGTAAGGTCTTATGAGCTCGAGTGCAAAGAAGTTTTAATTTTTTTTTCCTAAGTTGAGTTCCTGATAT
This sequence comes from Maratus speculifer, assembly GCA_964019185.1. Lineage (NCBI taxonomy): Eukaryota > Metazoa > Arthropoda > Arachnida > Araneae > Salticidae > Maratus > Maratus speculifer. The sequence goes on along the minus strand of OZ025293.1, from coordinate 268,796,127 downwards.
TAAATTAAGGAAAGAAAACTGCCATAAAATACTGGTATTCAAATACAGGGAACCGTGCAAACATTTAAAAAAATCCACCTACGAAATCCACCGTTTTTCTATCATCGCTGAAGCATATTATTCAGGGTGCGGTAGGAAAATTTTAGCCGTATCTAATTTAAGAAAATTTGTTCTTAAGAGGACAGTAGACCTTTATTTGAGCAAAATCGTGTATAGCAAAATCGTCCCAAAAAGGTCTATTTTTGTGGTATAATAGTATCAAAATAGTTTTTTCCTATTAAAATATCATTTATGAAGGTTTTAAGAAGTAAATAATAAAAGTAAGTGTATTTATGTACTTTAAATCTTTCAGCGTTTTTAGTTTTTTGAAATGCTCCTTGCGACGTAGTTTTTGATAAATATTTATGAAATTGATAAAGAAGTATCCTGAGGTTGTTTAGAAAGAAATTGTGTAAGTTTTTAAAAATATGTCTTTATTAAGATAGTCAAATTTGATTTTTTACTTATTAAAAGGCAAAATTTTAACGAAAATCGATATGGAATTTAGAAAAAAAATGTATAAAATATTACCTATTCAAGAGATTAAAAAAAATCTTACACAAATTTGTTTATAAGAGTTTTAAATGATAAAAATGCACAAGTAAGAAATATCTTAAAAATTAAGACACAGGGAGCATTTTAAAATTCCGTTTACAAATTTAATTAAAAAAATTAGGCATTTTAATAAGTTCGGAATTTTTTTTGAAGGTGTTCTATATGCTTTTGCTGAAATGTATATATGCGCAAAATTTTATATTGCTATGATGAATATTAAAAAAAAATAAATAAATACTACGGCCACCATCCCCTTAAGTAAGCTGACGAACAGTATTTAAATTACTGAGGAAACAGATTTGTAGAAGTTGTCACTTATGTACTACAAAATTTGAAACGGCCTATTTCTTATCTGTCGCAATTTTGGAGGCTATCTTGTGCACCTAGACTGCCCCATTATATTCTTTGTAATTTCATTAACATAAATTCTGGATGCAAATACAATTTTTATAAAAGCATTGAAGCAGAAAATTTTACGTTAACTGATATTTAACTGTGCTGAAATTCAAACCTTAAATAACAAATTAAATATCTTATTTTTTCCGTAAAAGTAAGGATTTGTAGTGGAAGAAAATATATGACATGCAAAACCTTTCATGCATGATGAAATTAGAGAATTTGTAATAAAATTCTTCATTTATAATAAAGAACGATTTGTTTTACTTTATCCTTTCTAGTTTACTTGAGAAAGTTTGGAGACACCACAAACATTTCTTTTTATTATTTCAACAATTAACTTTTAGCGTGAAGTCCTAATAAATAAGCTTTTAAAAAATGTAGGAAAATTCAGTCCATAATGAGATTTTCTTTCAACATATGGTAAAAAAGAAGGGTGCTTCATTAGTAGAAAGTGTTTTACGATAAATTTTCCATAATAAATTAATCGTATAAAATAACTTTGATAAATTTCGCTGTATAATGAATGCCATGAACATTATTCTAAAGTGCAATAAAATTTGGTTTATACTATAAGAGATTTAAGGAAATTTGTATTTCTATGAAAATAATACAAAAAATTAATTACAAAGTGCTTTGTCTTTCTTTTAAAGGAATAATATTGTCTCTTAAAAGAAATACTTTTGCATTCGAAGGAATGATTTATGTACTGAAGTACAAATAGCTTTATAATTACAGTGAACAAATGTGTCCAAATGTTTGCATCAATATTAACCCTTTGTATTACCGTGTTAGAGATCTGCAACATGCACAAAAGTCAATAGTACTTATACATTAAGTTTTAAAGCCGATTTTAATTGTTGTTTCTATTTCCCAACACACCATTTAATACAAAGGTATCATTGGAATTCTCAACAGACAATGATATTGAAATAATTTCCCATATCAAAGTTTGTTTGTCATTTAAGAAGCTGCAAGTAGATATTGCAAAAAATAACTTAGTAAATTTTGTCAAATTAAATAAGCTGGAGATGTCCGAAGGTATATTTTTAACGGTAATTTTGTACACTTTAAGATTTTGTATTAGAAAATGGACAATATATATGAAAAGTATGTCAATTTCTGTTTACTGTAGTTGTGAAAAAAATACTTTTTAGTCGGTAATTCTTTTAGTTTTACTTTCTAAATTTTTTAATTATTTTTTACATTCTTAAAATTATGTATTCTAACTTCTGAGTCCATATTTTTCAAATCAGAGTTGCTGAGTCAGAAATGGTTATTGCTTTCAGTCTATAGACTTTATCTGTGATAACGTCACATGCAACTCAATTTCGCATATCAACTTTAAATTGGATCTAAACAAACTATTGAGTTCAGAGAAAGACAATGGCAAAATGTGTTGAATCGGCTTAAAGTTAAAAATATAACTCTGAAACTGATTAAAACAAGTCACAATTTTCGCCCAAACACTTACAGGGTTCGCAGACTCCTTTTATTTTTTAAGGACTCTGGCACCACTATTAATGATAAAAAAATTATATTTAATTTTTAAGAAACAGAAATCGCACCCACCACCTTTATTTTCATGTTTTGCAATTTTTTTGCAGTTAAATACATTGAAAATGCTGTAAAAATTTTGTGGTTCGCTTGTGAGAACCCTGACTTAGAGCTTATTTTGGAAACCTCTCAGAGTAATGAATTAAACTATGATTCTATATAATGGTCTTGTCTGGGCCGAATAATTTGAGTGATACGTGGCTTCATATTGAAAGCGTTTTCATGATATAGAACGGGGGGGACAAACTGTGGCCCGCTGGATGCCAATAGAATTTATAGTAATCCTTGCATTATTTAACCCTCGAAATCTTAGATATTTATTAAGTGACTGTTTTTTTAATACATCAGCGGTATCCGGCGGGCGACAGTTGTACACGCCTTGTATATGAAATACACGTTCAACTCTCTGAGTTTGTTTCGATCCAATTTGTGTTGGATTCGCAATATTGAGTTTCCTGTAATGTCACACTGATGGAATCTATTTCATGTTTGTAAAAATTTTACCATTTGAATTTTAAAGTACATTTATTGTTAACTTTTTGAGTTCTGATGGTAGAATTTTCTACCACATAATTTTAATTCCGAAATGTCACATGTGGCACCAGAAAATTTGACCAAATTTATTTGTAAAAGGTTTTAATGCATTTTTTTTTGGGGGGGGGTGCATCTCGTTAACAGGTTTTTTTCTTTGCAAAATACTGGTGCCAATGTGACATTTGGAATTTTTAAGAAATTTACCCACCAGACCTCAAAGGGTTAAAATGTTGAAACGATCGATTGACACCAGTATTTACGAAAATATTTATTTGGAAAAAAGTAAACGCTTTTCTTCACTTTCATATAAAAAGAAAATTTTATTCCAAATTTCTGATATAGCTCTGGAATTTGAGTGATACTATTAAGTATATACATTTGCGGTAAAAAATTCAGAAATGCTTTGAAATTTGAATTTTTTGAACTTTGAATGCTTATTATAACTTTTAAATTTTAAACAGCCTAATGCGTTATATAGCAAATAACCTTTAATTCTGAATTTAAAAAATAAATAAATAAACGGGGCTCAAAAATTTTCATATGAAGAAAAGCTAGGCTACTTCCAGTCGGAAAAAGAAGCTCATGTGCGTAAGATACAAAAAAGGTATAGTAGTACATAACGCCATTGGACTCATTTTTTAAACTCAGATTTCTTGATTAATATTAATTTTTTGAAATGGTAAAATTCAATTTGTTTTCAGCTTAGTTAACAGTTTTATTATTGGAAGGGTTTAGATTCCTGACACGCTGCATGGGTATATGCAAGCAATGATTCATAGAGAATTACATACAGGTGCTAAACTATCCAGAAAACAAGTCTTACCTCCATCCTATGGAACAGAGGTCTCCAATCGGTGTTCCGCAGATCACAATTGGTCAGCGATAAAATTTTGGCAGTTCTTTGAAAAATTTGAACATTTGTAAAATTAAAACATGGATTATGATGCATAGAATCTAATATAAAATTGTTGAAAATGTCACTTTTTTCCGTTCAGATAGATGGTAGAAGTAGCAATTATAAAACATTATAAGTAGCAAACATAGCTGTCAACTCTTATATTTTTCAGGCTAGAAAAATTTACTAGAATGGTTTAGATTCCTGACACGCTGCACGGATATACCCAAACAATGATACACAGAGAATTACGTACAGGTAATAAACTATCCAGAAAACAGGTCTTATCTCAATCCTATGGAATAGAGGTCTCCATTGGGTTTTCCGTAGACCCCTATTGGTCCGCGATAAAATTTTGGTAGTTCTTTGAATAATTTGAACATTTGTAAAATTGAAAACATGAATGATGATATTTAGAATCACATATAAAATTGTTGAAAATGTCATATTTTTTCCGTTCAGATAGTTGATTGAAGTAGCAATCATAAAGCATTTTAAGTAACAAGCAAAATTGTCAACTCTTATATTTTTTCATACCAGAAAAATTTAATCGAAATTGTTGTCCTATTTAATTGGAAAATCTCAGAGATTAAAAAATGGTAAAATTTTTGTGGTTCAAAAGAAACGTAAGATGCTGGCGGATATGACAACAACGTACATCTCCCTTTTTGGTGGGAGCTGACTGTGAAAGAGATTTACATGGATTGAGACATCGTTCGCTTAATTTGACGGGTTCAGACTCTGGTGCTGAGAATTTTGCAATACTTAAGGGCAGTTGGAAGGTCAAAATCTAAAACATATCGATTTTTCCAATTTTTAATATTTGGAATCTCTTTCTACTGATATATTACTTTTGTTTCTACGGCAACCAGAAGTTGGAAAATTTTTAGTAATTCTGTTTGTTTATCTCCGCATTGGGTATATTGACAAAATACCTTAAAAACTCTTTATCGCGAACGAATACTAAGAACTAAATATGACAATTTGCAGCAAACTAAAGAAAAAGAGTGTTTAAAAAGATTGAAAAGGTAACACCAAGAAGTATACAAATAAAAAATGTAAAAAATAAACACTATGGAGCAGGAAGGTTTTAAGTGCGTTTATTTATTTTAAACTTGATTTTCTCAAAATGTTGTTTGTTTTTTAACTTCGATGTTACTTTTTGAAAAAGAACTATTCTACATTATGCTTTGAAATTTTACTTGAACATTCTATACATATTCTTGCTCAATCTGAGGTGAATTGTTTAAACAGGGTGCGTAGTCATCAAGAAACTCAGAGGTTTTTAATTCTTTTAGTATCAGAAATTCTTAAAAGTACTGGTTGTTACATCTGAAAAGGGGATTTCTTTTTCGTTAAATAAAAGAAATATTACATTATAAAAATTCTGGTAAAAGGTCCTTACAAGGTGCTTCCAGACTACGCACCCTGTTAAACTCGTAAAAAGAACTTTTTTCATTATTATCTTTATCTTTGAAAATATTACACGTTTTTTTGAAATTTGAATGTGGCTGATCTGAAGTAGACTTCAGATTTTTAAAAAGATTATCTAAGCTTTATGTAATTATAAATTTAACTTCAGATTATAAGGAATTGTTCATTTTATGCATAAAATTTTTTTCAACTTCATATATTATGTAATTTATGAGAAAAGATACATTAATTTAACTTGACAGGTATATGAATTCCGACTGCCTTAAACACTTAAGTTAAACACTGCAGTCCTAAGAGTTTTCACGCCTAACAACAGTTATTCCCTCCACTTATTGCCGTTGTTTAATAACTTAATACGCATTTCCTGAAAATTGGAATTAAGTTAAACATATGTACAGATACATGTGTACAGATATTGGATATGTGCAGAAAGTTTCGCAAAACACGCCTACATATCTTGGCAATTGGTGCAAAATTGAATAATTTTAACCTTATTGAACTTTTTTTAAACGCACTGCGTTATTCATTTTCAGATAGATATGATGGAAAGAATGTTTTCAGTATTGCATGATGTATTGTAAAACAGCGTTCATGTGCACCAAGTGATTAAGAGTATGTTTGGTTTTTTTGGTACAAGAAATTTCGTAACATACTTGTCACTATATTTGAAAATAGAAATTATTTTCATTACATTAGACAAATATTATTTTACGAATATTGTGGGAACAGGCGTTTCAGAGTCCTAGAAGCGTACAAACAGTGTAATTATAAAGGAAATTCGACATAAAGCTGTGACTTCTCGAATGTTTCAGACACTGTTGCAAAGAAATGTGATCCAAGTACACCCATCTTTCTCGTAATGAAATGCTAGATTATAGCCTGTTTTAAACGTACTAACAAAACTGTTCATTCTACAAAATGGAGTTCAAATAGATTTTCAGAAGTAAAACAATCTGGAATTAAAAAAAAAAATTCTGATGATTAATGACTTGCCAATTTTGCAGACAATTTTTAACTATTAAATAATTTAACGACAATACTATTGTGACCAAGTGGCTAGTTAAAAAAAGGTCAGCCAAAGTCTTCGTGTTTATTTAATGTATGAGAAGGTAATTTTTAATTGGCAAATTGTTAAAATGAACTCAGAATCTTTTCGCCTTTGTTATCTGACAAAAAATATTAATAATACTCCTTACAGAGCATTGTGCTTAATAGATTTGTATAATTCAAACACTGATAATAGTAATTTATCTATGAAGTAAAATAAAAGCCTCATCTGACGATTAGGGCTGCCACAAGCGTTTATTTAGATATTTTTTCGCCTCTGTATATTTCAAGTATAAATTTTGAAGTAGAATTTTCTTGCAAATATTTATCTTGGTTAAATATTTCTATGTTTTAGCATGATGCCAGTTAGAATTAAAAAGATAGTCGCCTGTAGCAGCCCTGCGACGATATACTTACCTTATTCTACACTCTCTGTAAAAAATGTTCCCATAGGTCTGTTTTTTGAAAAACATAACTTCTTTAACCCGGGAGGACGCGCGCAGGGCCTAAAAGACCCGGAGTGCGTTTGGTTTTTACAATTGCAACCACTATTTTTTTTAAAGTAATCTTCTACTTATCTTATTGCAAATTTTTTAAGAATTGTCTCCGTCTAAATAAAGCGACTGTTATAATTTGATTTTATTGGGGACAAAGTTAAACCATTCGTACCTTGGGAAAGCGCGCGTTCTCCCGGGTTAAAAAGAAATTCCTGATAGTCTACTGCAACAGTTTTACTAAAAACGCTCTTTCTGCGATCAGGGCTCCGGCTCGTCGTTTTTTTAAAACACTATTAATTTTCTAAGAAAGAAAATCCTGGTAAATTTTTGCAACAATTCAAAGAAAAACGCTCTTTTTAGTAAGTTTCTTTAAATAAAAGTGGTGTTTCAAAACTGACCGAATGGGAGTGCTTCCTTTTATGCTTCTACAGAATTTATATGAATGATTTTTCTTTAAGCAAAATGGGTATTCAAAACATGGAGCCCTGATATTGTTTTAGATAGTAGAATATAGGATTAAATGTTTTAAATAGCATGTTTAAAATTTGCGTATTTAAGTGTTTGAGTGAGAAGGTTTTTCTTTTTTTTTCTTGAGCTGAAGCCAAATTTTATACTATATTTTAGCATTTTTTGAGCAGAAAATATGTTTTATATAATTGTCAAAAACGATGAATTAAATGACTATCACCGGATATTTAGAAAAAAAACTTACTTCAAAAGATGAAAAATAGTTATTTGAAGTGTATAATAAATGGAAAATTTTTATATTAACCCATTAGTGCCTAGCTTCCCTTTTTAGGGACGCTTCAAAGGGTGCATGTAGCACTGTTTTTGACACCGGTAAAAAAGAACAGCAATCTTTATTTTATTTAATTGAAACATTTTCGTAATTAATGAACTAAACTTAATTTTTTAAAAATAATGGTGCCAACCGAATAAAATTTGCGCAAAAGGTGCTGGGCACGAATGGGTTAAAATTCTGTTGTCATTGTTGTACTGCTTAATTAAAATAGGGTATTTTCATAGACAGACCACTTTTCGTCAAATGATTGAAGAAGGCAAATTTTTCGTTTTGACAACTGTTGTAGAAATAAATATCAGCGGCTGTGAAATTTTGCCATAAAAGTCGCAATACGTCGCATTTACGCATTCAAAACAGCGCAATAACTTTTATCCCCTTGAAAGGCAACGGCATATGTTATATACCACTTACTTTTAATTCCAAAACCCCACACTCACACTAAAATTTGGGAATTAACATTTCTTGGAAGTAATATAAGCGAAGAAAAGTTTTTACTTGGTTTAATATAAAATTGTTTATAATTAACGGTGTCAATCAATCATTTTGACATTATAGCAGCAGAAGTCCTTTTCCCGTGAAGGGGTTACTTAAAATTCTAGAATTCTTTTCATTATCGATATAAAACATTTGCTACTTTTTTAAAATTCAATGAAAATTTTCTAAATGCGTATAGTTAACTAATATTTATTATTTTTTCAGAAGTCAAATGTTTACTTGTAAATGTCAGAACATTTTCGAAAAATATTTTAATGTATAATGTTTAAAACTATTTTCATTTTTTAAGAGGGGAAGTAAAAATCAAAAAGCCATTTTCAGCATTGTAATACCTATTTTTTTTTGTCAGTTATAATACATGAAATGAAGAAAAGTAATTTCTTTACAATCTTAGAACAAGGAAAAGTAATTTGAGGAAAACAGAAAAGCAAATATATTTTATTTTTGACGTATTCTTTGTCTTGTGTTTCTATATGTATTTTTTATTATTCTAAGGTATTTTCCTTTCTTTCAATAAATAGCAAAAGAGGAAATCATTATGCAACGATTAAGAATTTTCCTTTTACTTCTAAGCTTCGCTTTTATTTCATCTGCCTTTTGTTTCTCTTTTATTTATGTAGTTTCAGGATGATATATTTCACTTTCTTTTGGGCGGTTTTAACCATAAAAGAAGCAGAATAATGATTTTAAAATAAGGGCTTTAAAAAATATATGCAAAGAAGAGAGAAATATCCTTCCTTTGCCTAGTGTTACATTCTTAAGTCATAATGGCGGAGAAAAAAATTATTTTAGACTTTTTTTGTTTCTAACCTTTTGAATTGCTTTAAGTGTTCTTTATTATTCAGGATGATATTCCAAATCTAGTGTTCGTAAGCAAGTTTTTTTTATTATTATTTACATATAATGATAAGGAAAATTATGTTTTAAATGATACGACAAGAAAAAATTTCGTTCAAAAACAAATGTTATCTTTTTAAAATAAAAAATGGAAAACCTTGTTTTTCATTTTCTTTTTCCAAATGAAAAATATATAAAAAGTAACAACATATAAAATATTCGTATGGTACAAATTAATATACAATATAATTTCTTACATGAAATCCATGTTTATACGATATTTTCACGATGTATTGCAAGAGTACTTTATGTCAGAATAGAAATATTGACTGTTTTGATCACACATATTTGCAATGAAATAAGATGAAGATTATTCAGAAAGACGGTAGTCAAAAATTCGGTCTTTTGGCAAATATGATATAACACGCTCTTTCTTTATGTTAGTTTTTATTTATTTTACTAGAAAAGGTAAACTAATATTTCATTTTGGAGTGTCTTTACTAAGAATGATATTAACCTTTTGATTACGGGGTTGGGACATATGTCGTCCCAGAGACTATTACTTTATTTGATTCTCACCAGTTTTTGAAAACAATTCTCTGTCATACAATTAAACCAGAACAATTTCAAGAATAATATAACTGTAAGGAATTTTTTTGTAAATTGCGGTGCGAGTAAATATAATAATAGTTGTAAGACCTAGCCCGTAATCAAAAGGTTAATGCATAGCTGCCAACACTAAGAATTTATCTCGAGTCTCTCGAGTCTCTCTCAAGACAAATAATGCATGTTTGCAGGGCTCCCAAATGGTCCGCCAACTGAACATCAGAATTTTCTTAGTAAAATTTTCGTTTTATATATTTTTTTGCAAATTGCCGAAACACCAGCTTTGGAGGTTAAATTTTGGATAAATTCTGTAGAAACAAATGATAAAATTTTCTGTTTAAAAATATTGATGTTCAGTTTGCGGACCATTTGGGAGCCCTGTGTTTGGTACTAAAGAATTTAATTAACAACTGAGCTCAAACCTGTACCACGAAGAATACACTTTAAAAATAAATTTTTTGGTAAAGAATATGTTTATTGACATTACACAGCTTATGTCAGCTTCCAGAAGAATTTGGGATTAGTGGCAACTCTGTGAATTAGTCAGGTACATCACTAACTTATAAAAACGGTAAGAGTACTCAGGTTAGATGTATTACAAATAAACATAGTGTAAAATAATAAATTCTTAATAGGAATTCTTAGGGCTACTATTGCATAAATCATAAGGTACCAGTGACGTTTACTGAGTTGTGCGTGTTTGTAATTTATTTACACCAATAACTAATAACAGAAATGTTTACCTAGTTTAATCTGAGATTTTTGTAATTAAACGTAGTGAAAATATCTGCGAGGAATAAAAATATTAAGCTCCCAATCTTTAGCTTCGCTTTGAACAAAAAATAGTCCGATACATAACTGATCAGAATTTTTAATAATTACCAAAATACATCTGTCAAATTTCGTGGATTTTTCAAAGTCAAATAAATATGATTGAAACTTCAACTGTTTCTTAAGAAATCCTAGTTGTGTGATCTCTCATCCGCTGTTACGTTGTTCGTAATGTACTGAATAATTTAATATAATAAAAATTAGTGTCTTCTAATCACGATATAGTTTTAATTTTATTTCGTATGGATTAAAATCTACCTTTTATTTCCAAACCCGCTGGAAAAAAGTAGTTGTTTTTTGTCTTATAAACTTATGTATTAGTACAATTCGCATTAAGGGCAATAATTTTATATTCTTTATTTCGGTTTTCAAAGCAGTAAAAAATGTTCAAACTTTCACTTGTAAAATAATGCTTTTTGTGTCCAATAATCCAGGAAAAATGTATCATTTATGAATTTTTCTCTAATATTTACACAGAATAGATAGTTATTTTAAAATGCTAAACTTAATATCACTTGATAATCCTTAATTTACACCTTCCTCAGAAAGTATCCAATTGAAATACTTCTATTAACAGCATGAATTTAACAAAGCATTATCTAGACAGTATTTATTCACAAGCACATTTATAATTACGAAAATTATTAAATGATTCATATAAAAAAATTATAAATCTAATACTATTTATTTAAATTTAATTCTACAGGGTCTGTGTAGCAAGTAATGAGCCTGAATTTTTGACGCCAAAAAGAAGATCAAAGGTGAAGAGTTTGCTGGCGGAACATGCGCAAAGGTCTGTTAGCTAGTTTGGCGTAAATCAGTTGGCCTTGTGCTTTTGTAGCACATAGATTTCTCATGAAGCAGACACGTATTATGAAGAGGCGTTAGGTTTTCAGAATATAGTGGCAATTCAAGGAGCGATATGCCATAAATTTTTGTTTAAAACTAAACACATCGGCTACTGAGATACTTGCGATGTTTCAAGAAATCTACTGAAAAGGTTGTTATTCATGACTCAAGTGTATGTGGCAGAAAGACTTGAAAGACGAAAGAAGAACGTCGACGACGAACACACTGGGCGTCAAATTTTCGTAAATGCAGCTACTACTAGAGTGCTTTTGAATTGTGAATATAAAATAAGTGCCCGAATAATCGCGAGACGTTGGAACATACTAAATTGATTACGAATGAAACTAGTATGTAAAGGACTTCAAATACTGAAAACTTGTGTGAAACTGGTTCCAACATATACTTTAAAGTGACTCATTTCCTGGCAAAACGCAGCATTAACCCTTTCCGGCACACTGTGCCCGGTCAGGGATACCTAATTTTTATTCCAAACTTGGAACTACACCAGTAATATTTTATTAAAATTTTGCTTTTACAATAAAAGCTTAAAATTAGGGTTTCAAAATATCTAAAAAATTTGTTTATGAATTCCGGTGTCAGTCGATAATTTTTCATTTTACTAACAAATTTTGCCCGTGCCGAAAAGTGTTAAAACGCTGCTTCAATCAGGGTACAGATCCGATCGGCCATCGCTAAACTAGTTCTATTCCCTCGGTCAAAATCTAGCATAACAAATTGAAGGGTACTGGAATATTATGTATATCACTTAATTTTTAGCCTCAAATGCCAAACTGACATCAGAATTTAGAAATTAAGTTCTGCGTTATATAATGGTGGCGAAGAAAATCTTTTACTTATTATCATATACCCTAATTTTGCGCGTAAACGGCGCACCTTGGATAACTCGAATTCCTACCAAAATTAATTTCTAAAAAAATATTACTTGAATGTGCTTAGCACGCATTTGACTTCTTTTCTTCAATAAATTTTCCTATTTGAAAAAGATTTTATTAAGTCGCTGCATGTTTTTCATAAATACCAGTGTCTATTCACCGTTTTAGCATTTCAGTAACAGAAATATTTTGGCCCTGAAAGGATTAAAAGGATCGTTTTAAAACTGCGGAACTTCCAGAAAAACATAATGCGCGTTACGAAAAATGTTTCAGCTGAAATTTTTAAGGTAGGCATAAATAGGTGGCAGAATGATTGGCAACTGTGCACTGATGCAGGAGGAGTTTATTTCAAAGAATATTAAGTATCTGTAAAAATAATCTTCAAATAAACGCTTTTTATGAAATCAGTCTTATTCATTTCTGGACAGATCCAATATGTGAATCTATAAAGCATTCAAAGCATTCGTTTTCGAAATTTAACCCTTTCAGAGGCAATGCACTTCCATTCGTAAAATTCTGAAATGAGTGATTGACATCAGAAAAACAAATTTATTTCATGCTAAGCGAAAGCTTTTGTGGACATACTTAATAAAATGAAAAATTTTATTCAAATATACTGATATCAATATGGCATTTAGAAATTAAAATTAGATGGTCCAAAAAATGAAACACCACCCTTTAAAGGATTAAAAGAACATCCTATTTTTACAAAAGCGTTTCTTTTAACCCTTTCCGGCACACTGCGCTCGGTCTGGAATACCTAATTTTAATTCCAACCTTGCAAACCGGCACCAATAATATTTTAGCAAAATTTTGCTTATTCAAAATATCTAAAAAATTCGTTGATGAATTCCGGTGTCAATCGATAATTTCTCATTTTACTAACAGATTTTGCCCGTGCCAGAAAGGGTTAATGAAGTTGTCTGCATTCTTTATTTCCTTATTTCCAATGTCTTACCATCCCCATGTCTATTTTCAGTTAAAAAAATAGAATATTGGAGCTATGTTCACATAATCGTCTTGAGCATATCTTTCAACTGGGTGTGGAAAATGAATATTTAGTAGAAATTAATCAAATGCAGAACTATCGACTCCGAAAAGGTCTTCGGCTTTTTTCCATACCAGCATTTTAATACAGAAAGTATTATCTTGTTTAATTGAAAGGTTTGAGTGATTTGAAAGAACCTCATTCTCTTTACGATAATAGTGGTGGGCAAAATATCCTGAGACTTAATAACTTTGACATTGCCCTCTGAAAAGTTCATCACAGAACATTAATCATTCACTATTATACAGGTTGTCCCAGCTAAGATGTAACAAACTTCGAGGGAAGGTTAGGGTAGACTTAGACGACTCGGAATCACATAGAATTCTAAGTCGGTAACGCCTTTCTGACACAGTAAGGGCATTGACAGTGTTGCCAGTTGGCTACTATATTGAATATTTCCATTTCTTGATTGGAACTACTTTTTTAAATGGTAACCCCCTTTGTTTTCAAATTAATTAATATGTCAGTAACCACTTAATGGTCGCATTAAATTACGCTTTAAAAATTCAAATTCATTATTCCCACCACTTTTTTGAAAAAAAAAATATTCTTCTTATTTAATGACAAGTAAAAGATACCAGAATAAACCCAATTATACTATTTTATAAAACTGGTGGGAATAAAACAAGTCTGAATAAAAGCCGCGAAATTTGCAGCCCGTGAATGTCTCGGGCTCGACCATTAAGTGGTTAAACAGGGGAAATTTTAACATTTCAAAATAGTGGTGCCAGTAGTTAAGAAATCAGAATTAAAAAAGCCCACTGGCAATACGTCCAGGGTCAAGGGTCAGTTTTCGGTGATCCAGACTTTCAAATGCCCAGTGTTGCCAGCAGACTAATTTATTAAATTCAGATTTCATGACTGGGATCAGTATTCTGAAAAAGTACAATTTGACTTAAAAGTAAAGGCCTCCGTAAACTATTAATTAAGGCGAAAAGAAGTGGAATTTTGCGTTTCAGAAAGGTGGTGCCAAACAAGAAATCTTTAATTAAGAAAGTAGCCCACTGGCAACACTTTCAATCCCCTTACTCGAGGAGGAAGACGTTTCCATCCCGGCATTACTATGTGATTACCAGTCGTCTAGGTGTCCCTACCTCCCCTCAAATTTTGTAGCATCTTAGCAGGGATATCTTGTATACATATCTTGCTGGGGCATACATCGAAGTATGTTAGCTATTTGGTATTTTTGAGGAGTCTTGGATGGCAATTAAGGTTGAGATTTTTTTATTAGCACTTTAATTTGAGAATTCATAGTCACTTTGAAAAAATTAAAACAATTTCAATTAACATAACAACGGCCTTGACAGTTTATTTTTTCAGGCCGAAAGAAACACATTTAACTAAAAATAAAATTATACACATATTAAATTTATAAAACCATGAAAAAAGTTTAGTTTTAAATGATATTTCTAGTGCAAAATATTTTTTTATAAAACGGGAGTAAAATGTTCGGCTGTTTCAGTGTCAAATAGATTACAAAAAATATATAAACTAGACATTCTTTTGTAATATAACAGAAAACACAATTTTTCATGCTTCCCAATGTCCTTGTACATATTCCCTATATGTGTTTCACAAATCGATCATTTATGTAGAAATCAATGTAGAGAAAACCAGTGATATCGAGGGTGGGAATTTTGGGAATTATAATGGCAATTTTTCAAGCTTCTTAAAGTTTCCCTGTTTTTTCGGAAAAAGTAAATGATTAAGTCATACAAAAGTACAAATAAAAAAAGCAGTCCCAAAACACTTGCCAGTGTTACGGCTCTTTCTATAGTGAAACCAAATGAACTTCTCGCAGGTTAACGCAAATCATTATAATGGTACCAATTCAGATATTTAAAAATCACTATTGCGTCCTTCCCCATAGTGACTGAAATTTGCGTGCAAATCATTAAATTTATCCGTTATTCATCAACATAGTCCAAATCAGCTTCATCGATGATTTATGGTATCGATATCTTTTAACGCATCAATTTCCCTATGTCACCACCAATCTGTATACGAAATTCGTTTCATCAATTTATTAGATTTAGCAGCAGGTGTCAACAAATTGAGAAAGTTACCGTAAATTACCGAAAGTATGTCCCATCGAAATATAAGCCCCCCTTATATATTTTGAAAATTCCTGGGAAATCTATAAATTCCAAATATATTCCTTCACCCCTTTCAGTTTTCCTCTCTTTTTCAAAAACTTAAATAAAAAGCTTCCCTTAAAATTGTTATAATTTCTTGTCTACTAAAGGTGAGCTTGTTTTTCGTACTTTAAGGTATTTTATGTCCAAACTGTACAATTTTTGCATCAATAAAGTCCTTTCGTATGTTTCAGTATTTAATCAATTACAACCACAAACGTAATCTCGTATTTACTTTTATATTTGATAAGAAATAAGTCTTTTAAATAAATTAAAATTTTAGTAATGTATACAGAATACTGCTTTATATCACGGATTGTATTAACCTGTTCATAATTTTTACTTTTCGACTTCTTTTCTCAAGTTTGACTTAAATGGTATACTGTATTAACAAACTAAGTGAAATGACATTCAACTGGCAAAAAAAGTATCGAAAAGCCAGTTTTGCACTTCCATGTGGAATAGATTCTACTTTTATTAAATTTAATATTTAATGAAATGTTTACTCAATAAATCAGAAAAAGATATTAAATAATCTATTGTCTAATAAATGAGCTACAATTTTAATATGTTACTGGCGAAAGCTTTTATTTCAAAAATAAGAAAGTAAATCGATAATCCTTATAAAGTAAATGTTTGTGAAACTAAAGGATGACAAATAGACAAAAAAATCAGAAACAACCTCCAGGCGATTTAATTTGATGTTTACTTTTGTTTGTGTCAGATTCAAAATGTTCAAATAAAACAATAGAATGACTTCTGAAGTATTCTAAATTGATTTTATTAGAAGTGAACAATTGATGTTTATTTATGAATCAAATAAATTGCAAAACATATTTGCTTTATTATTTAATAAAATAAATCCAAAATCTATGGTTGCCAGCTGGAATTTTCCACATTATTCGCGAATAGACATTTTCAATTTCTTATTAGATAATCTCTGCGATTAAAGTGATAGATGATTGCTAATCAGTTCTAGTCTGATAAAACGTTGTAGCAGTTGGTAACTGTGTACTATGTGTGTGTTATTTATTGTGGCCGATTATCTGCACTAGGGATATAGTTTCAAGGGCGATCGCCCTCCGTGGAAGTCTTTCTAAAGGATCCTAACCCTGTATCTACGCCAGGTCACCCAAGGTTTGAAGAAAACCACGAGCAGTTTGGCCTACGGGCACGATCGGGCATTAACCCAGCACATCTTGTCTACCAGCTTCTAGAGCACAACCTCTCAGCCATTGGTGGTGTAGCCGTTGGTAATTATGAAAATCATGAAAAATATATTAAAGAATCAAACAAAGATATTTGAAGATACTTTCTAAAATAAACACTGACACCGACACCATGATTAAATAAATAACATAATAAAATGCAAACACCGTTTAATCCTTTCTTGCAAAAGTTAATTTTCATTGGGTTTCCTGGTCGAAAGAGTACTGTTTGAGCTGCGGCTTATCTACGAGAAATTACGGCACCTTGTCGAGATAAATGATTGGATTAAGTAATGTGAAATTTACAGTAAAAATTTACTGGTGAGCATAATAAATCATGGTTGGAATATGGATGCTCGTATGTGGTACGGTCAAATCATGATACTCAAAAATGCTCCATCTCTTTTTGTTTTCAAGTTGCAGTGGCTATCTTCCAAATTTCGCCGCTAGGGGCACTGCTCTCTTTCGCATTATTCTGAGAGTGGTCACATTACTATGCCGTTATTTCACTTGCATAACTGTATCGCTATTCGTTCGCATGTGTTTTCAAGTTAACGGGAGATTCCTGTATACCCTGTATATATTTGAATTGAAATTTGAATGAAATACAGGATCATGAAAAGTCGAAGATCTGGAAAATATGATTACGAATATCTCGGAAACTAGTTATCCGATTCACTTAATTCCTTATGCAAAATTATGTTTTTTTATTGTCTTTCACAGCCATGCCTTAAAATTAAAAAAAAAAAATCGAAAATTTTTATGTACCATTCATCAGAACGAATATATCAAGAGTCCATAAAAATAGCTCTGTAAGACTAATGTTACTGATATTCAATAGGCTTCTTGCCATTAACCCTTTCCGGGGCGGACAAATTCTGTTCGTCAAATGAGAAATTGTTGACTGACACTGGAATTTACAAAAAACCTATTTTATAAATTAAGAATTCCCTGGTTTAAGCTATCATTGTTAAAGTAAAATTTTACTAAAATATTATTGGTGCCGTTTGTAAGTTTGGAATTAAAATTAGGTGTTGCCGGAGTGGTAACACTGCGCCGGAAAGGGTTAATACATACTACGTACACACCAAATTTCAAGTGTCTGTCTCTTTTTGTTTGGGAGATAGAGCGTTTACAGACAGACAGACGAACGTCTTTTTTTTCGAAAAATGTGTTTTTTGGAACCTTCAGTGCCTGAAAAATGTAATCCGTCAAATATGGCTCTAATTTTCATGTACAATGTTTGCCAAAAATTGAGACAGAAATACTAACCGAATGTAGTTTTTCTCTCAAAAGGTTTCAGGCGATCTTATTTTCGACGGGAGTTTTCTTATTTTGAGCCATTTGCTTAGCGGGCAAGTGAGGATTGTAGTTGTCGAAATTCCCTGGATGTCATTAATATTGTAATGTTCACACGTCTTATATAACCCGAAAATTTTCTGCCATTACTAACGAAGAAAACTTTAGAATATTAGCGGTATCAAGGTCAACTGAAACCCCTCCCTGCTACACCACATATGCGAACATCGGGCTGCGCATTTACTCATGCATAATTATCTATAGATATTCATATATTCAAGTAAACTAACCGGCACTTCTTCACGCATGAATATTTGACTATAGTCAGATACAGTCATATCGCTCACCCGCAAGAAATATAAAACATCTCGACAAACTTAAAT
The DNA here is from genome assembly GCA_964019185.1 of Maratus speculifer. Classification (NCBI taxonomy): domain Eukaryota; kingdom Metazoa; phylum Arthropoda; class Arachnida; order Araneae; family Salticidae; genus Maratus; species Maratus speculifer. The sequence continues at coordinate 268,777,787 of OZ025293.1, read as the reverse complement.
TTCACAAGAGAGGCAAAACAAAATTTGTGGGATTTTACTGAAATGTATAATTGCAGCACTTATCTCTGCATGTAAAATTAAAAATATGCATAAAAACATAACGCTTAAGAATGAAGACGTAGGATAAGATTTGGAGAGTTTAGTAATTGTACTTCCCTACACAATCCATCCCTCTTCTGCCGTCACAAATAGGTATATAGCGTAATGAAGGGATTTCCCGTATAACAACACTTTATTACTATTTATATAGCAATGCACACCTATGACAAATCATCAGCGAGAAAAAAAAGTAAAATGACTTTTTTGCAAGCTGTGTCACTTTTCTTCTTGTTGAGCGATATGACCTTTATCAGATGCGTCCTCTTAAAACTACAAATTAATATATTTTGAATGATTTTCGTTACGCATAAATTATTGTTCAGGCATTGACCATAATGTTGATTTACCTTAATTTTCCACATATACGCCACGGCTTAGTAAACTCTTTTTCAAGCCCGAAAATTTAGTGAGAAAAAGAAGCCAAATGCGTGCTAAGCCCAAGCAAATAACATTTTTAAAAAATCAATTCTGGTGGGAAATCGAGTTATCCAAGGTGCGGCGTTTACACGCGAGATTACGGTACTTCAAAATAGACAGATTTGAAGAAGATATAGCACATTTGTGCTTTAATTACCACTATTTTTTACAGTCAATTTTTTCTTATTTTAACGCAGACTTTCTGTAATTGTATAAGGCGAATGTTATTAAACAAGTATATTCATAGGGAAAATTCAATCCGAATTTTCCCGACTATATTGCATATACGCTATCCTTAAATATCAAGTTCTAAGACTGAGGTCTAATTCTTAAAGGGAAGAAATGCTGCTACCCAAGAAATTGACTTCATGTTTAAAGAATGTATACAAACTTAAAACTAAAATGAATGCATTTTATTAACCGCATGAAATATGCTTATTTTTGCATTTTATCACGCCTGTTTTCAAATGCAATAGATCTACAATCTAACACATTATAAAACTATCAGACAATTCTTCGTAAATGCTTTAAACTCATGAAAAAAGGGATTTAAAATCAATTACTTTACATTTAATATATATTGTTTACAATTTTCAATATGATTGTGAGTCAGTATACTGTTTTAGAAAAATCTCATTGCCGAATATGAGACTACATTATTTTGGAGGCATGACTTATTTCGAGCTCTCTTATATTACGTGCATCCACAAAAATGATAAAATGGTTAGTTTTTATTTTGGTGGTAACGATATATCTTTGTATACGTCTACAAATTGCCTGTTTATCTATGACGTCTTGCAAAGATGATTTCAAATGTATAAAAACCTTTTCTATTACGCTTTTTCAAAAATAATTTTTTAACAATTCCTTAAAATACTTTATCTTTAACTACTTATTATTTATTTAAATTCGATTCAAATAAGCTGTTTTAAAAATGTAGTACAATTTATATTGTTGAACATGTACTTCAAATGATGCATTCCTGAAATAATTTTAATATTGTATAAATTAATAATTCTTTAAAACGTTTCATGGAATATATGTGAAAGCTTTATGATAGAGAACGATTCTGTATGATGCGCACCCACATTAGACTGCATAAATAATTGAAAACATAACTTTCCCTTTTCATATTTTCACGCTTTGAATAACGATAGGCATTTCCATTTCCTCCTACGACTAAAGCTGCCGTTGCAATGAAATATTCTGTACTTAATCGTCTTAACTTTCGGCTCGAATCGTAGCATACATTTCAAAAAGCATAAACTACTGGTGCATGCACTTAGTTCCTCACTTATGTATACCTTTGAAATCGAAGTGTCTCCCTTTAAATATTTATTTGAAATAAGATCTTTTGAGTCCATTAGCTATTTATATTCGCTATCGCATGTTTGCAGTCGATTTTTCAAATTATAAACGGACTTTAATTAGGAAGGGTCTATCTTTGAATGCAATGCAGTCTTTTGTGATATTTTTACTAAAAATGTAGTGAAAAAAATCTTAATTCAGAATTTTTATCATAATTTATATATTCATAATTTTTATTTATTCATACATTTTATAATATACACATTGAGATAATGTACACAGTGAAACACTAATGCTTTGATAAGAAAAAGTATAATTTTTATATTGCTAGATGTAAAAATAATGATGCCTGTTAACCCGATGTACCAGGGGAAACGTGCACTTCCCAGTTATGAATCTTTTTTACGTTTCACCAATAAATACAAATATTTATCGTCACCTTGTTTATTTGGAGAGCAATCTTGCGAATTCTACGACAAATTAAATTGAAGATTACTTTAAAAAATAGTATTGAAAATCCTAAAATCATATGCACTCTGTGTCTATCAGGACCGGCGCGAGTCCTCCAGGATTAATCTGTTCACTTAAGTTGATTACATCGTTTGTAGTGTTTACTAATAACGCACAAAATGCAGATGATAATGTTCGAAGAACATTAACCTTCCTACCCTGAATGTGTCTAATCGACCCATGGCTATAATTTGTTTTATACGATTCGAACCAGAACTTTTTTCATAAAGAAAGTTGAATAACAGATTCAGAGAAATAAGTCAATTAAATATATTAAAATGTTTTAAATAACAATTCTGGTGTGAAATGTTTTTATCAAGCTTTAGTAAAATTTGAACAGGGTAAGAAGGTTAAGAAAACATTAAAAAAGAAAATTCACTTTGGATCTTGAATTTATTCATTTAACACTACTATATAACATGTACTTTCAATCCAGTTGTATATATTATTTTAGTTCGAAAATTACAAATAACATGCTCTATATCTTTTCTTCACTAAACATTAACCCCTTTACGAAATTTTTAATGTTTTGTCACCGGTTTTTAAAAACAGAAATTTGTGGCTCATTAAAATAAGAAAAAAAAAAAATCTCCGATTAACCTTCCGTCTACCAGACGGGTCCATTGGACCCGACAGCAATATTTCTGGTGTCAATGGTAAAATGAGAAATTGTCGATTGACAGCGGAATTTATAAAGGACTAGTCTAGATCAGTGGTGCACAACCTTTGGCCCGCGGGCCACAAAGCTACCACTATTTTCATACAGAATCATTTTCCTTATAATAATGACGAAATATTTGCTATTAAATAAAGCAAACGACTCTTTTCAAATATTCTGGTGGGAAACAATTTTCTGGCAAAAAGGTTGTGCATCACTGGTCTAGATATTACGAATTCCTTAATTTAAGCTTTCATTGTAAAAGCAAAATTATATTAAAATATTACTGGTGCCGTTTGCAAGTTTGGAATTAAAATTAGGTGTTGCCGTAGATAAATGGGTGTTTTGTCTGGTAGACGGAAGGTTAAAAAAGGCAAATTTCACAGTAAAATTTTACTGGTGGATATAAAGAAGGATTTTTAAGCCCTTTTTGCGGTACGTAAACGTGTCGCTCGTTCCCAAGGGGTTAAAGAGTTACTTGTAACAAACGTAAGGAAAAAAATATTTTTATTTTAACTAATCAGTGTGGTACACAGTGAGTCACGAAACAGTGCGTAATACTGTAGTAGCATTACAATAATAGGCATTTTTTAACGAAAAAGATGCAGTATATGTAGTTTATGCATTGTTAGATCGAAATTTATTAATAGAAGTGTTCACTGTTTTCCCAGAAGCATACTACACATCGTGTGATTAAGTGAGACGACTATAATCTTGAGATTTTCTTATTATGGGAAGAGTTTTAATCTGAAATTGTGGTTTAGTTTTGTATAAAATTTCTTAGTTAAATATGCTTTTTAACCCCTTGAAGGGCGCCGGCATATAATATATACCACTTACTTTTAATTCCGAAATGCCACACTGCCACCAGCATTTAGAAATTAAGTTTTGCTTTAGAAAATATACTCGAAATAAATGCTTGTACTTTCTTTCATTTCAATATTTTTATAAATATTGATGTCAGTCAATTATTTCAATATTTTAGCAGCAGTACTCTACCCCTCCAGAGATTAACTGATTTTCTCGTACCTCGTATCGGCAGTTTCCTTGATCCATAACGTAAAGCTTTTAGACACCTTTAAATTTTTAAAATAGAATTTCTAACTATTTAACCTTTTGAAGGGTAAACAATAATATCTCTGTAATATTGAATTCTCACCGGAAAAATCGAAAAAAGTTTTTTTTAAATAAGAAAAGTCATTTTTTCTGCATTTTACCGTCAAAGTAGAGGATATGAAACGTCGTTAAAAATTTCTGTTGAGACTCTCGTTTAAATTAGGTGTGATAAAGTATAACACACCGCCCCTCAAGGGGTTAATGGCACAATTTCACTTAAGACTGGGTTCTATTACCGACAAATTTAAATTTGGATTTAAGCAAAAGAAATTAAATAGAGAATGAAACAAAAGGAATTTTTTTCCGGGATTTACAAAAGAAAATTAACATTAAAATACAACTTTCATATTTTAATGGATAATTTATTACAGTGCGTAATGCTTATACAAATAAAACAAAAAAGTTGGAAAAAAATAGCGATACCTATTGCGGAGCATACAGGTGCGATATAGACATTTGAAGTGTAATAAATTCAGACTCATTGACGTGTCTGAAAATTGAACACTTTGTTTTAAGTCACTTATTTTTCTGAATTACAGACCTTTGAGTTTACGATGTTTATACAGTGATATTATAGTGAGATACTCGATTGGCTTAACTTATGACACCTATGATGCCTAAAATCTCATATTCAGACTCATGTGTCTTAACTGCTTCTTTAATCGCATACGTTTCTGTATTTAAGACCCCTCCATTTACACTGCAGCCTCTCTGCAGAGAGCCGGGTATTTCAATTGCAGACTTCCAAATGGCCCATCAGTAAATATAAGTTATTTTAAATAAAAATATTCTTTTAGATTTTTCGATCCTTTTTTTAAATGTAGCCAGAAGGACAGTTCTGTTGTCCATTATGTTGAAAATAATTATTAGGAAACTCTGGTATTAAAAAAAACGGATATTTTGTTATCTATACCTACAGCATTCACGCATTGATTAAGTTCTTTACGCTTATTTTATTCAGGTGTGTTGATTGCAAATGTTTTTTTAAAAGAATAAAATTTGCCTCATTTAATGACATATTAATTAAGGTGAAAATGTTGGGTAGTTCAGAAATTAGTGTACGTTTAGGGAAATTAATTCGTACCAGAAAATTCGTACCTGCTAAGCGATTGACACCAAAACGTAAACGCAACCAGTTCTTAACAAAAAATAACTCAGTCTGAAGTTTGGTGAAAATCCATCGATTAATTCTTGAGTTAAAATTATTGTTGAAATCATAAAAAATGCAACGTATTACTATACAAGCTATTTGTTGAGCGATTTACACCAAAAACTAACAATATCAATTTATATCAGGGAATACTTGAATACAATTTTTTAATTAAAATCCGTGTGTTAGTTCTTGAGATACAGCTGTTGGGTAAATCGTAAAAATGCAGCATAGCAGCGCCATCTGTTGTGTGATTTAGGCCAAAACCTAATCAGCATCAATTCATATCAGGGACTACCTGAATATAAATTTTAATCAAATTTCGTGCATTAGTTGTTGAGAAAGAGCGCCCAAATTATTTAGGCCAGATACAGACAAAGTCACAGATCACGTAGAGACATTTTGTAAAAACTTGTTTTTCGGAATCTCTTATCCCTAAATCATCTAAGTCCATTGAAAACCGGAATTCAAAAATTTTCACGCATCAATATTTTTTTCTTGTAAAGCTAGAAGAAAGTAAAGAAAGTTACATATATTAAAATTTACTTACTGTGATCTATTTAGCGGCAAGCAGCATTTACTTTTGAAGCTTCTTTATTCCGTGCTTTGTACCAACCGGTCCCTAATTGTACAGGCATAACATGTAGGGGAATGTCTTGCCAAATATGATTGAATTTTGATTTAGATATTCATAAATCTTTCAAGAAATTTTTATTTGTTTTTATTATTATTATTTTTACGTAATGACAGACATTCCATGTATAAAACTAGTCAGTGGCAATCCGGAAACTTTCTTCTATCTCATACATGTTAATAATTCAAAATTCACTGTCGCAATGCCAAAAGTAAATGCCAATTTATGCCCATCGTAAAGATTTTAATGGTATGAAACTCCGTGCGTTATTTCTAGAAATAGGACTACTTCAAATATTGGAGGAAAATTCAAAATAAAAGCGCCACCAGTTGTCCAAATTACACAAAAACATAATTAGCAATAATATTTACCAAAATACACCTGAAGATACACGTCTGTTTGATCACAATTTGTGCTTTTGTTCTTCAGTTAGGGTTATCGCGGGAATCGGAAAAAATCAGCACAGCAGTGTCACCTGACGGGCGATTGTACTAAAACCTAAGTAGAATCACTTCTAACAAAGATAAACTGAAGTCTGATAAAAATTCGTGCATTAATTCTTGAGATACAGCTATTGCATCGTGAAAAAGACACCATAACAACGCTACCTGTTCAGCGATTTTCAACTAAATGTAAGCAGCAGCTTCTCATGTCAAAGACTAAACGAATCTCAGGTTTAGTGAAAATCTGTGTAGTTCTTGAGATAATGCTGTTGCAGAAATCGTGAAAAAAGCAGCATAGCAGAGTATGTAACATAAATTTTGTGGACGCTCTATCTCAAGAACTAAAGCACAGAATTTACAGGGTGTTTCACAAAGAACACCTAACTTTAAAAATCTATATCTCGGAAACGGTGATAGATAGAAACATGAAACCAGTGGTGTGTTTATTAAAATACTTGTAAGAATCTTATACATAAATCTGAAAATTTAGTTAAAAATAGCGCTCATAGATGGCGCTGAGAGCGTTAAGACCTTCTAAAGAGAGTTAAGAAGCATTGAACGACCAGTCGTCGAAATCCCACTCCATATGCCTCATTCTCCTCCAAGCCTCGGTGGCCGAGTGGTCAGAGCCCCACGCTGCTTATCGCCTTCGAGTGTAGGAGATTGTGGGTTCGAATCCCACTGGCTCTATTGCAAACACTCTTTGTGTGGAGCTACCGGTTGTTTATGTCTCGTGTTGTACAATTTCCTTGTGCTATCTTCTCTCTGTAATATTGACGATGATTTATAAGCAAGCATAAAGAAGACGCAGAGATATAGAGCTTGTTCTGGGACGATGATCGCGTCGCCGAGATTTAAGGAGACTGAGGCATATGGATTGGGATTTCGACGGCTGGTCGTTCAATGCTTCTGAATTCTCTTTAAAAGATCTTTACGCCCTAAGCGCCATCTATGAGCGCTATTTTTAACTAAATTTTCTGATTTATGTATAAGATTCTTACGATTTTTTTAATAAACACACCTCTGGTTTCATGTTTCTATCTATCACCGTTTCTGAGTTATAGATTTTTAAATTTAGGGGTTCTTTGTGAAACACAGTAATTCTGTGGTAAATTCTGTGCTTTAGTTCTTGAGATAGAGCGTCCACAAAATTTATGTTACATACATACAGACTGACTGACTGACAGACTCACATACGCCACAGCATAGTTAAGTCTATTTCAAACCGAAAATTTTCTTTTTAAAAAAAATAAGTAAAATAAGTGCCAAACAGAAGTAAGTCACTTTTCATTAAAAATAAATTTCTAATGGGAATCCAGTTATCTAAAGTACGGCGGATACGCTCAAAATTAAGGTAATTCGTATGATTAACTCCTCAGCAGTGTTGCCGCGTCTGGCTGGTTTCCGGCAAGGCATTTCGAATTCAATTAATAACTATTAAATAATATCAATAACTATTAAAACTTCCTATAAATAATTATTTATAGGAAGTTTTAATAGTTATTCTTGCTTTAACCCTTTGAGCTCGGATGGTAGAATTTTCTACCACATAATTTTAATTTCGAAATGTCACAACGACACCAGAAAATTCGACCCAATTTATTTGAGAAAGGCTTACTGCATTTTGTCGTGCATATCGCTAACCGTTTTTTTTTCTTTTCAAAATACTGGTGCCAATGTGATATTTGGAATTTTGAAGAAATTTACCCACAAGACTAATGTGGGACGCATTGATTCAATAAGCAAAGGGCTAAAGGATAACTGATATTTCATAAATAAAACAAAAGAAAATTTTCAATAAAAATTTTCTGGTGTGAATTCAATATTTCTAATAAAATTACCGCCAAATGCGGCAACGCTGATCCTCAGTCCTGATGTTGCCTGGAGAGGACACTAAACAGTACTTATTAAAACTTTTACCTCATTCAAAACTTCTGTTCCAGATTTTCAAAATTTGGTTCCTTATAGGGTAATTCCATGAGCACATGTCGTGTAAGGCACATACTACGATTTTGGATACCAGTATTTTAGAACAGAAAAATGACTTATTTTATAGAGTTATTTCACTAATTGAATAACGCCATGCAAATCTTTCGAAAATAACGGTGGCCAACAATTTAGCAGTTACTAAAAATGTGACTTACACGACAAATTCTCATGGAAATGCCCTATATTGTTAATAGGTGACAGCATATTGCAGAATGCTTTTTTGATATCAAAATAAATATTTTTGTTCATTTAGTGATATGTAAAAATGGCTTCACCAAACAGAAGGAAAATTACTCACTTGCGTACAGGTAAGTTTTTTTTTTATTTATTAATAATAATTTAGTTAAAATTTATTCGGCCTAGCATTTTATAATATAAAGAACGTTCTTTTTAATGATACGATTTGTGCTAAGCTTTAAGTTTCAAAGCGTTAAAAAAATCAAGGTCATTTTACTGTCTCTTTTAGGATACATCCGGTCATGCCCCATTAAAACTGCATTTTCTGAAGTTGTTGCTAGAACTTTTTTTTCTGAATTTAAATTGAGTAGTTTTATAACGATTTTCTTAACACTTCTTTGTGACACATGGGGTAACGTTGTGACACGTGGTCTAGTTTTTGTATGTCAAATCTCCCGCTCTAGCCATTGTGGCAGGAAAGCAAGCAATAATAACTCCCAGTAGAGAGTGCCACATAACATAACGATTTTTTTTCCGAAACTCTAACACGAATTACGCAAAGTAGACCAGGTGTCACAAAGTAGTCCCATCTTTAACAAAGTGTGTATAGTATGATTTTAAACAGTACATTATGATTTCAAACATACCAGCTAATTTCTTTATTTTTCAGTGTGAAAATTGTTTTAAATTAAATTTTATTGGATTTTTTTAATTATTATTTTGAGGTAAATTGAATTTGTTTTGAGATTCACTATTTTTTTTTTAAATTCAAAGAATGTAGAGTTGAAAAATTTATACCTTTTATGTAGAACGATAAAAGCAATTATCTAAAATTAACTCTATTTTGTATTAAATTTTGGCTTTATTGTAAAAATTTTATAAAGTTTGTATCTGAGTGTGTTTACAACAACGTTTATAAATATGTATATAAGTTTATGTGTACATTTATAAATGTGTGTGTAAATAATTGCATAAACACTACACTGTGCACTTTTCTAAAAAAATAAATAAATAAATAAATAAAATTTTATAAAAGATAAAAATCAAATCACAAAATTATTCATGCTTAATTATATGCATTTTAGTAATAGTATTCAACTCGTATAAGTAAATAAATAAACAAATATATACATTTAATTTTCAGATAATCCTAATTTTCAGAGGTGCTTTGAAGATATTTGGAATGACGAAACATCCGATCTGGATATTTCGGATGACGAAGATGATGCAATAGATCCTATATTTTATCCTGTAAATGAACAATCTACACCTTTATCTGAAGAAGCTAAGAATTTGTCAATTAAATTGCCAAAAATTAAAAAATCAATTGAGAAAACTCTAGAAACACTCAAAGGATAAACACCAATCCAAGAAAACTTATCCCAGTCCTTTCCATCTCCCTTTCAATAGTACAGGCAATCTCCTCTGCATCTAACGTTATAAAAGGTTCCAGAAGATCTTATTTGAAAAATGTAAATGATGAATTTATTCCTCTGACCCTTGCTCCACCCTATGCAGAGAGTAACAATAACAGTGTAGATTTTTCTCCCCAGAACTATTTTTATAAATATATACCTAATGAGCAAATAAATGCTATGAATAAATTTACAAATCGAAGGTATTTAGTAGAGACTGGAAAAAAGCTTGGAGAATCTGAGAGGATTCTTTTTTATATTACAATTATAATGACCTACCTAAAATATCCTAGATTACGAATGTAATGGTCGAAAGACAACCGCGTTCCAGATAATATGTCGCGTAATAGGTAATTTTCAAATAGAAACAATTTATTAACATGCATTCAGAGTTCATATACAAGAATATATTTTCTATGGCATAGAAGAATGCAGTGGCTCAGAATATACGCCTAGTGAGCCGTCAACAGAACAGAAAAATAGATACAATCAAAGAAGTTCCCTGCCAGCCACTCCTTTGCGAAAAAGAAAGGTTTCATATCTGTCTGAGGTTCCCAAACCACCTACATACAAAAAAAAGAAAAAAAATAGATGTAAAATGCTTGGTTGTAAATCCAATTCTGCAAGGATTCGATGCACTGCATGTAATGCTTTTCTTAATATTTTCAAGAAGACAAAGAATGTTTCAAATTATTTTGCGAAATATAATGTTTAAAAAATTTATTTAAAAATCTAATAATAATTTCATTTGAATGTGTCTGCAGTAATTGTATATATGTGTTTTTTTTAGATTAAGATTTAGTAATTTCTAAAACACTAGTTAATTACCAATTTTATTTTCAAACTATTATGTATGTTGTTTACATACAATTAAAAAACTTTTTAATCTTAAAAATATATTCTGCATCTTTATAAATGTGTACTATAACATTAAAATGCTAACTGGTCTAAAAATATTTAAAAATATGCACATAAATTTATACTTCGTATTTAACATATTGTATGTCATTGTGAACGATGTCGCCTGTAAGAGATATGTACTAATTTTTTAATTAAAAATAAATAATTTTTTTTTAGCATTTTTTCATTGTATTTCAGTGTATTGAAAACCTATTTTAAAAAAAATCAAAACAAATTAATACTCAAAGTTTGTTTTAGGACTGAGGAGGTTAAGTATACGAGTTACGCATTCAGAATTGTCAACTGAATCAAGTACAAGGCTCGCCAGAGCTCTTAACATTTGTACACTTTCCTACCATAATTTTAAAACAATAATAGTTATCGTAAAATTTTATCATACATGTTAAAGGAAAATGCGATGAAGTTTTCTGAATTAGAATACAAGTATTAATGTGTGAAAATTTTGACAACGCTGCAAGCCCTGCAACTACATTTATCCCTTTCATGGGCAGAAAAATTCTGCTCCAAATTTGATGAAATAAATTACTAACACAATTTTCAAAGGACTTATTCGGCAAATAAAAACCTGGCCTTTTTCCGCGCTTACATTATAAAAACAATTTTGTACTGAAATATTCTTGGTACCACTTGCAAGGTTTGAAATCAAAATTTAGTGTGTCAAGCCGTGTGACCACCGTCCTTGAAAGAGATGAATCCCATTTTTTTTCCACAAAAATTGCTTAATTTGTAATGAAAAAATGTTACAAAGCAAAAAAAAAAAAAAAAAAAAAAAATACAATTTGAAATAATTTCCAATCCTATAATTTTTCTCTTTTTATATGTTTAAATAATGTATCCAATATTTCACAATGCTTCTTAATAAAAAAAGAGAAAAGGAATAGAAAAGAAAGAAAAAAACAGTAAAAGCAACAAAAAAAACTAAGAATCTGTGGGTTTTTTTATTATATTTAGTTAATTTTATGATAATTATATTTCTTAATATTTTCGTTAAAAATACTACAGCTGTTACTTTAGGATAGATTTACGAAAAAAAAATAGTTTGTAAATAAATACAAATCACATCTTTTATTAGATTTATGAAAATATTGTGATGTAGCAATCTATAATATCAGTTGTCTTTCTTTGTAATGTACAGAATAATATGATTGATTTTAGTTTCTTCAAAAGTCTAAAGCTTTTTTGTTAAAACAATATTAAAAAGAAATCCAGAAAAATATTTTACTTGATGTCATTTTTATTTGTTCATTTAGCAGATTACAACTTTTAGAGAGACGTTAATTATTAATACCTGAAAAAGTTTTTTTTTCTGTACTTTCTAAATCATTAAGGAAAAACAATAAAGGAAAACAGGATGGAAGCTTATGTATAAACCCTTTGCCATCTTATATCCAGCCTTAAAAGACATCATCTTTCTTTGCAAATTTCGTTTTTTCACCAATAATAAAGATAAATAAAAATTAGCGTTACTTATTAAGAGTATTTTTGAAATTCCGTAAATAAAAGAAACTTTCTTTTAAAGTAGTTTCAACCGAATAAAATTTATGTAAGAAATGCACGCGTTCAAAAGCTTAACCCTTTAGAGGGCAGAGTCCATAAGAATGGACACCTAATTTTAAGAATACACACAAAATATTTAATTAGAATTTTTCTTTACTAAAGTACGGATAAATAAGCAACTTTTATTTTTCTAATAAATTCATTTATAAATAATTTATGTGCCAGTCAGTCATTTTACCCTCTTAAAAACATAATTTCTCAGAGCGGAAAGGCTTAAGGCATGAAAATTAAATGTAACAATAAATTGAAAAATATTTGATATTTGGAGATCAGGTTTTAAAAAAGTCTTTCAAAAAAGATAAATTATTCTTAAAACAATCTATACTTCTTTTTGCAAATGAAAAGAATAATCATCGAATAAATGCCATCGTATTTCCAGTTTTACAAGACATCATCTTTCTTTGCAAAATTTATTTTTGCACCAGTAATAAGGGAAAATAAAATTTGCTTTACTTAATTAGAGCATTTTTGAAATTCTGTGCATGAAGGAAACTTCTTTAAAAAAAAATAATAATGTCAACCTAATAAAATTTATGTAAGAGATGCACGCGTTCAAAAGCTTAACCCTTTAGAGGAAAATGCTTCAAAAAATGGAAACCTAATTTTAAGAATACACTCAAAATATTTAATTTGAATTTTTCTTGTCTATAGTACGGAGAAATAAGCAACTTTTAATTTTCTATTAAATTCGTTTGTAAATTTAGGTGCCTGTCAATCATTTCACCTTTTTAAAAACATACTTTCTGAGAGCGAAAAGGCTTAAGGCATGAAAATGTAATGTAGCAAAAAATAAAAATATATATCAAATTTAGAACATCAGGTTTTAAAAAAGTACTTCAAAAAAGATAAATTATTCTTAAAACAACCTATACTTCTTTTTGCAAATGATAAGAATATGCTTCAACCAAATAAATATAAATTATAAAATTATTAATTTAAAAATGAAGAATACAACAGAAGCGTGAAAATCTGTGATAAATCCAAATACCGTAATTTCGGGTGTATAAGCCGCGGATCAAACAATTCTTTTTGGACCCAGAAATCTTATTTAGTGATTGAAGACAAATATTTACGGCGATCTCAGAAGTTATATTTGTTTCTTAAATATTTCTGGGTCGAAAAAGAATTGTTTGATCTGCGGCTTATACACCCGAAATTACGGTAATACTATAACTTTATTCCACATGTACCTGTAATGTAAGACACATGATATGATTTTTGCCTGCCAGTATTTTAAAACGAAAAAATATGACTTATTTTATCGGAGCTATGTCATTAACTGAATAACACGAAGAAAACTTTTCGAAAGTAACGATGACCAACAAGCATATCAGTTATCAGCTTAGTGACGTAACCTACAAAAAACGCACCGCCCCCTGAAATCTAGGCCAGAGCGCTCACACAAAAATGGTAGTTGTCGATAGCCCAGGCATTACGTGCTTAAAAAGGACAAATAAATGCAAGTTTTGGTGTAGCTTTGATTTTTGTCTCCCTTTATGTTGTTTGGGTCGCTGAACATGAATCTGGCATTATCCAGCAAAATTTCTCCCCGGAAACACGTTTTTTTGGCAATAATCGTGCAAAAAAGTGGCTTTTTTTCGTTTTTTCTAAATAACTTCAAAATTATGCATTTTACATAAAAGTCATCAATGCATAAACTAGCAAAAGCCATGCTTTGCGTGGATTCGCGAAGTATTATGCTATAAGATAAATATTTGAAAGTAATAATATATTTTTTAAATTACTTTTGCATATTTATTAAGCAAACATGAAATTTTATGTTTCGGCGCATTTTAATTTTAAAATATACTTTAACCAAATAACTAAGAATTTCCTCAGATTGTTTATTTATGATATAAGACTAGTATAAATAAAAATATTTTCGAAGTAGAACTATACAAAATATTAATTTTATTTGTTTACAACTCTTTTATTGCCACTTCACAAAAATATAATGTAATTCTTTTAAAATTCATAAATATCGTCTGCTTAAATGATTTTAGAAATCAAGAATAAATTGTGTATTTGAATTCCTAACACAGAAAAATACTTTTATAATTGAATGTTAATAAGAGAATTTTCACAAATTTTAATTCATTAAAAATATGCTATAATTTTTCTAAAAAAAAGTATTTTATAAATTTTATGAAAGAAATCATGAAACTATACATAATTAAAAGGAATGAGCATAGTTTGAAAATCTGAAAACAGTTTTTGCGATATTTTGTCAGAATAATGAAAATATATTTTATTTATTTAATGATGATTCTAGGTGTAATTATTGACCCCATGATTTAAGTTTTTCTTCCGAAAACGTACGTGTTTTATTTTTTATTTGAAAAAATGCTTTCGTAATGGAAAAACATGTAAAATAAATTAATTAAAATAAAAATTTTTTGAAAAGTAATTCTGTAAAAAAATAATATTCTGCAAACCGACAGATCCTAATTTATATTTGTGTTTAATTTCGAGTCAAAATACTGTATAGTTTTTTGTAAAGTGTACGACAAAATGTCATTTGAGTGGCCTAGTAGAGGATGAGCGAAGCGAATCCTAATTAAAGAGCACAAAATTTCCTATATTTTATGTATTTAAAGTTTTTTTCTCTGATCAATGGTTTAGCCGTGAGAGAGCCGCAAAAATGTGTGTGAAAAGCAAAAAATTCTGAAAAACGTGAATTACAGCACCGTACGTCGATGAAACATGAAAAACAACCATTTTACGCAAATTTTCCCCACTTAATAATACTAAATATATTATTATTGACTATATTTTATTAATCTGATGGTCATTGTTTCTTTCATAAAAAAAAAAAAAAAAAAAAAAAAAGAGCATTTTTGTGATCAAAATCTTCATTTGCTATTATAAAATAATAAATATTAATAATTTCTTAATTTGACTTTTAAATAAGTAAATAAAATAACTAACACAGGCTTTAACATATAAAAGCTGACACGGATTCCAGTTTTTAAAGTTCTCGAAGTTCAAAATGTGCGTGTGACAATAAAAAAAATCCGGAAAATAGGATTTATGGCATTGTACATTAGATTTAACATGAAAACTGACCATTTTTCGCAAAGATTGACTTTAATTGATACTGAAAATATTATGATCGACTATATTTTACAATGAAGTTGCTAACAATAAAAACGACGACTCATTATGATTTATTATTTAATTATAAATAATTATGTACATTAGTAAGTACACTTACTTAAAAAAACAAAGTACTATTTCCACTTTCTTTTATTTGAGAGTCCCTGCTTTTCACCGACATTTACAAAATAGAAAATAGACGAATGGAATTAGTGGGTGTTTTAATAACTATTATTATTATAAATAAAAGTTTTTTTTAATAGTAAATATTTGATACCTTGCGGCATGACTGACTATGCCCCCTTCCATTGGGACCTCTGATTCATTGTGTGGGCAATCTATTTCCAGATCGGCTTCAAAGGCTAGCTCATCCTCTTCGTCTTGACACACAACTGCGATGTTGTTGCAGTTTCCCGAAGCAAATCTTCTATCTGATATCTTCGCAAATAATTTTTGCTGCTGCTTCAACCACTCGCAGCCTCTCATCTCAATCAGATTTACATGTTTGCTGATACCATGCGTTAGTCAGCCGCTTCCCTCCTATATTCTTGAAACACACAATGGACTTTTTTTCTGATTCTTTGTGATTATGTTGTCTCCATATCTCTCAATGAGGTTAAACTTTACAGTTCTCATATCAGGTTGATAACACCCTGTAACCTGTTTCATTAGCTCTTCCATGGAGAATTGACACTCGTCATCATGATTTTCAAGGTAATCGTAATATACTTTGCATTGCTCTATCGATTGCTTCGGCGAATGGACTACGTTTCTACTGTTCTTCAACCTTCGGCCTCCCATAAATATATTTAAAACATTTGATGTGGTATTGAGCATTTGCTGCGATCAAATCATTCACTGGTTCGATGCGCTGAATTATAGCCTGCCCATAATCATCATTGCGAGCTCTTGCTGCTTTCAGAATTGTACTTTTGAATCCCATGTTTCGTACACTGCATACAATATTGCATTCGCTTGGTGAATTTTTCGCTTGTGTTGCGATGAACTCTTCCGAAATGCACAGTGCACATATAAAACAATTAGTTCGAAAATTAAATTGAGGAGTTGATGATCTTAAAATTTGAGAAGTGCTAGCACTTTGTTCCTCAATCTTTTTCAGATAAGCAGTAATCATCCGTTCATTTACGTATGCTTTTCTACACTTAACATGCACATCTACTGAGATTTTCCCCTTTAGGAAAACTGCCTTTCCATCCTTTCTTTCTGTACTTGCCTTGATTAACGCTGCAATACCTGGACTAACTTTCACTGACCCCTCTTCTAAAGGAAAGTCACAAATAAAACTCAGCGATATCGCTCAAAATCATTTTAGATGTTCACTATATTCACGAAGACTCAAACAGTGAATTACTAAATTATAAGTAAGTAGTTGCATATAGAAACTTAGAGGAATGTGTCCTCCCGATAAGCTAGTGATTTTTGCGACGCATATTTCTAACAGAGACGAGACTGGTGGAAAAGGGGGGGGGGGTTAGTATTCCACTGAACGTGGACATGGGATGCAGGGGTGGGCGCTTGACCAACGTTATTTCATACATTCACCCCTTCAATCAAGGGGGAAAGGGCAGATGGGATCAGTTAAAGCCTGTTTTAGTTATTTTATTTACATTATTTAAAAGTCAAATTAAGAAATTATTACTATTATTATTTTGCAATAACAAATGAAGATTTTGTTCCCAGATATGCTAATTTTTATTTATTTTTTAGTTATGAAAGAAATAATGAACATCAGATTAATAAAATGTAGTCAATAATAATATATTTAGTATTATTAAGAGGGGAAAATTTGCGTAAAATGGTTGTTTTTCAAGTTTCATCGATGTACGGTGCTTTAATTCACGTTTTTTAGAATTTTTTGCTTTTCACACCTATTTTTGCGGCTCTCTCACGGCTAAACCATTGATCAGAGAAAAAAACTTTAAATACATAAAATTTAGAAAATTTTGTGCTCTTTAATTTATGTATGGATGACTCTTATGTAAAATGCATAATTCAGAAACTATTTAGAAAAAACGAAAAAAAGCCACGTTTTTTGCCAAAAAAACGTGTTTTCGGGGAGAAATTTTGTTGGATAATGCCAGATTCGTGTTCAGCGACCCAAAAAACATAAAGGGAACCAAAAATCAAAACTACACCAAAACTTGCAATTATTTTTTACCAAATGCCTGGATTAGAAGGCGGATTTTTTTTTAGCGTGTGTATGAACCCTTGAATATTCATATCAATAATATTTAAACTGGGAGGACGCGCGCAGGGCCTAAAAGGCCCGGAGTGCGTATGATTTTTTACAATTATAACCACTAATTTTTTTTTAAGTAATCTTTTTCTTATTTTTTTGCAAAATTTGTAAGAATTGTCTCCGTCTAAATAAAGTGACTGTTATAATTTGATTTTATTGGTGGCAAAGCTAAAACCATTCATACCCTGGGTAAGCGCGTCTTTTCCCTGCTTCAAAGATTTTTGCGTTCTATTTTTTTTAACTACAGAGATCATAGAAATCTTTTATAAAGTATTAGTGTCTAAATTTAAAGGACTGTACATACGTAAAAAAAAAAAACCTCCTTTGGCTGCCGCCATTTTGCCTCAGCGCTCATGCTTAGTTTTCAGAGAGTGGTGAAAAACCATGGAACTAGCCATAAAATGTAGGAAAATTGAAAAAATTATTTGTTTCAATCCATGATAGGATAATGCACAAACAAAATGAAAATTTCACAATAGCTAATATTTTCGCCACTGTGGGAAATTTATAGCTTTCCTGAAAAAGTTTAAAGAGATAAATATTTTTTCTAACTTTGAATAAAAAATATTTTTTTAAAAATTTGCAAAATTAATAATGAAGCAATCTAAAGTGATGTAAAATACAATCATTTAAAATCCAACCTTTAATAACTCTAATAAATTCCGTGCTACTATTATTCTTTTGAACAGAACAATTTGGGATGTGTAAGCATTTGACCACTCTTTTAAGTAAATGTAAAATGTACTCTTAAAACTACTTATAGTTAACGCTAAATATGAATATAAAAATAACAATTTCAAAGGAAAAATTATGTCTGCTTAGAGTTAAGCTGCATATAATAATTACTCTTAATTAAAATCAAATTTTCATTCAATCAATTAACATAATTTAATACGATCAGAGGTAAAAATTTCAAAATTTTATAAGTAGACATTGATTTTCATGCAAAGTAAATATCTTTGAAAATTTTCTAAATATATCAGTTCAAATAATTTTCTTATCATGTTTCTGTAGAATATTTTTTGTGTTTCGGAAATACAGCATTTAAAACAAAATCATTGGCAGTGTTGGAATATGTATTTGTAATTTCATTGTGCTAAAAAATTTAATTTAATATTACAATGAAATAGAAAACTAAAGCACTTTATTTCGTATTCATAGAATTTATATGAATATTAAACAAGTTGTATATTTTGTACTTTTTACATCATTTCAATATATTTGTGTTTCCAATTGTTCAAGTTCAGTAAGTAAATTAAACTGAATTTTTAATTTAATACAACAGGAATATATTATAAATATTTAATAATTTCATTTTATTTAAATCTAAATCTCAGGTTATTCAACAATAATCAAACTATTTGTAAAATGATGCTTATATTTTTCACATATAAGAAATGATTTTTTAAATGAAAAA
Organism: Maratus speculifer; assembly: GCA_964019185.1. Classification (NCBI taxonomy): domain Eukaryota; kingdom Metazoa; phylum Arthropoda; class Arachnida; order Araneae; family Salticidae; genus Maratus; species Maratus speculifer. The sequence continues at coordinate 268,758,620 of OZ025293.1, read as the reverse complement.
TTCCCTTCAAATATGTTTTACAACATTAAAAGTATTATAATAAGATTATTTTAGATTGCAGAATATTTTCATTCTTTATATTGTACAAAGAGAAGCCTTAGAAAAAATATTACAAAATGCGAAAATTGCAGCCCGCACAGTAAAATTTTTATTAAATGCTATATAGCTGAATTCATTTTTTTGCATAAAAAATAGTCTTAGCATTTTCAAAAGACATTAAATTTGGAATAACACAGAAAAAGTTAAAAATCTTGAAATTTCAGATTTTTTAACATTAATATTAAGGGTTTCAGAAGTCAAACCGACTAACTCCATATTTTTAAGAAATTCAAGTACCGTAATTTCGGGTGTATAAGCCGCAGATCAAACAATTCTTTTTCGACCCAGAATTTTTTAAGAAACAATTAAAACTAGTTAGATCGCCGTAAATATTTGTCTTCAATCACTAAATAAAATTTCTGGGTCCAAAAAGAATTGTTTGATCCGCGGCTTATACACCCGAAATTACGGTAATAACATGGTTGCGTTTCATCAGTCAATACTTTTCAGTGGCAAAGACGAAAAAGCCCATAGTTCAGTGATCTTTCACTGGGCTGCGCTATCTACATTGGCAAACGAAAGTTTTACCAGATGTTTCAGTGGCCAGTATGATTATCTCTCCATGACAGCTGATGTTTATAGTACAACTTCTTATTTTTATAGTTGAACTGATTTTGTGAATTGACTTATCGGTGATTTTTAATGATGCTTTTTTTCTTTTGTAATTCCTTCGTATTTTCTTATTTCATCCAAGAAATACCTTAAAGTAAGGGGACATAGTAGTGACAGTGAGATTTTTGGTAACAACATAGGCTATGATTCAGACTACATTCCTGGTTCAGTTTTAGACCTACGTAATTATAATCCTTCATTTCGATTAGATGAAACTTTAACAGATAACATAGACTCAAATGGTGTTCAAGAACTGAATAATAAATATTTTAATCGAGGGAAGCAGTCGCTGAACTCTCAGATTTTTAGGTTAGATCTAGACCAGAGCCTATTAGATGCCATTAACCCGGGAGAACACGCGCCTACTCAGGGTAGAAATGGTTTTAATATTGTCACCAATAAAATCAAATTATAACAGTCATTTTATTTAGGCGGAGACAAACCTTACAAATTTTGCGATAAAATAATTTGAAGATTACTTTTAAAAGATAAGTGGTTACAATTGCAAAAATCATACGTACTCCGGATCAAAAAGACCCGGCACGTGTACTCCCGGGTTAAAAGTAAATGAAACCCTGATAATTGAAAGTGAGTATACGTCATAAGAAATGAATCTTTGGTAAAGAGTATAAAACTAGATTAGGTTATAAATTCTCTATAAATCTTTGGCCATAAATAATTTTATTCTGCAAGATAATGCAATGAGAAAATATCAGCAGATGAAAGGAAAACTATTTTTAAATCATTTCATAGTTTACTGAGATTGCGTAAAACTTATTTTTCAGTGGTTGTATCAAATTTAAAAAATATATTAAGAGACTACAATCTAATAATAAGGCTAAACACCAAAGAAGACGCAGGTTTTCGTTTTTTCTCCAGGGTGTGTTCTTCCGTTGAATAAAGTACGGTTATGTTCAGGTTTGTAAAACACAGTGTTGCCGCATCTGGTGGTCATTTTATTAAAAATACTGAATTCAAACCAGAAAATTTTTACTAAAAATTTTCTTTTGTTTTATTTATGGAATATCAGTTGTCTTATAAAGCAAAAAAAACTATTAAAACTTCCTGGTGATGATTCGAAATGCCTAGCCGAAAACCAGCCAAATGTGGCAACACTGGTAAAACATACTTTTCTCAAACTTTTCAAGGTGTCTGATGGACGAGCTTATTGTTGAACAATTAAGAAGGACGTAAGCTGTAATATAGATAGAAGGATACAGTCAAACCAGGAAAAAAAATTGATACACCACATGTTGTAATCACATAAAATAGAGTCTATTTGGAAAAATAAATTTAAAAATAAAAATTTTAAACAACGACCAAAAAGCTTTGCTAATGTTCCGGAAGGCATTCTTTATCCAACATCAATACCGATCAACCTGGTAAAAAAGATAAATGTGATGGACCTTTTGAAATATATATCACCACGATTTTCATAAAGACGAAAAGAGGAATCTCGCAACCCGAATCTAGCAGTGATAGACGATTGCATCGTTCAGGCAAAATAGAGTAAATTTCACATTTAGACGTAATTTCTACACCTTTTCTACATCTAGGATATCAATTTAAATGCTTGCAATAATGCTAGTTACGTTTTAATGTAAATAAAAACACACTTTGTGCATATTTGTTTAGCAAAGCTATCTTTAAAAAATATCTCAGAATTTTTTTCGATAATTTTCAGTTGGCAATGAGACTAACTCCATATGAGTTAGCTTTTCTCTTAAACAGGGGTCACTCTGTTTAAGAAATGCCTCATTTATATCTTATAAAATACATATATGAAAAAATTAACAAGTTCTGCATTTTACAAATAATTTTCCAGAATTAAAATCTAATTGTCACTGAAAATGAATGACATTTTCCTGGCCTGCTCATTTTAGTTCTTTATCAGGTATAAATATGCACTGCAGAGAAAGTCTTCTTATTGTTGACATAGTTTATATCAGTCGTAGAAAAACATAGCTATCAGCAAGATAATTTAGATATTTCCATGAAAATAATGTGTTAAAAGACCTTGTAAAAATTTAGTAGACTTTTATTATGTCATTTTCCTATCTTCCATAAATTAACACTAGAACCGTCATTAGAGGTGAAAATGGCCCCTGCCTCAATGGTAATAGTAGATTCGAACCAGAATTTTCTTCATAAGATATGTTAAATGTTTGCAGCAGAAAAATAGACTAATTAAATAAGTTAATCAGTTTAAAATTAAAATTCTGGCGAGGAAAACTTTTTATAAAACTTGAGTAAAATACCCGGCGGTTCTAGTGTTAACAAATAAAACATACCATTAAATTGGATTTAAGTTACTATAAAGGAAACATGTTCATTTAACCCTTTGGGCAAGAGTGACTGGCGCACATGCCGCATAAGTTGCTCAGAATCCTCGATTATTCTCACCGATAAATTTTGCCTTTAATAATTTGATCATTTTCTTGATTGAGTTAGTCAAAGATTTCTATTTAAAAAAAAATGGTTATAAATAATTAAAAATATCGTGAAAGACGCGCGTCCCGAAGAGGTTAACACTAGAACCGCCGGGTATTTTACTCAAGTTTTATAAAAAGTTTTCCTCGCCAGAATTTTAATTTTAAACTGATTAACTTATTTAATTAGTCTATTTTTCTGCTGCATACATTTACCATATCTTATGAAGGAAATTTTGGTTCGAATCTACTATTACCATTGTAGCAGGGGTCATTTTCACCCCTAATGGCGGTTCTAGTGTTAAACAAAATAAAAATTTTAGACTTAAAAAAAAACATGAATGTAAAAAGTATTGTAGAATAAAATTGTCATTATCTTGGAGGTCAATTTCATGGATCTTTAATTACATAAAAAAAAACTTATCATTTAAGCTCTTCAAAATATGACAATTTTAAATGGGAAATCATTTGTTCTATGATAGAAAATAAATTTGCCTCTTGAAATTTTGAACTGTTTCGAATGGATAATTTCAATATTTCAGATAATCAAAATCTCACATTTTGTGATGTTCACCCATTACATCCTTATTTTAGAATTCTCAGTGAAAGTTAAAATTATTTCTTTTAGAATTCTTTTTCATTAACCCTTTGAGGGGCAAGCAATTCCGTAAGTCTAATGCTGAACTAATACAGGAAATTAAAAAAAAGGTGGCGCAGCTTCTTGATATTGTTATCACCTTTAGAAACTGTTTTTTTTTTTTTCATTTTATAAACGATATTGATTTTACTTATATTGAAAATAATTTTAGAGGTACTAATTTGAGTAACTCTATTCCTAAATAGTAATATTAGTCTGATTAAATTACTTACTCTGAATTAAACAATGTGAAACTTACTGTTAGGAAATAGTACTGCGCAAAAATATGTAAGCGTACGCCTTTTGCTTTCACATGGTATTTTTTTAAATATCATGTCATGACAATCAGGGATGGGATTTCTTCTCTTTTTAGCATATCAGTAAAATCTTATAGAAAATTTTATTTTAGGAAATTGGAAAATCTTGCGATTTAACAGTACGAAATGTTCTTTCACATTATATTGGTATGAAAAAAGCGGAGAAATCTCATCTTTGACATATTTAATTTATGTTCTAAATTTTCATAAGTTGACCATTACATAAATATGACAGAATTATGACAATTACATAAATATGTTGATTACATTTGTTAAACAAAAATACGATTATAGATTCCTATAATATTGTTATGTATAGTTGTATAATACTTTTAAGAAATTATTCAGTCTTATTATACAAAAAATTATACATAATTTACAAAATCATTAAAAATGCATATTTCATTTTATAATTCTTATTTAGTTACGAATTCAATAAATTGATGTCTGAGAAAATATAAATTATTGCTGTAATGATATAGCTTATATTTCTTATTGTTTTAAACAAGTTATGAAGAATGCCACAGAAATATCAGAATAGAGAAAATATCTTAATTACATATGCATATTTTTCACAGTCAAAGAGGTTTGAGTAACTCATTTTGTTCTATGATAAAAGATAATAAAAAAAACCCACATTGCAATGATAATTTTACGATATTCTTATATTCAAATTTGTCACTACTTCGAAAAATTCAATTTCCTGTAACATTTCAGAAAAAGTATCTTTTTAAACTCATATTAACGCGCCCGGAAAATACTTTTACTAACTAATCATGAAAATTGAATAAAATTCATGTAATTAAATTATCCTTTTTCAGTCGTATGTCCATTTTCGGAAAATCAATCACTACTATGATTGCTGCAATTCCCACATGGTAAGTATTTGAAGCATTCAGGGAAGTTTAAGGCAGGCACGAAATAAGGGAACAAATAATAAAAAGGTAAAAAAAAAAAATAAATAAATAAATAAAAAACGCCTGTGAATACAGCTGGTTTCCTTTCATCTTCAAAGACTAATTTCGAAGTAAAAAAATTCTTTTTGCTTTTTCGTACTGATTGATTCATTACATTAATTTTCAATGCCAATTCGAAATAACCTTCTCAGTCCTGAAACAAATATCGTGTGGGACTGCAAAAAATAGTTTAAAAATTCTTTAAAATATCACCAAAGATGTATCGGTCTATATATAAATGCTTATGATATGCACGCATTTATTAAATATATCTAAAAATAATTTCAACAGTTCTAGAATAATTTAAATTAGTTCAGAGGGTGTTCTATAGTGGCTCCTTCAGGTGACATCAGGATTGAGGAGAGTAAAATAAAATAAGTTTTACTTCTTGGTTACACATTTATTTTGACTCTGGTGCTTTTTAAATACCATTTTGCATACCTTTCTAAAAACAAGATCCTTTCATATATACTTTGATATTTGGTGCAAGAGAAATATACCACTTGGGTATTCCTTAATTTTCTAAAGCCAATGGTATCCCATATGCTGCAACCAATTTTTTCAATTCAGTGGATTTTTTAATTCAGAAATTGCAAATTCATACCAGAAATTTCAAATATGAAATTGAACTTATAAGCTTGATTTAATAACTGACATGCCTTTATTAAATAAAGCGAAATTTTTTTCTAAACATTTTTATATGAATTTCTGTTCACTGAATTATGGAATTGCTAGCAAGTATTCTACAATGGAAATTGGAGGATTAAATAATGATTCCAAGTCAATATGATATTAAATACCAGTAACCAAATGACGATTCTCAATCGTGAAATTAAACCAATGGTTTTTTTTCAATAAATGTATTGAATCATCATACACGACGCTTTTTAACCTCTCCAGTCCCTGAGTACCCAAATGGGTACATCAGTTTTGTCCCATTTTATTAATGATACTCAAATATAAATGAAATTTCGATATAAGAATAATATGTTTCGAATTCTAAAATTCGAGTTAATGAAAATAAAACAAAAATCTCGCTCTGAGGTCAAACGAGAGAAGAAATAATTCAGTAATAATTAAAAATACTGTAATAATCGCCAGTAGCTGTGCATGTTTTATAGGTTTTCTCAAATTTCCAGATCTGGAAAATCTTCCTAACTGTGTTTTCTTGTAGAAAATCTCTCATTAAGTAAGCTGGAATTTTGTGCATTTCACCGTTTAAGCTCTGGTGGGTAAGTTTCTTCAAAATTCAAAATGGCACATTGGCACCAGATTGTGCACAAAAGGCACATTGGCACAATTTTCCAAAGAAACAATTGGGTTTAGAATATGTACGAAAAAATGCATTAAATATTTTTCAAGTAAATTTGGTCAGATATTCCGGCGACATTTTGACATTTCGGAATTAAAATTAAGTGGTAGAAAATTCAACCATCAGAGTTGAAAGGGTTTAACCTAGATTTATTTTCCTAATATAAAAATAATAATATTTATCCTTGAAAATTTCCCGAAGCGTACAAATCTTAAATAGCTGCTAAACTTCCGGTTGCTATTTGAGAAACAATTATAGTTGGAACCATAAAACTTATTCAATAATAATATGAATCTGGTTTCTAAGTGGTACTGTTTTGGCGTCTTTCTTTAACTCCTTAACCAATAGATGCATACTAATATATATCTACATCACTTAAAATTAAGTTCTTAGCAATTACTATATTCATATAGAGTCATTCCCTTGGTAATTATTTTATTCAAAATGACGTACAGTTTTGGTGTCCTCATTTTTTGATAATGGGCGCTTCCCACACGTCTCTGATATTTCAATGGCATTACTCCTGGGTGTTTTACTACCAGACCAACATACTTCCAAGAAGTGTTAGCGATGCAAAGACGACTCGGAATCACATAGGAATGTAACGTTGGAGATGCCTTTTTTTGCGAGTTACGGTTAAAGAAAACAGAGAAAAGAAAACAGAAACAGCAGAGAAAGAGCAACACGTCAGTGTGACAGAAAACAGTTTATTTAAATGTTTCACTAAAAAAGGTGTTCGAAATTATGACCAAAAGTAGTCCAGCATATTTGACAGCGACATCGCGTGGAATTCCTCAAGCTTTGAAAGATTCCTGGCATCTCTGATAGTTTTCTGGCAGATACAGAAATACCAGGTGCGTGGTCTTCAACTGATGGTACGGGAGTCGCATACACCCAATTTTTCATTTGACCCCACCAGAAGAAGTTCATACATGATAGGTCCGGCGATCTGGCAGACCAATGAACCGGGCCTCCACGACCTATCCATTACTGTCCATGTGTTACTTTGAAGTGTCGGCAAACCTCATTGGTAAAATGTGGAGGAGCCCTATCGTGCAGTTCATCGTTCAAAAACTTCATTCTGCAACCTTTGGAACCGGTTCGCGAATGATCACTTCAAAGTGATCGCTGCTCAGGCGTATTACCGTTTAGCGCCATCAACCGTCACTGTTAAACTTGCCGGACTACTTCTGGTAGTAATTTCGAACACCTTTTCTAGTAAAACCTTTAAATAAACTGTATTATGTCACATTAAGGTGTCGCTCTTTTTCTACTGTTTCTGTTACTTTTTTCTCTGCTTCCTTTAACCGTAACTTGGAAAAAAGCATTTCCAACGTTACATTCTTATGTGATTCCGAGTCGTTTTTGTATCCCTCACACTTCCTGGAAGTATGTTAGTCTGGTAGTAAAACAACCAGGAGAAATGCCATTGAAATATCAGAGAAGTGTCAAAAGCGACCTCTATCAAAAATGAGGACACTAAAGCTGTACGTCATTTTGAATAAAATACCCAGGGAATGACTTACACGCAAACCTCAACAAAATCAATTTGTTTGTACAATATTTATGAGCGTTTAAAATCTCCCCCTCTGTTCACAGTTCAATTTTCGCTAGTTACCCGATCCCAATGTTTCCGATTATGGGCTTAAAATTTAAGTTAAAGTCTAAACTTTAGAATAATTTTAACCCCATGCACAAAATAGCGGTAAAAAGTAGTTGTTCGTTACTCAGGGCTCCCAAATGGTCCGCCCACTGAACATCAATATTTTTTAGAAAGATTTTCATTTTAGATTTTTCTTCAAAATTGCGGAGAAAGCACCGTCAGAAATTAATTTTAGCATAAATTCTGTAGAAACCTACTACGAAATTTTCTGCTAAAAAATATTGGTGTTCAGTTCGCGGACCATTTGGGAGACCTGGTTACTCTAAGGTCTAAAACGCCCTCTATCGACAATTTTTGAACGTAATCATTAAAATTTTTTTCTAAAAAAAAACGTGATATAAAGAACAATTTTAGCGAAAACCGCAAACAAATCGACCCTTTTTTCCGTTTTTATCATCGTTTGAAATTTTGAACATTAAATTTTAATGGCACTTAGCTCCTACAGAAGACGTTTGTGCCCCATGGTTTTCTATTTAATAATGTTTGTCTTCGTGTCTACTATCATCCCTCGAAGTTTGTCGGTCTGGTAGCGAAACACCCTTTATATTTCAACTATCTGGTTCGAAAATTGATTGTTTGATCCGTGGATTATACGCCAGAAATTACCGTAATTGAAAAATGTGCAACACGGACGAAAGCACAATTTCTGCAATTCCTGTCTGATAAAGGCACTGTATTCAAATACTTTTGTGCACGCGTATCTATCAAAAATGTAATTTTTTCTCAAAATTTAGGGTGTGTCGACCTATAAATTGCTTAAAGTGAATGCAGAGATAAAAATGCAAATTGATTTTCTCTAAAATAATTGCTCCTATTGTGGAGTTTATACACGCAAGAATGATAATTGACTTTTTAATAAAAATGTTTATTTTAATAATTTAAAACTAAACCGAAGTTATTCTAAAATATTTTTAGAAATAAAATATACATCAGTTAAGAAAAAGTAGAAATTTTATTTATGTGCTCTATGACAGACACTTAAAATTTATGTTGATTTTCAAAGAAATACCCGTGACAAACAAAGTATGAAAAATATTTTCTATTTGCTATGTGCAAAACTATTGAAATGTTCAGTAAAATGCAACACTTATGTAACATTCTCTTGAAATACAAGAGAAAAATATCACATCAATCGACTTAATTTTATATTTAGAAATTGTTTGAATTTTATTTCTAAAAAATAGTTTTCAAATAATCTCAAATTTCTTATAAGGTAATTGAATTGCAGCAAACATTAACGCTTTTGTCTCGCCACTCAGAGCCTGATTACTAACGGGGCACTCTCCCACCAGTAAAATTTTATGGAAAGTTTCAACTTGTTTAAACGCCTTTTTCATTCGAAATTACTGTCATAAATAAGGGAAAAAATTCTATTTCTTTTTACTGGTAGGAGAGTGCCCCGTTGATAATCAGGCCCTGTCGCCACTAATACTCGCTTTTAAATGCTGTTTTGTTTAATCTATTAAATCTGCCGAACAAATAATGCAAAAATTTCTGTTGAGTTTTAGCATAACAAAAACGCGTAAAATTTGCATTTTAAGGTAATTGTATTCAGTGGCGTACACAGAAGTTTATGTGCGTGTGTGGAGAGGGGGGATGCAGGGATGAAGAAATACCAATGTTTTTCAAAAACATACTTGCCTTATGTAATCACAAAATTCTCCAATTAACTAATGAGAAAAATAAAGCAATAGTATCCGTTTTTCTTTCGGTACGGTACTAATTACCTTTAGATTTTACGCTACATTAAAAAATGAAACAATGTCTAACGAACAGTATCTGTTATTTCGTTTATTTTATTCCGAATTTATTATATTACGCTTTAAAACGTATTAATTTTTTTCAGGCAGCGTGTCATTTAAAAGATTCATATCTCTGGCGTAACATATTTGAAAAAAAAATTTCGGCTTTGTAATTGTACTCTACGTAATTACTCATTACAGTAAAATGGAAAGATTTGATGGTGAAGAATTTTCAATTAACAAATGAAAAGATACGTTTGTACGTGCAGATACTTAACACACGAAACTATAATTAATCTAATTAGAGGCACTTTAATAATAGGCACGAATAATTCTAATAAAGGGTACTTTTAATTTTTTTCATTAAATTTTATGAAAGGTCAAATATACAGAAATACATAATTTAATTTGATTTTAGTTTTTTGAACCTTTACGATATATATTTATTTTAAATACAGATATAAAATTGTTAACCGAAAAATTTAAGTAAAGAAAGTTTATTAGGTATTGGACGTGTGTTATGTAGACGTACTTCCTTAACTATACAGTTGGTATATAACAGATAGCTAGTAATAACTCATTAAATAAACCAAATATTACTAGTTTTAACCCTTTGAGCTCTGGGGTGTAAATTTCTTCAAAATTCCAAATGTCACATTGGCACCAGTATTTTGCAAAGAGAAAAACCGGTTAACGATAAACGCGAAAATATGCATTAAACCTTTTTTAAATTAATTTGGTCGAATTTTCTGGTGCCATTGTGAAATTTCGAAATTAAAATTACGTGGTAGAAAATTCTACCAGTAGAGCTCAAGGGGTTAAAAAGTGGAAGCTTTTGATAACATGTCTGTTCCTCTTTATTCATAGTTCCGTGTTTCGCACAGCGTGACTTCATTAGGGGCACATTCCTTGGTAAGTTCGATCAGTTGAATGTGCTACAAAAGACTTGACAAGGTCCCGGTATCTTTATTTCACTTCGAAAGCTCTAAGTTTTGGGTAGTTCATACGTTTGCGAATGTTATTAGTTTTTAAAAGTAATAGCAATCCAGTGATAGCAAGTAAGCAAATGAATATATTTGAATTATAATCAGAAATTCCTTCATGAAAGAAGTCGAATATGTACCTCATAGCAATCAGTTTTATAATTAAATTAAACTGTATTAAACAAAACTTCTAGTCTTACGCATTTTTATTCAATTTGAACAATTTTTCAGTGTTAAACTACTTCTCATGTTAAAAAGACGTCGTTGCTATTAAGATTCCAGTTCAAAAGAGCTTTAAATATTTATAATGTTAAGCAGGGTTTCTATGGTTGCTTACTTTTGAACACCAGTGCCTAAGAAAAGTAAATTTCATTTATTCACAAACTTAAGTGATTTTAAAAGTAGAGGCTCCCTTTACTGAAATACTAGTATTCAAATCTAATCACACGTAAGAATCCCGTGTTAGTTTAAATCTACACCTTTTTTAAGTTATAAAATGTACACTGGTGGAAAAAAATCCCAACACCAAGAAAAACTTATTGTAGAGTAATGAAAATTGGATAGTGCATTTGTCTAGTTAACATGTTTAATTGATTAGATTTTCGAGATCAAAGGTTAATTTAAGGTCAATAAAATGCATTTCAAATGTGAAATGCTGTTACATTATCAGTCGCTTTAAACTCCAGAATTTTGAATGCAAGCCTGCACACGTGCATGCATTGTGTCATGCAGGTGCCGAATGTCACTTTGTGGCATGGAGTTTTATGCTTGTTGTACTTCCTGTGTCAATACTGCGATGGTCAGTGCTGGCTGGGGATGACACCGAGGTTCTCATGTAATGATATCCCATACGTGCTCAATGGGAGACAGATCTGGTGATCTCGCTGGGTAGGTAACAGGTCTCAAGGTAACATGTCGACACTCTATAGAGCACGTTGCATTACAATAGCGGCATGAGGGCGAGCGTTATCCTGTTGAAAAAAATCCCTTTGAATGCTTTTCTTGAATGGCAGCAGTACAGGTTGAATTACCAGACTGACGTACACATTTGCAGTCAGTGTGTTTGGGAGAACCACGAGAGAGCTTCTGCTGTCATACGAAATGGCTCCCCAGACCATGACCCCAGATTGTAGGTCCAGTGTGTTTAGGCCTCAGACAGTTTGTTTGCAGGCCTTCCCTGGCCTCCTTCTCACCAGCACACGGCCATCATTGGCACCAAGGCAGAACCTGCTTTCATCAAAACACACAACAAATCTCCACTCCATCCTCCAGTGAGGTCTGGCTTGACACCATTGACGTCGCAAACGGCAATGACTTGGAGTCAGTGGAATGCATGCAACAGGGCGCCTTGCTCGGAGCTGTCCTTGAAGTAATCGATTTCTAACAGTTCGTTGCGTCACTGTGATACCAACTGCAGCTCGAATTTCTGTTTCAGACGCAGTACGATGCGCCACAGCCAAACGCCGAATACGACGGTCTTCCCTCTCAGTAGTGGCACGTGGTCACCCAGAACCTGGACTTCTTGAGGCAGTACCATTCCTTGACCACTGCTCCCAACAACCATGCACAGTGGATACATTCCGTCCAAGTTTTTCTGCAAAATCACGGAAATAAAAACCACTTTCGCGTAGCCCTACTTTACGACCTCTTTCCAACTCAGGGAGCTGATGATAATAGCTTCTTCTTCTTCTTAAAGGCATTCGTAATCAACTTCAACTGAATTCGTCAAATTTTGATGATAAATAATGCTCACGAACTTTACAGCACGCATTTAAAGCAAACATGACTTTAAAGTTGTGAGTGGCTCTACTAGCGCCACAATAATACGTGAAGCATGACATTTGAATCAATGTCATCGTTCAGATGTATAAACACGCCTACAAAATTTCGTTAAGCTAATACAAGTCTTTATTGGTGTTGGGATTTTTTTCCGTCAGTGTATTATATTTAAATATGTGTGAGGAATATTTTGCTTACATGTTTATCGATTATCTGTAAGTAATAATAAATAATGATACTCTGAAAAAAAAACAAAAAGCATATTGATTTGTGTAACAATTTTCAACAACGTAAAATACCTTCAGTTGCATTATTTCTGCACAGACAATAAACTGAATTACATTTGTTTAACTTGTATCATGCCTAAATAAAAGTAATATTTTTTTCATAATTAATTATTTATAGTAAAATATTTTCGACTCCAATAAAGTCTTTACATAAATTATCTTTTAAGTGAGTTGCTTTAAAAACAGTATCTTCACATTTTGTCTACTTTATAATGAACTTCTTTCTCCTTAATAATAGATGTTTGTCAACCCTATAAACCATGAAAACTATTGTTTGCTTTCTTTCGACGATCTTTATCGTAATAAATTGTTTTCGACATTGTCACCACATCCAGAATGGATCGAAAAAATAAAAAGTGGACAGATTATTTCTTAAAGCTTCGATGATAAATAAAATAGTAAAACATGTAATGAATCGCATGCTTTCTTAAGTGTATTTTTTTTATCATCAAAGCAGAAGAATTTTGAAGGAAAAAAAAGTAATACATCTTCAAAAATGACAATAAATTTGTTTCTGATATTGTAATTGGCTAATTTTCTCTCTCAACTTTTCAGCTAGAAAAAGAGAGCGTTTTGCCACTTTAAACTGGTCATATTAGATTTTATGGTACTCATTGAGTTTTACAAAGTTTATTTTTCAATAATATGACCCATTGTATTTTAATTTACCTTTTGAGAAATTTGATTATGCTGTTTATTCATAATAGTAATATCATAGCTGATATTGCTTGAGATTTTCAACACCATCAAAATGAAAAAATATCTTTCTTTCTACCTTTCAGCAAATATTTTGTAAATAAATGAAACTATTTAAAACCTTTTGTGGGTGCGCTAGTAAATATAAATATATAGCACTTATAATCGTCGTCTGATCCACCTGTCTGTCTCTACATCTGTCCGTTGAGCGCATGTATTATCTATCCAAATAGTTTGAAATTTAATATATATATTCGTAGCAGATTTTTGTTGAGTCTTTTCAAATTTTTTGAAAATTTAATGAAAACTTAAAAAGATAGTAATAAAAATTTTCTTCGTCCTATTAATTTCTATCATACATAAGTAATTCAGTGACATATTTAGTGATATCCTTTCCCATGACAAGTAATGATTCTCAATTGCCATGGTGGTTACGTAATATTCAAGATGGAGTCATATTACTTGCATAAAACTGAAATTAACTTACATTATCGTAAAACGATGCGTACTCATGCGTTATTGCATAACAGTGAAACAAATATTGCTCAGAGTTCTGAATATTTATAAAACTTGTTATAGTACGAAAGCACCTCATTTGCCGCATTTAACGCACAATTTCCAATTTGTTTTAAAATAGCAGCGTTGAAAAAAACTGGAGGATTGACAAATATATAGAAGTTGCAGAAAATAATATGAACATCCTTTACAACCGTCCAATACTGCTTTGCCACATATCGTTGTAGTATGCTTCCTAGTGGTAGTCAGAGCCTGATTACTAACGGGGCACTCTCCCACCAGTAAAATTTTATGGAAAGTTTCAACTTGTTTAAACGCCTTTTTCATTCGAAATTACTGTCATAAATAAGGGAAAAAATTCTATTTCTTTTTACTGGTAGGAGAGTGCCCCGTTGATAATCAGGCCCTGGTGGTAGTGGAAGGGTATATATCAGTCAAGCACTTGTCGATGCCAAAATCGCATGAGAAAATTCTATTCCCAACAAACCGCCATTATATACGGTCTGTCTGACGTCCAGAGATTCATGATTATTAGTGCTCGTCTCATTGGAGCACCCGTGTTTAGAACAGCCATCTTTATGGGTTTTTCAGACCACTGTGCCACGTTTTTTGAAAGCGTGCATAAAAATGAGAAAGGTGTTTGTTCTCTGTGAAGCAGAACAATTGCCGAAAACGTAAGACTACATTCTTAAATCATAATAAGGTACCCTGGGGTAATAACGCCACGTTAAGGTTCTACCAATTTTTACGGCTCAGTTTTAGTTTGTATTTTTCAAACAAATATATGATTTGATACAGCAACTCATTGACTATCTATATAAAAAAAAGAATTTAACAGATATGTATTCATAAAATGTAATGGCGTGATTTCTTGACCAATGCTATTTGGCGTTATTACCCACCTATATGGGTAATAACGCCATGCAAACAAAACTATGAAATAAGATGGAATAATTGCATGTAGATTGCCCAATTCTAAAAAAACAAACTCTACAAACTTAGAAATTGTCAAATTGCATTCTAAGATATTGAAAATGTTCATTTTTTTGTGAAATTGTAAGAAAAATAAAGGTGTGGTGGGGGGGGGGGAGAGGATGAGGCAAAAGAATATCAGACCGTGAGCTTCTTTTTGCTTAATAAGGACCGCTTAAATAGAATTATTAAAAACATTGCACAGTTTTAACTGTGCTTATTTGAATCAGCATTTAGGATGTAGCTCGGCCACTGTAGAGAATCAACCGGGGTATTAATGCCAAGGATTGGCGTTATTACCCCTTTATAGTTATTGCGCTGTACATTTTAAATTAAAAATTATCTCGAGAAGATATCCAAAATCTTTAACAACATTTTGAAAGTCCATGAAATGTACTACAAATTTATGTAATTAACAAAGTATTTCCGGATAAAAAATATAGTCTTCACATCACAAAACGTATTTCGCAAATTTTAGATCAAGCGTTCATTTTAGTTGCTTGTAAAAACAATAAGACCTAAAAATGAAACAAATTATTTTGAAGCTGTTTTTTGCGATTTATATGACTCAAAACCCTTCTGCGCAGAGCACATAGGTGTCATTTACCAGATTATTTCATAATGATGCAAAATATTAGCACTTGGCGTTATTACCCCGCCTGGAATTATTACTCCAGACCACCTTAGATAATTCTTAACACAGTAGTCCTTGAAAAACACATAAGGTTCGGTGCTCCAAACACGGACCTAACCAGAGAGTTGAGTTTCAACAATTATGAATTTCAGGACCTCGGACAGGTTGGATATAATTTTACTTTGCTGGGAACAGAAATTTCTCTTAAAATTTTCACACCGGGAAATGCTCGACTGATTTTTTCCCCTCCCGCCAGGACTAGGTAGCAGACTGCTAAGACACGTGTCAAAGCGATACCGGATGGTCAAAGTATGATACATTTATAAGAGGGTGTTCACATTATTTTTGAGCAACCTTTGTAAAACATATCATTACATAAAAAAAGAGAGAGAGTGAAAGCGAAATCATGTTGATCAGAATTCGGTTTCATCCATGTGAGACACTTTTAGATATAATTGCTTTTTTCTGATAACGAACTCAATCCAGCTTATCTAACCCGATATGGACGTAATATCATAAATTTTTAAAAAGCAGTCTTCACTTTATTACATCACAGAAGTTCGGTGATTAACTACTTCTATTAAAAATAGTCTTAATCTACATGCGCCAATTTGCATACTACGAATTAAATTATAGTTATATCACATTTATCTTGCATATTTTAAAATAACTATTTTTTTAATATTACGTATTATTATTAAAATTTATTCGATATCAATAAAAACTATAAAAAAAATATATATCGTGTATGTGGTGTTTTAATAACATTATGATTGCATATTTCCTTTCTTTAAACTAATAAATTCATTTAATTATGATAATCGATGTCTATTAACTTTAAAAACGATGACAACTTTCATTTTTACATTTCTTCTGGCGACCTTTATCGTAAAAAATTGTTTTCGACTTTGTTGCCATTTCTAGAATGTATCGAAGAATTAAAAAGAGGACAGTTTACCGCTTTAAGCACCATTGATATATAGATATGATCAACTTGTCATAAATAATAATATGGTTTCTTTGTATGCATTTTTTTCTATTTATGAGACAGGAGAATTTCGAACGAAAAGAAGGCAATACGATTTCAATTACGATATAATAATTTTGTTTCTCAATTCTATTATTGATTTCTTATTCCAAACTAACTTGCGGGCAGAATAGAATAAGAACATTTTGTCACATTAAACTAGCATTATTCCTATTACTAACTGGTAGACAGGGCAGTGGCGACACAAATGATTATGTCATCGATTTATGGAATGAAATCATGAGGTATGATAACATTATTAGATGTATTTTAAAGAATGACTGGGCTTCCTTGGCCCGATGTCTTGGTACGATATGCGCAACAGTGGGCGCCAACTCGCTATTTTGGCGTTACTGTTACGTCATCGAGTTACGAGATGAAACTGATGCCAAATTAACCCATTCGTGCCCAGCACCTTTTGCGTAAATTTTATTTGGTTGGCACCACTATTTTTAGAAGATTTAAGTTTAGTTCATAAATCGCGAAAATGCATCATTTAAATAAAATAATTATTGCTTTTCTTTTTTACCGGTATCAAAAACAATGCTGAATGCACCTTTTGAAGCGTCCCTAAAAAGGGACGCTAGGAACTAATGGGTTAAAAGGAAAAATAAAGTATTTTAAGAATAATTTTTTCTGCTTGCGCATTTCCTGGTAGAAACCTAAGTAGACTAAGATTTATAGCAAAAATTACGTCATCATATGCAATTCAAAACCTATAAACATAATATTTTGCATTACATTGCAATATATATTACTTCGCCATCGACTTTCAAGATGAACATGAACTGATGGTTTAGGAGAAGCCTATTAACAATAAGCAAGAAAACGAGTTATTCGGCATAAATTGGTACAAAGCGATATGAAAATCTGCCAAACCTCTCTTTGGATAGTCATCGAGTATGTGATGATATCGACAAAGTAGGGATTTGGCGCCCCGTTCTTCTCGTCTCGTAATAAGATATGACGAGGCAGACTGAAATATTCTAATTGTACTAGTCGGTCTTTTTAAAATGCTCAAATTTCAAGCCGTAACTGGATGACTTGATAGTATTTTCAAAATATGGGTTTGGCGCACCTTTCATCCCGCTTTGTACCAAGTTATGCCAAATCAATCGTTTTCTGGCTTACTGTTTATAATCTTTTCCTAAACCATTAATTCATCTTGAAAGTCGATCGCGAAAAATGTAATGCAAAATATTATGTTTATAGTGTTTTAATTTACATGATGACGCCATTTTATGTTATAAATTTTAGTCGGTTGAGAGTTTCTACCGGGATATGCGCAGAAAGAGCAAAATATCCTTAAAAATCTTTATTTCATTTTTAATTTGGCACTAATTTCATCTAGTAATTCATTGATGTGATAGTGACGGCGAAATGGCGAGTTGTTGCACGCTGCTGTTCATATCATACAAAGAAATGCCGAGGAAGACCACTCATTCCTTAATTTACACATAAAAATGTTGTTTTAAATCAGGTTTTCAAGCCGTAACTCGATGATGCGATGATACCGGCAAAAAAAGAAATGTCGAACAGCTCTTCTCATTTCGCACCCACATATAGCGAGTAAGACTGAAATATTCGTATTCTACAAGTCGGTCTTTCTAAAGTGACAAAATTTCAAGCCGTAACTCGATAACGTGATAGTACTATCAAAAGAGGGGTTTGGCGTCCCTTTTATCCCGCTTTGCACCAAGGTATGCCGAAGCAGTCGTTTTCTCGCTTACTGACAATAAGCTTTTCTTAAATTATTAATTCATCTTGGATGTCGATGGCGAAGTAATTTAAAGAAAAATTATGTTTTTAGGGTTTGAGTTGGTCATGATGATGTCATTTTTGCTATACATTTCAGTCTGTTTAGGATTTCCACCAGGATATGCAAAGACAGACCAAAATAATCTTAGAATATTTTATTTTACTTTTAATTCGGCACCAATTTCATCTCGTAACTGGATGAGGTGATCGTGATATCAAAATGATGAAATGGCGCTCGCTGTTGCTCATGTCGTGCCAAGATATGCCAAGGAAGACTATTAATTCCTTACATTTAATAATCTTTTCCTACATCATTATTTCATCTCATATAACTCAATGACGTAGTCATTTGTGTAACCACCGCCCGCTCTATGGATTCTACGTGTTTTTTCAATAAGTTAACTCAATGTATATTAACATATCTAATAAAACTTATTGATTATGTTTGTTTCATGATTTTTTAAAATATCTAACAGCATAGATAACAAAACCTCCGTTTTTTGATCATCACTAAATTGTAATAAAAAAATTAACCGAATTATTCTTTTTTGAAATAGTATTGTTAAAAAATTGAAGTTGTGACAAATATGTAATATAACATCATATTCAGAAAAAATATTAATAAAAAATGATTTTCATCAATATAAAACGCTTTTTATTTATTTGTTTTTTTTTTTTTTGGGAGGGGGGCAATGAATTAAATCAGTTTCATCTTATATGACGAGTACGGATCCCCAATAATTTTTCATAGAAATCTTCATTATTTTCGATCGAAAAAAGTCTTTCATAAATCCTATTCCAAAATTCAGAGAATTGGTTCCCATCCATAAAATTTCAGTAATACATTTTGCTTTATTTAATGACAGAATTTCTGTTATTAAATAAAATAAATCCTGCTCTGTTAAATTTCGTTAAGAATTTGGACTAGCTGAATTTAAAAAATCCATTAAATTTGAAACACTGATGATAACTTACACCTCGCTATAGCATTAGATGGTTAATTATGGCAAAATTCCTATTAAAATTCTGTGGTGTTTCGCGTAGGCCAGATTTAACAGCGTTGAATTAAACTATATTTGCGCAACAATTGTCGCTCCGACAGAGGGGTGCAAAAATATAGGTGCCAGTAGGCAGTCTGTCACCACTAAAATACATTCGTTATTTCCCGTTAAATATTTTGCATAAGTCCACACACCCATAGGAATATTAATAAAGTTTAATTGAGAAAAACTGAAACATTTTAGTGGTGAGAGACTACCTGCTGTTGCCTAGATTTTTACACCCCTATTCAGACATTAAAATAAACATTTTTAATATACAAGGTGCGATATGTTATCGAACGCCGACCCTTAATTTCTCAATCATTGATTGTAAGCATATAATTCCAGTTGCAAAAACTTTTCAAATTATGTAGATATTCTTGTTGTAGCATTGTTTAAAGTAAAAAATAAATTATATAAAAAAATACGAAAATTAAATTTTTATACGGTCCCCCAGTCCCTATAATTATATTCAGTAGAAGTTCACATTTACCATAAGGGATATAATATAAAATGTTTGACTTCTGTGCAACAAAAAATGACAAAATTATTAAATTGCAAAGTACGAGATTTTTGCACTTAATTTTGTCTTTTACTGAAGGATCAGTTAAAAAAAGAATTAAAGTAATGGGATATCGCAGTTGGCGTGCAATGTCCTTTTAAAGACGAAACAACCATTAGTCAATATCGTCAAATCGGTTAGCAGAAAAGAGGTATGAAATACTGAAATTAAACAGAAAAAGAAATTTTATTTTATTATCATATAAGAAAAGGGTCTGCAATAAAAAAATGCATCAATTGCGGAAGTCTATTAAAAGTTCTAGACTTTTAGATATCGAAATCATTCAAAAGTCAAAGTAGGTAGTATCGGCAGCCGGAAAATGAAACATACCGTAATTTCGGGTGTATAAGCCGCGGGTCAAACAATTCTTTTTGGACCCAGAAATCTTATTTAGTGATTGAAGGCAAATATTTATGGCGATCTAACTAGTTATATTTGTTTCTTAAAAAATTCTGGGTCGAAAAGGAATTGTTTGATCTGCGGCTTATACACCCGAAATTACGGTACTCAGTAAAAACTAGATAAATGGCAGCTGAATGGAAACGATCTGCCATTCTAAAACGCATTATAATTGGGATTATTCAAATTATAACAGTACTGCAGCACAACACGTTCTGCATAAATAACAAACAGCAATGTATAGTGCTAATCATGATGGCATGCAGCAGACACACGCAATACGCCGAAATTATACTTTTTATGGTGAATGCCAAATAAATGCTAGAGCGCAGCGCGGGTTTATTCAGAGCGTTTACTTAGGAATCAATATGGAATGCATGAAACTATAAATGATGCTTTACACCGTCTAACAGAGACCGGTTCTATTTCACCATGGCACAGAACAAGTGTACGGGGAGATTGTTATGTTTTACTGAATCCCGAGGAGGTGCTGACATTCGCCCTTTTAAATCCACAACTGAGTACGGCGGAAATAATCGAGGCACATGGATATACGCATTACTATGACTGGCATTTGTTACATGCAAATGATGGTTCGCACCTATATCATCCGACATTGGTGCAAGCATTTATGTAGCGTAACCACGCAGGATAATTTCATTATTGTAATTTCCTGCTTCAACACTTTAGAGAAAAAAAAAACACTGTTCCCTTGTGACATTTTGTGGACAGAAGATTCAACGTTTACACCCACGAGCATTGTCATTGTGCGCAATGTGTATTACTGGACTCATAACACCCCCCCCCCCATTCCCCGCACAGCACGACACCAGATGCACTGGTCTACCAATGAAGCACTTCGAGCAATATTCCTAGTAAATTTGTTAGCTCCCCGGCATTTTATGTATTCGTTTTTTATAGCAGACCTTTTTCTGATATGACCATATGTTGCATATGACCATTAAAAGTCCGCTAAAACTTTTCGATGAAAACTCTCTTTAGTGAAACCTCGATTTGACGATACCAGCTAAAGATTGCTTCGCCATAAAAAAAAAAAAAAAAAACATTGCACCCTGATTTCCATCCGCGATTAATTTAATTCATTTTTTAATTAATCTCTCAATGAATTAGAAAAACGTGTGCAAAAAATCTCAAAATTTGAAATTTAGTAACTTTGTCATTTTATTGTCATTTTTTTTTTTGGTCAAACATTTTGTGTTAAATTCTTTGTGATATATGAAACCTTTTACTAAATATAAATATAAGAACTTGGGGACCGTATAAAAAGTTAGTTCTCGTAATTTTTATAAAATTAATTTGTTTACTTTAAACAATGCCACAATATGAATATTTGCTTCATTCAAAAGGTTTTTGCAACTGGAACTAGATGAATACGATCAACGGTTGAGAAATTAAAAGTCGGCGATAGGTAACATACTGCACCTTGTATGCGTAATGCTATTAAAAATTTGCTTGATAAAAATAAAATTCTTTAATCATTATCTGGTGTATATGTTGCTTCTGTAACATTATTTATGTATATTTCTAACATTTAGAATAATTAATTACTTTGCGCATAGTAATCAATGTATGTTAATACTACAAACGAAGACATTGTTTTTTTATTATTTGCTTTTCATCCGAAGATCTTTATCGTAATAAATGGTCTTATGCATTGTTGTCATTCCCAGTGTTGATTGAAAAATTATAATGAGAAAATATTACTGCTTAAAGAGCTGATGATAAATATAAGCGAAATACTTGTAATGAATATAATGGATTCTTATGTATTATTTTTTATTCATTTGTCAAACACAATGATTTCGAGGAAAACATAAAGTAATAAAAGTTCAAAAAAACTGTAATAATTTTGTTTCTGATCACTATTGTAATTTATATCTCTCTGTATACTGTCTTGCACATAGAATAAGAAAGAAAGAAACATTTTATCGCTATAAAATTTTCTAGTATATAATTTTCTTTCAGAAAATGCGATAAAATATTGTAGTAACAGATTGTCTTTACCCCTTGAGAGGCCATGTTTTGTTTTTGAAAACACTAAATTTTTATTTCCAAATACTTCAATAGCACCATAATTTGGTACAAAAATTTTCGGTTTATTATTTATTTCAAATATAACATGTTCTTATTTATAAATAAATTTGTTTGTAAATTTCGATGTCACTCACTATTTTAAATATTTTAGCAAAGGTATTGCTATGAAATATTTAAGTAATTTTATAACTACTAGTTTTACAGAAGAGAATCTGGAACAAAATACCATTTTCATTCCTGATTTTCTTCAAATCAAATGAACATTTTCAAGAAGAAAAATTGCGCAGTAAAATGCTTTTTATTTTTGTCTGAGATTTGCAATTTATTTATTTAAAGACATTTCTATTTTATTGGATTAACATAACTCCCACTGGTCCGTTTATTTATTTTTTTAACATTAATTTTTAGCAACAACACTACGTTTAATCAGCAATAATGTAAGAATGATGCACTTCCTCCAATGCAAATAGAGACGTTTTAAATTGCGACGTATACAGTAGTGGCTCGTCAGGGGGTGCGGCATCAATTTATTCACACCACTAAAATCATGTGGTTATTTTAGTTCTACTTAATCAACAAAATTTGCCGAATAAATAATATGAAAGATTCTGTTAAATTTTAACGGTGTGAAAAATTGGATGCAGTACACCCTGACGAGCCGCTACTGGATATATATGTAACTAAAGAATAATTCAGACAATTAAGTTTCTGAAAATGAAATTTAAGAAATCACAGATGCTTGAATTTAAGGCACATAAGGGCCTTACTCTAATCATATTATGAATAGATCGAAAATACAGTCAGTATCGGTTATATGGTCACCCGTGGTCCTGAAAAATATGACCTTATAAGCGGGGTGACCTTATATGCGGTGTAAACAGGCATTCATTGCTCGGCGGGTTTAATCTTTTAATGTCCACGTTATATGGGTTCCAAAAACTGTGTCATCTGGGTAATGGAAATCATACCAAAAATCTACTTAGAAAGCTTCGAATTAAGATAAGCGAAAATCTCAGATTTTTGGCGTGTATACGTAAGATGTTAACCCTTTGAGCTCTGGGGTGTAAATTTCTTTAAAATTCCAAATGTCACATTCGCACCAGTATTTTGCAAAGAAAAAAAAACCGGTTAACGATAAACACGAAAAAATGCATTAAACCTTTTCCAAATAAATTTGGTTGAATTTTCTGGTGCCGTTGTAACATTTCGGAATTAAAATTATGTGGTAGAAAATTCGAGCAGTAGAGCTCAAGGGGTTAAGAAAAATCTCAACTGAATCCGACACACTAATGGTAGAATAAATTGTTTTACGGGCATTAGATAGTTTACTCCTTCGCGACGAGAGCCTTTTACAGATTTTTTAATATTTTGTTACCTTTTTTAAGAACTGAAATTTGTGCCTTGTTGAATTCAGAAAAAACTCCGATTAAACACGCCAAATTTTGCAGTAAAATTTTACTGGTGGGGATAAACAAAGAATCTGAACACTTTTTGCGGCACATAAACGGGTCAATTGTACCCAAACGTTAACCCTTTCCGGCACACTGTGCCCAGTCTGGGATACCTAATTTTAATTCCAAACTTGCAAGCGGCACCAGTAATATTTTAGTAAAATTTTGATTTTACAATAAAAGCTTAAATTAAGGAATTCAAAATATTTAAAGAATTCATTTGTGAATTCCGGTGTCAGTCGATAATTTCTCATTTTAGTACAGATTTTGCCCGTGCCGGAAAAGGTTAAGCGAAGCTGCCAATCTTTATGTTTTTTTACCAAGCCAAATAAATACATTATTAAACTAGAAATTTTACTAATCCCATTAACATTTATAGTATATATTTTAGACCGTTTGGATTTAACCAAGATTTGTAGCAAAATATTTTAACAAAATATTACTTTAATTACTCTCGTTGTGGAAAATTTAATCCTTTTTAAGAAACCTTATTTATTTATCAAATTTAAAATTTAATAAAAAGTAGTTTTGTGTCATCTTAAATTCTCTAATGCACTGTTTGATTTATTTATTCTCAGAATTTATGAAACCCACGGAGTCAACAGTCAATTTAACTGCACAATTTTATAAGTTAAATAAATCGAAAATTGCTATATTATAATAATGATAAAAATTGGTGTGTCAATTTTGCACTTTGGGACTGACAAAGTTTCGATCATATATATTTTCAAATATTTGCATCAAATATATGTTTGGTTTCTGTATTTTATTTTATTTTGTTTGTTTACTTATTTTGTCACCTTTATCTTTTAACAAAATCTTTCGCAACTCAGGTCATTCTTTTACCAGTATTATTGTTTAGAAAATGTATATACTTCAGAAAAGTATTTATTTTTATTTTTTATTTTAATGATTCCATTTGGTTTTCAAGTGAAACAATTGATTCCTTTCAAATCAATTGTTTCACTTGAAACTGTTTCTACTTCATCCTATGACAGAGAGATTTCTCGTAATTCTTGGCAAAACTTCAGTAACTAGTATCTGTTTTACAAAAGGAATATATTTCCGAATTCCAAGCTTTCTAATAAAAAATATAAAATTCTAATATTTTTCTTAAAAATGTCTTTCATTTTCATTGTGTTTCATTTCAAAAGTAATATTGAATTCGAGTTTTTTTACTCTTCAGCGCTGCGTAAACTGTATCATAATATAAACAGCTTGAATGCGTCAAAATGACTACCTCGAAATTTATTTCCAGTAATCAAATAACAGGGTTCGCACATCTCTACCACTAAATTTTAACTGTATTTTCAATGCATTTCTCTGCAGAAAAATATTGCGGAAATTTTGAATCGGGGAGGTGGTTGCGAATTCTGTATCTTAAAAATTAAACATAAATTTCCTTATCATAAATACTAATGCGAGAAACGTTACAAAATATAGGGAGTGTGCAAACCCTGAATAATGAACTGGCTGGTTTTGTCCGTTAGCGGGCCTCTCCATTTAACATATATCAACTAAATAAATCTTGAACAGCTGCCTACGGCACGCATAAAAGTTATGGTGCGCACACACTGCTGACTAGCCCATTGGAACTTCCTTTCGGTCAACCCTTTCTGGCACGGACAAATTTTGATAATAAAATGATAAATTATTGACTGTCACCCGAATTTGCAAACGAATTATTTAGTAATTAAAAACTCCTTTATTTAAGCTTCCATTATAAAAGCAAAATTTCATTAAAATAATATTGGTACCACTTGCAAATTTGGAATTAAAATTAGGTGTGCACTTTTAGGCACAATCTTCCGGAAAGGGTTAAGCTTTCAATTGAGGCTGATTCTCCATATAGCTTAGTTAGAAAATGAGGTAGAAGAGTGACCACCTATACTCCCTGGGAGGGCAAATATGTAAGAGAAGAGAAAAATTATAAAATATTAAAGAATTATCCGAGGACTTTCTGATGCTGTATCACGTAAATGGTTCGAAAAATATTTAAAACTGCCCCCCTCCCAGTAGATTATAGTATATAATGGGCTAGTATAAATATAAATCATTAATTTAATTTTTAAAAAATGAATCACCAGCCTTGAAGTGGTTAGCGGTTTATGCTGATATCACAGAAAAGTTTTCATGGAAAGAATTAAAAATAATATATAATTTTTCTTATAAATTCAAAGAAAATCCAACAAATGTTAAATATATTAACCGTATTTCTTTCTTTGAGCTGAAATATTACTACTATTCTAAACATTGATTATAGCCGAACCGACGTTTACAAAACTCAGAACTATTTCAAAAGCAAAATATTTACATATTCTAAAACAAATACACTTTAAAGAAAAACGGATAAAAGCAACAAGATTTAAGAAGAAAAACAGAAAAATACAAATTCCATCTTTTATCTAGAAGCGTATGGTTTGAACGTACCAGTGATTTATTTTATAAATATATATTCTTTATATATATATATATATATATATATATAAATTTCAGCTAGGTTCTTTGTATGTTTTTAAATTCAATTCAAGAATTTGCTACTTTGAAATAAAGAATGCATTTTATTCCTATGCTGAGTAAATTCTTGATACAGTAAAACCTCCGAAAATGAAAACTGCATACATCGAAATCCTGCCTTAAAAATGTAGACATGCTTCCAGCAAACATAAAAATAATACAATTATAAAAAAGAAATATATTTCTAGAGAAAAAAATCTTTCTCATGATATTTTATCACCAAATTATAACTTAATTATGCGAAAGATACCATTCTACTGACATAATTTCTACCTTCCGATTTGAATTGATATAAAATATGTTAAATATATGAAACATGTTAATCGCTTGATGGACGGTAGTATGTTTATTAAATCACATAATTTTAAATCCTAATCTTGGCACCAGAATTTCGGTAAAAAATATTTCGATTTATCGCGTACATGAAATGTAGCCTTCCCCCCCCCCCCTTATTTATAAATGAATTTCTTTTCAAATTCCGGTGTGACTTATAATTTAAACATTTTAGTTATGTAATTGATTTGTCCTTGAATAGGTTAGAACATGTATAATCATGCTAAACATGGTTAAAACCAAAATTCTTCTTAAGGCCACACACTAGGCACAGAGAAAGACACGGATGATAATGTAAAATCTATGGAAGCCCTCTTTTCAAATATCTCGCTCAAATTTTAATTTTTTTTTTTTTTTTTTTTTTTTTTTTTTGCATTGGATAGCTGAGAACGATCTATAACCTACTACCTAGTTTTTACTTTTTTGATTTGGGTTTCAGATTTAAAAAAAAGTACTTTAATTTTCAGAACCGGTTTGAACCGGTTGAACCAACGTAAACTGTTCTAATATTTAAAAAATATAACCAAAATCGAAAAAGTAAAGACTAGACCGGTTGTAGATCGTCCTCAGCTATCCAATGTAAAAAAATCATGTAAAAAATATTAAAATTTGAGTGAGGTATTAAAAAGAATGCTCCCATAGACTTTACATTATCATCCGGGTCTTTTTCTGTGCCTAGTGTTGCGCCTTAAAGGAATGATATCAAACAAGTTTCATGTAATAACGGTAAAATAAATGACTAATAATACATCAAAAATATGTTCTGTTTAACCCCCTGACTGCCCGGCAAAAGGGTAAAATTGTAATGTTGTTTTCTCTGTGATTTAATAAAAATATTAAAAAAAGATTTTTTTTCCAACCTGATACAAAATATGTTATTATGTATAGGTGTATAATCTTTGAGATTATTAATCCTAACTTAATTTTTCAAAACTGGGTTTTATTTGTAGAATTATATTAATTTAAATATTGCTGATGCTGCAGTGAAACCTGCAGGTTAGTGTGCGAAAAAAATCAGCCAGCGGCAGTCAGGAGGTTAATAAAGTTTATCCATATACAATAAAATTAGCGTGAAATATCGTGCTTGCAGTGAAATTTTATCCACTGTACAAATTTTAAATAGCACTTTGAAATTGACCACTTGGATTTTTTAAATTTATAAGATATCCAAATAAAAAATTTTATTCGTAGTTTAATATCATCTAAATATATTCTTAAAAAATTGTGCTTCTAGAGTGGTTATCTTTTTTATAAAAAATTGCTATGCTCATGGCAAATTTCGCGTGTTTTATAACCGTTAAAAGTGAACTGTCCAATTAAGACGATCTTCTTTGTGACATTTTAGTAGTAGTGATTTACTGTTTAATTTACGACAAATAACACCAGCATTAAATTTCAAACTCCACCGCCACACAGTTACATGTGTTACCTTTTTAGTTATCAGTTGTATTTAGTTACCAGCTGAGCTGACTGTTACTTTTTCGTTGTAAATTTGACATTTCGACTATTATCACGATCTGATAACCTTCTTTTACGACCAAATCGTTTATGTGTTCCATACAATTCTTTTTTACTTAACCACTTAATCGCCACACCCGAGACATTCACGTGCTGCAAGCTTCACGACTTTTATTCAGAATTGTTTGATTCCCACCAGTTTTATATAAAAGCAAAATTTTACTAAAACATTACTGGTGCCTATTGCAAGTTTGGAATTAAAATTAGGTATCCCAGACCGGGCACAGTGTGCCGGAAAGGGTTAAGGGGTTAAAACATTATGAATCGCAGATTTAGAACGATTAATAATCTTAGTTATTTCACGTTCAGTCTTTCCTTTTCCCTTGTAGAACTGCACTCTTTTCACTTCGATTTTAGACTGCTCACTCCGACGAGGCATTTTACTAATAAAAACAAAGAATCGGATACAATTCAGATTTTTTGCAGTTAATTCTTCTTTTTAAATTTTACAGAATGTTTACGTTACAGTTAAGCTCTGAGTTCAAAAGAAAATAGTCTGCTTTATCAATAATATGAGAGTGGTCTTATATTTATGAAACAGTGGAATTGTATAAAATTGTTTGGCATGGAACAAAAAGTTATTCAAACTTTTTCTCCCTCATCTAAAGAAACATTCTAGAGTTATTTTTTTTTTCATACAACTACTTTTACATTCAGTCTAACATTTCTTTTGTTGAAGAAATGTGAAATTCTGAGTAGTTTAATGATTTTGCAACAGACTGTAGTTATGTCATGATTAAGCAGGCTTAAAAAAATTGCTTTAACCTATAAAAAGATGAATTCCATTGACTATCAAGATGCTCTTGTACTCATTTTGTTTACTTAAAAATGAACTTGGTTATTTCCTTGAGCACATGTCGTGTAAGTAACATACTACGATTTTGAATACCAGTATTTCATAACGGAAAAATTTGACTTATTTTATTAGAGATATTTCATTAATTGAATAAGGTCATGCAAACCTTTCGAAAATAACGGTGGCCAACAATTTAGCAGTTACTAGAATTGTGACTTACACGACAAGTGCTCATGGAAATACCCACTTTTGGATAAAAGTTTGCCTCTACAACGTAACATTTCTAATTACAAATATGTGTCAACTTCAGATTGGTTATTTGTAAACAACATGAAAATTTTAGACATTCCATTTAAGCGCCCTGGCATAAAGCCTATAGAAAAAATTTGACGCATGTTAGTTCGTCAAGATTATGTCAACTCAATCCTTTGAGGCGCAGAGTACTTTCATTAATTAAGTATTTAAATTAATGTTTCACACCGGAATTTCAAAACAACTTTTTTTTATAAATAACAAAAGAAGCTTGCACGTAACCAGGAAAAAATAACTATGGGGTTAATCTGGCTTTTGAAAATTGAAATTTAGTTTTTTATAGACATACTATTAACCTGAAGTGGTTAAAGCCGTTTGATTCGATTGTTGAACTAAAATCAGGCATTTTGTAAATATGGAATCCCATATTTTCTTCGACTTTTAAATATATGACTTACTCCTTCCCAAATATCTTTTGGAAGATATCGGTGTTGAAAAGAAAAAAAAGTACTGCATGTTACTGAACAAATAATTTATATCAATAGTTTAGATTTCAAATGTATTGGTCTTAAACTTTTTTTCAACAAAATTGCTAATTTGAAATTATTTTTTGCTTATTTTTTTTAATTACCGTAATTTCGGGTGTATAAGCCGCGGCTCAAACAATTCTTTTTCGACCCAGAATTTTTTTTTAAAATAAATGTTACTACTTAGATCGCCGTAAATATTTGTGTTTAATCATTAAATAAGATTTCTGGGTCCAAAAAGAATTGTTTGGGCCGCGGCTTATACACCCGAAATTACGGTATATTGTTGCAATTCAAAATTAATAGCAAAACTTCTGTAACGTTATGTGTATAATTTTACGATGATATTGTTTTACCATTAAATACGATCTTAACTTTTTTTTTCGGGTTCTAAACTTTTCTTCAGCACTTATACACTTCAAGCACTATACACTTCAAGTATAAATCAACTATTTTTTAAACTAATTTGATTTGTTTGTAGGGAAATCACGCATATTATTATCGATTATTAAGACTGATTATGCATACATTTAAAAATATATTTAGTAATCATAAGACAAAAAAAATTACAAAAACGCACAAAAGGAGGAAGAAAGCGTAGTGAAATGAAATAATATGGTTAAAAGTCGAAAAGTATTTTCAAAATAAACTGCTTGCTATTTGGAAAATAAATAGGATTAAAATGACAATAATTAACCTCAAAGCTTGCACTTAAAATAGTAGAATGCCTGTGGCTTATTTTCAAAGAAAACTATCTTTCAGCCTTGATTTTAACACGTTTAATATTTTAAATGAAAGCTGAGAAACGACTTCGCCTTAAGTAAATGCCAAAATGCTGAGGCTTCCATTCAATTATTTACTGATTCCAGTACGTAAATACTTAAAAAAGGGATTTTAAACAGACTGAAGTTATTAAGAAAAAATTAGTTTGCAGTCGAAGTCAGATCATTAAATAGATGATTTCATGATTTAAGATTGGGGATTATTAATAAATTATCAATAAAAATGGACAAAATAAGTTTATAATATGAAATGCAATCGCAAAGTATCTAATCTAATTGAAATAACAGTAATTTGATATATACACGATCAGAATAGGTAGAAACTATTTCATTTC
Source organism: Maratus speculifer (assembly GCA_964019185.1). Taxonomy (NCBI): domain Eukaryota; kingdom Metazoa; phylum Arthropoda; class Arachnida; order Araneae; family Salticidae; genus Maratus; species Maratus speculifer. The sequence continues at coordinate 268,727,634 of OZ025293.1, read as the reverse complement.
ACAATAGCTCTTAAGTTTTCGACGTATTTGATGCTTTTTAATTATATTTGAATAAAATTTAGCAATTAAATGGTATGACAAATAAATAAATAGTAGCAAAAAATAATTTCCTAAGTGTTTGAAAAATATAATATAACCTAAAACCACAGTAATTAGAAAAAAATAGATTAAACATAAAACTATGACAATTTTTACGCAAGTTTTATAAAAATATTTTACACCAGTGTTTTTATTTAGAACTATTTAGCTTATTAAACCTTTTCGGTATTGATCATGTTAATCCTTTAACGTTCATTGGTTTCTCTGCGAAACCACGAAATTTTAATTCTGATATGCAACAACGACGACGGAATTTTTATTTTAAAAAATCCGTTTTATTATGTATGTGAATAATCACATTTTCTTATTTAAATATATATTTGTTCGCAATTATCAGTGTCACTCATTTATTTCAACATCTTACAAATGAAAATGCTTTACCCGTTAAAGGGTTAAACATATTGTAAAGAAATATTCATTACGAATTTCAATACATTCATTTGGCATGTGTCAAAATTATTTTTAATCGCTCTACTAGTGCTAAGCAAATTTTCAAACACATAAGAATTTGAGTGATGTTCGAAACGTTTTCTCGAATGATAAAATTCAATAACAAGGCATGGCACGCATACTGCTTTGAATATCCTAATTATCTAGCGCAACTATAACTTAGAAATATTTCATACTTTTCATTTTTCATATTTAAATAGCACATTTCGCAATCATTGCGGTGAGGAATCACATATATTTTTCTTAAATTATACCCTTTCTGTAGATTTTTTTAAAACTAATTTTCAATTATTTATTTATTTTATCTTAGCCTTTATTTTATAAAAATATAAAACGCATTTCAAAACCGAATTTCACCTGTTTCCATCTACTATCGGAAAAATTATCCGAATTTTTTAGCAGCCCATTATACAAGATACAGATTTGTATGTATTAGCAACATACATTCCAAAATTTAGTTCATTTCCGAAGTATATGTATTACAGTTTAAATTCCCCCTTCAGCAATTTCCTCTATAGAGGAGAATGGTATGCGAGTATTTTTGTACAGACCTATATATGAGCTATGAATTTACGTATAAAAAGTAACATACAAAAAACTAACTAAATTTAAAACAGCATACCGAATTTTAAAACGTACTCTTCAGCAGTTATTACGCAAAGAGAGTGTTGTAACCAATTTTTTGTGTGTCGCTGTATATTAATAAAAATTTTATGAATGCTCTGACTTAACACTAGAACGCCGGAAAGGTGTCAATTTGACACCGATCACGCGACAAATTGTCGATTCCAACCAGAAAATTTTTAAAGAAATAAGTTATATATCAGTTGCAATAAAATGAGCTCAACAAATAAATAAATAATTTCAAATTATCTTTCTGGTTTTAAATATATTTTATAAAATTAGCACAATATTCCCCGGCGTTCTAGTGTTAATGTGATCGTAGTGAAATTCTGTGATTTATATCAGTTTCAATACATTTGAAAAAGCGTAATTTCATTAAAATACTCGCCAAAATATTTTCCCCTGTGTACTATAATGTAATCGAATTCTTTTGAATGTCCCTATAATAATTTATTTCAAATGTACATCACAAAAATCGCGTGAATACGGAAATTAACATTAGCAAACTTCACAATGGGAACGTGCTCACTCGAAGACAAAACAACATACAGTCAAGGAACTTTGATGGAGGACGGACAGGACTTCCTATTGTTAAGAGTCATTCTCTGGAACGCCGACCAGATCCGCCATGTGCCGAGGAGTGTCTTGATCGCTAAAATCTTGACATCAACAGGTCGTATTACATAAAGGCCAGAAGTGTTTTGTAGGAGTCAACAGACATATGGCCACGCCAATTAAACGTCAAAGATGTAAAGTGATCTCTATAGGGTCGAAGTTGCTGCAATAGCGGTCTTAAAATTCCATATTTGTTTACTTTAGTCTGATGAGCATCTGACATGGAAAACTGGTCGTTAATTACTTGTGCATCTACTACCAGAATACGATCTGCCGAGTATGCGATCAAGTCCGGTTTAAATTTTATCTCAGTTATCAAGTCTGGTTAAAATTAACCAATGTATAATTAACCCTGTAAATAACCTGTCACGGCAAGATGATAGGAAAAACAAATAAACCTGTAAAGGGTTCGTACGGGTCCTGGAATTTCCAAACCAGGAAATTCTTTGGTATCAGTATTTTGTTATAGATCTTTCCTTAAATAAGACGAAATTTAGCGCGCTTGAAATCGATTATTTTTTTGCAAAATAAAAATACTGATCTTTTCCTGAAAAATAACAAGACCTCGTACGAACCCTTATTGTTGCAAATGGTACAGTGACAAACATCTTACGCTTTTTTGCACCACAAAAATTTTACAGTAGATATTAATTTTTTAAATCACCGTTAACTTCATATTAAATAAGAATAAAAAAATTTTGTTATTTTTTATGGTATAAAAGGTGGAAGAATGGCTAATGGGCATGCTATTTTTGTAACTTCGAAAATTATACGATTATTTATTATTATGAGCAGAATTTTATGAGCGCTTTTTACTAATTCATCATATATGGTTTAAGGTAACTCTTGTAATTGTTTTAAAAAGCGGAAAAAAATAATGGGTTTACTCATTTAACCCATTCGTGCCCACCACCTTTTGCGCAAATTTTATTCGGTTGACACCACTATTTTTAAAAAAAATTAAGTTTAGTTCATTAATCACGAAAATCTTTCAATTAAATAAAATAAAGTTTGCTGTTCTTTTTTACCGGTGTCAAAAACAGTGCTACATACACCTTTTGAAGCGTCCCTAAAAAGGGACGCTAGGCACTAATGGGTTAAGACACTGAAGACTCCGAAAAACATATTTTTAGAAGAAACATAGCTGTCAGTCTGTATTGTGTTTGTTTTTGTATGATTGTAAATGCTCTACCTCGCGAAGCAAATTGTGATAGATTATTGAAATTAGGTGTGTACTTAATATGTAATAATTAGAAAAAAGGCCTACTGAATTTCAGTTGCCTCGATTATCCTGAGCTATTTTGTTGAAATTCTCGAAACAATTTTTCTTATAAAAAGGTATATAAAAATTTTCGAAATAGTTTATTTTAAAGAGTGAACATAAAATATAATAAAAGAAACGTGAATTTGGGGTAAAGAATGCATTTTATCAGATAATTAGTTGCCGATGTATTTCTAATCATATTTATTTACACTCTTCGATTTTTCATAACCCAGTATATATTTTTAACTTAATTTGAAAGATTTATTTTAATTTAGAATGAAACGCTGACTCCGACGCAGTAAACTGTTAGTATAATTATACCGTAATTTCGGAGGTATAAGCCGCAGATCAAACAATTCTTTTTCGGCCCAAAATTTTTAAGAAACAAATATAAGTAGTTAGATCGCAGTAAATATTTGTCTTCAATCACTAAATAAGATTCTTGGGTCCAAAAAGAATTGTTTGATCCGCGGCTTATACACCCGAAATTACGGTAATTTTTGCTGCTATATGAATGTTTATTTTACGCAATTCAGTAATAAAGCTCTTAAAGTTTACGGTGTCATCATGCCACGATTTTAAACGCTCCACATCTAGAACAAACTGAAATAAATGTATTAACTGGCTAAAGTCAAAAACTGGTCTGACTGTAAAAGGTATTTAACCGCTTCTCTGATTTGCAGTACATCTTATGGGCAAAGCGTTTGCCAATCTTGATTTGACCGTACCATGTACGGACATCCATATTCCAATCATAATTTATTGTTCTCATCAGTAAATTTTCATGATGGGTAAGTGTTACGGTCGCCCACAACGACAAGTTTTACATTATACTTTTGTTTATACGTCCATTATATTATTTGATTAGCTACATTATATTGCCTCGTGTTTATCTAGGCATTTCACAAAACGTCTAAAATCACAAGTGGCCGGTCACATTTGTTCATAGTACATTTTTATATACATTAACTATATTTGTATATACATTAAATATATTCCTCATTCTACAACTGCAGAATTATTATATTCATTTCACACTTATTCACACTATTCATTTCTTCTTTAAAGTTTTATTAAAGTTGCCACATAAAATAATGTTTATATGATAGATGTTCATATTTTATGTAGTAGCGTATAAAAGGATGAAGAAAATGCAAACTCAACTTTGGAGCACAATTTCGCATTACCTGTGTTTTTAAAGTGATGAAACTTTAAAAGAAAAACAAATTTGTTTAGAAACCCGTAAACAACCATCGTTTAATCGATATCTATCAACCCTGTTTACAAGAGATACGATGCTCAAATTTTTATACTTTTACTCCAACATCCGAAAATATCCAAAAAAATACTTTTTAGCTCTTACTTAAGATATTTCTATCTTCAAAATGTTTTATACGAAATGTAAGTTTCTCATTTTTTTGTGGAAAAAAATATTTAATCCTGTTTCCAATATATTTTCGATGTAATGCTCATTGTCTCAGAAAAATAATCCTTAAGATATTTTAACTTTAAAATATTATTTTTTCAAGAGTTATACTTTTTTTAACAATGTCGCAACAGGTTTAACATGTAGGTCAGAAAAATTACATGGGGAATGCTGTATTTTATAAATTAAATAAACTATTATTTTTCTGAAACTATAAATTTAAAATGAACAATTTAAAAAATTAAACTAATCTTAAATACTATAATAATAATGACTGAAGTTCTAAAAAGGCTCATATCTTAGCAAACATAATTATATATTTATTAAAAGGTTATTGTATAACAAAACAGTAAGAAAAGAATACACATACATCCAAGGATCCTTCAATCAAACTGGCAAGTTTTACGATTTTTTCATTCCTTTGTTTTTAAGTAGCGAATGCTCTTTTATTTAATCATCAAAAACATAATATTAAATAAAAATATTTTTACTAATATAAAATAGTGGTAGGAAAAAAGCGTAACAGTTGGCAGCTATGCTTAAATGCATCTCACACTCAGTTTCGTAGCCAAAATAGATGAGGGGGGGGGGGGGTTGCTAGAATTCCTAGTCTAAGATCCGGTAATACAAATATATACCCTCATTTGTTATTTAATCGAGTTACACATCAAATAAAAGCTTATTTTATTCCCAATACAACCGTACTAGGTTGCCTGCTCTCAAGTGGTGCCAACCATGCGGTTGCTAGGTTTAAACAGGCAAGTAACTGGAGTTAATATACCCTCATTTGTTATTTAATCGAGTTACACATTAACTAAAAGCTTATTTTATTCCCAATCCAACCGTACTAGGTTGCCTGCGCTCAAGTGATGCAAACCTTGGGGTTGCCAGGTTTAAACAGGTAAGTAATTGGAGTTAATATACACTCATTTGTTATTTAATCGAGTTACACATCAAATAAAAGCTTATTTTATTCCCAATCCAACCGTACTAGGTTGCCTGCGCTCAAGTGGTGCAAACCTTGGGGTTGCCAGGTTTAAACAGGTAAGTAACTGGAGTTAATATACCCTCATTTGTTATTTAATCGAGTTACCCATCAAATAAAAGCTTATTTTATTCCCAATCCAACCGTACTAGGTTGCCTGCGCTCAAGTGGTGCAAACCTTGGGGTTGCCAGGTTTAAACAGGTAAGTAACTGGAGTTAATATACCCTCATTTGTTATTTAATCGAGTTACACATCAAATAAAAGCTTATTTTATTCCCAATCCAACCGTACTAGGTTGCCTGCGCTCAAGTGGTGCCAACCTTGGGGTTGCCAGGTTTAAACAGGTAAGTAACTGGAGTTAATATACCCTCATTTGTTATTTAATCGAGTTACACATCAAATAAAAGCTTATTTTATTCCCAATCCAACCGTACTAGGTTGCCTGCGCTCAAGTGGTGCCAACCTTGGGGTTGCCAGGTTTAAACAGGTAAGTAACTGGAGTTAATATACCCTCATTTGTTATTTAATCGAGTTACACATCAAATAAAAGCTTATTTTATTACCAATCCAATATAAATCCAATAAAAATCCAATATAAATTCATTTTTACTTTGCAAAATTTCTGATCAGTGTACTAAAAATTGGAAAGATGATCCTATATACATTTCTGCGTGCCTTTTCATAAAAATAACATAATTCTTCAATAGAACTTAAGACACATACGACAAACAAAAAATATAAACATTCTCTCTAAAAAATTCTTTTTTCTTCCATCAAAAATTGATGCAAACTTTTTTTATCTAAACTTTTACCTCACACTGTTAAAAATCTGCTGCATTTTGCTGCAACGCACTCCCCTGCTTGTATAGAAAACGGTTACTTGGCCGTGAAATGGAGCTTTCTCGTGGTTGGAATAGAGATATTATATACAAGAGGTGGAGTGCGTTGCAGTAAAATGCAGCAGATTTTTAACAGTGCATCTCGTAAGATAAATAAATGTAAAACTTAAGCAGACCGAAAAAAACTGCCTTGCTACATAGCAACGAGTCACGTCTTATAAATAAAATAAATATCACAGCAGCAAATTTGCAAACGATTTTCTGTGAATATACTGATATATTAATTTATCAATTCCTAACAGATGTATATGATCAATAATTAAAGTATTTAGAACGCTGTCTGAAGTTTCGAGACAAATGCCTCCCCAATGAGTAGTAGCTCATGCCTCACTTGCAGTAGCTCAGCACTTGCTAACCAACCAACCATAGAACGCTGCGCTGGTTTGGACTAAATTTCGAATTTCATTGAAAATATGCGCTCGGATATTCTACATTAAAAAAATATCGATGTTGATAAGAAATATCGCGTGATTGAAAATGAAAAAGTGTTTTTTGTGTGGTTTAGAGGATTCTACTAAGGACTTTAATAATGAATCTTTTAAGAATTGTTTTTTAAAGTTACTGTTTCGGCGAAAAAAAAACTTTGTGCATGGTGAAGTTAAGTTAAGCTTAGATTCTATGAATAATGTTGGCTATCATCCTGTTTGCTATAAAAAAGTAACTGCTCTAAGCCAGAAATATAATGATGAATACACAGAATTTTGCAAGAATCATGATGTGAGTATATAACATTTAGTTTACTATTGATGTAAGCATATTTTTCATACTCCCGTCCATCACGTTGCAAAACCATTTGTCTAATATTCATGATTTACTGTGAACTGTGATGTAATATTTTCAGGTACCAACACTCTTAATTAATCCGAAGCAATAAATGTTGCCTAGCTCGTCTGAAAATTCTATAAGTTATATATTGAGGAATGATAATTTTTATTAATACTCCGTATGTTGTGTTATTTTTTCTATTAATCAAATGTCTGTTTCTTGAAGGGGGAGGCAAGCATATCTGCAATTCACACTCATCTCACAGAAATAAATATTTCTGACTGTACTGTTAATTTACGCAAGGTATTAAAATCATTATAGTTAAATGTAATCTGTTTTTAGTGTTGCATAATCATTATGCAAGAATATAAACTTTTACGATCTTGTCATGTCCGTCTATCCGTATATCACAAACTATATAATAATAATTGAAGCTGGCTGTATCTCTATTTTACCGTCTAAAAAAAAGGAGGTTATCATTTCAATAAATATGCATGTAATATTATTGAAACTACATTATATTCAAATATGATGCTCTATTAGGGCTTCTAAACACAAAAATATACAAATTGTAAATTCACATATGTATGTTTTGTGTGCATGTATCTATCTTTGTCCACGCATTTCTCCGAAACTTTAAGTCCGATTTTGACCATTCTTTTTTTATTGGTTTACATCTTGGATTACATTTACTTCAACTTAAGAAACAGTGTAAATTTCATCAAAATCGGTTCCGCAGTTTTTAAGGTGCAAGACTTAAAGTCGCACCGACCGCATAAACAATTTCAATTCTCTAACTTGTGTTGTACCTAATTTTGATTTCGAATTTTCTGTTAGTTGATTTTGCGCCAATATCATTTCATAGTTTTCAGTTAATTTATTTGTTTTAAAGTCGTATTTTTTAAAATTACATTTTATTCACAACCTTGGCCAAAAATATTAGCCCTCCCCCCCCTACAAAACTCTTAAATCATACAAAAATATTTAAAAAAATAACAAATACGTAAACGGTATTGTCAAACGTCTATGAAAACATATATACTTGATTGTGAACTACTGGCAACATCTGGTTGGTTATTATTGTTAGTTTTATTTATAGAAAAGTACAGCTTCTTTAATTAAAAAAAAAGCAAATTAGATGTAAAATAATTTCGTCTGCTTGAATATCTAGTAATACGAGCGTTGCAATTTATATTTCTGGCCTTGGCGATAGGAAACGTTATTAGTCGACTGCAGACGATTTCAATTGAAACTTTGATAACCATAAATTCTTTAGAATTACAGGGCTCCCAAATGGTCCGCGAACTGAACATCAATAATTTTTAACAGAAAATTTCATGATATGTTTCTACAGTTTTTGCGCTAAAAATAACTTCCAAAGTTTGTTTCTTGGCAGTTTGAAAAAAAAATCTAAAAGAAAAATTTCTCCGAGAAAATTCTGATATTCAATTGGCGGGCCATTTAGGAGCCCTGGAATGTTTTGCCATTTTAGCTTAATTTGTGTTAATTAAAATAAATTGAAATTTTCATAGTTTTGAATTTTAGTGATTTTAAGAGGATTTTTAATTCGTTTTTATTTGACATTTGGGGAAGCAAATTTGTTTAAATTTTTTTTCCGAGTTCCCCGGTGATTTGTTTAGATTCGTGAACAAATTACGGTTACAGTGTCCACCGTAATAAAACTTGTCCTTTGCAACTTTTAAATTTTAGCAATTTTTCATGTGATTTTCTTTCGTTTTTTTCTTTCTTTTTTTTATTTTTTTTTTATTTATTTTTGTTATTCAAGGTGATTTTTTCACATTAGAATGTGTATTTTTAAAGAATGCAAATACACATTTCATCTACAAACTTTAACATTTTAAGGCCGGGAGAGTTTGGATGGAAATCAAAAGTGTTGGCCCTTAATTCTAATTAATAGGATCATTTTTGAATTGAAAAAAAAAAAATAGAATACATCAACGAAGTAATTTTGTGTGTTGCAGGCTCGGTTTTAAATCACAGAAAAAAGGAAAATATTGTTTTATTTTTCCTTTGCATCACCCACACAATTCTGTAAGTCAAAGCTTAAAGGGTTATAAGACATACAGAATTCTTCTATACATTGCATTCTTTTGTTTAGTTATGTAAAAAAAAAACATAACATCAAATTTGAAATGTTATTCTGTCATTACTTCGGAATGTTCGTCTTCCAAGGAACCCAATATTGTTCTTTTTAACCCAATACAGTAAATTTTTGAAAGTTTCGGAAATTTTTTATGCATTTATTAGAGTTTCTTCGAGTTTCTCGGAGATTTTTCGACATTAAAAAAAAAAAAAATCCTGTTACAACTTTAGGCCCAAAATAGTCATTTTTGTTCAATACTATTTTTACTATTTTAGTATGTTTCACAATTTGTTGCGATTTTTCCACAAATCGATAAACGTAAAAAGAATCCGGTTTCAATCTCTTAGCCCAATATAATAATTTTATTGCTTTCAATCAGTGAAATTTATTTGCAATTTGCGGTTTTTAATTTTTGCCTATTTTTAATTATGATTGTCATATATTTTTTTTCGCGCCTCATTTCGACGGACACGCCAGCCAGGTCAGGTAGCTTGTAATAAATTACTATAAGTATGCTAAATATTTTTTTCTCATGCTGATTAAACAAAAATACGTTTTTGGTTATTTTCACGCCGTTTAAACGTACAAGTAGACCATTACACATAAAAAACACATAATATTTGGTTTATGATATAATAGTTCTTCATTGTTCTTATAGTAGTAGTATTAATTGTGTTATGTAATAAATTTCATATCAACAGTTTTGAAAATGTTGCAGACAAATTTCGCTGTAATGAGGCTTGTCGCAGAAAGGAAAAAATTCTGCCACAGGGGCCATAAGTGAAGAAAAATGTGCAAGCCATGTACGCGGCATGCACCAAAGGATTTATGCTCTTATTAAAAACAAGAGTGGAACCACTAAATATTGATATTTTTGTAATTTTATGTTGATATAAAAATTTATAAAACAATAAAACTTTTGAAAACCTTAAAAACTAAAAATGCATTAAAAGGAAGGTTGCCTATATTTTTGGCCAAGGCTGTATAAATTTTATTTGAAAATTAAACTAATTGTGTCACAAAATATTTGTTCTAGGTACCATGTGATGCATCGTCAAGCGGAGTGGATTTTGATTCTCCAACAATGACAGATGACCAAATAGTACTGAATGATTCAGTATTGGTAGGTGGAACCACATCACGCCTGGTGCCCGATGTTGAAGCTGCTTCTGCTGAAGCTTCTTCATCGCAACGATTGTCTACCCCTACAAAGAATGAAGTGGTTTGCTTATTTTGCAATATTTCACGTAAGAAAATTGGTCAGCGAACGGCTTACACAGTATTCCCGAAGTCTGAAGCAACTGTTACCCAGCTTAAAAAAATTGCGTTTACATTAAATGATTCAGAATTACTTGATAAACTTGAAAAGGAAATTGTCGCGTATCATCCAACTTGTTTCTCGTCATATCAAGTACAGATGAAACGTCAAGATGAAAACGCTGGTACCGATTGGCATAAAGACCGAGAAATACACAAGCTAGCGTTTAACTGTCTTGCAACATTCATAGAGCAAGAGATTATCAACAACCATAAAGTAATGTATGTCACGAAACTATTATCCCGGTATAAGGCTTTGTTGTATGAATTTTCAGAGGGCAAGAAACGTCCCGAAGATATTGAACTTTATAGGAGTGAACATCTTGAACAAAAAATATGCAACATTTTTGGCGACCGTCTCACAATAGAAAAATCTACCGGACCGCATAACAAAAAGATTATATACCTCAGTGATATGGACAAATCTTCGCTGGCAAGCCATGCTGTGGAATTACAAGAAAAAGAGGACAGTAAGTTTCAAGAAGTTGCATATGATTTGCGATATAGTGTTAAAAGTATGCCTAGCCGAAAGCTGCCAAGTCGTTTAACGGTAGATGATGTGTTAAAAGGAGAATGCGATATTCCAGAGCAACTTTATGAGTTTATGTATAATTTAATCGCAGGACCAGATATTTCTTCTGATGATTCAAACCAGATCTCTATTAAAATTAAGTCACTATGTAGTGACATAATTTACATGATAACAAAAGGTCGAGTTAAGCCTAATAAAAATCTAAGTCTTGGATTGGCTATAAAGTCTCTAACTAATTCACGACAAGTTCTCACGTTGCTCAACAGATATGGTCATACAATTGGATATAATTTGGCTGAAGAGTTAGAGACTGAAATGACTTACACAGCAATGGAACAAAATAAAGTAATACCATCCGGTATCAATGCAGTTCATGGTCAAAGCACTCACGTAGCTTTTGACAATTTTGATCGCTTCGTTGATACTACGTCCGGAAAAGACACCATGCACGACACCGTTGGAATAATATATCAATTTTCTACCATTAATAATGAAGATTTGGATAATATGAGAGCTTTAACGTCATCTACTCTTCAAGATCATGACGAAAATGACGAATTAAGACCACCATTACGAAAAAGACGACGCTTCAATCAAATTTCAAGAGATGTAAGGCCATATTATCAAAAACCTACTGCACACATGGAATTAATTACTATTGATTCCATTGTAGAGGGAATGGGTGCATGCCAAGGTGCTATAAATATTGCTATTGAAATAGATTTTTTGTGGATGATGTCTTTAGCACGACTTGATTCAGTACCTATGTGGTTAGGCTACAATTGCATGGTTACGACCGATAGTAGTCAAACTCAAACGGTACATTATTTACCGCCAATTAACTCTTCGCCAACGTCGTACGCTATAGTAAATGAAACGCTCATCATTGCAAGTGAAATTGCTGAAAAGTGTAATGAAGACTTAATAATTGTCACGTACGACTTAGCCATAGCTAAAATGGCGATGCAAATACAGCAAAGTGAAAAGCCGAAATACAACAACATATTTATTAATTTGGGGGCATTTCACACACAGATGGCATTCTTTAAAGCCATCGGTAAATATATAGATGGCAGTGGATTAGTGGATGTTTTGGTTCAAGCAGAGGTCTTAGCAGGAGGTTCAAGCAATAGTTTTCTAGACAGCAAGCATTTTAATCGCTGCAAACGTCTCCATCCAATGACTTCCGCTGCACTACAAATCCTTCACTTCGAACAGTATTTTTCTAAGCATGAATCAAATCCTGAGATGCTTGATGAACTTTTACAGATTTTTAAGGATCAAATTATAAATATCGTTGGGAACCAAATTGACTTACCTCATGTACTGAGGGAAATTGTAGATGACTACAAAGAACATTGCAAAAAAACTTTGCTCGGTGAACATGGGAAAACGGCTCAATACTACCTCCAGTACTGTGAGTTCGTTAATTTGTTTCTTCGATTTTCAAGAAGCATCCGGTGCAATGATTTTGAGCTGTATATAAACTCTATTTACAACATGTCCGATTTGTTCTTTTCATTTAACCAGCCAAATTATGCCAGGTGGTCCATTATGTACGTCAACAATCTTATTAAGGCTCAGAGCAGCAATTCACGTGTAGTATCTGAATTCAGACGAGGAGCATTTGGTATCCGCCGTACCAAATCTGGTTTCTCCCGATCACCCGTTGACTTGACGTTAGAACAAACCATTAATGCTGATGCCTCAAATCAATTAACATACAATCTTGCAGCAGAGTCTATATCAGCGCGACAAAGATGGGCACTTAGTCACAGCATAAGGACCAAAATTATATCAACCGTTAAAGAGCATGTCGGTCTATCGCAAAAAGATGATACCTGTCATGCCTTGCAGAAGAGTCGAATCAAAAAGGATAGCGAAAGTCTTCAGAGTATCATTAAGACTATAAAAAATACGCTGAATCCGTTCGTTGAGAGTATCGATAAAAATGCTCTGATCAATATTTCAACTGGTAAGGCAGCATCTACAGAAGTTTGTGATTTTCTAATCAACGTTAAGTCCGTTGGAAATCAACAAAAAATGACGTTTATTTCAGACTGCAATTCTACTCCCGGAAGGTTTGAAAAACCGATAAAGCGTAACAAAATCCAGAATTTCGCTTCACAGTCTGCCGTCAAAGTTCAAACCAGCAAAGATAAAACTCAAAAGGCCGTTCTTAAAATGGAACGAGATATCTTTGGCCGATTACTTGCGATTAGTATTGAGAAAGACATCAACATAGAGTACTGCTTAACGTTTCCATTAGCGCCTGCGCCGCCTGCTCTTTTCTCGTGTACTGGTGACTTTCTAAAAACTGATAAATTCAAACTAGCCCGAATATTAAAGTCTAATGTTGAAACAATGGAGCCTACAAGTATCGATATTGAAATAATAGATGGTTTTTATTATCTTTATACTATTGGATCATCTATGCCGCATACATTTGACAAGGTTGCTGAATCGATATTAATAAAATTATGTTCAAGTAACGCCTCTGAAATACATATAATTTTTGATAGATATATTACACCCTCTATAAAAGACTGTGAACGTCAAAGTGGGCAGGAGTTCGATAGACCGTATGTCATACAAGGACCTCTCCAACCAAGACCAAGCGATTTTCTCGGAAATCTTAAAAATTACCACTTCAAAGAAGCCCTAGTACAATTCTTAGCTAATTACTGGGAATCTGATAATCTTGTACCAATAATCCAAAAGAAGAAAATTTTTATAACAGTTGGTGAACACTGTTTTTCTTATCATACTGCCGCAGGTCATGTCGTAAAATGTGAAGAAGAAGCCTACTTATGTCAACATGAAGAGGCAGATACGCGAATAATATTTCATTTATCAAAAGCGCCACCCAGATTGAAAATATTGGTCAAGGCAAATGATACCGATGTCTTGGTAATTTTGCTTGCCAATATCCACAAAATTCCACAAACTCAAATTTGGTTAGCGGGATCATCACCAAAGAAAAGCAGTAATCTTAATTGTATTGACTGTAAAGAACTTGCAATGAAATTGGGTCGTACATTATGCCTAGGTCTGCCAGCTTTCCATGCATTTACTGGTTGTGACTACACAGCGGCTTTTTATAATAAAGGGAAAGTCAAGCCTTTTAAAATATTTTCAAGAAGAACGGATTTCCAAGAAATATTTGCATCATTGACAGATCCAGAAGATGTACTCCTAGAAGATAAAATTCAACCTGTTCAGGAGTTTACTGCTCTTCTTTATGGAATCAAGCAATGTTATAATATAAATGACGCTAGATATCAGATGTTCCAAAAAACATATTCATTGAAGAAAGACAAAGAGCATTTCATTAAAAAGATTAAAGGCATCGGCTCCAATATGATTCCACCGTGCTGGATCTCATTGAAAGAGAAAATTTTACGCACAATATATATTAATTCTATGTGGCTTCATGCAACCGATGCATGTTGCGTTAAAGTCAATCCTGAAAATTGTGGATGGTTATTGGATTGTTATTTGAAGCCTACTTGGTTTAAAGAGGAACCAACACCCTTACAAGTTAATGACATATTAAGTGAATCTAGAACCAGAGAAAATTATGAAGAATCGGAATTAGATTGTGATATTGGCACTTCTGATGATTCTGAATCTGAATAAGTGTTTTACATAAAAATTTTGTATTTTACTATTGAAAAATTTATGCATTAATAAAAAAAAATATTTATATTATTAGTGATATTTTATGTAACCTTTACCAGTATTTTATTCGCGCATGAAAGATAGGCTACATTTTCAACGGGAAAACTTATTTCATAATTATGTATTGCCATATTGTCATACCTTCATAATTATGTATATAAATGAATGCACTGTTAAAAATTTGACCTTTTTTCTGCACCTTCACTCTACCGCTTTTATAGAAAACGATTACTTCACCCTATTACGAAGCATTCTCACGGGTCAAAAGACAAATATTCTATGCAAGCAGGGAAGTGACGATGCAACAAAAGGGTCAAATTTTTTACAGTGTATGTGAGTGAATAAAAAATTGAAATCGTTGTTAATATTTACCCAATCGGAGCAATCTTTAAAAAGAACATGCTGCATATTTGTCTGTCAAATGGAATTGCGCACGCAACCCCTCTCTGTCACTCTCAACGGTCAAGCACAAAATTGAACATATTAAATCTAAGCAACCTTGGATTCAACACATTTTTTGAAAAGGCAACAAAATACGGTTGGATTGGGAATAAAATTAGCTTTTATTTGATGTGTAACTCGATTAAATAACAAATGAGGGTATATTAATTCCAGTTATTTACCTGTTTAAACCTGGCAACCCCAAGGTTTGCACCACTTGAGCACAGGCAACCTAGTACGGTTGGATTGGGAATAAAATAAGCCTTTATTTGATGTGTAACTCGATTAAATAACAAATGAGGGTATATTAACTCCAGTTACTTACCTGTTTAAACCTGGCAACCCCAAGGTTTGCACCACGTGAGCGCAGGCAACCTAGTACGATTGGATTGGGAATAAAATAAGCTTTTATTTGATGTGTAACTCGTTTAAATAACAAATGAGGGTATATTAACTCCAGTTACTTGCCTGTTTAAATCTAGCAACCACATGGTTGGCACCACTTGAGAGCAGGCAACCTAGTACGATTGCATTGGGAATAAAATAAGCTTTTATTTGATGTGTAACTCGATTAAATAACAAATGAGGGTATATTAACTCCAGTTACTTACCTGTTTAAACCTGGCAACCCCAAGGTTTGCACCACGTGAGCGCAGGCAACCTAGTACGGTTGGATTGGGAATAAAATAAGCTTTTATTTGATGTGTAACTCGATTAAATAACAAATGAGGGTATATTAACTCCAGTTACTTACCTGTTTAAACCTGGCAACCCCAAGGTTTGCACCACTTGAGCACAGGCAACCTAGTACGGTTGGATTGGGAATAAAATAAGCCTTTATTTGATGTGTAACTCGATTAAATAACAAATGAGGGTATATTAACTCCAGTTACTTACCTGTTTAAACCTGGCAACCCCAAGGTTTGCACCACGTGAGCGCAGGCAACCTAGTACGATTGGATTGGGAATAAAATAAGCTTTTATTTGATGTGTAACTCGTTTAAATAACAAATGAGGGTATATTAACTCCAGTTACTTGCCTGTTTAAATCTAGCAACCACATGGTTGGCACCACTTGAGAGCAGGCAACCTAGTACGATTGCATTGGGAATAAAATAAGCTTTTATTTGATGTGTAACTCGATTAAATAACAAATGAGGGTATATTAACTCCAGTTACTTACCTGTTTAAACCTGGCAACCCCAAGGTTTGCACCACGTGAGCGCAGGCAACCTAGTACGGTTGGATTGGGAATAAAATAAGCTTTTATTTGATGTGTAACTCGATTAAATAACAAATGAGGGTATATTAACTCCAGTTACTTACCTGTTTAAACCTGGCAACCCCAAGGTTTGCATCACTTGAGCGCAGGCAACCTAGTACGGTTGGATTGGGAATAAAATAAGCTTTTATTTGATGTGTAAGTCGATTAAATAACAAATGAGGGTATATTAACTCTAGTTACTTACCTGTTTAAACCTAGCAACCACATGGTTGGCGCCACTTGAGAGCAGACAACCTATTACGGTTGGATTGGTAATAAAATAAGCTTTTATTTGATCTGTAACTCGATTAAATAACAAATGAGGGTATAATAACTCCAGTTACTTGCCTGTTTAAACCTAGCAACCACATGGTTGGCGCCACTTGAGAGCAGGCAACCTAGTACGATTGGATTGGGAATAAAATAAGCTTTTATTTGATGTGTAACTCGATTAAATAACAAATGAGGGTATATTAACTCCAGTTACTTGCCTGTTTAAACCTAGCAACCACATGGTTGGCACCACTTGAGAGCAGGCAACCTAGTACGATTGGATTGGGAATAAAATAAGCTTCTATTTGATGTGTAACTCGATTAAATAACAAATGAGGGTATATTAACTCCAGTTACTTACCTGTTCAAACCTGGCAACCCCAAGGTTTGCACCACTTGAGCGCGGACAACCTAGTACGGTTGGATTGGGAATAAAATAAGCTTTTATTTGATGTGTAACTCGTTTAAATAACAAATGAGGGTATATTAACTCCAGTTACTTGCCTGTTTAAACCTAGCAACCACATGGTTGGCACCACTTGAGAGCAGGCAACCTAGTACGATTGGATTGGGAATAAAATAAGCTTTTATTTTATGTGAAACTCGATTAAATAACAAATGAGGGTATATATTTGTATTACCGGATCTCGTACTATCCGGATATCACTTTTTGAAAAGCAATATTCTTCGCTGTACCTAATCGGGAAATTTTCTGAAATTAAAAAAAGGTAAATTAAACTCCATGTTGTTAGTGACATTCAGAGCATCTTGAAGAGTAATCCTGCTATGCCACAACTCACAATTAACCAATGTCACACTCCAATCGTAACTGCCAATTTGGCATCTGATTTTGCAAGTAATTAAATCTAATTTGATTGTTATGAGGTCTTGCGAAATCAAATGTTTGTGGTACTTGAAAATGTTGTACATAATTTTGTGGAAATCGTTAAAAGCTTTTATAATTGTTATTTTGATAGTAATTCTTGTGAAATCTTGGCCTAACATTGTTTTGTGCTCCCTTTGGTTGAAAAAAATTCACACTTATTTGATTAAAATAACAATTTTGTGTCTGGTGATTGGACTTATTGCATATATGACAAACATTTTGTGTTATATGATTTATTTCCGCTTTGTTTTGTGCACTTTCGTTTTTGTCAATTTGTAAACCTTTTATTTGTTCTTTCAGCTGTTGTATCTCTGATTTTTGGTCTTGTGACATGCTAATAAGTGCCTCAAATAATTTATTTTCGCTTGTTTCCGTTAAATTATTTATTTCACCTGCACATTTACTGTTTAATGCACTTTCGATGTTTTTAGCTTTCTTTACCGCGTCTTCGAAATTTGTAGGTGGATATTTTTTTCAATTCGAAAGAAATGTCCGGTCTTAGCGCCTCAAGATATTTTGTTAATTTCATTGTCTCTAATAGTTCTTTAGCTCCATTCTTTTGTTCATGTCCTGATAAAGCGAGATATTTCTGTGCTTCTATATTGAACTTTTTTGTAAATTCCTCGATAGTTTGATTGGCTGTTTGTTTGGCATTTATAAATTGCAACTGAGCATCTGCAAAAGAACTTTCTTTTTGAAATTGTTTTATCGCATTTTGTTTAAAAGTTTTATAGTTTTGTGCTTTATGTAATTCAGTTGTGTTTCTCATAATTTCTCTTGCTTGCCTTTTAAATTTTTATTTCGCCAACACCAATTTTATATCATCGGGAAATTGTGCCTCCACAGCTAACTCCTCAAATTCTTCAAAAAATGTGTTATGTTTTGATCCGGTTTATCCTCAAAATTTTGTAATGAATTTATCAGAGTATACACTCCAATTGTGAATGTTTCCCTATCGGGAGAAGCCTGTCTTCCCTTTCTTCCTGTCATATTTATTTATCTATTTTGAAAATCTCTAACAGATTAATGTTTAATTGTTTTTCTTTAATTTTATTTATTTATTTATTTATGTACTATTCTCTCAAAATATATTTTTTTTATCTAGGTATCGAAATTACACTCACATGAAGGGAAAAGAGAAAAAGAAATATCTCAGAGAAATTTCAAAATCCCCCTAACTATTTTCTATATACACACAAAAAAAAAAAAGAAAATCACAAAATAAATTTTCAAAATACAGATATATATATATAAACAAATCTATAGTAACGAAGGTTTCTTAAATAATGTGATGTGAGCTAAACCAGTTCTCCTTTGTATATATTCATTTCATACGTATAATTATTAAAAAAAAATATTAATTTTTCTAGATATGCACAAAATCTCAATTTTGTTTTACACAATATAGGTAAGTGATGTTTGTTAGTAAAAGAAGAGAAAAAGAAAATAGGTAATTAAGGAGAAAAAATTCTAATACTGAATATATATTTATATTTATAATCAAATGCAGAAAAAAATTATATTTTGAATCCTAACTGAAAATTAAACACCTGGTATTAGCACCATTAAACTTTTAGTAATGTGGTGATGAAAATTACGCCACATTACAGGGTACGTGAAGGTTCGTGGTTAGTACATATAAATAACATAAAGATAATACCCCAATCTGCGTTGTGAGAGATTGATCTGGATATTACCAAACAAAAATTTTTAAACCTATCAATAATTTAAATAAAGTAAATTTTCAATAACACAGGATCGGCTTGTTTAACGTTTAAAATTTGCAAAGTAGGATTTTAAGAAGATACAAAGAGTATTAAAATAACTATCTTAAAAAAAATTTAAATTCAATAATCGAGAATTTGCATCTGGTAATTTACCTAAAGGGAAATAAGGAAAAGAAAATATGAAAGAAAACAAGGATACATATATATACACACAAATATTTATTTCAAAACAACAATTTTATGATTCATGACACAATAAGAAAATTACTACTTGAGAATATCAACTTCATGGTTGAAACACATTGAGCTCGTACTATTCTAAATATCAATTTGTAATTACAAGCACTATAAGAAAATACTATTCTAACATATCAATTTTCTGATAATGTTTTGTTTCTTTTTTTTATTACACATTATTATAAACTTACACACACACACACACACACACACAAAAAAAAAAAAAAAAAAAAAAAAAAAAAAAAAAAAAAAAAAAACAGCACAACTAAAAGGCATAGCCTAAGTTTTCATTAAATTTTTTTTTAATTCCTTACTAAAAATTTTAAATTAAAAATTAAATTTTAATATTGAAAATTCCCCCTTTTTTAAAATGAGCCAAAAGATTACTTAAAAAATAAGAACACCACATAGAAAGATTAAATCGCTCACCATATTTTTTCGAGGAATTGACAGCCGTTCATCAGAGCGGTCCATATGGAGAAGCAACCTGCAGCCTTTTTCACACAACACCATTTGAAGAAACATGAAGTTCATTATGATGCACGGAAGTATCCGCGTAAAAATAAACTGCGACATTAGCATACACCACCATTTGAAAAAACATGAAGTGCAGTATGATGCACAGAAGTGTCTATGTAAAAATATTCTGCAGCATTAGCATACACCGCCATTTGAAGAAACATGAAGTTCATTATGATGTCAGCAGAGCTGTCAGTATTTGATTCTAGACGTTCATTTTCGCTCACAGATTTTTTTGTTTATTAAAAAAACTTATCTTCTTCGCCTTCGAGTACGGCTTTCTCTTGCTTAGATGGGGTGAAGTCTTAAGCATCCGCGTCCGAGAGGTGATTTTTTCTTCGAAGGTACTTTTCTAGGGACGACCTACATGGTCAGAACCAAAATACCTTATTAAAATCGTAGATTTTTCTCTGAGAAAGCTCTTTTCTTTTTCTTTTTTTTCTCCTCCCAATACCTTTTTTTCTTTTCTTATTGGTTTCTTGTAATCGAGTTGAATGGGGGCTATCGCATTTTCGCTCCTCATTGGTTACCTTGTCCGGTGGGAGGGTCATCCCTTTTGACCACTAGGAAGACCTTTTTTGAATGTCTGTCTCTACCCACGGGTTGTAGGTCGGGGCCACCCCTCAAGAGTCATCACCTTTGGGGCGTTTTGGTTGTAAATTCTGTCATTGTTGGATGCTGCTCGTTATGTCAGGCTTGGAGACAGTCTCGTATTTTTACTTCCATTGTCATTGTCACTTTTATGGTGAGAAATTGAAACGCTACGTGTGTGTTCCTTTTAAAATCCATTCGTTATCTTACCGAACGTTATAAATTCATAAAGTTTACAGCTTTAATTAACGTTAAAAAATAGCTTTTATCTTTTCCTAAAACCTAAAATTATTATTACTACCTGAATGAATGAAACGAACGTAAAATGAACATTAATGAATAAAATAAATTTAAAACTTTACTTTAATTATTTTTTATTTTATTTCATACGTATATTTATATATATTTTCGTTTTAGTTGTGCTGAATCATTCTTTATATGTACATATTTATTTTAACGATGTCGTGACAATATGGTCACTACAGCTACAGAAAAAAAAATGATTCCTGGACTAGGGTTTAAGGATAGCTGAAGAAATATTTTAACGGAGCCTTAAGAATTCAAAAAACGTATATGAGGTTTAGAGTGTTGAGTAATTTAACCTACCACGCAAATCCCCCCCCCCGTTATGTGATTAGAAATTTAATATAGATAGTAATGAAGCGATTTTCTTTATAACTACATTTTTGAAACACTTTCTGTAGCAAAGACAGACATACCAGTAAAAAAAGCGCAAAGTGAGTTTTTGCGAGTTGTGTTACACTAATGCGGGCAAACGACGTTTATTTCTCTTGCAATATTTTATGTTTACTTATATACTTACGTACTTTCTTATACTACTAAAAGTTTTAAACGTACTGTGGTAAACACTGATATTTTAGTATAAAATTAAGAGTATTTAATATGCCTATCAGGACAAAATATGCATTTTGAAATGGCATTCATTGAGGACTGCTGGGAAAGAATATACGGTAGCGAATAATACTTTTTCGCGCAGCCAAAATTGCAATTACATGCAACATATTTCTTAAAATGAAATTCGTTGGTTCTTGAACGAATTTTGAAAGATTTTCAGTATCACATTCCTATTAGTAACTTATTTGTATTTTAAAGTACTCATTTTAAACGACAACTCTATGTTAATACACTCTCAAAAAAACTTCCGTCTTTTCACAGAAAATGCACTGGCAGCACTGCTGCCAGAAATTATCTGTATAATGACGATTTTCCGTTTATTTTTTTCTCCGTCAAAAGAGGAAAAATATCTGTCACCAGGGCCTGATTACTAACGGGGCACTCTCCCACCAGGAAAAAGAAAAAAAGAATTTTTCCTTATTCATGACAGTAATCTTGTATGAAAAGGGCGCTTAAAGAAGACGAAAATTTCTATAAATTTTTTCTGGTGAGAGAGTGCCCCGTTAGTAATCAGGCTCTGTCTGTCACTTGAAAAAAGTTTGGAAAAAATCAATGCGGAAGCGGTGGGGATCGAACTGACGACCCCAGCATTACCAGACCAACACTAATCCACGGCGCTACAGATGTTCATCGTGTTTATGCTTTAAAATAGTACCGTTCATTTCATGTGGGTGTGGGTTGGTGTATTTCGTTAAAAAGCTTTTAATTATGCTGTCAATCTCGGAAAGATTTCATCTTTAATAAAACTGTGGATGGGTTTCTTTTTTTTTTTTTTTTTTTTTTTTTTTTTTTTTTTTTTTACGTTTAGTATTAATATAGTATAAAAATGTGAATTTTAAATATACTACGTAGAATGTTAGAGAAAAAACATGGATGTTCTATTTGTGAGAATTTTTGAACGAATAAAGAAAGTAATTGTTATTTATTTTTAAATTCGAAAACATTTTTGTCTTTTAAAACTAAATTAGACATTTTAATCAATAGAATATTTTTGTTTTTCATTTTAAAAATAAATTCGAACTTATTACTAACAGACCCAATGCGCATGCGTGCTAGATATAAACAGAAACTTTTCCTCATTTTTCGACGCTCGGAATGAACTCACAGAACAAATACGTTTTCTGGGAGAACAGAAATTATTTGTGAAAAAATAACGATAACTTAGTGTATATTGACGAATTTTTCTGACAGTGTAGTAAGACAAGAGGTTTTAAAAATAAAACTTTCAAAAGATTATACTATGTTAAACTCAAAGCATGATTGTTGCCGACGCATTTTATTGGTTCTTTATATTTAGCATACGGAAAAATGCACTAGGTCTGAATGCTAGGGACAATTTTTTTCTAAAAAGAATTCACTTTTTCAATTATCTGCTAACTATTTTAAATACGGGGTCCTATTATAAATTTTCTTATTTCGTTTCGTAATGTTTAAAACGATTGTATCCTTCTTTTGAGTATAGGTGAGTACCAATAATTTATTACAGTTTTTACATTTTTAATTTTCTGAGATTCAATCAGCGGCAGAAAACTTTTAAAATATTATAGTGTGTAATTTCAAAAGATCACATTATATATACTATACACCTGCGACAGTCGCAATTTTTCTTTCAGCGCTCAGTCATAGCATTCAGGGAACAAGGAAATAACGATGGAAGTTTGCTGTGCCCTCACCATACCCTGTTCTTAGCCTTTACGCATAGCTGCCAACTTTTAGCTAATCTTCCGTAATACCTGGGTTAATTTGATCCAAGTTAACCTCATTTCGAACCAGAAAATTTATTTCATGAATCCTTATTCATTTTATTTCAGATTTCTTAATTGAACATATTTAATTTCATTTCTTTGAGAAAATTCTGGTTCGAAATTCATTAAACCAGGGTCAAATTAACGCACGTATTACGGAAGATTAATGCCCGGTTGGCAGATATGCTTACGAAAAATTGTATACCGTATCTTCAGGCCTACATCCCGCGGATCAAACTTTTATGTTCGGAAATAGAAACCTTATACTATAAATTACAGCTCATTAAATCGCAGTAAGTATTTGCATTCAATTATTAAGTAAAATTTCTGGGTCGAAACATATATGTCTGATAAGCAAATTACATCATTGAAATTACAGTATTTGATTTATAAAAAAAAAGCAAATGTTGTGTGCTATAGAGCCATATGGAATGTTATTGGTACCGTTAGGATTTTTTTTAATTACAGTACAAAAGTGTACTGCACAAATATTTTGCTCGAAAATCGATTGTCAAAAATATATTCAAAACGTAATCTTCAATTTACTAGCAATGTTTCTTTACTTTAAATAAAGTAAGTCACTCAGTGTAAAAATGTTGTTAAGTCGTGGTTCGCGGGATAACAGTTATGCACCCCCCCCCCCCCGCCAAAAAAAATACAATTTTGAATAAATAAGATATAATTCTGCCTTTGGTTATAAATAAATTAATTTCTTTTCAAATTTTATTTTTATAATGATAACAAATTTTAAATTTTGTGTTAACAATGCTTTTACCAACACAAAACGTCCGAGCATGCACCGATTTCAAGTGTATTTATTTTACTAATTTAAATGTGAACAAATTAAAAACAACCCGATGAAATATAGAATTCAAAAAATAGCATGATCAACTGAAAAATATCTTCATAGAATTTTCAATTTATAAAATTCATCAACAGTGTCAGATGTATTTTTAATTAAAAATATTTTTTATTTGTTCGCTATTTCAAAAAAAAAAAAAAAAAAAAAAAAAAAAAAAAAAAAAAGACTAAATAAAACAAATAAGAAGATGTTATTTTATTTCGCCGTAATTATTTTTTTCTTGTGAGGAGGAGAGGAATATTGTATATGTTACAAGTTTTTATGCTTTGTTTCATTAATCATCAATTCTTAAAGCGGGCATTATATCTTGTTTTATTTTTTTTATCCTTTTTGGAAACGAAAATAATGTCGAAATCTATTTCTTTCGAAACGTATTGCACTGAAAGAAAAATCAGAAATCTGGGCATTTGGGAAAGTTGTCACGGTGAACCGACCTAGTACATATTGATTTTTTCATGAAGATCATTATTTTCTTTAAAAGAGAAATGACATAAACAAATAATTATACTATTTCTCATGCGATTAATAATTATTTCAAATAAAATACCTTTGAATAGTGTAGGTTCATAGTACATAAAAATAATATCGATTAAGTGTGATTATTTCTTATTCGCGGCAAAATAAATTTAAAATTCTGTTAACAACGTTGAGGACGCTGATGCGCTTGTGGATCATTTATAAAAATATATTTAACCATTAAATCCTACAGGTAGCAAATGGTACCAGAAAAGATTTAACCGTTTTCTGCTTGAATACCAGTATTCTTGAACTGAAACATTATCATTATTTGATGACTTAAACTTTATGATAAAATGAAACAGAAATTGCTGTTTTTAAGAAACTGATGTGAAATACAAAATTTGTATTTTAGCCCTTTGAGTTCTGGTGAGAAAATTTCTTCAAAAATCCAAATGTCACATTGGCACCAGTATTTTGCAAAGGAAAAACTCGGTTTACGATATACACGAAAAAATGCATTAAACCTTTTTCAAAGCATTCTGGTCGAATATTCCGGTGCCAGTGCGACATTTTTAAATTAAAACTAAGTGGTAGAAAATTCTTCCATCAGAGCTCAAAGGGTTAAGGACGACAATAATTCGGGCTTTAATAGATTAAGAAACAATAAATGCTTCCCAGAAAGTTTGACTAATTACTTTTGGTGAATAAAATGATAGATAGTTCGTGAATAAAATAATAAAAATTGATATTAGAAATTTTGAAGTCAGAACTCAAAATTTGTAAATAAAAAATCCGAGAGGTGTGGTAATACTCCTGCTGCCAATAAATATATTAACCCTTTCAGGGGCAAAGAACTTCTATTCAAAAATGCAGAAATGTGTGATCGACACCAGAAATTATAAACATATTTATTTCAAAATAAGTAAAGGATTATTTCACGTACTAAATAAGAGGAAATTCTTTATGCCAGTATTCTGGTGAAAGTGTGGCATTTAGGACTAGAAATTAAGTGACCGAAAAATGAAACACCGCTCTTGAAGGGGTTGAGTTCAGAGAAGCGATCAGTTCTCTGTGAAACTTTTAACCCTTTCCGGCATACTGTGCCCGGTCTGGAATACTTAATTTTAATTCCAAACTTGCAAACGGCACCAATAATATTTTAGTAAAACTTTGCTTTTACAATAAAAGCTTAAACTAAGGAATTCAAAATATCTAAAAAATTCGTTTGCGAATTCCGGTGTCAGTCGATAATTTCTCAATTTACTAACAGTTATTGCCCGTGCCGGAAAGGGTTAAAGGCTCAAATTGAAGTATAAAGATTTGATTCAATTGACTCATTTTTTACCATTCATTGGTTTGTGTATTTTAAACGACGCCAAAAGAAATGGTTTGTGATTTGAAAAACCACAATAACATTTATAAACATTACAATTTCAAACAGCGCAGTGCAATATATCCTTTTCAGTATTAATTAAAACAATAAAGCATCCTAGATAAATTTTCAAATTTTTGCGGTTAGTCACAAGAGTAGTTTCAGTATCCCTGTGTTTTCTTGGTATTGATCTTTAACAGGGTTCCGTTTATTTTAGGATACTGTGTAGAGTAACTCACGGGTACGAGATAGACAAATACGAAAGCTTCCTAAACTAATTTGAAAAATAATTTTATCTAACATTTTAAAATTAGTGGCGGCAGTTTACCTAATTTTACTATGTCAAGTGAAATAAACAATTACTGTGTTTTCCGACGTACAATCCACGGGTCAAATAATTCTTTATCAACCCAGAAATTTTATAATTGAAACCAAATATTTGTGGAGATTAGAAAAAAAAGTTACAATATTTTTAAACATTTTTGGGGGGGAGGCGGTGTAAAAATGATTATTTGATCCACGAATTATACGTCGAAAATAACGTTACATGAAATTTTGAAATAAATAAATAAATAAACAACCAGTTGTAAATATGTTAACGCTATGTGGTTTTTAATTGGGTAGGGTTTGTTGAGCTCAAACCAATTGGTAGGCCTCCCCAGCTGGCTGAATCTGTGGTTTTTAATTTAATTTTCTTTTAGTTATCGTTTTATAGATTAAAAATAATCCTAAGTTTGACAGGTATGCATTTTTTCATGTCCGAATGATTCATTTGAATATTAATTTAAAGCTTTATGCATATTTATTTTCAGTTGCATGTAAATCCCTTACTGTCGAAATTATATTTGTTGTATATGTGCATACATATACGTATTTCGCTTGATTTATGATATGAAACATTGAATTAGCATGAACTAAATAGTAAAGATATTTCGTTGCGCAGTAAATTTCAAAATAAAATATTTATGATAAAACATATCGAAAATTTTCTGGTCGGTGGTGCTGTTTAGCACTAGAAGAGCCAAGAGCAATTAATTTGACTGCCACATATGTATGATACGATTTTAACCAGAAATTTCTTTAAAAAAAGAGTTAATCATATATATCACGCAAAAAAAAAAAAAAAAAAAAATCGATAGTTAAAATCTTTTAAATAAAAATTCTGATGTACATTTTCATTTTGAAATTTAATTGTGAAATATCCGGCGTTTCTAGTATTAAGCCTTTGAGCTCTAATGGTAGAATTTTCTACCACTTAGTTTTAATTCCGAAATGTCACACTGGCACCGGAATATTCAACCAGATTTATTTGAAAAAGGTTTAATACATTTTTTCGTGAATATGGAAAACCGATTTTTTTCTTTTCAAAATACTGGTGTCAATGTGACATTGAGAATTTTGAATAAATTTACTCACCAGAGCTCAAAGGGTTAAAGCGAATGTGGTGTATGATAGTGATCAGTATTCATAGTTATATCTCAAAGGCGTAATTTAAGTTAAGGTCGAAAGGGACGAATAATTGGTAGTATCGAGGATAGTTAACTACAAATAGAGGTCTCCCAAGAAATGATTATTTCTCAAAATATCATATCAAAGCTGCTAAGCACTATATATATTGATAGACAGCCTGGTCAAGGGAGACTTAGAGCAACGACTGCATCCGAAGACCATTTTCTGTCATTTTCGGCTCGAAGAAACCGCGGAGCGATTACAAGAGGTTTGGTTTTGGACCTTCAGGCTGTCACAGGAACTCTGATGATCCGTACTATTTAAACACCCACACTAGTTACACCACTGCGATTTCTTCAAGACAAAAACGACAGAAAACAGTGTTTGGATGCAGTTGTTAATATCAATCACCCTTTTTTAAGTTGTCTATCAAACTATCCAGTGTTTAAAATGCGGCTCAAAAATGTTAATATGACACTTTGAGGGATATTCAAATTTTGGGAGACCTTCATTTGTGTTTGAAATTTTTAGATTGATCCAAATTATTCGCCACTTTTTATTTTCATTTAAATGATGCCTTTGAGCTTTCACTAATAAATTCTGATCACTATCACACACCACATTCGTTTACACCTCATTCATTTTAAAGAATGCTACACACCACAATTAAACATACGCCTATTGCACACCACTTTGACAAACACCTAATTTGCATATTCACAACGCTAAATTATGCGCGAAAGTGCAATTTTGTATCCAATAGTATTTAATTATCATAAATAATTGAAGCATAAGGCATTGGTTGCAACATTAACTGAATGAGCATAATTTTGCACATTATCTATTAATTTTGATGACTAGTGTATAATTATTCATGATGAATTTCAGAATAATATATATAGATTTTTCCAAAATGTTTATACCTTTTTTATGGAAAGCTTTTTCTATGATACAATACAAAGTGCATGTTTTGTAACTTTTTAATTATCGATTAATGTTTCACTGTATTTCAAAAATACCATTTTTATGTTGTAGAGCAACGTTTTCCGTTGTAAAAAAATTTATTTTTTTTTACAAAATAATTCAAAATATCAGAAATGAACAACTATTTAAAAACATGACAATAGCTGATACAAAAACAAATGCTTCAAACTATAAATTAAGATTATATTCGAAATCGACAGATAATTAGATATAAAGGACATTCAGATTTTGAGAAAAGTACAATTAAATAAAATATCATTTTTTGTGTATTAAAATACTTGTTTCTTATGTTATACATTCATATTGTACATTCCTCATATTATACACGTTTTTTTCATATTATACGTATTGTATCTGTATAAAATGTGTTAATACAAAATGTTGAAAAACTGTGCTTCATGGAATGAAAAAAACTAATTTTTAGAATCACCATCCCAAAATCTTGTAAACCCACCATAAATTATTAAGAAAGGTTTTAGAAAGCCAAATTTTGCAGGCATGTGTTGGTGGACACGACAACAAACAGTTCAAAATATCCTGCCATGTAATGAAAATAATTCATATTTACTCAAACATATATACTCAAGATTAATTAACATCAGTTCCTGCATCAGCAGGCGCAAGGCATATAACATATCAAGCACAGCAATAAGCAACTTGTTCCAAATTCCAACAAAACTTGTATACAGGCTGAAATTTTGACTCTAAAAAAAATCTTGCTAAACGATTTTTTTAAAATACACAAATTCTTGAAATACGTCAAATAATAAAAGAAATATTGTTTATTCTGTACTTTTCATGGATGAATCTGTACCTTTTTTTTGTATTTTTTTGTAATTTGAATAAAATTTTCAAAATGT
Source organism: Maratus speculifer (assembly GCA_964019185.1). NCBI lineage: Eukaryota > Metazoa > Arthropoda > Arachnida > Araneae > Salticidae > Maratus > Maratus speculifer. Next base: position 268,698,288 of record OZ025293.1, on the reverse strand, counting down.
AAGGCCTTTGGTTTAATGTTTTTCTTCCTATTACTACTGTGTCTTATTTAACTCCAGTTATTTTATAGTCTGAAATTCTTAATATTTCAAACCATAAAAAAAAAAATTGTACTTAAGATAAGATATTAAATAGCCACTCTCCATGAAGGTGTTACATAAAGTATTTGTACCCTATATGGACAGGGCTCTCAATATGGACACCCCTAATATTTTTAACCCTATCCGGCACACTGTGCCCGGTCTGGGATACCTAATTTTAATTCCAAACTTACAAACGGCACCAATAATATTTTAGTAAAATTTTGCTTTTACAATAAAAGCTTAAATTAAGGAATTCAAAATATCTAAAAGTATCCTTTGTGAATTCTGGTGTCAGTCGATAACTTCTAATTTTATTAACAGATTTTGCCCGTGCCGGAAAGGGTTAATAATTTTGATCGCGAGATGGCTAAACATTTTCCCGAAGAAAAGCAGTTGAAAAGATAATTAAGTCTGGAAAGTGTAAAAATGCGCGCTGTTCGCCATTTAGGAGGAAACTTGTTATTTCGAGATGTGCTGATCTTAATTACTCGTAGGCTTAAATTCTTATTAGATATGGTAAAATTACATTAAATGTTGAAAAGTGGAGTATTTTAGAAAGCTAATAAAACATATTTTCGATTGCTATTGCATATTTTGCTTAAAATAAATTTCCTTATTCATTTGGTACAAGATTTAGTAAAACTACGCCCGGTTCCCAAATGGACAGCTTATGTCCTCATCGACTACAACTGTAAGAAAGAAGAAAATTCAACGTTGCCAAGCAATAACTTGAAAAGTCATCAAAGTGGTAAAATCTTTTTTCAACAAGATGCTATTTGAACAATCCCCCCAAAACCTTCCTCCAAAAAACCCTTGCAGAAAAATAAAAAGAAGTCCCCCCCCCCCCAGTAGAATATCTGTTGGCGAAATCGTAGGTACCAATGGTATGACTTCCTCAACAAAGGAGAGCTGGTACTGCTTCTTTTGCAGTATTGATGCTTTTTCAAACATGCGTCCATGCATCACATGTGGCAGATATGTTCATGAAGATTATGTGGAACTTAATGCCCATGGTGAAAAAGTTTCTATTTGTCCATGCTGTGAGGACTGCGTAATAACAGATGTAAATTCGCAGATGCAATTCGCAATAAAACTAAGCAAAACCAACAATATTACTTCATAATATTTACTAGCAACTAAGGGGCTTTGCATGGGTCTTCGAATGGTAAAAACTGAGAGTGCCCCCCTCCCTTTTTTTAAATGCATGTTCTGAATATATTACTGTTCCCCCTCCTTCTCGGAATACTTTAAGATACATTTTTTTATTCCCTCTCCTCTAAAATCCTTTGGAAAAGTGGCTCTTCCATACACACTTTGTGGAAAGTCAATAAGGAAATGCCTGTCCATAATAGGGACAGGTAGTTCCTTATATGGACACTTGTAAACATTTTTTTTGTTTTTATCATTTAAATTAAACCAGAATAATTACAAGGTCGCTAATTTTAATAATGATAGTCAATAGTCCAAGGATAGTGGTCACATATTTTTGGAGTCCTATGACTTGTATATGGGGGTGAAAAAAACACATTTTCCTTAAATGGCCATATTGGGTACAGGTACCTTATAATTAAACTAAATATCTGGCTCAAGTCCGGCAAAACTAAAAATTTTCAGAAAATATTAAAATCGAGTACGAAAACAATTAAGGAAGAAAATTTAGGTGAGTAAATAATGAATCACCCTACAACCTATATCTTATCGAATAAAAAAAATATTGATACTCGACTCACATTTTATCATTTCTACGGAATAAGTAAATTGTTTTGTATGTTTTAAAATCTATAAAATGTTTTATAAGAAAATTTAAATTGTCCAACATTGTGCCTTATAAGACATGTTTCACATTTTAAAAGTTTTAGCTTTTTTTATTGAATTATATTTTATACTTTTAAGATCTCTATTTTTATTTTTGCTTCGGGTATAAATTGAATGTACATTGCAAATTTTTTAACGAAACGATGCTTAATCATAGCGAATCCTTGTGTATAACTTTTTTTTTCCTTTTGTGTGTGCGTGATACCCCTTCTTTTTTTTTGTGACTGTTGCATTAGATTTGCGTTTGGCGGTTGGCAGTGAAATTTATTTGATGATAAATAACTATTTTCTGAGTACTTTGATTCAAAGACAACCCCCACCACTGAAAAATAATGCATGCAGTGTTATATGTATACAAAGCATATCACAAAATTTTAATTACACCCAAGTACCGTAATTTTCTGCGCATATGCCTCGGCTTAGTAAAGCGATTTTTAAACCAGACATTTTATTTAAAAAATAAATCAAATACGTGCTAAGCAGGAGTAAATCACATTTTATTTAAAATTAATACCTTTTATTTTTTTTTCTTTAAAAATAATACCTTAATGCTCCTTCGCATCACCTAAAAAAATCTTTTATACACGCTTTGAGAGAATCTGCAAGAGAAATATACTACGAAATGAATTTTTTTAAAAATAGTGATGCGAAAACAATCTAAAAATATTAGCTTGTAACTGAAAGTTTGCAATACTCCCACGTACATATGTGTGTTTTTGTGAAAATTCAGATTTGGTGTAATTTTTAACATATAGACGAACCCTATTTCAAACAATACATTTCTATTCCTAAAATAGATACAATCCCTTCTCGAATGGTGTATCTGAAATCTCTATGCAATAATATTATTTAATTTAGAATGGGATTCTTTTTTTTTTAACCTACAGTATTTAGTATTGCTTTGGATACATTTTGTATTGTTTAATTTATCAGTAGTTCTATTTAAGCATTTTAAAAAAGCACTGGTTTAACCCTTTCCGACACGGGCAAATTCTGTTAGTAAAATGACATATTGTCGACTGTCACCAGAATTTACAAACGACTTTTTTATGAATCAAGAATCCCTTAATTTAAGTCTTCATTGTAAAAGAAAATTTTTATTAACATGTTATTGGTATCGGTTGCAAGTTTGGAATTCAAATTAGGTATCCCGGACTGGGCACAGTGGGCCGGACAAGTTAAAATATACGCTCTATTTTTTTTAAAAAAAAAGGAGTACACAAAATTTTCAGTTTTAATAAATATTTATTGATGTAACGATTTAATTTCTAGGTAAGTTACCTGAAATTTCTTGACTTGTGTACAATCTGCAGTAATAACATAGATATACAAAAAAAATATTTATTACATTCAGTTAACTACCTTTAATAATATACTTAGAAAAGTTCTACTTTTATGTTTATCTTCTTAAGATATATCAGGATTAAAATGCTTAATTCACTACTTAAAAATAAAGATAAAATTATTAAGAAAACCGAAAGCTATTTCGTACGACAATGTATTTCCCTGGTAAAAAGAAATATAAATGAAAATAAATGAAAAACTTCCTGAGATTCTATGAACAAGATAAAATTATAGAAGACAGAGATAAAAGAAAAATTAAGCTCTGCATTTTTTTTCTTTTCTTAATTTCTTCATTGTGTTTTTTGAATTAAAAGGCGATTTTATTTTTTTAGAGACGGAAGATCGATATTGTCATTATTTATTCTAAAGGAGACTTGTCACCGATTCTTTGAATTTTGTGTTCCCTTATAAATAGTGTGTTAACCATTTATAGAAGCAGAACATAGGAAAAAGTTAATTATTCCTAAAACCACTTTGAATGCAATATCTTTTTGGTTTATTTCTACAGAATAGGGGGTATATAATATACATTTAAAAAATATAGTCACAATATCTTTTTTATTTCAAGGGGGGGGGGATCTCTAACAGCAGTGTTCGGACAGAGTCTGTTATTTTCCAGGTGAAGTATTTTTGGGTTTTGTACTTAAAAAGTGAAAACAGAATCATTATAAGATCACTCCCGTGTCTTTCTATCTATCGTAGCTATGTTCCTCGTAAACTATGGAACGTCGAAAGCTCAAATTGGGGGAAGTAATAAAGGCTATTGATCCTCATATTTACAGATTTTTAAACATTCACAAGCATATTTAGGGAAAATGTAGAGGGGCTAATTAAGTTACTTGAAAAAAGTCTTTCTTTGTATATCGTGAGGGGCATCGTGTGAATGCTTTTGTGACGCTGAACTCAAAAACATATTTCTTTTAATTTTAGGTATTATATTTTTAAAGATATTGTCAAAAATGTTGAGCAAAAGTATGTCCCCCCATCTATTTCTGAATTTACAGAAACTAAAATTATAATAAAAAATATCGGTATTACACATTAATATAAATCTTGCAGAAAAACTATTGCGATAATTCTAGGTCACATAGTTTTTGAGAAAAGACCATTTTCCTCATATTATACCTTGATCCATTACATTGTTACATACAAATTTCGATTTACCGGCATTCAGCAAAGATGTTAAGGAGCACTGGAAGTACCTATCGTTACAAGATTATAAAAGCATTTTGATAATAATTTTCGAAAACTAGACGAGAATCTCTTAAAGATACGAATGGTTTTGGCATAAATAATGACATGAATGGCGTACTCTACGTACCATCGACTTCAAAAGCCTAGATAACAAATTTAAATGATTTACTTGTGTAATGCAATACTAACAATAAAAGTCAATTTGTTTAAAACAGACTAATTAAAACAAACACCCTAACGTCCAAATTATTTTCTTCATTTCCTTTTAAAAGAAGGGAATTTTTACGTTCATTTTTCAGCGATGCTACCTTCTGAAAAAGAGTATCACAGCTGCCAACTATTTCAATTTTTTGACCAGGAAAAAATTAATAGAAAATTTTGGCTTATTTAATTGGCAGATTACGGCAATTTATAATGGTAAAATTTTCTATAAAAATTTTCCGGGCCAAAAATAAACGAAAGATGTTGGCGGATATGGAGTACATATTTATCTCCGTATTTACTGGCATCTACACTGTCTTGCCGCCAAGACTATTGATCTAAAAGTATGCACTGGGCGTTTATGAGTTAATCCCTAGTTGCCAGAATTATGATTTTTTGGATACTAGTAAAATCTTACAAAAATATTCGTTTTCTCTAATTGCATAAATTGTGCGATTATTCAAAGCAAGTTTTTCTGCAGAAAACATTGGTGGGAGAAAATATTGTTATGGAGGTTGGTCACTATGTTTAATCAGATAAATGGGTTTCACGACCAGTTAGCATCGAGTGGATCTCACAATGCATATATGTATTTATAAGAGTTAATTAATAGTAAAATGGTCAGTATAAATCCTTTTGACTACTATCATATGAATATATTTCGGTTCAAACAAGAACTTGTAAGTACCCGAAAAAGATACAAAAAAGAAAAATGTTAAACAAAAAATTTAAACAATTTTAAATCAAAAATCTGGTGTGAAATTTTTTTATAAAACTTGACAAAAATTTCTAGCTTTTCTAGTGTTAAAACCCATTTGTAAAAAAAGTGGCACGGGCTATAGCGGTGTTGCAAATTTACGATTTACTTTCAAAGTGCGCTTAGCACAATGCCAAGTTTGAATTTTAAACAAGAATTTTATTTTAGTCACATAGTACAATAAAGAATACTGCCCAGTTAAACTGATGGCATTGAGCTCACAGGCTACAAATACTAATTGTACATTAAAGCCTTATATTTTCAAGGGTTGATTCCGTTCGAAAAAAAATTAAGAAGGGGAAACAGCTCTCCCCTTTTCTCTTTTTTTATACTTAATCATTGAACCTCCTATACTATCAAAGACATGCTTTATCATATAAAAAATCTATATCCAAAATTCAGAGCAAATGAGATAATTCTTAATAAAAACCCATTTAGCATTTATATAATTTAAAAGAAGTTATCCCCCTCTTTTATACTTAACCATTAAACTTCCAAAACTATTCAGAGATTTGAACGAAATCTGAAAATTCTGCTTGAAAAACCTATTTGTATAAATTAAGGGGGGGGGGCATTAGAACCCCTGTTCCCCCTATTTATACTTATTCAATGAACACCTAATAACAGTCACGGAATCGCCTCATCAGAATGATCCTAATCTAAATTTTGAACGAAAACTTGATTCTGCATGAAAATCCCATTTATATCAACTAAGGGGAGGGGCATGAGCCCCCCGTTCCCCCTCTTATACATATCGAATGGACTCCAAAAACTAATCAGGGAAGCGCCTTGTCAGGATATACCTACATACAAAATTTCAAGTTGATCGGATATTTTTATCATGCGTTATCGCGTTACGCACGAACGCACGTACGAACGTACATACAGAACGGACGGGCACATAAGCTCTCAGGCTATGATAGCCTGTGAGCTAAAAAACACTTTTGTTTTTTTTCTCTACGTTGAATTAAGAAATACCAAATGAAGTTTAAATATGTACTATTTTAATTTTCAGTGCTGAATTAAGTTCATAAACAAAACTACAAGTTAAAAAACAGAAGACAGATTGTAATAAGATTTGAAAAAGAGTTATAGAGAATATTAATATATGATATCATTTAACCTTCATATCTCTTTTAATTTTTATTATATGGGTGATTCTCCGATAAGTGGGTAATTTCTGTCCCTTAGGGTTACATGCTGTTTTTTGTCATTCATATAGTTGTTTTTTAGCATAAAATGTATTTTGTAATATATTTCTACTATTTCAAAAAGTATTTTCGAGACAATAACTGTAAATTTTACTGCAATATTATTTTAAACATTCAATTTTTTACTTCTGTCCCTTGTCCCTCACCTCATGTACTGATCTTCCGGACCAATTTTAAGTGTAATGACAGACTATTTTTAACAATATTACCACCAAAAATGAAATCTATACTCCAAAGTACATAATAAAATATTTTTATTGTAAATTAAAAACAGTTTTCCATTTGTTCTGATTCAGATAAACGCTCTCCCCTAGTTTTAACGCCACTGCTGTTCCTTTGTATAAAACATCGAAAATGACCACCAGGTCCCCAGATAAAACTTGGTGAACAGGTGCATTTAGTAGAAGGAGCAATCTTAATTGCCCAGAAAAACACATGGCACAATTCTAAGGACTTCAATAATAGTTACTTGCTACAAAATGGATAGAAAGATAAGAATATGTTTATTACTTGTCACTACTGTCCCCTACTTAAACTGTCCTTGTTATTGTTTTTATTTATTTATTATTTTGTCATGATATAAAATACTTTTGCATAGTACAAAATATCATATTGCAGTCTTACTAAGCCTAACTTACTATGCACACAGAAGCAATTTTCTTAATTTTGTCACTACTATCCCTGTCACTTCTGATCCCTTTCAAATTATTTATTTGAGGATTCAATCTCCGAAGCAGATATTAATGCAATATATGACTTGAAGACAAAAGATACAGTGATACCATCTATTCCAAATCTATTAATGTAAATTTTACTAAAATCCTGGTTTATAAAGTAAACAACTATCTTGGGGACAGTAGTGACATTGATTACCAAATTATTGGGTCCTTTGGAAAGTTTTTTCCGTTTGGGAAAATCAATTCCCACCGGAAAATTTTGTTCATTAATATGTAAGTATTAGATATCGGAAACAATATCTAATAATTAAATAACAGAATTTTCCGGTGCGAATTGAATTTCCCTAACGAAAAGTACTTTCCGAACAATCCAATAATTTATAAAATAATTTTTACAAAAATATATAAAGCTTAAAGTTATGCCGGAGTGTTGTTTATTACTCAGTAGCATATGCCGTATCTAATTATTAAAAAATACTGCTTAAAATTTGATTTTTATTTTTCACCAAGTCAGTGAGTGAAATTACCCACTTATTGGAGAATCACCCATATAGACATTTGTACCTTTTTAGTATATACAGCTATATGAAACCCTACTTTGTATAGTTTTTACGTAGTCTTATTATTTTTTTAGTGAAAATTTATTTCAATAATATATTTCAATTAATAATTCTTATATTTATTGTACGGAATCCTCTGAGAACGAGTAATACTCGCACTTGAAAATTTATTTAATTTTAGAAACTTTTTTTCCATTTTTTTTAATTCCGAAAAAAATTGACACAAATATATTTTAACATTTAGTTTTTATAAAACAAAGGATTACACTAAACCATTGTTTTTTCATATTTGCTAACATTTTGAAGTGTTTAACTAAAAATATAATGTAATGTTGGTAGTAAGATAACCTAATGAAAGCAGCAAACTCATACATATATGCACATATAAACAGATAAATTGGTTAACTCATTTTGATATGTTGTAATATTTTATTTATTATTTTAACTTGCAAATTATTTTTTTAATTTTTGAAATATTTTTTAAATTTTCTTTTAATTTTTAACTTTAAATTATTTTATATATTTTTTTAATTTTAAAATTTTTTGTAATTGTTTTTCTTTTTTTTAAAATTTGAAAACTTTTGTCACAAAATTTTTTAAACTGTTAAGAAACGGTTTGAAATTTCTGACAGAATCTTAAACATGCATTCTTTTTAAATAGCTTTGTAAGTTAAAAAAAAATTTAACCTGGTGATTTTAGGAAAATTATTGAAACTAATTTCTAGAGCCACAAAACACTGAAAAAAATAAATAAACAGTATTTGCACGTTTAATAATGCAATATTTAATGCATGCATTTTAAATTAAACTGGTTCTGAATATAAAACTAAATGAGTTTTAAATTAAAGAAATAACTATTTGTAAGTTAAATAATTGGAGTGAATTCGACCAAGAGAATATTAGAAGCTTATCATCTGCGCTCGATAAACAAAAAATCTTAAAATTGAATACTATATTCATAGATGCCAACATCTCTTAATTATTCCGGAATCTGATCCAAGATGAATATGCTTTCAACCGGAAATTTTATTTAACCAAAAATTTCATAATGAAATGGAAAATGTACATCACAGAAGGAACACATATTTTCTTTTATATTCGTTCCGGTTTCAGAATGAAAATTTTGGATCAGACTCCGGAATAATTAAGAGATGTTGACATTTATGTATATTTATAATTAAATTCTACATATATTCTAAACTTTCGTAAACATTGTATTTTCATCGGTAATACAGCCTTGTATATGAATCTTTATAATATTGGCATATCAGGAATTGAATAAAAAATAAGGCTACAAAATTCTATCTTTACATATATTAACTAATTTTATGCGTTTTTAATACATTAAAAAACTAGGCGCGACTGAGTTTTAACCCCCTTCTTGGCGCGCTTCCAAAATATCGCCACATTGGCGCGCTTTTGCGTTTTATGCACCGGAGCGGGATTCAAGTCCAGGAGTCACTACGCAAAAGACATACCTTCTTTTAAAAACAAAACCAGCCTTTTTTTAAATAAAAAAGAAATCAATAATAGATTTTCTAAAGAAATATACTAAGCTTTGAAGTCAAATAATGTTTTTCTTTTATATATAATATGAAACTAAATAACATTAAGATTCAAAACATCTAAAGTACTAAAGAAAGGCCTAAAACACTTACTTTTAAATACAAAGCACGGTCTCTGCATTCAAAAAACAATAGAAATGTAAAAAATACTTCCTTTTAAATACAAAACAAAGGTTTCTAATTTAAAAAAATCACTCGTATATTGCCCCCAAAAAATTTACTCATTCGATGTTACACTCTTCGAAATCCAACGGCCTCTAATGCGACACAAATTTCAAGGCACGAGATTTCAAACTTTTAAATGTTTCTCCTCTCTCGTCCAATGAAAACTAGAAAAGAAAGAATGAACGGAGTATGCGCAAGCCGAGGAGCGGAATCTCTCCGAGGGTTGCCAAGAAAACCAGCACTTAAACGGAAAAGAAAGCAAGGCATGGCGCAGTCATCGCGCGTAAAAAAAAAACGACGATAAGAAGTGGGTTAAAACTCAGTTTACCCAAATTTGTATTAACTGGCGACTTCAGAGGAACTATACATTTTATAGTAAGCTATACTCATAAAAATAATCTAGAAAGTAACATGTTATATACGATGTAAAACTATGCTTTTTGTACAATAATTACAGTAATCCCTTAATATTTGCGAGTGTTAAGTTCCGCGAATGTCAAAACTGCGACCCCAAAAATGTAATGGACTGTATTGGTACACATGTTAATATTTAACGCTTTGCACTCGAAAGGTGATTTTCACTGACCACTAGTGTTCCACGTACGTGGGTGTTCCAAATGTTCCGGGCACCAGTATTTTTAAGTAGAAATCTTATTTAGTGATAGAAGACAAATATTTACGGCGATCTAAATAGTTATATGAGTTTCTTAAAAAAATCAGGGTCGAAAAAAAATTATTTGATCTGCGGCTCATACACCAGAAATTACGGTAATTCACGTCAACTTATCTAATGGTCGAAAAATTTGCCAAATATAGTGTAAGATATTTGTGGTGTCCAAAGCATTTGGCATGTCAATTTACTAGGGACACCTAACACATAGCAGCCAACTTTTACGCATTTTTCCTACCACAAAAATTTTATAGCAAATATTGTCTTATTAAAGCGTCGAAATCTTAAGATTAAAGAAATGAAAAATCTCTGTACAAATTTAATGGTAGCGAAAATACGTAAAAATTGGCAGCTATGCCTTACATCGCCAGTGGTCAGAGAGAGTCATCTCTCGGGTACAAAGAGTTAATGGTGTTTCGTTTTAAAAGTTTCATTCTCCGACGCAAAGCATAATAGACCGCAAAATACAGCTATGGTACTGCTAAAAGGAGAATGCTGCCATTTATCCTGAGTTGGACATTGACCGTACATAAAATGCAAGACTGTGCGGTTGATCTGCAGTCATTTATCTGGGTTCTCGGCTGTTTGCAGGTTGCTCAATCGTGGAAGGTCTCTGGAGGATATCAAAATCGAAGAACTTGATTGCTCAAAGTTAATAGGGGGAGAGTTCCATGTAACAGTGATGCATTAGATGAGATGATCAGATAATTCATAAAACAGCCAGATAACCATCCGTTGCCACGTATGATGTTCCAAAAATTTGAGTCTTTAAGTGACTGTAACATTTAAAATTCAATAAAGTTTTTTTTTAAGTCCAATTAATTTTTTCTTTTGGTCTAACTGAACTTTGAAATTCTAAATAAAATTGATTTAGAAAATCCGCACTAAAAATTTAGAAAATAAATAATAGATTACCCCCCCCCCCAAAAAAAAAACGCTTTTATAGCAGGTCGAACTAAAAAGTTTAGAATAATTATAAATTATTGAGAAGTTATCCAACAGTGATAAAAAGGCCGTGTAAAAATTAATTCAAGAAACGTTGGATGCTCATTATAAGTTGTTAACGATATATTTATTAGTAGCTATTTCTAAATCTTGACTTAATATAAAACATAACGAAGCACAACACGTTTTTTGTATTAATTTTTACATCGCCTTTCTATCACTGTTGGATAACTTATCAATAATAAAAAAATATTCTAAACTTTTTAGTTCGTCCTGCCATAAATCGTGTTTTTTGGTTTTTAAACTATTATTTTTATCTTTTTATCTTTATCTTTTTTGCTTCCTTTCTTTCTTTCATACTTGTTTTTATACTCTATTAAGGATATTCTTCCCAAATTTTTTGCTTACTCGTACTCCATTTTTAGGCTTTTCATTCTGGAGTATTGTCATTTCATATAAACAGTTCCTCTTCCTTCCCTGCTCTCTGCTTGCTAAAACAACATGCCTTTTTTAACTTGATAATCTTCTTATCATAAATTTTTAAAAAATCGATACAAATTTCATTGCCATTTCTAACATTTGTGCAATTTTATTAACGTTTTTGTGATTTCTGCCATTACCGATAATATTTTCTTGTACCCTCAGCAGCCCCACCAAATACGTCCAGAGATAAGCGCAGGGCACCCAAATGGTCCGCGATCTGAACATCAGTAATTTTTAACAGAAAATTTCATGATAGGTTTCTAAAGAATTTGCGCTAGAATGAACATCCAAGGTTGGTTTATCGGCAATTTGCTAGAAAAATGTGTAAAGAAAATTTCTCTAAGAAAATTCTGATGTTCAGTTGGCGGACCATTTGGGAGCCCTGTAAGCGTACTCCATGTTGGGAATCGCTGCATTAAAAAATGACACGAGTGAGAGGCCAAGCTTAATCATATTAATGTTACTCTAATATTTTATAAGCATTCATTTTGTGTAACTAAATTTTATCCGAGTGTTTATATTTAACTAATTATTTGATAAAACAATGCAAGAGCTTCAGATAAGTTAGAAGTGTAAGTTTTTTTACTCTCCGAAAATTTGTACTTTTTAGCTAAAAAACCCCCACGTTCGCTGACAACTATGAGAATACGGGTAGTTGGTAAACTGGGTTTCTTTGACAGCTACGAGATAACTCTTTTGTGATATCCTTATCTAAATAGCCGATTACGAGAAGTGCAGTAGAAAACACATGCATTGTTTGGCACACATAAAGAGACCAAATAATGCACTTGGAGTACGGAAATGGATCATTTATTTCTTAAAACCTATATATCATAACTAAATGTTTACAACAGAAAACCGTATCTTTTTACGATATGTTCAGCAAAATACTATGAATAAAAGTTATTTGTTTAATGTTATGTTGAAACAAAATCATGTATGATAAGTTTTAAAACAATTTTCCACGCAAAGTGCTGGTTTTTCAATGGCTACAATCTAAAAGCATAATATCGGAGATATTACTTTGGCACCTGTGAACAGATGCACAATCTCAGCATTGGCAGCGAACGTGTTAAATTTAAAAGTACTCGAGCAATTTCGATATCTGTTTAGAGATAAAATATAAACATAATTTCAAGTGTGGCAGACAGTTAAAAAATAATAATTAGTTTCAGAAGCAAACATTTTTGAAAATAGAAAATTTCTTAAAAATTTGCATAAGTCTATAATAAAAAAATTTAATTGCAGAAAAAAATGTATCGCACTTAAGAATTGAGCACAATCCAGAAAATATGAATTCCATATTTCATCTGAAATATTATTTAATATATACTTTCAAATGTCTCTCATTTAAACATCGCCAATTTTAATTAGTTTTTGGGTAAACTGAGTTTTAACCCACTTCTTATCGTCGTTTTTTTTTACGCGCGATGACTGCGCCATGCCTTGCTTTCTTTTCCGTTTAAGTGCTGGTTTTCTTGGCAACCCTCGGAGAGATTCCGCTCCTCGGCTTGCGCATACTCCGTTCATTCTTTCTTTTCTAGTTTTCATTGGACGAGAGAGGAGAAACATTTAAAAGTTTGAAATCTCGCGCCTTGAAATTTGTGTCGCATTAGAGGCCGTTGGATTTCGAAGAGTGTAACATCGAATGAGTAAATTTTTTGGGGGCAATATACGAGTGATTTTTTTAAATTAGAAACCTTTGTTTTGTATTTAAAAGGAAGTATTTTTTACATTTCTATTGTTTTTTGAATGCAGAGACCGTGCTTTGTATTTAAAAGTAAGTGTTTTAGGCCTTTCTTTAGTACTTTAGATGTTTTGAATCTTAATGTTATTTAGTTTCATATTATATATAAAAGAAAAACATTATTTGACTTCAAAGCTTAGTATATTTCTTTAGAAAATCTATTATTGATTTCTTTTTTATTTAAAAAAAGGCTGGTTTTGTTTTTAAAAGAAGGTATGTCTTTTGCGTAGTGACTCCTGGACTTGAATCCCGCTCCGGTGCATAAAACGCAAAAGCGCGCCAATGTGGCGATATTTTGGAAGCGCGCCAAGAAGGGGGTTAAAACTCAGTCGCGCCACAAATTTTATTATTCCTACCAATACCCATTGAAGTCTACTACTTAAGTTTCCTATCTTAAACGGGAGAGATAACATAAATTAAGATCATATATAAATAGCACAGGGGGATAAACTACAGGAAAATGTCTCATTTTTTTTCTAAATTAACTTTTTCTTTTTCTTTTTAACACGCTTTAATTAGCTTCACCTGTATATATGTAATGGAATCTTTGAACATTATTTTCACCCACTTTAAAACATCATATTAAATTGAAACATTGCACACTTATTAAAAACTGATGACAATTCAACAGTTTAAAAAGTTGCCGCTTAAAATGATCAAAACAAAAAACGCTGGATTAGCATATGAAAAGCAATTTGGAAAATTAGCAGTCAGCTGGAATCCTAAATACAGGACAATCACTGAAATACACATGAAAAATCCTGAAAGTGCTATTTATACGAGGGACTGAAAATTTTCGTGAGAGGAAAAGTGATGTTAAGCTCGATTTTTGGCGTTGCAAAACGATACAGACATACTCACAGCTGCCAACTCTTCCGGTTTTTTGACCCGGAAAAAATTAATAGAAATTTTTGCTTGTTTAATCGGCAGATTACGGCAATTTGAAATGCTAAGATTTTCTATAAAATTTTTCCGGGCCAAAAAAGCGGAAGATGTTGGCAGCTATACCGTAATTTCGGGCGTATAATCCGCGGATCAAACAATCAGTTTTCGACCCAGAAAAGTTTTAGAAAGAAATAAAATTTATTAGATCACCGTAAATATTTGTCTTCCGTCGTTAAATAAGATTTCTGGGTCAAAAAAGAATTGTTTGATACGAGGATTATACGCCGGAAATTACAGTACATACTGTCAGTCCGTATCGTTTTTGGTTCAGATGGCTTACATGTAATAAAACCAATATCGATACAGTTTCCAGCAAAAGACGCTTAATTCACATATGCACATTCATTTAGCGATCAGCGCCAATTCTGATTCATGATTGGCTGTTTAGTCTTCCGTTGAGAATTTCTACTGCCTTTAAATATACCAATATCTGAACTAAAAAAGGATAAAAGATAGTTATGCAAAGACTTAATTTCTAATTAAGATATAAATTTTAATTTACAGCAGCGCTGAACTTTGGCTACAATTTCATAAAAATTTTCGTTCTACGTGAAGGCGTATTGTTATTTGCTATAACAGAAATGAATTATGGCTATCAAAACGTGGATCTTACAGTGTAATGGTTAGTGTGTCTTTCTAGTGAACCCGAGACTGGGGGTTGTGTCCTCGCTTTAGACTTTTTGAGAATTTTATTTCTATTTTTATTGATTTATTTTCAATTATTCTAAAAGTTTCTTAAAATCGATTCTTGTTAATAAAATGTACTTTTTAATATTTTTTATTTATTTATATATTTATTTATTTTTTTTTTTTTTTTTTTTGATCTATTATCGGTTAATAAAAAAATATTTTTGAATAAATTTCTGTTACATAAATTAGTTCTTAATTTTATTTATTTAAACAACTTTTTTTAATTTATTTACTAACAGCTAATAATACGAGTCCAATTCGGAAAGTAACCTCCGTTTATGAATTTAAAAAAAACTAATCAAAGGAAACAAGTTTTATTACTTACGTATGAAAGACACGTTCTTCAGCTACTTCTCAACATAATTGCCGTATTAAAACAATTATCATAACGGTAAATCAGCTTTGAAATTCCATCGTCACAGACTTCTGCCACCGGCCTATTCAACTGCTGTTATTTTTAAATTCAACTCGCATCACTCTTTCAATCCAAAGAATTTTAAAACATTCTTTTATTCATATTGACAAACTTCGAATTGCTCTCGTAATATTTTAATTGACCCACTATTTTTTAAAACATATTTGGTAGTACTTTTATCAGGAAATTATATAGAAAAATATGTTAAAATTCTTTGGATTGAAAGAGTGGTGCGAGTTGAATTTTTAAAATAATCGCAGTTCAATAGGCGAGCGGCAGAAGTCTGTGACGATGGAATTTCAAAGCTGATTTACCATTATGATAATTCTTTTGATTAATACGGCAATTATGTTGAGAAGTAGCTGAAGCACGTGTCTTTCATACGTAAGTAATAAAATATGTTTCCTTCCATTAGATTTTTTTAAATTCATAAACGGGGGTTACTTTCCGAATTGCCCTAGTATGTTATTATTTTAATCAATTTTTGTTAATAAAACTAATTTTTTTTATATTTAATTTTATTTATTTATACAATTATTTTTATTGATTTATTGTCAGTTAATAAAATATTATTTAATAAATCGATTCTTTTAGATAAAGCTAATTTTTAAATATTTTTAATTCTGTTTTATTAATTTACTTTCAATTAATGAAATATTTTTTTAATCAGTTCTTCTTAATTAATCTATATTTTAATATTTAATGTCACCTAAATCTAGATTTTAATAATTAAAATGAAAGATATATTTTAATGCAATAATAACATCGAAAAAGAATGCATAAAAATATTTTTATTTTGCAATTATTATATTAATTTTTTTAATTAAAATGTGGCTTTTAGGTAATATCAAATATTAAAATTTAGTTTCATCATATAGAATAGATTAAAAAAAAATGATGTTAATATATTAACTGACAGTAAATTAATAAAAATAAATTTTTGTAAAATTACAATTTAAAATTATTTCTCTATAATTTTAAATGATGTAATTATTGATTTAAAATATCTTTCATTTTGATTATTAAAACATAACCCTTAGGAGATATTAAACTTAATTTCATTAATAATTGATTTAAAGAAAGATATTTTATTAAATGATAGTAAATTAATAAAAATTACTGTAAAAATAGATAAAAATAAGTATTAAAATTTAGTTTCATTAGCAAAAATTGATTGAAAAATTATGATATTTTATTAACGATAGTAAATCAATAAGGATAAATATATAGATAAGTATGACAAATATTAAAAAATAATTAAATAATAAATTAAAAAAAATTATTGTATAAATAAATAAAATTAAGTATTAAAAAAGTTTCATTAACAAGAATTGTTTAAAGAAATTATATTTTATTAATTGATCGTAAATTAATAAAAATAATTGTACAAGTAAATAAAATTAACCCATTCGTGCCCAGCATCTTTTGCGCAAATTTTATTTGGTTGGCACCACTATTTTTAGAAGATTTAAGTTTAGTTCATTAATCACGAAAATGCATCATTTAAATAAAATAATTATTGCTTTTCTTTTTTACCGATATCAAAAACAGTGCTGAATGCACTTTTTGAAACGTCCCTAAAAAGGGAAGCTAGGCACTAATGGGTTAAATACCAAAAATTGGTTTCATTATCAAGAATTTATTTAAAAATCATATTTTATTAGCTGTTAGTAACAGTGTTGCCAGTGGGCTACTTTTTTTCAATTCAGAATTCGTGACTGGCACAACTTTTTTGAAACGGTAAAATTCCCCTTGTTTATTCTGTGATTAATAAGTCATTAAATAAGGCGCATTTTACTGTTTCAAAAAAGTGATGCGAATCAAGAATTTGAATTTAAAAAAAGTAGGCCTATCTGGCAACACTGGTTAGTAAATCAATAAAAAAAGTTGTTTAAATAATAAAATAAAAAATTAGTTTCAGTAACAGAAATTGATTTAAAAATATATTTTATTAACCGATCCCATCAAACACAGAGCTATCGTTAAACAATCGGTCCACAGCCGCTTTGCCGTTACTGACGATATCGGCACGATACTGTCATACCGTATCGGTTCCAGCACTTTTTTGAAACGCCGGGAGACTGCCGCCCGACTGTTAGGCACACAGCCGGTCCGCTATCGCATCCCCGGCATAAAATGAAAAAAAAATCCAGTGTTGCTGGCGCCATCTATGATTCATCTTGGAACTATATTTGTTAAAAATCCCCAAAAATGTACTTCAGGGTGGATTACGTTGGGATCGACCTCAGGTTCCCAAGAACGGAAGGTGAGTGCTTTAACCAATACACCACGGAGACTTGTTGAGGGTGATCTTATGGAGTAATAAGAGTAAAACATTTCGTTAAGGGATGCGTTTATCGTTGAAGGTAAATAGTTGATAGAAATGTTGCAATTTTGAAGCGTTTTTATATTATTTTTTATTTGTGTAATATTAATCAATGATGTATTATTTATTTATATATTTAATAAATCATTTATTTTGTAATTGTCTCATGCTAAAATGAGCTAATCTTAATATTAACTTAATATTAAAATGAATGAAATAATTATCATAGCGAATTAATAAAAGCAAATGAAATTATTTTTCTTACAAATTTAAGAATTATGTACTTAATAAAATGAATTATTTTTAGAGCTTTTGTATTACGTAACATTTTTTCCAGTAGGATTTATAATGTAACTACATACATTGCATTAATTTATAAATCATATATTTTTAACATGGAAAAAATTATTTTCATAAATAGTAAGTTGGTAATTTATAAATTTTAATTACATTAAGAATGAATTTTACTTCATTTGTTATTTATTAATATTTTTAATTTAAAAATAAAACAAAAATATTAATTTAAATTATTATATATTTTTTTAGAAAGATAATTTTTATAATGCAGGATATTTCTGAATATATCTGTAAATATTTTATTATTTAAAAAAATCGGTGAATTTCGAAATTTTTTCGTTGATACAATTTTTGTTTAGTAATTATAATATAATTAAACGTGTTAGACTACAGAATGTGTATTTGTAACAAAGAAAAAATAAGAAGAAGACAATAAGTTTGTAATTAATCACTTTTTATTGAAAAAAACTATTTTGTGTAATAATTGGTGATTTACTGTAGAAATATTTTTAGTGAATGTATATCAATATTATTTATTTTCATTTTGGTAATTTTTTAAAAAGGGGGGGGGGGTTCGGAATCTTTCATTTAAATTTCAAGGCTAAAAATCTGGGTAAAATTCTTATATTTTTACAGCTTGTAAAATAATTTTAAACTTTTTTTAATAATTTATTTTTAAAAAACTTTCTTTTAGAATGAATAAATAATTAGAAAATAATTGTAAGGATCGATTAAAATCTTTTTTTTTTTTTTTTTTTTTTTGCTAATTCAAATAATTGTAACTCCTTTTTTAAATGAATTAAAATAAATATATAAATAAATATTGGTTATCTTTGAAAATAATTTATGTTAATGCCTGTTAGCATGTTATATGAAATACCTGAAATTTAGATGTCTTGTGAAAATAAGTCAAACAAAATTTAGAAAAGAAAAAATAAATGCCGGTTAAGAGTATAAATTCTTAATTCGGTCCAATGTTGGCAAATCTAATCGGACCACTATCTGCAATCACGTCTCGGTCCTGCATCACTTGCCGGTATAAGTCGCTTGCCATTATAAAATCATAAAAAGACCGAAAACGATAACCGGCAGCTGTAAAAACAGATTCTTATGTTTCAGTTGACGACATGCTGCCGATACTTTACCGAAACCACTGTGTCCATGCCGACACATAACCGACACTGCCAGCTGCAGTCCGAACGTGCGCCGAAAGGCATGTGTTTGCTGGGATAGTATATCAATAAAAATAAATGTATCAATAAATAAAATAAAATATCATTGAATGCATATAATGAAATTATTTTGTAAGATAGTTTACTTTATTTGCCAATTCTGATATCTACTGAGTAAAATATTGATTGATAACATGTTAGTTAAAAATAAATAAATAAATAAGGTATAAAATTTAAAGCCTTTTTATGTGCTTCTGCTCACCAGATAATTTTACTCTTAATAAACAAGATAATTTTTCTTCGAAATCAAACGCACTTTCAGTAACTTTAAAGTGGAAAATTGGTGACAAAAGATTTATTATATCACCACCGTGATTTATAAAATCCTTTCTCATTTCTGTCATAACGCAAATATAAACAAAACACGTAGAATCATTTGTCTGCAGTAGCGAAATTCTTTTAATCTAAATCTGGATGTATAATCTCCTTTACCCTCTTTGTTTCAACCAATCACAGGGTAGTATTTCGACTGGTCGCTAAATGAATGTGCATATGTGATATACGTGACCGGGAGACGGCAGCATAGAAAATCAACTCATCGAGTTCATGGCTAATAATCCAGAGTTAGGTAAAACTAAATTTTTACATTAAAATGCAATAGGTTTGTCACGTTCTCTCTTGGTAGAAAACTAAGAAAACACGATTTTAGCAGTTGATTGTAGGTTTAGAATTTTGTTTTTCTTTACGCAAAAGCATGGAATACGGGGCGAACTGAAAGAAGGAAACCACAATAGTAAACCTGCGAGTCAACCGCTAGAATCAAGTTTTCAGGTATTTTCTACCAAGTTACGAATTGGCAGATCGATTGCGTTTTAATATGCGAATCGAAATTCAACTAATTCTGAAATTTTAGGCGTAAACTTGCTCAAGGGAATATCTGCGCTGACTCCTACCGGTCTATAATTCTTACTGGTAAATATGGTAATTTTGCTCGTTTTTCTATCTATAACGGTCTATAAGGTCTTTCGTTCTATAATGTCATTCTTTTCTAAGGTGCAAATTTCGAGTCAAATATTTTAATTTTTTTCTTTTTGATAATTTTGCAACTTAACGACTTTTGTCTGGTTTGTCCCTTTTTTAATCAAAAATGTAAATGTAAGGGCAACGCGACTCTATTTCATGTTCAATTAACATTTAAAATTTCTCAAAATAAATGACATCGGAGAAAGGTAGCTACAAAACTGAGAAAATGATAGGTCATGTGGACATAGTGCATGAAAAAAGTATTTTAAGTACTGTAATTTTCAGCGTATAATTCGTGGATTAAACAATCATTTTTCGACCCAGAATTTTTTTTAAATAAAATGACGCTATTTATATCGTTGTAAATATTTGGCTTAAATTATTAAATAAAATTTCTGGATCAAAAAAGAATTGTTTGATCGTGACCTGTACGCCGGAAATTACGATAAAATTACTTAATGAGATACTATATCGCAGGGCTGATACAGACGACTATTTTTATATTCTGTTCACACCACTAGTTTTCATATTAAAACTTTGAAGTATATTTTTCTTGCAAATGTTGTCAAGTCTTTCTTAAAGCTTTCTGTTTAGAAAAACTGGTGCCAGTATGAATTAAAAAATAGTCGCCTGTGGCAGCCTTGTATATCGACATATGCAATTAAAATAAAATTAATTTTATGAAAAATATAAGAAACAAATCGCATAATAAAAGAGAAATTAAATTAAAACGCTAGAAATTAATTGTTCTATTGGTAGATATGATGAAATAAATGGCTATTGCCCCAGATGTTTTATTTTATTAAACAATATTAATATTTTCAATGAAATGTAACAAACCACTTTTAATTTTTTTATCTGACATAAAATAATCCAAGATTTGAATAGTTCTTAGTATCTCTGCGGAATATGACACTATTATTTAAGATTAAATCTGTTTGCTTATTATGTTATCTTCAGATTCGATTTCTTTCTGCGATAACTTACAGAATATGTCATATTTTTTCTGCGATTAAGTAAAATGAAATATTTTTTTTCAAAAGTTTTTTTTTAGAACTGTACGCACTATCGTTTGCTAATTTATGTATATCGCTCTTGTTCCTAAACTGGCACATTTTGTTTTCGAGATAAAAAAATAATTTATTTATTTATTTTTAATTTTATACGATTTTTTTTCATAATGTAAAAGCAGAATATTCTGATAAGTAAAAAAATCCTATATTATATATAAGAATTAAAAATTAAATAAAGTATTGATATGGAAAGAAACAGGATCAAATTCCTCATTTTTTTAACTGTTATATTCCATTTTCATAACTTCACATAAGGTCGACGTAACACCTAGAAATTTGAGATTTTAGTGAATATATCAAGAGATCCCAGTTGCTACGTTTTTTGAAAACCATGTTAAAGTAAAAAAATGTTTTATTTTCCAGAAACAAATTTTATTGACAACAATCAGGAAAGTTGTTTCAAATTCACTAAAAATTTGCTATGAAAAATCTTCTTTTCAAATACTGGTCCTCATAAAAAGGACCGACGAGGCACCTGTTTGATTGACTGAAATCTATTTGGTTTCTCTGTCATTAAGATAAAATTGGAGGCTTAGTGTTATACTGCCATCAATAAATTAATACTTAAGACGTTAACGCCCACTGGCATATCTTCGATCGCCAGACTTAGCTGCAAGAAAGAGCTGTTTACACCAGTAAATATGAAGATAAATAGACACTATTTTTCACGAGACAAATTCCTGATAAAATAAGATAAAAATTATTCTTCCTTTAAAAGTAGTCTAATTCCAAAATTTAAATTTTAACGAAGAAATAATTCTAGGGCTAATGGGTTAATGATTGTTGCCACCTCTTTGGCTTTTATGACCCCAAAAATTTAATAGAACGTTTTACTTTTTAAAATCGGTAGAGAATGGCAATTTTTAAAAGTAAAAATTGCTATAAAATTTGCGTGCTACAAAAAGCATAGTAATTTAGCAGTTACGTGTAAGTGCATTGCGAAAGAACATGTCAGGAGAAAACAGTTAAAAAATACATTCTATCTTCAAAATCTTTTTTTTATCAACAAGGTCATATTCAGTTTTAATACACTTTGTTGACGGTTCAAAAAAGCAAAATCTTCTTGCTTGGATGTTTATTTATTTTTTTTCAGAGAATAATTGAAAACAAGTATGTAGGAGACACATGTATTATCTTGCGATAAATTGATATTTCTAAATGTTTATTGAGCTAGTAGTCTTTTAATGTTTTTCTTCATGTTAGAAGTTGTTAGCGTTTTTTGAAAAATAAACATGGATGGAAAAGATCATCTGTATGCAATTTCGAATTAACCCATTCGTGCCCAGCATCTTTTGCGTAAAATTTATTTGGTTGACACCACTATTTTTAGAAGATTTAAGTTTAGTTCTTTAATCACGAAAATGCATCATTTAAATAAAATAATTATTGCTTTTCTTTTTTACCGGTGTCAAAAACAGTGCTGAATGCACCTTTTGAAGCGTCCCTAAAAAGGGACGCTAGGCATTAATGGGTTAAGATTGTTATATATAATGATGCTTAACCCGAAGGTCAAAATTGCGTGATTCTTAAAGTTTCAATCGAAAAAAAAAACAATATTTAGCTACTTCTACATAAAAAAAGAAAGATAAAAGCTTTTTTACTAAGAACTGCATGGCTGAGCGATCGCAGAATTGTTGTGTAACTTTCATTTCATTTCTGACTACGTGAAAAAATGCATCTAAAAAGGCTGCATAGCCATGCCGTCAGAAGGGCTGTCATGTAACAATTATTCAAAAGCTCGAATCCTGAAATGATAGTAAAATCATGCGGTAATAAAATTTGTGCGCTACCCCAATTAAAATTCTATTTATACGGAGTATTTTGCTGACACATCAGACCATAACTGCCTTATTTTTAAAATCTTTATTAGACCTATGGTTCTTTGATTTGGGATTTGATTATTACAGAGCATACCGCTCTGGGGTACACCCTATGAGACTGGACTTGAACTCCTTGGAACTCGGATTTCCTTGGTACTGTCCACTTCTGTATAATAAATATACATTGATTTATTTTTGCTAACCTGGTAAGAAGTAACGACTAAAGTATTTATCAGTATTAAAAAACTGAACAAAACATAACGCTTTGTATTAATTTGCATGTGAATGTAGAATTACTTAAATGTATTGTTGTATAATACAGTTCTTTTAAAAAACGATACAGCACATATTTGCAAATAGTGTACAAAAAAATTAGAAAACTGCAGGGCTCCCACTCGGCCCGAGTTTTGTTCATCACTTATTTATAGTGAAAATTCTTCTTTATAAATTACATAGAAACACACACATCAGCGTTTTTTTTCGTGCGTTTGTTGCAAAAGCCTAATAGGAATATCTTTTTAAAACATTACGGATTTCCAAAAAGCAAACTAATGGGAGTCATGACAACGGTATTACTCATCACGTAATGAGATTTTCTTTTTAAATATGAGTAAAATTTTTCAAATATAACTGTTAGCATATTACAAATTGTACCAATATTCTTTTTTTCTGTGACGAATTTATAAAGCGATTGTGTTCGATTTTAAAAAGCGTGCATTTTCAATATGTTTACGTGTTTTTTTTTTTTTTTTTTTTTTTTTTTCTATTTTGTGATTAGCTTTAGGACTTTAAATAGTTCCATGCCATAGAAATATTATAGGTAATATGTTAATAGTTTGAATGACTTTTTTATTGAAAATAAAAAGTCAGTCCGCTCCAAATGCGACAAAAATTTCGGGTTAAAATTTTGTACAACAAGGATTTACACTAAAGGAAATATTTTAATGACATACTGGCAAACTCCATTCAAGAGCTAGCTCACTGGATAGAAAATAAGGAGCAGGCCAAAAAACGTCCATAACTAACTCTGGTAAGTTTTTTAGGGATTTTCTTGTGATGGTTAGGCCTTTAGTTGCTGATATGCGAGAGGTGTATACAATGGAATGAGTTGGTTGCTCATTGATGGAATCAATGGGTGCTCATTGATGGATGCTCATTGATGCTACAAGGTGTGGAAATCTGTCTAGGTTTATCAATCACGTTTACATTTCTAACTGCTATGCAAAGATCATTACTGTTGAAGTTTTACAGAAAATAGTCATATACAGGGTGAGTCATAAATATCGAAACAATAGGCTATCTCCTTAAATGTTGCCCTTAGACCCATACTTCCAATTGCAAAAAATCATAAAAAAGCTTGAAATTTTTGATAAGATAAATTGCGACTCCATGAGGGGGGGGGGTCTAGTTGAAAAATTACGAAAATTAAATTTTTATACGGCCCCCGTAGGATACAAATTTCAATTAGGAAAACTTTCCTTATTCAGTCCTGAATAAGACACAAAAAGTTGCATCTTCATATCTACAAAACTCGCAAAGTTATAGCCGTTTAAAAAATTCATCAGGTTTTAAGGGATTAGACACAATTTGAAGTGCGCGCAATTCAAAAAACAATGTAACTTTAACAGTTAAAAAATCTATTTTTCGAGTTAGAATTTTGATTTTTTTTTCTGTTTTGTGATGGTTAGCCTTATAGTTTGCTAAGAAAATCGCAACTTAAAATTTTTCATACAATTTATAAAAGTTTCATGTGGTTATTACTGGTTTAAATGGGACAATCAAAAATCGTTATAACTCGTAACATTATTTATCGGATTTCAGTTTTTTTTCCATTTATTTAAAGATGAAAATCTGATTTTAATTTTGTTCCAGGGTTTTTGTTTTTTAATATTAATTTTAAAACTATTAAAAATATCTATTAAAAATAATATAACTTTTAAAAATCATATTTTCTAAAGCAAATCTTTTTTCAAATTTGCCGAAACAAAACTAATGTAAAAAAATCAAAAATGACGTGTTTCAAGTTCTTTTTTCGTTTAAAAATTCTTAACATTTAATAATCTAAAGAAAAGAAATAGTGGGGAAAAATTCATTATGCAGAAAAACGAAGTGTATTGTTTAATTGTCCGTCAGTTATTTTAAAAAATGCTTTTTGTAAGATGCAAATTAAGTACTCTTTTTTCTGATTTAGCTCTGACAACTTCGGGGTTTTTATCGTCCTGGAGAGGATGTTAAAAAATCTGTATTCTGGACCCAGGGCGGGCCAGGACTGAGATGTTACTTCTTTCTGAAGACTCGCTAGTCCCGGACTAGCGTACTTTTCTTACCCATTAATGCCCAAATTATTTTCTTCATTAAAAATGAAATTTTGGGTTTCCCACCACTTTTAAAAGGCAGATAACATTTATCTGAATTTATTGAGGAATTTGTCTCGGGAAAAATAGTGCTTATTTATCTTTCTACTTACTGGTGTGAAAAGTGCTTTTTTGCTTTATCGTTCCTAAAAAGGGACGCTAGGCACTATTGGGTTTAAAAACGGGACTGCTTCCTTCTACCTAGGACACTGGGTGAAATTTTCAATTCCGGTAGACAAAACCAGTATTAAAATCAGTCTCTGACTGACTTATTACGTGCATAAAATAAATAAAATTCGGCTCAATATCGAAATTTTTATGAAACACACATAGATTTTAAAATCTTTATTTTACAAAAAAAAATATATATATATATATATATATATATATATATATATATACATTTAAATAGTTTATTCAAAGTCTAAAAAATATTAAATACAATAAAACCAGTGAAAAACATTTACCTATGACGGAATTCTGTCTTAACCCTTTCCAGCGCAAGCAAATTCTATTAGTAAAATGAGAAATTGTCGATTGACACCGGAATTTACAACAAACTTTTTTAGAAATTAAGAATTCCCTGATTTAAGCTGTCATTGTAAAAGTAAAATTTTACTAAAATATTATTGGTGCCGTTTGTAAGTTTGGAATTAAAATAAGGTGTTGCCGGAGTGGTAACACTGCTTGGAAAGGGTTAAACAGAAAATATGTTTATCCATGCAAAATAACACAATAGTACCTGAGAAAAAAAATAACTCCAATTACATCTCCTAAGGAGGGCATTGGTCTATAACGTATTTTTTCTTTCTTATGTGATTCCGTGTTAAAAGCTTTTACTGTATAACATTTTTTAAAGTCTCCAACGCATGGAGTATGGATTAACGATATTAAAATATAAGTGAAACATTTACATATAAATAGAGATTCATTGATAAAATAAATATATTACAGGCTTTGGCGCTTCTTTAATATTAAAACGTATAAATATAAAAAACGAAAAACTATAAAAGAAATTTTTGGTCAGAACTCCTCCATATGAAACAATTTTTTCCCACTCTGAAGTAAAAAAACTATGTAGAAATTTGCGGCTGAACCGGGCTATGATTTAAACTATTTTCCAGACAGGTCCGGGTTATGACGTTAACATTTTTTCAGGCCACGCCGAACTTTTCCCCTGTGGGTCGGTTTGGGTCCTGACCTAGATATTTCGATCCATGCAGACCTCCAGTTCAGACTACCAACATATTTTGAAAACAAGTTTAGATTTAATTCAATACGCTGCTTTGTTATGTCCAAATGAGGGGCACTGTATCAAATCGATATTTAATAATAGACAATTTATGGACGATCCCTCACTTGCTTTAAAAATCAGCGAAAAACTCTTCGTTTACAGGCATGGTAAAGTGATGTAAGTCACGAATTTAGGAGAATTTCGGATTTTAATATCTCTGTCAGGTTTCTAGATATTTAGATGACATTTTTTTTGTTCAATTTAGTAATGGATAAGGAATAATTTCCTAACTGGGAATTTTGCACTACGGGAGGTGTATAAAAATTTATTTTTCGTATTTTTTCAAATAACCCCCCCCCCCCCCCATGGAGTTGCAACTTATCTTATCAGAAATTATACCTTTTTTATGAATTTTTGCAATTGGAAGTATGGGTCTAGGGGTAATATTTAAGGAGACTATTGTTTCGATATTTATGACTCACCCTGTATACAAAACAACCAATCAATGTAAATGAAGAAATAACTTATGATTATGAATTTCCCATTGAAGATGAAAGAATTACCTGTCTTTGTGGAGCTCCTCAGTCTAGAAGAGCTCTTAACTAAATGTTTTCAACTGCTTATCTGCAACTAATATTTTCATATGATATCCAGTCAACAAGGATTATTTTTCGTGTAGTTTCCCCGTCAACAGTAACCCCTAAAGGCATCCTTTCCATAATCAGAACTCCCATTCGGTCCGCTTTTTGAAGGTCACATATTTGAAGACCACACACAGAGAATTCTCCTTTATAAATTTCATAGAAACACACAAGGAAGAGCATTTTTCGTGTAATTCTATCAAAGACTTAATACGAATTCCTTTAAAAAAATTGTTGTTTTTTAAAACGCGGACCAGAGGGAGCCCTGTATATTAATATGGCAAAAATTTGTCGACTCTTATATAAAACAATCTTTTTCACGTTTAATTTAAAATAAATGATTTTTCAACTCTTTTTAAGTGTTTATAATTTCATCATTGGGATCTACATTAGATTTTAATGCCTTTAGCTATAACTGTGTAGTCATAAAGGATATAGCCGGATTTCATAATAAAATATGCCCTTGAGTCAACCACATCGAGTCCGACATGGATCGATAGCCCATAAAAAGAAATTCATTTCTCCGCAGTTTTAAGTTTGTACCTCAAGACCACGGGAAGTAATGACCCTAAATGCCTGTTTTGAAAAAGTGCGCATTGGGACAAAACTACAAAGCAGATTTAAACGAAAAATATAAGGGATGTAAAAAACCACCATGCGAATCTTTGACTTTTTTTCTGATTTTTTTAAACAAAAGAAAAAGTTTTCTAACATTTTTCCTGATTTTAAATGAACATTTTAATTAAAAATAAACTGAGTGACCACCTGAATTTTTTTTGCATTAAATGCTGTGAGACATGATGCATATTCACTATAAATTTCAACTTTCTACGTATGGTGCATCATATTAAAAAAGGGCAAAATCATATTCCAGTGGAAATATGGGGCGTGTCTCGGAAAAATTTCACGCCTTCTTTCTAAATCTCACATATTAATCCACACGGTATTATACGGTATTTTAAAAAGAAGGTGTGAAATTTGTTCGAGACACGCCCCACATTCCCGCCGGAATATGATTTTGCCCTTTTTTTAATATGATGCAACATACGTAGAAAGTTGAAATTGATAGTGAATATGCAACATGTCTCATAGTATTTCATGCAAAAAAATTAAGGTGGTCATTCAGAAATTTCAGTTTATTTTTAATTTAAATGTTCATTTAAAAACAAGGATATAAAGGATATAGCCGGATTTCATAATAAAATATGCCCTTGAGTCAACCACATCGAGTCCGACATGGATCGATAGCCCATAAAAAGAAATTCATTTCTCCGCAGTTTTAAGTTTGTACCTCAAGACCACGGGAAGTAATGACCCTAAATGCCTGTTTTGAAAAAGTGCGCATTGGGACAAAACTACAAAGCAGATTTAAACGAAAAAGGGAAAATGTTAGAAAACTTGTTCTTTTGTTTAAAAAAAATCTGAAAAAATTGTCAAACATTCGTGTGGTAGTTTTTTACATCTCTTATTTTTTTCGTTGAAATCTGCTTAGTAGTTTTGTCACAGTGTTCTCTTTTCCAAAACAGGCATTTAGCGCCATTACCCCCCATGGTCTTGAGATACAAACTTAAAACTGGGGAGAAATAAATTTCATTTTATGGGCTATCGATCCATGTAGGATTCGATGTGGTTACCTCAAGGGCATATTTTACTAAGAAACCCGGCTATACCCTTTCTACAAACAAAAGCGTAACCCTTCGCATTTCAAATTACGGCAGGAAAGATAGTGTTTTTATAAATATTTAAACAAATTGTGGAACATGTGAGGGTTTAACTTGTGTAGTATTTGTATCACACGTAGCATGTTATGACGTATATTTGTATGCATCATTAAATAAATTTTGTTATATGACATTAATTTCTACAATTAAATACGTTAAATATTCTAAATCGTGTCTTATCTTTTACTTCATCCACGTTTCTATGCATAGTTGCTTCATAGAAGCAGTTCGTTCGTTCTTTCTTTTTCATTCGGCCCTGGATATTTGAACATTTGTTTAAAATATGAGGGAAATATAAACTACAGAGATAACTTTATTATCGTAAAATATACATTTCTCAAAGCCATTTTTCAAAATACAACATTATTACGTGACTGCAAACGGAAAATATAGAACTTTAAACAGGATTCGTAGAGGTACCGTTTTTTATGGATGGTGTATCATTATTTTTAATAGAAAAATAAATCTAGATTATTTGATGTAAATTTTGCCTAATTTAAAGAAAGATTTTCATTAAGAAAATACTGGTATCAAAGATTTCCCTGGTCTGGAAATTCTGGGACTCGTACGAACCATGTTAGAAGAACGTAATTAAAATATATATTTAACCACTTAACTGACTTCTCCGTACGTCGTACGGACAAGAGGAGATTGCTCAATCCATCACTTAAAGTTTTGACGCCACTAATTTTTATAAATAAAATTTCCTTTTATTTAATGGCAGAAAAGTTTCGACTAAATATTACGAATATTTTACTTTAAAAAAAGTGGTGCTTATATCATATTTTCAATTTATTGTACGTAAAAAAAGATATGAGTTAAGTGGTTAATATCCCGTCATACAATATGTAGAAAATATAACGCAATAGGAAATAATTGATTTTAATACTGTTGGAACTTATAAATCATTCTGAAAATTAATATAATTTGTCTCTGATCTAGGAAAAGATTTATAAACGTTTTATGCAAAAAAATATAACTTTAACCATCTGATATTCTTATTCTTTGAAGATTTTCTTCCTAGACAAGCTTTAACCCCTTGAAGTACGAAGAGATAAAATATACCCTACCTAAGCTTAATTGCAAAATGCCCCATTGACACCAAAATTTTGAATTGAACATTTTAATATGATCAAGTGCGTGAAGAAAATCGCTTATCTATTTTGAAATAAATACGATTTTAAATTCTGATGCCACTCAATAATTTCAATATTTTACGAATAAAAGTGCTTTGCCCCACAGAGGGTTGTTGAATTTGAAATAACCCATTTTAGACCCCTTTTTTCAAATTTTTAACAGTAAGCTCCGCCGACATCAGATATTCCTAGTTGCTTCGTTATTAAAAAATAATTTTCGTTATTCATGTTTATATTTCTTGCTGGCATAAATAAGAACCGTGTTTTTTTTTTATCCGCGTAGTTACACCTGCTTTCCTTTTTAGCCTACCATAGGCGTAAATAACTTAAAAAAATTATATACAACTAATTTTAAATTGTACTTCTAGGGTTCCCAAATGTTCCGTTTCAAACACCAGTATTTGCTTAGAAAATTATTCTCCTTAGATTTTTCTTACAAATTTTGTGGGAACAGCCTCCAAAAGTCTATTCTGGCGCATAAATTGTTAAAACCTGTCCTGGTATTTTCTCTAAGAAAACACTTGTAACAGAATGTCTTACCATTCGGCAGCCCTGTAATAGTCGCCTTTACTATATTCAGACACGTGCAAATAAATAAGGCAAAGAAAGCTATTAAAATGTACTGGCATCTAATGCCCATAAAGACTTAAACTTATTATTTTGGAAAAAAGAATTAGATGCATATTCTTATTACCCGCGTTTTATAAGTATTAATAAGTTGTTCAGCATAATTTGCCGAATACGTCGAATGCTAAATTTGAGAGAAATAACAATGGAATTATCAATAAAGAGAAAACGACAGAGTCTACCATTTGAAAATAAAATAACAAAGGAAATTATCACAGGAGGGTGGCTGATTTTGTTGTTTGGATCAACTGTTTACGATTTCTGCCGTAGTAAACTTCCACCAGAGAATTTTGAATAGAAAATATAGCTTTACTTAACAGCTTATTCCTGCGATTTTCCTTTACAAGTATGGTAAAAATATTCTAATCCTGTTTACACATGGGAGTTTTGCCGGGTATTATAATCCCTTTCACGGACACTGACACGAGATTGTTTACTTAGTCACAATACAGCGGAAATATTGGACCTGACTACCGCGAGGAATATATTCACTTGCAAAAATGAGCATTTAATTTGGCCCAATATTCTGACTGAACTTCTGAAGTGATAACATTTTCAAATAAGAAGAAAATTTCTATTAAATTTTACTGGTAGTAATTTTTCCGATAGTAATCAGCCATTGCAAAACCAATGACAACAGAAGTATCATCATTTTGTGGAAATTTCGGTATCTCTTTATTCACAGTTCCCTGAGAATAACATATCCCATTACAGAATATTTGAATATTTATATTTCACATATTCAATGCAAAATTCTTTGTAACTTTCTACGATTCAGTGATGCGAGGAACTATCTGTAAATACAGGCATTCTACTTGTTGTTTCGCTGTAGTTTGAGTGAAGACCTTTGTCGTATGTATACGCAGTTATAAAATAGTACGTCTTTGAATACCATTGTTTTCTAGAACAAATGCTGTGATATGTCTATACAAATAAGAAAACAAACTAATTCTGAAGATAGATATCACCAAAAATTTGCAATAAAAATTTGAAAAGAAATTTTTTCCTTTTAAAAAGTAATATTTAAAAATTTGAGTTGGAGCAATTCATACGAAATATTTTTGAGAAATAATACATAGCTGCCAACTTTTACGAATTTTAGCTATCGCTAAATCGTACTAGATTCCTTTGCATTATTAAATCGTATATATCTGAGATTAAATAATACGAAGATTTTTATTAGAATATAGCTGTGAAAATAACAGTAAAAGTTAGAAGCTATAAATAATGAAACATGCAAAAAGCAAATTGAGGAAAAAATTGGCGTGAGCCTGCGATATCAATCTAAATGCGTTATAGGTTTAGGTATTAGTCTCAAATATTTTAGGCGATATTGGATACCGACTTTATCAGTAATTAGGTGTTTTTGTTTAGGAATTACATAGAAAATATTTCTAAAGGATAAATATATGCTGGTATAATATTAAAGAAATTGCCATCCACATATTATTTTGTAGAACATTTCACATCAAACTAAGTACATATCGGAAAGATAACAATAGTTCAAAAATGGCTATAATTTATTGCTTTTCAAAGCAAAAGATATAAATAAAATATGCAAAAATATCCCAAATCTTTGGAAATGCATTTAAGGTTTTCATTTGTTTAACCTTCCTACCCTGAATGGGTCTAATCGACCCAGTCCTATAATGCGTTTCATTCGATTCAAACCAGAAAATTTTTCATAAAGTAAATTAAATAAACAACACAAAGATTTAAATTAAATAAGTATGTTAAATGGATTTAAATAAAAATTCTGGTGGGAAATATTTTAATCAAGTTTGAGTAAAATTTCAACAGGGTAGGAAGTTTAAGTCCAATGAGCAATAGAAATCACAATTTTCTTTTAACCCGGGAATGGTGGCGAATATCTAGGATATGTACGATTTATACCAGGGTTGCCAATTTGGCTTTCAATTTTCATCAAAAATTTCAGATTCATACCGGAAATTTTGAACAGGGAATTTTCACATTATATGATCGCTAAATGTCTCTTCTATAAGGTTCTCACGCTCCTTATATTTTGTAAGGACTCTGACACCACTATTTAAATCAAGAAAATTTACATTTATTATATAAAACACAGAATTTTCAATCGCATCCCAAAATCATATTCATGGATTTTATAATAGTGTGATGCTGAACATGGTAGAACTGTGACCTGTGTTCTGGTAGAACTGTGAGAACCATGTTCTAGGAAAGAAGTATAAGACACTATTCTTGATTTATAGAACAAACAATAAATTTCTGAATAAAAAAGGGAGGCCAAATTGGCAATCCTGATTTATACTTTGCCGCTAATAAATTCAAGCAAAAATCGTCATGGGAATTAATCATTAATATTGGTCATAAAATTTGCAATAAAATCATTTGAAAAATATTATAAAAAAATTAACGGTGAGAAATCTAATAACCGTACCCACCTTGCATGTGTCATATTCTGTGCGTGTAATCCCGGATTATAAAAAGGTATTAAATACGATCATATTAAAGAAATAGTCATAACATTATTTTCTTGAAAATGCCAAAAATTTTTAAATACTGTACTACCCTCGTTATTTCTATTGACAAATCTGGTATGTTAAAAGTTTTTTCCCTTGCCCAGTCCGTATGGCGTGTTCATGGCACAAGCTGCATACCTTTATATTTAAATTTGAATCATATTTGATTTAGAAAAATAAAACCTATAATAAAGTACATGCGTTTCTCTGCAAGCAATTGTAATAAAAACATATGATAATGCTTGTTTAAATTGATCTTAAACAACAGATAACCGATGCTTGCAATAATATATGTGACAAAGAACTAATAATTATGTAAACTCTATTAACTTAGCTCACTAACGCACTGGGAAAAAGCATTTCACAAATTCTTTGGGAAATGCTTTTATTTAAACTATGTTTATAGAATTTAAATATAAGTTTGCAATTCCTTCGCACAGTTATTCGTCGGTAACGAAGGAACAAGCATTTTTAATTTACTCCAAGGACCTAGTGATTTATAAGAATAGAAACTGTGTTAAAATACTCTTCAGGATAGAACCTAGCAAATAGATATTGTAAACAGGAGAAATTTTTGGACGGCTGTTTACTTAAATCGCGAATGAACACTGTGATTATGATTTGGATAAGGGCTAAACGTTAAGTAAAAGTTAGAATCATGACATTTTTATGGACAATTATGAATTTTAAAACCACAAAAAACATCCACTCTTATTCTTGTGTTTATAAAATACCAGATTTATCCAGTTATGCCTATGCCATTATCACAGTTTACAACTTAAAAATCCCCCCCCCTCAAAAAAAATTTGCGGAAGGATTTTGGGAAAACCATACGTAATCCATTCTTGAAATTAAAAATGTCTCTTAAATATTTCTACTTTATTTGTGGGTGACAAAATCAACATACACAAGGCGTAACCAGTGTGGGTTCCCTAGTGCTCTGAATACTAACATTCTTTTAAGTCCTAATCATCTTATCTAACAAGAAAATTATCTGCTATCAATGATAAAGAAGAAAACCTTACAATGTTACTGGTTTTGGACACCTACCGAGGCTACGTCGCTGATACACAACTTCTAATGTTGGATTTTGCTGCTACTTCTTCTGTTTTTTTTTTTTTAATTATTAGTTCTTACAATATATTTTTTTATCTTTTTCTTGCAAATTTTGTTGAACAAACAACGTATGTCATTGAGATTTCAATTATTGATAACTTACGAGAAACCGTTTTATTAAGAAATACTAATATTTAAAAAATGTGATCATTGTTAACCATGTATATATAGCCTCATGATGTAAGCCATGAAGTGCATTGCTGACATTTCAACTCTTTAACCTTCCTACCCTGTTGAAATTTTACTCAAACTTTATTAAAATATTTCACACCAGAATTTTTATTTAAATCCACTTAACATACTTATTTAATTTAAATATTTGTGTTATTTATTCAATTTACTTTATAATAAATTTTCTGGTTTCAATCGAATGAAACTCATTATAGCACTGGGTCGATTAGACCCATTCAGGGTAGGAAGGTTAAGCTCTGATGGGTAAATTTCTTTAAGCTACCAAATACATCTTTGGCACCAGAATCTTGCAAAAAAAAAAGTTCGTTTTGTAATATGAACCAAAAAAAAATGCATTAAACTGTTTTCAAATAAATTTGGTCGAAAATCCCCGTGCTGTTGTGATATTTCTGAATTAAAATTAAGTGGTAGAGAATTCAAACATCAGAGCTCAAAGAGTTAAAACATAATATTCCCTAATACGTAGCCAACTTTTAAGCTCTTTTTATCACTAAAATTTAATAATTTTTTTTTGTCTTATTTAATCGGCATACTTTGACAATCAAGTAAGCCAACATTTATTATTAAAATTTAGTGGAAAAAAAACATTAATTTGGCAGCTATGCTAGTATAATAATATGGGTAGTTCTGTTTATGTAATAGTTTCAAAATAATACATAAATTAATTTCCAAGTCACATAAAACTGCATTTTCACAAGCTTATTATAAAAATACTTAATTATTATATTACGATGTGTAAGGGATTGTATAAAATCATATTCTACTTTAATAATATATGTAAATCTGTTTTTAATATTTATTTTCTTCAAATGCCAAATTTGTGTAACATCGCAACATGCAAAGAAAGAATTTCGGTCGAAAATATTCTAACGGTTAGAACATAAAATTTAGTAAATATCTTACATAATATTTTAAGGTTAAAAATATTCATTCAAAGCTGAAACTAAAGTGTGTCTTCAAAATGAGTAGACTACTAAAAAGATACCAAAATAGTTGCGCTGTGCAGTTTCCTTGTTTAATGTGCTATTTCCTGGCATCAAATGTCGTAGTCACTGCGGAATTGCTTCCATTAATTTTTAGAAAAGTGTCACCAGATTATAAGATTTCTTCTACTCACACTAAATTTTGATCTTAGGATAAAAGGTTTGTTGATGTTATCTCGATTTTTATTAAAGCTGAGTAAATTTTCAGGTGTGAAAGCTCTTCTCAAGTAAACTTAAGTAGTTTAAGATATTATATTATATCTAATGAAGCAAGTGAATGAGAGTTTTTAAATTTTTTCTCTTAGGTGTTATAAAATGCAATGAAAAAAATAATTAGTGCATACAAAAACTGATGACTTTCACTTACAACAAAATAGAACTAGATATCTAATGCTAAAAAAATTCTAGTTTTATAATTAAGAAAAGCATTTTTTTATTTCTTTTATAGAGGGGTATTTAAACATTTTACCAGACGCTTTACACTACCAGCCGTATATAACCGCATTTTTTAACCTTCTCATTTCTTAAAGGAAAAATCTTTGTGATCGATTAAATCTCTCACTGATTAATTGTTTTTTCAAAAAATGCACATTTAGAGAATTTTTAATATTTTATCAATCGGTTTTTAAAACAATAATTTCTGTCTAATTCATTCGGGAAAAATGCTTTGATTAAACAAGGCAAAATTTATAATGAAAAACAACTAGTGGGAACAATCATAGAGGATTACTTAAAATGAAAAATGCGTACCCGCGGAAATCACGGGATATACAGTGAGAGGGTTAAAGTTAATTAATTCATATTGAAATCCAGTTATAGGAAATATTTATAGTAGTAGATCCTCGGACTGCTTGTAGGATAACTCTGTTTTAAAATACATGATTTCAAAAGTTTATAAATAGAGTTACCAGATGCAAGACGGTCAGTTCAGCCTTCACTTTCATATTGAAATTCCGATTTTGGACCGGAACTTTTTTAAGAATAATTTTTCCATTACGTAATCTAGAAAAGGTCTGAAATTAAATAAATCTGAAAATAATTTTGATATTTTCTGGCATAAAACCGAATTTCTTTAATGCAACTGGAAGCCAAACCGGAAAGCCTGGCCAGTTAACTCGTATAAATTGCGGTTCAAAAAGCTATGAAAACCAGTATTTAAAAATATATTTGTCGAGATGTTTCAAATTTTATTAAATTTGGA
Organism: Maratus speculifer; assembly: GCA_964019185.1. Lineage (NCBI taxonomy): Eukaryota > Metazoa > Arthropoda > Arachnida > Araneae > Salticidae > Maratus > Maratus speculifer. The sequence continues at coordinate 268,661,406 of OZ025293.1, read as the reverse complement.
TGCATAGTTCAATTACAGGTTCAATCAAAAGTTATCAAAGTTATAAAGTAAAAGTTATAAAGTTCAATCAAAGTTATAAAGTAAAATAGTTTCTAGTGCGTTATACTGATGTTAGATTCTTTCGAACATAATAAAACTGATATTAATCGATGAATTAAATACAAATTCTATACTATAAATTCTGAACAAATTGTGGTGCAAAGAATATTTGTTATTTATTTACAGGGCCACAGAAAAATATTCAATACATAATGGTACAGGATAAAACATTGTTTGGGGCGTTTCTAATTATATTAAACCATTTCACATTTTATGAAATTGATATAAATTGCTAATGTTTACTGAAGGATACTTCCTGCATAGCAGAAATCAGATAGTATTTTCAGCGACACACAAAACATTTCAGACACTTATACAATTATCAAATTACTGTAAACTGTCACACCAAGATCTGAATATTTCTAAAACTTCATTATAGTACGAAGGCTCCTTTTTTCTACATTACAGGTACAATTCTGGAGTTATTAACCCCTTGGGGACGAGCGATACGTATACGTGCCGCAAAAAAGGCTTAAGAATCCTTGTTTATCCCCACCAGTAAAACTTTAGTATAAAATTTGCCTTACTGAACCGATAATTTTCTGTTTTTAAAAACCGGTGATAAAACATTCAAAATTTCGTAAAAGGCTTCCGTCGCGAAGGGGTTAATATTTTATTATGCTAAAAAAAGGAATTGGTTCCTTTCCGTAAAGGTATTCTAGTTAGATTTTACACCATTCTGATTAGTATTATATTAAATGTATATTTTCCGAAAAAAATTTACGAAGAAAAAAAAATACAAAAAAAAAAACTAGTTGGATGTGCCAATCCCAAAACTTTCTTCTATCTCATATGTACATTTTAATATTTATAAAAAAAATAGTTACTCATTTCAATGCTTTAATAATTTTAATTCAATACCATACCAATTTTGATTTTCATCTTAAATTTCTGCTTCAATCAATTAAACGGAGTAAAAACGAATTTCTGTCTCTGCACGAGCCGATGGATAATAGAATGATAGGCAGATTTTTTTTTTCAAATTCAGAGAGGACCTACTTGCCTTACCAAAAAATAATCATATACAAAAAATTTAGTTCAGTTGAAAAACTAACTTCATACACTTTTATGCGGTGCAATATTGAAAATGGCATAAAATTCGCTATTGCAGCGCCCCCTTCCGGCGGAATTTTTTTCAGATTCAGGCCGATCCAACTAGACATAGCCATACACTTACACAAAAAATTTCGTTCAATTCGATGCATAACTTCATGTACTTTTGGTCGGTACAATATTGAAAATGGCACAAAAATCACAATTGCAGTGCCCCCTTCCGACGGATTTTTTTTAAATTCAGGGAGGATCAACTAGCCATAATCATGCACATACAAAAAAAATTTGGTTCAATTCGATGCATAAATTCATATACTGTTGGTCTTTACAATATTGAAAATGGCACAAAAATTGCGATTGCAGCGCTTCCTTCAGACGGATTATTTTCAAATTCAGGGGGGACCAACTAGACATACCGTAATTTCGGGTGTATAAGCCGCAGCTCAAACAATTCTTTTTCGACCCAGAATTTTTTAAGAAACAAATATAACTAGTTAGATCGCCGTAAATATTTGTCTTCAATCACTAAATAAGATTTCTGGGTCCAAAAAGAATTGTTTGATCCGCGGCTTATACACCCGAAATTACGGTAGTCATACACTTACACAAAAAATTTGGTTAAATTCGATGCATGACTTCATATACTTTTGGTCGGTAAAATTTTGAAAATGGCACAAAAATCGCGATTGAAGCGACCCCTTCCGGCGGAAAATTTCAAAACTGTAGGAGGACCTGCTTGCTACAGCCAAAAACATTCACAAAAAAATTGGTTCAATTCTATGCATAACGTCATGCACTTTTTGATGGTAGAATGCAGACATACAGACAGACACACAGACACACGGACAGACAGACATTTTGTAAAAACATATTTTTTTGGAATCGCTGACCCCTAAAACGTGTAAATCCGTCGAAAATCGGAAGTCGAAAAAAACTTCGATTACAATGCTTTCTTCTATAGAGGATAGAAGAAAGTAAAAAGTTATAGTTTTAAGACTGGTGTCGTAAAAAAATTGGTTTATGTCGTATACTCAAAGCAAAAATCATGGTTTCAACGTGCACGACTTACATATATATTTAAATTTTATAGTTTCATTCTTAGGAAACGATTGTGAAACCACCCTGAAACATTTACGTAACTGGTTCACTTTCCTAACAATGTATAGACAGATAATATTCTAAAGGGAATAATTGCAAATAAAAACCTAATGTTGAAAAATGATATAATAAAATCCTAAAATATATACAATTAACAAAGTGTTTATTTCCTTTCAATTTCCAAGGGACATGGCATCAATATTTCACCAATGTTAGCACGCTTCTTGAAATTTCCGTTCAATAAATTTATAATAACTGTATAATCTTTTAATATTTAAATCGGAATCAAATTATTTTTTTTCTCGTAGAACGTGTATATTGAGATGACAAGTGTAAGCGTCATTTATAGTTGTTTATACGCTTTTTTTTATTGCATCTTTTGCATTTTTATAGTCACTAGCTTTTGGCCTTTCGAGGGGGGGGGAGTCATTTCCATAGTGCGAATGCTTAATCCATTCGGGATCTCGGGTGCATATATTTACCAACAAACTGTGCATACAAAACTTGTTTCTAGCACCAATAATAAAGAAAAGTTATTTTTTATCATTCTCAATTACAGAATTTTTAAAATTATCTTTTTGAAAGAATTCTTTTAGAAAAAACTGATTGCAGTAGAATAAAATTTGTGTAAAAATCGTTGGTTTGAAAAAATTAAATTTCTTTCCACATGTCTGCTGCCACCTGGAATTTTCTCTCCCAATGAACGCGAAGAAATTCGTTTGATTGTTTAACCCTTTGAGCTCTGGGGTGTAAATTTCTTCAAAATTCGAAATGTCACAGTATTTTGCAAAGAAAAAAACCGGTTAACGATAAACGCGAAAAATTGCATTAAACCTCTTTGAAGTAAATCTGGTCAAATTTTCTGGTGTCACTGTGACATTTTGGAATTAAAATTATGTGGTAGAAAATTCTACCAGCAGAGCTCAAGGGGTTAAGAATAAATATCTTAGTACTAGTTGTTGGTAATATTTTTTTTAATCATTTTTGGCGCAGAAATGCCTTGTTCCTGAAAGGGCTAAGCAAGCCATTTCTTTAAACACATTTTATACCGAAGCATGCTTGCCTAAATTTCCTATAGCCTTTTTTAAAAATTTTGCTCCTATTTCTTCGATAAATCTGCATATTCCTGTATAAAACTGAAGTTAATATATAGTAGAAAATTTATGATATCCCCAATCTTAAAAATAACCCTTCGCCTGATTGAAAACAATAACTGTGCGATTTAATTATATGAAAAATTAAATTCAGAAATATTGGAATCCTTAATTTCGTCTAGTCCGTATAAGTCATTCTTAAACTGTTAGCTATATTTTTATTATCCATGAATACGCTTCAAAAAATTAGTATTTTTGCTTGATAATAATATTACAGAATGGAAGTTTTCCGCATGTCTTTCTGTTGGATACTACAATTTACAAAAAATAATCTTCATGATCTATTTATGTTGCAAATGTTGTTAAAATCTATAATAAAAATGTCGATAAAAATAATGGAATTTAAAATGCACCCGGGGAATGCTTGTTAATGTTACAAACAATTAATATTGAAGATAGATTTTATGTTTAACTACAATTTATCGTTTTAACTAACAGAACTTTTGACAAGCTCGCATTTTTTCTAAAAATTCAGATTGCTTGATTGCCACTCCAATTTTGAAACAGTGACATTCGCGTAGTTTGGCATTAACCCTTTCCGGCGCAAGCAAATTCTGTTAGTAAAATGAGAAATTGACGATTGACACTGGAATTTATAAAGGACTTGTCTAGATATTATCAATTTTTTAATTTAAGCTGTTATTGTAAAAGCAAAATTATATTAAAATATTACTGGTGCCGTTTGCAAGTTTCGAATTAAAATTAGGCGTTGCCGGCCCGGCAACACTGCGCAAGAAAGGGTTAATCAATTAACGTAAATAAGTGGAATATTTTTCTTTGGAAAAGTTGGTAGCAATCAAGATATTGTTGGTGCTATGTCAAATTATGCAGTATGAAAATATTTCATTTAAATTCAGATTTCTTGATTGGAACCTGTTTTCTGGAATAGTAAAATTCGCCTTATTGAACTTTATTTTACACTGTTAAAAATATTGTCCTAGTTTGAACCAAATTTTGGTATTGAGTTACTGCCACCATAAGGTGGTGAAGTACTCGTACCAATATTTGGAACTACTTATTTCAACCTCGTTCCAATAATTGGAACTATGCATCAACAAGAGCTCCAAATATTGGTTCAAACTTTCACCATCTTACAGTGGCAGCTATTAAGCACCAAAATTTGGTTCAGTGTATGGCATTTTAACAGTGTATGGCATTATCTTTATTTGAAACCATTATCATTAGTTAAGGCGGAAACAAGGTGAATTTTATTATTTCAAAAAAGTGGTGCCAATCAAACAATCTGAATTTAATAACAGTAGCCCACTGGCCACTCTGTTTTCATATTGAGTAGTTTGGCATGGTACCGACGATATCTGAAATTTAAAAAGGTACCAGGCTAGTAACTCTTATTACTTGAAAAATAATTATGTTCTATTCATACCTCACTAAACTAATCTCTAAATGACACAAAGGCACCAGTACTTTAAAAGATTTTTTTTTTATAATATATGTTTTTTCGAAATCTTACATTCATAATGGGAATTTTCAAAGAAGATTCTTCACATTATTAATTACAAAATTTTTGCCAGTACAGAAAACAAAATTACTATACGTAATTTCGGGAACAAATTCAGATTTTCTGAATAAAAATCGAAACAAAATTGGAAACCCTGATACATAAAAAATGCTTTTAGTTATTTTGTAATCAATTTGTTCAGAAATTAATGTCAGTCAATCATTTGAAAATATTAACAACCGAAGAACTTTAACCCTGACATAATTAGCGTTATGCCAACCGATTGCACTAAAAGTGCCCTCAGTAAATGTTAAATTTTCTATCGCACTCAACTGACACATTCCTCACCTGCGGTCGATATTATAAGCTGAATTTCGTTGCAAGTTCTATATATGCAAATTGATGAGTACATAATGAAGTGCATGTATGAGAATTTTCTCTTCTGCGGAGAGTTGTTATCGTAATTTCCGCACCTCAAACACTTCTGTTTCGACCCAGAAAATCCATTTAGTAATTTATGATAAATAACGCGATAATAAATGTTACATTTTATTTTTGAAAATTTCTTTGTCGAAACAAAATTGTTTGAGCTGTGGATTGTCTACGGGAAATTACGGTAAAGCAAGTGTTCGAAAACAAGAGAATAGTTACTAGAATGGAAGGTGACGCAATGGAAGCAGATATAGAAAGATGGCTCATTGAAGCTATGAAAAATGTAGAGGAGACACATTTGGCAGTGTCTGCTGATTGCGAATGAAGTAATAGATGATGTAGTAACTAGATGACACCAAAATTTACGGTTGTGTTTTTCTTACATCGGAAATTATATTAATAATTTAATGTAATGATGTAATGGTTTCATAGCGAGTAAACTATTACCAGAAAACCAAATATAAATTCCTACCTTTAACCTGGCGCAAATTCTGCGCAAATAAAGCCTTTGGGTAAGGCGATATATTTTTTTTCAAATTTACTTGTGCAAGTTTGCCCTAGCAATAATCAAATTCACTGATATTGACAATAAGATTGTTCCGTTTGTAAAAATGTGGTGCAATCTCAGAGCTTTGCAGCCGAGAAAACCTGCACCTAAAAAATCTAATATACGTTTTTGTTTTAATTGTGCTAGAAATTTTAAAGGAAATTTCTATTATGTCATTCCCTCTTTAATCATCATCTTAACGCTAGGCCTGACTGAAAAAAATGGCGGCTGTTAGTGGAGTACTTTTTTCAGCATTTGTACGGTCCCTTGAATTCTAATAATTTAAAGCTTTCGTCGACTTGTTTTTCCAAGAATAAATAAATCAAAGAAATCTTTTATAAAACACTGGTATCTAAATTAAGGGAGCAGTGCTAAAAAAAATTGGATACGACAGCCGCTGTTATCCCATCGCCTCATGAATACTAGGTCTGAACGCTGACGCATAAAGGGTGACTTACGTAGGTGAATTTTTTTCACGTTTATATGGTTCTTTGAATTTTAATACAAACAATTATTTTAAACTTTTTTTTACTTTACAATTCAGAAAATAATTAAGTAAAAGGAACTTTTTGAAAATTACTGGCTGTTGTTACGATGTTATTTTGGCATTACTTTCAGGGAGGTGGCCTTTTTTTCATCCCATATTCCATCTCATTTTCCTTTCACAGCTCAGTGGATTTTCAACCCAGAATTCGTACCAGGGTTGCCATTTTGGTTGACAAATTTAAACCGAAATTTCATATTCGGACCAGAAATTTTAAAAGAAGAATTTTTACTATAGGTGTTTGCTAAGTGTCTTTGTATAAACAAAGCATAAACTGCTCTTATTTAATTCTAGTGCACACAGGCCTAAGACACAGGCCTAAGACACAGGCCAAACTATCAACGTTGATCCACATTTACTCTGGTTTCCTTCTATTAGCTGGATTAATATAAAATTTTTGTTTGTGATTTTTAGGGTTTGAACGTTTTATTTTATAGTATTCACATCACTATCTTTAGTAAAATGGCGCTATTTGTAATTTGCGAAATTCATTCTATTCAGTTGCTCAGTCTTAGTATAAAATGACTTGATTGATATCTGTCAACCGTCCAGTGTTCTATCTCAAAATCTGGATTAAGTTGACTGAACTTAAAAATGTTTAGAGCCAAACATTGTAAAAATAGAATAAAATAAAATATGTAAAAATAAAAGTTCAGCAAAAAACATGAAATGAAATGAATAAAGATATACATTTAATTGTGATTCGAAATGTGTTTTAATAGGGTCAAAAGATTTTTATGGTAGAACATGAGGAAGTAGATAAGTGTGGGTAGTGGGATAGCAGTCCTACTCTATGAAACATATAACCAGCAATAAACTTTGTCATGTTTATAAGATCAAAGATGTAATAATTAAAAGCTTTGTTATACTGATAAGAATTATTATATGATTAATGTCCAAAATGTAATTTAACTTACGTTTGAAGCTGAAATTTTATCAAAGAGAATGTTTCAAAGTAATTTAATAAATATTCGCAAATTTCACAACTTCTGGCCTTAAATTTATTATGGCCAGTTAGTCTGCCCCGATATCTGCGAATTTATTCAAAATTTCCAGGTTTGACTAATTATGTTAGGGTTCAGACTAGATCATATTTTATCGTTTAACATCATTTAGCTAAACAAGTTTTGGCAGTTCAAACTTAAATTTTTTGCAATACATAGAAATATAATTCATTACGAGAAAAGGTTGTTTCCATAATAGAACAAGAAAATGTGTACATTAATAATATTAATTTAGATAGATATTACACATAGGCGAAAGAACAGAAATTTAAAGTTAAACGTCAAACTTTCTGAGAAATTTATTCATTAAAGAGAACTAATGGAATGTATACACACACACAAGCATGTATACAAATATATGTTAAGGGAAACTAAAGAGGTTTGATTCATAATATTTAATCTCTTTAACCCTTTCCGGCAGGGCCTGATTATCAACGGGGCACTCTCCTACCAGTAAAAAGAAATAGAATTTTTTCCCTTATTTATGACAGTAATTTCGAATGAAAAAGGCGTTTAAACAAGTTGAAACTTTCCATAAAATTTTACTGGTGGGAGAGTGCCCCGTTAGTAATCAGGCTCTGCTTTCCGGCGCAGAAAAATTCCATTTGTAATATGATGAAATGATTTACTTACACTGGAATTTAAAAACGCAAAATTTTATTAAATCATTCTTTGTGCCAATTTTCAGATTGGAATTAAAATTAGGTGATCCCGGGACGTGGGACCACTACTTCGAAAAGGGTTAAAAAACATTTTCTAAATAAGCACGTTATGGAAGCATTCTTAAGTGTCCACACTACTTAATGAAAAAGACCCGGATGATAATGTTAACTCTATGGGGGCGTTCTTTTCAAATATGACGCTCAAATTCTAATAGTTTTACATGCTTTTTTTTTACATAGGATAGCTGAGGACGATCTACAACAGGGTTAGTTTTTACTTTTTCAATTTTGGTTTCAGATTCTTAAAAAAATACTTTAACTTTCGAAACTGGATAGAACCGTTTCTGAAATTAAAACTATCATAATAATATATATATATATATATATATATATATATAACCAAAATAAAAAATGTAACAGCTGTGATAAAGTATATACAAATGAATAATACCATACAATCTATAGAAATTTAAAGAAAAACTTCCATTTTAATTATTAAACTTTTAATTACGGAGTAGGGAGGGACACTGCATGTACCAACGACTATTTCTTAACCCCTTGGGGACGAGTGACACGTATACGTGCCGCAAAAAGGCTTAAGAATCCTTGTTTATCCCCACCAGTAAAATTATACTGTAAAATTTGCCTTATTTAATCGGAGCATTTTCTCGATTTAAGAAGGAACAAATTTCTGTTTCTTAAAACTGGTGACAAATCATTAAAAATTTCGTAAAAGGCTCTCGTCGCGAAGGAGTTAACTCCATTTGCACAGTTTTTCGAAAAATATTTTCCATCGTTGACTTATAATGGGATTTTTAACCCTTCGTGTTTCAGTAACCCATTACATGGAAAACCCAACTTAATTCCCGAATGCCACAAAGACACAAAAATTTAGGTATAAATATTATTGGTTTATTATGCATGGGGAAAATGGGGTTTTCTCATATTTAAATACATTTGTACATACATTGCGGTGTCAAACAGTCATTTCAACACTTTCAAATTAGCAGTGCCGTGAGACCAAAAGGACTAAAAGAGATATTTGCCACAAAATATATGATTTGTAAATGGTAGTGCAATGAATATACAAATAAATAAAAATTGAAATGGTCCATCGATTTTTTTAACAATTTAACCCTTTGAAGTATTCACCTCTTAACTGTTATATATATATATATATATATATATATATATGTATATATATATATATATATATATATATATATATATATATATATTGACAACATAAATTAACTAATCAGGTGTGGCAATCTCAGAACTTCTTTCTATCTTATGCATATTAGTACTTCCTGAAAAATGCAGCATAACGGCGACACCGATTAGGTTGTTTAAACCAAAATCTAGTCAGCAACAACTTATGTCAACTTAAACCTCAATTGAATCTAAAGTTTGATGAGAATCCGTGCATTAGTTTTTAGGATAGAACTATTGCAAAATCTAAAAAAAAACTACATAACAGCGTCACATGTTATGTGATGTACACCAAGAAGTAATCAGGATCAATATTTTATCAAGTACTAACTGAATCTGAAGTTTGATACATTAGTCCATGCATTAGTTCTTTAGATACATTTATTGCAATATCGTGAAACATGCAGCATAGCAGCGCCATCTCTAGGGCGATTTATACTAAAATACTAAACAACACTAGCAGGGACTAGCTGAATCTGAAGTTTTAGAAAATTTCGTGCATTAGTTCTTGAGATTGAGCTATTGCGATAATCAAGAATAATGTACCATGACATCTGTTGAGTGATTCGCACCAAAATGTAACCAACACCAGGTTAAATCAAATACTGACACAATCTAAAATTTGTGAAAATCCATGCTCAATAGTTCTTGAGATATATCTGTTGTTGAAATTATGAATAATGCAGCATAGCAACGCCACTTGTTGAGCAATATACACCAAAAAATCAGATCTAGTTTATATCGAGGTTTAACAGAATCTAAAATTTTGTGTAATTCCGTGGATTAGTTCTTGTGGTGGACGACCGCAAAATTTTTGTCACATATAGACAGACTGACAGACTCACAGATTCAGAGACAGATTTTTTGTAAAAACATATTTTTCGAGATCTCTGACTCCTAAACCGTGTAAATCCGTGGATAACCAGATTTCGAAAATTTTCACGAATCCAATACTTTCTTCTTGTTAAGATGGCAGAAAGTAAAAATAGGAGATAGCCATCACTTCTTCCATACTACAATACATCTCTCACTCAATCGAAAAATATCTGAGAATCAATAAAGAAAAATTTACAATAAAAATTAATGGTGCAACAAAATTTTTAGCAACGAAGGAAGTAAAATTTTCTTGCCCGTATCCAGTTCGCGTGACGCAGTTAAAATTTTAACTATATATGTTGTTAAAATGGTAAAATGATTGATTGGCACAAGCAGTGGAGTGGCTTTTTAGAAGGGGGGGGGGATCTGGATAATTTTACAACCAGCACTATTTTTTTTTAAATTAGCTTTCTTTAATCACTGACCATCACACGTCAACAAAACAAAATTAAACATACACCATACTGGTAATGAAATTATATACTTAACGAAACGCCACTCAATAAGAAAGTTTACGAATAAATTTATGCAAAATTAACTAAAAGAATAAATGGAGCATAGTTGTTAATACTGTGATTATTTTGTATGTGCAGCTGTGTTTTAATTGATTCACTCAGTGTCAGCATGTCTTCCGTATTGTTACGATTAATTAATCACGTTACAATCTTTTAATTTTATTTCTAAATCTCTCAATTTTTATGCTTATATGAGAAATTAGCTATTTTCATAAAAATAAACATGAATATTCTATTATAATATTCGAAAAATACATCTCTGTTTTCGAATAAAATAAAAACATTATACATAACTTTCGTCCGAAAGATAAAAAATCTCCAACGCAGCTTCAGTAGCTTTGCTATAAATGAGTTTTTCGAAAAGAACCTTAACAACCTATATTACCAAATGTCAACAAACATTTACGAAAGAAAGGCGGAGTTGAATAAAGATTGTATATTTTTTCTAAAGGCTTTCCTTTTTTTATAAGTACCTTTTATCGTGGTGTAGTAGTTGCGTGACGTTTACATGGTTTTATTAGAGAAGTTGTTGGAAACCTTAGCTAGATTTGGTTAACAGTGAATGAATTCGATAAAAAAGATAAATTTATTTTGAATTTATTCTTTCATTACAAAAACACATTTTATCATTCTGAATTAAAAACTTAGTATGCTTAAAGTATATATTTTTTTCTTATTTTGTAAAATATTTCATGATGAAATTACATTTGTTTTTACATTCAATTATTTTGTTATTTGTGTATTTCTCTTTGTAAAATATACTGAATCTTAAGTGTCTAGTTTAACATATTGACACATTTGGTATTTACATAAGATACATGGAATAATCGCAAAGTTTCGATTACAGGCGGATATTGCTTAATACTAACTCGCATCACTTTTTAAAAAGAAAAATCTTTTATATAAGCTTTAAGAATATTTGCATCAGAAATATACTATCAAATGTATTGTTTAAAAATAGTAGTGCGAATAGAGTATAAAAATATACACTTGTAATTGAAACTTTGCCATACCCCCACGTATTTAATCGTTAACCTCTTAACTGTTAATCTCTCTGTTTCAAATTAGTTGCGACATTTGAATACTTTATTACTGATTATTGATATTTATGGCTTTATGATTTTGTTTGAATATTTTTCAGAGAGCTATACTATCAATCAACAACATTTACTTACCTAACACGCCCTTCGTCATTCCATAAATTTGTATTAAATTAGTTTTAAAAATCCCAGTTCACACGTTTTTAAGCCACATATCATTTTCAAAAAGACTTTTTAACAGTTACACATAAAACTATCTGCAAGCTAATTAATCGTGAATTCATTTCCGAACATTTCATTCCAAAATATATCAAAAGTATCTTTTAGATTGAACATGCTGCAAACAAAATCGAATTCTATCGGGTGTATTTTTTCTATTAGAATTGGTTTAATGGCGGATGAAATACGCTCCAACACTTTATCAGCTTTCAAAATCCTGTGTAATATTGATTTACGAATTATAACAGCATATGAGAAACTTCGCAGCGATTGTCTTCATTTTACTGGGACAACTTTGATTTCGCTCAGTGGCTGAGAAAAATAATTTTTTTTTTCGTCCACATTTACAATTTTTTTTAACTGTCACATTAGCGTGTTATATAAATAAATACCGTAATTTCAGGCCGTAATTCGACCCAGAATTTTTTAAGAAACAAATATAACTAGTTAGATCGCCGCAAATATTTGTCTTCAATCACTAAATGAGATTTCTGGGTCAAAAAAGAATTGTTTGATCCGCGGCTTATACACCCGAAATTACGGTAATTCCATTACTCTCATCTATTTATAAAAATGCGACGTCGATTAATTCTGCACTGCGTTTAACACTAGAACCGCGGGCATTTTCACTGAAATTATATAAAAATATTTCACACCAGAATTTTTAATTAAAATATTTGGCTTATTTATTTAAACTTTTATATTTTGGAATATAGATAACTTATTCTAGGAAAAAATGTCTGGTTTCAATCGGCACCTTTTCATTTGGTGCGGGTCAAAATGACCCGTTACCGCGGTTCTAGTGTTAAACATCTTGATCAAACATAGACCTCATAATTTTTAACGGAAATTCCGATAAATTCGGTAGAAAATAATAAAAGTGTTCTAAAAATATTATAATACAGTCACTAGGTTCAGACATTGTTTTTTTTTTTTTTTTTTTTTTTTTTTTTTTTTTTTTTTTTTGGTACGAGTATTGTGTGAATGTGTTTTCTTTTGTACCTGCATGTATTTTGAGTATTTTTCAGTGCTGTATAAAATTTATTTTATACCGTTTAAATACTGGGTCAGATGTTGAACTCATACGTTTAACTAAATCGTCACCACTTCCATAAAGTTAATAACAAGGCCATTTTTATTATTTAAAGTGATAATTTAAATGTTAAATATAGGACGAATAGTCCAAAAGTAAGTGCGCACGCTTCTTTTAAAATCTTATATGGAAAATTAAAATTTGTAAAGCCATTAATTTATTATAATTGCATGTGCACTTAAAAAGGGCGCTTGACTATCGTGACCTGTCAAAATTTGGGCATTAAGTATGAGGGACTACGTGCCTTGACTGAAACCTACATCTTCATATGTGTATGAGCATTACGAAAAATCTTTAGGGTGAGTAACCATAACGATGAGACCGAAAAGATTTTTGTCCGAAAATAAACCCCTTCCTTTGAGAGAGAGCAAAAGAAAGAATTACAAGTGCTGACGGGAAAACTATGGAAATTTTTAGGATGATTAATAAACGGGTTCCTGAGAGTAAATACCTTTAATAAACGAGTATCATTTGGGATAAAGAAGGTCAAACGAGAAGTTAATAGCTCTTCTAGAAATCTCTAATCTGGCTTAGATAGATATTTTAGTTTTTTCCCACATGGTGGTATACGATGCGATGCAAAAGCTAGAAATTTGATTTGATGTGTTCTAGTGCAGAGAACTGTTTGTAATCGACTATACATAAATTCCTATTTGTTATTCAGACAAATTAATTTTTTTATTTGTTTGTATTTGCATTCAATCATGTTATAAGCAGTTCTGCTCGCTTCAAATGTTATCGCTATCTAGTCAAATGCGGATATTGTTGGTATCATGTCAAGCTATGCAATATGAAAATAGTGTTCTAAGGCTACTTTTTTGTATGTTCAGATTTCATGATTGGCACCACTTTTTTGAAGTAGTAAAATTCGCCTTATTTGCATAACCTTATTTAATGGCCTAATTAAGGTGAAAAGAAGGGAAACATTGTATCATTGCATAAAAGTAGCGTCAATCAAGAAGTCTGAATTTTAAAATGTGGAACACGGAGACAACGCTGTTTTCATATTGACAAGGGCACCACCAAACATGGTGTTCACAGATTTTGATGATTTCAAAGTATGTTGTAGGGTTCATACCACTAATTATCCTAGTAAAACGGTTTCTTCAAATGTTCTTTAGTTTGTGAGATATTGGGGGTTAAAGTTCAGCGTATATTTTAAATACCTATTAGTATGACTCTTCTATGTGGCCCCGTGGCGCTGCGGCAGCGTCTGAGTCTGCAGATCCGAAGGTTGTGAGTTCGAATCCATCTGAAGCCTTTTTATTTTTTTACTTATTTTTATAGCTTTTAAATGTTACAAATTTTAAGCAGAATTGGGAATTCTACCGCTTTTGATATTTTCTTAGTAAACTACTTTTGGGCTATTCCATGCGAATTTGTTGGTCTGTTACGTACTACGATTTTTGGCTACCAGTATTTTATGTTGAAAAAATGAGACTTATTTTGTTGAAGATATCTCATCAATTGGATAAAACGAATCAAACTTTACGAAAATACCGGTGGCCAACAAGCATAGCAATTTTTAGCTGTGTAACAGACAAACAAATTCGCATGGAATAGCCCACTTACATTTGCGAATTTTTTCATAAAACTTTATTTTTTTGTTATTGACAAAACTGCAAAATTAATTTATTCCTAGAACTTTTTTTTAATTATTATTATTTACATTTTTTATTCTAAGCAAAGTTCAGGAATAATAATTTTTCTTTTTCTTTATTTTATAGAATTTCATATGAAAATTTTAACCTTTTCTTCTATAAAAAATACAAGATAAATTTGGGAGTAATAATTCAAATGTATTTCGGATTAAATTATTCAAATAATGCATATATTTGAAAGAGAAATAAAATATCAATGCAGTAATGCTAAAATGTAAGTTTTTACCAGTTATCAAATTTTTCAGAGCTCTGAAAATACATTTATCTCCAACGTTCAACCTTAACAACATTTATCGTTTGCAGAAGAAATGGCAGATTACGTTTAAAACTTTTTTTGTAACAAATTAAAACATGTGATTCATAAAAATTCAATTGGATTGCAAAAATCGTCTGTGAATTATCAAATTTGTGATACATATATTGATTAATTAATTAATTTATTTTTATCGTATGCTTGCCTTTCATCGGTTATATGAAAATAAAAGAACGTTTCTTTTTATTGACATTATATTTGCTCGTATACAAATGATGATTAAAGTTTTTTCTGTTTTAATCTTTTAATGTATTTTTAAATATATTTAAGAAATATTTAAATATATTCAAGTATTTAAGGAATATAAATTATGTAAATTTATACAAGTTTAAAAAAAATCAGACATAAATGAAATCAAACTTCCGTTTATATTAAAAGTTTCTGAAAAAAATATCAATTTTCCCGAAAACAATTATAAACGTACAGTTTTTAAGGGTATAGTTTACCTCAAAGCTGTTCAAAAAATCGATATTTGTTTTGAAACATTTTAAAAATAAATGAAAGCCTGTTTAGTTATGAATATTGTAATTGTAAAACCTCATTTTTACCCATATGACAATTTGCAAATTTTGTTTATAAACCCACACAATTGATAACTTTAAACGTTTTTTCCCCTCTATGTTCATATTTTTTTTCACTTTCATGTTTTAAAAATGCTAAGGCTTTTTATTTATTTATTTATTTATTTAATATAGAAATTGAAATTTTTTTTACATGATCTTTAATACGTATGGGTTAAATATGTGCATGAAATTAGCTGTAAGGTTATTATTATTATTATTTTAACCCTTAAATGCATATTGTATCATTTTCGACACCATAAGTGTTCCCGATTTATTGGGGGTTTTATTCACATATTCCGTATTCTCACCAGAAATTTAAAAGAGCAATTTTCAC
Source organism: Maratus speculifer (assembly GCA_964019185.1). Taxonomy (NCBI): domain Eukaryota; kingdom Metazoa; phylum Arthropoda; class Arachnida; order Araneae; family Salticidae; genus Maratus; species Maratus speculifer. Next base: position 268,645,528 of record OZ025293.1, on the reverse strand, counting down.
TTTACCTAATGACAGCCCATTCGTAATTAAATAAAGAAAAAATTAGTCTTTAGATTTTTCTGGTATGAATTCTGATTTTTTGAATTGCGCATTTTTTGGAACGCGTTCTGTCCTATGCATTTAAGGGTTAAACAAAAATATACCGTAATTTCGGGTGTATAAGCCGCGGATCAAACAATTCTTTTTGGACCCAGAAACCTTATTTAGTGATTGAAGACAAATATTTACGGCGATCTAACTAGTTATATTTGTTTCTTAAAAAATTCTGGGTCGAAAAATAATTGTTTGATCTGCGGCTTATACACCCGAAATTACGGTATATGAAAATATGTTAGATTTCATCACTCTACACTACATATATCATTAAAAAATTTATATCAAATGTAATATTAGATTATCTAAAAATCCATGCACATATTGTGTAATACACATTTGACAATCTAAAAAAAATTTTGAGTAATCTAAAAATATTAATATTTTAATTAGTATGGATTTTAAAATGCTTAACTTTTCTTATAATCTTTAAAAACTTTAATTAAAAATGCAGTTTTATTTATTTATTTATTGCAAAATGTACTACAGTGCGTGTCAAAGGTTTAAGCACAATAGCAATTTTGAAGTAAAAAATTAAACATTCACTTTATTTCAATATCTGTCTTGTATATGTTAATAATATCTATTTTAACTCCATATTCATTGAAATTAAGTTTTAAATTTTATTTCCAAACATGGAGCTTAAGAATAGAACAAAAATAACCGTGTCAAAAGTTTAAGAACAAAATCGGTTTTATGCAAATTTTACAAACTGATGTAAGCGGTTGCGCACGCAAACAATTTCTGGGTGTATAAGAAGCAGTCAGTTATTGTTTTTGAGTTAGCACAAAATGCCTAAGTCGAAAGAATTTTCAGAGGAGGAGGTGATAAAAATGTGGAGTGTGAGAGCAAAATGTAAGTCTGTTTCTGAAATTTCAAGTGCATTAAAAAACTCAAAAAGAGGTATTCATCAAATTTTGACTCGTGGTAATGATTTCAAACAAAAATTTCGTTCAGGAAGGCCACGAGTGACTAATTTGCGCGAAGATAGCCGCATCAAAAATTTGGCTTCAACTGGTAATTACTCCCTTTCGCAAATAAATCATGAAGTTGGAGGACAAATATCGATAAAAACTGTTCACAGAAGAGTTTTGGAATTCAAATACATCAAATACCGTAAAATGGTTCGATTACCGTGCCCCAAACGACACCATAAAGAAGCTAGATTGCAATGGGTCAAAGAGCCTATGCCATTTGGCGAAAAGTGGCTGAATGTGATATTCACAGTGATGAAAAAATGGAACCTCGATGGCCCTGATGGTTTACGTACTATTGGCATAATCTCCGCAAAGAACCTTGGAGTATATTTAGACGACAACATTATGGTGGTTCAGTTATGGTATGGGGTATTTCTTTCAATGATCAGACATCTCTAGAATTCATCAGTGGACTTGAAAACTCAGAAAACTACCAAGAGACACTTGCCAATCATTTGATTCCTGTTGCCGGGGATTTGGATGGAGAAAAATGGTTATTTCAACATGATAATGCTTCGATCCATAAATCAAACTCAACTTCATCGTGGCTTAAGTCGAAAAAAGTGTCTATTTTGAAATGGCCGGCAATTAGTCCTGATTTAAACCCTATAGAAAATATGTGGGGTATTCTCACTCATGCAGTTTATCCAAATGGAAAGCAGTATTCATCAGTTAAAGATTTGAAGGATGCCACTGAGAACAACACTTGGTGTAAAATTGAACCAGGATCAATACAGAACCTCATTTTATCGATGGAAGACCGTATATTTAAAGTAATTCAGTAGAAAGGAGCAATAATCAACTATTATTATTATTATTATTTTGTTCTGCTAAAGACTAAAAAAACTACAGTGCTTAAACTTTTGACACACTCATTTTTGTTGTTTTGAAAATTTTTATTACTTAAGATAAATTTTATAGTATAAATCTGTTAATTATTTTTTTAAAACTACAATTTGTAGATTATGTGAAAAGGAAAGTAACTTTCATTCATTAATAAAATTTTATTTTGAAATTTTCTGTTCCGCTTAAACTTTTGACACGCACTGTATTACTTGATCTCTGAATTGCAATCAGTTCGCCATTTGAACCAAATTTAAATAAATAAATAAATAAATGAATAAATGTTGTAAATATAAACTGCCCCCTTAAGAAAATATCAAAAGGTTCAAAGCTGTAAAATTCCCAATTCTGCCTAAAATTTGTAACATTTAAAAGCTATAAAAAAAGTAAAAAAAATAAAAAAGGCTCCAGACGGATTCTAACTCACAACCTTCGGATCTGCAGACTCAGACGCTGCCGCAGCGCCACGGAGCTACACAAAGAGGTCATAATAATAGGTATTTAAAATATACGCTAAACTTTAACCCCCAATTTCTCAAAAACTAAGGCCCATTTGAAGAAACCCTTTTACAGGAATAATTAGTGGTATGAATCCTACAATATACTTTGTAATCATTAAAATCTGTGAGCACCATGTTTAGTGGTGCCCTTGTGAGTAGTATGATATGGCACCTATGATATGACAAAGTATATTTAGTAATTAAACTTGACCTCATTTAGTTTTTGTAGGAGTGCAAAACTCTTGGGACAAGCAGGCATTCTCCCACCACTAAATTTATTTCTTTATTTTTCGTCTAATATTTCGTGTAAATGTTTTGTTAAAATGCTATTAAATTTTATGCGAAGATAACTTTTAAAATTTAGTGGTGAGAAAATCTCTTCTGGCGCCCAGATTTTTGTACCCCTGGATGTTTGATGGTTATACGTTTAACACTAGATTATTGGCGAGGGGCCAATTTGGCCCCTACAAAGGGAATATACTTCGGTTCGAACCATAAATTTCTTTCAAAATATATTTAAAAACAACAAGGATTAAAAAGGGTTAATTAAATAACTTAAACTGTTTTAAATAAAATTTCTGGTTTGGATATTTTTTATAAAAGTTGTGTTAAATAAGGTTAATTTAGCATATAATAATAGTAGTAGTAAATTAATCTGGCAATCCATGACGCTACGTCACTGATTTTCAACGCTATTTTGGAAAAATTATCTTCGATTTTTTTTTCAAAATTTTTTTTTTGAATGGAAACTGTTTATGATAATTTAGCAAAATCGACGTCTGATGGCGTCCTTGTTTTAATCTTTTGAAGGGAAAGTAATAATGTCACTGTAATATTGAATTTTCACCGGAATAATCTAAAAATTTTATTTATAACTAAGGAAAAGCATTTTTTCAGCATTTTGCCCCCAAATTTTAAAATACAAAATTTTCTCAAAAGATTCTGGTGAAAATCTTGTTTAACCTGCCGTCGGGCGCGCTGTTGTAAAAAGTACAACATTCACTTTCGTTTTTCTTTAAAACAAAATTCAAGCAGCAGTAGGTGTTAATAACCGTTTGTATTTGTTTATTGGATCTTTTTACCCAATTCCTAAAAGTTATTTGTATTTCAGATTGCGCAATTAGCTGCATCTGTCATTTTAATCTGTTAAAAGTGCATGAAATGCACAAGATTTATCAGTACACAGCCTTCAAAAAAGCAAATCTAATGCTTGATATCGGAAGCGACTAATATAGATGAAATATGGGACTAATTCTGTAAATGCGAAATTACTTAATTATTGTTTAGTAATTCATTATTAATTTTTATTATTTGTAATTGTAGTAGCAAATAGCTTTTTATGCATCTAAACTTCTGCTTTAGTATGTTATAACAAAATAAGTGTATTGCGGAATACTTTCATAATTTGTGATCAAAGATAACTTATATTCTATTTGTAAGTTAAATTATTTGTAAAATTAAAAGAAATCAGCAATAATTGATTGTTTTTCGCCTGTTTTACAATTTACAACGCGCGCCTGCTCATGTGATGAAATTTTGAACGCCCGGCAAAAAGTTAAATTAGGTGCGATAAAGTATATCCCACCGATTTTCCAGGGGTTAAATCAACGATACTGTAATAAAAAATAATTTTCTTTTAACAGAAATAATTCTTAGTTGTTTTCTGTGACATTAAATATATATTTTGCTCTATTTAATTTTATGTTTTGAATGGTGATTCTCCGTTTATTATTGATTATTTCTATTCTCTTAGTCTTTTGCTTAATATTAATAATTCATTTTTAGAAATTCTAAATTTGAAAATAATAAAAAGCGAAATATACGCTTCTTTTGTTCATATTTTATTATTTGAAAATTACACAGCCATTTAATTCAGAAATAAATGTAGTTGCAGGTGGCACAATCAGATTAAAACAATATCTCTCGTTTCTCATTAGCGTTTGTTGTATAATGACTTGATAAAATTTTTCGCTTGATTACAAAGAATTTGATTAGTTGCTTAATTTACCGGAAGAACCATTCGTATGTGCTGTGCAAACGCTTCGGAAAATAGAATGGACAACCTATTATTTACTGAGGCAAAGAAGGCAAGGAAGTAATCAGCAATGGAGAAATGGGCAGATAATTATTGATACCATGTGCATGCAACTGCCATGCAGAATTAAATTAAAACTTTCTTAGGATTGCATTATTATTTAAATTATAAATAAAAGATGTATTTTTAAATTATATCTTAGACGTTGCATAAGCATTTTCATAGTTGCCAAGATTCGTGCTTTTTTTATAAAAACTATTTTTGAAAAAGAAAAAAAAATGTCTTTTTTATTCGCAAAAGCTTAGGATTGCGACTTTTGGTACCATCAATAATTAAATCGATTTATTTTGACATCCAAATTTTATTCCTCACAGTTAATCCTACTGCAAAATTCACGAACGGTCAGAAACTTGTGCTTTTTCCATCTTTTGAAAATGTCATCGGTACCTTGACAAATAATCCAATATGAAAACACCGTTGCCCGTTGCATAGCCGCCAACTTTTAGTACTTTTTGGACCAGAAAAAGTAACTAAAATTTTTGCCCTATTTAATCGACGAATTCCGGCAATAAAATTTGCTGTGATTTTTTTTGTGGTGGAAAAAAGCATAAGCTGTTGCCATCTATGCAGTTGGCTACTTTTTTATAACCACTGAACTGATCAATATTTTTGGAAAATTTTTTTTAAATTATGCCTATTTTGGCATGTCTTTTATACAATTATTTAATCTTTCATCACCGGTTTTTCAAAACAGAAAACTTTGCCTAATTGAATCAGAAAACTGTTCGGATTAACTAATGCAAAATTTAAAATAAAGATTTACTGGTGATAACGATAAACCATGATTGTTTTATGGATGGCCGTACGTGGCATTGGCAAATCAGGATTGCCAAAAACACTCACACAATCACAAACGCTATGCCCATACGACATACGGGTAAATCAAGAAAACGGTAAAATTCAAATTTCTTGATTGACACCATTTTTTGAACTAGTAAAATCGCCATATTTAGCTTACTTAATCTTACGCATTTATTAAGGCGAAAATACACAATTTTACCGTTTCAGAAAAGCAGTGCCAATCAAAAAATCTGAATTTAAAAAAATAGTCCATTGGCACTGGAAACCCTACTGTATTCCTATTGGGCATCTCGACATGGCACCATTGGATGTACAAACTCGGGGAAAAAAAAGAGAAATACCCTTCACTAACTACTCAACAACTATCCTAATAAAAATTACTGGTTCTAAATAAAGCCTACATTTAAATAATGTATGTAAGATTTTCTGAGGGGCCATCTATATACTAAAACGAACCCTAATTTCATTTTTTAATAACTTTACCCAATTTTGACAAGGTATATTTCAAAACTTTGGTTCAAATTATGCCTAGACAGCAAATTTCAATTTCTTTGAATAATGAGTTTTTGAATTATAAACATTCAAAATTTAGTGCTTCTAATGATAAATTACATTTCCATATTTTTTATTAATATCTCCTTAAATTATAGTCCTAATGTGTAGCAATAATAATGAAATATCCAACCATAAATACGTTGAATTTGCTATTTTTATAATCTTCTGCTATGAGTTATGAATTATGAAATTAATATTCTAAAAAATTAGGAATTACATCCTACAGTTTTTTTCACGGATTTAGAATTATTAAATCCTAGTTTAGGAAAATCCAGAATTTCAAATTTTTCTTCCAAGCAATTTTCAAATTATGATTAAAAAACAGCAAAATGGTGGTTTAAGGGATCGTCTACGATAGAAGTGACTAGATATTTTGAAAATTCATATGATATTCTGTAATCTGCCAGGCTTCGATAGCTGTTTGAGTGGAGCCTTAGATATCTCGATCAAGAATTGGGGTCCCTCGGTTAACAATCGTGCTCCAAAATTCAATCTGGATACAGTCTCTAAAATATCCTTATTAACCCTTTTAGGGGAAAAGCACTTCTATTCATAAAATGCCGAAATGATTGATTGACACCAGAATTAAAAATCAAAATCCATTTCTCAGTAGATAAATGCTTTTCTTTACGTACTTTATAAGATTAAAATTTTAGTTTCAAAATTCTGGTGTCAATGTAACATTTCGCAATTAAAATGAAGTGGTATATATTTTATTCCACCGCCCTTCAAGAGGTTACAATAAATAAATTCTCTTAAACTTATCGTACAAGTTGCATAAAAATTTGTTTTTAGGCTAATTGAAGCCTGTAGAGTTCCTTTATTCTGAGAGAACTGCGTAATGCTATTGAAAAAAACAAGCTTTGGGTAAGTTTTAATATGTAGACGGCCCCCTACGCAAATTTTATATAGATCATTTAAAAGAAAAATTTATTTTCCATTGCTTATTACCAATAACTTTCTTCTACAATAATTGCTTGCGGAGTTAGTTGGGAGTGTATATTTTTTTTCCAAGACTGTACATGTACGTAATAACGCTATGGCACATGATGATCGTTTGCAGTATATACATATATATATATAGTATTATATATATATATATATATATATATATATATATATATATATATATATATATATATATGTATTATATATATTATGGATGTATAGACTTGGATATGAACTTAGCGAGATCGTAAGTGTAACTTTTACATTATCAAATTTATAGTGGACTTCATAACAATAAAGCAATATGAACAAGAGCATGTTTATAAAATGAAACTTCGAGTTTGCTTAAAATCGACAATCACTTTTTTATACGACAATAACCTACATATTATGAGCTCCAGTTGGTCCTTTTTTTTTAAACACCGCTTTTGATTTTAATGCATTTTCACACTAGAGTTTAAATTGCGAATTTCACCAAAACGTAACCTGGAGGTAGTTTTTCTTACAATCTTTGCAAACGCTTACTACGATTTTTTCAATACTGTTCTTTTTTTTTTTAATATACGAACAAGTTGCAACCTTCATTTTGTTACAAAAAATATATATTTACATACAATAATTTACATAAATATTAAAATATTTTCTCATACATGAAATTAATATTTACAAGATATTGTAAATTTGTAAATTTAACTTTTTGTGTCTCTTGAAAAAAATTAAAACTGGTATGAAATTCAAAGCATAACAAAAAAAGTACGATATGTATTTTTTATCACACTTCTTTCAAACAAGCAATTTCAATTTAGGGGAGAAAAGATATTCTAGGATATTTTTACTTTTTTTCGATTTTTATTTTTTTAATACTTTTTTCTTTCATTTAGCATCAAGATTCAAAGAAAGGCAGTAAAAAACATTAAAGAGAAAAGTTATGGAAAAACTTTAACGATATTATCACGACAGAAGTGTTCTCAAAATTAGATAGGTATCTGCCTTCGAATAAAATATTTTTTTTACTTTATTTCTTTTGGATATTTTTTTCTGATTGCAGAAATTATGAGGCATACTCTTGAAGTAATGAAATGACAACCGTGTAAAAAATATTTGTGCTTGTAGTTATAATTAAGAGTTATTATCTGGAGACTAATGTAGATTTAAATGAAAATAATGTATGAATATACGGATAAATCTAAATGTATTTTAGAGTTTAAAAATGCCAAGTAAGTTAGAAAAAAGAGGAATGGTATGGTTTGATATTTTTATTTCATCATCAGATTTATGATTATTATCAAGATCCAAGAAAGATATATTCTTAAAAGTAATAATTAATTTTAAGTTTTAATATTTTTTCATAATCACGTCGGGAGTATTGACACAGAGTGGCAAAGGTTCAGGAAAAAAACATAGATCAACCTCCTTTAACCCTTTCCAGCACAATAAGTCCAGGCAGGGATACTTAATTTTAATTCCAAACTTGCAAATGGCACTAATAATATTTTTAAAAATTTTTTGCTTTTACACAGAAAGCTTAAATTAAGGAATTCTTTATTTTTAAAAAAAGTCGTTTGTAAATTTCGGTGACAGTCAATACTTTCTGATTTTACTAAAATAATTTATCCATGCCGGAAAGGGTTAATTTTTTTATTAGTTTAAGTATTTTCTGTCAGAAAATATTATTCGTATCCCCCTTTTTTACCATGTACTTCCCTGACCACTTGCCACCTTGTAACAGCTTTCAAGCGATTTTCTTTATAGCCAGCTTTTACAAACAAACTGCTGACACACAGCCAATAAAATTTGATTGGAGGAGAGGAGTCAGGAGTCATACAAAAACGTAATGAGGTTGAATTTCTAAAAATAATCGTAATCGCCGAACTAATATCTATTCACTCTTGTAATACATCTAAGGGAACTCTAGATGATGTGCAGAAAATTTTGCTATGTATGATGGTAGTTTGTACAACATATTTCAGATAAGTATATTTTCTGTGTAAGTCGCCGTAAAACCCGAAAAATTACTTTGTGGGACTTTGTTTGAAAAGATCTATTGTCCTCCATATAAAAGTGTTTTAGATCAATGTTGTTAATTTATTTCTTTCGGGGATACAATCCCCAGTCTTATAACAATCTGAATTTTAAATTGCGGTTTATGGTGCATTTCCATATTCCTAACTTCTCAATACTATTACGTGAGAGCATCGCAAAGTTTAAATTTTTTTAATTCTAGTTGCACTACTATTTTTAAAAAGTCTATTTCTAAATATATACCTCTTGTAACTGTTCTAAATGATATGTAAAAGTTTTTTGTTTCATAAAAGTAGTGCGTGGTAGGATTCAAAACTATTCGCCCGCAATTAGAGCTTTGCGATATCTCCGCGTACATTTGTATGAATTACATGTAGTCACTACGTACGAATAAATAGTAGGGGAGAGTGGGGATACTTGAGCATAGGGGATACTTGAGCCACCCCCTTTATCTCTACAGTTGTTCAATTTTTCTTTCTAAAACTGGCAACATGGTAACATATTTATAGTTCTGAACATGTAAAAAAGAAATCATATACCTTGGTACCATTTTTAAAGTATGGTGATTAACCCTTTCAGCTCTGCTAGTAGAATTTTCTACCACAAAATTTTAATTCTGAAATGTCACAACGACACCAGAAAATTCGACCAAATTTATTTGAAAAAGGTTTAATGCATTTTTTCGCGTATATTGTAAATCGGTTTTTTTCTTTGCAAAATACTGGTGCGAATGTGACATCTGGCTCAAGTATCCCCTCCATGGGGATACTTGAGCCACAATGTAAAAGAAAAAGTAAAAATTTATTAGACATAGAAAAATAGTTCAAAATTAATTGAAAGTGGTTTTCAAATGAAGAAAAAATATCAAATTTTCATTTTCAATATTTTATTTTGTTCTAAGAAATTCTAAAAAATTTTAAAAAATTAAAATTTAAAAAATGGCTCAAGTATCCCCATCTTCCCCTAATAATTATCTATCATTTAACAAATGAATTTATCAAGAGAAATTCTCCCTTTAATTAAATGCAACCCCATTCAACTTGATGTTTAATTTTAATGTTAAAAAGTTTAGATTTTTAACCACTTAACTGATCAATATTTTTGAAAAAATCTTTCAAATAATGCCTATTTTTTTCATGTCTTGTACAGAATTTTTAATCTTTTATACCCGATTTTCGAAACAGAAATTTTTGCTCAGTTAAATCAGAAAAATGCTCGGATTAAATAATGCAATATTTACAAAAAAGAAAAAAAAAAGATTTGTGAGAACAATAAATTATGATTATAATGTGGATGCCCGTACCACATACGGACAAATCATGATTGGCAAAATCATGTTACCAGTATGACGTATGGGCAAATCAGAGAGGCGGTTGAAGTAATTCATTGGAAGAAATTTATTAAGATTTTAGTTTAATTTGCACTCATGTCCATAAACTAAGGATAATGCCAGTTTTTGCAAATAAAGGCACAGAAACAAAACAAACGTGACTTCTTCGCCAAGCCCATACTTTAAACAAAAGAAAAAGAACAAAAACAAAAACGATGCTATATGTATGATAACATTCATAAAATCTACAATTGTTGCTCCCTAGATCAATTACAAAAATTACCCCCTTAAAAAAAACTTAACATTATATGGTTGGTATAACGGTTAATAAATTGTATGCCTCCCAGAGAATGAAATACAGTCCTAGCAATGCCTAGGCATGCTGTGTATCAAATTATCAAGCTGATTTCGGGGAAGATTACTCCAATCAGCAAGCAAGGCTCTCCGATGTTTCGGCACACAAGTAGTAGGTTGTTGGTGGGCTGCAACTCGTCGGCCAAGCACATCCCATACATGCTCTATCGGATTCAAGTCAGGCAAAAATGCTGGCCAATCCATACGGGTGATATCCTCAGCTTTAAGGCATTCATTAACGATCTTTGCTCGGTGAGGACGGCCATTATCATCCATAAACATAAATTCTGAGCTCACAGCACCTCTAAACAGACGTACATGTTCTTCCAGAATGATGTCCCGATAAATTTGGCCTGATATGTTTCCGGTTTGAACATGTTGATCTGCTCTGGAGCCCAGTATAATTCCACCCCAAACGAGCAATCCTGCACCACCGTAGCAATGACGTTAGCAATGACACCATGGATGTTCTCTTAGTGGTAATGGGTGCTTGGCGTTCTCCATATGAAAGTCAGACGTGAATAAGACTGCAAGCTAAACTTGGACTCGTCGAAAAACTTTACACAAGCCCTCTGTGACGATGTCCAAATTGCATGTTCTCTACTCCAGGCTAACAGCAGGCGAGAGCGAGTTGCCGTGAGCGGAACACATCTTACAGGTCTGCGAGCATGTAGACCCATACTTCCCAAACAACTGTACACGGTATGCCTTGAAACAGTCGTACCCGTGGCTACCACGTAAGGTATCATCCGCATGTGTCCTCTGTGTCATAACTGTTCTGTTTTGGCTTTGAGAGGCTTAGAAAATGATTGTTAACTGTTTTACTTCTTTGCTACCGTTCCTTACATACGACTCTCTCACACTTTCGTCATTATGAAGTACTATCGGCGCCATCTGGTGGCTTTCTAAAATTAGCATATTACTCTTGAAGATGCGTGTGATAGCTGCAAGTGAATTCTGCAAGTGAAATTTTTACTTTAGAGTTTCATTTCTATGTGATTCTGAATTATCCTTAACCCATTGACGCCCGAATTATTTTCTTCGCTAAAATTTAAATTTTGTATTTCCCACCACTTTTAAAAGCAAATTAACTATCTAAATTTATCGAAAATTCTGTCTTGTGAAATAAGGTATATATTTATCTTCCTCTTTACTGGTGAGAAAACCGCTTTCTTGCTGTTTTTGTAACTGTCCTCAAAAAATTACGCTGGGCGTTAATGGGTTAATTTATGGGCATGAGTGTATTTTATGCCGGCCGATTATCTACACGTGGGATATAGGCCCGAAAGTGGTGGGGTGCCCTCCGTGAGGGTCTTTTTAGGGAACCTAACCCGTATTGATGCATGGAAATTCAGGGTTCGAAGAAAACCACGGAAAACTCCGAACGGTTAGGCCTACAGCATGGGTTCGAACCCAGCGCCTGACGTCTACCAGTTGAGAGGTCAGAACCTCTCGGCCACTGGTGGGGCAAAATCATTAAGGAAATCGAAAGCTAAAATATTTTATAATTAACTTTATTTGTTAGAACATTGCAAAGAAATAAAAAAAAACACTCAAATTATTTATTTTATAAATTGTAATTATTAACACGCAGAAATAAAAATGCAATGATTTCCAAATTTTCATAACGACTATAGTATAAATATTTTCTTTTTAGAAGTTCCATACTATTTAAGTATTTTTTTTTAATTGTTATAAAAAATGCTCATACTTTTTTATTTATTTCATTTTTTGTCTCACTTTTCAGTTATATGGTAATGTTTTGTTAGAGTTTTATAAGATTATAAAAACTGCAAAAGATTTTTTCTGTAAAAAAATAAAAGAAATAAATAAATAAAGCAGTGAGAGAAAAATATTTTTCTTTATCTTAAATTTTATACCGACTTGAATGAATTCCGAAAGTTTTAAAGAATTTTATTTTTATCTAAATCTTTTGCTCATTCTTTCCATGAATAAAAAGTTAAATGACTTTCCTTTTCTGAAAGATAAATGAACATTTTCTACTTCTTCCTGTTTTGCTTCATCAGTTTCACATTTATTAGCGGCTAAGAATTTGAAATAAACTGTTTGATTAATGGTCTTCCTCTAAGATATTTAATGACATGTACACAAAAAACAGTTGTCTATAAATAATTTCATTAGTTTTGTTTAATGTATGTAGAACTGCGATACAGCATTCTTTTGTTTTATATGAAGAAAGTTTGATTCCAGTAAGTTACATATGAATTATATATAAATTTACGTCGGGCATTCTTTTTCTTAAAAGCTAATTTCTTTTAAAGTAATAGCATAAATCAACATGGATGACAAATAATTAATTATTAGTGTTAAACTTTTATCTCCTTCAACGGCGGTGGTTAATTTTTGGATCACTTAATTTTATTTCGTAAATACCACATTAGTAGTGGTACACCAATCTTATGAGCACAAGTAATACAATATTTCAAAATATACCTTACTATTAACATTTAATATGTTTTTTTTTTTATTTAAAAAAAAATCAGAATTTTTATCAATCCTTTGAGCTGTGATGCTTGAATTTTCTACCATTTAATTTTAATTCCGAAATGTCACAACGCCACCAGGAAATTCGATCAGATTTATTTGAAAACGGTTTAATGCTTTTTTTTTTTCCGCGTATTCGTTAACAGATTTTTTTTTCTTTGCAAAATACTGGTGCCAATGTGACGTTTGGAATTTTGAAGAAATTTACCCACCAAAGCTCAAAAAGTTGAAATAACGATTTTTTAAAAATGAAAATTGAGCTTTCATTTTTTATCGTTCCAAACATGCACAGGCCTCCAGAACGCCTGGGAAAGTGGGAATATCTGGAGTATTTTGGATCATTTAAAAATGAACGCTCGATTTTCAAATATATATATATATATATATATATATATATATATATATATATATATTTTAATAAAAATCTATGATTGATTTAATCCAAAAATATATTATATGTTAATAATATATTTTGAAAGATTGCTCTTGCGCTGATAAGATCGATGTATTACTACACACATTAGCACCAAAACATTGAATGAAAAGTTTCCTTTTATTAAGAACGAAACAAAATCAGTTATTTTTTTTTTACAAATTTATTTGCCAATTCTGGTGTCGTTTACCCATTTCAGCATTTTAATAAAAGAATTATCTTGCGCTTGAAATGATAAATGGACTTCAAATAGAATAAGTTATAAAATACATTTGCATAAAAAGAAAATATGAGATGTTATACTCGCTTTTACTACAATCAAAGATGCCAACATCTGTTTATTCAGGGGTGAGATGTCCGCTTTTATTCACACGAGTACAGTCTTAGAGAAAATGATTTTCTGTTAAATTGCAAAAATTTATCGATTAAATAATATAACATTTTTTGTAACAACATATTAATGTGTCAAAAAGCAGAAATTGCATCTCTAGATACTCCAGTTAATTATTCTGGAGTTTGATTAAAGAAAAACGTGTTCTTAAACGGATAATGGAATGCATCCTCTTTCAGTAAGGTACATTTTAGGTTTCATTCTGAAATTTTTGTTTAAATGAAATTTTCCTGTTGAAAAAAATGTTCATCATGGATCAGACTCCGTGATAATTAAATAATGTTGACCTCTATGTTGTAATACTCGTAATTTGTGATTTTCGTACGGTTTTAATATTTATATAAACAGACCACTCTTAGTTGTATCAATTTACGATGCCATAACTCTAAAAAAAGCATTCAGAGACATTTTAAATATTTTCTATTACTCTAAAATTTGAGTCAAATATACCAAGATAAATATAATTTAGTTTTTTAACCTATATAAAACGTCTTTTAGCAATTGCATTTTAGACATACATTATTGTACCATACTATTTAGTTTTAAAGAAATACTGATTTACAATTATGCTGTTCGTTACTGAAAAGAGTAGGATAATATTTTAATACATTTTTATCTATTTATAGAAAATTTTAAATTGGATACTAGATAAAACAAGTCGGAAATTGCAAGTTAAGCGTATCAAATGGAGTGCGTTCGTACTATATCGAAGTTTTTAAAATATTCAGATTTTGGTGCAATAGAATACAGTACTTCCTATACTGTATTGTGGCCGATATATTTTGTGTCTGGATGTAAATGCTATCTGTTTTATATTATACAGAAAATAATTAGTAGTAAACCTTTGTAACGTATATCAATTTCATAAAATATGTAATAGCTTAATATCATTAAAACGAATGTCAAACAACGTTTCCCCCTATAACACATAATGGAATGCTTTCGCGTCTCCCTGTAAATTAAAACAAATATTCTTTGCACCACAGATTGTATAGAATGTATATTTTAATAAATAATTTATAGACGCATTTCAATTTTATGATATTCAAAAGAGTGTAACATTATTAAAACGCACTTGAAACTATTTTTCTCCGTTGGACCAATGTTGCCAGTGGGCTACTTTTATAAAATTGTTGATTGGCACCAATTTTAAGAAACGGTAAAATACATTTTGTTTTCGGCCTTAATTTCTATGTCAATGAATAAGATACATTTTATCATTTGTAAAAAGTGGTGCCAATCAAGAATCTGAATTAAAAAAAGTAGCCTATCTGGCAACACTGCATTGGACATAATGTAACTGAATATTATTGACTGACCCTGTAATTAAACTATGCATCATATTTTTATAAAATATGAAATGACTCGACAAAATTATTCAAAAATTATATATTTTTTAAATTTTAAATCTATTCGGTTGGGTAATTTCCGCTCTATTATATGTGAACAAACGGACAGATGAACGGACGTAGTAAACAACAAATATAGGTACCACTTATTTACATAACTACAAAGTCACTAAAAAGGGAGATTTGTCTCGTATTTGAACATGCGACAAATATACAGGCTCAAGCATTTCATAGCATAATTTTTTTCAAACAGATGTAAAAAGAAGATAAGATATAGATGCAGCATTCTAATTAATTATCCTGTCTTTTAAATCATTCAGTAAATAGTCTGAATAAAAAATATTTTCATTGATTTTACTGTCAATAAGCATAGATTGTAATGATTAAGAAATTAAAAAGTTATTTTTTTTTTCGAAGGAGTATATACAGCGCTGGAAAAAGGTTTAAGATCACATGCTAATTTTTTTCGTTAGAATACATTTCCAAAAAGATATATATATATCTTGAATTAAGACAAAATATCTAACATAATATTAGCGAATTCAATTCAATTGTCAAAGTTAAAAATTAATTTATTCCTCTACAAGTGTTAATATCTTGTAATATCAACAAATGGAAGAAAGTTTAGGAGCAATATTTTGATTTAAATCTGGCATAATGAGATAGTGTCATTGCTTCATTATTTCATTCGGGACTCATTCGTGATGATGCTTATACACTGGTGTCCAAAAGTGAAGCATAATTGGTAATCAAGTAAGTAATGAAGGAAATGTAAATCGAAATGTGGTGAAACGTGATATACGAGTGTAAAACGGTTATAAAGTAAGGAAGCAATTCAAAAGAACGATAATATTTACTTTTATTATCCAAAGTAGCAGTTTGAAAGAAAACTGAGCATAGTAAAGTTTGGTCTATTTTTGTGTCGGTCGATTATCTACTAGAGAGATATAGGCCGATCATAGTAAAGGTTTATACTTCAAAGGAAAAATGAAAGAAAACATTAAATAAAATAGTGATTCTGCAGTTTATTAAAGCGCGTGGTCACCTCAGACAGTGAGGCACGCTGCACAGCGATTTCCCATACCTGCTATGAGATTATGAATGAGTTGTGGGCTAAAACGGCTCCAAGCTTCTTTGAGAGCTAATTTTATTTCTGGAACAGAGCGTGGGCGGTGCGAAAGGGCTGTAAGTTGTCTCCCATGCATATCACATACATGCTCGATAGGATCAGTGTTGCCAGACGGGCTACTTTTTTAAAATTCATATTCTTGATTCACACCACTTTTTTGAAACAGTAAAATGCGCCTTATTTATTTACTTATTAATCACAGAGTAAATAAGAGGAATTTTATCGTTTCAAAAAAGTGGTGCCAGGCACGAAATCTGAATTGAAAAAAAATAGCCCACTGGCAACACTGGATAGGATTTAAATCCGGGGGATTCGCAGGCCACGACTTGCGTTGGATGTTTTCCGTTTAAAGGAAGTCGTCAACCAGTAACACACGGTGACAAGGCGCATCATCATCTATGAATATGCAATCAGGACCGACCCCACCTCGGAACAAGCGAACATAAGGCTAAAGAACTTCGTCTCTGTATCTTTTACCAGTCACAGACCCCGTGTCAAAGATATGGAGGTCTGTGCGGCCATCTAAAATGATGCCTGCCCATACCATTACCCCCCTGATGGAAAAGGATGTCTTTCTATTATATTTCTTGCTCTATAAAACGCGCTCTACGTTCTCTCCATATCATTACCTGACGATAATCACTAGTCAGACTAAATCGAGACTCGTCATTGAACATCGCATTGGCCCATTCTCGCTCACTCCAATGTTGATGTTTCAAACTACAGTTAACCCATTCGTACCCAGCATCTTTTGCGTAAATTTTATTTGGTTGGCACCACTATTTTTAGAAGATTTAAGTTTAGTTCATTAATCACGAAAATGCATCATTTCAATAAAATAATTATTGCTTTTCTTTTTTACCGGTGTCAGAACAGTGCTGAATGCACCTTTTGAAGCGTCCCTAAAAAGGGACGCTAGGCACTAATGGGTTAAAACGAGCTTGTTTATGCGCAGACATGAGGGGAATGCAAACTGCTGGTCTTATGGCATACAGGCCAGCATGATTGAGTCTCCTGTAAACAGTTTTTCTCGAAATTCATGTTCCTGTGGCAAATGTGAGCGCCAAGGTCAATTTTCTGGCAGTACTGCCCTTCTGACGTCTCGTCCTTATTTCCAGATATCGGTTGTGACTCTTGATCGATCTGGTACTGGTGTCATCGGGTAACATCTCCCGTACTTTGAAACCTCTGCGACAGTCTTCAGATCATAAACTAGTCCATGTTCAGAATTCGAGACTTTTCGGTTTGTGATCGTCCGAATTCCAGCATTCCAAAGATTCTACCTCTCGCAAACATGTCTAGTTGGCGTCTTTATGTCATCATTAATCCTGTTTGATCGTAACAATCTTTCTAGGCACATCAGTTGTACAAAATTCGTCTGAACTGCCTATATCGCGTGAACCGGTTTATAAGTGTTCTGTCATGCGCAGGTATTTCGCGCATGACGTAGTCGGCTGATACGTTTTTCATAAACCCAATGTCTCTTCTTCAACCAATTAATCTCCGCAAGTAATTTTGAAATATTTTACGAATATTTACTCCACGTTTTTAGTATTTTACGAATTATGCTTAACTTTTGGATACCAGTGTATGTCAGTAGTGCTCTATTTGAAGTTTTTGGATATGCATCTGCCTCTTTGAGCGTAGTTTACTGGAAATCATTGACTGGAGCAGAAAGGGGATGAAATAAGGGTTTTTATGATTGTAAGCTGGCGAAAAGACAAATTGTCCCCAAAATAAATAAATAAAAACTGTTGTGCACAATTTTCTTTATGATCGAATGATTTATATTGAAAATAAAAGAAGCGGTTGGCTTTCAAAACTCTCGGCCTGGCATAAATTGAGGGTTATTAAAATGACGATTCAAGATTTTGCTCATTCTTCTACTATGAAATTTTCTTAAGATGTCTCAGTAACTTCCAGAACTGTCAGAAATGTATTAAAAAGTGCCGAATGCTTTACTTATGCTAAATTAAAAGCCAAGACAAAACTACAAAAGCATCATATTGACGCAAGTCTAAAATCAGCAACTTCCAATGCCTTAAAATTCAACCTATGGTGGAAAATAACTTTTACTAATAAATAAATATATACTCGTGGTGGTACAGGTGATTGAAAATATTACTGGCATGATTTATCAAGTGAGCCATATCTGCTTTCAAAACGTGTACAATGTGGTTTCTCAGTCGTGATTTGGGCAAGATTGAATGCAAAAGAAAAAACTAGTTTGGCTTTCATTGAGACAAAGATGAAATTATTTTACTATGAAGATATTCTTGGAAGTAATTTTGTTCAACTTATAGTCCAAAAGTTGACAGCAGAAAAACCTATGTTATCGAGCATAAGAAAAAACCCCTTTATTTTATGGAAGAGTAGTTATTGGGGAATCTAATAACCCATGTCTGCCGGAAATGAAGAGATGCATAAGCCAAAAATTAATACCCCTAGTGGCTCACAAGTTGTTTTCCTGCTCCCAGTTATCCATGTTTTCATAGCTTTGATTGTACGGCTAACAGAATGATAAGCCTACGAGTCAACAACTGGTGGTATTTTTTTTGGGCTTATGCACCCCTTCACGTCCGGCAGACATGGGTCATCCAATTTCCCTATTACTACTCTTCCATAAAAAAAGGTTTTTTTCTTATGCTCGATAACACAGGTTTTCGTACTGTCGGCTCTTGGACTATTATAGATGAACTTATGGATCACAATTTGAAACAATTTGGAACTTTGCTCCAAGATGGCTTCAAGATTTTCATCTATTTGCAAGTATGTCAACTTCAGATTGGTAATCTGTGAACAACTATAAATCTTTTGCCCTTCCTTCTAAACATCCTGACATAAGTATTACAGAAACCATATGTGGAATCTGGTTTCTTCAGGTTATTGCCAACAGAAAACGTTTTGATTAAATTTATGAACGGAAATCTTGAAAACGTGGAAACAAACACCTAATTTCATAGGCAAAAACCTGACCAATCATACCTAGAGACTTTTTGTAAACATCAGTGATAAAGTCACAAAATCAGAGTACTAAAAAGTAATGCGCGACTCATTTGCAAATGTAATTTAGATTTTAAATATACTGATCCTAAACATTTTTTTGTCACGCAATTTTATTTGCTAGAAATTAATTTAAAATTTTTTTTAAATATAAAATTGTAATTTAAAACAAATAAAAAATTTCGTATAGTTTTATGTGTATAACTTTGTAATGGTATTCTTTTTTCTGTTAAACCTTTTATTGCTTTTGTTGGTAATCCTAAACTTTTTCCTAGTATTGAATACTAGTGGCTATTTCCATGCGAAATTGTCATGTCTGCCACGCAGCTGAAAATCACTATGCTTGTTTGCCACCGTTATTTTCGCAAAGTTTGCTTCGCCTTATTCAATTGATGAAATATCAGCGATAAATTAAGTAACATTTTCACATTTTGTTCTAAATTACTGGTAGCCCAAAATTGTAGTATGCGACAGACATGGCAAGCCAGCATTAGCAAATTAATTGTCGCGCCCGAGACATTCACGGGCTGCAAGTTCCACGGCTCTTATTCGGAATTGTTTGATTCCCACCAGTTTTATAAAATAATGTAATTGGTTTTATTCTGGTATTAATTTACTTGGCATTAATTAGAAGAATAAATATTTTTAAAAAGTGGTGGCAATAATGAATTTGAATTTTTGAACCGTAATTTAATGCGACCATTAAGTTGTCAAAAGAGCCTAGTATATACAGGGTGTCCCTAAACTCATGGTATACACGCTAAAGAGTGATAGAACACATCAAGACGAGTAATAGTAAATAGGAAACAGAGGGTCCCAAATGTTTTCTAAAGGAGATAGCCGCCATTAATGTTTGGGGTACAAAATTTCAAATACACATAAAAAAAAGGAAAAATTGGTCGATTGATTTGCGGTTTTCACTAAAACTATTCTTTATGTTGGTATTTTCTTGAAAATAAATTATAAAGATAAATTTCGAAAAATGCCAATAGAGGGCGCTTTAGACTTTGAAGTAATGAAAAACTAGTTTTTGCCGTGCTTTTTTGCATCTCATTAAATGGTTTCGTAAGCTTAGACTTAAACTTAAATTTTGAGCTCAAAATCTGAATAGTTGGCAGTGGTTAAGTAGCACAAACCTAACTGTGTTCAGAGGGTTTAAATTTCAAATGATTATAAAAAACGAATAAATTGGTAGATTGATTTGCGGTTTTCACTAAAACTATTCTTTGTGTCAGTATTTTACTAAAAATGAATTATAAAGATAAATTTCAAAAAATGCCGATAGAGGGCGCTTTAGACTTTGGAGTAACGAACAACTATTTTTTACGTTATTTTTTGCATCTGATTAAAGGTTATCGTAAACTCAGACTTAAATTTTGAGCTCAAAATCTGAATAGTTGGGAGTCGTTAAGTAGCACAAACTGAACTGTGTTCAGAGGGTTCAAATTTCAAATGATTATAAAAAACGGAAAAAATGGTCGATTCGTTTGCGGTTTAAAATAAAACTATTCTTTAAGTCAGTATCTTCTTTAAAATAAATTTTAAAGATAAATTTCAAAAAATTCATTTTGAGGGCGCCTTAAACTTCAGAGTAACCAACAATTAATTTTAACCGTTATTTTTTGTATCTAATTAAATGCTTTCCAAAACTTATTAAATGATTTCGAAATCTTACATTTCAACTTAAATTTTGAACTCAAATTCTGAATCGTTGGGAGGGGTTAAAAAGCGCAAACTGAAGGGTGTTCAGGAGTTGAAATTTAACCCCCCCTTCTCCCTCGAACGCAGTTCACTTTTGCGCTACTTAAACACTCGCAACGATTCAGAATTTGATCTCAAAATTTAAATCTAAGCATTTGAAAGTATTTAATGAGATTTAAAAAAAATAACGGTTAAAAATAGTTGTACGCTACTCTAATGTCTAAGGCGCCCTCTATTGGCATTTTGTGAAATTTATCTTTAAAATTTATTTTCAAGAAAACACTGGTTTAAAGAGTAGTTTTAGCAAAAACCGCAAACTAATCGACCATTTTTTCCATTTTTTATAAACATTTGAAATTTAAACCCTCTGAACCCAGTTCACTTTTTGCCACTTAACCATTCCTAACTATTCATATTTAAAGCTCAAAATTTAAGTTTAAGTCTAAGCTTCCAAACTATTTAATGAGATGCAGAAAATAACATCACAAAATAGTTGTTCGTTAATCCAAAGTTTAAAGCGCCCTCTATCGGCATTTTTCGAAATTTATCTTTATAATTTATTTTCAAGAAAATACCGTCATAAAGATTAGTTTTAGTGAAAACCGCAAATCAATCGACCAATTTTTCCGTTTTTTATGTTTATTTGAAATTTTGGGCCCCAAACTTTAATGGCGGATATCTCCTTTGGAAAACGTTTAGGACCCTTGGTTTCCTACTTACTATTACTCGTATTGATGTGTTCTGTCACCCCCTAGCGTATGTACCATGAGTTTAGGGACACCCTGTATAATATTCTATTCGGTAGTGGCTCAGCAATCATTTTACTATCAGTACTTTAACACTAGAAAGACGGGAAATTTTATGTAAGTTTTATAAAAAATATTTTACACCATAATTTTTATTTAAAACTGTTTTACTTAATGAATTAACCTTTTTTTTTTCTTTTATTTCTTATAAACATATTTTCGAAAGAAATTTATGGTTCTAACCGAAATATATTCACTTAGTCGGAACCAAATTTCCCCTCGCCGTCATTCTAAAGTTAATAAAGCAAATTAATTTTTTTTAAATTGTTCAGCATTTAATTATTAGATCTTGTCAAATTAATTACATACCGTAATTTCGGGTGTATAAGCCGCAGATCAAACAATTCTTTTTCGACCCAGAATTTTTTAAGAAACATATATAACTAGTTAGATCGCCGTAAATATTTGTCTTCAATCACTAAATAAGATTTCTGGGTCCAAAAATAATTGTTTGATCCGCGGCTTATACACCCGAAATTACGGTAAATATTTTGGTAAAAATGTGATTGTGAACACCAATGCGAGTCACCACTGATTCTTCTTCCATTAGTACTTATAGTAACTACGATTTTTTGCTACCGCTATTAGACCAATAAAAAAAAATATGACTTATATTATAAGAGCTATCACATTAATTAAACAATGGCGGAGTAAATTAAAAAAAAATTGTGGGTAACAAGCAAAGATATTATCAGCTAACGTTTTAACCCTTTACCTACCGAATCATTTATCAAGAAATTGATCCGCATCAATAATTATTTTCTTTAATATCCAAAGGTATACTGGAATTTTTAAATAATACTAATGTGGAATTTAGATATGCTTTTTCATTAAAAATGATTAAATATATCGGTAGTTATAATTTTTTGTGGAATATTTCAAAAGTAATCAGATTAATTAACCAAAATCAGTATTTTAAAAATAGTACAATTCTTAAAAAAGCAATGAGTTTAAATGCGTCATGATCCTGTCTATAAATGGAAACGTTTTTGCAGTTGGATTTATTTAAAGAAATTTAATTTATTTACTTTATTTTATTTAATTTATTTAATTTTATTTAACCCTTTGAGCCGTGATGGTTGAATTTTCTACCACTTAGTTTTAATTCCGAAATGTCACAACGGCACCTGAAAATTCGACCAAATTTTTTGAAAAAGGTTAAATGCATTTTTTTCGTGTATATCGTTAACCGATTTTTTTCTTTGCGAAATAAGGGTCAATGGGATATTTGGAATTTTGAAGAAATTTACCCACCGGAGCTCAAATGGTTAAAGAAAGAAACGAAATACCGTAATTTCGGGTGTATAAGCAGCAGGTCAAACGATTCTTTTTCGACCCAGATGTTGTGTTTGGTAAGTGGATGGAAACGCTTTTTTGTTTCGTTCCATCTAAGAGGCCAGAAGTATAGTGGGAATAAATACATCGTGTTGAATGCGGGCCAGCAAAATACCCACAAAGACATGACAAAAAAAAATATCTTGATTGCACTTCACTAAGATTTCTTAATAATAAAAATAAATCAAAAACTTGAGAAAAATGAAATAAAATAGAAAGATGTTACCTGTAGCTTGAAGATTGAAGACAGACAAAATGAAGAATAATCACTGGAGACGATATTAAAATTTAAAGAATGAACTTTATTTATTTATTTTATTTTTATGAAAAAAAGTGAAGATATGGTTGCTTTTCTTATAATTTTTTTTTATGAATCACTTGGTAAATGAGATCTATCTTAATATCATAGATCATACAAAACATATGTGACATCTTCATCATAAAAAGGAACATTGAATTTGATGAGCATTCTCTAAAAAAATGACTAAATCATTTTCAACACGGAAAACTGCATCTTGACAATTTAAAAGGATATAAACAGAAAATAAACCTCTTCTTGTGGGGATGCCGTCACAATGAGATTACATTGTTTTAAAATCTTCAAAATCGAAAAAACTTCTTTTTTTGCGAGAACAATATTCTAGAATAGCTCCATACGATACTTTCGAATAAAATACCTGGATCCATTAGCAACAACTCCACGAAAGAGGGCGGTCGTCTAATAGTCAAAAATATTGATAAGTATAAATAAATCAATACATTTTTCTTCATAAAGTTTTCAAGAGATAATCTTCGTAAAAAAATAAAATGGCAAACAAAATTTGAAGAACCGTAGTTAAAACTGACAAACCACCAGAAGGATTAGGTCGTGGCGGTAGAGGTGCCTTACTCACTCCCAAAAAGTCAACTGACTACCGGCCGTCTCTGAGGGCAGGGCAAAGAGAAAGGGTTGCTGTAATATCGCAACTCGCCAAGTTGGCAAAGTTAGAATGGGCGAAGCGAGAGGGAAAAGCCAAGCTACGTACAAATACATGGGGAAATATGAATTTAATAGCATAAATATGATAGTATTTTTAAAGAAGCAAAGCCAAACAGGTGGCCAGGAATTTAACTGCTTAAATCACGTCTTCAGTAGAATTTAATTTCATAGGCCAAGGGGAGGGTTTATTTTAACGGAAGTAACCGCCTCAGAGAATTTTGGCGAACCTTCTAGAAGAATTTAAACCGGAAGGAATGAATTCGAAAAACATTTTACCGTTTTAGAATATTCGAAATGTTACGTACGGAAGAAATATTTACAGAAGAAGGCATCAAAAGAGACGAAATCGAAATAATATTTAAAATGAGAACATTAATGAAAACTGAATGATAGCTAATAAAATAGTTGATACAATTAAATTAAAATAAAATATGAGAGGGGTTTACGAGTAACCACCACACCACAATTTTTTAAGAAACAAATATAACTATTTTGATCGCCGTAAATATTTGTCTTCAATCACTAAATAAAATTTCTGGGTCCAAAAAGAATTGTTTGATCCGCGGCTTATACACCCGAAATTACGGTACCTATAAAAATGAATAATAAAACTACCCCTTTTTAAAAATATTAAGCTTTGACTGTTTCTCTATTCTATCTAAATTTCAGAAAACGAGAAGAATGTTTTGTGTGGAAAGAATTAAAAACGTTTATTAATATACAAAATGAATAATTTTTATATAAAGTTGTCTTCAATGGTACTTTAAAG
The DNA here is from genome assembly GCA_964019185.1 of Maratus speculifer. Lineage (NCBI taxonomy): Eukaryota > Metazoa > Arthropoda > Arachnida > Araneae > Salticidae > Maratus > Maratus speculifer. The sequence continues at coordinate 268,620,610 of OZ025293.1, read as the reverse complement.
TAACGTCAGTGCACAGGTTTAAGATACATTTGCTGCGATAATGATACTATATGCAATTTGAATCATTTACTTGAACTTTACTAAAAATTACATGCACAAAAAGTACTTCAATGCGATTTTGTTAATTGTAAATGTACGCTACATGGCCATTGATGAACCGTATTTACGCAATGTTCGAAGAAAACCACGGAAAATTCCGAACGGTTAGGCCGACAGCCGCGATTGGGTTCGAACCCAGCACCTGCCGTCTACCAGTTGAGAGGTGAATATCTTTTGGATAACCCTGTCAAAACTTATGTAGCAAAAGCGCTCAAAATGCAGATTATAATTAAGTGGCGTATTGTAATTAACTGTGTTCATTTTTACGTCGATAGAATGTGTACTCGTAGAAAATTAAAGTTTTTATAAAAACAGCCCTAAAATTTTCCAAGATTTTTCCTTATAATTTGCAGAGTTCTTAATATAAAATAATATTCTTTTCTGAAAGCATGACGAACAAAACTTCGCACTAATATTCTGTAATCAGAATTAAAAAATAATAAAAATTGTATGAAAAATGAGAAGGTTTACTAAATAATTTTTCACTGCGCATGCGTTAACGATATCAAAATTTAATTTGCATATTATGTTAAATAAATATATAGAGAAATTTTTGTGAAAGTCTCAAAATCATAACTTGAAAACTCTGAAAGTGATCGTCTATAGAATAAACACAATATCCGTTGTTCCCAAAATGAAGCAAAAAAAAAAAAAAAAAAAATGAGGGGTATTATCCAAATGTAGTAGTACGTCCCATATTGTGCATTCTATATTGAAACTAATCAATGAATATATGGATACAACCCTTCTTGTTTTTGCTTCATTTTGAAAATAATGGATTATCAACTTATTCTATTGACGATTATTTTCAGAATTTTCGAGTTATGAGTTTGAGACTTTCACAAAAGTTGCTCTATACCATGCGGGATTATAACCCTTAATACCCGTTTTGAAAAGGGTCATAGTGTGACAAAAGTACTTGTGGGATTTCAACGGAAAAAAGGAATGCGTGATATTATTATACGAATACTGGATATTTTTTCAGAATTTTTACAACAAAAGAACGAGTTCTACATTTTTTCTCCTTTTTAAGTGAACATTTTAATTCAAAATCTATTGAAATATTTGAGTGACCATCTTAAGTTTTTGCATGAAATACTATGAAATATCATGTATATTCAATATCAATTTCAACTTTTTAAGTAGGGAGCATCATATTAATAAAGGCAAAATCTTATTCCGGCGGGAATTGGGGGGGGTCTCGCACGAAGCTCACATATTTGTTCAAATGGTGGTTTAAAAAGAAGGCGCAAAATAACCCTATACGACAGAACTTTCCGGTAGACCTAATACGAGAGATTCAGGCAAAACACGCCCCGCCATCTCTACCGGAATATTATTCTAAAGGATCTTCTGGTGTTGAAGATGAGTGGCTCCGCCCCAACTAATGCCTTTAAAAGAATTTTAGTAATTTTTTAACATATTTTTGTAAATAGTTATATGTCATACCCAACTCAAACTTTCGGCATTTATGTATAATAATCGGATATATATGAGGAATTTTTTACAAGAAAATGGTAATTTTCGGACAACTATCAGATATGTTTTTTATTTTTCTGAACTTTTTAATCTCATTTTCACATAATTTTTATAATCAAAAAAGTTTTCAAAAATTACCATTTACACATTTGTATGTCTATATAAACTCTATTAATGGCATGTAATTCGGTACAGTAGTTTTTGAAAAAATGAGGTTTTTAAAAAATCAAAAAATGATTTTGATCTCGCAAAATATCTATATTTATAAAGGTGATAACAGGGGAAATACACTGCTCAAAACAACTAAGGATATTTGAAGTTTTATATAAAATAAAGATATAAACGAAATTTTTTTGCCGAAAATAGAAGAAGAGAATCACAAATGCAAATTTTTCTGGTTTTCAAACTGTGGAGTATGCAAATTTTGAGTTCGACGTCAAAAACGTCGCTTCAGCGGCAGCGAATGAAATTTGACTTTCAACTGGATAAAAAAGAATGAAGACAAGGACGATCGGTATTCAGTGATTGCTTTATTTCGATGAGTACGATGTCTCAGCGAAGTATTTTGACAGATTCAGAAGCTTGGGGAATTGTTGGTAGGTTAGAAGGGGGCCAAACTCAAGCCGAAGTAGCGCAAGCCATTGGAGTGTCACAAAGTGTCATTTCCAGGATCTGGAACCGTTTTTTGGGGAGTGGATGTGCAGGCCGAAGACCAGGGCAAGGTCGTAGACGGGCAACAACGCCCAATGAAGATAGGTATTTAGCGTTAACAGCTCGGAGACACCGAAACATGAACGCTACTGTTCTCCAACAACACTTTCTCTCGGCTATAGGCACCACGATTTCAACTCAGACTGTCCGAAACCGGCTCCATGCTGTAGGTCTGTATGCTCGCCGACCGATGATATGCGTTAGATTAACATCAATGCATCGTCGCGACCGCAGGACGACCACAGGATGAGTGGGCAACCGAGCATGTCAACTGGAGGAGAAATGAATGGAGCAATATTCTGTTTTCTAACGAGTCCCGTTTTTCTGTGCATCCGGATAATAGGCGTATTTTCATCTGGAGTGACCGTGGCAGTAGGAATAATCCTGCGTTCGTGCACGAAAGTGTCAGATTTGGCGGTGGAGGAGTGTTGGTGTATGGTAGCATCTCCAGTTGACGGACGCACTGACCTCTGCATCATTCGAGATGGAGCTCTGACTGGTCGCCGATATAGGGATAAGATCCTAAGACATATTGTAGTCCCTTACGCTGCAGCAATAAGAGATAACTTCATTTTAATGGACGATAACTGCAGGCCACATCGTGCAAACCTGGTGGAGGATTTCCTTTTCGAGGAAGGAATCGTTCGAATGGAATGGCCAGCGTGTTCTCCAGACATGAATCCAATCGAGCACGTTTGGGACGCTCTAGGAATACGAGTTTCTGGCCGCCAACAACCCCCACAAACTCTTTAAGAACTGGAAAGAGCTCTTCTGGAAGAGTGAGGCAGAATACCCCAACTCGCCATTAATAGTCTCATTGAGTCCATGCCTCAAAGGTGTTCAACGTTGCTGGCCGCCCGTGGAAACCATACCCCCTACTGAAAATGATTTTCTTTGAAGAAAACACCTTTTCTTATTCTTTTTTTCTCATATGCACAAATTGTGTTTTTTCCTTTTGTACACAAATGCGCAATAAAATGCATTTTTTTCAGCCAAACATGTGTAATTTATTCTCATATAACCTACTATGTCTGTCGACCATGTATCAATCAGCTAAAAAGTTTCCCAGATACAAAATCCACCTAAAACTGCAATATCCTTTAATTGTTTTGAGCAATGTACATTGTCAAACAGGCAGTCACATGTGGGGAAAACATCAACAAACTTCATTGAAAGGAACGATTAAATGCTTATCTGGCTATGCCCTTTGATTATAAAATACTTTTAGAAGAAACAACGAAGAAAAACGTGGTTAAATAATAAATTTAAACTGTTTCAAATCAAAATTCTGGTGTGAAATATTTTTATAAAACTCGACTCAATTTATGGTCGTTCTAGTGTTAAATTATTACGGACAAAATAATACCAAAATACCCCTTTCAAACTGATTTTTATTATTATTCTCATACACTCTCTTGTTTTCTAATTGTTGATTGCTTGATATATGAAAATATCTTACCTCAATAATTACGCATCACTAACACACTTGGTAATTAACAGATGAGTTAAATTGTAGGAAATGTTTTATTTTGGACATGAATTAGTTTTTGAAAATAAGATAATTCCCTCATTAACCTTTACTTTCGTGCCTAGCAAATTAAGAAACACGTGTGAAGGATATAATCTTAAGAATATGATTGATTGTTTTAATGACGATTGCACCAATAAACATTCTTTTATAATTTTGTTCATAAGGATTGCAAAGATATTTTGTTTAACACACCAATATTTTGGAAATATGACAAAATATGTATTAACAATTTAATGGGAAAATTACATACATAGGTAAATTTAGGACCTCGTCACCAAATATCCAATTTGACGAGAAACTGTCTTTTTTCAAGTAAAATAACATGCCTCCAAATATTAATTACATACCATATGAAATAAAATAACCTTTTTAAGGAATTCTTCTGAATATCGTACCTTCTTTTAAACGGACATCTTTATAATCCCCACCGAAAAATCTATATATGAAGGTGGTTCAAATTAAAGTATCCCTGTTTGGGACGCCCTAGCGAGAGAAGCAATGGATGTGACGTTTTCATCTTTAGAATATATGCGTATCAGATCATGGGAAACTGATTGATGCAAAAAATAGTTCAAAAAAAGGCAGTTAGAGGATAATAAGGTGCTGCAGTCGGTTTAAAATAAGAAAAATTCAACATGACCAAGGGCGTAAAAACATGTTGCAATGCGCTGATTCCTACCAATAATTTTAATTATTATTATTCGTTTAAATATTATTTCCATATACTCCAGTTCATTTTATTAGTATTCTAATTAAGCGAAAAATACTAAAAATTCAGCACTGGGAATTGGACCATCTTCGCTTACATTTTAAAGCCCTTTAATATGATACAACAAATAAAGAACAGAAAACGTGGTGTCAGTAATTAACTTTATTATTTCATCTTTCTGCACACAAACTGACGATCCAAAATAACTGTTAGCGATTTGCATTGGATTGTTCTTTCGCCAGCTCCAAATCAAAGTCCATATGTTGCTCTGCGCGGCGTAATATATAAAAAAATTCGTGCCGCATCAGTACTTACCTCTTCACGTAACTCGCGTAAAGTAATAAATTCAGCAAAAATGAAAGTCATGCACGTGGTAATACAAAGCACACAAATTTTTCATAGGTCGGATTTAATATATCCACCTTGCTTCAGCGTCAACACGTGAAACAGTGTCACCGCATGATCCACAGCGGCGTGTAACTGTTCGCGACCAATTTTGTGTACTTGCATGAGAATCTAGTTTTTCAAATCCGCCAAATTCTACTACTACAAAACTTCAAAACTACGAAATTTCCAGAACGTCTTTTACCATACGAATTATAGAATTAAATGGGGGCTAGTCCATGGAGAGCGATTACAACTGATTGATGACTCGCCCATTAATAATTCGATAGTTAGCAACTTTCAATAGCAGAAAGAGGGAACATGAAAGCGAAATGTACTTATTCGAAAATGCAGTTTTTTATCTATAAAATTTAAATGTTAAAAAACCTTATAACTACATTTCCCTTTTTTCCGTATACCAACTATTTTATCAAAATATAAAACACAATTCTAAATCTTGGTAAAGAACACTCTTATTATGACACATTATTTATGAATTACAAAATCAAAGTACAGTTAAGCACTTTTCAAGATCATTTCATGGGCTTCGTGCTGTACTTTTTATTTCCTCAGTTTATAAATTGCTAAAACGGAAAATGAAACAGCATCGTTTCAAAATGGCAGACATTAATTTTATATTCAAACAATTAAACATTTGCTTCCATCTCGAACATAGGCTCCGACTTAAGGGGGCCACAAGAAAAATTAGGCAAAAGGCGATCAATAGATTTAAAGTGTTATTCATGTTAATTTGTCACAGTGTTTGAATAAAACAAAAAACTTTTTTTAAGCGCTGTAAAAGTGTGCAAAATTTGCGATTTTGCATCTTTGAAGTCAAAGAATACTTTGCCAAATGAGAAATTATGCAAACATCTGAGGTACTCAACTGCATTAGACATGAAAAATTAGTTGAACATTTATTAGGATTGATGTTGAGTATGTCACCATAAGTACTCATCAATAGATGAACGTGATTGTTTGTAATCTTCTAAGAAGACAGATTCTGATAATTAAGAATCAAATACTGAACGAGGAGCAGTAGCGTAGCTATGTTTTTTGGCGCCCGGGGCCAGCAAGAAATTTTGCGCCCCCACCCCAATATAGATACATAACAATTTCTTTTAATTTGGCGCCCCACTTGCCCCCTTTCAGCTACGCCACTGACGAGGAGACTTACACTGCAATTTGGATGTAACAATGTACACTGATCAATTGCACATTTTTTACGGTAATTAAGAACGATTAAATGTGTTGATAGATACGTAGTTGCAAATAAAAAAAGTGTTTTTTTTTTATTTGCAAACAAAGTTAAATGTCTGCAACAGACTATTTTCACATCTAAAATTTATAGCAAATATGCGGATAATAAAAAATATAAAAATAATAAATACATTAACGTATAAGTTTTAAAATATTATTTTAATAAAATCTGATTAATCTTATAACACAACGTACAGCCAACGTAATTGAAAATATACAAATGAACGACTTCACAAGCAGATAACGGGAAAGTAACTGTTCAGTTGAAACATTAGTCTTATAAAATGTATTAACTCATTAAAGCCGGTTGGCAAAAAAACTTGTCATATAAGAATTAAGAATTTTAAATAAGAAAACCAGTATTTTAGCAATGAAATTTTCATATTAGCTAATCTCAAAAGTTTTAGTAATTAAAATGTGTTAAATTACAATTATGTGAATACTGGTGTCAATTGAAGTAGAAGCATTAAAAAGGTGTAACCGTAACTCGACGCTATTGGGTTAAATATTTTTCAGAGTATAACATAAAAATGTCATTTCAATTTTATAGCTATTTAAAAAAAAAAAAAAAAAAAAAAAAAACAGTATAAACTTTATAAAACATAGGCAGTTTATCTTCCTCGAAACAATGAATAGCTATTTAACCCCTTTCTGAGGCGCCGTTTGCAGTCTGCAAACGGTTAGTTTTACTGTTCCAATTACAATATGGCACCAGTAAATTTTTAGTACAATTTCAATCTCATAATGTACGTAAAAAAAAAAAGGCCCTTGATTATTTTCAAATAAATCTGTTCTTAAATTTCGGTGTGAATCAGTATTTTGAACATTTTTGGAACAGAAATACCTTGCCCCTCAAGATGTTAAGCCATAATTGCCAACTCTTCCGATTTTTAAGTCCGGAAAAATTTAATAGAGATTTTTGTCTTATTTAATCGGCAGATTGGAATGGTAACTATTTGATATGGTAACTATTTTTCTAAAATTTTTCCGGGCCAAAAAAGCGGAAGATGATGGCAGAAATGGGTTCAGCTCTGAGGTTGAATTTTTACAAATTGTCGTAATGCCATATTGGCACCAGCATTTTTGAAAAAAAGATTTCTTATCTAATATACGCGAAAAATGCATTATTCTTTTTTTAAATAAATTTCATTGAATATTTCGGTGTCAATTTGAGATTTGGAGTTTAAAATTAAGTTGTAGAAAATTTATCCATCTAAACTCAAAGGATTAAAAAGGAATTCACTTATCCCCAATATGGTGAAGCTTAAATTGCAGTCGGTTATTGGCTGCCTCATTGCCACCGAGATAAACTTCAATAAATGAATTTGAATAGACATATTTTCCTTGCTTAAACACCTTAGTAAGGCAAAATCTTTTTATATTTAATTGCACCATTTCGACGATGTAAAATAACTAGATTTTCTCTAAAATAATAGCGGCGTGAAAAGAGCCGCAGACTTGGCAACTCTGAGTATGTATTATTTTTACTAGTGGAATCTTATTTCAGCCGTAATTAGGCCCTGCGTTTCCGCCATACTATAATTACGTCATCAAACTTTTGTCAGTGTCAATAAATAAGATTGTACAGCTCATATTCAAAATATTAGAATAATTGAGAAAAAGTAATAAGAAAAAATTATTTGTCATTTATTTATTTTTTATACTAAGTAAATGCAATTAAATTTCGTATAAATTAAATCTGGAATGTTTAGATAAGATTTTAACATTTATAAAATATAAAATACAGCACAATAAATTAGGTATACAGCTTCCTTAAACACACCAGAATATTAGAATAAAATTTAGATTAGTTCAAAATATTAGAATATTTTATTTTACGCAACAATATTACCTTATGAATATGAAGTAAATGGTAGTTAATATTTTGTAGCATCCCCTTTAGCTTTCATAACAGCGTACAATCGATCTTGCATACTATATACAAGGTGTTTACAAACATTTCTATCAATATTAGCCCAAATAGACTTTACACGTGCCACTAACTCAGTTTTACTTGAAGGAGGATTTTCTTGAAGTTTTTTCTTCATTATACACCATAAGTTTTCGATGGGATTAAGATCTGGTGAATTTGGTGGCCAAGGAAGTACCTTAATGTTGCGTTGGCGGAACCAATTCTTAGTTGACACCGAGGTATGCGGGGACGCCAAATCTTGTTGAAAGATGAAATCATCTTCAGATAAATCTTCTGATGATGGAATCATGTAATATTCTAAAATTTCTTGATATATCAGAGAGTTAACCTTTTCGTAGACGATGCATAACTTTCCAGGTCCTTCTGCACTCATACAACCCCAAACCATGACACTAGCAGCAAATTTTACGGAACGTTTAAGGCATTCTTTATCAAATGCTTCTTGCTTCATTCTCCAAACTCGAATACCTTGATTACCATATGAAACACAAAACATACTTTCATCACTAAATAATATATTTTTCCAATCTTCATTGCTCCATAAACGTCTTGATTTACACCAATTCAATCTTATATGCTTTTGTCTTGCAGTCATGAGAGGTTTTGTTTTCGGTACACGAGATTCAAATTTAAATTTATGGAGACGTCTTAATTTTGTCGATGTAGAAACTTCAACTCCTTCTTCTTTCCATTTTCGGTGCAAGAATCGCACACTTTTAAAACGGTTTTTCTTAACTATACGCTTCAGTTTCCTGTCATCTTTAGCAGATGTTTTTGGTTTTCGGCCACCATTTCGGCGATTATTTTGAAATTTTCCAATTTTTGAATATTGTGTTAGTATTTTACTAACGCTCGATTGCGAACAATGTAAATAATTCGCTATAAAACACTGATTTTTACCGTGCCGATACAAATCAACCATACGAAGTTTAGTAGATTCAGGAATATCACTCACACGGCCCATTTTAAGACGAAAAAGAAACAAACTGCAAAAAAGAATACTGATTTTAAATTAAATAGTCTGAATTTAATCAATGATGCCACCAGTTAAGAATTGGTAATAATCAAAGGAGAATTAATGTGAAATATTCTAATATTTTGAACCACTTGAATAAATATTCTAATATTTTGACTTTTCAAAATAATTTTTTTTGCAATTAATCTTTTCAAAAATGATATTAAATTTAAGATAACAAGTAAGTTTAATCAACAATAAGTTCTTAATAAAAATATCGTTTGCATATTTTCATTAAAAGACATTAAATTACCAAACGATATTTTCAATTTCTAAAAAAAAAAGGTAATTATTCTAATATTTTGAATATGAGCTGTAATATCCTGACAAACTTCCACTAATAAAAACAAAGGAAGTATTTTATACGTTTGTGAGAGCAATTTTGTATGGTTAAAAATTTTGTATGAATATTTCGCTAAAAAATGCGAAATTTCCTATTCAAAATTTGCTGTTTGATGTTTAATCCTGCGGTCATCATAAACTGCGAATGCAATGTAGAAAAAAATCGCCATATTGTGACAACACAATTTACTTCACTAGCAGTTGGTAAACACTACAAACCATGTCTCGTTTTATTTATTCATAAACAGATAAGAATAACTAAAGCAAATCATATAATTATTAATTTTTTTCTTATGTATAAATGGAAAATATAATTTTACGTACAGTTAATCTAGAATAATGTCTTTGTGGTCTTGTTAATACTCTACATTTTCTCAATAGTGTATGCTTCCGAATAACGGACGAAATTCCCGTTTCCGCGATATCACCCTTTCAGAGGATTTACTGTGTTTAGTTTCTAATGGAAGGCGATTACAAAATATGCGTATAAAAAATAACACACCAAGCTTAAAAACTTCATCTTTTTCTCTTCTTGAAGGAAAATAGAACTACAACTCAATAGAGACAAATGCAGATTTTCCAAATCTCCTGCTTTTGGATACCAGTATTTTAATTACAGAAAATGTTGTTTTATTTAATTGGAACATTTCGGCAATTTAAGGGAATCAGATTCTCTCTAAGATAACATGTGGTGGAAAAAAGCCGGAGACATGGCGAATCTGCGAATGTGATTTTTTAACCCTTTCCGGCGCAGGCAAATTCTGTTCATAAAATAAGAAATTGTTCATTTACGCCGGAATTTAAAAACGACTTTTATAGAAATTAAGAATTTCAAAATTCACGCTTTCATTGTAAAGGTGGAATTTCTATAAAATATTCTTGGTGCTGTTTGCAAGTTCAGAATTAAAATTAGGTGTTGCCGGAGTGGTAACACTGCGCCGGAAAGGGTAGTATATACAAAACGTGATGAATAACTCAAGTTCTTAATGAATTTTATCAAAAGAAAGATTACAATTGTGAACGATTTATTTCCCTTGTATAAAAGAAAGAAATCATTCATAATTATGTGATCAATTGTGTAATTATATTTTATGGAATTTTAAGATATTTCTTGTATACGAAATATCTTAAAATTCGTAATCAGTTTTGTTCAGAATGAAATGCTAAAACATCTAAAGATAACACAATGAATCATCTGTTTAAATTTTCAACTCAGGAAATTGCATAATTACATTCTTTTTTCTGGCACATAATGTTCCGTTTCTTATTTCCCTATCAGTGCATATTTATTAAATTATGTCATACCAAATACGTTTATTTGTAAAAAATACATATATTCTTAGGTATGTATAGTCACCAGTTTATATTCTGATAACAGATCAATTAATTGACTTATTGAAGCATAATTCTTCATAAATAAAACATAATAATTATTATATTAATTTATATTCTTTCCAACAAGATATCCTTTCCAGCTTGCTATACTAATTTATATGACAACTATTTTTATTAACAAAAACGTATCAGCTAGCTTCATTATTATAAGACATTTTCTTGAATAGCGGATATTTAATAATTTCTTTAAGGAATAAATGCCGCTAGATCGTAGAGAATTTTCTTCAGTATAGATAAATAACAAAATGCATATAACATTCAAGAATATGCATTATGTTTTTTAAAGCATGAATACATCACTCGGCTATTAATCTTAAGTTGCTACTTTAATAATAGTCGTGTATTTTTTATAATCCATACTTGACTTCACAAAGAGACAAATATACATCTATACATATATGTGTGTATACATAGCATTTGTTACATAAAATAATATCATATTTAGCTTGCGTATGTTCCTATAAAATTTGTTCCATTTAGAAAAACAACTTATCCATACCATAGTTTATTTTAAAAAGTTATTTTAAATAGTTTAATTTAACAGGTCGCGTGATATACTTTTTTGGCACCACCAATTCAGAAAAATTGTTGTTTTATTAGTCGCAGATTTCAACGATTACTTAGACCGGTAATTAATATTTTGAAAAACTGTTTTTCAAAAACAACTCTACGCAGTGAGTTTAAGCAACCTTCCATTATAAAATAAAAAGAATATTACTTCTTTAAAATTAATACAAAAAATCACAAGTATCCATTAATTCATTTTATGCATTTTTTTTGAGCCACCTAGCATATACATAGTTTTTTTAGTTCAGGGAATTTCTATACTTTTAGGGCAGTGATACACCAGTATTTTATTAGGAAAACTCTCCTTTTGTTATTGCACGATTTCATAAGTCGATTTTTTTTTACATAAAAAGGATTGTCTTGCAGCTGAAATTGTTGTAACGATGGTATACTTTTTTTTCATTTCTTAAAAAATATATTTATCAATAAACGCTATTTACTGGCTATTTATTAACCCTTTCAGTAGTAAAGCACTTGTGTTGCGAAAAAGTTTAATTCATTGTTTGACACCAGAAATCGTTTGACGGATAATTGCATACCCCCACTTATATGCATAGATAGTTGAGGAACAGCAATGAAACCCATAAGATTAACCACTTAATGGTCGCATTAAATTGCAGTTTAAAAATTCAAATTCATTATTACCACCACTTTTTTGAAATAAAAGTATTGATCTTATTTAACGACAAGTAAAATGATGCCAGCATAAAACCAATTACACTATTTTATAAAACTGGTGGGAATCGAACAATTCCGATTAAAAGCCGTGAAACTTGCAGCCCGCGAATGTCTCTAGCGCGAGGATTAAGTGGTTAATATAAAAATAATCTTTTTATCGCACAACAATCCCCTGTTAATCTCATAAAATTTCCCCAATGTACTAATCTGGATTTTGTGAATACCGTTGACAACGGCGAATGGAAAAAAAGAACAGATATATTTTCTTTTGTAATAAAGGTTTGTTATCAATAAAATCAAAGAGCAGAGCATATTGGAAAGAATAGACTCAATTCTCTTAATTCTTAAAGGAACATGGGAGTATTTTAAAAAGGATTGATTCTATTTTAACCCTTTGAGCCCTGGTAGGTAAATTTCTTCAAAATTCCAAATGTCACATTGGCACCAGTATTGTGCAAAAAAAAAAAAAAAAAAAAAAAAAAAACTGTAAGCAATGTGCACAAAAAAAAAAAAAAAAAAAAAAAAAAAAATGGATTAAACCTTTTTCAAATAAATTTGGTCAAATTTTCTGGTGCCAGTGTGGCATTTTGGAAACAAAATTAAAAGGAAGAAAATTCAAACATCAGAGCTCAAAGGGTTTTAAAGCTGCTGATGCATATAGCGACTCAAGATGCGGGTGAAATTTCCTTAAAAATTTGGAATTGAGGATAGGTAGATGATCATGTAACATGGATGGTCAAGAGAATAAAAGAACAATATTTAGCTGTGAAAGTGGAGAAATGCAGTATCTAAAGTAACAAAAACCAAACCTAAAGAATTTTTTTAAAAAGGCAGTGAATAAAGGATAAGTTGGCAAATAATGAAAAATTAAATGAATTCATGCGGAATTTTATTGATTTCTTCAAAATGTGTATTTTAAAAGCAAAGACCTCTTACCTTACTTTCAATTTTCACTTAAATCACATAACTTATAATGAAAAATTAAACCATGTAGCGTAAATATATCATTATACATAACAGTTTTATATACACATCATTACATATATGGTACTAATAAATTACTGATTAAAATTATTATTACAATAATTAATTTTTAAATTAATGTGTAAATTGTTATTATTCATTAATATTTATCACATCTGTGGTATAGAATGAAATGATAACCTATACTAATAACGTTAATTGCTGCCCTTGCTTAAATGCATATCCCGCTCAGTTGCACACAGAAGTGGAACCAAATGCATGCAATAAGGCGGAATTGACTGTATTTTTTTAAAATGCCGTTATCGCCGAAACTCTGAAAATTTTCGGCATTAAAAACCCAAAGTTTTTGTAACTTCTGATAAAAAAAAAAAATAAAGAAAACTGAAAAAAAATATAACTAAAAAAATTTTTAGTGTCAAAATTGTTTATAAATAGGCTTTATTTTTCAATTGGTTTATTTCAGTTACTAAAAAAATAATACTTGCCTCTAGCCTGAGACATTCAGCAGTTACAAATATGATTGTTGGTGCATCTCTGTTAAAAAAATTTTCGAAAAAAATATTAATATCTAACTGAAAACAAAATGTTTTCTTCTCGCCGTTTGTCTTGTTTTACCACGGGTTTATAAGCATTTCAAAAAATTTCATCGTCCGAGCTACCTGAAACTTTAAAAAGTTACATAAGTAACTTTATCCGATCTCTCTTTAAAATTACGTGCAAAAAATCACTTTTAACAGTGCAAACGTGGGCTGAAGGTGTGTTGTGTGGTGAACCGCGTAAATCTGAGCACTAAATGATCCGGACACCTGTATTTTAAAGGGTTCTTTTCCTCTTTACCTACTGCCAGAATTAGCTACAATTAAAAATATAGAAATAAAGTGTAAGAAATTAGTGACATCTAGAGTATTTGGTGATTTGTTTCACACGAGGCAGTAGCCGAACATGGCGGAAGCACGCCGAATAATCCCAGGTTTAGTGCTATCATCAAAAGTTTCATACACATTTTTTTTGGAAAAAAAAAGTACTTCTACGCATCCTATCGTTTCAAAATTATTATAGGTGATATAAATTCTGTGTACAAACAGGTTCTAAAATGATTTTTTCGAAATGCGGACTTTTAGGCATATCACACACTTAACAGACAAGCGACAAAATCTGTTAGACGGGTGACAGTTTCTAATACTCAAATCTGTTTCTTCTTTCGTTTCAGGATGAAATATTTCTTCAGTGTGCGATTGCCTTTTGTCGTTTTTCATGTTAAAATGTATCTTCTCCTTGAGGATAAAGAGACCTGCAATAGAAAGATATTTAACTCCTTGAGGGGCCCCGTTTGCAGTCTGCAAACGGTTAATTTTAATGCCCAAATTTCCAAGTTACACCAGTAAGGATTTATTGCAATATTAATCTCATAATATGTTTGGAAAATTGAGACTTTGACTATTATCAGATAAATTTGTTCAAAAATTGCGGTGTGGTTTAATTATATGAAATTTTTTTAGCAGAAATGCCTTGCCCCAAAAAGGGCTAGCAATGCTAAAAACGTCAGGTATTTCTTAAAGCTGGTTATACTATGGCGGAGACGATAGTATCAGCTTTTCATATGCATTTTTCTCTTTTTTCTTTTTCTTTTCTTTTATTTTTTCTCAAATCAGTATATTTGAAATTTCGTTTAGGGAAGCGGGACCGTATGATAGAAAAAGTGAACTGCAAAAAACACTCTTTCTAGAATAAATAATGAAAAGTGAAATAAATTATTTTTTTAACCAATACTGACGTTTAAGCCGTTAAAGAGCGAAATTTAAGTTAATGCTTTCCTTTTACTTCATTACGGTGAACGGTTCAGATAATGAACGTAAACTCAAACAACCAAAGTAAAACAGATTTTTTTTTTTACCCTTTACGCGTAAAATAGCAGGGACTTTCATTCATGGGCGTGATTGCCTATTTTTAGAAAAAGAACTGCTTTACTATGAGTATCTAATTAATATCACGGCTATTTATAAAAAAAATCTGAGAGTCGGATGTACAAGTAACTGTCTTGGACAATCCTCATCCAAATTTCTAGACTTGTGTGTGTGATAGACATTACTAGCTATCGCAGATAAAAACACAGAGATCAAAACCTCATTTTATTATTGTAGGAAGGTCTCTTTTTATTGAGACTAAATCCAAACCATTACCACCATCATTTCCTTACGCAAATTTTCGTGTTAAATTTATCTCGATATCTCACAGCAACCAACCCTGTAACGAACTTATTGTAGTCTTCCCCAAAAATAATTTGAAAATGTTAGTGATGCCCAGCCACATAAAAAATGACTAAAAAGAGCAACCCTTCCGAAGATTTTATAGATTTACCGTATAACAATTTATCAAATGTCAATTGAAGATGTTTTGTACTTCATAAAATAAAACATTTCTTTCGCAGGTTTATTTATTTTTCAAGTTTGTAAATATATGCATCACAATGTAGAAAACTTTGCATGTGAAAAGAAAACTCTATAATCAGAAAAGTTTAAAAATTTAAACTGTAAAATTTAAGTAAGATTTAAATCATTAGTAACTTCAAATTTTTAATTAATACTTTTAATTAAAATCCATATTTATTTTAGTGACTGCGGAAAAGTCTTTATGTAGTTTCTTATCTACAGTATTTTTTAAAGGAAATTTCAAGCGTATTTTTTTAGAAGCCAAAAGCCTCTAGAGAATGACAGAGATATTATACATTGAAAAAATAATTCAGCTAAATCAGCAAAAATCTTTACAGCAGGGGATTTTTCTAGAGAAATATTTCTACTGATACGATTATTTAATTCTCTTATGTACATTTTTCAAAAATTCATCTTTTAACCTTCGAAAGAGATAAAGTTCGAGATTTAAAGGGATTTTATGAAATCTAGATTTAGAGAAGGTTGTCTATATATAGGTTTAATGTGATAAATAAAGTTAAAATAATGAAACTTTTATTGGTAGTTTGAATAAAGTTTTCACAATGCTTTTATAATATATATACGTCCATAAATTACGAAATAAACGGCTAATTTACGTTAAAAACTTAATTGTGAGTAGTGAACTCTTTCCGGGCAAAGCATTTATATTCCAAATTATTCAATTAACCTTCTAACACCACAATCTTTAAACATATTTATTTGCAAAGAATCCAAATCATCTTTTCACGCATATTATCAAAAACAAATTGTAATTAACCCCTTGAGCTCTGATGGTGGAATTTTCTACCACTTGATTTTAATTCTGAAATGTCACAGTGGCACCGGAATATTTAACCATATTTATCTAAAAAAGCTTTGATACAATTTTTTTTTTTTTTTTTGTATATCAGAAACAAAATTTTTTCTTTGCAAAATACTGGTGACAATGTGACATTTGGAATTTTGAAGAAATTTACCCACCAGAGCTCAAAGGGTTAAATATTAATGAGCCATTTGGAAACTTAATTAAAATTAGCCGTTTGCTGAATGCAAACGGCGCACAGTGTATGATTTTGCGAATCTCGAGAGTCAAAATTCAATTTATGAAAATTACCAATATTAAAGTAATAAATTTGATCGTACTCGAGATAAAATAGAAAAAAAACCTATCTTTATATATTTTAATGTACAATTTAGGTCACTGTCATTCCATCATCATAATCATAATAAAAAGATTTTTTGTCATCTTCATACATTGACATTTACGTTGTGTTAACATCCACTGCATATTTTTAAAAATATAATATTTATTTATTTTCTACAATAAGAATTTTCTTGTATTAAAAAACATAATTCAAGGTTCGCACACTCCTTATATACTTTAAGGACTATGCCACCACTATTAAAAGTAAGAAAATTTACATTTAATTTTTAAAACACAAACTCGCAGCCATCACCTTCATTTAAAGAGTTTACAACATTTTTCTGCAGTGGAATACTCTGAAAATATTCTTAAATTTTAGTGGTAGTACTGTGCGAACCCTGTAATTAATTAATTACATACTGCTATAGATACCAGTGTTATTATAAAGGGAATCACTGTCATTTATTGCCGCTTGCTACTTTTTGTTATTTGTAAGAAAGTATGACTGTTAAAACTTCAGGATGAATTTCAGCTATTTTATAGTTTTACTGAGGTTTTAATGCCATGTTTTATAATGCTTAAAACAAGATATATCTATTATATCCTGTGATGAAAAATTACATAAAATCCGTACCTGAAAAAAATACTTATATTCAAGAGTTGCAAATAGTAGCACCTGAAATTGATTTTTTATAGCTATATGTACACATAATTACAAAATACATATATATTAAAATGGACCGGCGTGGACAAAATTTTTGGCAGATTTTTAAGCTGTATCATATGCTATTAAATATTCTGATGATTTTTATACTGACTTAAAAATTTATTAAATAAGTATTGTAACTATAAAAGACAAAGTATCTACATTGTTGTAAAGATTACATGCTATCATAAAAAAATATTTACAAAATAATTGTGTTTCAGCCAAAAATATCGATAGCAATTACAACTACATCGTTCGCCATTCTGAAGAGTTTTAAAGTAAATTTGGTTTTTGAGCCAATTTTAATAGTGTTGTTGTAGATAACAAAAAATATGTTTTCATAAAATGGTCTGTCTGTGACAGAGCCTGTTCGTCTGTCTGTATGTATGTGACGCAACTATTTTGTGATACAATGTGACACAACTATTTTGTATGTGACGCTCTGTCTCAAGAACTAATGCATAGAATTTAATAAAAAATATATATATCCAGCTTGTGAGTGAGATTAACTTGTGCTGATTAGTTTTTGGTGTAAATCGATCAATAGGTGGCGCTGCTATGCATAATTTTTCATAATTTCCACAATAGATCAATCTCCCGAACGGATTTTCGTCAAACTTCAGATTCAGTTAGTACGTGACATGAATAGACGTTGTCTAAATTTTGATGTAAATCGCTCAACAGATGGCGCTGCTATGCTACATTTTTTACGATTTCTGCATCAGCTCTATCTCCAGAACTAATGCACGAATATTCATCATATTTCATATTCAGTTAGACCTTGACTTGAATTGACATTTTCTTCATTTTGCTGTAAATCGCTCATCAGATGGTGCTGATATGCTACATTGTTTGCAAAACCGTAATAATTCTACCTCAAGAATTAATGCACAGGTTTTTATCAAACTTCAGATTCAGTTAGTCCTTAATGTAACTTGGGGTTCTTTGCATTTTAGTGCAAAACGCATAACAAGTGGCGCTGTTATGCTGCATTTTTCTTGTTTTCCGCAATAGCTCTATCTCAAGAACGAACGGATGAAATTTCACCAAGCTTCACACTCACATATTTGTGACAAGTTTCTGCATATTACAGTAGTGGCTCGTCATGGAATGCTGCATCAGATTTTTCTCACCAATAAAATTTAACAGAATATTTTATATTATTTATTCGACAAATATTGCTTATTACCAAAAACTGAAATTTCTACATAATTTTAGTGGTGTGGAAAATTGATGCATCACTCCCTGACGAGCCGCTAGTGGCATATTATGTTTTGGTGTAAATTGCCCAATAAATGGCACTGCTATGCTGCATTTTGAATGACTTAATGTGGAAATTCGCATTGCAAATTCCATTTGCGGGCGCTGTTTTCCGATTCGCTGTCTCCTGTAATTTATTGTGAACTCGTTCGCCAGTAAACTTGTCCCTCCGATCTGCTTTTTTATCCATATAAAATGCTCCTAGCTGTCCACTTTTTGTAAACCAGTATTTTTTAAACTCTTTAACGCTTATTGGTTTCTCTATGAAACAAAAATATTTGAATTCCGATGTGCAACAAAGACACCGGAATTTTAACTTTAAAAAAATAATATTTATCGTGGAAAACCTCTTTTTTGTTATTTATAAGTATACTTGTTCGCAATTACCGGTATCAATTATTTATTTCAACATCTTAGCAATGAAAATGCTTTTTCTTTTAACCCTTTAAAGTTTATCGGTATCTCTACGAAAGCTCAAAACTTTAATTCGGATATGCAACCACGACACCAGAATTTTATTTAAAAAAATCCATTTTATTATGTATGTAAAAAATCACTTTTTCTTACTTACAAATATATTTGTTCGCAATTAGAGGTGTCAATCATTTATTTTAGCATGTTAGCAATGAAAATTCTTTGTTCGTTAAAGGGTTAAAGGGCACCCGCGCACGTCCTGCCAGGACAGGAGCGGGATTTTTTGACATCCCATGACCGGGAAGTGTACTAATTGTTTTTACTTTCCCACCAATAAATTTTAATAATAGTCGTCGATTTATTTAGACGGAGTATATTGTTACAAATTCTGTGATGCAATCAGTTGAATATTACTTTCGAAAAAGTAAAAGTAACAATTATAAAAAACCATATTCACTCTGAGTCTATCAGGTGTGGCACTCGTCCTCTCGTGTTAAGGAAAAAAATCTTGATAAGTTTCTCTAGCAATTGCAACAATAGCATCGTTCAAGGTCAGTTTCTATGAGATTTATTGAGAAGTTTTATCTTAGAAAAAAAATGTAATTAGAAAGGCGGACCGAGTGGACGCCTCGGATATATATGAGCGGAAATTCATAATTCTTTGCATTGTTTGCAAGTAATTATGATGTTGTAAGCGGTATAATACCGAAGCTATTCTGAAGCAAGTTAATAAATGCAGGTGGTTTTAACATTGTTTTTACAACATATACTGTACCGGTCAATTAATACGTTAACGTAATTTCGGGTGTATAAGCCGCGGATCAAACAATTCTTTTTGGACCCAGAAATCTTATTTAGTGATTGAAGACAAATATTTACGGCGATCTAACTAGTTATATTTGTTTCTTAAAAAATTCTGGGTCGAAAAAGAATTGTTTGATCTGCGGCTTATACACCCGAAATTACGATAATTGTCAATTTATTTTTTAGATGTTTTGAAAAAATAGCAATAAGATAAATCTTAATTAGGATTTAATAAATAAATATTTTATGCAATTTATTCAGCAGAGTAGCCAGTGAGAGGGGGTGGAATCCCCCCAAGAGAAAACAAGAGAAAATACACCGATTACATGAGATGAACAGAACTTTAAAAATTAATGGCATCAGAATAGTTTGGACTCCTCCCACCCTGACTACGCAACTTTATTTGTTCCGAGACCAACAGCGTGCCCAGAAAACTTCAAAAGAGCTTCTATTTACTACAACAACTACTATCTGCCAACCACAAATTCAACAATAAAAACAATTTCAAAATTTTTTATGAAAAAATGAATAGTCCTACCCAATTACTTAACTCTTTTAAAGTAAAAATTTTCGATAATTATAGTTAGTCATTAACCCGGGATTACACGCGCCGGATCTTTTTCACCCGGAGTGCGTATGATTTTTTTCATTTGTAACCACTTACCTTTGAAAAGTAATCTTCAACTTGTTTTATCGCAAAATTTGTAAGGATTGTCTCCGCCTAAATAAAATGACGGTTATAATTTGATTTTATTGGTGACAAAGTTAAAACCATTTCTGCCATGGGTAAGTGCGTGTTCTTCCTGGTTAACCTCCTTAGTCCTGATGTCGCCTGTAGGAGATACTAAGGAACTGCCTTTAAATTAATTTAAATGCTTCTAGAATTATTAAAATTACTCCTAGACAGTTTTAACGAATGCGTGCATATCATAAGCACTGATGTATAGGCTAATGCTTTTTTTTTAGGTGTTTTATAATAATTTTAATCAGGTTTTGTGGTTAGTCATAATATTTGTCTCAGGACTGAGGAAGTTAATATGTTATCATTAAAGTATCTAAAAAAAGTTTCTTTTACATAAATATTACCATAAGTTTCAGGCCGGCAAGTTTTTCAAGCCGGAAATTTTATTGTGAAAAAGAGGTCAAATAAATGTTAAACAAAATTGAGTCGCATTTTATTAAAAATGAGTTCTGGGAGGAAATCGACTTATCTGTGGTACGGCGGATACGCGAAATTACGGTATATTAGTAACAAATTTAGCTCTAGAACATCTAGGAAGTTAAGGCTCAAACCCTTCCTCTGCTTCTTATACGGGAATAATAATAGAAACGCATCGATTAGGCCACTCACGTGGAAAGAAACATGAATTTAACAATCGAAAGTCGTTTCAACAATCGAAAAAAAAAAAACTAAGCATTCGAAGAATCGAAACAATCGCTTAAAACCATCTCGGAATCTCAAAACTCTAAACACATGATTATTTTGATTCCGTTATATGTATTTAAATGATCAATGTTTATGTATTTCACATTCTTTAATTTACGCCGTGTCATGCGCATATAAAATAACTTTGTTTAGACTCACAAAGTCCATTTAATAATTGGAATCAAATAAAAACCGTCTTTTAATAAGTTACATATTCTTGAAAAAAATTCAAGTCTCTAAACATAATTTTCGATTCCTTGAAACACAATAATTGCCATTTTGGATTTTTCAGAAATTTTAAACTATGACAGAACAAAGAAAATATTTATCCTCTGTACATGCATAAAATATAATTGTTAACTTCGTAGGTATATTTGACGCCTGCAACCCGTCATCAGTGTTGACAATATAGCGAATCTTTTTCTCGAAATTTCTGGTATGTAGGCGAAATTTCGAAAAAAGATCTACTCTATTGGAAAATTCGATTTCATACCTGAAATTTTGAATGATAACGTTCAATATTTCAATCATTCAAAATATGCCATCTTATATAGAACGTAATGTTATTTGAAACTTTTAGTTTGTCTGTTCTTTATCAACACTTTTTTTCACAAAAATCGGTATCAGAAATTTTAAACTATTTCAGAACAAAGAAAATATTTATCCATTGTATATGCATTAAATATAATTGTTAACTTCTTAGGTATATTTGACGCCTGCAACCCGTCATCAGTGTTGACAATATAGCGAATCTTTTTCTCGAAATCTCTGGTATGTAGCCGAAATTTCAAAAAAAGATATACTCTACTGGAAAATTCGATTTCATACCTGAAATTTTGAATGATAACGTTCAATATTTCAATCATTCAAAATATGCCATCAAATATAGAATGTAATGCTATTAGAAATTTTTAGTCTGTCTGTTCTTTATCAAAACTTTTTTTCACAAAAATCGGTATTAAATTTAATCTTTATTAATTTTTTACACGATATCGATTTCAAAGTAGTGATATCTGTTTTAACACCTTAATTCTCATTTTCACGATAGTCACGGACTGTGATTATTATTCAGATTATTTGTATCCCATCAGTTTTGTAAAATAGTGTAATTGGCTTTATCCTGGTATCATTTTACCTGTCATTAAATAAGATGAATTGAAAAACAAGTATTAATCAAAATATTTTAACGCAAAAAATCAGTGAATTTTAAAAGCTGAATCTCATTTTCTCAGAAAACTTTGTGAATTTAAGATCACTCTCAAAATTATTTGCAATGCTTAATTAAACTCACAAAAGAATTTTAATTAACAAAAACGAAAAAACTTCCGATAAGTCTAGTTGAAATTTAATACGCTGTAGTCAGAAATCCGATGATTTGTTTGATAAAAATTGCTTTGAAACTATTTTTAAAAATAACATGAAATATTTTTCTGCTTTTAAATGATCTTTTGTGCTCAATCATTTCCGGAAAATTAGATTTTTCAAAAATTACAATATTGTACAAGATTTCCCTTAAACTTTAAAATCTGTAATTGGTGTCAAATAGCGAAAACACTAATTACTGAATGGTGTCAAATTATGTTAACCCATTAGTGCCTAGCGTCCCTTTTTAGGGACGTTTCAAAAGGTGCATTCAGCACTGTTTTTGACACCGGTAAAAAAGAAAAGCAATAATTATTTTATTTAAATGATGCATTTTCGTGATTAAAGAACTAAACTTAAACCTTCTAAAAATAGTGGTGCCAACCAAATAAAATTTACGCAAAAGATGCTGGGCACGAATGGGTTAATCTTTAAACACATAAAGTATTATTTTTGAAGTACAATAAAATACTTTTTAATTTACATATATGAAAACGAAATTTAAACTACTTTTAAAACAACTCACTAGTTATACACATAAAAAATAAAATTAGCCAGTGTACGTTTTCTTCAAATTTTTGGGCAGGGATGAGATTTCCGTGATTTTGCACACCAGTATTTTGTTAGAGAAAATGTTGTTCTCTCAAATTGCAAAAATATTCCGATTAAATGAAATAATATTTTTCTAACAAAATACTGGCATGCAAAAACGCGGAAATCTCATCCCTAAAACAAAATTTATTAATTTATGGAATATAGGCCGGAAATTACGGTAATATGAATAGTACTTTTACTGCTGTGAAACTTACAATTCAACGAATGTTTATATTAGGACGAGAGTTTCAAAACGCGCCTTATCCAAAATAAAAAATATCGAATTTCTTTTATCAATCTTTCCAGTTGATGAACCTGCATTGAAAAAAACTTTACAATCTGTAAAAAACTACTTTTATCGTGTATTTCTGGCGTTGTAAGATCTTAGCTTCCAATGAAAACCAATGGAGGCAGACAGAGGTTCTTCTCGATTTCTGAAAATTTGATTCTGGATTAGGTGAGCCTTGAAACTCACGTTCTCATAGAATTTCATGGAGTTGACAAAGTTAGAAAGGCAGTAAAATTCAGCTCATTGTATCGCCCAATGTATTTCTAACATTTAATGATGTCGATTGTCCTTTGCATAAGTGTTGCCCTCTCTAAAGTTTTACTAAATTGCTCAAAAACTTTTTTTTATCGTTAGCTTAAACATAGTTAAATACTTTTCTGTATTTCATAAAACATTTCATATCTTTATAGTATAACTGTAACATGTTGTTTCAATTGTATTTTTCCTGATTTCTTGAAAGGCCACAAAATTTATTTCAAAATCCATCATTCTATTAAAAAACATAAAAAAATTACTTTATTTTTTCTCAATAAAATGTCATATACTCCCTGCATATAGCTGGGTTGCCAGTTTGGCCTCACTGTATCTCTGATGTCTTTCTAATCTTTTATGATGTTCGATTGTCCTTTGTATAGGCGTTTCCCTTTCTAAATTTCCTTTAAATTACTCGAAAACATTTTTCTTATCCCATACCATAATCACAGTTAAATATTTTTCTTCATAAAACATTTCTATCTTTAAGCATAACTGTAGCATGTTGTTTAACCCTTTGCGGGGCAGGGCAAATTCATTGCTTAAGTATTGAAATTAATGACTGACACCGGAATTTGAAAACAACTTTATTCCTATATAAGAAAACTCTTTCAAGCATTCAATAAACCGTAATTTTCTTTTAAAAAATTCCGGTGCGAATGTGGCATTTGGGAATTAAAATTAAGTGGTATATCTATGAAACCACCGCCCCGCAAGGGGTTAAAGTGTATTTTTACAATTTCTTCAAAGACCATAAAATTAATTTCAAAATCTATCATGCTACAAAAAAAAAAAAAAAAAAAAAAAAAAAAAAAAAAAAAAAAAAAAAAAAAAAGTTACTTTAATTTCTTCAATGAAACTTCATATACCCCCTGAATATAGCTTGTCTGCCAATATTTTCAATATAAAAACTTTGAAATAACATCAGAAATTCTGAAAGATGAATTTTACTTTAGGTAATCACGAAATGCCTGTCTTTAAATAAAGAAAATTACATTATACAGAATTTCTGGTATACAACATTCTGTTTTGAAAAACCGGGGATAAAAGATCAAAAATTCTGCAAATGATATAAAAAATAAACAGTATTTGAAAGATTTTTTCAAAAATATGAATCGGTTAAGGAGTTAATAGTTCCATGATTTGAATGCCAGGATGGCTCAATAATTGTGGACTGAGGGAATCATTTTGTAAGTTACTGAAATCAGAGCTTTTTCTTTTATACAAAAAAATTGTTCGGTTCTGGTGTCGGTCAATAATCTCAGCAATTAAACCTAAACACTTTGTGTCTGAAAAGGATGAATAATGTTAAGTCTTGCTGTTAAGACGGTTCCATTCTTTCAAAAGTCTCTGAAATTATTGAAATCAGCAATAGTTCAGAAATAAATCATTCATTAATATCTTATGAATTGACACTGTGTATGCAGGAAAAGATGAAATAAATTTGGCTGCTTTCGAAGATTAGATGAACTTTTGTATTAAAATAATGTTCAATAAAATATTCTTTAGTTTCAGTTCAGTAAATCAGCTTAGCTGACCTCAATCCGTAGATTGAAAACCTCTACTTTTCAGTATATTTCAAAAATTCGAATACAATTCACTAAAAGAAGTTCAAATATAGCATTGGCCTTGTAAGTCAAGGATTTGGGTTCAATTCCCGGCATAGGCAATATTTCGCTCAGTTGGAAATATTCAATTCGTGTGATAAATTTACCAATCAGTTTGATTGTGTTACAATAATATTATATTTAAGTACCCATTGTTATATGGAGTTCCTTTTCCTGCGGTTTATTCAGTCGAGCTGTCTAAATGGCAGACCATACGTTATAACCAATAAGGTTATGAGAGCGAAATATGCCCGACGGTTGTCGCCCAGTTAGCTTAAACGATAAAGAACTTGAAAGCCAAGGATCTGTTTTGATTCACAGCCTGGGCAATTTTTCGCTCTGTTAGAAATATTCAATTCGTGTAAAATACGTTCATTTATAAAATCGAATAATATGAATTTTCTTATTTTATACATCATAAATTTTATTTTCAGTTAATTTCAGCTCATTCAGTGATGTGCAAATATGGAAAATACTTCATCTCTATTTTAAAGTTATCTAAGTCCAACTAAAATTGTCTAGAGTAAAATAAATAAATAAATAAAATAAAATAAATGCAGTTTAGCGCAAACTTAAAAAGATTTAGCTAATCATTTTTATCGGATGAAAAGGAAAATTTCAGTGATAAATTATGCCTACAGTTGTAGAAAGCATAAAAATTGTAGATAACGCTTTAGACTATTACAGACATTTCACAATTCTAAAGACATAAAAAAGCAAACATAAAAGAAAAATAATATTCCAACAAGATGAAAAATAAATTAATAAACAGATCATTTAAAAAATATATATTTAACCAGACTTCTGAGTTTATCGTAAGGTAATGGAGTTTTTTCCATTGTATGAAGTATAAAATACGACATAGTTAATTGAAATTTAGAAGCCAATTATAGGACACTCTTAACACTAGAACCGCGGGAAAATACATTCAAGTTTTATAAAAATATTTCTCAACGGAATTTTCGCTTAAAACTGTTTAAATTATACATTGAAATTATTTTGCCCAGCTTATGTTTAGCTAATTTTATAAAAAAAATTTCTGGTTCGAATCAACATCTCTGCTTATGATACGGGTCAAAATGACCCATCGCCGTGGTTCTAGTGTTAACACTAGAACCACCGAAGCTGTCATTTGACCTCTAGTAAATAAAAATATTTCGATTCGAATTGGCAATGTCTTTCTAAAATGAGTTCAGTATGTAGCAGGTGGAAACAAGTTAAATAAACAAGCTGAAACATAGTGAATAAAAATTCTGATGTGTAATATTTTTAGAACTTTTGGGTAAAATATCCGTCGGTTTTAATGTTACCGTAATTTCCTGAGTATAATCCGCGGATCAAACAATTCTTTTTCGACTCAGCATTTTTAGTTAGTAATATTTACTGCGATCTGCGAAGTTACATTTTATTTAAATAAATTTCTGGGTCGAAAAATGATTGTTTCATCTGCGGATTATACGCAGGAAATTACGGTAATAGTAAAATGAGTGTTTAAAAAATATGGCTTCAGTTAAATCAAACCCATCTCATTAGTGCAAATATTTTCGCATTTGTGTAGCTACATTTTTCCAGTAATATTTTGAAATGAATTAATAACTGCCATTATTTTCGAAATTAATAGACTAAAATTGATTCTAGAATACTGACATAAACTAAATTCTATATAATTTCAACGAAATAATTTTAAACATAATTTAAAAACTCTGTAAATATTTTTAAAAATAATAAGTTGTAAAAATATATTTTTAAACACATTTGCTAAAATTGGAAACTTCGGAATCATCCCAAAAATTGTAAGTATCTCCCTAGATAAAAAAATTAATGGATTTAGAGTTGATAGCATTTTAAAATATGAAATATGTATTTCTAAATAAGCTATTTAGATAAAATACAAATCATTCCCCCCAATGAAAGTAAATATAATTACGCAAATTTAATTGTATAATATTCTAACTTCAAGAACATACAAACGAGATAATTTTGGCACTGCCACAACCCAGCCCACATTCATGCTTCTTTTGCTCCATGGACGGTGGACAAGAAACACAGGCACGTGCCACCCCCCCCCCCCCCCTGTCAGGGACATTGCCTTCCGGTCTTTTTCCACACTTAAGTGACCGGCTCGGAAACACAACATCCACGGATTCCTGCCTCATCTTCCCACCTTCTTAAGGATCTGAATGAGGCCACTACATAGGAGCTTTACCTAAAGTTACCTACATCAAATTTGAAGCAAGTCGGATAATTCTGCATAAAAAAACCATTTATCTATATTTTGGGTGTATTAGACGCCTTCCGTTCGCCCACTCTATACTCAAAGAATGAACCTAAAAATCTAATCAAATAAAGGACATATCATAATAAACCGGAATACCAAATTTGAAGCAAATAAGATAATTCTGCATGGAAAGCTAATTTATCTAAATTAAGAAGGGATAGTCCTCGTTTGGATTTTGATCGCTTCTAAAATAAAACCAATATAACTATACATTTTCAAAAATATCAGTAAGATGTCTAAAACTTTGCTATGTTGATTTGTGTTTGTTTTATACAGAAAGAAGGAAAAGTTTTCACACCTTTCTAAACAAGAATTCGATATTTGAACATAAATTTTATTCCATTTTAAAAGATTTTCATATATTAAAACTTTGAACGAATACCCATTTTCAACCATTAAATAAAAGTGAAAAATACACACAAATATTTAAAGGAAAACATTCAAATTACATGTTTGTGGGTGATAAATAGATCATTTTACTTTTCTATTTCCCTTCTCGAAATCTCCATATTTTATATTTAATATATTTTTTTTCTTATCAAATATTTTCTCAAGAATATGTAAATGTTCTTCAGATAAAATAACGACGGGATAAACAAATGCCAAAACCGTTGGAATCGATACTAAGAAGGCGAGTAAAATTTTTCCTTTAAAGAACATCCTGTTAAAATATTAAACTCAAAAATATATTTTAGGTTTTATTTGTGATTAAAATTTTTAAACATACGAAAAAATTAAATTTGTTCTGCAATACTGCTATGTTTTCATATCGAAATATGGGTCTGTTCTAGTTGTTTACGTTTTGCCTCTTTAATCCTCTAATTCCAGAGTAGAATACGATCTAGAAATGTCATAATTCCGATAATATGATTTCACACCAGAATAGTTCAATAGTACATTTAGCTTTATTTAATGGTGGAATGTCTGCTATTAAATAAAGCAAATAATACTATTTCAAATTTCCGGTGTGAATTCAGACTATCTGAATTAAAAAATCATCTATATTCGAATATCTGATGTCAGCATATGTGGCACCACTGGCTTTAGAGCGTTAAGGTAATATTCTACACAGGAATTAACCACTATTTCCGAGTAGTAATATTCCTCATATATAATGAAAAGTAAAATGTGGTAGATATTACTGATATAAAAAAAATTAATTTTTGAAAAAAATAAGAAAAGCCCGCTAAATTGGCAATAATTCTTAGCAGCGGTTATCTGTTAACCAAGAAACACTAGCGCATATCCAAGTTATGTTCAAACCATACATTGCCACCGATAGATTAAAAAAAATCTTCTTGCTTTATCGATGACAGGTTGGCATTGTTTACAAATTCAGCCATAAAATAAGTGCAAGATTACTTTTCAAAAAATAGTAGTGTGAAGTGTAATAATCTTTCGCACAATGTGTTACGTCACACCCTGCGTATAACTTGCTCCGTGAGAAACAGTATTGTAAGTCACATGTTATGATTTTTGGCTACTAGTATTATAGAAGAGAAAAAAAAATTATTTTTTTTTAAATCGGAGATATCTATTAATTGAATAAGGCAAGGCAAACTTTTTGAAAAGAACAGTGGCCAACAAGAATAGTGGTTATCAGCTAAGTGAATAGACATCAGATAGAAGAAAATAAGGGAAAACAGTAAGATCGCTCCGGAAACCAGGGTTCTGAAGCCTCCGAATTTCCTAAAGATTATATCCCTTGGGAGAGATATGCAAGGCTGCTCAAAAGTATTTGAATATTTTATTAACTCTAGACGCCGATAATTGAAATTAGAAGTTCAACTGTGCTACTTTTTTTCTAACATATTTATTTAAGTATCGTCTGTAATCTTATTATAAAGTGAAGTTGCATTACATTATTGTGCAAGTGTTGAAAATTGCTTCATAATGTATGCACAACTTATTATTGTGGTAAGGTCTGTACTTACTTTTACGGATTTGCAATAGAGTTGTGTTTCATAATTTTGATGACAAAATGAATGGGAAGCATGTAGCACTGCTGTTTTCAACTTTTATACCTAACCTTATTGTTTTTTAAAAATTGTATTTATTTCACTGTGTAAATAACCGAACGAATATTATAGTTAAAAAAAAGCTATTTAAGTAAGAAATTTGTCATTTTATCAGTTTATTTCTTTCTGTTCAGGAAAGATTTAAAACAACAACAACAAAAAAACGTACAACGTTCTACAAAATTGCTTGAAAATTTCAATTCCTAAATACCATATTGGCACAAGAATAATGGAACGAAAATTTTCCTTTTATTAACAACGTAAAAAATAATAATAAAAAAAACTTTTTCACTTTTCAAAATAAATTTATTTGTCAATTCCAGTGTCATTCACTCATTTCAGAATAGATGTACAATTCTGAAGTAATTCCAACTTTGAATCATTAAAAGATACGCCAAAAATATATAAAATATTTAAATAAGCTCATTCAAATTAGATATTGGAGGATAATAAGTAGATCATTTTATTTTCTCTTTCATTTTTACATTCCTAAAGGTTTTGTGATCAATATGTAAATTTTGTTTTGTTTCTCATCGGGTATTTTTTTCGAAATCCTAAATATTATTCAAACAGAACAGTTATGGGATAAACAAATGCCAAGACCGTTGTAATCAATATTTAGAAGGTCATTAAAAGTTTTATTTAAGAGAATCCTGTTAAAATATTTATATATGAAATATATTTCTAGTTTTATTTAAGGTTTTAATTTTTAAGATGGGAAAAAATATTTATCTTTATTTGTGTGTGTTTTAAATTGAAATATAAACTAATCGATTTTAAATTTACTTTAACCGTTTCACAAAAAAATACTTTTAAATAGGGGAAATATTCCTTCGAACTTAAAAATTGATTTAAAATAGTTTATTACATCGATATCACTAAATTTTATTTTGGAAATCAGTGTGTCACGCAATAACGTTTTTGTCTTATTTCGACCTCAAATGACTGAAAAAATTTAGCACAACGAGTAGCATTTGGAAATACTGGTTGTTCAAAGTTATTTATCTGGCAAATTTTCGATAGAGTTACAGTATCGAACAATAACTCTTGAAGGGTCCCGTGTTTAACAGTTCCTCTTGCATTTAAAAATATTTCACACGTAGCTGGTTTCTTTTTCCTCTGTGATATTAGCTGTCAGGGTTTAACTGGATTCTAATATTTTTGTAATGATATTCTTTTGTTTAGTATTTTTTATGACAAGTGGTATGCTGCTGGTGGATCTTGAGCTGTTTGCTTTGCTTGGCCAAAAATATGCGATAACTATTCCTAAAAAATGAGAAATTAGTTAAAAATAAAATTTATATTGTATGCATATAAGTTTAAAATAAAAAAGGAATCTAAATAGTATATTAATAAAGTTCAGATTTGTAATGTGATATATTTTTTTCATACGTAAAAGAAAAATAAATATACTTCATTAATAAATTTTATTATAAAGTAGATGGAACCCGTCAAAACTTGACGGCACCAAAGAAAGAAAAAGGTATTTTCCAGCTATTAAAGGATTTTTTAACGACTAATCTTCAGCAAAAATGTCAATAAATAAAAGAAAAACCTGCATTTTACATCCAGACAAATGACCCGCATTTGGCCGAGTTACATTCAAACATGCTGTCATAGAATTATAATCTCTCTCATTTGATAATTTTCCATATACAAATACAACACCAATAAATTGTGCATGACATGAATAAATCATAAATTACTGTCATTACTCATTTCATACAAAATATACATACTTCACTTACTTCGCAGCAAAATAAGACTCAATTTATAGTTGCCATTTAGCAACAACTATAACAATGATCCTCTCAGTGGTTAATTTGTTTTTACATTACCCACCCCATTCAACAAATAAACATTTGCATTTTCAACTAACTTTTCTATTACCTTTTCATAAATCAAAAAAAAATGTAAATTTCACATATTAAAAAAAATTAATGATAATATTTATTCTGGCTAGGTGAAACCCGTCAAAACTTGACGGCAACAATATGAAAGAACCAAAGAAAAAAGTATTTTGCTGCTATAATTTTTTTTTTTTTAGATTAATATTTATTAAAAATTTCATTATGCTTTTCCATTTACCAACGTAAACCAAAATGACACTACCCCGGGCACAGAATCTGTGCAACACTGCGACACACGTCACAGACTCTTGAAAATGTTTGAAGATTATTTTTCAACTGTTACAGTTTTTTTTTAAATGCTAGAAATGATTTGCTATGTGCCAAAATTTATCTAGGTACCATAAAAAATGTAAATAATCACAAAAAATAGCAAATTTCATCAAAATATACCCCCCCCCCCAAAAAAAAAAAAAAAAAAAAAAAAAAAAAAAAAAAAAAAAAAAAAACATCACCTGGAAATTTTGTAAATAGATGTGGGGAAAAAACAACAAATTTCATCAAGAGAATGCAAAAAACAACAAATTTCTTCAAAAGATCTCTAAAAAAATTAGTCAAAAAATGCAAGAAAAAAATTGTCTAGGTATCTCAAATAAAACAAATTTCGAGAAAGTATTGCAAAAAATCAAAATTTTGCCAAAACATCTAAAAAATGGCAATTTTTATGAAAAAATTTCGAAAAAAAGGCAAATTTTGACAAAAAAAAATCTCTAAAAAATGGCAAATTTGTAAACATATTGTGAAAAAAAGTTCAAAATATTGCGAGAAAACAACAAGTTTTGACAAATGATTGTGAGTAAACAATAAATTTCGTCAAAGGATTGAAAAAAAGCAAATTTCATTAAATAATCACAAAAAAGATAAATTTCGCAAAAAAACAACAAATTTTCTAAAAAGATCTTTAATAAAACGGCAAATTACATTGAAAAATTGTGACAAAACGACAAATTTACTCGAAAGAACTCGAGAAAACGATAAACTTTACCGAAAGACGGGTGTAAAAATCTAGGCGCCAGCTAGCAGTCTCTCACCACTAAAATTTAAAAGTTTTCTTCGCTTAAAATTATAATAGCATTCTTGCAAGAGTTTTATACAAAATATAATACGAAAATTAACGAAATAATTTTAGTGGTGAGAGTCTGCCTGCTGGTGCCTAGATTTTTGCACCCCTGCCGAAAGACCTCAAGATGACGAATTTTGTCCAGGTTTCAGAAAGGACGCGAATTTCGTCCAAAGATCTCAAAAAGCACATAACATTTGTCTAGGTAATCGCTAAAAAGGTAAATTTAGCTAAAAAATAGCGAAAAAATGACAATTTCTCAAAAAATAACAAAAAACGACAATTTCGCAAAAAAAAATCATGAAAAAAGGATAAATTCGATAAAACGGCAAATTACATCGAAAGATAGTGAGAACAAAAACGACAAATCTTACCAAAAATCCCTGAGAAAACAAATAATTTTGTCCTAGTATCATAAAAGACATAAATTTCGTCAAAAGATCAAGAAAATACTTTAAATTTGTTTTGGTACTTTAAAAAACGCAAATATTGGTAAACAGATTGTGAGAAAATAACACATTTTGTCAAAAAATGAAAAATAGAGGCACATTTCATCAAAAGATCACAAAAAAGGTAATTTTTGCAAAAAAAAAAAAAAAAAAAAAAAGGTGAAAAAAATGACAAATTTCTGAAAATAACAAAAAAAAACGAAAATTTTCACAAAAAATCACGAAAAAAGGATAAATTCGATAAAATTACAAATTACATCGAAAGATTGTGAGGAAAAAACGACAAATTTCACCAAAAATTCCTGAGAAAACAAATAATTTTGTCCTAGTATCATAAAAGACATGAATTTCTTCAAAAGATCATGAAAATACTTTAAATTTGTCTAGGTACTTCAAAAGACGCAAGTATTGGTAAACAGATTGTGATAAAACAACACATTTTGTCAAAAGATGAAAAAAAAGAGGCATATTTCATTAAAAGATCACAAAAAGGTAATTTATGCAAAAAAAGTGAAAAAAATGACAAATTTCTGAAAATAACGAAAAAAACGAAAAATTTCACAAAAAAACCACGAAAAAAGGATAAATTCGATAAAACGGCAAATAACATCGAAAGATAGTGAGAAAAAACGAAAAATTTCACCGAAAATCCCTGAGAATAAAAATAATGTTGTCCTAGTATCATAAAAGACGTGAATTTCTTCAAAAGATCGTGAAAATATTTTTAATTTGTCTAGGTACTTCAAAAAACGTAAATATTAGTAAACAGATTGTGAGAAAACAACACATTTTGTCAAGATGAAAAAAAGAGACACATTTCATCAAAAGATTGCAAAACAGGTAATTTTTGCAAAAAAAAAAAGGCGAAAATATGACAATTTCTGAAAATAACGAAAAAACGACAATTTCACAAAACAAATCACGAAAAAAGGATAAATTCGATAAAACGGCAAATTAATCGAAAGATAGAGAGAAAAAACTACAAATTTCACCGAAAATCCCCAAGAAAACAAATAATTTTGACCTGATATCATATATGAAATGAATTTCGTCAAAAGATCATGAAAATACTTTAAATTTGTCTAGGTACTTCAAAAAACGCAAATATTGGTAAACCGATTGTGAGAAAACAACACATTTTGTCAAAAGATGAAAAAAAGAGGCACATTTTATCAAAAGATCACAGAAAAGGTAAACTTTGCAACAAAAAAAAAAGGTGGAAATAAAATGACAAATTTCTGAAAATAACAAAAAAACGAAAAATTTCACGAAAAAAGGATAAATTCGATAAAATGGCAAATTACATCGAAAAATAGCGAAAAAAAGCCAAATTTCACCAAAAATCCCTGAGAAAACAAATAATTCTATAATAGTATCATAAAAGACATGAATTTCGTCAAAAGATTATGAAAATAGTTTAAATTTGTCTAGGTACTTCAAAAAACGAAAATATTGGTAAACAGTACATACTTAAAACAGTAGCGATCTTTTTTCAGCACAGCTAAAACTGGTCTCTACGCATACGCGCTTGCGCAGAAATCTGAGACCCTATCGGAGAAGACTGTATTTACTCTCTGTATACGCATTTGCAAAGCGCCTTGGTAAATATGGGATAAGACTGCATTTTTGCTATCACTGTTTAATGCAATGCTGTGATAATTATATTATTTTTCTTTACATATCTTATAATGATCGAAATACATTGGTTTTTTCACTTTTATTTATTTTATTATTATTATTTATTTTATTATTTATTTTTTATTATTTATTTATTTTATTTTCATTTGTATTCTTTTTTCGTGTTAAACGCTATTCTCTCCTTCAAACCTTGTGATGTTAGGCATAATGTGAAATTGAAATATTCAATAGTTAATGATTGAAGTGTTTATTTACGTTCTTGGCCGATAAAGCATTTTCTATATTGTATATCATGATTGAATGCTATGCAAAAAAGCGAGATATCTTCTGATAATTTTATTTTTCTTTGTTGATTATAATGATCTTCATATTTTTAAAAAAAACATTGTTAAGAGATCAAGATCAAGCGATTGAAAAAAAATAGCAAATTTCACCAAAATATTCCCTCCTCCTTCACAAAAAAACTCAGCAAATTTTGTCACGGGAACACTTTTAAAAAAGGGGTACTTTTTTTAAAAAGGGAACTTCGAGTCAACAAAAAGAAAGTGAAACATTAAATAAATATTAATGATTTACAAAGCTGTATATAACTGGGATTATTTTCATTTCATATGCAATTCTCTATTATTCGGCGAAAACAATGTAATGTAAATACTCCCTAAACGTTATGAATTTGCTCAAAAATGGAATTATAAGGGGGAAAAAATCACCGTTTTTTGACATGAGTATAATAAGAAACTGAAGCAAAAAATAAATAGTGATTTGCGAATCTGTTTACATCCATGAAGTCAAAATATCCTCGAAAATCGCACCATCAAACACTAAACAAAAAACAATGTGATTTCCAGCCTTTTTTTATACATACTTAGTGTAAGTTTGAAAATTACAATATAGAAAATGATTTATCGGCCAAGAACGTAAATAAACACTTTAATCATTAACTATTGAATGTTTCAATTCCATATGAAACATCTCTACAATTAAGCCTAAGATTGCCGGCAATAATATTGCAAAGTTTGAAGGAGGGAATAGCGTTTAACATGAAGAAAGAATACAGATGGAAATAAAATAACTTACGTAAATTGAAAAAAACCAATGTATTTCGATCATTATAAGATGAGTAAAGAAAAAATATATAATTATTATAGCATTGCATTAAACAGTGTAAGCGAAATGCAGTCTAATTCTTATCCCATATTTACAAACGCGCTTTGCAAATGCTTTTACAGACAGTAACTACATTCTCCTCCGATTACCCAATCGGAGGAGACTCTCAGATATCTGCGCAAAGCGCCTATGCGTAGAGACCAATTTAAAGTATGCTGACTTTTTTTGGCTACTGCTTTAATATATGGGTGATTCTCAAAATAGGGGACAATTCATGTCTTTCGGCATACAAAAAAAATTGAGAGGTTTTCTATCATGTTTTTATATTTAGATATGTTTGTCTTAATATTATTCATTATTTGCATTCAAGAATTGCTCAATTTTTAGTTAAAAACACATTAAAATAACAGAATAAATGTTCAAAATGTTATTAGCATGGATGTGCACAGCAGCTGTGTCTTGTGTATACTAGCATTTTTCAAGAGTTAATATCATGTTTATAAAATAAAACAAATGTTATTCTTTCTTTAAATTAATCAAGGAGAGGATTTATCGAATAAATTTCTTGTTAAAAATAAAATTATAGTATATAAAAAAAGAATTAAAGTTTGTCTTCCATATTCTATTTTCAAAACAAGATCATATTATAACAGCTGGTTATTAATCAAAATTTCATTTTCACATATGACAATAGTTTGAAAATATAAAGTTTCTCCACGGCAACAAGTAGCCATTTTAGCCCAGCCTGAAAATAGAAGCATGTATTTTATTTTAAGAATATAAGTTGAATATTAGGGGCATACATCAATCGCATATCATTAGAATGGATAATAATTTTCATGTTTATTTTATAGTTAAATTTTTTATTTTACTTATTTGCATAGAACTTTTGTGTTTCAAAAAGCCTCAGAAAGGACTATTGCATTGTGATTATATTATGGCTCATAATCTTATTTAAATTAAAATTTGTCATTAGCATGGACAAATATCAGTGTCATTAGCATGGTCTTTCTGTCCATGCTAAAGACTCCTATGTGCATAAATGTAACCAGTGCTTATATTTTATCCTTTATAAAGTTTAATCTTACATATAAATTTAGGTATTACATTTATTATCCCTAAAATATGCATTAAATCTGTCAGAAAATCACTAAGACAGCTTCTTACATTGTTAGTGTCAGAATGTTGCTCATGTAAACAAAGTTTGCTCATTGGTAATGTTTTTATTCTCCTTATATGTATATATGTAAAAATGGAAATCATTTGCTGAAAAGGAAGGCTAATAAATATAGAAAAAATTATTTAAACAGGAGGAAAATAAAATTTTCTTAATATATTTATTCCATGCAATTTGTTTTGTCATTAGCATGGCTCAAAAAATACTAATTATTTTTTTTTTAATTAATTTTTAAATATTTAGCTCTGCTGACTACATGTAAAGTATGCCTAATACTATATTAACAACACCTATTTTTTTCAGAAATTTTGCTAACAGTAATTTTTTAACCGACTT
Organism: Maratus speculifer; assembly: GCA_964019185.1. Lineage (NCBI taxonomy): Eukaryota > Metazoa > Arthropoda > Arachnida > Araneae > Salticidae > Maratus > Maratus speculifer. The sequence continues at coordinate 268,583,266 of OZ025293.1, read as the reverse complement.
CAAGGAGGAGGTTATGATTTCGACCTGTATGTATTTGTTGTTCACTCATAACTTCTGTAAATATGAACCGATTTTAATAGTTCTTTTTTTGTTTGAAAGTGCAAGATGCCCACATGGTCCCATTTCAATTTTATCAAATACTTGAGATTAGAACTTTTTGAAAATAAAACCATGTATATTCCAACTCTTTTTGAAGCAGTCATCCAATTAGAAACGTTCATTTTTCAGGTAATCGCAGGCTTTCATGTCGAGCACACAAGTCAGATATGTGTGTACAATAAACAAATAAAATTTCAGGCTATAAGTCTTACACCGATACTAGATCTTTTAATTTCATTAAATTCTGGTGACTATAAAGTTTTTAAAATAACAAAATGTGGATTTGATAAAAAAAAAATAATGATTTGTCGCAAATCATCTTTCATTGTTGCAACGTTTTCAAGTCATAACCATAATAAAACTATGCATTCATATGCGTCAGTTGCCAAGTTGTCACCAAGCTTGGTATTTTTTATTTTATTTTATTTTATTTTATTTTATTTTTTTTGAAGTCGGTTAGTATTTTTTTTAAAAAAAGCATATTTAATTTAAGATTTCACTTTTGAAATTGTCCCCTATTTTGAGAATCACCCATATATGATTGTACATTAGGGTGGATCGAAAAGTATAGGAAATTTTTTTTTTTTAGAAATCACTATCGGCGCGGCATGCAAAGGTTGCCTTTTATGCATACTAGTTTACATGGTTTTTTTAATTAATATCCATTCATATCTTCCGGTTCCCCAAGCGCCCCAAAAATAATTAAAAATTGATTTTTTTATGATTTGTTTATATTTTTTTGTTTATTTATTTTTTCTTAATTACTTTTGGCGCGGGGTGCAAAAGCTATCTTTTATCTATCTTAGCTTACATATTTTTTAAAAATAAAATTCATTCATATCTTCCGGTGCCCCAAGCGCCCCAAAAATTGTTTAAAATTGAAATTTTCTTGAAATTTTTGTTTTGTTTTATTTTATTTTATTTTTTGAAATTCATTTTGCACAGGGTTGGAAAGTTGTTATTACAATATTACATAACTCTGCAGTTCCCATATATTTTCTTAATCAAAATCCATTCACATATTTGATGCACCAATTATAATTAAAAACTGAAATTTTTACAAAAATGTATTAAGAATTATAATTTACGAAAAATACTTACAAATTTTGAAAACAGTTTAATTAATAACGTATAAGGTTATAAATAACATTAATTTTACAATAATAAGCCACATATAAATTTAAAAATCAAAGCATTAAATAATGCTTCAGCTTTCTTAGACGCGTCCCCATGCGCTTCTGAATGTGTCCAACACATTCGACTTTCTCAATAGTTATATCCCCATAAGGTTTTGCATCACACACTGACTGAAAGGTTTTTGTGTCACCATCCCCAATATATTTCACAAACTTCAGACCACGTGTTTTTTCAGATCGTAAAAATATTCTGACCATACCATCAACTTCCATTTTTCCAGCAGAACCAAAATGGTTTCGATTGCAGGACTCGTGTGCTTCAGAATACTCACACATTTTACAATAGGAAGACATCACTTCAGTTTCAATTACTTTACCACTTTCGGCTCCAATTATAGTACATACACCTAAAAGTGATGTATGGCCGCGTGTCTTCCATGTACCATCACCACTTACGGTAATAGACAGCGCAGAATTTGATAAAATAGCTTCAGTTTGGGCTGCTTTTTTCATCGACTTTTCTGCAGTTTCTTCTGTCGCCTTCAATATATTGTTTATGACTCTCGTGTAAGATTTTTGCGCTATAGGTGGTGGGAGATCCATACCGCAGCAAAAAGTCTCCATTCCTGCTCTGCCTTGTCCAATCATTCTCATAGAGTAGGAGAATCTTCTATTAATTTCTGGGATATTTTTTTTGCTTCCTAACATAGTACAATTTCTTCGGTTTTTTTAGAACACTTACATGTTACTTCAAATTTAGATGCTAATCCAAATAGGGACATTTCCTTTAATGAAATGTTACCACCACAACTTTTACACGATAAGTTCTGCTGCATAAAATTGATCAATAAATTTATGTCGAACAGTCTGTAGCCATCAAAATTAGATGTTCTAGTAATAACTTCTTCGACAGGAGGTAGGACATCCATCTTTAATTTCTTGTTTGATGCACTAACATTTAGATCAGTTTTAACATCAGTATACCGGTTACCACAAAACTTTCGTTTTTTAGGCCGAGTCACAGACTCTCTAATCACATTCGCAGACATAATAACGAATGAAAAAAAACTAATAAAATAAATATGTACTATAAAACGAATAAAATACTCTCTAAACAAAAAATAACAATAAACTATCGAACAAAATGCCTAGCAAAATTATTGCTGTGAAAAGATACGAAGTCGAATTATGATAGCAACAGCAACGCTGAAAACCACATGTCAACAAACTTTCAATCATTAACATGTGGCAGATATCACGAAAGAAGGAAGAAGAGATGTTTCCTTCCTTCTGTTACGCCAAACAATTAATAATTCAAGGAGTTTGTAATAAGAGTAAAAGCAAAAACTGTAGCTTTCACAATGTAAACAAACACGCCGCCATGATGACAGAATCAGCTGACTCAGGTAGCTCTTTAATTCACTTGAAGCAGACGAAGGCTAATTTACATTTTTTACTATAACAAGCGCAATTTTACGAATATTTTAATGCGGTTTGTGGCAAATTGTTCAGAAAAAATTAGCTTTTAAATGAATTAAAAAACAAAACATCGATTTTTGGAAGATTTTAAAGGATATGTGTCCCTTTAATAATTTATTCTATCAAGTAATAAATAACTCGTCCTTTTTCTCTTTTATTACCGATCTGAATGAAATTTCCCCATAGCTTTATACTTAAATCCAAAATTGTTTAAGTTTCAAATTAATTTTGTATCTCAAAAATAAAGTCCACATAAATAATTCTGCCATTATGCATTTCCATAACAAAGTTGTCGTTGTTTCCATAGCAACAAAATTAAATTAACAGTTCAGAATCAGACATATTTTATTATCTCCAAATAATTTAAATCGACTTAATTTTTATTTTAAGATATGACTGTTATATTTCATCATAAATGCATATGGATATGTATGACGAAACTATCCTTAAACAAAATAAAAATAGCAAAACCAAATTTAGTTAAATTAAATATATTTAAACAAATTCACACTAAAAAGTTTTTTCTTTAAAGGTTATTCGATGTAAAGGATATTTTTTGAAATTTATTTCATTGCAAACCGGTATTAAATCGTCAAATAAACGTAAATTTCATTATTTTGTATGGACTTTCTATTGAGATTCCGCCACAACTTTTTTATATCGAAATAAGAGGAACATTCTTTATTTTTTCAGATTTTTTTGAGTATGCCCGTATCCTTTTTTTCTGCTTCTCAAAGGATGTCTCTTTTCTTCATAGTTCTCAAAATGTTTTTGAAATCTATGTTTAATTTTATATGAAGTGTTAAATTTTACTACCAGTTCACCTACTTTTAATATATAAATATTAAAATAAACATATATTTAAGAAATAGTTTGACAACTAAGAAAAACGATACATCCATTAATAAGAGCACACAAAAAAAGCAGTAATAAAAAAATTGTACTATCCTTAGGAGATATTTAAATATAAGAGAGAGGAATTTCAGATTATCTATCCTCATATGCTTGAAATTTCGTTTCGTGTAACAACTCTATTTCAACAGATGATCAACAGAACATGATCCTTTAGGATATTTCGTCAAGTGTGAAATAGAATTCAGAGAGTTGAGCCTATACCAAAATGTATGCTATTTCTACCGCAATTCTAGTATTTGAGTTGCAATAACTTATTTCTAACCAATGATCTGTAAAGATGATTTTCAAGAAAAAATAATGATAACATAATATACATAATAATCGATTTTTAAGAATTTTTTGACCTGCTTTTTAACTCATTAACGCCCGAATTATTTTCTTTGCTAAAATTTAAATTTTGTATTTCCCACCACTTTTAAAATCAAATTAACTTTTATCTAAATTTATCGAGGATTCTGTCCCGTGAAAGAAGGTATATATTTATCTTCCTTTTAACTGGTGGGAAAGCCGCTTTCTTGCTGTTTTTGTAACCGTCCTCAAACGAGGACGCTGGGCGTTAATGGGTTAATATAAACGTTCAATAAATTAAAAAGTTGTGAATTTCAAATATCATTAACAGAGATGTTAACACTGCAGATTTAGAATATCAGTACTTCCAATAAGTATTACCTATTCCCGATTAGCATTTCCTATTTACTTTCAGAATTTCTGCATTAACCCTTTGCAGCGCAGGGCCAATTCATTGCTTAAGTATTGAAATTAATGACTGACACCGGAATTCGAAAACAACTTTATTTATAAATAAGAAAACGCTATTTTTCACGCATTCAATAAAAAGTAATTTTTTTAAACACAATTCTGGTGCCAATGTGGCGTTTGGGAATTAAAATTAAGTGGTATATCTATGAAACCAGCGCGCCGCAAGGGGTTAAATGAAATGAATAATAACGCTTTTTGTAAATAGCAGTACTGAATTTTCATGACGTTTGTCATGACTTGAATTAATATATGTTTGAAAATATTCAGAATGCGTCAGGACTACATATTTACTTTTTTTTATTTCTATAAAGATTATAAAATTTTTATAAAGATTTTATAAAAATTTTTTATAAAGATGAAAATTTACTTTTCTACTTGTTCTACTTTGTTCTACTTTCATGAGTACATGTAGTGTAACTCACGGACTACGATTTTTGGCTACTACAATTATACAATGGAAAAATACCTTTAAAAGTATTATCAGAGCTATCATATTAATTATGTAAGGCAAAGTAAACTTTTCAAAGATAACTGTGGGAAACATGCATAGATATATTACCAATTATGTGACTTACTCTACAAGAACCTTTGGAACTAGCCAATGAATAACGTTTGTCTGAGCATGAATCTATTAAGAAAAAGGAATCGACATACATTTTAACACGTTTGCTGCCGCTTACGTGAAGATGTGATGATAGTTAATGCCGCACTGTAGAAGTGGGTTTTTCCCAGAAGCCGATTTACTTTATATAACAAAGAATCAATGGATGATTTTCCCGCGCCAACTCGTGACTGGCTATCAGACATCACCCCAAATCACGCGCTGGCGCGTGAGTTGCCCCTGGACATTGGCGCCATATCCCGTGCTTTCGCGTGAACTGCAGCGAACGTGTTAAGCAGTTAAGCTTCAATTGTAACCGCTTTCACTGATGTTTAATAAGTGAGCAAACTTCCACCAATAAACTTAAGTAGAAATTTCCTAAATACTAAAATCTCTTATCAGTCGAGGATTTCAGTAAAAATAATGACAAAAACAGATATCCATTTTTACCGCTTGGAATTTATCTCAGCGGTAGTAGTTCCGTCATATTGAAACAACAAAGACAGCCTCCTGTCAGTGTCAGTGAAAAGTTTATAATACCTAGGTAGTCTGATACCAGAAAAAAGAAATAGAATTTTTTTATTATATTTGAGTGAAACATTTTCCATGAATAAGGTGTTTAAATAAAACGAATTTTTCTATTCAAGATGTCTGATGGAAGTTTTAACAGGTGCTTATCAGAAACTATGGATCCGATTAAAAAAAAACAGCAGCCAACAACTCTTGTTTTGTCTGCAGTCTTGTGACAACTTCCCCAGTTATTTCACTTGTAACTCCTAGGCAGTACAATAGGTGACTCCTTCTCTTTATTCATTATTCAATTTGTCTGAGAACTTTATATGTATTTCTGTATTTCTGCAAAGTAGGTTAATAAAAAATTTTTAAATTTATTCAGACATTTAAAATAATAGCTTGGAATTTTCAGAAAACCTATAAAAGCATTGTAGAATTGAAATTGTTAATAATTTATAAGTCATGTGTATAATAAAATCAGACTGATATTACGAGTATTTTCAGTTTAAAAAAAATTCATTTTTTAAATGTATAGAACGTCTTAAATATTCTTAAGTAAATTATATTTTAAATATTGCAAAACAATAAAAAAATCTTTCCGCAAAAATTAACAACAGAACCCAATTAGACAGTAAATTTTATTAAAATATCTTTTAAAGAGAAAGAGAAATATTCGCATTGTGAGTAAAATGTTCTTTATCTACCCATCTTTTCTTTCCCTACAGTCAGAAGAAAATTAGGTGCGATTCGAGCATCCAATCACGTTAACCACTAGTAGAATAAATGTGACTAACTTCCGTCTGGCTTTCATAAGCGTTCCTACGCTGTTGAAATTGTACGCAACTTTTATAAAAACATTTCGCGATATGCAAAATGAAGATATTGTCCAATTTCAAAAATTTTTTGTTTCTGAGTTTGTTTAGAGGAATAGCCAACTTTTCCAAATTCTTATGGTTCGATTCCCCAACTTTCTCCCTTTTCGCTCTGGTTTCTTATGTATTGTATCTGTTAAATTTGTTGGGATGAAGTAATATTTGCACGAAACTGATAATTCTCGATGAACTTTTAATTTTCAGAAAATAAAAAAATGATTTACCAAACAAGAAATATGACAGCAGCAGTTAATAGATGTTTCCAAAACAATTAGAAATTAGATTGAAAGTACAAAACTTTGAGTGTCTTTGACATTTATGATGATTGAAAAAAAGATAAAATAAACGAAGATTGTAAAACCAATGGCGTGTGGCATTTAATATCTATGAGAAAATGTTTTATGAAAAACATAATACAAACATATTTATAGTCTTTTTAATGTTCATTTGAAAAATTTAAAACAATTAATCAAAATCACATAAATAGCAGAGCCCCTACTTAATGCGTTCTTGGACGCCACTTTTTTCAAAAGAAAATTTTTTATAAATTTTGCAGAGAATGATCTAGAAAGGTATTTTTCTTGCATTTGTTACATAAATTTACAAAAAAAAATTTCTTAGAAAAATACTATGGTTCAAAAGACGGATCAATGTGATCTCTTAAATTCGAAATTCGTAACTACTAGTACGAAATATTTTATACTGTGCTATTTTATATTATCAAATTATAAGTTTCATGAAATATTCTTCAGTGCTATAATAAACATAGTTATTGTAAAGTTTCTTATAGAATATTTCAAATTAATTTCATACGCATAGCTGCCAATCTTTACGCTTTTTCGCCATCACTAAAATTTAAAAGAACATTTTCTCTTATAAAATTAGCAAGATCTGCAATTAAATTAGTCATTAAAAAATAGTTGTAAGAAAAAAGCTTAACCGTTGGTAGCTATGCATGAGCACTTGGGTTTTATGGCATTGTCTATTTCCTTTGCAGCATACAACGCTAACCTCCTCAAAGTTTGCAGCCTTACAGGGGTGATTCTTGTTCGAAAGATCACTCCCATAAAGGCCGCAATCATCACTGAATTATTCATTAACGAGTCTAAATAATAGTAGGCTAACACGCCTAGAAAAAGCGGCAGTCATAAGGATACTTTTTAATGCGTTTGTACGTAGTGTTGATAATCTATTATTTTATTTTTTAATTCAGATAGCTTGATTACCACAACTTGTTTGAAATATGTATATTTATCTTAATAAACGACAGACTGAATGAAGCTTAAATAATTGAATTTGAATATTTCAAACAATGGTAATAATCATTCTGGATTTAACCACTTAACCCTTTCCGGCGCGGAGTAAGTTTAATTGAAATAATTATCTGCCACCAGAATTTATAAACGAATTTATTAGAGAATACGAACTTGCTTATTTTCAGGCATTTTATCAAAGGAAAATTTTAATTAAATATTCTTGGTGCCAGTAAAATTAAAATTAGGTGTCCTTTTTAAGGGACACCGCGCCGGAAAGGGTTAATCGTCGTTCGGGACATTCACGGTCTGCAAGCTTCACAGTTTTTATTCAGAATTGTTTGATTCCCACCAGTTTTATAAAATAGTGTATTTGGTTTGATTCTGGTATCATTTTGCTTGCCATTAAATAAGATGAATATTTTCATTTTCATTAAAACGTGTGTCAATAATGAATTTGAATTTTTAAGTCATGATACTATATAATGCGACCATTAAGTGTTTAAAAAAAGTAGCGAACTCGTAATAGCGTTTGTTCGTTTGACTAAACCTGAGTATCCCATTTTTAGGAAATAGATTCTCTGCCTTATTTAATTGTAAAAAAAGTCAATCAATATTGTTATAAAAATTGGTATTCATAAAGCATAACCTGGCAATCCGCCTTTTTTCAGAAAGTGCGTGGGCTTACAAATCAGAAGTCACTTATTTAGTTGGGTTGATGTACCAATGCATCACAATTTGACACAAAGAAACATCGCCTACACAATATGTCCCTACGTTGTGAATCTGGTTCCTGATGTGATTATTCTATCATCGACATCCCTGAATAAATTCGACACACAAAAATATAATCTTTGTATTTACATTTCACTTTGAACATAACATACGTGATTTTAATGTTCATTGACCCAAAGGCAGGGCTTGTCGTGCTTTAGCCATTTGTAAGGCTTGCCTCTTCTTTGGCATACACCAAACGTTGTTGACGGCAACGTGCAGTAAGTGCATATGATTATTTTAACTGCAGATGACAAGTGCTTTAAAGAGCTTTTTTTGTTTACTACTATTTTAAACAATAAAGGTTAATATCTTTCAACGACTATAAAAGAAATGTTATAATTCCGAAATAATTGCACACAAAAATGTTCAAACTGATTCTTTCGGAATACCACTTCTATTTTTTTTTTAAAGTTTTCTTACTTAATATATAAATCTTTTCGATTAAATAAGGAAAATATTTCTGCAAAATCGAAGATATGGCATCCCCAATTAACCCTTTCCGGCGCAGAGTGTCCACTCCCGGGCAAACCTAATTTTAATTCCAAACTCGCAAACGGCACAAAGAATATTTAAAAAAAAATCACTTTAACAATGAAAGCGTGAATTCGTGAATTCTTAATTTCTATAAAAGTCGTTTTAAAATTCCGGTGTCAATCAATAATTCCTTCTTTTATGAGCAGAATTTGCCTGCACTGGAAAGGTTTTTTTTTTTTTTTTTTTTTTTTTTTTTTTTTTTTTTTTTAAGTTCAGACAAAAAAGTGGTGTTTTGGTCGTTGTACTTTTAATTGGCTTGATATATTTTTTTTGTTGTTGTTGTTGAAGTAAATCATGTTTAATGAATAATGTACATTTTAACCACTTAATCGTCGCGCCAGAGACATTCACGGGTTGCAAGCTTCATGGCTTTTATTAAGAATTGTTTGATTCCCACCAGTTATTTAAAATAGTGTAACTGGTTTTTGTCTGGCATTATTTTACTTGTCATTGGATAAGAAAAAATATTTTTTTTTTCAAAAAAGTGATAGCAATAATGAATTTGAATTTTTTAACTGTAATTTAATGCGACCGTTAAGTGGTTAAAGCACTGCAAAAATTTCTTCTTCCTTATAGAAAATGCCAAAGTTCAAGTCAATGAATGCCATTTTTCATGAAAATGAAATGCCGATATGTTTGGAGTGCTATATCTCTGGTCCCAAGACTCTTTCGGCATAAACTATATTAGTATAACACCACTTGCTTATTAAAATTTATTTGTCTCCATGGGGTATTGTTACTTTACAATGTTATGTTGCCATAAAGTACAATCAAAATGATATTTTTGTTCAATTTTCGCACTTAATATCTCATTTAAGAAATAGTACCACAACGTTTTCTTTTAGAATATGAAAGTGCACTACTAGGACAAGCTAAATAATATAATACTGCATGGAGTTATTGTTGCTGTAAGCAGATATAATCTGTTAAATATTCAAAATTTTCAAAATCTGTAACGTTTAAATTAGTGTTATCTAAAAAAAAAAGTCATGGTTGAATAAAATAAAATGCAGCATGGAATAATTAAACATGTGTACAAAACATGGAAAAGAAAAAGAAATGGGGTCTCGTCATATTTTTTAGAGAAAAAATTGTCAAAAGTTGCAAAATAGCAATGTCAATTATCACATTTATCCCCTACAAAAAATGATATATCCCATTCCCTTTCGGAAGGGGAAAGACAGAAGGACTATTCAATTTTTTCATAGGAGAAAAACATAGAAAGAGGAAAAAGAAATATGATTTTTTATTTTTTGATAGAGAAGTATTGTGATCATCGACATTTATCGTTTTTCTTTCTAAAATATCAAGAGACCCCACTTTTTCTTTTCCATGCTTTTATACATATGTCCAACTACTGCATTCTTTATTTTGTTTATTTCAACCGCGATGCTTTTTTTAGGTCACTAATTTAACCTTTTCCGGCACACTGTGCCCGGTCTGGGATACCTAATTGTTATTCCAAACATGCAAATGACAACAATAACATTTTAAAAAAGAATTTGCTTTTATAATAAATGCTTAAATTAAGGTTTTCAAAGTATATAAAAAATTCGTTTGGGAATTCTGGTGTCAGTCGATAATTTCTCATTTTACTAACTGATTTTGGCCGGGCCGGAAGGAAACAAACAAACAATCAACGTCCCAGCGCGCTTCACGCCAACCTCCGTAGCCAAGCGCTTTAGGGGAAAAAAACTTCGAAGAGCATGCAAGTCTGAAGTTGCTTCGATTTTTCATATTTCATCCATTTGACCGCGTACGTCTCGTTTTTGGAATATTTGTAAGAATACGACAATTAAAAAATGCTTATCTAAATATTTATTTTAATTAAGGAGTATTTCATCATAAACCCCAAAACCATGTAGAACAAATCAAGTTCGTAAATACTTTTGGAACTATGTTGAAATATCTTGCTGAATTAAGCCAACTATTGTTTCAACTATCATACCTTCATTACGCTAGAAACATGCAATTTAATTTTTTCAGCATCAGCTTTTACTTTTTAACAGTATAATCTTATAGTAACAGCATCAGTATTCCACTTAGTCTAATCAATAACAATTTGTGTAGATTTACATTAATTTGCAAGTTCAAAAGCATTTTCTTTGAAAAAACGAAAATTCTTTTACTTGAATATTTTGAAACCAAAATATTTAAGTTAACTGGATATAAATATTTGCACATGTAAACTTCAAAGTATGGTTCTAGAATAGAATGTAGCATGCACGTTGTACGTCGAACTTCATCTTTCCGCCAAAGCGCTTGGCTAGAGGGCTTGGCGTGAAGCGCGCTGGGACGTTGAGTGTTTGTTTATTTGCGGGCCGGAATGGGTTGTTGCTGATTTCGAAAATTTTGAGTATTTAACAGATAACATATACTTACAGAAACAATATCTTGATGTAGAATTACATTATTTAGCTTGTCCTAATACTACCTCTGACAATAAAGTTCGGTGAATAGTCCTGTAGCATTAATGTAGATGAAATATTAACGAAAGTTACCTTACCATCCTTCAAAATAGTCATCTCCTATAACTATGCACCGCTGGAATCTGCTATACATGTCCTGGGAATTTCTCAAGAAGTCTTCCTTTGGGATGAAGTTCAAAAGCTTCGTCACGTTTCGTTAGATGTCAGCAATATGGTCAAATCTCTTCCAAAGAGAGGTTGAGCCGTCAAAATAGGAAGAAGTCTGGAGGATTGAGATCTGGCAAGTATGGTAGGTGTTCAATTTGCCTTTCGATGTCTTGCAAAGCTTATAACCAAACTGTAAACTGATCTTTTATTCGTTCATTTTCCTGTTCTCAGATAAGAACCAACACAGTGAACAAGCACTTAGTAAAGCACGTCTTACACAGAACATAAACGACGCTCAACTGAATAACGGTGGGAGTAAATGGTCTACACTTGCTTCTATGCAGATGCAGCGTTTTATTTCCCCAGAATTGCTAGATCGGTCGTTCTGAATTCATTCACCAAACTTTATTGTCAGAGGTAGTAGTACACTATCATACTCTATAAGTAAAATTTTAAGTTACTATTGCTTAAATAAGATATATTATTCCGGAAAATGGACAAAAACGTCATTTTGATTGTATTTTGTGGCAATATAACAATGTAATATTACAATGCCCCATGGAAACAACTACCGTAATTTCGAGTGTATAAGCCGCGGATCAAACAATTCTTTTTGGACCCAGAAATCTTATTTAGTGATTGAAGAGAAATATTTACGTCGATCTATGTAGTTACATTTGTTTCTTAAAAATTTCTGGGTCAAAAAAGAATTGTTTGATCCGCGGCTTATACACCCGAAATTACGGTAAATTTTAATAAGCAGGTATAATAATAGTTTGTACCAAAATAATTTTGGAATGTTGTTGCTTGACAGAGATGTAGCACTCCAAACATTCTAGCATTTCACTTTTCAAGAAAAAGGGCATTCGCAGCTGTTCCGCTTCTGTATTGTGTTCTTGTAACATCGCCTTGGCGATAAACACAGCCCACGCCAATTATACGCCAATCGGCAATTTACTGTAACCCTGCTCACGTGTTGTGTGACGCAGTGGATTGAGAGAAACAGTCTCTTAGCAACAAGCTCTAATACTGCAACAAGCAGCGACTCTTAGAAAAATAAACATTCCATTAAATTTACAGTCTACTTGCTTTTTCTTTTTAGTTTTTCTTTTTAATTTAGTACACCTCCGTACATTTGGTCCGTCGAGCCGGAGGTATGAACGAATCAGTGTCTTTTCTATTGAATTAAATATTGCATTTATCGAATTTCGTCAACAAGACGAATAATGTCGGAAACTGAGATAAAAGCATTGAACAGAAGGCGAGGGAATATCAAGGCCCAAGTCACCAGAATATTTAACGCAACGGATGGAAAAACATTTAATTTATCCGAATGGAAAGCCCACCTGGATTTACTGTCGAAAACAGAAGAAAAGTTTGAAGCTCTTAAACTAGAGTATTATAGAATAATAGAGGAAGAAAAGTTGGAAGAAATTGAAAAAGCACTCAGTCAACTGGACGAGGATATTCTAAAACTAGAGGTAAGCTTAAAATCCTCTATTAATGCTTATTATGAAAATACTGATTCTAATAAAAAATCTATTGAACAGGACCAAGCTAAAACGTCTAGCATTAAGCTACCTAGGGTCATATTGCCGGTTTTTAGTGGCAGAATTGAAGAATGGTCCGTATTTAAAAGTACATTTAACGAGCTTATTAATGATAATTCAAATTTAAAAGATAATGAAAAATTATTTTATTTGCGTTCTGCTTTGACTGGTGAAGCGAGGAGTTTGCTTACACCAGATGAAAATTATGTTTCACTTTTCAACGCGTTAGAACAAAGATACGAGAATAAAAGAGTTATGGTAGATTGTCATATAAAGAATATTTTTAATCTTTATGTAATTAAACAAGAATCCGCTAAGGATCTCCGCATTTTATTGGATAACGTGAAGAAAAATTTAAGGTCTTTAAAGATCTTAAAGTATGATAGAGATAATTTCTCGAACGCAATTTTGCTGAATATTATTCTAAATAAACTAGATAACGAAACTCGTAAACAATATGAACTAACATTAAAGGATAATGAAGTGCCTAATTTTGATGAATTTTTAGAATTTCTTGAACGAAGATGTCAAATCTTAAATAGTATAAGTTCTAATGTATCCTCTAAATATACTGCAAAATCCTTATTCATAAAAACAAACAAACCTCAAAGTAAATGTTGCGTAATTTGTAAAACCGAAAACCACCCCTTATATCATTGTGTTAAATATAAAAATATGAAGTTAAGTGAGCGAATTAACCTTGTTAAGAAAAATAAACTTTGCTTCAATTGTTTAAGTTCAGCCCACCTCATTAATTATTGTAATTCAAAAAGCACTTGTCATGTTTGCAAGAGCGCAAGCCATCATTCATCATTACATAATTATACAACACCAGTAAACAATCCTATAAACAATCTCCCAATACATGAAACAATAAATAGCAATTTTGTTTCGGAAGATTTATCACAAAACGAAACTACTGCTCATTCATTTTTTTCATATGAAAATGATAATAATAAATCTGTTTTAATTAGCACTGCAATAATTTATTTGACAGATGTAAATGGCATCAAAATTCCTTTCAGGGCAATATTAGATTCCGCATCTCAGAATTGTTTTTGTACATTTAAAGCAGCACAAATATTAGGCTTGAAAAAGGAGAAAATAAATATTCCTGTAAGTGGAATAAATAAATTGCCTATTTACATTAAATCTAGAATCAAATCGAAGTTGTCAAATAAAATGAATAGTGCCAGTTATGATATTGAGTTATTAATCGTTCCAAACATTTGTGACTTCACGCCCTCGAAAAAGATAAACATATCAGATTTAAAAATTCCAGCAAATATTTGTTTAGCGGATAAAAAATTTAACATTCCAAGCAGTGTGGAGATAATTATCGGTGCTGAACTGTATTTTTCTCTTTTAAATGAAGAAAAAATAAAGCTAGAAAATAATTTATATTTGCAATCAAGTATTTTTGGATATTTAGTATCTGGGTGTATTTATGACAAAACAGTAAATAATAATAATACTAATTATTGTTTCTTAACAAAAAATCTTGATTTACTTAATGACACTTTGAAGTCTTTTTGGGAAATTGAAGAAGTACAAAATTTAAAACCCAGTAACAGTAAAGAATTAGAATATTGTAATGATCACTTCGATAAAACGCACTTCAGAAAACCGGATGGTAGGTTTGTGGTCACGATGCCGTTTAAACCACAGGTTTTAGAACCCGATTTGGGAAATTCCAAAAATCTTGCTTTGAAAAGATTAAACTCTCTGTGGCAACGTTTAGATCGAGATCCTGTTATGAAAAATTTATACACAGAATTTATTAAAGAATATAGAGATTTAAATCACATGCATGAAATAAAAGAAAACACGAACTTTAATGATGGCTATTACTTACCACATCACGGCGTTTTACGACCCTCTAGTAAAACCACAAAACTACGCGTCGTTTTTGACGCTAGTGCCAAGTCAACCAACGGAAAATCTTTGAACGATTTATTATGTAAGGGTGGAGTTCTGCAAGATGATCTTTTTTCGATATTAATTAGATTTAGAAAGCATATTTATGCTTTTACTGCGGATATTAAACAAATGTTTAGGATGATAGAAATAAATCCATCCCAGTACAAATATTTAAAAATTTTGTGGAAAGACAGTATGTCATCCCCGGTTAAGGTATTTCAGCTAACAACAGTTTCGTATGGAACATCTTGTGCTCCCTACTTAGCCACCAAAGTATTACAACAATTAGCTCTAGATGAGAAAAAGAAATTCCCGTTAGCATCGAAAATTGTTTTGAAGGACTTTTATATGGATGATTGCCTATCGGGCTCATCCAATTTAGAAGAATTCAGATTAATGAAATCGCAATTAACTGAACTCCTCCTAAAGGGAGGGATGGTTTTACACAAATGGTGTACCAATGAGGTCCAATCTACTGATAATCACATGTTTCCCCTGGACAGAAATTCTGAAGAAATAACTGTTAAAACATTAGGGATGTTGTGGAACAGTTTCAATGATACGTTTAGGTATAAAGTTAATATCAACACAAAGAGTGATTTCACAAAAAGAGATGTACTTTCGCAAATTGCCCGCATTTATGATCCTCTCGGTCTCTTAGGGCCAGTGATTGCTAAAGCAAAAATATTCATGCAGGAGCTATGGCTTCTTAAAATAGAGTGGAATGAGAAGCTGCCCTCTCATGTCGCCAAACTATGGGAAACCTTCCTCGAAAGTCTTAAAGAACTGGAATCCATTGAAGTACCAAGATGCTTCCTAGCTGTGAACCAATCAGTGGTGCTAAATGGTTTCGCAGATGCGTCTTCCAAGGCTTATGGCGCAGTGATATACATGCAAACATCTAATTCTAGTGAAACCATCAGTTACTTATTATGTAGTAAATCCCGCGTGTGTCCAACCAAAGTAATAACAGTGCCACGTCTCGAACTGTCAGCATGTCTTCTTCTGGCTAAACTCACTAACAAGGTCTTAAATTCATTAGACAAACAAGTAGCTTCAGTCAATTTGTTTTCTGATTCAACTATTGCTTTAGCTTGGATAGACACTGCTCCTCATCTCCTGAAAACGTTTGTGGGAAACCGCGTTGTGCAAATTAAGGAACAAACTAAGAACTTTCCATGGTTTCATATTCCGTCAGAACACAATCCAGCTGACTTGATATCAAGAGGTGCAAGTGTGGAAAACCTGTCTTCTAACCAGTTGTGGTGGCATGGCCCGCCTCTTTCAATTCTTGAAGAAACAATAGCAAAAACTGACTCTAATATAAGTGACATTAAAGATGAACATTATTCTAGTGAGCTTAAAGCTCCGAGCAACTTGACATTCGCTATTCATAATGACTCTAATTTCTGTGATAATTTAATTAATCTTAGCAATAATTTCCAAAAATTAATTAGAATTTTAGCTTATATTTTCAGATTCATACATAAATGTAAAAAAGCAACATCTGCAACCGGCCCTCTGTTGCTGGAGGAATTAAGAAAGGCAGAGGTTTATTTAATAAAAAATAAACAGGTAAAGTATTTCAAAAATGAAATTTCGGCCCTCCAAGCGGGATCTTCGGTTCATCGCGCAAGTAAGTTAAAATTCTTAAATCCCTTTTTAGATGGAGATAGCTTATTGAGGGTGGGAGGAAGATTAGCAAAATCAAATTTGAATTTTGACCATAAACACCCCATTATACTTCCGGCGAGCTGTCGCTTGACGAAAATAATTTTTCAATATTATCATAAACGAGATTTTCATGTAGGACCCCAATCTCTTTTGAACACTGTGCGTCAAAAATATTGGCCTCTCGGTGGCAGAAATATTGCGCGTAAAATTGTACATGAGTGTTTACAATGCTTTAAAATTAAACCTATAACGGCTAGTCAAATGATGGGGGATCTCCCTCCTGAAAGAATAGTGCCCAGTTCCCCATTTTCAAATGTGGGATTAGATTTAAGTGAGCCTTTTGAAATAAAATATAAAGGTCAAAGAAAGGGTACTTTTCAGAAAATCTATGTTGCCATATTTGTATGTATGGTCACTAAAGCTGTGCACTTGGATTTTGTCTCAGATTTGACATCCGAGGCTATAATAGCGACTCTAAAAATATTCTTCGCTCGTCGTGGGAAAAGCTCTGTAATCTTTAGCGACAATGCTACAAATTTCGTTGGGGCTTCAGCAGAACTAAAACATTTACGCAGACTTGTTACGAGTGATGAAGTTTCGAACTTTTTAGCTTCTGAAGGTATTAACTGGAAGTTCTCCCCTCCTAGGGCGCCAAATTTTGGTGGCCTTTGGGAGGCAGGAGTCAAATCTTTCAAATACCACTTAAAAAGAGCTGTGGGTTCAGCTCATCTCACGATCGAGGAATTCCTGACAGTTATCACACAAATAGAGGCTATTTTAAATTCGCGACCGCTTTGTCCTTTGTCAACAGATCCTGACGATCTTCAGGTGTTGACTCCTGGTCACTTTCTCATAGGAAAGCCTCTTAATTTAATTCCAGAACCCAATTTAAGTGAGGTCAAAGATAGTTTGCTAAATAAATGGCAAAGGACTCAAAAATTAACGCAGTTAATATGGAAACGTTGGCAGAATAATTATCTGAGCCAGTTACAAGAAAGAAACAAGTGGCTATTTAAAAGGCCTAATATTCTGCCAGGAATGCTAGTTTTGCTTAAGGACTCACAATTACCCATTTGCACTTGGTCACTAGGGCGCATTAATAAGGTTTTCCCAGGCGCGGACGGGATAGTCAGGGTAGTTGAAGTTCGTACCGCTAAGGGTAATTTTAAACGACCTATTTCAAAAATAAGTATATTACCCATTGAGGACAACATCATAGATCCTAAACTTTAAATGTGCTTTATTATGTATTAATTTTTCATGTATTATTTGTGTTTATTTATTTTATTTATTTATTTTTGCTTATAATCTGTATCATATTGTATTATTACTTGTATTGCATATGTATCTTGAAATATAAAAATATTTCAACGCCGGGCGGGATGTTCCGCTTCTGTATTGTGTTCTTGTAACATCGCCTTGGCGATAAACACAGCCCACGCCAATTATACGCCAATCGGCAATTTACTGTAACCCTGCTCACGTGTTGTGTGACGCAGTGGATTGAGAGAAACAGTCTCTTAGCAACAAGCTCTAATACTGCAACAAGCAGCGACTCTTAGAAAAATAAACATTCCATTAAATTTACAGTCTACTTGCTTTTTCTTTTTAGTTTTTCTTTTTAATTTAGTACACCTCCGTACAGCAGCCTTGAACTTTGCATTTTATATAGAAATATGGAATTTTTTTCAGGGCTTCAAAATTGCACATTATTCATTAAATATGATCTAGTTCAACACAAACAAAATCAAGCAAATTAAAAAATACAACTTTCGCACTTTGTCTAAATTTAAAAATAATGACTCATAACACCTTGGGGTCGAGTGACTCGTATAAGCGCCCCGAAAATTTTAAGAATCGCTGTTAAACACCACCAGTAAAATTTAACTTTAAAATTAGACTTAGTTAATCGGAGCATATTCTTGATTTAATAAGCAACAAATTTCTGTTTTTAAACACCGGTCACAAAACCTTAAAAAATTCGTAAAAGGCTCCCGTCGCAAAGGGGTTATAGGGATAATTAATTGTGCGGGAAAGGTAGTGCTCAAAATATGGTATTAGTTGCACCTATTAAAGATACTTTGAACTAGCAACTATACATAATTAAAAAAACACATATATTTAATTGAAGAACTTTTCTGGATCAAAATATGTTTATTTGCATAAAAAAAAGAAAAAGAAAAGAAAAGAAACTTAGCAATTGCAGATTTATTGAGAAAGTGTGGTGACTGATACATTCCAATTTAATAAATATTTAGTGTATTTAATTATTTCGGAATTGCGTTATAAATCAGGAAATTTAATCAATCAATATGCAAAAAACAACAAAAAAATATTTCAATTACTCCAAAATTACCGTCTTTGAAAATGAAAAGTAACCAGTTTCTTTTTCTCTCTGCTTTTTTTTCATTTTATTATTTCTTTCCTTATTTTGTGCGTGAATTCAACTTCATTGAACTCTTGAAATTCTTTTCATGTGAGAATTGCAGTAATCATAGAAGTGATTGATTTTGCGAAAATGGGCATACGATTGAATAGAGACAATTTAATTATATGAATTTTACTCAATTTTCTTGATTAGTTGAAAAAAACTTATTTTAAGTGCGAGTTAATATAAGTTTAAATCGATATTTTCTGTAATGTTACTCGAAATGGAATTTTTTGAAAAAAAATTTCAAGAAAGAATCTCCTCTAAGTTATCATTACAATGTGATTAATTTTTTAAATCTTTTACCATAGATCAAAATGAATTAATAAAATTTTCTTCGCAGCTGAAATTTTTGCATATGTATTTAATTTTATTTTTCTCTGTTCAGTCGTTTTTATGACATTTTACCTAACTCATTTAAACAAGTATACATATTAATTATATCATTACAGCAGTAATTTGTACTTTTCTTCAGAAAGAATTTTATTAAAATTCGCAACACAAATATTATAAATTAAACTACGCATTTACAAGGACATTGTAATTTATGTAAGATTTAACCCTTTAAAGGAGAGGATGGAAGATTTTGATGAATATTTCTTGATTATTAATTATTTGTTGAGTTACCCAATACAGTTGTTGTATATTTGTTGAGTTACCCTTTGAGTTACATGCACTGCAGCAAGTTTTATTTTCTCTGTTTTTTTTCTTGGCGGGACAAATTTGCATTGATAATTTCGTAGTGAATCTTCCGCCATCAGCCACTTTCACGAGTAGTTTGTTGTGAAATTGATGTAAGACTGTTTTTAGTTCTCGAAAATGACAAAAAGAAAACATTCCTTTTTTGCGAGAATAGACAACCAGCAGATGCGCAGAAATTGGTTGCTATTCAAAAGAAAGATACACATAATTGTTACCGTTATTGTATCCCATTTTTATTGACTAGTTAAGTAAATATACCTACAAAAAAATTATTTATTATTTTAATTCTTCAAATATAGTTATATTTTGTAAAGTAATATTTTATCTATAATCTATTACTTCTTTCATAAATAAATGTCAATTTACGAAATTATGTTTACGGTTTCGGTCATTTTAAATTTACATTGAAAATTTTAATTTTTAAATACATTTATCTCAATATTATTGAATTTTTCTAAAATACCGTTTAAACTGACACTTATTCAATTATTTAATTTTGCCTCTTGTTATGATTTATCTACGGTTTTTAACCTTTTCGGAAATGAATTTGAACAAATTTCATTTGGTTGGCATTGCTTTTCTCAAGCTTTCCACTTGTCAAATTCCAAAAAACTGATTTACATGTACGAATATAACGTTTTCTTGTTAATAGTGATAAAATATTCAAGGTGATATACGCCTTCTGACTATGCATAGTCATGCACAGCATTCATGTGCATCTTCTATCATGAGCATTCAGAAGAATGGAGTGCTAAATAAAAGAAGATCTTTAATGTATTGTCTATTAATTGCTTGTGAAGTAACTGAGGAGGTTGTCACAGATGAGGCTATTACTTTAAAATAGATCAATGGTTTCTTCCACCAGTAATATTGATAGAAAATTTTGTTTAATTTAAAAACTCTATTAATCGGAAATTTTTCTCACAGATATGCTAAAAAGTTTCTGTATTATCTTTACCGTCTTTACGGTATTTACTGTCTTATTTCATTTTACGGCCAGTTTAACCCTCTGGATCCCAAACCGCCCGAGACATTTTAATTCATATATTTCAGTTCCCACCAGAAAATTAAAACAACAATATTTGCTTTAATCAATAACAGAACATTCTGTATTTAAATAAAACGAAAGTAGCCATTGAATTTTTCTGGTGTGAAATGAACTACATAATTTCTAGAACGTGCTTTAGCATGGGAATTAAAGGGTTAACCACGTATTACCGTAATTTCGGGTGTATAAGCCGCGGATCAAACAATTCTTTTTCGACCCAGAAATTTTTAAGAAGCAAATGTGACTACTTAGATCGACGTAAATATTTGTCTTCAATCACTAAATAAGATTTCTGGGTCCAAAAAGAATTGTTTGATCCGCGGCTTATACACCCGAAATTACGGTATAACCTTTTCATTGGCAGAAGGAAAACTAGAAAAAGTTATTTGTTTTAAAAATAATTCAAATTTATTTATTTTTTGTAAAGTAATATTTTATTTATAATGTATCAATTATTTCATATAAAAATTCATAAAAAATAAGATGTTATGGTAGTTTACGAAGTTATGTTTACGTCTTCGATCATTTTAAATTTACATTTAAAGTTTTTTTATTATTGTAATGCTTCAAATGTAGTTAAATTTTTGTAAAGTAAAATTTTATCTATACTCTAAAACATCATATAAAACTTCTTACAAATTAAAAAATTATGTTAAAGGACGAAGTTATGTTTATGTCTTCGGTCATTTTAAATTTATATTGAAAAAAAATTATTTTAAAATGAATTGATTTCAATATTATTAAATTTTTCTAAAATACTAAAAAATAAAAATATGTATTTTCTAAAAAAAATTATATATTATATCCATTACAAGGTCTAAATATATTTATTTCCCATATAGTCCGGTGACAGCATGGACTTACGAAAAATGAGCGTAGATTTCCCTCATAGTACATCTTGGAAGACGTGAATGATCACTTTATACTTAAAACAAATATTAAATATTACGCTTCATACGTTTTAAAATTTTCATGACTAGTTTAAAATAATTTTAAACTTAAAATTGTGTTACTTCTCGAGGTTGCTTAAGACCAAAATCCATGATTGCCCGATTCTATTCGTACTACATATTCTACCAGTGCTGCCAGTGGGCTACTTTTTAAAATTCAGATTTCTTCATTAGTACCACATTTCAGCAATAGCAAAAATCCTTTTCTCTTTACCTGAATTAATGCGTCATTAAATAACGTCGAAGAAGCGAATTTTGATATTTCAAAAAAGTGCTGTCAATCAAGAAATCTGAATTAAAATAAAGTAGCCTACTGGCAACATTGTATTCTACACCACATTTTCTTGAAATAAACGGCTCTCTACTAATTTCGATCTTTAAATATCACTTTTTTTCTAAGAAAAATTTTATCTTTGGGTTTTTCTTAAAATTTTTTTTAATCAAGTGTGTAGTTTCGAATTTCGTTTCCATGTTTAAGCATAGCTCTTCTTAAGCAGTTGAAACCCGTTAATGTTATAAGAACGTAGGAAAAAGTTTCTTCAGAAATATAGGTAGTCAAAAGCGCACCAGTAAGAGCTTGCTTATAATCTTTGTGTTTGGATTTTATGGCACAATAAATTATTGAAAATACTTATGCAGAAAATGTAGGACGCTGTGGATTGTGATTACTGTAATATTAACACTAAAGACAAATTTTATTTTTACAATTAAACAGAATGTATCATTCGTGATTTAAAATAAATGCTAAAAAATAATTTAAATATCCTATCCAATTATTTAAATGGGTTCTCCACACATCAAAATCACAACTGCAGATAAAACAATTAACTGAGAAAACATGAAAGCTGTCGTATAGTAGAAGCAATATATCTTGTACAGCCGTAACATGTCAGAAGTTGAGGGAAAAAATCATCATGGTTCGTACGAGTACTGTGCTATGCCAATATTTTTGATAAAGTAATAATTTTAGTTCAAACGCACCAAATATAGCTTTATTTTATAACAAATTTTCTGTTGGAAAACACTGATACCGGTCAATTTTCTACACTTGAAATTCCAACATCCGTACGAAGCATGATCATTAACACTTTGTGGCTCAGTGTTCTAGTACATGGAAACCCCAACTTGGTTCCCAAATTCCCCATTTTTACCAGAACATTGGTACAAATATTTCCCGTTCATTATGCATGCGGAATACAGCTTTTGATTATTTCCAAATAATTTTCATGTGTTATTCATTCATGTAATTATCTTAACAATAAAAATGCTCTGCACCGGAAAGGGTGGAATTGGAGACAGCCAATGGAAACTTTTTGATCCGTATTGATTTTCATGACAAAAATAACGTACGTGAACAAGAAAATATTACATTGCATGCAATATTTGTAATAAAGCATAACTCATACGCAAGGGTGCAAAAATCTAGGCGCCAGCAGGCAGACTCTCACCACTAAAATTATTTCGTTAATTTTCGTATTATATTTCGTATAAAACTCTTGTAAGAATGCTATTAAATTTTAAGCGAAGAAAACTTTTAAATTTTAGTGGTGAGAGACTGCTAGCTGGCGCCTAGATTTTTGCACCCCTGCTCATACGCCTTCTGCATTCAGATATCAGAATTTTTGACTAAACATTTCCGCCTTTCAATAGTACGAGAATTTTCTTAAAAATAATAGTGGTGTCAAAAAGCTTTAAATGATGAATTTAGCAAATTCTTTTTTCCCGAACGGCGTTCGGGCAAACCAGTTAAGGGGTTAAAATGAAATAAACTATGTGTTTAAATATGCTACCCTTTTCGTTACGAAAATCTGCAATTTAAATCATTTGAGGCGTACAAATCTGAATGAAGAAAGTTTTCAATATACGGGATATTAACCCTCTGACGCTCATGGTATTATTTATGGTGTTACTTATGTTCCCAATTTAATAGATTTTTTTATTCAAATATACTGTATTTACATCACAAATTTAAAATAGGTATTTAAAATAGAAATTTTTACTTTAATTAGTAGGAGACATTTTGTTATTAAATAAACAGAAATTTGCTATTTATGTTTTCTGGTACTAGTTCCCATTCTCTGAATTACGTAATTTCACGAGCGTATTCCAGCCTGGTAATTATAGGATTAAAACTCCTTTACAAAAGAGGAAAAAATATTTTAATAACATTTGACATAGATTTGATTTTTTTGTAAAATACATAAAGCATTGTGTTGGTATGTAAGTTATTATTTTCCATTAAAAACCCACTAACAT
This sequence comes from Maratus speculifer, assembly GCA_964019185.1. Classification (NCBI taxonomy): domain Eukaryota; kingdom Metazoa; phylum Arthropoda; class Arachnida; order Araneae; family Salticidae; genus Maratus; species Maratus speculifer. The sequence goes on along the minus strand of OZ025293.1, from coordinate 268,559,224 downwards.
TATTATAAGGAGCGTATATTTGTGTACTATTAATATTAAATATCGAAAAACGATTACTTAAGTTCTTTTCTTAGACTTATAATAAGTCATTTAACATCATTTGTTATAAAAGTAATAATTAGGTTATGCAATATGTCGATAATTTGAATGGCAATCAAAATGATTAATAATGTTTCATAAAATATGATACTAAAATTGAATCCCGAATTACGTGTTTGGAAAGACTGGTTTTGTATTCTTAATATGATTATGTAAATTGTCGAAAAATATGATTCCCTAATTTCGTAAGATTTACATTAATTCAATAATATTTTCATTTATTTAGAAACATATTAAAGGAGAATCGGATTTAACTTTTCATTTATCATACTGGACGCATATATTTACTAAAGGCTTTATATATTGCCTATGTTTCTTTTTTATATGTGAGGAAGAAACTACCATAATTTCCGGCGTATAATCCGCGGATCATGTAATCATTTATCGACCCAGAAAGTCTTAAAAGTAAAATGTAACTTTTCAAATCGTGGTAAATATTTGCTACAAAAACTAAGTAAAATTTCGGAGTCAAAATCGAATTGTTTGATCCGCGGATTATACGCTGAAAATTACGGTAATTTATATAAGAGTTTTTCAAAAACTATTCCGAAAATAGGACTTTAATTGCAATGAACTTATATAGCAAGTTATTTAGCTCTAAATATATAGAACACAGGCGTAACCAGAGATGGTTGAATTATTTTGCATAGAATTTTTCAGTGAAAATGTGTACACAGAATTGACAACGAATTGACATGCAAGTGACATCGAATATCATTCTACCGTAATTTTGCACGTATACGCCGCACTTGAGGTAACTCAATTTCCTACCAGAATTTATTTTAAGTAAAATGTGATATGGTTCTGCTTAGCACTTATTTGATTTCTTATTTTAAAAAAATAGGATTGAATAAGACTTATCTAATTCTCGGCTTATACGTAGGAAATTACCTTAAATTAATTGTGTAATGTCAACTTCTAGACAAAACAACATAACAATGCACAGAAGATATCGTCGGTACCATGTCAAGCTATCCAATAAGAAAGTATTGTTGACAGGGGCTACATTTTTTAAATTCAAATTTCTTTATTTGCACCCTCTTTCTTAATAGTAAAATTCGCCTTTTTTAACCTTATTTAATGGCATATTAATAAAGACGAAAACAAGGCAAATTTTACCCTAAATGGTGCAAATCAAGGAAATTGAAATTTTAAAAAGTAACTCACTGACAATACTGTTTTCATATTGGATTGTTTATTATTATAATGCCGCTATATAGAATACTTTGCCTGTGGGCGTCTAGTCACTACTGTTTTCAAATGACAACTATCACCTCATTTACTCTCAGATTTTCCGTCGTTAAATAAAGCCAATACTACTATTCATAAATACTTAATGTATTGTAGTTGGACATTTCTGACATAAATGTCATTTCCTAATTTTTCATTATTTTGAAACCTCAATAGTTTTATAACTTTTAGATATTATCAACAGCGTTCGGAAGATACCACAGTTTCAAGTTTGGCCACCAATTTTATCCGGTAATTTCTACTTAAGGAGACATAGTCCTTAACATTGGTCAAAAAAAGCGATTCACTTTTTTATATCAATTAAAAGCTTCATTAATTGTGAATATTTTGCCACCTCACTTTTACTTATACGATTATTGTATCCGGAGATATTGCAAATTTTGTAAATAGATCCAGCGCAATTACCCATACAAATGAAAACTTTAAACTAATTTTTCTTCCTGTTCGTATATTTATGACTTGCTTATTCGAAAAATACTAAAACTTCTTTTCTAATTTAGATAAAGGTTTATATTTTATGTTACTTGTTCTTCATAATGTATTCATATTTTTGTGCATGCATTTAACATTCAAGCTTATAGTTATTTTTAAATATAGATATATATAAATTGAGAGTTGGTTGAATTTTCTTCATTTTTTAAAGTACGCGAGAGAGTAAAAAATCATGTTAAATGTCAAATCCCATACATCTAAAAATCCATGCACATTTTATATGGTATATTATAATGAATGTGAAAAAAACTCGAATCAGAAATATTCATATTTTAAAAAGTCGTAGGGATTTATAATGTAAAATCCCACACATCTTAAAATCCATGCACATTTTATGTAGTAAATTCTACTGAATGTGGAAAAATCGAAGCAGAAATATTCATATTTCAAAAAGTAGTAGGGATTTTTAAAAAGATAATTGAAAAACAAACTTTAGTAAAGTAAGCTGTTCTACAATTTGTTTTCTTGAAATTTTATTTAATTTTTAGTATTAAGTATTGCGCCACCACATATATTACAGTAATTTTCAAAATTGAAGAGATGGTTTCAAAGGTACTATGTCTCCTTAACAGCGGAACATTTTGAAAAAAAGAATTTTATTTTAAATAATCAAGAAAAAATTGACATTACATTAAATCTGGAAATACTTTTTGATTTTCACATGTGAATTCTTATTTTTTGTAATAGAACTAACAACAAACTGACAACTGTGGAAGATACCATAATTTTTTTTTGAAATTTTTTGTGAACTCTTTCTATCTCTATATATCTATGTGTTTATTTATCTGTTAATTTTTGGTTTTCATATTTCAGACTAAAATATAGTTTACCATTAAATGTATACATTTGAAAAAATAGTTTCATTTTTTATTAATATATGTTAATTACTGAAGGAAATGGAATAGAACATGAATATATTGCAAGCTAAGATAAATCTCTATAAATAAAAGGAATTCTGAGGATAATTAATTGAATAATTATTTGAGGCACAGAAAAAATCGTCTGCTAAGAAAATCTTTTTTCATTTTGAACTTCTATAAATAAAAGGACAGATAGGCTCTCAAACAGTGAATCGTCGAATATAATTGAAGAACAAATGGAAGAACAAATGGAAGAACAAATGGAAGAACAGATGGAAGAACAGAAAGAAGAACAGATGGAAGAACAAATGGAAGACCTCTTCATTAACAATAAAAAAAGATATGCAAACGAAACCCCAGACAAATGGAAGAACAAATGGAAGAACAAATGGAAGAACAAATGGAAGAACAGATGGAAGAACAGAAAGAAGAACAGATGGAAGAACAAATGGAAGACCTCTTCATTAACAATAAAAAAAGATATGCAAACGAAACCCCAGAACACCGAGAGAACTGGCATTCAGATAGTCTTCGGGCTACTGAGGGCGGGCAACCGTCTAGTTTGTTATAAAAATATTATATTAAAAAACATTTTTGATAGAAAGTGCTTCATTTGAAAAATACAACAGATATATGAAGAAACATCTACGTATTATGTTACAAATAATTTAATTATTATTACTGAGTAATCTAAAAAGTTTAGATTTAAAGAAATTATATTTAATAAATATCTTTTTATCTATTGACATTGCGTTCAATTAAAAATACAATCTATTTACAAGAATACAAATATACTGAAATGACTTAAACTGCATAAATTATACAAATTGTTTCACATTCACGAAAATTCTATGAATACGAAATAAACTACCTTAATTTCTTATTCCATTTTACTATTAAATTTAAATTTATTATTGCATTGAATTTACATATACAAATTCATAAATTAAAGTAAAAATAACATTAAAACTTCATAAATGATATTTGTTTCAAAATATATTTTAATCATAAACGGTCTGAAAATTTTAAATTAAGTGTTCCGTGAACTAATTTATAAATGCTAATTTAATTGCTTTTTACTACCGATTATTATTGCTTTTTGTTATCAACTTACTGTTTTGAATGCCGTGCTTTCCAAACATTTAAAAAAATAGTTTGGAAACACAGTAAGAAAATTAATTGAAATTATATAATCATTTTATAATTTTCTGAATGTTGAAAATGTTCGCTTTCCATAAAAATCAATATCTACCTTTTTTTTTTTTTTTTTTTTTTTTTTTTGACATCTGATCACATTAAATCATTTTACCAGGGTTCGCACAGTTCTACCACTAAATTTTAAGAATATTTTCAAAGTGTTTCACTGCAGAAAAATATCGTATAATCTGTGAATGAAGGTGGGGATTACGAATGTTGTGGTTTAAAAAGTAAATGTAAATTTTCTTATTTTAAATGGTGGTGCCAGAGTCCTTGGAAATTCCAAGGAGTGTGCAAACCTTGCAATTTACCGTAATTTCTCACGTAAATGCCGCACCTTAGACAACTCAATTTCCCACCAGAATTATTATTATTTTTTTAAATATTACTTGCTCGTGCTGAGCACGCAGTTTACTTGTTTTTCTCAATAACTTTTCTGGTTTGAAAAAGACTTTACTAAGCCGTGGCGTTTATGCGCGAAATTATGGTAGTCTGCCAATTTTTTTTAAGTAATGGCAATTATTACGTACAGTTTAAAGCTATATCGAAGAAATTCGTATTTTGAAAGTATGTCATTTATAGGGTAAGGAAGGAAAAAACAGCCACACTAAGATTTCATGAATTTTTATGATACCTTTATAATCAGTAAAGTTCTGTACTTTAAAAAAATAACAAATGTTTCTTAACCCATTTTAGGCCAAGCACAGAAATTTTATAAAATGTAGCATTATTTTTATTGAAATATGCTTAAATTACATACATTAAGACACAAAAAAAAGATTCGTGCATGAAAAATAATATTTTATATAAGAAATAATATTTTATATAATAATATAAAATATTATTTCTTATAATGAATAATATGAATATGAATAATATTTTTATGACTTTTGTTTTATTCTTATTTCATAAACAGAATTTGCAACTTTAATCTATTTTAAAAACATATAATTCATTTTAATTGGAATAATAATATATTTTTAAAAAGTCGAATTTGTCAAAGGCGTTTAAAATTAAAACTCTAGCGTATTTTGAAAATTTTTTAAGAGAAAGTGTTTACTCCAATTGAATTACTAATATTTTATGGATGTCTTCAAAAGCCTTAAAAAATAGAAGAAAAATAAAATTCTTGAAAAAAATGTGTCAGAGTGTTAAAAAAAAAATATTTATCGAAATGTTTCGTATACGAACCTTTGGCCGAAAATGGGTTAATCTACGAAAATATATAATTATCATGAAATCAAACGTGTAAAATCCTGTTCCAAGTAATCAAAGGCTCCGAAATATGTTTCTTTATCTTTAGAAACCCCAGAAAATAATTTATTTAAAAAAATAGCTTCCCGTAAGTTTCGGAAAAGTTTCCTAGCATCTGTTACATTGCATTAAACAATTCTTTATGCCCAGAAATAGTGTTTTTTGGATTCTATCAATTCTCAAGTAAACATTTTCAGCACCATAACGGAATATTTGTAAAACGGAATTGTAACTAAATTGTGTTATTTTCATGTAAAAGTTAATGCTGTTAACCTTTTGATTACGGAATTGGAATTCATGTCATCCCATCAACTATTCTTTTATTCTACTAACATAATTTTTTGAAATATAATATCTGTCATACACTAAAACTAGGAAGTTTCAAGGGACATCTGCTTGAAAGATTTCTTTTTGTTAATTGTGCTGCTAGTTATTATGAAAAGAGTCAATTTTCCTAACCCGTAAGCAAAAAGTTATCATTGTATGTTTACCTGTTAACATGTTTTCTAAAAATCAAAATATTTACCTGAGAATTGATACTTTCCGAAAAAGTGATATTGCTATGTGAAAAATCTGATAATTTCATAGTAAAAGCTACTTAAAAACGTTTCAGAAATGAAGGGCACTTGATTTTTTTTATATAAATTCTTATTTAAATTTTGAAAATAGCTTTCTGAGGTTTTTAACCCTTTCACTGACTAGCCCGTGTTAATACACTCACGACTAACATGAGCTATATTTAAATTAATATAATTATGTGGATTTAATGGATTTTTAATACACTGAACAATGAAGAGTACTATTCACGATTACGTTCATAGTTGCAATTAATTTTTTTATAATGTCAAAGGAATGATACTTTTTAGCTCACAGACTGTCAAAGCCTGAGAGCTTATGTGCCCGTCCGTTCTGTATGTATGTACGTCCGTGTGTACGTGCGTAACGCGATAACTCATGATAAAAATATCCAATCCACTTGAAATTTGGATATATATATATTCTGATAAGACGCTTCCCTGATTAGTTTTTGGAGTTCATTCGGTATGAACAAGAGTGGGCACGGGGGCTAATGCCCCTTCCCTTAATTTATATAAATGGTTTTTTATGCAGAATTATCAGTTTTTGTTCAAAATATAGATTTAGGACCATTTTGATGAGGCGTTTCCGTTAGTAGTATTAGATATTCATTGGATAAGTATAAAGATCGAGAACGGTGGGCTAATAACCCTCCCCTTGATTTATATTGATGGGTTTTTCATAAAGAATTTAACAGATTTCATTAAAATTTTCGACATAGCATCATTCTGATGAAGGCACTGCAATGATTAGTTTTGGGAGTTCATTGGATAATTATAAAAAGGGGGATATGAGCCAATCCCCCACCCCTTATTTCAATAAATGGGTTTTCATGCAGGTTTACCAGATTTCATGGAAATTTTAGACATAGGAATCGTTCTGATGAGGGTACCTCCATGATTTGTTTTGCGAGTTCATTGGATAAGTCAAAGAGGAGGGAAATGGGAGGTAACTCCACCCTCTTAATTTAGATTAATGGGTCACGTGGAATTTACCGATTTTCTTCAAATTTTGGATATAGGTTCATTCTGAAAAGGCGCTTCCCTGATTGGTTTTTGAAATTCATTGGATAAGTATAAACGGTGAATCGGTGGGATTACCCTTCTTAATTTAGGTAAATGTTTTTTCTTGTACAATTAACCGATTTGTTTCAATTTTTTGATACAGGTGAAGAGTGATAAGATGCCTCCCTAATTAGCTGTGCATATCTTTTGTTAAGCATAAAGAGAGTACTTGCGATTTCCCTCCCCCCTTAAATTTGATAAATGGGTTTTTATGCAGAATTGTCGGATTTATTTTTAATTTTGGAAGTAGGTTCTTTCTGATAAGGCGAATCTCTGAATAGTTTTGGAATTTTAATGGTCAAATATAAAAGAGGGGATAACTCCTCTTAAATTACATAAATGGGTTTTTATTAAGAATTTTCCGATCTGCTCTGAATTTTGGATATAGTTTTTTTATATGATAAAGCATATCCCTGATTAATTTAATGGGTTCATTGATTAAGTATTAAACTGGGAAATGTGTGCTGTTTTCCCACTTTAATTCCTTTTTAGAATAGAATTAAACCTTGAAAATATAAGGCTGCCATGTAAAATTTGTATGCGTAGCCTGTGAGCTCAATACCAGCAGTTTAACTGGGCACTATTCTTTTTACTAATATTTTAAACAAAGGATAGTTCAAACAACGTTGCAATTTTGCCTTTTTTGCACACTTTTCGGCATCTTCGGTAACACGAAGATGGTTGTTGTATATTTTCGTTCCTGATTACAGTACGCTTTTGCAGATAAAGAAATGTCTCTCATTTTTTCCAGTGTAGAAAAAAATACCAATAGTTACTATAATAACTTTAGTTTAAATAGCTACGTTACATTTCTTTCAAATTATTCATTTCAAAATGTTCAGTACATTTAAAAAGTAAACTAGTTGGATGTCCCAATCCCGAAACTTTCTTGTATCTCATACGTACATTTTAGTATTTTAAAAATTTTTACGCATGCTAATTCTTAAATATTATTAATTCAATACTATACAAACTTTGATTTTCATTTTAAATTTCTGTTTAAGTTAATTAAAGTTTTTACTATCCAAAAATTATATTAATCGTTTATAGCTATATAAGACAAATAAACAAAATTACGTGAGAGAGTTACGGCTACTGCACACCAATTTAAATTTTGCAAAAGCAACAAAATTTTGTTGGAATGTCAAATTGAAAATACAAGACCTTAGTAAGACTAAAATAAAGTTGATGAAATTTTGTTAGAATTTTATAAGAGTGTTAACAATATTTCCTTTTGTCTGAGCAATAAAATGATTTTTTACTTTAACTAAAAAATTCGATTAAAACAACCAAAATGTACTCAACAAAACATGTTTTGTAGTTTTAATCAATTCCTTTATCTGGGTGTCTGGTCTAGCATCTAATCTGCATGACTTGCCGCTTTCAAACATATATCCTTTAAAAGGGTAATTCCTACTGATGAAATAGGACAGGAGCAAATGCATATATACAGCAATATGTTATTTAGTTGTTCTTAAGAAATTGTACAACTTGCATAAAATCAAAAAAGTGAAAAAAATATAAAATGAGTTCAAAACAAGAAAAATGTAGCCTTTCGCTTCAAAACCATTGACAGTACTAACCAGAATCTGTGATGATTGTTTCGCCAAGTTCCTTCGTGGATCACTACCGCGGAAAAAATACCACTTGACTAGTATTATCTCGCTCACTAGTTAATTTGTTCTTCCTCCTTACATAGTTAGATCTAGATAAAAGAAAATTTAAAAATAACTTCTTGAATTTATTTAATTGCATAGTTAAATACAGAAATCTAATATTTCTATTCAAATATTGTAGTAGCAATATTATATTAACTAATGGTCAAATTTACGTTTATTCATGCATACATCCCTGCGCATGTAGAATTAATACATTTCAAAACTTTAAAAAAATAACTGAATTATTTGTATCAAAAGAAATATTTAACGTATGCAATATAATAGTTTTCGGGAAAACTAAAATAATTTATGAAGCAATTAAATGGTTAAAAAATCTTATTGTTGAGTTTTATTGTCATTCTAGTCAGGGCCTGATTATCAACGGGGCACTCTCCCACCAGAAAAAGTAAATAGAAATTTTTTCCTTATTCATGATAGTAATTTTGACTGAAAAGGGCGTTTAAACAAGGCGAAAATTTCTATGTAATTTTACTGGGGAGAGAGTGCCCCGTTAGTAATCAGGCTCTGATTCTAGTAACAATTTAAGCAATCCTTGTCATCGATTTGAGTATTTATTTGATGTACCGTAATTTCGGGTGTATAAGCCGCAGATCAAACAATTCTTTTTGGACCCAGAAATTTTTAAGAAACAAATATAACTAGCTAGATCGCCGTAAATATTTGTCTTCAATCACTAAATAAGATTTCTGGGTCCAAAAAGAATTGTTTGATCCGCGGCTTATACACCCGAAATTACGGTAATATTTTAGCAGCACATTGCAAGACTTCCGAATGGTCCGCGAGTTGAACACCAATATTTTTTAACAGAAAATTTCATAGTAGGTTTCTATTGGATTTGTGCTAAAACTAGCCTCCAAAGGCGATTTCTGCGCAATTTGTAGGAAAAATATAACACGAAATTCCTTCTAAGAAAATACTGATGTTCGGTTAATGGACAATTTGGGAGCCCTGCATATTGTCATTAAGTTTTTCATTCCAATATTTGCATTTTTTGAATTATTTTCATTACCGTGCGATTCCTTCACCCAACATCTCTGAACTGATCTGATCATTTAGATATATTATTTTAAATTTATTTATCTATCTATCTGATGACAAATTTGAATAACTATTTGACACTTTTTGTTTCGGTGTTCTATATAAAGGACCTTGACTGTGAAATGCCACAATGACACCAGAATTATGGTACAAGTATTTTCCGTTTGTTACGTAAGAGACAAATTCTTATTTTAAAATAAATTTATACGTGAATTCCAGTGTCGTTCAGTCATTTCAACATTTCCGCAATGGATGTGTCCTGCGCGTTAAGGTATTAAGAGCCCACACTACTGATTGAAAAAAACCCGGATGATAATGTTAAGTTTATGGGGGGCTTTCTTTTCAGATATCTCACTCAAATTTTAATATTTTTATGTGATTTTTTTGCATAGGATAGCTGAGGACGATCTACAACCGGGCTAGTTTTGACTGTTTCGATTTTGGCTGTATATTTTTTATATTATGATAGTTTCAATTTCAGAACCGGTTCTAACCGGTTTCAAAAGTAAAAATAATTTTTTTTTTAAATCTGAAAACAAATTTGAAAAAGCAAAAACTAGCCCAGCTATAGATCGTCCTTAAATATCCTATGTAAAAAAAATCATGTAAAAATATTACAATTTGAGCGAGATATTTGAAAAGAACGCCCCCATAGACTTAACAGTATCATCCGTGTCTTTTTCAGTCAGTAGTGTGGGCTTTTAAGTATCACTTTTAGTTGAAGTATCATCAAAATATCGTCAAATTTAAACGCCTTATTAATAAGAACTTTTTTCTCAAAAATATAGAAGAAAATTTTCTTTTTTTTTCACTAATGTAAGTGAGCCCGATTATTATATTTTTTTCACTCACACAGATGTCTAGGTTGTCAAAATGTGACAGAACTAGTACTGATGAAACAAACTTGCACCAGTAAAAATATGTATCATATTTAGCTCTATTTACGATTGGAACATTTCTTTATTCATAAGGCATTTGAATAAATAAAATTTTTTTATTTAAATTTCCTAGTGGAAATTATGTGTCGTGTATGTGCACTGACTCGCAAGGTGGGACATTTCAGTGTTTCAGGCAGATTTTTTTGCAATGCTCTCAATTCTAAAATGGCTAGAGGTGCATTACATATTCCATCTTTAATCATAGCTTGTTTGAACATCAAGTCATTAACGCACTCAAAATAATCAATCCACTCACACTAAAGATTAATATAAAACTCAAATGTGAACTTTACAGAAAACATAGTGGCCACGTCTTAGCGCACAAAGGTACTTTTGATAATGATGAATAATGTGTCACTCTTCCATTGACACAGTTATTCATCAAGAGAGTCCTAAAATTTAGGATTACCTCAGGATGACAGGGGCACTGGGAACTCACTGACAACGAAAGTATGCATTTGAGTAAACCTCCATTGTTTTACTCAACATGTGTCATCTTCCTAAAAGGGCAAGAACTTTTTAATTAATATCTCCACAAATTTGACTGTTTTGTATAAAATAGATGTGATCTCCCAGCGATGCCCATCATTAAACCATATTCACTTCGCGCTGGTATATTAAAAAGCCATTAGCTCCCACGAAGAACCATTACCTAGCAAACATTTCCACCCTGACATGCTAGTTCCTACCCACCCCAACTCCCATTTCCTCTTATGGCATCGCCCTTTGTCGCGAGTAGAGTTTCCTCTACTCGCCGTTTTTTATGCTAATTATTGCCTTGTCTAATCATTGAATCTCTGCATTTCGAGAACTGGACTACAGCTTTAACAGCTTCCCTGATTTGACCGTACGTCATACGGGCAACGTGTTTTTGCCAATCAGGATTTGCCTGTACCATGTACGGACATCCATATTCCAATCATCATTTATTATTCTCACCAGTAAATTTATATTGTAATTTTTACATTATTTAATGCTAGCATTTTTCTGATTCAATTAGGCAAAATTTTCCGTTTTGAAAAACCGGTGATAAAAGATTACAATCTCTGTGAAAGGCATGAAAAATGAGCATTACAGGGTTCGCACAGTTCTATCACTAAATTTTAAGAATATTTTCAAAATATTTCACAGCAGAAAAAAAAACTTGTAAAATCGGTGAGTGAAGGTGGTGGTGGTTCTGAATTCTGCTTTAAAAATTAAATGTGAAATTTCTTATTTTTAATGTGGTGCCAGAGTCCTTAAAAATATAAGGAATCGAGCGAACTTTGCATTATTTGAAAGTTTTTTTCAAAAATATTGATCAGTTAAATGGTTTAAATAATATTTCTAATCATAACTGCACATCCCTGATCTAGAAAAATGTTACATGAATGTTATACGCGTGTATTTGTTAAAGCAAAAGACGGTTTAAAATCGCGACTGTAAAAGTTTTTCGAAGGTGATAATGAAAAACTTTCACTTGTAATTTGAAAGAAATTTAAGATGACCCATTAAGGTAACCACCTGATACTTCCTAGATTCCAAAGTTTACACTTTATTTCTTGTCAAATGTTTATGCTCATGCATTTTTTTGGTCGATAATAAATGCTTAAAAATTAACTGTACATTTTTACGCTATTATTGTACCGATTAGAAAAGATACGCGCACAGTGTAAGAACACATACTTAGATATTTTTTGTATGAAATTCATGAAAACTGCGGTTTAGAAATTCGAAGTCTAATATCCAATATCTAAGACAAATTAATGTCGCAGCTTGCGCTTTGTGATGAGGAAGCAGTGTTGCCAATGGGTTAATTTTTTATAAAAAGTGAGATTGTTTAATTGCTTGGACTTTCTTAAAAAATAACAATTCGCCTTATTTTCCCATTATTTAATCTTTCATTAAAAATATAAATATTTCTGCTTTAAAAAAGCGATTGAAATTGAGCAATTTTAATTTTAAAAAGTAGCACACTGATAATACTGTGAGGGAGAAGCAGTATTGCGAAGATTTTACTCGATCCATTTTTAACCCTTTTCGTGGGATACCTAGTTTTAAATCCAAACATGCAAACGGCACCAATAATATTTTAATACAATTATGCTTTTACATTGAAAGCTTAAATTAAGGGATTCTAAATTTATAAAAAAGCAGTTTGTAAATTCCCGTGAAAGTCAATAATTTCGCCTTTTATTACTGACTTTGCCATTGCCGGAAACTGTAAACTTTTGGTTATGGGTAGGACTGGTGACTACATTTATATACTTTTGTACCACTATTTATATAAAAAAATGTCTTGAATTTCTTTCTAAAATACCATTTTATAAGGATATGACAGAAATTATATTTCAAAAAGTGGCACAAATAGAATAAAATAAGTGACTAGACAACGTATCTCCCTACCCCCTAATTTAACGGTTTACATCTCCAATTTATACGAATTATTTCATATTTCTCTGATTTTTTTTTTTTTTTTTTTTTTTTTTTTTTTTTTTTTTTTTTTTTAACGCACACAAAAAAAGATACCAGTTTTTTCGTTGATTTTTATTCAGAAAGTGTGTATTTTTGTCAGAAATTAAAAATAGTATTTTTTGCTTTATTTAAGGAGATTGAAATGAAATTATATGATTTCATAAAGTAAAGATTCTTTTTCCAAAAATTTCTGCTATGAGTTTGAAATTTCGAAATAAAAATGGATACCAATCTGGCAACCCAGCACTCGAAGTTTGTTTGAATCACAACTGTTGTAAAAACCAGCTACGAATTTTTTTCTTTTATATTACCGGTTTACAAAAACGGGTCGTTTTGTTTTGTCATGTGTAAGCGGTTGATAGTTTACTGTTTTAGAAGCGCTTTGCGAGTTATTGCCGCTAAGTAGTTACTAAATTTCAGGTGCTATAGAGCATACCTAGGACAAGGCTATCCAACCTGGTGCCCGCTGGATACCAATAAAGTCTTACAGAAATGATGAATTTATTTATTTGGAGATATTCGGAGATTTAATCAAGCCAAACGTTCTGTAAAATTTTTCTGGTGTGACGCGAACGCCAAGTTGGACAGCCCTAACCTAGACGATAAGAAATCATATAGCAATGCATGTTTGGAAATGTTTTCCTTTCGCGGTATTGATGATTAGTGTTGTCAGGTGTCCCGTGTATAAACAATGCTGTACAATGCTGCACTAGAAATCTCTAATTTCTTACAATTTATTTTGCCATCTTTAATCTCCGATAATTCTATCATTAGATACGCAAAATTAATTACTATAAAATACTGGCATTTGAAACCCCGATTTACACTAGACACCTAACAACACTAGCGACGACACAAAATAGGAGAAAGGAGGGACACTTACAGAGTGAGGAAACCTGTTAATTTTTCTTGTCATAGCAAAAAACTAAGAAATAAATACAAAAGGTGAGACAACGATAATCATCAATGAAGTTTATCAAAATTACAACGTAGAGTGATGGTATGGGCCTTGCATTGATAGTGCATGTAAGTTCTAAAATTCTCGAAATTACCGCCATGTCCCGGATTTCTTCAGTAGCTGTCAGAATGCGTGCACCAAGTTCCTCAGCACTGTTCATCATTGTCCCAGCATTTTTGCGGTACTAACAAGGGGACCACCATACATGGTGCTCACAGATTTTGATGATTTCAAAGTATGTTGTAGGGGTCATACCACTAATTATTCTGGTGAAAGGGTTCTTTCAAATGGACCTTGATTTTTGAGAAATTGGGGGGTCAAAGTTCAGCGTATGTTTCAAATACCTAATTGTACAACATCTGAATGTTGATTCGTGGCGCCGTGCCAAAGCATGTGTTAGTGAATCGAAAGGTTGTGAGTTCGAATCCATCCTCGGCTTCTTTTTTACTTATATTTATATTTTTTACACGTTACAAATTTTAAGTATTTTTATTTCTAGAGCAATTGCTACAACTTTTATATTTTCTTAATATAAAAGTTTTCTTAATATGCATTTACATTTTTGAATTTTTTCATGAAAATTTATTTTTTTCTGCAATTTTTAAACTAATAATTCTTTTGATAACACAGCAAAACTAATTTAAGCCTAGAACTTTCTTTTTCTTAAATATTATCTATATTTTTTACTTTATGCCTTTAAAATTATTCTTATAAATGCATAAAGTGATTTAGAAATGTTATTAATCATTTTACGATAATTTTTAAGACTTGACAAACACAGAAAAGTCATCATGAGGAAGCAATTAGCAGTCGCGTACGGAAATTTTTCATTTCATAGATTTTTCAAAACATTTTTCAATCTCATAGTTTCCAAATAAGTACACTTGCAAATTTCTCGAGATTAAAATTGCTTTCACAAATGTGTCACATGTTACCTAATTTTGATTTCAGTAGACCTTTTTCAGAATCAGAAAGATTCGCATTATTGAACAAGGGGGGGGGGGGGATAAGGATTTAAGGTATGTTTGTTTTTAAAGTAGTTTTTAGAATATTTCTGCTGTACAGCGCGTGTGTGTGTGGGGGGGGGCGTCATGAATCCGTGGCCTTACCTTTAAACCCTCTATTGAACTATGCATATGAAAATATGAGCTCCACCCTACATTTTCTTGAGCGCCCCTCCCTCCCATTACTCATTTTTAATTATACCCCTGTGTACAATTATGCATTGCATCTTAATCAGGGGCGTAGCTAAGGGGGTGTTACGGGCGTCTCAGCCCCCCTAAAACATTTTGAGCCCCCCCCCCCCGAAAATATTCCAAGGTCATTAACTGAATTTATGTTCCAAAAACCCAAATGAAATTCTATTGAAAAATCTAATTTAGTTTTGAGTACCTTTCATCGTTTTGAAAAAATACTAAATTGTAACTAAAACAGGTGTTTCAACACTTGCTCAATTTACTTGCACATATGAAGCCAACATTATGTTTAATACTGCACCAGTTTTGCGCTCGAATTTTCCATAATCCTATTCTTTTCTTAGCATAAAATGAAGTTATTACACAGTTTAATCAGAAACATAGTAACTAAACTACAGTGTAAATATGCAGTAATTTATCTTTCTGCGTCACAGAGAGAAAGAGAAAAAAATATATGAGTCATCCCACTACATATTCTTGACCCCCCCCCACACACACACACACCCTAATTATTGACTTCTCGTTAAGGCCCTGCTTTTATAATTCTATTTGCATTTTAAAAATAAAAGTTCGAAATTTCAATAAATGTAACATTTACGGATAGATGGCAGCACTAACTAATATGAATTCTAGTAAAAAACACCGTAATCACTGGCGATAAATTGATAGATAAACTAAAAAACTTTGTAAAATCACCATAAAATGAAAAATTAAGCAGGACGCGTTTCGAGCTACAATAATAACAGCATGGTGATTTTACAAACTTTTTTAGTGTATTTATTAATACGAATTCTTCCAAAGATTATTCTATATTCTATACGATGTATGCCGTATGCTCGATGACTGCGAATACCCAGTTTCTGAACAGTAACGACTAGCGAAACGAATACTTTTTTAACGGGTAGAGAATTCTAAATCAATGTTACCATACGGGTATTCATTTTGCCGTTATTTTCACATCACTACATTACATTGTCTAAAAACCCATGCACAGTATTGTGTAACACACATTTGAAAAAAAAAGTGATTGATTAATCTAAAAATATTATTACTTAAAATTGTGGAGATTTTAAAATATTAAAATTTTCTTATACTTTTTCAAAATTTTAATTAAATACGCATTTTTATATAATTATTTGTTGCAAAATGTACTTTTAGTTGAACCCTGAACTGCAGTCAGTTCACCAATTGAGCCATATTTTTTGAAATAATAGTAATAATAAAATATTGAAAAAGTAAACTGTCCTCTTCAGAAAATATCAAAAGGTTCAAAGCTGTAGAATTGCTTAAAATTTGTAACATGTAAAAAATATAAATATAAGTAAAAAAGAAAATAGAAGCTGAGGATGGATTCGAACTCACAACCTTTCGATTCACGAACACGTGCTTTCGCACGACGCCACGAATCGATACTCATATGTTGTACAATTAGGTATTTAAAATATACGCTGAACTTTGACCCCCAATTTCTCAAAAACCAAGCTCCATTTGAAGGAACCCTTTCACCAGAATAATAATTAGTGGTATGACCCCTACAACATACTTTGAAATCATCAAAATCTGTGAGCACCATGTCTGGTGGTCCCCTTGTAAGAATAATTTATATGCTTTCCGCACTGTTAGTGTCCCTCCTTTCCTTTTTTTTGTATCTAGAGGTCACATTCTATATGAAATATTTTATTGTTCCAACCACTATTTTAAATGTATATATCTTCTAAGTATCATTACATAGAATATTTTAAATAAATTTATCTCGTAAATTACTGATTAAGTGTTCTGGCAGTAAAAATAAAATTTTCGCTATACTCTGTCTCTTGTCTTTATCGCACCAGGAAAGCGTTTCCAACCATAATGTACTTATGTTTCTAACCTATGTGATTTTTCATCGTCTAGGTTTACTGCACCTGTTCTAAAAGTTTGTAATCACTGTGCTAAAATAACCAGAATTCAGAAGATTTTCTAACTTGTGTAAACATTTTATTTTGCATATCTGCTCAGTCTAATCTTCGTTTAATTTGATGATACAAAAATGTGCCATTAAATAAGCCAAATTTGGTATAATTATTAATAAAAAGCTTATAAAAAAATTGAAAATAACATGCAGCCAAAAAATGCCCCCGCAAATCCAAATTTGGATACCTATATTTCTGAAGAAAAAAAATTCGGGCTAAGTTTTTACACTTACAACAAAATTAAGTTAAATGCTTTTAAATGTGCAAAATAATTTAAAGAGATACCCTGTTTGAGGTCTACAGACAGTCACATGCCGCAATTGGTTGGTTGTATAACAGGACTATACAGATTTGACACTGAATAAACATGTATTTCACTGAAACAACTATAGCTTTTTTGAAATACCTTTATTTTTATACGACTTCTAGTAATACAACTGAAAAGAATTTCAAGAAGGAATAAGCGAAAAAAAAAAAAAAACTCAGAAAACTTTCTTTGACTTTCAGAGACATGTCTTTCAATACAATACTAATGCTAAAATCTATAAACTTCTTATTTGAACATAAACTCTGAAAATGCCCGTCTCTAAAATCCTTTCACTCTCATTTAACATGTCTCCTTTTATATTTTACGTCGTACCAAGCATTCTTTTCAGGTTCTTTATATGTTTTATTCTCTTCTTTATAAAATCTTTCTGTTATTTTGTTCTTCTCCTTCACTTGTTTGTCTTGATTCAACACGTCTACGAATGTTCTTTGATACATTTTAACTACGAGTCAGAGTTCTTTACGTGAATTGAAACAGAATATTTGTCTTAGTTTCCCGATTTTTTAATGTATTTTAGTTTTATTTAGATATGTAGATACAATTTTTCATGCTTCTGAGGGTTTTTTAACATCTACTACAATAAATCCATAGTTTTAAAAAACATCTTTATTTGATACTTATCTTTATTTTTCTATGGAAAGAGTTTTTCAAGTTTTAAGAATAATCTATCAACTTTAAAATTGTTTCCTTGCTCTCTCAATTTTCATGTATTTTTTGCTCTGCCCGTTTTCAGAACCCCATGAAATACTAGCTATCCTTTTTTTCCGCTGTTATTCTTCTTTAAACCCTTTGACTCCTACGTCTCATACTTAGTTTTTATTCGTCGGCACCATTTTTTCAGAAGAAATTACTTTCAATTACACAAAATCATAAATGCTGCAATTAAATAAGCCATTGTTTATTTTCCTTTATTGCTGCTGGCATTTTTTTTTTTTTTTTTTTGGAAAAATAAGACTGTCTAATCAGACTGGAAATACGAGTGCAAAAGGTTATTAAAAATTATGCATGCGAAATGTAATATAAAAAATTTAGTATAGATAACATAACAAATATTTATTCAATGCTGAAACAACGAAAGAAACATGTATGTGTTTCTAATCAAAGAAAACAAACATGCTATTACTGTAATTTCCTGCTTATACGTCACGGCTTAGTAGAGTCTTTTTGAAACCAGAAATTTTATTGAAAAAAGAAATCAAGTAAATACGGACCAGGAGAAAGTCGCATTTTACTTAAAATTAATTCTGGTAGGAAATTGAGTTGCCCAAGGTACGGCGTATACGCTTAGAATTGCGGTAGTGAAATTAAAAAGTATTGACAAAAACATGTTTTTCAATTAAAAATCTTTCAAATTCCTTAAAAAGTTAAATATGCTGAATGAACTATTAAAAAAGTAAATACGGAATTTCTTAAATTTATATTTTAATCTTAGTATTGGTTTAAAAAAATATATTTAAATTTTTAAATAAATTACCATATTATTCAGAGCATTACAAAGAAAATAAATTACATTATATAACAGCTGCATCATCATTTTTTGTAAAAATAAATTAAATATGAATTTTTATACTTATTATAATCTGTTTTTTGTAAAAGAATACTAAAGTAACATCTGGAGTAATTTCATGAAAAACATTAAGTATTAAAATCAACATGAAATTGACGGAAGAAAATGAAAACAAAAATCTGATTACTTGACGTTTTATTATTTTTTTCTGGTAAAGTAGCGATATGAAACAAAGCATAATTTTTTTAAAATTCGTAAAACAAAGATAAATTTTCGTGGTTGAAAATTGTTACAAATTGTAAACATTTATTTTTGTATATTTTCAAAGTAGAAATAAAACGCTTTTGTTATTATTTTTATTTTCAATGCAGTCTCGAATCTGTTGACAATTCCGAGTGCATTATTTATTAAAACAGTCATATGACGCACTTCCATTAGACATACTTTTGGAAAATAAAAGAAACATGAACATTTTAAGAATTCATAAAAGCAGTGTTTCCCAAGCAATATTACAAAATCTGGCGGATTTTTTTTATTTAAAAATTCTAAAAAAGATATATTTAATCATTTATTAGATTTCGAAAGATTTATAAATTTCAACTAGGGGAAGCCATAAGAAACTGTAAAATCTTTCTTCACCTTTTTTTTTCTTTTTTGGCTTATCAAGCG
Organism: Maratus speculifer; assembly: GCA_964019185.1. Classification (NCBI taxonomy): domain Eukaryota; kingdom Metazoa; phylum Arthropoda; class Arachnida; order Araneae; family Salticidae; genus Maratus; species Maratus speculifer. Next base: position 268,539,712 of record OZ025293.1, on the reverse strand, counting down.
GATCATTTTTTCTCACAAAAATGTTTTTAACAAAAGATGTCTACTGGAAGTACCACTGGCGATTATGTTTAAATTTTATCCATACAATAATTTAAAAAAATAATTTTTAACACGTCTTTCTTGAATATGTCGTCAAAATGTTTGTGAAAGTTTTTTTTATTCGAGAAAGTGGTACTTTTAATTCGCCAGTGACAGCATTGAAAATTGAAGCTTTTAAATTTAGACACATATGAGATTGAAAAAGAATTTTAGACAAAGAATTTTCTTAATTTAAGTTATATAAGTGTTTTAAAATGATCATGGTTTAACAGAAACTTATACTAGTGCCTAAAATATCCGCAAACGTCTTTATTTAAGACACTTCGTTACTTAACTTAAGACATTTTGTTTCTTTCTTTTTTTTCAAGTAATTTTCATCTGGAGGCACTTTCAGTTGCGCATGAGTTTTAGGTGATTTGTGTTTAAACTAGGTATATGTTGCAATTCAAATTGAAAGTTTTCTTTTATTTACGCATATACTTTAATCCTTTAAAGTGCTAAGTACTTCTATTGCAAAAACGTTGAAATGACTGCATGACAATGGAATTTTTCGTAGAATTTTATTTTAAAATAAGAAACACTATTTTTCTCGTACGTATTAAAGGGAAAATATTTTTACAACAATTCTGGTGTAATTGTGAAATTTAGGGATCAACTGGTTAGTTCCACGTAATGGAATACTGAAACATAAAGGGTTAATTCGACTTTTTGGAATGTAGAGTTCTGTTATTTTAATTCGTTTAAACTTATTTATTTTTTGAATACATGCATTTATATTGTGTGCTTGAACGCTGCGATCGAAATATTCAAGGACAGAGGACACGAATTATGACGGCTTAATTAATCGACCGACTTCTCAATAGTCTGCAGTTTTAACCGAAAACTTTTGAATAGCAATTTTGTTTTATTTTATTTTTAGAATATCTATTTTCCTATAAACCAATAATAACTATTTAAAATTAATGGTAAAAATTTCGAGTCCGTAAATATAATGGCGTAGCAAAAGGGGGAATGTATCCAGAAGCACTTCACATTATTAAAATTGAAAAGTATTTCCGATTCGATTAAAAGCAGGTATTTTTCTGATTTTATAAGACAATTTTTTTTAAATCAGAGGTGTCTAGTTCATCTGTACTTCCCGGTTTAGCTATGCAAGTGCCTAGATAAAAATGTGGAATGCCTCATCTGGTTCATTTTTGATTGGACAAATCCAAAGTTTCACCAATAAGATTAAATAATTATTGTTGTTTTGTAAGATGATAGATATTCCACAAATAAAATAAAATAGCTATTCAAAGTTTTCCTATTTGAATTCCAACATTAGTGTGAAATCGGTCGATTAGTGATTATGTCATAATTTTTCTCTTCTGACCTTGAGTATTTCGATTGCAGCGTCTGGAAACCACTCGTCTCTTATGAACTGACGTCGCTATATAGGAAGGATAGACACAGAAGTTATCAGCACTTGAAGATTACATCCGGAAACTTTACAAAGTACGTGCAATGGGTTTAGTTACATATTATAGTCACTAATCTCTTGTTGAACGTATAAATGTTTGATTTTAAAAAACCTGGAGGTTGGCTTGTATGTTGATATATCTGTAATATTGTGTTACATGGTTCGTGCGAATACTGTTGTTTTCAACGTGAAATACCAGCAAATTTTAACACTAGAACGCCCGGATGGAGTCATTTCGACTCCGATTATGTGATTAATTTTCAATTAGAGTCAGAATTTGTTTCTTGAAATAAGTTAAATTTAAACCACCCAGATTAACGTTAAATAAATCAAATAAATAATTTTGAATAAAAATTCTGGTGTGAAATATTATTATCAAACTTGAGTAAAATTTCCGGGCGTTCTAGTGTTAAATTTAAAAACAAATCCACTTCAGATGAGCGAAATTTTACCTTATTTGAAAAGAGATTTTCTGTAGGAAAGTTCTGGTACCAAATCATTTCTTGTCATGAAATTCCAGGCCTGTATGAAAAATATGTTATTCGTTTTCATACTGTTAACCCTTTCCGGCACGGAAAAATATGTTAGTGAAGTAAGAAATTATCGACTAACACCGAAATTCACATACGAATTTTTTAGAAATTAAGAACTCCTTAATTTAAGTTTTCATTGTAAATTCAAAATTTTATCAAAATACTATTTTTGCTAATTGCAGTTTGGAATTAAAAATAGGTATTCCAGGGGGGGGGGGGCTAGCACAGTGTGCGGAAAAGGTTAAAGCTGACAAGAAAAAAGGAAACTTTTGTCTGACGGGTTATGTTTTAAGGATGAAATATTTCATTCTCTAAGTATGTCTAGCCAGATATTTTAAGGGATTTTTTTTCAAAAATGAAGCAATTCTTTCCGCCTCACTGTGGTGGTTTTAAAATTTTTAAATAGAAGAATTATCGTTTCCTCTTGAAACAGTCAAGTAAGTCTAATAATTTCTCAAGTAAGTCTAGTAATTTCTTTATAGTATAAAATTAGTATCTTTTATGATTTTATTTCCGACTATAATTCTATTAATTTAACATCAGTTCGCAAAAAATCACTAATTCTAGAAGTGTATATTTTTAAATTTATGACGTTGTCTTGCATTACAAATTCTATTGCTTTAAATTTTCATTTTCCCCGCTAAATTTAGATAATAATATCTCTAAAAAAAGACATTTTAAGCCAACCCATTAACCGCCAAAGCAATAAGGTTCAGTTTTTAAACATTTTAGATAAAGGTCAGCTGACACAACACCAACCTTAAACCAAATTTTTTAAAAATGAAAATCAAATAAATACCACAGAATAACAAACTAATTTTAAAACGATTTTGGAAATCAGTTTTATGATACTGTGTATGTTTTACATTTTACAAAATCCTAAAGACTGGCATATGCATGTTATTTTATTTCAAATATTTCCAAATTACTTATGAAGTTCCTCGACTGTATACAGTCTTTTTAGAGTAATTTGTTTACATAAACTTTATTTAAACTATAACGTATGATAAACATAAATAAAACTAACATAAACATAAACATAAATAAATAAGATATGTATTATTTATGGAGGTAACTTCATTTTTTCAAAAAATGATACAAATAGCTGTATTATCGAGTATTTTTCGAGATTTGTCAAATCATAATAAATTTGTAATGATTCATTGATATATTTCGAGTTTAGTAACATATTCCCTTTTGGTGAGTTCATATTTTACTTTTATGGTTCATATCCAGTTTATTGTCAGTGAAAAAACCCGTCAATAACCAACTAACAGTTACACGCGTCATAAAACACATGTATCCCGTGAGACTAAAATTGCTCCAAATCTTACAACTATAACCATATATAAGGTGAAGAAAAAACTCCCCTTTTTAATATGAGATGAGGAGTGCCAGGTGCGAACGATGTGATACTAAAATCAATAATAAAATCCAATGATTGCTTGTGGTGTGTGGCATTATGAGATTTTATTTCCTTAGATATATATTTAACTCGGTTCACTTGTAAACCGTGTTATTTATAAAAAAAAATGATGGAGCTTAAATATAAACATTTAACAAAGTTCGCACAGTTCTACCACTAAATTTTAAAAAAATATTTTCGAAGCATTTCACTGCAGAAAAATAGCGTAAAATCTGTGAATGAAAGTGGGGATTACGAATGTTGTGGTTTAAAAATTAAATGTAAATTTTCTTATTTTTAATAGTTGTGCCAGAGTCCTTAGAAATTCCAAGGAGTGTGCGAACCTTGATTTAAAGAAAAATAAGTTAAAAATGAATACAAATTTATTTTGTTTTACATTTAATATTGCAAAATAAGCATATACATGTATGTATATACCGGATGTCCCAAAAATGACTGATGGATTTTAAAATTCAATAACTTGCAAACGGCGACAGCTATTTAAAAAATTTTTGCAGGAGGGTTATGTACAATATCAGGAGTTTTTTCCCGTAATTTTTATTTTAGTTCGCATCTCAAACAATAGGTGGCGCTGACGGCGATTGAAGGTCAGGTGATCAGTGCTGAGTGAAGCGTCGACCTGGCCTTCAATCGCCGTCAGCGCCACCTATTGTTTGAGATGCGAACTAAAATAAAAAAATTACGGTAAAAAACTCCTGACTATATACATAACCCTCCTGCAAAAATTTTTAAAATAGCTGTGACCGTTTGCAATTTATTGAATTTTAAAATCTATCAGTCATTTTTGGGACACCCGGAATATATAGATATACAGGGTGGCCATAAATTAACTGCAAGTTTCGAGATATCTACATTTGGTTATATGGAATACTTTAAAGGGATTTGATATTTATACTATTTAGAGCAAGTGAAACAAGTTCTCCATTAAAATAAATTAAATCAAAATTTTGTGAAAAGTTTGCTTTGTACCATCAGATATAGAAATACATAAAAGAAAATTTTCCCGCCCACCAAATTTTAAAACATTTTCGTTTAATATTTTACTCAATACTAGCTCGTTAGAAACATGCATTTTTTAAATAAAAAAAAAGATAAATAAATGCTGATTAAAACTATATCGACCACACCAATCAGTTTGACAGGCTCCGAATAAATATATTTATACTTAAAGGAGAATTGTTTCAGTAAAAAATGTAAAATACACAGGGTGGTCATTAAAAAAACTTTGCCGATATATCGAACTCTAGCAGCTGGTCCATTCAACCGATCGAAATAAGATTTCAGATACAGCTATTCACAGATATGAGCTCGGTATTCTGTGAACGGCAACAAATTGGCGGTCACCGTTACGGTTATAGAAACAGAAACTCGAAATTTTCAAATGGCAACACCAATATGTTTTCGTCGCAAAATTGTCAGAGCATGCGAAAATCCTAAAGAGCTTTGGAACGGTACGTGTATCGCAATAAACGGATGCGTTATGCACGCACAAAAACAGCTCTGCGAACGGCTAGAAAAAACACGATGAAGGCGCACGAAGGAAATTTGCATATGACTCAGGCAAAACACCAATCAAGAAATGCCATTCTCCAGATAGTTGGCGTTGAATAGAAATAAAAAGTAAAGTAAGAATGTTAGTTCTTTAATCGGGAGATCGCACATGGCGACGAAATGATTTTTCCAGCGAAGGTTCGAGGTGAATTGGTAAAACTCAATTATCAAAATGGGGTGAATGCTGCGAAAACTTTGCGTGTTTACCGTCGAATCCATAGCCAAATACGTGGAACATGTAACCCGCAAGCTCTTCGTGATTTAATAAAGATATTCGAAGAAACTGGCTGCACCTATGATTGATCACGATCCGGAAGACCAACTGTTTCTAAGGATACTGTTATGGATGTGCGCATTACATAGTGACTACAGGACGCATGCAAACTGCAAGACGTGCATCTCGTGTATTGGATATACCAAAATAAACGGTCTCAAAGCTACTACGCTCTGTAATTCGCATGTTTTTTTACTGATACCAGCGCGTCCAGGTGTTGGAATTGGGGAACCATCAACAACGTATAGACTTTGCTAATGAATTTCTTGACCAATATGATGAAGATAACGATGGCCTCTTTGCATATTATGGACGAACGAGGCACATTTCACCTCAATTGACAACGTAAACACCAAAATTTGTGTGCACTTGGCAGACATGAATCCGCATGCTGTGGCACCAGTACCTTTACACGATGTCAAAGTTACTGTGTGGTGCGGTATTGCAGGCATAATTATTCTCGGGCCGCACTTTTTTTGAGGAAGCGACACCAACGGGATTTTTAAGTTGCTCTGTAACAGGCTCCTGCTATACGGCATTGCTGCAAAATTACGCTACATCAGAATTCCTGTAGCGAAATGCACTGAATGATACCGTTTAGATGCAGTATGGTGCACCTACACATATACCGAAGTCTGATCGCAGTCTCCTGGAACAGCATCTTGCATCCATGTCATCTAATGCCATTTTCCATTTCAGTGGCCTTCGAGATTCCCCGACCTCGCTCCTATGGATTTCTGGTTCTTGATATACCTCAAATCTAGAGTGTACATTTGCAATCAGCAATCTTTGCCGAACTTGAAAGATTCTATCAAATGTGAGATTACAAATATCTCTCATGCAGTGTTATGCTCGGCTGTATTGTCCACAGTCGCCTGTATGCAAAGTGAAATTGCCTGTGATTTCATCAATGTGAAAAATGTGTAATCAAAATAAAAGTTTTCTTTTCTCCGATTTGTGTTTTAATCGGTTATTTCTTCTGTGCGCTCTGTTTTTGTTTTTTGTTGTTATTTGTGTGCGTGTGTGTGTGTGGGGGGGGGTGTTTACAGAGCTGTCTTTTGTACGTGCATAACGATTCCGTTTCTTGTGATATACGTACGGTTCCAATGCTCTTTAGGGTTTTCGCATGCGCTGATCATTTTGTGACGAAAAAAATTGGGCGTTGCCATTGGAAAAATTTCGAGTTTCTGTAACTATAACCGTAACCATGAGCACCACTTTGTGGCCGTTTACAGAATATCAAGCTCATACCTCTGAATAACTATATCTGAAATCTTTCCTCAATCGGTTGAACGGATCAGCCGCTAAGCATTGCCTATTGTATGTTATAGAGCTCCATATATCGGCAAAGTTTTTTTTATGACCACCTGTACTTAATGCAGGGAAAAAATAATAGAAATAGTTAAAAGTATTAAAGTAAAGTAAAGTAAATTAATTATTGGATTTAAATTTCTGGCTGTTTTAGTGTTGTAGAAAAAAAATATTTAACCTGTCTGTATAAAGAATATTTCGTTTATACTTTAAAAAGGAAGTTAAATTAAAGTTAATAATTATTTTAGTCGCATTAAATGAGCCGTATCAACTAAAATTATTTTGAGTATATTCAAAACCTCAGGTAGAAGAGACTCAATAAAAAGAGATCAAACTATGCATGTGGCATTTATTAACTAGAAGCGAGCATTGCACTTTCGCGACGTGATCCCCGGTATAAAAGACAAGATTGCTGCTCTACATGTTTACTTGTGAGCGGTCAGAGATAAAATGATAAATCACGGTCAGATTTGATTGCCAATGTGTCGATCCGAAATCCTTATATCCTGGATTTATATAACCCCGAAGATATAGCACGGAATCAAATTTTTAATTAAAAATTAGCCAACAGGACCGTTAATTAGCGTTATAATACATAAACGTACAAATATGCATGCCAACGCTGAATAATGTGGAAAATATATTTAGAAGCATCAACGCAGACATCGGGCGCCAATCTTAATATAAACAGAGTATAACATTTACAGCCGGAAATACATTTGTATTGAATATTAAACTGAGAATGAACAATAAGTGTCTGCAACAGGAGCATATGGTCTATGACTATCTTTTTTATATATTTGTTGACTAAATGAAAGTACGCTCGCACAGATAATGATTTTAGGATAAGAAAAATATTTGTTTTTGATTTATTTTTAACGGCTTCGGCTAAACATGGGAAAGCATAAGTAACTGAAATTTAAAACGCAAAAGAGAAGCAATAGACACAATCTTTTTAGAAGGGAAACAAAGTTTTGATTAAATTTATAACTAAAAAAGTATAAATTAACCCCTTGAGGGGCAAAGCACTTCTGTTCCTAAAATGTTCAAATGATTGATTGACACCGGGATTCATAAACAAATTTATATGATAGTAAGTAAAAGCAGTTTTTCATGTAAATTGTAAAAAACAAAACTAAATACTAAAATTCCGGTGCCAATGTGACTGGAGGGAGTTAAAATTAAGTAGTATATATAATATACCGGTGCCCTTCAAGGGGTTAAATTTTAAACTGGAGAATTCAATTTTAAAAGGGAATAAATAATAATGTGCATTGTCATGTTACTTTCAAAATCACAGCTTGGACAGGCGCGGAGTGTGTGGACACTCCAAAATGATGCAGTGTATTGATTGTTTTTACATTGTCAGCAATAAATATAAATAATAATCATTCCATGTTTTAATCAGTGACAATTGTTATAAATTCTGCGATAAAGTCAGTTGAAGATTATTTTTTTAAAGTAGTGATGACAGTTGTAAAAACCATGCGCACTCTGAGTAGATCAGGCCCAGTACCCGTTCTCGCGGGTTAATATAAAAGTTTGGATTAAATAGCCTACAAGTTTGATTAGCCCTTTAATGACAAACTCCCTCCCTATGAGGCGGGATCATTCCATTTTTTAGCAGGTGGCAAAGGGTAGGGAGCGATCGCGGCGTGCGGTACGAAGGGATTAAATGTAGTAGGATCCGTATTTACCTCATTTTTATATTTTGATTAAGCCTGCAGTAATCTGAGGAACCAAAAAGCCTTTTTCAAGGCCAACTTAGACTAATTTTGATGACGATGTGAGAGGAGGTACAAATGACAAAATTTTAAGATAGTTTAAAGTGAAAAAATTATGAAATCTAATACAAAAAAAAAAAAAAAAAATCTGTAATATGGCTTGAGATGCATTACTCGCTTTTATTTTTCGCCAACTTTAAGATAATTTAAAGTTAAAGAATTATGAAATCGAATACGAAACAATTTTAGTAATCTGCTTTAGATACGTTACTTACTTTTTTTCGGCAAAAAAGCAAAACTTAGCTAAATCCTGCTGCGATTGCATTTCTGTAGTTACATAATTTTAGCAAGAAGACCCTATCACTGATGCTAAACTAGATAAAATTAGTGAGATTTGAATTTTAGAAATTCTATTTCAATTAAAAAAAATGATTTTCTCATATTTTATTTAATAACCAAATAATAAATAGAACATGACAAAAATGATATATTAATTGGACAAGGATATCTTAATGATATCCTTGATTAATCACAGCTGAAAAGTTTTGTCGTATCAAGTTATTTTACAAAATACGTATATTAAAATTCATCTTTCTTCTTTTGCGCTACTCTTTTGAAGTGGTAAAATTTCATATTTAACATTTCACATCATGGTGAAAGTAATGGGAACTTTACTATATCTTTAAATTGGTGCCAGTGGAGAAATCTGAATTTTTAAAAAGTAGGCGTGAAGTAATATTATACGACGAAACTTTCTGTGGTTGACCTAATATAAAATTCTTTTTTTTAATATATAAAATAAATATAAATTATGGGTTCATTTCGGTGTTTTTAAACTATAGTTTCGATTCAAATATTAGGAAATATTCCATTGCAATCTAAGATTAACTTTTCCTTATTAACCCTTTGAGATCTGGGGTGTAAATTTCTTCAAAATTCCAAATGTCACATTGGCGCCAGTATTTTGCAAAGAAAAAAACCGGTTAGGGATAAACGCGAAAAACTGCATTAAACTTTTTGAAGCAAATTTGGTCAAATTTTCTGGTGCCATTGTGACATTTTAGAATTAAAATTATGTGGTAGAAAATTCTACCAGCAGAGCTCAAGGGGTTAAAGTCTATATGTATGAAGTGCAAACAATGCAATCGCGAACACAAGTGACTAAAACTCTCAAAATATCTTATTGCAAATAAATATTTAAAACGAACTATTGCAATTTTAAAGATTTCATAAGTGAGTAAGAAATTTTAGGCGCCAATAATTTATGCTTTTTGAAATGTTTGCAGCAATTCGAGCAAAAGTTAAGATGATTAAGCACAGAATATTCAATTGCTACGGGAGTGTTAGTCTCAGGAGGAAATGAAAATACATATCCCTATTCAAGACGTTAAAATGTGAAAGGAGAAGGTTAAGTTTTAAATTATTTATTTAGTCTAACGTGAGTACACATTGTACAAACTAATTCTCTATGATATATCTTCCACCTATATTCCATCATATGTTCCCCCAAATTATTTATTTATGCAATACTGAATTCCTTTAAAAGAAGGCATCGTTTAAACTATCCATTAAAAGATATAAACTGTGCGATATTTTAAAAAAAGTATTTGGATCAAATTAAAGTTAATTGTAAGCAATTAAAGCCAAACTATTTTCCAGCATTGTTAGAAGATTTTTTTTAAAGAAGCATGAAAAAAATTTACTTTATATATGAAAGCATTATTTGTAGTAAGCCCTAGATATTCAGACGAATTGTATTCTTTCCCCGAAAATAAGAACTAATTGAAAAATATGACTTGAGACTATTTTTTAAGATACTTGTAATTAATTATGAGCCAAATGAATGATTTTGCTAATGTAATTTCGAATAAAGAGGAGGCGACATGTAGTGTATTGTCTATGAGTTGAGAGTGAAGTAACTGAAGAGGATGTCACATGGTGACAGCTATTGTTTTTTAAAAATTTCTAATTACCGGCAGTGAAAATTTAAACCAGTAATCTTGAATAGAAAATTTCGTGTTATTTAAGCACAGGTGTGCCAATATTTTCGCACCAGCGGGCAGTCTCTCACCAAAAAAATTTAAAAGGTTTCTTTGGTTAAATTTAATAGCAATCTTACAAGATTTTTTTTTCTTGCAATATTAGACGAAAAAAAAAAACGAAATAAATTTACTGGTGAGAGACTGCCTTCTGGCGTCTAGATTTTTGCGCCCCTCCTATTTAGCACCTCACTGATGGGAAATTTCTCTCAAAAATATGTTAAAAAAATTTGTATTTCTTTTTCCTGGTGTCGTTTTTTTTTGTGGATTTCCTGATATCGGAAGTTTAATATTTACTATTTTACGGATTTATTAGTTCTCCGGTCTTAATAGTTGCATTGTTTTACTATCGAATGAATCATTCAGAAACTTGCAAAAACATAGTTTCCGACAATAGTTGCCTGCCATCATAACATTTTAATTATTCAGAAATTTTAAAGGCGAAAATATTGCTTACTTTTTGTCTGCGGTTTTTAAGTTGATACTAATTAAAATAAAAAACTTTTAAAAAATGGTGAAGTCCAATTAAAACAAACAAAATTTGGCAGATACTCTTTTGCGCATGTTCGAATGATTTATTTATTTGAATGAATAGTAAAACCATTGCGTCTCCCCATTACCAATCGTAAAATTTTACCTCCTGAAAATAAGATCTTTCACAAAAATAAATGCGTTTCACTTTCTTAAATATATGAAAAGGTATTCGGGTTCGCAGTCACAATGAGAATTTTTATGTATAAAATAATGTAATTCATAACATATTGTCAGCTTTTTTTTCTCATAAAATTCACTTTTCTTGAAAGAATGGCGTGAAGCACTGAAACTGACTATGTATTTTCAAAAAATTAGCTGTTTCTGTACAGTGCACTTTAATCTCCCGAATCTGTTCCACTATTTTTAGACTCATACTTATTTGTTTAATTTTTTAATCTCATCAAGTACTAAACGACTCAAAATTAAAGATTTTTTTTGTTAAGCACTGCATAGATAGGAAGCAACTAATATGCTTCTATTCTAAACTATCGTAATTATAGGAATTATTGCATGCAGATTGTTAAAAAAAATACAGGTATTGTTCTATTTATACATACATATGCCACAAAAATATAGTTTTTGAACTTTCAATAGTAGGATGTCCTCTTACTTTCTTGAAATGCGATCAGTAATATTATATCCCATAAAATTGCAAATAAAATTAATGACTTTTTTAATAAAATTTAACTTTTGTAAAAAAGAGAAAATAGAAAGAAAGAAAAGAAAGAAAGAAAAAAGAAAGAAAAGAAAGGAAGCGAAAAAAGAAAGGAAGAAAAAATAAAGGCTCCAGAAAGGCTTTTCCATTTTTTCAAGTACAATTTTTAAAAAACTGTAGCGCGAATTTTTCATTAAAAGAATACATATATTTGCCTCTCAAATTGCTAAGCAGGAGAACACTTTGAAAAGGAAGAAATAGCAGATGATAGCAAATACAGTGTAAAATGTTTGCACACTTAGCCTAATTTTTTCTTTGCTAATAAGATCGTTTTAATCCCCATTTAACCAAAGAAAATTGATACAAAAAAGACTATATTTTTCCGAATAATATTGTATGAACTATCCTATACAGTAATTCGTATATAAACAGGTAATTCACATAGCGAAGAGGACGTCAGCTGCGCTCATTATATGTTTCTATCAGGGTTGCCAGTATGTTACTTACAAGGAAGGTCTCCATACGGGCATACTCAGAAAAATCTGAACAAATTACAGAATGTTCTTCTCATATAGTTATATATGTTTATAAAAAAAATTTCGGCGGAACCTCCTTATAACGTCCTTAAAAAAATAATAAAAATTTCGTTTATTTGGCGATTTATCTCCGGTTGGCAAAAAAACGAAATTTTGAAAAATACGCTTTTACGCTTCGAATACTTTTTAAAGAAAAAACTTTCTATGTTCAATTTATTTAAATAAGTTTAGTTTAAGTAATTTTAGTTTTGCATTTTTAATTTACTTTAAGTGTAATTTTGTCATATACGTTTATATGTACTTATAACAAAATGAAATTAATATATTTTATCATTTAAAACACCAATTTAAATTGATTAAAATTGTTCCAAATTGAAAAATACACTGTTAAAAATCTGCTGCATTTTGTTGCAACGCACTCCCTTGCTTATATAGAAAACGGTTACTTGGCCGTGAAATGGAGCTTTCTCATTGGTTGGAATAGAGATATTATATACAAGCGGTGGAGTGCGTTGCAACAAAATGCAGCAGACTTTTAACAGTGTATGACACGGTCAATTCACCGTGCTATGGAGCATTCTCATTGGTCAGAAGAGAGATATTCTATAAAAGTAGTGGAGTGACGTTGCCGTAAATGCTGCAGATTTTTAATAGTGAAGTAAATTAAAATAAATTTTCAGATTCGTTAAAATCGTTTGCTTTTGGCGAGGAAATGCACTGCTCGCCAAATCCCGCGTCGCTTTCAGCTTTTCATGCCAATTATTCCAAATTATTTTATTTTTTTACATATCTAATAATGTAATTCCGCCGCTAATTTTCACTGATCCTTTATTACCAACATGAGCAGTTTAATTCGTATTTTTTTCAAAAAAATTCTGAGTATGCCCCCAATGGAGACCTTCCTTGTTAGATAAAAAAAATTCCCTATTCTTACCAGAATTTTTTTTTCAATGAGAGACATTGTCTCATTAAACTGGATTAAGATGTTTCTAAGAAAATTCTCGTGTTGAATTCGATTTTAGAAGCGTATCGTAATTTCCCGCGTATACGCCGCGGCAGAGTAAAGTCTTTTTCAAATCAGAAAATTTATTGAAAAAAAAAAGCAAAACACGTGCTAAGCACAACGAAGTAATATTTTTCTATAAATTAATTCTGGTGGGAAATCGAGTTATCCAAGGTGCGGCGTTTATGTGGGAAATTACAGTAACCAGAATGGGAGAACAAAAACAGTAATATTGTATGATTTTCTTCTTGATTCATACACTGTTAAAAATCTTGTCCTAGTTTGAACCAAGTATTGGTGCTTAATAGCTGCCACTGTAAGATGGTGAAAACGTGAACCAATATTTGGAGCTCCTGTTGAAGCATAGTTCCAATAGTTGGAACGAGGTTGAAATAGGAAGCTCCAAATGTTGGTACGAGATTTCACCATCTTATTGTAGCAGCTACTGAGCTCCAACACATGGTTCAAACTAGAGCAAAAATTTTAACAGTGTAGCAGAAAGTTTTCTGGTTAGATAAGGCGAACTGAACTTTAAATAATTACCGGAATTAAGAGCAGTTAGACACCCATCCTGGTTACGTGTCTGGATTCGGAATTTCTAAATTGAAAAAGACCAAACTGACAACCCTGTTTGCCCAGTTCACGTGTCACATGGTAGGCATGTACTTAAGCTGCTATGAATAAGCATAATTACTATAAAAAATAATGTTTTAAATCGATGAACTTCAAACTTTTTGCCTGAAAACCGCGTTCAATGCCAGTTTCGAAAGTTAATATTTGCTGCCCCCGTTTCTATTATCAATTCTAGAACGACCATAGCAATCTTTTTGATTATTATGAAATAAAAAAATTTCGATTCGTGCCAGAAATTTGTTCATAAATTATTTAAATTTCTTCTGTGCAGAACTAAGTTAAATAAGCATGTACACTAATATTAAATAAATTTTCTGCTTAAAAATATTCGTATAATTTCGGAGTTTCTAGTGTTAAAAGCAAAGCATATGTTACTTTTTCTTTATTAACTGATTGCACCCGTACGTCCGGTCTGACGGGACATCATCATTTTTTGTAATTCTTTTTTTATAAAGGAAAATAAAATAAGCCTTATTTAATTAGAATATTTTTGATATTTTGTAATTTAGAGTAACTTCCTTCAAAAAGTAGTGCAACAGAATATAATTTGTGTCAGAGACGCCAGAGTTGAAAGGGTTAAATAATGGTTGCTTGCTTACACAGTTGACAAATCTCCGGATTCTTTCATACCAGTATTTTCTTACAAAGAATGTTGTTCTTTTAAATCAGTGAATACTTTATGCAAAACAACATTTTCTGTACTAATGCTAGAATATTTCTGCTAGTATCCAGAAAGTCTGAGGCTTGGCAGCTCCGTTATCGTTATGTGGGGTCACAGCTCCAAAATATGTCTTTTCTAATCTATTCCTATTATTGCAAAGAAAATATAATTAGAACGTGTATTTACATAGTTTCGCCGAATTCCATAAAATAAAGTACGTCAGCTGAAGTACACTAAAAATAAATATAGATATGATTTTTTATGCACATTAAATTTGAAGTGCTTAAAAACTACTGCAGTTGAGCTAACAAAGCTGAAAAATAATTTTTGTGTGTGAGAGTAACAGAAAAAAAATCTGTCTGTTCTCATTTTATTTCTCAAGTGCTTCCTTGAAAATACTATATGTATTCCCTCGAATTTCAACAAAGTCAAACAGAATATTTAATTATGCATTTGAAAGCTCTTTATAAAACCAGAAGTTTAACTAGACGAGCGAAAATATTTTTAAGTAGATTTTTGAAGAAACCGTAATCACCCTTCTTTGAAATAAATAAAAATATCTTTTTTTAATATTTGTACTTTCTTTTATTGGAATAGATTCATTTTTAAAGTACGGACGCTCATTACGTGAAAAGTCAATTTATTCAGGATGAAATTTCCTTTTGGTTATGGAAAAGTGCTGCATTTTCTTTGGTTCGCTGTTCTAATGTTTACAGAATGCAGATTACATTTGGACATGTGTTGACTTGGGTTAATGAACAAAGAAAAAAAAATAAATTAAAAACAAAGTAAAATAAGTTTGGAAAATATATTTTAATATTCAAATCAATCTAGATGTTGCAAAGAGTTTATCTTTCATGTGAAATTTGTTATTTTACTAAAAAGTTGAAATAATTGTAAGCCACCAAAATTTCGGAAATAAATAAATGCTTTTTCTTACTCTGTAATAATATTAACATGTTCAAAATTAACCTAGTATGATTTCCGCAGTTTAAAATTAAAGGTAAGTGGAGCATCCTTGGGCAGTTTAAACAAACGCATTACAATATGTTCTGTCGTAATATGCTGGGATCAAACAAACAAATGAAGAACGAAAAACTTTAACATGATAAAACATTTTACTTTGTTGTATTTATATTTCTGTTTATTAAAGAAATTTTTGATTCTAAATATGCCTGCTTTATCCGCACTTTTTACGCTGGGCCAAAAGATAAGTTTGTTATCTATTTAAAACTACTTAATTTTTAACTCCTTAACTGGTTTACCCGAACGCCATTCGGGCAAAACGAATTTGCTTATTGCATCATTTAAAGCTTTTCACACCACCATTATTTTTAAGAAAATTTTCATACTATTGAAAGGCGGAAATGTTTAACCTACATGTTACGAATATTTTATTTAAATAATAGTGGTATGAATCAGCTATTTTCAATTTATTGAATGGAAAAGAATTAACCAGTTAAGGGGTTGAAAAATCCATATAAGCGGTAAAATTACGGTTAATTTTAATAGTTTTAATAATTTTAATCAGGGGTTTAAAAATGTAGCCCATATATACCACTAAAATTTCACTAAAAAAACGACTTTTTGAATCGTGGAGATTCAGTTAGATAAGGCAATGATTATTATAAAATTTTGGTGATATCCGACGCTCCCCACTTCCAACCCCCCCATACATTTAACCCTTCCTTTAATACTTAACCCTTCCAACCCTTTGATACTCATGATTTCTCTCTTCCCAGGGTAGAATACGTTCGAGAAATTTCGTAATTCAGAGAATCGGAAATCATACCAAAAAATCTTATCAGAAAACTTCGGTTTATTTAATAACTAAGTGTCCGCGATTAACTAAAGCAAAAATTCCTATTTTAAAATCCTATTTTAAATTTCTGGAGTTAATGCGGAATATTTACATAGAAAAATCAACTAAATCGGAAAACTGATTGTAGTATATATGCTACCATGCGCGTTAGACAATTAATAAAAAAATTAAAAAGTTAATATTGATGTAGTTTACGTGTACTGTTCAGAATGTCAGAAAAAAGAATATGTAGCTTAGAGAGTCGGGCTGGACATTCGGCTACTTTTTTTTTAAATACAGGTTCCTTAATTTCTACTACTTTTTTAACCCTTTGAGCTCTGGTGGTTGAAATTTCTACCACTTAATTATAATTCCAAAACGCCACAATGGGACCGGAATATGCAACCAAATTTATTTTTAAAATGTCACGTGCTCTTCTTCATGTACCGTAATTTCGGGTGTATAAACCGCGGATCAAACAATTCTTTTTGGTCCCAGAAATCTTATTTAGTGATTGAAGACAAATATTTACGGCGATCTAAGTAGTTACATTTGTTTCTTAAAAAATTCTGGGTCGAAAAAGAATTGTTTGATCCGCGGCTTATACACCCGAAATTACGGTATATCGTAAACTGAATTTTTTTCTTTGGAAAAGACTGGTACCGATGTAACATTTGGAATTTTGAAGAACTTTATCCATCAGAGCTCAAAGGGTTAAAAATTGTATTGTTTGCTTATTTCAATGAAGCATTAGTGCCTAGCATCCCTCTTTACGGACGCTTCAAAAGGTGCATGTAGCACTGTTTTTGACACCGGTAGAAAAGAACAGCAATCTTTATTTTATTTAATTGAAATATTTTCGTAATTAATGACCTAAACTTAATTCTTTTAAAAATAGTGGTGGGCACGAATGGGTTAAAAGCAAGATGATTTATACTTTTTTCAAAAAGTGATGACAAAAAAGTAATCTGATTAAAAAAAATAGAAAGTAGCTAATGAACAACTCTGACCAGGACAAGGCCGAAGTTGGAGTCACCGAATGCGATGGACGTTTGTGTATCGATGGAGTATGGTTAGTATATAACAGGGCTCGCAGTGTTCCTAAAATTTTCACGTTTTGCTACTATTATTTTAAATAAATTATCTTCGAGGCAAACTCCTTTGACATCTATAATAGAATTCTATAGTAAATATTATCATTTTAAAATTGTGGTAGGACAGTGCGAAAGTTTTAGGGATGCTGCGAGCCCTGATACGAGTATATGACCGCAATAAAGCACAATCTGTAGGTGGTCTTAACTCTTTGTGGCGCAGAGCACTTCCATTGCTTAAGTATCGAAATTGATGACTGACACCGGAATTTGAAAAAAAGCTTTATTTCTTAATATATAAAAAAAGGCTATTTTCCGTTCATCTGGTAAGCAGAAAGATTTCTTATCAAATTTTAGGTGGCAAGGTGGCCTTTTGACAATTAAAATTAAGTGATTTTAGAGACATACCACGGACTCTCAAAAGGTTAAATAAATAAGTCGAAAGATTTGGGTAACAGTTTAAATTCGGACAAATTTCCTTCGTCAGCAAATTTCGGACAAATTTCCTTCGGCATGGTAGCATGGTCAGCACCAGGGGTGCAAAAATCTAGGCGCCAGCAGGCAGTGTCTCACCACTAATTTTTTCATTATTTTTCGTCTGAAATTTCGCATAAAATTCTGCCAAGAATACTACTAAATATTATGTGAAGGAAACTATTAAATTTTAATGGTGAGAGACTTCCCAACGGTGCCTAGCTTTTTGTATCAGCACTCTACCGTATTTGTGCATTTAGTTTGTGAGATCGAATCCGGCTTGTGCTTATTTTTTGAAACGAAATTTTTCATCGATTATTTTTGAACCGCAATTAAAAATATGTGTATAATAATTGAAATTTAAAAAAAAATATATAAATTACATGTGTATTTTGTAGCATATAAGTGCATTTTTTAATGTATAAATGTACTTATAGCAATGCTTGCATAAATGTATAAATAAAAGTAAAAATTAAAGTTCTAAAAAAAGTAGGTACATTTAAATGTCTCTAAACCAGTTATTTAAAATTATTTACAGTTCTTCTGATGAATAGCTACTATTTTTGACAGATAAATAAAATATATGAATGAATATATATTTTAATTTTATTTCCGCAGGCAATCACTTCAAATAGTTCCATGTTTATTAGAAATATGCTTTTATATTATAATGATTTTTTTGAATCTGCGATTTGTGATTTTTAATTAAAATAAGTGTCTGCGTAGTAAATTATTTTGGAATTCAACTTTTTTTCTGCTTAATATGTTTGTGTAATGCATTTTACTTATACACTGTAAAAGATAAATGTGTAAATTTACACTAAAAATGTGTAAATCGATGATACAAAAACGACATGTCTATATGTGTAAATTTGTGTGTAAATTGCCAAAATACACGCCAAATATGTAAATTTCAAAATACACATTTTAATGTATAATTTGATGATAAGTCTAGATGTGAAAAAGTTATCTGATAACTTCTGAAATACACGTTTCAATGTGTAAATTGCAGGGAAATACACATATTTCTGTGTAATAGTTTTACACATATATCTGTGTAATGTCCTGTTTTTGCACATATTTCTGTGAATTAGAGAGGTACACATAATGTTGTGTAACATGCAAAATACACAGATTTTTGTGTAATATTCTGTTCTTACACATATGTCTGCGTAAGATGCAAAACACATAGTTTTGTGCAATATTTAAAATGCACATATTTTTGTGCACATAGATTTGTCTTATACTTTTTAGTGTAAAATATTAATTAAATGTTTTCGTTATCGAAATAAAAGAAAAAATATGCATGAAGGACAAACTTGTATGTTTGATGTGTTTTTTCTTTCTAGCAGATTTGTAGTCTAAAAAACAAGACGAAAAATCACTGTATGCTCAATCTGAAAAAAAGTTACAATTGCTTCTGCGTCTGTAATTGGATTTGGTATAAACATTTGAATTTTTCGGCCTATGTTAATATTATTTCTTCTGATATCAAATGACATCTTTTTAAAGTTTTTAATTTATTTTCCTCGTAGTTTTAAATGCAATACGCTTATAAAAAGTCTTTAATATATTAAAAATTATTTTAATTTTTTTTAAATTTAAAAATCAGAAACGAAAAAAACCAGGAATTGAAATCTATGAAAATGTGTCTTTTGTCATCGGTAGCAAATGTATTAATAAATTTATAGCATATAAAATTATGAAAACTTGAAGTTTTATAACAAAATATATTATAAACACGATGAAACAGATGAGATAGTACTTAAATCGAATAATTTTAAATACTCTCTAATGTTGAAACTGCAAATATTTACTCTAATGTTAGAATATGTGGTTTTAAACATGAAAATATGATTTAAAACACAAAAATAATAAATTATTTTTTGCACATTTGTAATAAGCAGAAAATAACACACATCTAATCCATATTGTTAATTTTCAAGTATTAAATTTTAAAATAAATGAATTTTCCTTTGAAAAAAATCTGTTTTGGGCTATTTCCCGCCATTTTAACTTTACAAAATTCATTTTAGCAATAACGATCTGAAACTGCTCAAGTAATCAAAAAAACTTTGATATGAAAGATTAACTCAGTATCGTCGTATGTTGAGAATTCTAAGAACATACGTGGCAAAAATGCTATGCTGGACGATAGCAGTAATAAATAAGACCACCGATTAATGCTCACTTGTATAGATCAATTTGACTTTAGTGTATATCAGGGGTGCACAACCTTTGGCCCGCGGGCCACAAAAATACCACTATTTTTATGCAGAATAATTTTCTTTATAGTAATGACAGAAACTTGGCTATTAAAGAAAAGAAACTACACTTCTCAAATATTCTGGTGGGAAACGATTTTCTGGTAAAAAGGTTGTACATCACTGGTGTATATCGCAGTTATGCAACAGGGAGATACAAAAGTTTAATTCATTTTACATCATGATTTGACTGCAGCAAAATTCATACTTAAAAGCAAATTTTTAGCTATTGAAAAATAATTTTAATAATTCATTGCCAAAACTACATTTTTGTTTATAAAATTATACATTAAAAAAATCATAACTTTTGCTATCTATGATTATTATTTTTTAAAACAAAGGTCATTTTCAGGTCTAATATGAAAGTTTTTGTACGATTTATAAAGAATCTATGTTGCCAGGGCCAATATTACTCTGATATCGTCATAAAATATTACAAGCGGATTTATAAGAATATACTATAGTGGTTTTTAAATGAAAGGTGATATATTTCTTTTTTCATATGATGGTCTGTTAGAAATCTATATAATCGTACTTATTTTTACCAGACACAGTTAAAAACAAAATGGGAATATATAGTTAACACTAAAACCGCGGGGAAATTGGTTCAAATTTTAGAAAAATATTTCTCACCGTGATTTTTATTTAAAACTGTTTAAATTATTTATTGAAATTATTTTTGCTCAGTTTATATTTGACATATTTTATAAAGGATTTTCTGGTTCGAATCGACATCTCTCCTTACGATAGGGGCAAAATGACCCGTCACCGCGGTTTTAGTGTTAATCACTTTTTTATGTGATTCAAGTATACAATTGCAGACCATAAACAGAAAATAGAACATACCGTAATTTCGGGTGTATAAGCCGCGGCTCAAACAATTCTTTTTCGACCCAGAATTTTTTTAAAAATTAATGGTACTACTTAGAACGCCGGAATCGCCGTTTGTGTTTAATCATTAAATAAGATTTCTGGGTCCAAAAAGAATTGTTTGAGCCGCGGCTTATACACCCGAAATTACGGTACTTTGGTATATTATCATAAACATATTATTTACAAGATTAGAGGATAGTTATAAATAACAAATCCTATTTTAACCCCCCACCTACCAGACCGTTCCAACGGATCGGCCAACAGAAATTAGTTAAAAGTGCAGGTGGTAAAGTTAGGTGGTAAAAAAATCATAATTAAACTAATAATAATAATAATAATTAGATTTTTGTATTTAAATCATATTTCTTTTTATTTAAATCGGATTTTTCCCCCAGCATTGACAAATTGAATAGATATAGGTTTAGGTTATAGGTTTCTAAGATTGATAGATTTTAGGTTTCTAAAACAATTAAACCTTTATTAACATAATCTATGTTTTTACACTTTAATTAATAAAATTTATTTATTAGTTAGTAATTACAAAAATTATAAAAACTGTAAATTAGTAATTTCATTAATTAATATAATACTATAAAGTTATACACATTAATATTTTGCAATAATTATGTAAAACTATATTTAAAAATAATAATTTTACATTTATTACAATTATCAGTAGCTGCACTTACTTTGAAACTGATTACAATCTTTAATTAGGTATATAATACATATTGTAATGCTTAAACTACTAAAACGATAATTCAGTATTTACTATTTATTCTAAAAAGAAAAAGGGCAGTTTGCTTGTTCTAAAAAAGGCACTATTACATAAGAAAATATATTACTAATGTGCTTAGTAGCAATAGTACATAACTTTTTAGTATGATAAATAAAAAAAAATCATTAATTTTCAATACTTCTATAAATTACGAATTGAAAAATACATTTAAATAACATGTTTTAATAATATCCTGGATTTTCTCAAGAAACAAAGTTCTATCATTTTTGTAAAGTCTTGTGTACACATATTTAGAAGTACTGCGGTATGGAGAGATTTATTAAAAAAAAATTCTGGCAACAATTACAAGTAAATTTCACTATATTTTAAAAGGTAGGGTACATTTGGTAATTTCAAAAAGCGCAAGGTGTGGCAACCTTAACAAATAGCCAAAATGAAACAGTAACCAACAGAATTAATAAAAACTGCAAGTAAATAATTTTATTAGTGGCATAAACAACATAACTAACAAATATTATTGACAGCTCGTTTTGCATTTGTAGTCAGAAAAATTACTGTTAATAGCATAAATTATAACTTACGCAATGTATGTGCATGCTAATATATATATATATATATATATTCAGCCGAAATTTATGATACTTGAAATGCTTATTTCATATAAAATGATGAATAGTTTAATTACATAAAGGAAATTATGTGACATCACAAATATATTAAATTTCGATTTAAATATAATATTTAAATGAAATGTTTTTTATGTCTTTACAAAGTTATTGTATTTAAAGTTTTACAGGACTCAGAATTTAAGATTAGAAACAATTATTTAAAGCTTTTTATTTTCTTTATTCGTAGGGCAAAATGCATGTATAACCTTTCCAAATTACATTAATCTTAGATTTTAATACTTTATGCCATTTAGAACAATAAGATTTAAATCAATTTTGATTTAAATGATTGATTTTTTTTTAAATTGTTGATTAAAATAATGATTTAATCGCTAGCTTAAATCCACTTTTTAAAATAGTTGACACCCTAAGTAAAATCCAAATGAATGTGATAAAATTTAGAAATTGGTTTGTAAACTTGTTTTATTAGATCTAAATTCGTAAATACCTCGAAAAAATATATCGAATAAAAGCTAATGAATTTTAACTATGGTTGTATGCATTATTGTAATTTTTGTATACTGTTTATCTTTTATTTCTTCTTTCTTTGGTTAATCATATATTTTCTGATAGTGTATATCGTAAAGATATTTTGAAATTCCTCTCATTAAAATCATTCACAAAATAAAATAATAAAAGCTTCTAGAATAAAAAATATATAGACAATAGAATTATGACATTTCAGCCTCATTCCTTCAAATATATGGATTATTCATAGATTTTTATTTATTTCAACAAAATCATTGTAATTTAAAGAAAAGCAAACAGAAAAAATATTTTTTCATACCTATCTTCCATCTACATATTTCTTCATTTTTTATGGTAATCCATAACATTATTTGTAAAAAAAATACTCCAGTATTAATTACAAAAGCAGTTGCATGAATCTTTTACACATACGAAAAGCATTTGTAAACTTTTTTGGACGTATTTTATATAAAACACAGAATATTGCGATACTCTTGAAATATTTTTTGCTTAAGTTTTTAAACTTTAACGGACTATATGCACATAAACGGCTATTTTTACAAAGAAAATGTCCTCGTTCGCTCTGTATTCCAAAGAACAGCAAATGAACTATACTGTCTTTAATTAATCGTCTGAGATTTTTCCGTATTGCACATGGCATATGTGCAAGTAAAAATTATAAAGCAAACAATGCATACATTACTAACTTTGAAGTTTATCACCTGTTCATTCAAAACAGCAGGCTTAATATTTTTTTTTCTTTTAGAAACCACAGAAGTATAAGTATTGCAGAAGTGTGTTTTGTTAACGACAGCTGATCGTTAACAAAAAATCCCCGTAAAAAATAAACTGACATATATACCTGAACCTGAAACATTTTTAAACTCTTCTATTTTTGCAAGAAAATACTGAATTCGTGAAAATTTTCGAATTCATGTTTTTAAAGGATTTTACACATTTTATAAGGTTAAAAATGTTTTTAGAAAATATTTGTTTGTATGTCTGTGACTCTGTCTGTTTCTATGTGATATAAATTTTGTGGGCGCTCTATCTCAAGAACTAATGCATGGAATACGTTACTTACTTGGAATACATGGAGTATTTAAAATTTTTTTGGTCGTCTTCGTTTTCGGCCGAAAATAGGATGAGTACCAAAATTCGGTTTCAGTTTCTGATTTGATTTTAAAAACCGGTTTCAGTTGATCCTTAATTATGATTAACACTTTCATTCGTGTAAATGCAGGTACTTTTCTACATTTACACATCTGTATGAGTTAATCAAGGGATGACAAATTCAGGGCTCCCAAATAGTCCGCGAACTGAACATCAGAATTTTCTTAGACAAATTTTCCTTTTAGATTTGTCTTGCAAATTGCGACGAAACCACCCTTGGAAGTTGATTCTAGCGCAAACATATCATGAAATTTTCTGTTAAAAAATACTGATGTTCAGTTCGCGGACCATTTGGGAGCCCTGCAAATTGCACATTTGATTTCACAAGCTAGGTACACATACAAAAGGGTAATTTTTTGTTCAAAATGTGTAAATTTTATGACAAGTATGTATTTTTAAAAAATTACTCACTTATATGTGTACTATAATTAAGTTTAAATTAGACTAACACATAAATTCGTGTAAATCTAAGCATTTCTAGACATTTACACACTTGTTTGAGTTTTTCAAGTGATAAAAAATTACACACTTACTTTCATAACCTAAATACACATATAAACAGGTAAATTTCAGAAAAAATGTTTAAATTTTACGACAGGTGTGTAATTTTAGAAATTTACACATATATTTGGGTAAAACTAGCTAATTTACACATTTATTTTTTAGAGTGTATTAATATAATTTTAACTCCGAATCTTTGCATGTTTGTATATTTAATAAAAATTAAAGGTAAAAATAAATAAATAAATAATAATTATAATAAGGAACCTAAAAAAGTCAATTGGAACTCTTATAGACCATAAAATTTAGCTAATTTTAATATTTATTTAGTGCTATTTATATGTATTAAAATTATAACAGTCTGCTTTATTTTTTTAAATTATAATTTATGTTTATCGCAACAATGTATAAATGTATTGTTTTTTAAAAACTAGTATTTTAATATTTGAATTTTTAAAATATTGGAATTTTTGCATAATATACATAGATAGGCAATTGAAGCACAATTCACAAAACACCATGTGCAACGCATTGCGCATGCAAAGCTTTTAATAATCAGCTTGGGAAGATTATATCTTCAGTTCGAACTTTTAACACTAGAACCGCGGAGACAGGTCATTTTGACCCGTACTCAGTGAAAAGATGTCGATTCGAACCAGATAAGTCTTCTAAAATAATTTCCATATAAGCTGCACAGAAATTATTTAAACTAAATAACTTAAATAAAAATTCTGATGTGAATTATTTTTATAAAACTTGAGTAAAATTTTCCGCGGTTCTAGTGTTAAACAACATGATACTTACAGGAACCACCGGATGAATTGATGAAACAGTTTTGTCTGAACGTTTAAAATGCTTCTGAAGCAATGCGAGTTTATTGGCGAAATTATAAAGCACGACGTGATGAGGTCCTTGTACCTCTGATTTGTTGACCCTTTCCGGCACGGACAAATTGAGTTAGTAAAATGAGTAATTATTGACTTACACCGCAATTTACAAAAGACTTTTTTTAGAAATTAAGAACTGCTTGATTTAAGCTTTCATGGTAAAATCAAAATTTAATTAAAATATTATTGGTGCCGATTGCAAGTTTGGAATAAAAATTGGGTGTGCCCAGACTGGGCATACTGTGCTGGAAAGGGTTAAAAGAAAATAAAGAAACTGGGTGCACATGGGATGAAACAAGATCCAGGTGACCATATTTCCCTGTTGAATTTATTGTGGAAGGGCATAATAAAGTTACTGCAGGTCTGTTTCATACTGAAAGAAGTGTTACCCGCAGTTTGGTTATACCCCAAAACTACAGTCTTATAAATTTTAGTTCCATTTCTTAGAGAGTTCCAGAGTCTCTTACTAGAATTCAAGTACGTTTTCCGATATTTTTGTTGTCAAATTTATCTAAAAATCTCTTCAAATAGATGCGAACTCAAGAGATTTGATTTAGTAACTATAATTATAGCTTAAGAAATCATTCCTAAAATCAAGCAATAATTTCTAGCTACTGAAACGGTTCAATGTCGTTTCGTCTTCTAGAAAAGAAGAGACTAGAAATGTCAAATCATTTCGCCTATTCAGCTTAGTTGTTTACCCTATTCGCATAGTTTGGACATCTATATTTCTAGTTTAGGTATTTAGAAAGTGATTAACTATTCGTTCTAGTTGAAGGCAGCATATTTTTTTTTCTCAGTGTATATCACAAGTGCTCGGAAAAAAAATTTCACATAATTATAGAATTCCAGAATTGCGGCTGCAAAATGTCATTAATAACATTCTATTGGTGAATGATGGTTCTCCTCGGCACCTCGACACATAGATTCTACAAGTGTTACAGCAGTACTTGGGTGATTACGTAGCCATCCACCGTAACTCTGCAGTGTCCTGACAACCGATATCCTCCGAAGCTCGTTCAGATGGATATTTTATTTATTTATTTATTTATTTATTATTTTATTTTATTTTATTATTATTATTTTTTTTTTTTTTTGTTATCTGAAATCGAAGGAGTAGGGAGCACCGTGTAGGAATGGGATACCGGGTTGGTGAGTACCATCTAACTGATTGCTGGAAATGATTAAGTTACTTTGGCAACATTTAGTTATATATTGAGTATCTTACTGTAATATTTAGAAATTTTCGAAGCCATGTAAGTCTTCTTTCCGTATTTTGTCCCCAATTTTTCACAACTTTAATTAGTTCACAACTTTAAATTCATTGAATTAATTATATTTTTGAAAATATTTTTACATAATAGAATAATCGAGTCATCAATGGTTATTCATAGTCACGTGACTTTTTCAAATTTCAACGCATGGTGAAAGACGGGATATGGAGGATCAGGGTACGTAAACAGTTTAGATAACAAATATATAATGATATATAAATACAAATACATAACTGCAATCGAATAAAGTTATAAATTTCCCAGATTTTTTCCTTTATTTATTAAAGTTGTGAGGGAGTGTCCCTTTGTGATAAAGGCACTCAAGCATTTTTAGTGAGATCGTGACGTCAATGTTCTAACATGTGTGGCGTAAAAGCGACATCTATCCTTTACTCAACTTTAACTTTCCAGAGTGTGTGTGGCGCCCTCGAGTCTACAGTTAGCTGCAGTTAGGAGTATTATACAAATTTATAGCTCCGTCTTAAGTTTCAATTGTATAAAAGCTATGAGTTGGAGTGTGTGGCGTGTGGTGAAGCGGTAGGAGCCCGCAAAGCGAGATAGATTGGGTGGTGAGGCGGCGGAAACCAGCCAAGTGAGATAGATTGTGTCGTGAAGCAAAGCAAGGTCGTTCTGAAGCTAGATAGCAAGTATTGTGAGCTGAGTAAGCTTGTGTTGTGAGCTGAGTTACCTAAGAGGAAAGTCAGCGGGTAAGAGTTAAATAGTACTTTGGGTATTTTTGGAAATACATATTGTTTGCAGCCACGGGCTGTTTTATTATAGATTTAAACTAGCATTTAGCCGCAACCTGAAAGCAGAGCGGGGGTGAGTGCCCCGAACTGAGCTTAAGCCGTGAATGTGAGTATAGTTTACGATTTAATTTCTTAGTACTGTGTTCAGTGACTGAAATCTTGAATATAGCTCCACTTTCCCATGTCCCAGAGGTTTAAGTAAACTGTTGGATTTTAACTTTTACTTAAGATTATGTCTTCATTTTTAACCAACAGAACCCCGGCCACGTCACAAAGTTATTGACGAAAACAAACTAACTGCATCAATATTTTACAATAACGACGAAAGCGACGTAACTGTTGTATCAAACCCGCATTCCAGAGCAATTGAAATGAAAGGACAGAGTCAAGTTAGTATTTTCATTCTTTAAATGCAAAAAATAATCAATATTATTAAAAATAATAATAATAAACCACTGTTATCTGTTATACTCCTTGCATGGGCAAGAATGAGGTTAATTGAGTTACTTTTATTTTAATATTTAAAAATTATATCTTAATTTCTTTTTTACAATTTCGTATACTAAAGTTTGTATTAAAATTTACAAAGAGGTCAGCTAGAAGTCAGGTAAAAAAAGGTGGTCTAAAGAAGAAAAATCTACCAGTATTTTCTGACAGAAAATTCTTGCAATGATAAAAAAAAGTATTAAAAAGGACGAATTTCTTAATAACAAAATACTGGTATTTAACACCTTTTTTTACTGTGTTTTTCCCTGACCACTAGCCAACCTGATAAAGAAACTGTTTCTTAATATAATATGAGGTTTTTTTTTTTTTTAGTACGTTAGACCAAAAAAACTTACTTCAAACCTTAAGTACCATATTCCGCTTTGATGTCCCCCTACTCCCTAAAGTTTAAGTGATTTTTAAGGAAGCAATTATTTCTATTAACCCCTTCGCGACGGGAGCCTTTTACGAAAATTTTAATGTTTAATCACTGGTCTTTATAAATAAAAATTTGTGTCTTATTAAATCGATAAAATGCTCCGATTAAAAAATATAATTTTTTTATGTAAAATTTTACTCATGGGAAAAATGAGGATTAATAGCACTTTTAGCGGCTTGTATAACGGTATATATAACGGTATATATAAAGCTTGTATAACGGTAACGCAATAATGCGTATCGAGATGTATCTTCTAAAGATACAATCAAGATAATGCGTCTGCTAAAAGAATAGCGGGGTTCCTACACATACAACTGTAATACCAGTACTTTAATTATTAAAAACTCGACTTTCAAATCACACGATTGCAAAAAAGGCGAATTTTTTTTCTAAAAAATTACTGGTTTTCATTGAATCTTAAGTTAGGTACCCTGTACTGACCTGTACAGGGCTGCTACAGACGACTATTTTTTAATTCTAACTGGCACCACTTTCTCGAAACAGAAATATTTATCCTACACTTTGACAACATTTGCACGCGAAATCTACTTAAAAATTTTTATTAGAAAAATTCTGGGGAGAAAAAAATATAAAAATAGTCGCCCGTGGCAGCCCTGTCTGTATGAGCACTGTACAAGGAAAAATGTGTTGATTTATAGATTTACATATTACACTTTTTAATTTCAAACTTTCTCTTACTGAATAAAAACACATCTGCAAGCTTCCCGTGTTTTCCAATAAAATTAAAACGAAAAACATCATTAACATGTTCGCTGCCACTTACTTGAAGAGGTAATGATGGTTAATGCAGCACTGTAGAAGTGGGTTTTTCCCGGAAGCCGATTTGCTTTTTATAGCAAAGAATTTCTGAAAGATTTTCCCGCGCCAGCGCGTGACTAGCCATTTGACATCTCCCCGCACCAAGCGCTGGCGCGTGAATGGCCCCTTAACCGTTTGAGGGGCGGTGGTATATATTATATACCACCTACGATTGATGAAGATTTACACCAGAAAAATGTAATTAAATTTCCCTTTTCTAACTCTGGTGGAAAACAGTCGTGAAAATACCTATCCTCTTTTTGAAATAACTTTTTCACAAAATTCCGGTGGGAGTTCAGAATTACACGAACGCAATTGCTTGCCCCTCAAAGGGTTAACATCGGCCTAATATCACACGCTTTTGCGCGAGCGGCACCAAATGTGGTGAATAAACACTTCGAACTTTAAAAACAACATGGCAGGAATATTCGTTTTATTAAATAATTTTGCTGGTGTTTCTTAAGTTTATTTTGCTAGAAAGAAGTATTGAAAGGTTGAAAATAATTTTACTGTATATACCGTAATTTCGGGTGTATAAGCCGCAGCTCAAACAATTCTTTTTCGACCCAGAATTTTTTAAGATACAAATATAACTAGTTAGATCGCCGTAAGTACTTGTCTTCAATCACTAAATAAGATTTCTGGGTCCAAAAAGAATTGTTTGATCCGCGGCTTATACACCCGAAATTACGGTAAATCTTTCAAAAAATTCAATATAAAGAGTAAGTTAAAATATTTCGATTTAAAATATTATAAATTTGACATAAGAGATGGAAGGTTATTTGTGTAATTTCTTCAATAACCGTTCTTTCTATATTATTAATACTGTATAGGGACACTTTCAAAAAGACTTTAAGATGCAAAATTCACAAAAGACATCTGAAATATAAAATTTTAAATAACTACTTGAGAGTATATTCATGATATAAATAAAAGTTCTAAGATTCAAAAATTCATTAAAAAAGGGATTTTTTTTTCTTCTTTCTTAATCAAACTCAAATAATCAAAAAACTTCTTTATGTGATATTTCATCGATCTTCGAGAGTAAGCGAACAGTGACTTTTGCCTGCAATTAAATATGTAATCTCAGTGAAAGAAATTTCTTCAGGTAAAGATCTTTGATTTCAATATTTTGTTAGAATAAATTTAAAAATAATTTCTCATAATGCAGGGAAAAAAAGTACATCAACATCAGGGTTGCCTGTTTCATCCCCATTTTTGTTTGAAAAATTCTGATTCAGACTTGAAAATACAGAAAGGTATTTTCAGATTTATTTAATGTCAAAGACTTTTTTTTCATTAATTAAAGCAGGGTTGTCAGTTTGGTCTCTAATTATAATCCGAAATATCAAATTCATAGTTTAAAGGGTATAGCCGGGTTTCTTAGTAAAATATGCCCTTGAGTCAACCACATCGAGTCCTACATAGATCGATAGCCCATAAAAAGAAATTCATTTCTCCCCAGTTTTAAGTTTGTATCTCAAGACCATGGGAGGTAATGGCCCTAAATGCCTGTTTTGGAAAAGAGCGCATAGTGACGT
Source organism: Maratus speculifer (assembly GCA_964019185.1). Lineage (NCBI taxonomy): Eukaryota > Metazoa > Arthropoda > Arachnida > Araneae > Salticidae > Maratus > Maratus speculifer. The sequence continues at coordinate 268,509,087 of OZ025293.1, read as the reverse complement.
AACTACTTAGCAGATTTAAACGAAAAAAATAAGGGATGTAAAAAACCACCATAGAAATGTTTGAAAATTTTTTCAGATTTTTTTAAACAAAAGAAAAAGTTTTCTAACATTTTTTCCTGTTTTTAAATGTACATTCTAATTAAAAGTAAACTGAAATTTCTCAGTGACCACCTTAATTTTTTTGCATGAAATACTATGAGACATGATGCATATTCACTATCAATTTCAATTTTCTACGTATGGTGAATATCATATTAAAAAAAGGGCAAAGTCATATTCCGGCGACAATGTGGGGCGTGTCTCGGACAAATTTCACGCCTTCTTTTAAAAATACCGTGTGAATTAATATGCGAGATTTGAAAAGAAGGCGTGAAATTCGTCCAAGACACGCCCCACATTTCCGCCAGAATAAGATTTTGCCCTTTTTTTTAATATCATTTACCCTACGTAGAAAGTGAAAATTGATAGTAAATATGTATCATGTCGCATAGTATTTTATGCAAAAAAATTAAGGTGGTCACTCAGAAAATTCAGTTTATTTTTAATTAAAATGAACATTTAAAAACTGGAAAAATGCTAGAAGACTCGTTCTTTTGTTTAAAAAAAATCTGAAAAAAATGTCAAACATTCGTATGGTGATTTTTTACATCCCCTATTTTTGTCGTTGAAATCTGCTTAATAGTTTCGTCACAATGCGCTCTTTTCCAAAACAGGCATTTAGGGCCATTATCCCCCCCCCCCATGGTCTTGAGATACAAACTTAAAACTGGGGAGAAATGAATTTCTTTCTATGGGCTATCGATCCATGTAGGGCTCGATATGTATAAAAAAAGAATCAGTTAGGTGGTTGCCCCTTTCTGGCACGGACAAATTCCAATTGTAAAATGATAAATTATTGACTGATACTGAAATTCACAAACGAATTTTTTAGACATAAAAAACTCCTTAATTTAAGCTTTCATTATAAAAGATAAATTTTATTAAATCATTATTAGTGCCGTTTCAAGCTTGTAAGTTTGGAATTAAAATTAGTTGTCTCAGATCCTTTCTGGCACACTTTCGGAAAGGGTTATGGACAACATGCTGCGATTTTCATTACGAAAGCATTGAAGTTTTGTTACAAAATTTAGCATATATTCAAATTTGTATAAAAAAAAATAAATCTGGAATAGAATCGAAACTGTAAGCGTGTATATATTCTATTAAAGCAAGATAAATACGCTATTTAAAAAAAAAAAAAAAAAAAAAAAAAAAAAAAAAAAAAAAAAAAAAAAAACAAGGAGCAGAAGTCATCAGTACAATGTGGAACTCAGTGGCGCAACCAGAGTGGGTGCTCAATTCTTCCTAATACCGATAATTTTCAAAAGTTCTGTTCACCTTACCTAAACAGAACCTTTTTTGCTGTGTATCAAGGAGATATAATATAATATATAATATTACTTACTTACCATATAATATTACTAGTTTTGGGCACCTACCCTGGTTACGCCACTGGAACCATCCAATATGAAAACAGTTTTCGGAGAGAGGTACTTCTTTTTTAATTCCGATTTCTTGATTGGCACCACTTCTTTGAAATAGCGAAATTTGCCTACCGTAATTTCCCCGCGGATACGCCGCAGCTTAGTTAAGTGTTTTTCATACCGGAAACGTTATTTAAAGAATGAAGTCAAATAAATGCTAAGCACGCGAAAGTCCCGTTTTATTTAAGAAAAATTATGGTAGGAAATCGAATTATCTGTGCTGCGGCGTATACGCGGGAAATAACGGTAATGTAACCCTTTTACGGACAAAACCTTTTCATTGCTAAGCTGCTGAAATAAATGAATAACACCGGTAATTGCAAACAAAGATATTTGTAAATAAGAAAAAGTGATTTTTCACATACATTATAAAATGGATTTTTCAGTATGAAAATTTCGGTGTCGGTTTTGCATATGGGAATTAAAATTTTGTAGTTTCACAGATAAATCAATTAACGTTAACCCTTTCCGGAACGGTTAAAATCTGTTAGTAAAGTGAGAAATTATCGACTGACACTGTAATTCACAAATGAATTTTTTAGATATTTTGAAATCCTTAATTTAAGCTCTTACTGGAAAAGCAAATTTTTTATAAAATATTATTGGCGCCGCTTGCAAGTTTGGAATGAAAATCAGGTATCCCAGACCGGGCACAGTATGCCGGAAAAGGTTAAAGGGTTAATTTTATTTTAAAAACATATTGATTCGGATAAAAGCAAGAAAAATTTTATCATTTCAGAAAAGTGGCGCCAATTAAAATAGCTGAAATTTGAAATTTTAGCCCATTCGCAACACTGTTTTCATATTGGATATAGCAGGAGAACATTGAAGTTGTTTTCAATTTTTTTTTTTTTTTTTTTTTTTTTTTTTTTTTTTTGTTATTTACCGAAATTTCCCGCTTATACGCCACAGCTTAGATAATTCGATTTCCTACCATAATTTGTTTTAAATGAAACGTGACTTTCGTTTGCTTGACTTTCATTGCTTCGTTTCGTTTGGTATTTGACCCACCATGAACATTTGTGTGCCAGTTCTTTTGTAATGTCTGTTTACGAAATCGTATGTATAGATGAAGGATTGTGGCATTTAGCTAACTCGTAATTTTTTTAATTTCTAAAATTTTTGTTCCAAAAAAAATCGTTGAGCATTTTTATATTTTAATAGCTTCAAACTTAGTACACTGCTCAAAACAATTAAAGGATATTTGAAGTTTTATATAAAATAAAGATATAAACGAAATTTTTTTTTGCCGAAAATAGAAGAAGAGAATCACAAATGCAAATTTTTCTGGTTTTCAAACTGTGGAATATGCAAATTTTGAGTTCGACGTCAAAAAAGTCGCTTCAGCGGCAGCGAATGAAATTTGACTTTCAACTGGATAAAAGAGAATGAAGTGATTGCTTTGTTTCGATGAGTACGATGTCTCAGCGAAGTCATTTGACAGATTCAGAAGCTTGGAGAATTGATGGTAGGTTAGAAGGGGGCCAAACTCAAGCCGAAGAAGCGCAAGCCATTGGAGTGTCACAAAGTGTCATTTTCAGGATCTGGAACCGTTTTTTGGAGAGTGGATGTGCAGGCCGAAGACCAGGGCAAGGTCGTAGACGGGCAACAACGCCAAATGAAGATCGGTATTTAGCGTTAACAGCTCGGAGACACCGAAACATGAACGCTACTCTTCTCCAACAACACCTTTGCTCGGCTAGAGGCACAACGATTTCAACTCAGACTGTCCGAAACCGGCTCCATGCTGTATGTCTGTATGCTCGCCGACCGATGGTATGTGTTAGATTAACATCAAGGCATCGTCGCGACCGCAGGGAGTGGGCAACCGAGCATGTCAACTGGAGGAGAAATGAATGGAGCAATATTCTGTTTTCTGACGAGTCCCGTTTTTCTGTGCATTCGGATAATAGGCGTATTTTCATCTGGAGGGACCGTGGCAGTAGGAATAATCCTGTGTTCGTGCACGAAAGTGTCAGATTTGGCGGTGGAGGAGTGTTGGTGTATGGTGGCATCTCCATTGACGGGCGCACTGACCTCTACATCATTCGAGATGGGGCTCTGACTGGTCGCCGATATAGGGATGAGATCCTCAGACCTATTGTAGTCCCTTACGCTGCAGCAATCGGAGATAACTTCATTTTAATGGCCACATCGTGCAAACCTGGTGGAGGATTTCCTTTTCGAGGAAGGAATCGTTCGAATGGAATTGCCAGCGTGTTCTCCAGACATGAATCCAATCGAGCACGTTTGGGACGCTCTAGGAAGACGAGTTTCTGGCCGCCAACAACCCCCACAAACTCTCCAAGAACTGGAAAGAGCTCTTCTGGAAGAGTGGGGCAGAATACCCCGACTCGTCATTAATAGCCTCATTGAGTCCATGCCTCAAAGGTGTTCAACGTTGCTGGACGCCCATGGAAACCATACCTTCTACTGAAAATGATTTTCTTTGAAGAAAACACCTTTTCTTACTCTTTTTTTCTCATATGAACAAATTGTGTTTTTTTCTTTTGTACACAAATGCGCAATAAAATGCATTTTTTTCTGCCAAACATGGGTAATTTATTTTCATATAACCTACTATGCCTGTCGACCATGTATCAATAAGCTAAAAACTTTCCCAGATACAAAATCCACCTAAAACTGCAATATCCTTTAATTGTTTTGAGCAGTGTATTTGAAATATATAAAATCCAGACAATTTAGTTGAAGCAAAAACTATGCCGGACATTTTAATGTGGTATATTTTATCTGTCGAAAAAAAAGTTATTTGAAGCATTCTGAGATTGAGATAGAATGATATTTGTGTTTAGAAAAACATATAATTTGAAATCGACAGACAGTTTTGGTGGAACATTTTACTCGCGGGTACTTGTGAAGCTGGGCTAGAAGTGCCTCACTGAAGTTTCATTTACTGACTTACGATAGAAAGAGTAAACCGAGTTGCTGTGTAGTTGCTCGTAAGATGTCTTATTATGAATTTCAATTAGTTGCGTGCACGATCTCAATAAATCTAACTGTGATGGGCTGTCACAAAAACATATGATTTATAGTAAGTGTGCCGTTGTTCAAAAAAATTTGGAATAGTTAAAAAATATATGAGGAGCCCAGAAGCCAAGGGGTACAAGTGACAAAATGTCGATTTGGAGTAAATTGAGTTTAAAGATAATTGATGTTAAATTGGAACATCAATAACAATTGACTAAATTGAAATAGGAAACAACTGCTTGTTGCATTCTAATATTTCAAAACTCTCATTTCAATAACTGTTAAAAAAATAGAGTACAATTTTCTTTAAATGTATAATTAATCAATATTGTTTGTTTTTCGAAAAAAGTGGTTTATCTCTATAACTCCCCAAATAATCAGAAAATGACCTATATTTCTTTACCGGAAATGAAAAAAACATATTTCCAGATACCCTGTGCATTTAACTCAGTTTTTTCAATTTTGTCACTTATACCCCTTGGCTTCTGGGGTCCTCATATATTATTTATAGTAAAAATGCGCAGCTTTAGAAGTGCTATTTTGTTTGTATATTAAAATAATTTTACTTTTATATGTTATGCGTTGCTTATGTATATTAGTCATGGAAAGAAATAAAATTGTTTTTGTTATTTACACCAAAAGCAATGAAAAAACCACTGTTTTAAGCGAAAAAACTGTACAAAAAATCATGAAATGTTGAAAATTCGGTATGAACATATCGTTTAAGTCCTGGTAACGTCAAAACACACGTGATTCTAGCATAGCTCTTTTTCCTTGGTTTCCTGCCGATTTATTTCCGGATATTTTTATTCCATTTTATTTTTTATATTGAACCATAACGGATGTACATTTCAGTTGTGGAATAGTATGTGTGTGGACAGACTGGCTGGCATGAAACGTTGGGTTTACTTGTGAGAATAGATCTTATGCAAGTAAAATCCACAAAATTACGTCATTGTTGGATGAAGTTTGTCTATAACATTTGTTGTTATAACATCTGTTTATATTAACTATTCATAGTATTTCATTATTGCCAGATGTTTTTAAAGTTGTTAAAACCCTGCCAGATCCTTATCCATCTGTAAAAAAGCCTGTCATCTTCACATCATTTAGAAAACCTGAAAATTGTAATATAATACACTTTAGCTACCAGACAGCCTAAAACTAATTTACAAGACAGAAATTAGATTGATAAGCTGATCACAAGTGGCTATAAATCTGGTAGTGAAAGAGCTTCTTTGGAAGAGAAAGTTGTAAATTAAAACAACAAATATGTTCCCTTCTCGTCATTGCAGCAAGCTTGAAAATTATATGTACACTATATTGCCATTGATTATGGGACACTTGCGATTTTAGACATTTTACTAAATATCTAGAAAAATACATAAGGAATCATCTCGAAACTCTTAGAGTATAAATATAATAGTATAAGTCATACATCTCCGTGAAGATTTTTTCCCGAAACTCCAAAGGGGACCGTCAACAAATTAAAAAAGAATGAATATCTTTTGAATAACCCTGTCAAAACTAATGTAGCAAAAGCGCTCAAACTCTAGATTGTGATTGAATGCTTTATTGTAATAAGCCTTGCTCATTTTTATGCAAATATCATGCATACTCGCAGAGTAGTTAAGGTTTTTATAAAAATGATCCCAAATTTTTCCAAGTTTTTTCCTTATAATTTTCAGGGTTCTTAATATAAAATATTATTTTTTCAGAAAATATGACAAACAACATTGCACACAGTACCCTGTAATCAGAATTAGAAAATAATGAAAATTGTATAAAAAATGAGTTGGTTTACTAAATAATTTTTTACTGCGCATGCGTCAACGATATCAAAATTTCATTTGCATATTATGTTAGCTAAATGTAAAGAGCAACTTTTGTGAAAGTCACAAAATCATAACTTGAAAATTCTGACAATAATCGTCAATTGAATAAGTAGAAAATCCGTTATTCTCAAAATGAAGCAAAAACAAAAGGGGTTGTATCCATATATTCATTGATTAGTGTCAATATAGAATACACAATACGGGATGTACTACTGCATTTGGATAAAATCCCTCATTTTTTTCCCCTCCCTGCGAGTATGCATGCTATTTGCATAAAAATGAACACAGTGTATTACAATAAGGCATTCAATCATAATCTAGAGTTGGAGCGCTTTTGCCACATTAGTTTTGACAGGGTTATTCAAAAGATATTCATTCTTTTTTAATTTGTTGACGGTCCCTTATGGCGTTTCGGTAAAAAATCTTCACGGAGATGTATGACGTATACCAGGGGTGCACAACCTTTGGCCCGCGGGCCACAAAAATACCACTATTTTTATGCAGAATAATTTTCTTTATAGTAACGACAGAAACTTGGCTATTAAAGAAAAGAAACTACACTTCTCAAATATTCTGGTGGGAAACGATTTTCTGGTAAAAAGGTATCAAATCACTGACGTATACTATTATATTTACACACTAAGAGTTTCGAGATGATTCCTCATGTATTTTTCTAGATATTTAGTAAAATGTCTAAAATCGCAAGGGTCCCATAATCAATGGCAATATAGTGTATAATTGCTCTTTGAAATATTATTATAATACTGCTCTTTGGCTATTAGACAACTTATAATTAATTTTCCAGGCAGAAATTCGGTTGTTGATGTCAGACAGCTTTAAATTTGGCATCGAAACTGGCTGTTACAGGAATAACTTATAATTTAAAGAAAAAAAATGTCATCACAACTTCATTTTAGAAAGCTTGAAAATTGTAACTTATTACTCTTTCACTAGCAGATTTAACCCTTTCCGGCGCAGTGTTACCACTCTGGCAACACCTAATTTTAATTCCAAACTTAGAAACGACACCAATAATATTTTAGTAAAATTTTACTTTTACAATGACAGCTTAAACCAGGGAATTCTTAATTTCTGAAAAAGTATTTTGTAAATTCTGGTGTCAGTCAACAATTTCTTATTTTACGAACAGAATTTGTCCGCGCCGGAAAGGGTTAAAGCCATATGCCCTTAACTTATCAACCCTTAAGGGGGGTCTCAGGAATCTTGCTTTTTATCTGGTGGTGCAAATTTAGCAACAGGTCACATTTAATTTATTTTTTCTTAGTCTGTATGAAACATAAATGCATAAAAATGTCAATATAGACAACCTAATATCTCTTTTGTTCAAAATAATTTTTCTAATATTCTATATTGAAATTTTATTATGATTTTTTTATGTTTGATTTTAATTAAAAATTTTAATTTGCTTTATGACTGCGCGCAGTATTTCTCAAAACTAATAAAGCAGGTTGGATTGAACTTGCTAGATATCTTCATTTTAAGTTAAAGAATAACTTATACTTCAAATGTAGTATTATACTTGCATTAATTATTTAAAATTGGTAATTTTTCAATTAAAAAGTGAATTAGTTTTTATTTTAAAATTAAAGTTAAGCTTTTAAATAAATTAATAAATAAATTGTTTTCAAATGAAGTATAAGTTGAAGATACATTAGTTTTATATCATTATCAATATTTTGGAGAGTTATTGAACCAATAGTTTTGATACGATCTTAAGCGCAGTGTATGCAATAAAAAAAAAAGATTTTAAATTTTTTACCAAAATTAATCGTAAAAAATAAAATAAAATTTCAATGTAGAATATTAAAAAAACGTGTTTTAAACAGAAGATGTATTAAATTCTGTACATTCTAAATACTATGCATTTATATTTCATAGATACTGAGGAAAAAAATAAATAGGATATACCAATTGAATATTTCCAACTGAGCGAAATATTGTCCAGGCAGGGAATCGAACCCAGATCCTTGGCTTACAAGGCTACCGCTTAAGCTAACTGGGCAACAACCGGCGTGCATGTTTCGGTCAAATAACCATATTGGTTATACCATATGGCCTGTCATTTAACCCCTTGAGGGGCGGTGGTATATATTATATACCACCTACGATAGATGAAGATTCACACCAGAAAAATGTCATCAAATTTCACTTTTCTAACTTTGATGGAAACCAGTCCTGAAATTGCTTCTACTTTTTTTGATATAACTTTTTTAAAAATTTCCGATTGGAGTTCAGAATTACACGAACGCAATTGCTTGCCCTCAAAGGGTTAAACAGCTCGACCGAATAAACCGGAGGTAAAAGAAATCCATATTTCGGTGGGTACATAGATATACTGTTATTTTAACAGAATCAAACTGATTGGTAAAGTTATCATACTAATTGAATGTTTCCTAATACCAAACTCTGAATTTTAAAATATCACCATTTTATAATACTATGTTTCATCTTATTTTATCAAAAATATCTGCCATAAAAAAGAAACTATATTTCTATTCTAAAATAGTGGTACTAAAAATAATTGAATACCAAGTTGAGTTCTGCTAATAAAATGATATCTTGATGAGAATGATATGAATTAATAGGAATTAATATGAAAAACTCTTACAATATAACGAGAAAATGTTGGTTAATACTGCTAGATACTCAGCATCCGAATTCCCCTGGTTAATATAGGCGTTTGATGTATTCGTATATTTAAAAAATAATCGTAAAATTAATATTCAACGTAAAATTGATGTTTTTAACTCATATTTTATGTACTAATCTTAATCCTTTAAATAGAAGATCACTTATATTACGAAAATGTTGAAATGACCTAATGACACCGGAATTCACGTATAAATTTATTTAAAAATAAAAAAGGGGGGCGGGCTATTTTCCCCCACACATGTTAAATTGAAAATATTTTACCATAATTCTGGTTACACTGCGAATTTTTGGAATCAACCTGGGTGTTCCATTAAATGAAACACTGAACCACAAAGGGTTAAAGGATGTTTCTTTTTATCTTAGTTCTCAAAAAATTTCTAATGTATATGCTTAGTTTTGTATGAAGTGTTAAATTCTTACATATAGATCAAAAGCTTTTAACCCATAAAACATTAAAGCATGGATTTTAAGATAATTTTTAGAATTAAGAAAAAAGTAAACGTCTTTTAAGAGTAATTTTCAGAAAATAGGCATTCAAAACATTATTTTCCTGAGAAAATATTTTAAATATACGAATGCAGTCTATGTCCATAGACTTAGCATTAGCAAGGGAAATGTGTAATTTGACTTTTTCGCAGCCAAGGAACCTTACTAACGCAGTAGTCCAAGATGGATACTTAATTTTATTTCAAAACGGCACCAACAATATTGTAATAAAATTTTGATTTTATAATGAATGTCAAAAGCAAGTAGTTATTATAGCGTACCACTGGTGGCCCGCAAAACGGCTTAAGAATCCCTATTTACCTCCACCAGTAAAATTTTACTAAAAAATTTGCATTATTTTATCGAAATATTTTCTCGATATAATAAGGCAAAAATTTCTGTTTTTGAAAACCGGTGGAGATACATTAAAAATTCCGTAAAAGGGTCCCATCGCGAATGTGTTAATTTCTAAAAAAGTCGTTTGTAAAATCCGATGTCAGTCAATTATTTCATAAATTTCCGAACAGAAATTTTCTGAGCTAAAAAGGGTTAAGACCTTAGCCACTTAACTACAGCGCGTGAAAAACTATAAGGGCAGAAAGATATATACAGGGTGTCCCTAAACAAATGGTATATACGCTAGGGAGTGATAGAACACATCAAGACGAGTATTAGGAAATAGGAAACCAAGGGTCCCAAACGTTTTCCAAAAAAGATAGCCGCCATTAAAGTTTGGGGTCCAAAATTTCAAATACTCATAAAAAACGGAAAAATTGGTCGATTGATTTGCGGTTTTCACTAAAATTGTTCTTTATGTTGGTATTTTCTTGAAAATAAATTATAAAGATAAATTTCGAAAAATGCCGATAGAGGGCGCTTTAGACTTTGAAGTAATGAAAAACTATTTTTTGCCGTGATTTTTTGCATCTCAGTAAATGGCTTCGTAAGCTTAGACTTAAACATAAATTCTGAGCTCAAAATCTGAATAGTTGGAAGCGGTTAAGTAGCACAAACGTAACTGTGTTCAGAGGGTTTTAATTTGAAATGATTAAGAAAAACGGAAAAATTGGTCGATTAATTTGCGGTTTTCACAAAAACTATTCTTTATGTCGGTATTTTATTGAAAATGAATTATAAAGATAAATTTCAAAAAATGCCGATAGAGGGCGCTTTAGACTTTAGAGTAACGAACAACTACTTTTTACGTTATTTTTTGCATCTGATTAAATGTTTTCGTAAACTTAGACTTAAACTTAAATTTTGAGCTCAAAATCTGAATAGTTGGGAGTGGTTAAGTAGCACAAACTGAACTGTGTTCAGAGGGTTGAAATTTCAAATGATAATAAAAAACGGATAATTTGGTCGATTCATTTGCGGTTTAAAATAAAAACTATTCTTTAAGTCAGTATCTTCTTGAAAATGAATTTTAAAGATAAATTTCAGAAAATTCCGTTAGAGGGCGCCTTAAACTTCAGAGTAACCAACGTTATTTTTTGTATCTAATTAAATGCTTTCCAAAACTTGTTAAATGTTTTCGAAATCTAAGATTTAACCTTAAATTTTGAACTCAAATTCTGAATCGTTGGGAGGGGTGAAGAAGCGCAAACTGAAGTGTATTCAGGAGTTGAAATTTAACCCCCCCCCTCCCTCGAACACAGTTTATTTCTGCGCTACTTAAACACTCGCAAATTGATCTCAAATCCCAGAATTTGATCTCAAAATTTAAATCTAAGCATTTGAAAGCATTTAATGAGATTTAAAAAAATAACGGTTAAAAATAGTTGTACGCTACTCCAATGTCTAAGGCGCCCTCTATCGGCATTTTGTGAAATTTATCTTTAAAATTTATTTTCAAGAAAACACAGATTTAAAGAGTAGTTTTAGCAAAAACCGCAAACAAATCGACTAATTTTTCCTTTTTTTTTTTTTTTTTTTTTTTTTTAATAGTTTTTCGTTTCGTTTGAAATTTAAATTCTCTGAACACAGTTCAGTTTGTGCTACTTAACTACTCCCAACTATTCAGATTTTGAGCTTAAAATTTAAGTTTAAATCACACCTACGAAATCATTTAATGAGATGCAAAAAATAGTATTAGGATGGATTATTTCGTTATTCCAAAGTCTAAAGCGCCCTCTATCGGCATTTTTTGAAATTTATCTTTATAATTCATTTTCAATAAAATACCGACACAAAGAATGGTTTTTATGAAAACCGCAAATCAATCGACCAATTTATCCGTTTTTTATAATCATTTGAAATTTGAAACCCCTGAACACAGTTCAGTTTGTGCTACTTAACTACTCCCAACTATTCAGATTTTGAGCTTAAAATTTAAGTTTAAATCACACCTACGAAATCATTTAATGAGATGCAAAAAATAGTATTAGGATGGATTATTTCGTTATTCCAAAGTCTAAAGCGCCCTCTATCGGCATTTTTTGAAATTTATCTTTATAATTCATTTTCAATAAAATACCGACACAAAGAATGGTTTTTATGAAAACCGCAAATCAATCGACCAATTTTTCCGTTTTTTATAATCATTTCAAATTTAAACCCTCTGAACACAGTTAAGTTTGTGCTACTTAACCGCTTTCAACTATTCAGATTTTGAGCTCAAAATTTAAGTTTAAGTCTAAGCTTACGAAACCATTTAATGAGATGCAAAAAATCACGGCAAAAAATAGTTTTTCATTACTTCAAAGTCTAAAGCGCCCTCTATCGGCATTTTTCGAAATTTATCTTTATAATTTATTTTCAAGAAAATACCAACATAAAGAATAATTTTAGTGAAAACCGCAAATCAATCGACCAATTTTTCCGTTTTTTATGAGTATTTGAAATTTTGGACCCCAAACTTTAATGGCGGCTATCTCCTATGGAAAACGTTTGGGACCTTGGTTTTCTATTTACTATTACTCGTCTTGATGTGTTCTATCACCCCCTAGCGTATATACCATTTTTAGGGACACCCTGTATATATATATATATATATATATATATATATATATATATATACCGTAATTTCGGGTGTATAAGCCACGGATCAAACAATTCTTTTTGGACCCAGAAATCTTATTTAGTGATTAAAGACAAATATTTACGGCGATCTAACTAGTTATATTTGTTTCTTAAAAAATTCTGGGTCGAAAAAGAATTGTTTGATCTGCGGCTTATACACCCGAAATTACGGTATATATGAAGTTCAAAACAAATGAAACTTTTATCCTTATAATATGCATCATCAAGCTAAAAAGCTAATAAAGAAGTCAACAAAATTCGACCTTGAATATTTTATTATAAAAATAAAGTAATTGTACAAAAAAATGGTTTTTGTAAAAACTTTAAGAACAATAAAATAAATTCAATATAGAAACCAAAGAAACAAATAAATAATGTAATATGCACCCACCTATGAGTTTAATGATTGCAAATATCCTATTATTCATGGAAACCATGATTTTTTAGCACAGTTCTGGTTTATTTTGTACACCTCATCTTCAATTGCCTTTCATTTTGTATTTACTTGTCTTCTAGATCTCCCCATAAGTTATCAATAGGATCAAAATTAGAATTTCTGACTGGCCATCACACAACTTCAATATTTTTCTTAAAGAATTAAAGCTTATCTTACGACTTGTGTGGATAGGTGGATTATCGCGCTGTTATATCCATTTGTTTCATGTCAGAAGTGTTGCAAAAAATGAAAGATGGTCAAAAAGAGTCTACATATCTGTCTTTGAATTAAATTAACTTGAAAGATATATGACACCACGTCGTTGACCAAAAAGCAGCCCCATGTTGCAATGAATCCACCACTTAACTGCTGTTTTAATAAAATATCGTTTTCTTATAAAAAATAATTTAAGTAATTTTCTCCGATGGAAAGAAATTAAACTTAAATGGTCCTGATGACTGTTAATATTATCGGGATGATTTAAGAAAAGAAAAAGAGATTTCATTAACTAGTCTGTTAGGTGTTTATTAAGGCACCAGTTAGGTGGTGGATTTGATGAACATGGGGCTGATTTTCATTGAACGACGTGGTGTCACTTATATATTTTTCAGGAATAACTAATTCAACGGCACATGCACAAACTCTTTCTGATTGTCTTTCATTTGTTGCAACACTTCTGGCAAGGAAAAACCCAGATGTAAGAGCGAGACAATGTGCCTATACATACCAGTTTTGAGAAAAAACTTTGGTTCTATAAGAAAAATGTTGAAGCTTTGTAATGACCGCTCATAAATCCTGATTTCTAATTCTATCGATAACTTATGGGGATAACTAGTAAGATGATTTTATAAAAATGGAAATCGTTTTTATTCAGAATCTGAACTCAGATCTACATCTACAATTGAAGATGAATTGTACAAAAACAATTCAGAACTGCGTCAAAACTTAATGATGCCGAGGAATGATGGAATATTTGCAACATTAAATTCTATGAGTGAGTACATAATATATTTAATATTTGTTTCTTTGGTTTCTATATTAAATTGACTTTGGTTTCCCTAAAGATTTTACGTAGGCAATAACAGTGGCTTTTTTACACAATTACATTGTTATTCATAATAAGATACTCACGGCTGATTTTTTTTTTACTTTTTTATTAGCTTTTCAGCTAGATCATACATATAAGATAAAAGTTTCATTTGTTTTGAAATTTGTAAAAAAAATAATTATTTTTTGCCGACCTTATAGTTTTTACACACACTGTAAACAATATTGTTGAATAAAACTTCCAAATTTTGCGTCTTTTAGAATATTTTTAATCTGGTCACAGGTTTTATCAAAACAGAAATGTTTACCTAATTCAATCAATGAAAAATTTACTGGTGAGTATAATAAATCGTGATTTGAAATCATTTGCCCGTACACGGTATGGGCATATCATGATTTTCAAAAACACGGAGTCCGTGTGACGAACGGCCAAATCAGGGAAGCGGTTAATTCACGCGTCCGCGACTTTCATGGGCAGTGAAGGCAATTTTTTGTTTACTTTATTTTATTTATTTATTTATTTATTTTACTGAGATTGTTTGATTCTCACCATTTTTTAATGACATAAATGGCATTATCATTGCAACTTTTTTATATTCCATAAAAAAGTGGATTTTTGTATTTCAAAAACTGGGTTTGCACTGTTCTACCACTAAATTTTAACCAATTCGTGCCCAGCATCTTTTGCGTAAATTTTATTTGGTTGGCACCACTATTTTTAGAAGATTTAAGTTTAGTTCATTAATCACGAAAATGCATCATTTAAATAAAATAAGTATTGCTTTTCTTTTTTACTGGTGTCAAAAACAGTGCTGAATGCATATTTTGAAGCGCACCTGAAAAGGGACGCTAGGCACTAATGGGTTAAGAATATTTTCAAAGTATTTCACAGCAGAAAAATATTGTAAAATCTGTGAATGAAAATCGTGATTATGAATTCTGTGATTTAAAAATTAAATGTATACTTTCTTATTTTAAATAATGGTGCTACAGTCCTTAAAAATATAAGGAGTGTGCAAATCTTGAAAAAAGTGGTGATAATTAAACAATCTGATTAAAAAAAAAAATAGCCTACAGTTATGAGGCATGACGCATAAAGGTTTAAAGAAGCGCTCCGTGTAACGAATATTTAAACTACATAAATATTTAATATGTTGTTACACATTTATACATTTAATTCGAAAAAAAAGAAAAAGTTTTGCAATTTCTTAAATGCAAAAAAAAGTTGTTTTTGGAACAAAAACTTTTCTAAATGTCCTATTTAAAACTTAGTTTTCATATCATATCTAAATTTTTAAAAATACCTGCTGTTAGTTTAAAAACTCTAGATTTTGGAACAACATCATAAACAAAAAAAAAAAAAAAAAAAGAAAAGGAATTCAAAAGGCTAGAAACAAAAAGTCTTGTAAGAAAAGCAATAATTTGTTTTCCACCATTATTACTTAAGAGTATAACATAGAATAAAGTAAGGGTAGTTTTCTTTTCTCCGCATAATTTTTTAAAAAACTCTTATTTTAAAATCATTATTCTGCTTCATTTATGGTTACAAAGGCATAAAAGAAAGTAAAATATATCATCCTGAAGCTACATAAATAAAAGAAAAACTCGAAGAAGAAATAAAAGCGAAACTTGGCATTAAAAGGAAAATTCTTAATCGTTGCATAATGATTTCCCTTTTTTTCTAGTTATGGAAAAAAAGGAAAATGTCATAGAATAATAGAAAAAAAAACAGAAACAGAAAACAAAGAATAAGCTAAAGTATATTTGTTTTTCTCTTTTCCTCAAATTACTTTTCGTTGCTCTAAGACGGTGAAGGAATTACTTTTTCTTCAATTCATTTATTAGAATAGAAAAAAAACTCTTCGTTGTTGAAAATGACGTTTTCGCTTTTATATAGCTTTTTAAAAAAGTGAAATTAATTTTAAAGTTTAGATCTTGAGACATTTTCCGGTAACGTCCGGACATTAACCCTTTAATCATTTGAACAATGGTGGGTGAATTTCCTCAAAATAACCCAATGTTATATTGGCACCAGTATTTTGCAAGAAAAACATTCCGTTTACAATGTACATGAAAAAAATGCATTAAATTATTTTGAAATAAATTTGTTTAAATATTCCGGTGTTAGTATCCATTGTGACATTTCTAGATTAAAATGAATTGGGAAGCAATCTGACAAACAGAGCTCAAAAGGTTAAATGTTGCTCTGGTAGGGCTGCCACAGGCGACTATTTCTTCTTAATGTACTCGTACCACTGTCTCGAAACAAAATTTTTTGGCATACTTTATCACTACAGTTGCAAGAGAAATATACTACAACGTTTATTATTTTTAAAAAAGTGGTGAGAATTGAAAAATATTCGCCTGTGGCAGCACTGCGCATGTTATGTGTAAGCTAGAGTTTTTTCATTGCCACCATTTTTTAAAGTCTAAATATTAAATATTTTATGACAGATAAAATGATGCTAGAATATAGCTAATTACAATATTTTAAAAAACTAGTGGGAATCAAATAATCTGAATTTCAAAAAAAAAAAAATTAACGACAAAAACCGTGAAAATCACGAGCGCGAGAATTTAGGAATTAACAAGAAAAAATTTGACTTCGGAAAATAATTATATATTATTTAACCGAACGCATTCTAAAAAGATTTCATTCATTGCAAAAGAAAATTCCAAGAAATGTTCAGCTTACCACTTCCCTGATTTGCCCCTGATTTGATCCATTAGTGTACATTGTGCACTAGTGAGTATCTATATTATAAAGGCCAAACGTATCTGTGCGTAACGCATACGCCATTTTTCGAATGGCAACACTTTCTGATGAAATTTCACTTTTGCAATTTTCATTACTGCAATTTTTTTAACTCCTAGACATCGCACTTTTTCAATCTTTACACCGTTGTGTAGGGAAAAATATGTACTTTTAAATGCAATTTGTTTGAAAACTGTATCTTAATTTGTTTTTGAGATATTAATTTTTTTGTAGTTTTTAATTTAATTTTTCTGGAGGTGGCAACTTGAGTACTCCATTACTGTGCAAAGTAAAGGAAAAATAGCCATAAAGTAAAAGGAAGAAATAGAGAGGACTTATGGTGGCTGGGAGTGGTGCAAAAAAGTTAACCCTGAAATCTGCTACATTAAGCCCAAACACAACCGCGTGTTTTCGCTAAAAAGAAGAAAACTTTCAATGACAAGTCTGTGGAAACTTTTAGTACTATAGTTTTTAGTTTATAATAAAATAAAATGCTACTTTATAATGCTTAAATTTACGCAGATCATTTCTATTTAGGAAAAAACGCACGGCTGATGTCAAAGGATTTAGTACCTGTTCAATGTGGTTCTTTTTTTCCCTCCGGGTTGAATTTTTTTTCGCCGAGATAGCAAGCAAACAAAGACGATCTTGGAAATAATTCCAGATTTAAAGTAATGTCCGGTTCCCCAAACTTTTGTCCAATTGTTTTAGATATTCAGTTGTAATTATATTAAAATTACATTATTCGCTTAATGTAATGCTTTATAAATTTCAGATAAACTCGCTAGAACAGTCGATTTTTTTAGATTTTTTTTATTACCTATTATTTTACTAGAAGGAAAATGCAAAACAAAATTATTTAATTTTTCTTTTTTCTTGGAATAATTATATTTTTTATGTTATTTATTTTGGTACTACTAGGTTATTCAGTCGACCAAAAATTTATCGCAAAATTATAAGATTAAATGCCAATAATGTATGATTGTGAATGTCACATTCAATGACATTAAATACGATTCACGTGTTTAAAATGTCATTAAGTGATTTTTATTTCGACTTTTTATTAATAATTTACTAATTATTTGTTTTTTCGTTATTTAAAATAAAAATTATGTCAATTTGGCTATCAGTTTGGCGATTTGTATAATATGTCGAAATTGGTCGATGGGATAACAGAGTAGTACAATTATTTTTTACTTTATTTTTAGAACCATTTTTATTTTCCAAATATATTTTCAAAAAAGAAAAAAAAGTGAATTTTCACATAGAAAATTGATCTGAAATAGAAAAAGAACGATGTAAAAGATAAAATGAGATTTCACAATTCGCCAATATCCAATGTTTAAAATGTAATTGAAAATTCTGTTTGGCATGATTTGTAAAAATCAAGATTAGCGTATTTCACGAAAAATACGCATCTTCTTGGGACATTGAAGTGACGGAGTGAAAAGTTTTTTCGGTACTACTAGGTTATTCCGACGACCAAAAAATTATCGCCAAACTATTAAATTAAATGCCAATAATGGATCATCGTGAATGTCATATTCAATGGCATTAAATACGATTCATGTGTTTAAAATGTCATTAAGTGATTTTTATTTCGACTTTTTATTGATATTTTTATTAATATTCTACTAATTATTTGTTTTTTCGTCATTTAAAATAAAAATTATGTCAATATGCATAATTTGGCTATTAGTTTGGCGATTTGTATAATTTGATGAAATTGGTCGACGGGATAACAGAGTAGTACCGTTTTTTCTTTTAATTTGTATTGTGTATTTTAATTTATAAAACGAATTTTAAATTTGTCATAGAATTAACTTTGAAGCATTTTTTTTTTGAAAAAAATGTACGTGTTGTCATTGCTTTACTTTTAACATTTTAGCATGCGCGTAAGATTTTCGGTACTACTTGGTTATCCCGTCGACCAAAAAGCTATCACCAAATCATAGCTGCCAACTCTTCCAATTTTTTGGCCCGGAAAAATTTTATAGAAATTTTTGATTTATTTAATCGGCGATTTGAAATGGTAAAATTTTCTATAAAACTTTTCCGGGCTGAAAAAGCGGAAGATGTTGGCAGCTATGCCAAATTATAAGATTAAATGCCCAAAATGGATGATTTGTGAATGTCATATTCATTGATATAAACACGATATACATGTTTAAAATGTCATCAAGAGTGATTAATACCACTTTTTATTTGTATTTTTATTCATGTTTTACTAATTTATTTATTTTTCTGTTATTTAAAATAAAAATTATGTCAACATATATAACTTGGCTATTAGTTTGGCAATTTTTTTAATTTGGCGAAAATGGTCGATGGGATAATCAGGTAGTACCGATTTTTCATATGCGCAAAATCTATATTGTAAAACAAATGTCTCCGTGTGTAGCACTGAAGTTATTTTGCGAATGACATTTCAGGATAAATGACTATTTGCAATTTTTGTTACTGCAATTTTTTAATCTTCTAAACGCCGCACATTTTCAATTTTTATTTCATATAGGAAAAGAAATTTCAAATGCAATTTGATTGAAAACTGTATCTCATTTGACTCATTTATTGCTAGCTTATATTTTTCAAGCATTTTTTTAAAAATCTCTATCACGTATCTCCATTAAGAAATAATGATACACAATTTACTCATAAATCTATGAATATTGTTCCTGATAATTTTCCATTATAAAATTAAAATTGGTTGAGTAATAAAATAAACAAATGGTTAAAAACGCAGATTAAATTATTTAAAATTACAAATTCGACATGTAATCAAACAACTTAAAATTTTACACTGCTAAGTAAGAAAAAAAACTGAAAATATTTTGAATTTGTTTGAAAACTGTATTTTAATTTACTGATTGGCTGTGGTTCAAAAAAAAAATCCGGTGCGAGTTATTTTTAAATTTATATCTACCGAGTGAAACTCGATTACGATAGATTAATCTATTTGTCCTTAGAAAAAATATAAAGAGTTCAGGATTTGTTACTATACTATAATATACTATAGCAAAACTAAAATTTCCTTTATAAATAATAAAATAAAATAAAATAAATAAATACAAATTTAACAGACATGTAATTGAATTACGTGCTCGAAGTACTGAAATGACTAGAAACAAAATTGCTGCCGTAACGAAATCTTTGGCTAATAACTTCCAGCATGCGTCTAATACTGAAATATGACTTTTGAAAAAATTATTGCTTTATTTGGTTCCATAATTAATATTTTTCATTTAACCCTTTAACCTAACCATGTTAGCCTAACCATGTTTTTCCGATGTGTAATATCTTAATTCAAAGATTGATTTACTATAATATTGAGATTAATGTTAATTTTTTGAATTGTATAAGATAAAAATATGTAACGTTATCAAATACAAATCTTCATACCAATACTTTTCACAGTTATTATTTTATGAATGAAACATGAATGAACCCGCAAGATACTTAACCCTTTGAAAGAAAAAGCACTCAAATTCTTAAAATGCTGAAACGATCGATTGACACCGGAAATTAAAAACAAATTTATTTTAAAATATTTAAAAGCGTTTCTTCACGTATTTGACAAAAATAACATTGATATTTCAAATTACTGGCGTCAATGTGGTGTTTTGCTATTAAAATTAAGTGGGATATATTTTATCTCACCCCCTTCAAGGGGTTAAAGTGTTAAAAATGCTTTTTTGGAGTTAGCAATCTAAAACGCATATTATATATAGAAAATTCATTAAAGTTTTCAATTTTAAAAAATGCTTTTTATCTTTGCTATGTAACCCGGGAAGCCCGGGTTCGATCTACTAGTAATAATAATAATAATAAAAATACAATATAATATAATAATAAAAGTCATAGTAGCAGTAACCGCTAACAGATGATGCTACAGGTTTCGTCGATGTAAATGCCCTTATAATTATCGGCAAAATGAATAAGTGGTTATTTCTGCCAGTAGCGTCGTATGAGATGCCTCTCAGTATGCCAGATCGCGCTTTAATTTAAAAACTATTCAACGGAATTAGGAAAATGACCACCTGAAATAATCACTTCTTGGTTTATTTGATCATTGCAATGTCGGCGTTTTCACCAACAGGATACTTGGCGTCATCTGTTGGTGGTTATTGCAAAAAATGTTTTAGCATTCCATTCTTTTTCCCCATTCTCGAATAGTACGTGCATAGATTTTGGTTTAATTGTTCCTCCAGTTGTTCCTTCAAGCTATACATAGATCCGAATAGAAATACTTATATTATAACCACCCTGTATTTTCCATCATTTTAAAAATTTATTATAAGTATAATTTGATTTCTGCAATTATATACACATAAAATTTTACATGGCTTATCTTTTCACGAAAGATTTCTGTCTTTTATATTAATAATATTGATAATGTTTTTAATCTAAACTTCTAAACCTTGATATAAAGTAAATATTCGCTGAAAATAAATACTAAGACTTGGGGGAAACCATTTCCATGTCTAAATGTCATTCTTTTAAATCATTTTTCGGTTTACAAAAATCAGAATACAAAATCAAAGGGATCAAATTCAACAGAAATAGGAAGAAGAAAAAAGCAATGCTTTACGATTTAAAGTACTGGAAATAATAACATTTTCCTGCAGCATACTCTTGATGATTCTTTTCGCGTAAGTTTTTTGGTGTTATCACGCAAGTTTAAAAAATTATACATGTAAATTAATTTTATACGGAACAAGATTTACGGCTGCCGAAAATTTGTTTTCTGAACTATTATATATATACACTTTGAGGCAAAATATCCTATTTAAATAAATGTCACTTTCCTCCTATATGGAGATTGAATCTTTTCATATACGAATTAGAATGGATTGAATGAAGTTAAAATGGCATGAGTCTACATAAAATTTCACATTTGGAAATTTTTATGCAAAGTTCTTACCCTCAGTTTAACCGAAACTGCTATTATTTAACTAAACTTCCAAACCGTTTCATAGAAGAAAAATTCTCTGAAAAAATATAAAAAATTATGAAACACATTTAACTGTCTTACGGGTGTTCTAGTTGGAATTATTTTCCAGCTTAGATAAAATTAGAAAAAAAAACACCCGAATACACTACTGGCCATTAAAATCGCCACACCATAAAGGCGACATGCTACAGAAGTGAAATTTAAACGACAGGAAGAAGATTCTGTGATATGCAAATGATTAGCTTTTCAGCGCATTCTGACAAAGTAGGTGCTGGGAGCGACACCTACAATGTGTTTAAATGAAGAAATTGTTCAGCCGGTTTCTCACACAGAAATTTCATTTGAGCATCGTTGCCTGGTGAAAAATTGTTGTGATGTCTCATGTAAGAAAGTGAAATGTGTACCAGCATGTTTCTGACCTTGATAAAGGTCGAATTGTAGCCTACCGGGATTGCGGTTTACCGTATCGCAGTATTGCTGCTCGTGTTGGTCGAGATCCAATGACTGTTCGCAGAATATGGAATCGATGAATTCAGGACGGTAATACGGAACGCCGCGCCATATTGGATCTCAAAGGCCCCCTATCATTAGCAGCCGAGAAGACAGGCATGTTACCCGTATGGCCGTAATTTATCGTGCAATTACGTCACGAGTCCTGAGTCAAGAAATGGGGTCATTTGCAAGACAAAAAGTGTCTACACGAACAGTTCGACGACGTTTGCAGTATTTGTCCATGCTACTGCAAACTCGGAGCTCTCGTCAGCTCGGAGACCTTGTCTGCGACTTCCCTTGACGCTGCGTCATAGACAGAAGCGCCTTCAATGGTGTGATCCAGGACAAACCTGGGTGCACGTATGGCGAGGATTCATTTTTTAGATGAATCCAGGTTCTATTTACAACATCATAATGGTCGAATCAGTGTTTGGCGGCATCGTGGTGAACGAACATTTGCAGCGTGCATTCGTCATCGTCATACTGGCCCATCATCTAGCGTGATGGTATGGGATGCTATTGGATACACGTCTCGGTCATTTTTTGTTCGCAGTGACGACACTTTGAACAGGGCACGTTACATTTCAGATGTTTTACAACCCATGGCTCTATCCTTTATTAGAGACCTGCGAACCCTGCATTTCAGCAAAATAATGTCCGACCGCATGTTTCCGGAATTGTAAGAATCATCCTTCGTACGGAAAATGTTCGGTTGTTGCCCTGGCCAACACGTTTCCCAGATCTCTCACCAATAGAAAACGTCTTGTCAATGGTCGCTGAGCAATTGGCTCATAGCCATACGCCAGTCACTACGATTGAGGAACTGTGGCATCGTGTTGAAGCTGCATGAGCATCTGTACCTGTACATGCCATCCAATCTGTGTTTGACTCAATACCCAGTATAAGTGCTTTTATTATTGCCCGAGGTGGTTGTTCTGTGTACAGATTTCTCAGTATTTATGCACCCAAATGTCTTGAAAATTTAATCACATGTTATTTCTATCATAATATATTTCTCCAATAAATATCATTTTGTTATCTGGATTTCTTCGTGGTGTAGCAATTTTAATGGCCAGTAGTGTAGATCAAATTCAGCAGAAAATGAAACTTCTACATCACGATTTTCAAATAGTAAAATTATTATTTTTTAAAGCTATTTTTTTGTTATTTTTTTTCTTTATTTCCAGAAATGACATCGAGCACGTTTGGAACATGAATATTGTAAATCTATTTTTCAATGGAAAGATAGATTCATATAATTTTACTTAGAGATGTGAGTTTTAATTTAATGCTAGAACACTCAGCAAGATTCGTTTCGATTCTGACAAAATGATTGAATGTCGATGCGAACCTGTAATTGCTTCATAAAATAAGTTAAATACAAGTGGCACCGAAATAAATTGAATAAATTTAAATAAAAATTTCTGATATTTCATGAAGCTCAAGTGAAATTTCCAAAAAATTTTCAAAACCATTCTCAGATCCTGGGATTTCTGAACAAATTTGTTTCAAAATAACTAAAATCTTTTCTTCACAAGCATAATAAAAGCAAAAATTTATCCCAAATTTTTGGTGCTAAAAAAGCAAAGCTGGGCTGTTTTTTCTAGACTGCTGGGCTGTTTTTCTGTGTCTTGCACTGATGAAGAATCTCGGTAGTAGATTCGAAACGGCTTTTTGCTACTTTTTCATGCACTATTTGTGTATTTTTAAAAGTTGTTTTTTTATCTGTATACATTTTTGCACAATGGTTTTATCTGCTATTTTAAAAAATGAACTTTATTCACGCGGTGGATGCATAATATATCCTTAACAATAGCTATTTATTTTAAATTTTGTATTTTATCAAAGTGGTTAATTTTCTGTCACAAATGCGTTTTTAACATAATTCTATAATTGTAATGAGGTTGTAAATCTTCGCCTTTGTGACAAAAAGAGTTTATTGTACTTTTCCAACTTTCCTCTATATTAAAGAAAAGTTTTTTATGCTCTTCGTTTTTTCCTTTAAGAAATATTTCAAAAATAGAGCTATATTTAGTTTTAAATTTGCTAATATTCACAGATTTTATAATTCCTTCTTTAACTTTTTAAGAATTTGTGGAAAATCTTTGGAAACAAAATTTTCTTTGTTATGTTAAAACAACACATACGAATCATTACAAGATTCTCAATCAATCTTAAGTATTCGTTATTCTCTATCACAACACCTTTTGTCTGCTTTTCCTTCCGAAATATTGTTAATTGTCTTCTACGTATCATTTGACTTTAAAATTTAAATGTATATATCATCATGTAAATTTATTTACTGTGCGGGATATCTGCACAAAAAAAATTGATATTTTCTATCTAGAAATTTCATTAAGTAATGCTACTTAAGATTGGTGCATTTTATGAAGTTGACTATGAACATACTTCGTTAACATTTTTATAGATATTTTAAGTTTAAAAAGGTTAAAGATAGTCAGATCTATACATCCTTTTAAGTACTTTCACGTGCAAAAGATTTTTCGTATGATCTATAAGAGAGAAAATAGAAGTATTGGGCCATTTTTAAACTCGTATTCTTTTGGGTAAATTAATTCTTACCATAAAATTCTATCATTCAATTATTAGGTATTGTTTCCGATATCTAATGTCTTGTATTAATGGGAAGAATTTTCCAATACGAGCTGATTTTCCCAAATGGACATGATTTTCCGAACAACTTAATAGAAAGATCATTCAATAATAAAAATCGAACCCCATTAAGAAAAAGTATAAAAAGCAGTAATAACCACAAATTAAATACTAGAAAATTAATGTTAAAATAATTTAAATGATTACTCGTACAAATATTCTGGCATTAACCTTTTCGCGACGGGATTATTGAACGAGTTTTTTAATGTTCTGTCACCGTTTTTGAAAAACAGAAACGTCTGCCTTATTACATCGGGAAAATGCTCCAATTAAATAAGGAAAATTTTACAGTAAAATGTTACTGGTAGAAATAAACAAGGCTTCTTAAGCTTTTTTTGCGGCACGTATACGTGTCGCTCGTCCTCAAGGGGTTAATACTATTTTATACTTTTGAGTGGAAACATTTTTAACCGCTTCCCTGTTTTGCCCATACAGCCAATTATGATTTGCCCGTACCACATACGGACACCCATACTCCAATCATAATTTAATTTTCTCACCAATAAAATTCTATTGTAAATTTTTTATTATTTAATCCGAGCATCTTTCTGATTCGTTTAGGTAAACGTTTCTGTTTTCAAAAACCGGTGATAAAAGATAAAAAATTCTGTAAACGATATGAAATAAATAAATATTATTTGAATTTTTTTCCCAAAAATATTGATCAGTTAAGTGGTTAAGTACAATAAAAAGACTGCGTTTATAAAATTTTACTCGTATTTGCTTTAGGTTTTCAACATTACTGTATACACATATATATATAAGTGATTTCAAATGTATGAGTGACAAATTTGAAATTTCCTCTAAAAAAGCCAAATTTCACCCACGTTGAGAAACACTGGGTTAAGGCTATCAACTGAGAATTTATTCTATATGCATTCTTTTAAAGTTACCGGGACAAATATACGAAGTTTTGAGAAGTTATTCTGAGCGGTAAACTACATTTAGAAAGATTTTCTAAAATATGCTTAAGGCACTTTTGACTACTAGTCACCTTATTTAGTTGCACAATAATATGGCTAAATCTGTAATTAAACGATGTGAAAGGAAAATCTCTGATTTAAATATTAAGCAAAAGTTTTCTCATCTTTAACAAGGGTAACAATGGAGTTATTAATAAAGAGGAAGCGACACATAGTGTATTGTCTACCATTTACGAGAGAAATAACTGAGGAGGTTGTCACATGATGACAGCTGTTTCTTATTATTCCGACAATGAAAACGTCCATCTGTAAGTCTGAATAGAAAATTTAATCTTATTTTAGCTCCTTATTGATGAGAAATTTCAATCATAAATATTATAAACAAAATCTATTTTTTTTACTGTTATCAGTTTGTACAGGTTTTATAATCTTTTCATTGACGCCGACAGAGGTTGACTTGGAATTGTGGCGGAATTATTACCGCCGAAGTAAACTGTTACCAGTAAAAATTGAATAACAGTATTTGCCATGTTCTACAAAAAATTTCCATTAGTGTGGCATTCATATAAGAAGACATTTTCTAAATAAATTTATTGGTGGAAGCATTGGTTTATGAACTTCTACGTAAACGGTTACAGTTGAAGATTCACTATTTTAAGGATGTGTTAGTTTCTTCTTAATAATTGCATGATGGTTACAGACTCTTTGGGCATTGAAAGTACCGTAATTTCGGGTGTATAAGCCGCGGATCAAACAATTCTTTTTCGACCCAGAATTTTTTAGGAAGCAAATGTAACTTCTTAAATCGACGTAAATATTTATCTTCAATTACTAAATATGATTTCTGGGTCCAAAAAGAATTGTTTGATCCGCGGCTTATACACCCGAAATTACGGTAATGTATGCACCTAGTCTGCACACTGTCAGAAAAATGCGTCAATATACACTAAGTTATAGTTATTTTTTCTGTTCTCCCTGAAAACGTATTTTATTCTGTGAGTTCATTCCGAACGTCGAAAAATGAGGAAAAGATTCCGTTTATATCTAGCACGTATGCGCTTTGGGTCTGTTAGTAATAAATTCGAATTTAGTTTTAAAATGAAAAACAAAAATATTCTATTGATTAAAATGTCTAATTTAATTTTAAAAGACAAAAATGTTTACGAATTTAAAAATAAATAGCAATTACTTTCTTTACTCGTTCAAAAATTTTCACAATCTGTTATTCAAAGTAGGATAAGTTGAATAAAGTTCAATATACTAAGTTATTTCTATGATAAATATTCGCATATAAAATATACTTTAAGTGAACATGTTAAAAGAATATTTTCATTAAAAAATAAAATGCAAAAAAAAAAATTGATATTATTAAAAAAATTTTATCGAATAAAAATAGAACATCCAAGTTTTTTCTCCAATCTACGTAACATATTTAAAATTCACATTTTTATACTATATTAATACTAAACGTAAAAAAAAAACCTGCCACAGTTTCATTGAAAATGAAATCTTTCCGAGATTAACTGCAAAATGAAAAGCTTTTTAACGAAATCACCAAACCACACCCATATGAAAAGAACGATTCTATTTTAAAGCACAATTGTCATGAGCAACCGTTGCGCCGAGGAAAAGCACTCGCCTTGTAAGGCTGGGTTCGTGAGTTCGATCCCCACCTCTTCCGCATTGATTTTTTCCAAACTTTTTTCAAGTGACGGATATTTTTCCTCTTTTGACGGAGAAAAAAATAAACGGAAAATCGTCAATCTACAGACAATTTCTGGCAGCAGTGCTGCCAGTACATTTTCTGTGAAAAGACGGAAGTTTTTTTGAGAGTGCATACATGCCAACAACCGCCTTTTTTCCCCCTTTTAAATTCAAGAAAAGCACTTCGAACCAAAATTGTATTTACTGAATTAAATCATGCAGATTCCGAATGAGTGCCACAATTAACAACTTCATAATATGCTGTTTTTGAAACAATAAACAACAACAAATACCAGGGTATCTCAATTCAGAAAATGTCGTTTTATTTAATTGGAACATTTCGGCGATTTAAAATAACCCGATTTTCTCTAAGATAATAGTGGTGCGCAAAAATCCGGAGACTTGGAAACTCTTAAATACGGATCTGAAACTGCTTTTTCCATATTAAAATATTTGTCTGATAAATTTGAAAAATGTCTGCTCATTAAATGAATGAAGTATTAATGTTTATAATTCGTGGTGACGAAAAGTTTTTAGCAACGAAGCAATCAAAAATATTTTTTTTTACTACAGTTTACGAGAAAGATTCCAAGTGTCTTAAACATAATGGTAAATAATAATTTTGCTTATAATACCAATATAAAACATCAAATCTGAAAAAAATAGTTTAATTTCATATAATTGAAAAAATATCCGCGAGATAATTAAATACAGCATAATATTTAAAAATATTTGTATACTTTTTAAAGAATGATAAACGTTACTTTTCAATTTTTGGTACAAGTTCGAATGTTTTATGTGCATAGTTTTTAATAATCCATATAGCAATTAATTTTGCAGCTAGATAAATAAAAAACATATCGGTTGAGAAGTTTTATCTTTAATGTTTCATTAGCAATAGAATAGAAACACATAATCTTTGGAGAGAATAGTAGAATAAGTAATTAAGATAAAACTGAATTATATTTGCAGTTAATTAAAAGATGAATAAAGAAATGAATGCAATTTCCAACATTCTTGCTAATCACATAAGAATTTTAATACTTTGAGTGTAATTACCCGACAAAAGAATTATAACTTCAGAATTAGTTTTATCAGCTAAGACTTATAATGAATCTTTCGCATTATACAAATGTATAATGCAAATAAGTGATTTTGTCAAAATTAACAATGAAATTGGAAATACTATTAGTAAGTAATGATTTATGTTAAGCATAAAGAATTCTTCGAGCAATTAACGTATGATTACGTGCGGCGTCAACATATTGAGGATTATAATCATTTCGTTCTAAGTACTTAGAATAAGAAACCCAAATTTTATTTTAATAAATTGGTTGAATCTATAAGAATCTTGATTAAGATTTAAATTAAAAAAATTAACTAATGTGTCACATTTTAAATGCAGTTTTTGTTTATCTTAGTATATAAATATGCAGGGTTGTTATAATTAAAGTTCGCCTATTCAGAAGACTCTAGAGCCGGTTCTATGGCTCCAAACGAATCAGAATTTCACTAGTACATAGTTAAAGACATGCGCTCTGCGAAAATTGAAAAAAAAATTAGTTACAATTTTTGCCAGTAGGTGGCGTTGCGCCAATATTTAAGCCGATATTTGCAGATTCCTTTATTTTCTGGGGATTTTTGAAAGATTCTGTATCTAAAGACAGATGTCAGACAATCTCTGATCTGAAACACAGCATTAGACTTGACATTCGCTCAATCTTACAGGACAGTTTACGCAATGCTGTAGAAAGCACAATTATGAGAATGGAATGCATTATTAAAAATGGCGGAGGATTCATTGAGCATGCGTCATGTTATTCTTCGTTATTTCCTTACTGATGAGCGACATGTTTTATTTTTGTTAATGCAGATTACATCACATGAAATGATATTCATTTTTCTGTATTGTTTGGAGCCATAGGTCAGGCTCTAGAGCTGTCTGATTAGGTGAACTTAGCTATAACAATTTGCAGTTCGTTGAAGTTTGTTGAAACTTTT
The DNA here is from genome assembly GCA_964019185.1 of Maratus speculifer. Lineage (NCBI taxonomy): Eukaryota > Metazoa > Arthropoda > Arachnida > Araneae > Salticidae > Maratus > Maratus speculifer. Next base: position 268,479,579 of record OZ025293.1, on the reverse strand, counting down.
AAATTTGTGTGTTTCGTCTGGATTGACTGATATTGATGCAACGAATCTGCAAATATCGCCTTAAATATTGGAGAAGCGCCACCTAGTGACAAAAAATTTGACTAATTCTTTTTTCGATTTTCGCAGAGCGCATCTCTTTAACTATGTACTAGTGAAATTTTGTTTCGTTTGGAGCAATAGAACCGGCTCCAGAGCCTTCTGAATAGGCGAACTTTAATTATAACAACCCTGTATATAGATAAAAAATATACCGTATATAATTATATAGATATATACATTGGGAAATGTAAACGGGTCCACCAGTAACTTTTTCATATCACTATTGCCAAACGATAATAGTTGAGGTACATTTTTACAACATTTTAAGTAGAAATCTACGACAAAAATAAATTTAGGAAATACTCACATTAACCACTTAACCCTTTTCGGTACCGGCAAATTCTGTTACTAAAATGAGACATTATCGACTGTCAAGGGAATTTTCAAACGACTTTTTTAGAATTGTAGAATCCCTTAATTTAAGCTTTCATTGTAAAAGAAAAATTTTATTAAAATAATTTTGGTGTCGCTTGCAAGTTTGGAATTAAAATTAGGTATCAAGGACTGGGCACAGTGTGCTGGAAAGTGTTAACTGATCAATATTTTTGGGAAAAAATCAAATAATGCCTTTCTTATGTCTTTTACAGAATGTTTGATCTTTTTGTGACGGTTTGTCAAAACAGAAAATTTTTACCCAATTCGATGAGAAAAATTCTCAGATTAAGTAGCTCAAAATTTTCAATGAAAATTTTATTTTGAGAATAATGAATCATGATTAGAATATGGATTGCCAATCCTGATATGGGTAAATCAGGATTGGCAAAAACACATTGCCCGTACTACATACGGGTAAATTAGGGAAGTGGTTAAATATGTGACTAGTGTGCTTTCTGATTAAACCCCCTGAAACCATTGGGGTCTAATTTGGCCCCAGTTATTGCCTATTTTGAAATTTTAAATGTTTCAAACCAGAAAAAAATGAATAATTTGTACTTAATGTATGAAATGCGAATGGCCATATCCTAAGAAGATGTTGCATATAATAAAATTAAATTTCTGGTTCAAATTTTTAAAACTAAGAATCCACATAAAATGTTAAAAGCTGGCACTTAGAGGATTAACCCTTTAATCTTCATTGGCTTCGTTACGAAACCACAAAATTTTATTACCGATATGCAACAATGAAAATTTTAATTTTTAAAAATCCATTTTATTACGTAAGTCAAAAATCCCTTTTTTTATTTACAAATATATCTGTTCGTAATTACAGATGTCATTCATTTATTTTAACATCTTAGCAATGGAAATGCTTTGTCCGTTAAATGGTTAAATGAGATAACTACTTACAACAGAGTACGTACGAGTTCTGGAATTTCGTGATCAGAAAATTCTTCGGGACCAATCTTTTCTTATAGAAAATCTCTCATTAAATAAGATGAAATTCCGCGATTTTGAACTATATAAATTTTCCTATAAAGAAATGCTTATATATTACCTGGAAAATAACTGTACCCGTACGAACCATGTTGCAACAATCGGATTTTAAAAATGTTCCCAGACATTACTTATGCTTACTCAATGTTTTCCATTGCCTAACATATAAGTAACTACTTTATATTTAACATTTTATAATTTTTGTATGTAGAATATCTTTTCATCTTGGCCTAGCGTCGAATTGCACGGAGGCTCATTATTATATAACAATTATCTGCAAAAAATAAATGACAATTTATACTATTATCCATTAATAGGAAATTAAATGTCGTAATATAAGAAATAAAAAAAATATTGCCCAGTTAAACTGATGGCATTGAGCTCACAGGCTACGCATACTAATTGTACATTACAGCCTTGTATTTTCGTTAATTCCGTTCGAAAAAAAAATTAAGAAGGGGAAACAGCTCTCCCCTTTCTCCTTTTTTATACTTAATCATTGAACTTCCTAAACTATCAAGTACATGCTTTATCATATTAAAAAACCTATATCCAAAATTCAGAGCAAATCGGATAATTCTTAATAAAAACCCATTTAGCAGTTATATAATTTAAGAGGAGTTATTTCCCTCTTTTATACTAAACCATTAAACTTCCAAAACTATTCAGAGATTTGAACGAAATCTGACAATTCTGTTTGAAAAATCCATTTATGCAAGTTAAGGGGAAGGGCATTAGAACCCCCGTTCCCCCTGTTTATACTTATTCAATGAACACCTAATAACAGCCACGAACTCGCCTCATCAGAATGATCCTATATCTAAATTTTTAACGAAAACTGTTAATTCTGCATGAAATTCCCGTTTATATCAATTAAGGGGAGGGGCATGAGCCCCCCGTTCCCCCTGTTTATACTTATTCAATGAACACCTAATAACAGGCACGGTATCGCCTCATCCGAATGATCATATATCTAAATTTTGAACGAAAACTGTTAATTCTGCATGAAAATCCCGTTTATATCAATTACGTGGGGGGGGGCATGAGCCCCCCGTTCCCCCTGTTTATACTTATTCAATAAACACATAATAACAGTCACGGAATCGCCTCATCAGAATGATCCTATATCTAAATTTTAGACAAAAACTGTTAATTCTGCATGAAAAACCCATTTATATCCATTAAGGGGAGGGGCATGAGCCCCCCCGTTCCCCCTGTTTATACTTATTCAACGAACACCTAATAACAGCCACGGTATCGCCTCATCCGAATGATCCTATATCTAAATTTTGAACGAAAATTGTTAATTCTGCATGAAAATCACGTTTATATCAATTAAGGGGGGGGGGGCATGAGCCCCCCGTTCCCCCTGTTTATACTTATTCAATGAACACATAATAACAGTCAAGGAATCACCTCATCAGAATGATCCTATATCTAAATTTTGGACAAAAACTTAATTCTGCATGAAAAACCCATTTATATCCATTAAGGGGAGGGGGCATGATCCCCCCGTTCCCCCTCTTATACATATCGAATGAACTTCAAAAATTAATCAGGGAAGCGCCTTATCAGGATATACCTATATACAAAATTTCAAGTGGATCCGATATTTTTATCATGAGTTATCGCGTTACGCACGAACATACGAACGTACATACAGAACGGACGGGCACATAAGCTCTCAGGCTATGATAGCCTGTGAGCTAAAAAAGTATAACACTGAAAAAGTACATTTATTAGAGACGTAAAACATTAATAACTTATAAATGAATTAGTTAAACAAATAGCAATGATTAATCTTTAATAGCTAAGTTTTGGTCAACTAATAGGAATATTCACTAATCTAGCTCTTAAAGTGCTCGAAAAAGTTATTCTAAATGTAATTTATAGGATTTAGTGTAGGTCTGTTTAACCTCTTTTGCCTGGAAACAGTTTGACATTACTGTATCCAAATATGAATCATCACCTCAATCAATCGCAATAATTCTGTCATTAAACATAAGAACTAAACCTTTTTTAAAATTCGTAGTTTTTACAGCCCGCAAACCGCAAGTTGAAACCGCTGGTGTAGGGACTAATATACAATTTAAATTTTTTAACTTAAAAAACTAATTTTACATGAAATTATTTACTTAGCATGAAGAAAAACATTTGAAATATTTTTCCAAAAGAACTTTTATCTGCCAATGTAACAGTTTACGTATTATCCGTTTTTCAATCATAAGAAACGACCGAAGTCCTGAATAATTCGACCAGGGTTGAAAGTTGGGCTCCTATTTTTATTTCTTAGCTAAACATAACTGTCTGTTTCTAACCGGCTACTGCTGTATAAATATTTTATCAGATCATCTATGACTTATGGGTCAGTTGTTTGGGGATCTGTCTGAGAACACCGAATGCAGAAACTTCAAACTGCTCAAAATAAAATTTTACGCCAGGTTATAAATGCCACCACGTTCGTCCGGATTGACATTGTTCACTTCGATCTCAACATTCAGCCTGTCTCGCAAGTTATCAAAAAACTTGCACAAAATTTACACAGAGATCGTGTTCTAACACCCAATGAAGCGTTGCGGCCCACTAAACTGTACAATATAAACAGCCCTATGGGTCGTAAAAGACCGCTTGTCATCCTAAGTCGAGATGACGGCTTCGCACCCTTTTCCGAAGGAAGGAGGCGTAAGGCATCATAATGCGCATCGTTGTGGGAACTCTAAATTCAAAATTGCCTTTTTTTTCTTTGCTGGCAGCCTTTCTTATTTATTTATTACTTATTCTGATTAATGTCATCCAGCCCTTGCATTTGGCACCGGTACTAATTCACATTCTTTTTATTAATTATATTTTATTATTTAATCGTCGTTTCATTATTTTTCTTTTAATTTATACGTCTAGTTCTATTAATTGTATTGCCCTGTTGGCCTATCCCCTTTCCCCGAATGTTTGATTGATATGTCAACCATTGCCTCTGCAAGAACTTTGTTAACAAAACTCGCTCTTGCTAATCCATCTATGCATTCCTGAATCGACTCATCGAATCCGAAAAGAAGTAAACGCAAGCATTGCGACTTGCGTGGGAATTCAAGAACTCTAAGCTGGTCATTATTCAGTTTGGCTTCTATTTTTATTTTGAAATTTTTACTTCATGCCAGTACTTTTTGAAGAAGAGATTTTACGTTAAACAGGACTGCCACAGGTGACCATTTTTATATTCTGTTCGCACAAGTATTTTCTCATATAAATATGGAAGTCTATTTCTCTAGAAAATGTTGCCAAAATGTCTCTTAAGGATTTCTGTCTAGAGAAAGTTGTTCTAGTTAGAATTAAAAAATAATCGCGAAATGTCATTAACCCTTTCCCGCACGGACAAATTCTGTTAGTAAAGTGAGAAATTATTCACTGACACCAGAATTTACGAACGACTTTTTAGAAATTAACCCTTCACTGCATAATTTTTTCTGTATATCTGAAAAAAAAAACTTTTTTGAAATCTTTATATCGGTCTTATAATGGGAAAAATAGTAAAAAAAAAATAACATAATTTTCAAAACCAGTTAAAATTTGATATTTTATGGTGTGTGCCATATTTACACATTCAGGGTTATTAACCTTTCTACCGTGTTGAAATTTTACTCAAACGTGATTAAAATATTTCCCACCAGAATTTTTATCTAAATCCATTTAACATATTTATTTAACTTAAATATTTGTGTTATTTATTTAATTTACATTATGAAAATTTTTCTGGTTTGAGTCGAATGAAACTCATTATAGGACTGGGACGATTAGACCCATTCAGGGTAGGAAGATTAAATATTGTAGTGCTATATGTTGCAATTAAAAGAGGTCAAATTGATTAATTTTATCAGCTTGACACTCTGCAACTTTCTTTTTACAAATGTTTTTAAGTATTCTGTAAAAATAATAAAAATAAATTTCGCCTTAATAACTTGATCGATTTTTTTAAAGAACAAATTTTTGTCAAATATCTCTTATATGAACAAAATAAGTATTATTCAATTTCTTTGCAGGGTTCGCACAAACGTACCACTAAAATTTAGCAGTATTTTCAAAGTATTTCACTGCTGAAAAACTAAGCGAGATTTGAGAGTAAAGAATGTTTTTCGAAATTCTGTTTCTTTAAAATTAAATATAAATTTTATTATCATTAATGGTGGTGTCGGAGTCCTTAAAATATAAAGAGTGTGCGAACTCTGCTTTGACTGTTCTTGATCAGTTACAAACATTATACTGGGAAAATTAATGGCGCATAGTGTGAATTGCAGTGATTTTATGTATTTGCCAGTTGTGGCACATAGTGCAGTGACGGGTTAAGACTTAAGGTTAATTTAAGCTTTAGCTTAATTTTAGCTTTAACTCTTTGCGGTGCTGACCACTTTCACTGCTTAATTTGGAAATTAATGAGCGACACCAAAATTAAAAAACTACTTTATTTGTAAATATGAAAAAACTATATTTATCGCATCTGAGTAAAAAAATTTTTTCTTCACAAAAATTCTGGTGTCAATAAAGTTTTTCGTAATTAAAATTTAATTGTTTCATAGGTGTACCCCCACCTCTCAAGAGGTTAAGAAGGGTTGATTTAAGCTTTCATCTTAAAAGCAAAATTTTATTAAAATATTATTGGTGCCTATTGCAAGTTTGGAATTAAAATTAGGTGTGACCGGGACTAGGCAGAGTGTGCCGGAAAGGGTTAAATAAATCTGAATACACTGCATATATTGTCTAATAAATATTCAAATTTTCTGATAAAAAAGGAGACCAAACCGGTAACACTTAACTAGACCTTTTTTTTTTTACTTCCCAGTTCCAAAACATAGGTAATCAAACTTATGTTTTGGAACTGGGTACAAAAATACAATATAACGTACCAAACATTATAAACATAGAGAGAGTTTGTGAAATCATTTCCTATCTCTTCAATATCGAATAGCCCTTAGGAGCAACATAAGTTTCATTCTTCCAAATATCAACATCATCGATTAATCGATGAATATTACATTTGTTTACAGCTAATACTACGTTTAATTATTCTTAATTTATTTTCTGTCTCTGCACAAAATACCTAAAAGATATTTTTGAAAAAGTTACTTTAGTAAACTTTTCTTTCACTCTTTTAATATTTAAAAAAATATCAATTTTTAGCTCACAGGCTATCATAGCCTGAGAGCTCATGTGCCCGCCCGTTCTGTATGTATGTGCGTATGTGCGTAACGCGATAACTCATGATAAAAATATCCGATCCTCTTAAAATTTTGTATGTAGGTATATCCTGACAAGGCGCTTCCCTGATTAGTTTTTGAAGTTCATTCGATATGTATAAGAGGGGGAACGGGGGGCTCATGTCCCCCGTTAGTTGATATAAATGGGATTTTCATGCAGAATTAAGTTTTCAAAATTTAGATTAGGATCATTCTGATGAGGCGATTCCGTGACTGTTATTAGGTGTTCATTGAATAAGTATAAATAGGGGGAACAGGGGTTCTAATGCCCCCCCCCGTTAGTTGATATAAATGGGATTTTCATGCAGAATTAAGTTTTCGTTCAAAATTTAGATTAGGATCATTCTGATGAGGCGATTCCGTGACTGTTATTAGGTGTTCATTGAATAAGTATAAATAGGGGGAACAGGGGTTCTAATGCCCCCCCCCCGTTAGTTGATATAAATGGGATTTTCATGCAGAATTAAGTTTTCGTTCAAAATTTAGATTAGGATCATTCTGATGAGGCGATTCCGTGACTGTTATTAGGTGTTCATTAAATAAGTATAAATAGGGGGAACAGGGGTTCTAATGCCCCCCCCCGTTAGTTGATATAAATGGGATTTTCATGCAGAATTAAGTTTTCGTTCAAAATTTAGATTAGGATCATTCTGATGAGGCGATTCCGTGGCTGTTATTAGGTGTTCATTGAATAAGTATAAATAGGGGGAACAGGGGTTCTAATGCCCCCCCCCCGTTAGTTGATATAAATGGGATTTTCATGCAGAATTAAGTTTTCGTTCAAAATTTAGATTAGGATCATTCTGATGAGGCGATTCCGTGACTGCTATTAGGTGTTCATTGAATAAGTATAAATAGGGGCAACAGGGGTTCTAATGCCTCCCCCCCCCTCTTAATTTATATAAATAGGTTTTTCAAGCAGAATTTTCAGATTTCGTTCAAATCTCTGAATAGTTTTGGAAGTTTAATGGTTAAGTATAAAAGAAGGGGATAACTCCTTTTAAATTATATAAATGCTAAATGGGTTTTTATTAAGAATTATCTAATTTGCTCTGAATTTTGGATATAGATTTTTTATATGATAAAGCATGTCTTTGATAGTATAGGAGGTTCAATGATTAAGTATAAAAAAAGAGGAAAGGGGAGAGCTGTTTTCCCTTCTTAATTTTTTTTTCGAACGGAATTAACCCTTGAAAATATAAGGCTTTAATGTACAATTAGTATTTGTAGCCTGTGAGCTCAATGCCATCAGTTTAACTGGGCAGTATTCTTTATTGTATGTTATTTAATCATTTTTTCTATCAGGGTTTTTGATATAATCTTTTTCGTGTTAGTGAAAATATCGATAAATAATAGATTCATTGAATAAGGACAGGGTACTTTTTAAAGCAGCTATGAAAGAATGCATTAACACAGTAAGTAATTAACAGTTAAGTATTTTTAATACAAATCTAACTTAAAATTTTACATTTCCAAAAAACAATTTTAGCTGGCAAAATGTTGTTGACAAATACACTTGTTATTAAATTATTTCCATATTAACCTTCCTACCCTGAATGGGTCTAATCGACCCATAACTATAATTTCTTTTATACGATCCGAACCAGAACTTTTTTCATAAAGAAAGTTAAATAACAGATTCAGAGAAATAAGTCAATTAGATATATTCAATTTTTTAAAACAACAATTCTGGTGTGGAATGTTTTTATCAATATTGAGTAAAATTTGAACAGGGTAGGAAGGTTAATTTATTTATCCCCATGTTAATTTATTTATCACACTGAAAAAAAGTTTCTTAAACTACTCTAAACAAATTGATACAAAAATATACAATAGCATTTTTCAAGCTACTCACGTTTTCAAAAAAGCTTTTATTATCTTCAGAAATCCCCGAAAGTAATAATGTTTTACGATTTTACGAAGCGTTCATAACAATTTTCTGTGTTCTCATTGATTTTTAGCACATTTTAACAAAAGTAGGAAAGTGCTAATACATTCGGTTTGTCTGCCCCTCTGTCCACACTCTAACTCCGGTAAATATACTCGGATTTTCATGCAATTAATAAAGGGTATTTCGGGTTACCAAAGAATGTTTGATATTGCATATGAAGTATATAGGATTAATGATTTTTTCACAGGTACACTCAGAGGAATTCGATAACATTATGATATATGGGAAGAAATTGTTTAGAGAGTATTATTACGTGATGTGTTGAAACCGATATAAACTGATGAAGCTGAATCAAACTGATGAAACTGAATTTCACTATGATGACGTTAAAACAGAGCATTCATAGTTTTTATTAATTTACAGGGAAACATAAAAGAAATCCGTTACAGTACTGTTTTGCTTAATAACTGTTGGGGAGTACGTTTTAAAATTCGGTATGCGCTTTTAATTTTTTTTAGTTTTTTTACATATTGCTCTTAATATATAAATTCAATTCCTTATATACAGGGTTGCGCAAAAGTATTCGCATACCATTCTTGATATTAGAGGAAATTGCCGAAGGGGAATTTTCAACTGAAATATGCGTAGCTCTTAGAAGAACTAAATTTTGGAATGCATGTTGTTTATAGATATAAATCACTATATCATACACAGGGATGCAAAAAAACTGCATATTTTTACAATTGTGGGAGGGAACAAATGAAATTCGGTTTTGAAATGCGTCTTACATTTCATTATAGTTAAATGATAGTTTATTTTTTTAAACAATTTAGCATTTTTCAAGCTATTTACGTTTCCAAAAAAGTTATTATTATTATTTTTTATCTTCAGAAAATTCCAAAAGTAATAAGTTTTTACTTTTTTATTTTTCAACCTATTAATCGTCGCGCCCGAGACATTCCCGGGCTGCAAATTTCAGGGCTTTTATTCAGAATTGTTTGATTCCCACCGTTTTATAAAACAGTGTAATTGGTTTTACCCTGGTATCATGTTACTTGTCATTAAATAAGAAGGATACTTTTTTTCATAAAGATGGTGCGAATAATGAATTTGAATTTTTAAACCGTAATTTAATGCGACCATTAAGTGGTTAAACGGTGCAAATTTGTTACATTATTTTGAATGTGTTGGAAAGTGATTCATAATCTAAGCTTGATGCATTTTTTTCCCTTCTTGCGTGAAATGTTTTCGATTGGTTTTAATAGCGTATTAATCAGGTTTTTTTTAAAGCAGACTATTGTTTTTAGGATGCTATCTTTTCTGAAATAAACAAAACATTTTTATTTACTGAATTTATACATACGAGAGTACCAAAATAATATCAATTTCAACGTTAGTATTAATGCAAGAAGGGGGGGAGGATTGTACTTTGTGCTTATATATAACTTCTTTTACATTTTACACTTTTAGCACTGATGATTGGACTTAAGAAGTTCCGAAACATGTATGCTTTTAACATCTTTTAACATCTTGTATTTTATAATATTTGTGCTCTTGAACGTTGTTTATTTATTTAGTTATTAATGTAGTTGATTTATCATGTTTATCTGTGAAACGGGTTTCTTTAACATGAAAACGATTATTCAGCATTTAATCTATACTAATAAAAGAACAAAACGCTCTGTCTGTCTGTATGTGTGTCTGTGTGTGTGTGTCTGCGATGGCTAGCAAAATCTACAGCATGTACGAGGCTCAAACATTTTTTGAGAGTAGTCCCAAATCTCTGCTGATGTACCTGAGCTTCAGAATTTCGAAATTCTATTTATTAACTGAGTAATTAATTAAATTCCAAAGCTCACTCTCATAAAAAATCGCCTTTTTTTCTTCTTTATTTCCCTTCATTTGTTTATGGTTGCATAAAATTTTCGCAGAAATAATTTAAAAAGCTGGGACAGATCTTTAAAATTCATAGACTGGCAAACTGTCAGTTTAAATGATGATTTTTTATCACAAATGTTGTACGCCATGGAGGAAAAAGATAAGAGGTGAAGTAAACCGCGAAAAGGGTTTGCAATATGAAATCATTTATCGCTCAAATTTTAATGTCCCAAAAAAAAGCATGTGGAAGGGATTTTGTATTAATAAGACGAATTGAAAGAAAGGAATTACAGCTGATGCATATTTTACGAAGAAATAGTAATTTTCTAAAAAGCTTTTTTTTCTCTATGATATTATTTATTTAAAAAATATTTGCTTTTAAAATAATTGAAATCGGAAAATTAGAAATAATTAAATGTCAAAATAAAATTACCGTAATTTTGGGCGTATAAGCCGCGGATCAAACAATTCTTTTTGGAACAAGAAATCTTATTTAGTGATTGAAGACAAATATTTACGTCGATCTAAGTAGTAACATTTGTTTCTTAAGAAATTCTGGGTCCAAAAGAATTATTTGATCCGCGGCTTATATACCCGAAATTACGGTAAATAAAATAGTGAAAACATTTCATTTGAACTAAAAATTATATTACTAAAAGTTTTCTTTTTTTCAGAACTTTTTAATACTTTATAACGTAGATGAGAAATGTCTATGATTGAACAACAAAATAATAATTCGATGTTAATAAATAAAATATATTGATGAAAACATTCTTTTAAAATCATGCATGAAAACTTAAATAACAAATATTAATCTAAAATCTAGATTTCAGAGTGCAGACGATTTTAAGACATTAAGGAAAGAATGTTAACTTTTCAAGCAAAATCTTAAATGATGCTTCTATATTGATATATCAAAGTCATATGATAAAAAAAATCAAAATAAGTCTTGCCTGTAATTGATATATTTGTATCTTTTACGCACTCCGATCGTGTATTACAGCCGATAATAGCATAAAACGTTATTTTTTAATCGAATTTTTAGTCATCTATTCAATAACAGTTTAACCCTTTCCGGCACACTGTGCCCGGTCTGGGATAGCTAATTTTAATTCCAAACTTGCAACTAGCACCAATAATATTTTAGTAAAATTTAGCTCTTACAGTAAAAGCTTAAATTAAGGAATTCGACATATCTAAAAAATTCGTTTCTGAATACCGGTGTCAGTCGATAATTTCTCATTTTACTAACAGATTTTGCCCGTGCCGGAAAGGGTTAAAAGGTAAAAAATAAAAACAAAGAAGGGTTTAAACCAGTTTGAATTGATCGGCCGGCGTGTCAAAGCACATGGATTTATTGGTGCTTATTTGGACTTAATGTACAGTTTTCTAGGAGTTTATTTTTTTATCATTGATAAAATTTAAACGTATTCTATTGAATTTAAAATTGTATTATGGCTTTAATTTATTTTTAAAACAAAAATAAAATAGCTGTTTTGCGTACAATTGTTCGAATCCGCAAACGATTCATACACCATAATAAATTATCAAATAGGCAGAGATATGTATCAGAAATAGCCATAAAAAGAAAATAGTAGTAAAACTGATTATAACTGATTATAATGTTTAGACTAATTAACAAATAACCCAATCCCAACCAGAAAAAAAAAACAGACCACACTCCGATCCGTGATAGACAAAATTTCCGTGAGTCTAAACCCGACCCGAACCAAAAAGTTTTGTTTGAAAAAAAAAAAAACTATGGATTTGATAACTGACCCGAACCAAATCTCAATCCCGTAGATGAAGCATAACCCGATCCAAACAAGGAAAAATAACTTTAGTGGGCATGAAACTGACCTAAACCTAAATATTTTCTTTAAAAAACAACTCGAAATATCACCCGAACAAAATCTGAAACCGATAAAAATATTCCAGAGAACTATAACCTGATCTCAGCAAGACAAAATACTTTCCCGTGGTCATAAACCCGACTCAAAGCTAAAAAATTCCATTTGAAAAATCCTAAAATTTGACCCAAACCACATCTAAATCTGACTAAAATATTCGAAAGAACCATAACCGGATTCGAGTAAGACAAAATAATTTTCGTGGATATGAACTCGATACGAAACTAAAACTTCCTTTCGAAAATATACCTAAAATTTGAATCGAACCAAATCTGAATCTGACAAAACTATTTCAAAGAACCGCAACCGGATCCGAACAAGACAAAATATTTCCATGCACATGAACCCAGTCCGAACCCAAAAAATTTCTTTGAAAAAATCGCGAAATCTGAACTGAACCAAATCTGAACTTGGCTAAAATATTCCAGTGAAGCATGTCCTTATTCGAACAAAACAATAATTTTCGTGAACACGCAAAAAGACCCGAACCCAAAAGTTCTATTTGAAGAAAAACCCGAAATCTAAACTGAACCAAATCTGAACCCGATAAAAATATTCAAAACAACTATAACCCGATCCGAGCAAGACGAAATAATTTCCATGGACATGAACCCGACTCGAACTTAAAAAATCCGATTTGAAAAAAACCTGAAATTTGACCGAACCACATCTGAATCCGACCAAAATATTCGAAAGTATCATAACCGGACTCGAGTATGATAAAATAATTTCCGTGGACATGAACGAGATTCGAAGCTAAAAATTATATTTGAAAAAATACCTGAAATTTGAATTGAACCAAATCTGAACCTGACAAAAATATTCCAAAGAACCGTAACCGGATCCGAATAAGACAAAAAATTTCCATGCACATGAACCGAATATGAACCTAAAAAATTTCTTTGAAAAAATCTCGAAATCTGAAATGAACCAAATCTGAGCTTGACAAAAATATTACAGTGAAGCATGTTCTTATTCGAACAAGGCAGACTAATTTCCGTGAACACGCAAAAAAACCCGAACCCAAAAATTACATTTGAAGAAAAAGCCGAAATCCGAATTAAACCAAGTCTGAACTTGACAAAAATATTCCAGTGTAGCATGTCTTTATTCGAATCAGATAGAGAAATTTCCGTGGACACGCAGGAAGCCCTGAACCCAAAAATTCCATTTGCAGAAAACGCCAAAATCTGAATTGAACCAAATCTGTTCCCGACAAAAATATTTCACAGAACCATAACTGGATCAAAGCAAAGCAAAATAATTTCCATGGACATGAATCCGACCCGAACATTTAAATTCAATTTCAAAAAATACCTGAAATCTGAATCGAACCAAATCTGAACCCGACGAAAATATTCTAATGAATCATAACCAGTTGTCCGAACAAGACAAAATAATTTCCATGGACATGAACCCAGTATATGGTTAGGTAACATTTGGGTTACGATTAGGTTTCAATTACATTACCGTAAGTCTTTGATTTTATTTAATTTCACGTTAGGTTAAATTTAGATCACGGTTAATTTAAAGTCAGGTTAAAGTTAAATTGCATTTATGTTATAGTTAGAATAAAGATAGGTTACAATAAAGTGACGGCTAGCTTGCATTTATGTTATATTTAAGTTACGGTAGGGTACTGCTAAGTAGCAGTTAGGTTACAGACAGGTTATGGTTACGGTACAAAAGTTTACGGTTAGGAATTTGTCCACAGAGTGAACATTACGCATGCTTTAATTAAAAATTTACACTTACTTTTGTTAAATGGCTCTAAAATTATAATACTATATACCAACCTTTTGTCATAGAGTATCGATTTCATTCACGGTATAGTCGGATTTAAGTGTGATATAATTAGTTTGAAATTCAAAATATTTCACTTGGGATTTCTATGTGAAAAAAATAATTAGTTACGTGACTTAACAGGGATTTTTACGGGTAAATATCAACACTTTAACACGAAAATAACGCAATCGTTGGATACATGTTCCCTACCGCGTTTCTCATTGCTCATTTTAAGTATTTTTAGAGCTTAATATTAGTTGTTGTTTCTTAAACCGATTTTTCACACAGTCAGCTGCCACGTATTTCAGACAATGCATTTCTGCATGCTTTGAGTTAACCCATTAGTGCCTAGCGACCCTTTTTAGGGACAATTATAAAAAAGGCAATAAAACACTTTTCACACCAGTAAATAGAAAAATAAATAAGCAATATTTTTCATGAGACAAATTCCTCAATAAATTATGATAAAAGTTTTTCGTCTTTTAAAAGTGGTGGGAAAACCAAAATTTCCTTTTTAATGAAAAAAATAATTTGGGCATTAATGGGTTAATGATAAAATTATACAAATTTCAAGTTTGTTTAGTATTGTTAAAACGGACCCGGGCAACGCCGGGCGGGTCAGCTGGTAGCATATAAAAAAATGAAGGTTAAGAATATTAATAAATGAACTATAATGACGAATTACAATATTCCCGGACAATCAGACTTGCTTTTATAACTCATCCTTTAAATTTCACAAAGGTAAGAGTTTATTTGGTTTCTAGAGGGAAAAAAAGCTTTTTGGAATCGTGAGTAACACAGAATGAAATATTACTGTATATTTACATTTGAGGTTATGTTATTTTTTCCTAAATTAGGAATTTTTTACTTTTATAGTGCAGCTTGGCATTTACAAGGTTGACACTGGCGACTATTTGTGGATTCTTTTCGTACAGTTATTTAACTCTTCCAGAGGCAAGACACTTGGATTCACAAAATGCTGAAATGAGGGATTGATACAAGAAATAAGAAACAAATTTATTTCCAAACAAGCAAAAGCTTTTGTCTACGTACTTAAAAAAAAGAAATTTTTCATTTAAACATTCTGATGCTAATGTAGCGTTTAGGAATTAAAATTAGGTGGTCTAAAAATGAGCCACCGCACTCGAAGAGCTAAGCATATAGATAATATGTTGCTCTTCCATATGTTATCAAAGCATTTTTGAAATATTTTTATTTTAAGAAAGTGGTACTAAATAAAATTAAAAATCAGTCGCCAGATGCTGCATTTAGAAATAGCACATTATCGCATTTAACCCTTTAGACTCCCTTATCTCTAACACAATTTTTTATTGGTCGGCACCACTTTTTCAAAAGAAGTTGCTTTCAACTACACAATATGCTTTACTTAAATAAGATACTTTAGTTTTTTATTATCGGAGTCAAAAACAAATTTTGCAAAGATAAATGATGTCTAGGTTGAACATACGAGTACAAAAGATAATAACAATTATCCACATATCTACAGTCACCACATAGATGTCATCTGAGTGCAAAATATTAGCATTTTTAGGAATAAAGTACCACTGTAATTTCCCGTGGATGCATTGCGTCATAGTTAAGTCTATTTCATACCCGAAATTTTATTTAAAGAATGAAGTCAAATAAATGCTAAGCAAAAGTAAGCCGCATTTTATTTAATTGAGCTGCGGCGTATACGGTATTACGGTACTATTGGTATTACGGTACTATTCGTAAAATACTGAAGTTATGGAATGACTCCAGGAATTCCACCCAAATTTATTTCTAAATAAAAGCTTTATTTCCCGTACTAAATTAAAAGCAAAATTTAATTCCAAAATTCTGTTGCCAATATTTAGGGATTATAAAAAGCATTTAGGCTTTAAAATTGAATAGTCCAAAGATGAACCAAAACCGTTTTACGGGCTATGTTGACCTCGGAGGAGATGAAAATGAAGTTTGAATTATCCAGGTCTAAAAATAAAATTGACTTTTCATGATATCACCAATAAAAATGCTTACCTAATATTAAAGAAAAACAGTTTGTATGTAACTCGAATAATAAATCATCTTGGTAATGTAATATATTTATTATCTATATATGAAAACACATACGTGAGGGGCTCACAACCATAGTAGATCAAGACCATTTTGAAAAAAAAATGAGATACCGTAATTTCCGGAGTATAATCCGCGGATCAAACAATTATATTTTGACCCAGAAATTTTTGAAATAAAATTAAGCGTTTTAGATCGCGGTAAATATTTGGCTGCAATTACTAAATAAAATTTCTAAATCGAAAAAGAATTGTTTGATCCGCAGATTATATGCCGAAAATTAATGTAGTTCGTTTGCAAGGAACATAAAATCTATTTTATCCACTCCCACTGTAAACCAAGTCTGTAAAGAGGTGATTTACAGGGTGTCCCAGAACTTCGTGCACAAACTTGAAGAAGTAAAGAACATCGCTGAAAAACACTATTACACAGGAAAGTATGGACTTAAACGTCATCCTAAATAGTTAATTCTCCCAAGGACGACGGTTTGTCTATGAATCCACAAAATGTTTAATAGAAATGTAACACTGACACCAGAATTTCAGTATGATTTTTCTCAGTTTTTCATGTATGGAAACATAGTTTTTTTTTCAGTCATGAAAATAAATTTATTCGTAATTTCCGGTATCAATCATATTTTTCAACATTTTAGCAATGGAAGTGGTTTGTCCGAGAAATTTTCAAAAAGAAACAAAGACACAGTTAGGCTACAATGCAGAAAGCAATGTAAAACACTTTATTGCACAAAAAGTTTAGAATGTATGGCTTACAAATATTACAGGAGCTGTTCGAAACTGCTTTGATTAGTATAGATGCCTATGCGACGGGGATTGGCAACATTTTAGAACGTTCCGGTTGTTGCGTTGATGGTAGCCAAAGCGATGGATATTCGTGCCTGAAGGTCCTTTTCAGAATTTACGGGTATATCATACACAATGCTTTTCATTGCACCCAAGCTAAAATAATCAAGAGGTTATAAATTACCGTAATTTCGGGTGTATAAGCCGCGGATCAAACAATTCTTTTTGGACCCAGAAATCTTATTTAGTGATTGAAGACAAATATTTACGGCGATCTGACTAGTTATATTAGTATCTTAAAAAATTCTGGGTCGAAAAAGAATTGTTTGTTCTGCGGCTTATACACCCGAAATTACGGTAGGTTATCTTGGGCGCCAGGCAATTAAAACTTTACACCCAATGAAATTGTATCCAGATATCAGGTCCAAATATTACTTACGCATCTTGCTAAATGAGATGGCATCCCATTATGTTGAGACCACAATCCTTTTTAAATGTATCCGAGGATATCGTTAAGAAATTACAAAATTACCCAGGAATCAAAACAAGATACTTGCGTCCTTCCAGTAAAATTAAGATTTAACCCTTTCCGGTACGGGCAAAATCTCATTGTAAAATGGGAAATTTTCGACTGACACCGGAATTCACAAACGAATTTTTTACATATTTTGAAACCCCTAATTTATGCTTTTAAAGTAAAAGCAAAATCTTACTAAAATATTATTGGTGCCAATTACAAGATTCGAATTAAAGTTAGGTATCCCAGACCGGGCGCAATGTGCCATAAAGGGTTAAGGCCCTAACAAATAATCCGCTAAGATTCCCTTCCACACATTAAGAGCCCTTATCTTGAAAATCAAAGTGTGATAGTTGTATTCTTTGATTTGCTTGATTTTTTATATGTTGAAGTAAATCATATTTAATGATTAATCTGCAATTTTGAAGCCCTGAAAAATTTTTCTTTTCCCTATAGAAAATATCAAAGTTCACGTTTGTGAATGCCATTTTTTCGAAAAATAAAATCCCAATATGTTTGGAGTGGTATATCTCTGGCAAACAACACCATCCCAAAATTCTTTTTGCATAAACTTATAGTACAACACTACCTGCTTATTAATATTATTATTTGTTTCCATGAGGCATTGTTATTTTACATTATTATGTTGTCACAAAGTCAAAATGACGTTCTTGTCCATTTTCCGCTCATAATATCTTATTTATCCCTTTGAGCTCTGATGGTACAATTTTCTACACACATAATTTTAATTCCAAAATGTTGTATCGGCACCAGAAAATTCAACCAAATTTATTTGAAAAAGGTTTAATGCATTTTTTTTCGTGCATATCCTTAACGGTTTTTTTCTTTGCAAAATACTGGTGCCAATGTGACATTTGGAGTTTTGAAGAAATTTACCTACCAGAGCTCAAAGGGTTAAAAAAGAATCAATCCTTTTCAAAACACTCCCATGATAACTTTCTTTTTTAAAGTACTGTCGAACGAATAACATCTGTTTGACAACGTGGAAATGAGCTGAGTCCCTGAGTCGTGGTCAAAATGACACAGAGTTGCTCGTAGTCCATACTTAAAATGAGAAGGAGTGCAAAAGGTTAACACTAACTTATACTACCTTCTCAAAAGAGAAATCTGAAACAGACATTTTGGCAACATTTGCAAGAAAAATATAATTCAAAATTTATATTAGAAAAATATTCGTTAGAATAGAAAATAAAAATATTCACCTGTGGCAGTCCTGAGTGTAGATTGTTGTCCGTGTGATACATGTTGATCGCACGCAGTCGGCTTCTACAATGAAGAAACCATGCGTGCCGACCAAGGGTTGCCAGTTGCCTATTTTTCTATAATTCAGACGTTTTGTTTTCCATCTCTTTTATCGAATGTTAAAATTCACCTTAGCTAATAATATATTAACCCTTTGAGCTCTGGTAGGTAAATTTCTTTAAAATTCCAAATGTTACATTGGCACCAATATCTTTTTTAAGAAAAAATTCTACTTACAAGGAAGGTCTCCATACGGGCATACTCAGAAAAATCTGAAAAAATTATAGAATGTTCTTCTCATATAGTTATATATGTTTATAAAAAAAAGTTCGGCGGAACCTCCTTATAACATCCGTAAAAAAAATAATAAAAATTTCGTTTATTTGGCGATTTATCTCCGGTTGGCGAAAAAACGAAATTTTGAAAAATACGCTTTTACGCTTCGAATACTTTTTAATGAAAAAACTTTCTATGGTCAATTTATTTAAATAAGTTTATTTTAACTATGCATTTTTACTTTACTTTAAGTGTAATTTTGTCATATACGTTTATATGTACTTATAACAAAATGAAATTAATATATTTTATCATTTAAAACACAATTTAAATTGATTAAAATTGTTCCAAATTGAAAAATACACTGTTAAAAATCTGCTGCATTTTGTTGCAACGCACTCCTTTGCTTGTACATAAAACGGTTACTTGGCCGTGAAATGGAGCTTTCTCATTGGTTGGAATAGAGATATTATATACAAGCCGTGGAGTGCGTTGCAACAAAATGCAGCAGATTTTTAACAGTGTATGACACGGTTAATTCACCGTGCTATGGAGCATTCTCATTGGTCAGAAGAGAGATATTCTATAAAAGTAATGGAGTGACGTTGCAGTAAATGCTGCAGATTTTTAACAGTGAAATCAATTAAAATTAATTTTCAGATTCGTTAAAATCGTCTGCTTTTGGCGAGGAAATGCACTGCTCGCCAAATCCCGCGTCGCTTTCAGTTTTTCACGCCAATTATTCCAAACTATTTTATTTTTTTACATATCTAATAATGTAATTCCGCCGCTAATTTTCACTGATCCTTTATTAACTACATGAGTAGTTTAATTTGTATTTTTTTCAAAAAATTCTGAGTATGCCCTCAATGGAGACCTTCCTTGTTAGCATATACACGAAAAAATGCACCAAACCTATTGGAAAGAAAATTGGTTGAATATTCCAGTGTCATTGTGATATTTTGGAATTAAAATTAAGCGGTAGAAGCCTTAACCATCAGAGCTCAAAGGGCTAATCAAGGAAAAAATAATAGCAATTTTACCATTTAAAAAAACTGGTGCCAATCAAGAAATAGAAATTAAGAAAAAGTAACGTACTGGCATCACTAATCCGACATTGCGAGTACAAGTCGATTGTAATTACTTTTGCATCGATCAAAATTATCTCTAATGGCTGTTCTAGTTTAACCCCTTTAACCCTTTCCGGCACGGGAAAAATCTGTTAGAAAATGAGAAATTATCAACTGACCGAGGAATTCACAAACGAATTTTTGAGATATTTTGAATTCCTTAATTAAAGCTTTTATTGTAAAAGCAAAATTTTACTAAAATATTATTGGTGCCGTTTCCAAGTTTTGAATTAAAATTAAGTATCCCAGACCGGGCACAGTGTGCCGTAAAGGGTTAACCCTTTCCGGCACGGGCAAAATCTATATTAAAAGGAGAAATTATCGACTGGCACTGGAAATCACTAACGAATTTTTTAGATATTTTGAGATACTTTATTTAAGCTTTTGTCGTAAAAGCAAAATTTTAGTAAAATATTACTGGTGCCATTTGAAAGTTCTGAATTAAAATTATGTATCCCAGACCGGGCACAGTGTGCCTGAAAGGGTTAAGGGCTAAGGAATATATTCAACATAAATATATACAACCTAAGTTTAATTAAGATTTGCACAATGGACAAACAATTTTCTTTCATTTCTGTACAAAAATATGCATAAGAAAGTATAAATGCATAAGAAAGTAATTTATGTAACAAAATGTATCAAAAGCATGTTTTTACGCAGGAAAAAAGTAATACACTTTTGATACAAAATGAACAAAAGAATAAAAAAAAAGGTATTGTTCTACTGAAACATTATTCATTTTAAGGGTAACTTATCAGCCCCATAACCCCTGCCTTCCAACCCGCTTGCAGAGGCAAAAAAATCAAAATTCCTTTTTTTTTTCTTAACAATTTTTCCATTTTTGAGTTAAAAAAAATAAAATAAGTAAAGCTTTCCTTTTGCTTTACAGATAGGTGGGGGGGGGGGGTACAGACAGAGACGATTTAGGCACAATCTAAAGGCTTTTTCTATTTTAATATTTATTTAAAATTATTTTAATGTATTTTAAATATTTATTTATATTCTTTTAGTTATTTTTTATAAATAATGAATGCAAAAGGGCACCTGAAGAAATTATTTGGAATATGTATACATTTTGGGAACAATATTTATTATTTATAAAAAATATTTTTAAATTAAATAAAATTATGTCATGTGTTTAACTGTCTTAAATATAAACCTTACAACATATTTATATGTTTAGTAAAACTCAGATTTGAAGTAGTTTTTGAAAGAAATGAAGACCAAAAATACCTTTTCTCTTTTAAATAAAAATGCTGGTTAGATTATAATGGCACTCTGCTTTCTAAAGTATGAAACGCCATTACACTATTGCCAGAAATTGACCCATAGGAGTTCTCCGGCAAAGAAAATGTAACTGTTCTCTCATCGCCGATCCGTTACTGGCTCGGCGGTAGCTGCCGCAACTAGCGGCGGGTCATTTGCGGTACCGCATTGTTTTGTTACAAATGGCCTTAACTCCTTCTGGCCGCGCCCCACCAGTGGCCAAGAGGTTCTAACCTCAAACTGGTAGACGGTAGGTGCTGGGTTCGAACCCAATCGCGACCGTCGGCCTAGCTGTTCGGAGTTTTCCGTGGTCTTCTTCGAACCTTGCGTAAATACGGGTTAGGTTCCCTTAGAAAGACCCCCACGGAGGGCACCTCACCACTTGGGGCCTATATCCCACAGCGTAGATAATTGGCCGACATACAAACAAACCTTCTGGCCGCAATGAAATCGCCTGTCGGCCGTAAGTCATGTGTTTGTGGGGAGATAAGTTTTGAATAGAAAAACTGAAACGTGTGAGCCAACGTAATAAGTTTTTTTATTTTTTTCAATTACCGTAATTTCTGATAGATAACCCGAAGCTCAAACAATTCTGTTTCGATCCAGAAAATTCGTTCAATAATTTAAAATAACTATACACAGCGATACGAAATTTTACATTCTGTTTTTGAAAATTTTTGGGTCAAAACAGAATTGTTTGAGCTGCGGATTACCTACGGAAAATTACGGGAAATTTCTGGTTGTTTAATATCTTTGATTCACGCGTTATACGCCGTAACATACGATAACAGTGTAGCGATGATTTCCTCTATTCATATTTACGGGAAGATTAATCCCAGGGCCAAGAGGCCGAGTATCACCACCACTATTTCTGAAAAATATTTAGAGACATATAATAAAACAAACTCTAAAATTTAAAAGCGCGAAGAAACCAACCTGAAAACTCTCAGATATTTAGTCTTCTGATATATTTGGTCTTCTGAGATATTTGGTATCTTTGTTCTTTTGAGAAATATTGCTCAGATTGTCTTTTTCGATTCAATTAATTTCCTCAGAAAGATCAACGTATAATTTAGGACTTACAAATAATAAATTATAGAGGTTGTAAAAAGGCTGCTTCAAGGTAAAAAATGCATTTTCCTATGCTTAAGATACTAAAAATGATACTATGTAGTTGAAATTTTCACAAAATAAGTAAGATGGATCTTTTGGAAATTTGCTGCACTTATTGTAAAGGATATCGATAAAGATTACAATTTCCAAATATAAACAGGCCTAGAAATCATGACTTTCCATTCCAACACATTCATAAAAGTGTAATAAAATTTTACCGTTAAACATAGCTGCCAATTCTTCTGATTTTTTTCACCCGGAAAAATTTAACAGAAATATTTGCCTTATTTAATCAGCGCATTGCGGCGATTTCAAAAAGTAAAATTTGCTGTAAAATTTTTCCGGGCCGAAAAAGCGGAAGATGTTGGCAGCTATGCGTTAAATAAGGTGAGCAAAGCTATGCAACTCAACACAATCAGAAATAAAACTCTCACTTTTGACGATACAGCAATCCTTGGGCTGTATTTCGTCGATTTTGACAATCATTTCGTATCAAAATCACGTGACTTTTAACGAAACGTAACCCTCAAATATTTGACGAAACTATTGTCTCAATCATTGCCGGATTCAATGCACTTTAAAGAAACAGTTGTAGTAAGTTTTTTGTGAAAGAGCGCACTACTGTATTTTCGCAAATCTTGTGATTTTAGCAAGCAGATATTTGGTTGTTTATGTCAGACCTGTAATATTTTAAAAAAAGAGTACTTTTTAGCGCTTTAAAAAAAAAAATGAAATATGGGAAGTTATTGTTTCTACATCATATATTTTTTAGCTGTTAAAGTTTTTAGGAATGTTTATTTATTTATTTATTGTTGCTGTTGATATTCGTTATGGCTTAATTTGAAAAGAATAAATTAGTTGTGTTATGCAAAATCGTTAAAAAATAAAATATGGCCACTTATATTTCAAAATTCTAGAATCTCTTTTTCATTCAAGAAATATATTTTTTTTCAATCAAAAAATTTTATACATAATTCATAACTCTCCCTTTTATAAACAGTAGTATTTATAAAAGTGTATCTTAGCACTATCCTATAAATTATCTTATAGCATATAAAAAAAAAAACTTCCCAATATGCACTTCAAAATTCGTTATCTCTGCGCAGCAAATTAACCAGACCATATTATAATCATTCGTTGAGCAAACAAAATTTCTCTAATAACTTATATTAATTAAGATATATTATAATTATTCATTAACCAGAAGAAAAGCCGTAATAATAAATTAGCCTTATTTATTAAAATTTACGAGATATATAACAATATCGAAAAAAATTACAAATTGCTTTATAAAAACATAAACACGCAGTAGAATCCATTATATGCCTTTAGAAATATTCCTATTCGAGGTTCCTGTGGTGTGAGAGCTAAACAGCGGGCTGTCATACCGAAGGTTGTTAGTTCGAATCCCATCGGCGACGCTACTTTTTCCCCCTCTGTCAAAAATTACGGGTGCTTCTAAATTTATCGATAGATGGCATCACCAGCGCTGTTTTGATGAAACTTTTTAAGAAATTAGTATCGTCAAATAAGCAAAGAAACTAATTTCGTCTTTCTAACTCAATATTCGCTCGGAGCATTTCCCAGGAAATGGTTTCGCCAAAAGCGAAGAAAATTTCGTGAAATCTGAGTATCCATTTCTGAGAGTGAACATATTAGCAAACGAATGACACATTTAACCTTTTCCAGCGCAGAGTACCTCCATTTCTAAAATGATTACACAAATGAATTATGCCAGAATATACGAAAAAAAATATTTGGAAATAAAGTAAATGCTTTATTTTTTATGTTCTGTTTTGTAATTAAGTGTTTTTTTTTGTTTTATTTTTTTGTCTTAAATATGTCGATTCTTTATCGATTTAAAATCCACTAAACCAACCACATATACAAGATTAAATTTGAAATGATTATTATAGAATGAATTGAATAAAACAAGAAGAATCTAAACACATTTCTTGAATTACTGTTTTCTATCAAATATAAATCTGCCAAGATATACAGATGTTTAGTACCACATTTCTTATAAAATATTATTCGCCTTATCGATAGCAGAATTTTGTGACTAAATAAGATTAATATATCAAATAATGAAAATGTGATATTCAAACACTTGGCAGTTATTTACGTCTTACGGTGCAGTTAAGCAGGGCTGCCACTCGGTTCGTTCTTTATGCACCAGTTTTTTAAAAAGAAAAATCTTTATAATTTTCGTTAAAAGTAACGTCGAAAAGTGTCGCGGAAATCTGTCTCGAATTTTCTCTTTTAACCCTTTCGATTCCGGCGTTTCTTTCACAATTGCTTTCGGGTGGTACCACTTTTTCGAAAAATGATTCTTTCAACTACACAATACCAAAAACACTCTAATTAATTAAGGCCAATTTTATTTTGCTTTATTATTGGCGCCAAATATAAATTTTGCAAAGAAAATTATGTCCACTCAGACTGGAAATACGAGTACAAAGGATAAACATACTGTTTTTCAAAAGATGGACCAGTGAGGGTCCTGAATTACGTGATTTATTCAAATATCAGATCGAACATACATACACAGAAAGCAGTGTAAAACACTTTATTGCACAAAAAGTTTAGAATGTATGGCTTAAAAATATCACAGCAGCTGTTCGAAACTGCTTTGATTAGCATGGATGCCTATGCGACGGGGATTGGCAACATTTTAGAACGTTCCGGTTGTTGCGTTAATGGTAGCCACAGCGATGGATATTCGTGCCTAAAGGTCCATTTCAGAATTTACGGGTATATCATACACAATGCTTTTCATTGCACCCCAGCTAAAATAATTAAGAGGTTATAAATCAGGTTATCTGGGGCGCCAGGTAACTAAGACTTTACACCCAATGAAATTGTATCCAGATGTCAGGTCCAAATGTTACTTACGCATCTTGCTAAATAAGATGGCATCCCAATATGTTGAGACCACAATCCGTATTACATATATCCGAGGATATCGTTAAGAAATTACAAAATTACCCAGGAATCAAATCAAGATACTTGCGTCCGTCCAGTAAAATTAAGATTTAAGGCCCTACCAAATAATCCGCTAAGATTCCCTTAAACACATTAAGAACCTTTATCTTGAAAATCAAAGTGTTATAGTTGTATTTTTTGATTTGCTTGATTTTTTATATGTTGAAGTAAATCATATTTAAAGATTAATCTGCAATTTTGAAGCCCTGAAAAAATTTTCTCTTCCCTATAGAAAATATCAAAGTTCACGTTTGTGAATGCCTTTTTTACGAAAAATAAAATCCTACTTTTGTTCGGAGTGATATATCTCTGGCAAGCAACAACATCCCAAAATTCTTTTTGCATAAACTTATAGTATAACGCTGCCTGCTTATTAAATTTATTATTTCTTTCCATGAGGCTTTGTTATTTTGCATTGTTATGTTGCCACAAAATAAGTCAAAATGACGTTTTTGTCCATTTTCCGCTCTTAATATCTTATTTATCCCTTTGAGCTCTGATGGTACAATTTTCTACACACATAATTTTAATTCCAAAATGATGTAACGGCACCAGAAAATTCGACCAAATTTATTTGAAAAAGGTTTAATGCATTTTTTCGTGTATATCCTTAACCGTTTTTTTCTTTGCAAAATACTGGTGCCAATGTGACATTTGGAGTTTTGAAGAAATTTACCCACCAGAGCCCTTTAACGTTCATTGGTTTCTCTACGAAACCACAAAATTTCAATTCCGATATGCAACAACGACACCGAAATTTTAATAAAGAAAAATTCATTTTATTATACATGTGAAAAATAACTTTTTCTTATTTATAAAAAACGCAATAGTTGAATATACATACAAAAACATGGAAAAGAAAAAAAAGTGGGGCCTCGTGATATTTTTTAGTAAAAAGATCACAAAATGTTTAAGAAAAGCAATGTCCATCATTACATTTTTTCCCTAAGAGAAAATGAAACATCTCGTTTCTATTTTGCCTTTCTATGATTTTTCTCTATGAGTAAATGAAATATCCCTTTTTTGTCGTCTCTTCCAAAAGATAATAAGATAAATAAGATATTAAGAGCGGAAAATGGATAAAAACGTCATTTTGACTGCACTTTATGGCAACATAACAATGTAAAATAACAATATCCCAAGGAAACAAATAAATTTTAATAAGCAGATAGTGCTATACTATAAGTTTATGCAAAAAGAATTTTGGAATGTTGTTGATTGCCAGAGATATACCACTCCAAACATATTGGGATTTCGTTTTTCATAAAAATGGCATTGACAAACATGAACTTTGATATATTCTATAGGGAAGAGAAAATTTTTTCAGGGCTTCAAAATTGCAGATTAATCATTAAATATGATTTACTTCAACATAAAATTACATCAAAACATAACTTTTTTGTCTGAATTTCAAAATAAGGGCTCTTTACTGTGAAACGTTTATGTGCAGCTTGTAGTCGGTTTCCGTGTTAATGCTTCCGCTGGCGACTATTTTATAAACTTTTGAACTACGTTGTCGCCGCTGCGGTCATCCTTTCTTGCGAAATTTGTTTTTAGCATGAGTGATAAACGAAAATAAAATTTGTCTTGTTTAACCATAGCATTTTAAAAATTATTTACTTTAAGATAACTTTCTTTTTAAAAGTACTGTCGAAAGAATAACATCTGTTTGACAACGTGGAAATGAGCTGAGTCGCTGAGTCGCGGTCAAAATGACACAAAGTTACTCGTAGTCCATACTCAAAATGACACGGAATGCAAAAGGTTAACTCTAACTTATGCTGCCTTCTCAAAAGAGAAATCTGAAACAGACATTTTGGCGACATTTGCAAGAAAAATAAAATTCAAAATTTATATTAGAAAACTATTCGTTAGAATAGAAAATAAAAATATTTACCTGTGGCAGCCCTGAGTGTTGGTTGTTGTCCGTGTGATACATGTTGATTACACGAAGTCCGCCTCTACAATGAAGAAGCCATGCGTGTCGACCAAGGGTTGCCAGTTGCCTATTTTTCTATAATTCAGACGTTTTGTTTGCCATCTCTTTTATCAAATGTTAAAATTCTCCTTAGCTAATAATATATTAACCCTTTGAGCTCTGGTAGGTAAATTTCTTAAAAATTCCAAATGTTACATTGCACCAGTATCTTTTTAAGAAAAAATTCTACTTAGGATATACACGAATAAATGCACCAAACTTATCTGAAAGAACATTGGTTGAATATGCCGGTGTCATTGTGACATTTTGGAATTAAAATTAAGCGTTAGAAACTTCAACCATCAGAGTTCAAAGG
Source organism: Maratus speculifer (assembly GCA_964019185.1). Taxonomy (NCBI): domain Eukaryota; kingdom Metazoa; phylum Arthropoda; class Arachnida; order Araneae; family Salticidae; genus Maratus; species Maratus speculifer. The sequence continues at coordinate 268,451,694 of OZ025293.1, read as the reverse complement.
GCTAATCAAGGCAAAAGGAATGGCAATTTTACCATTTAAAAAAACTGGTGCCAATCAAGAAATAGAAATTAAGAAAAAGTAATGCACTGGCATCACTAATCCGACATTGCGAGTTCAATTCGATTGTTATTACTTTTTCATCGATCAAAATTATCTCTAATGGCTGTTCTAGTTTAACCCCTTTAACCCTTTCCGGCACGGGAAAAATCTGTTAGAAAATGAGAAATTATCAACTGACCGAGGAATTTACAAACGAATTTTTGAGATATTTTCAATTTCTTAATTAAAGCTTTTATTGTAAAAGCAAAATTTTACTAAAATATTATTGGTGCCGTTTCCAAGTTTTGAATTAAAATTAGGTATCCCAAACCGGGCACAGTGTGCCAAAAAGTGTTAACCCTTTCCGCACGGGCAAAATCTATAATAAAAGGAGAAATTATCGACTGGCACTGGAAATCACAAACGAATTTTTTAGATATTTTAAGATCCTTTTTATAAGCTTTTGTCGTAAAAGTAAACTTTAAGTAAAATATAACTTGTGCCATTTGAAAGTTCTGAATTAAAATGAGGTATCCCTGACCGGGCACAGTGTGCCTAAAAGGGTTAAGGGCGAAGGAATATATTCATCATAAATATATACAACCTAAGTTTAATTACGATTTGCACCAGAAAAATGTAGTAAATATTTACGTTTACGGGATTCTATTCGGAGAAAAATCTGGGAAAAAATGCTTTTTCCTATTTTGAAATATTTTTTTCCGAATCTCATGTGGAAATTTAGCAGCACGCAAATGTAACTGCTTGCTTCTAAAAAGGGGTAAAGAAGCTTTTAATTTTATTAACTAAATATTGTTATAACCAAAATCAATCTGGAAATTTTATTAAAGTATACAATTTTATTCATTTCTGATTTATACATTTTCAATGAAAGCTAAATTAGAGTTGATTATATAATATCCTAAGCTCTACACATAAAACTAACAAGGTGTATGTTTAATATCTTTAGATATTTTTAAAAAGTGAGATTTATCTATGTTTTAATTTTCTAAAATTTTGCCAATAGGACGAGTCATATTCAGCAATATAAGCAATTTAATTTTATTTTCCAGAAAAATGTCTCGAAAGACTTACAGAAAAACGTTGTTATAAAAATCACGAATACCTCTTCAAAAGTGTACCTTTTTTTATTTGATTTAGAGTGTAGTAGTCTTTTTTTTTTCTTCCTCGTGGTCTCTTGAGGTTTTTTCCAACCACAATAGATGTGTCAATACAGTCAGCAAAAGTATTTCAGAGAACTAAGTATTTCAATTTATTGGAAAATGTAGTTTTCACCTTTTCAAATTATACCAGATAATCTTTCTACTTTCAATTGTTAATCCTATAAGTATATAAAATTAATATACACTTAATTTATACATTATATTCTTGGTATTATTTAAAAAAAGGCATTTAAATTTTTTAAAGACTTCAAAAATACGATACACCTTCTATTATCATTTAATATAAGACAAAAATAAGTAAAATTTTACGTGTATTAAAGGTATGAAGTTTTTTTTTTATTTTAAATATCTTACTTTTTCTGTGAAAGAAAACAATTTTATGAAAAGCATTGTACTTATTTTATGACAGATGCAATATTGATAATGAAATATTCGTGAATGTGAAGAATGTTGCAAGATAATTAAATGTAGGATGAATTTTTGTTTATTTAGTAATACCTCAAATAAAGCATTTTTTGGTTAAATAAAATTCTGTAAACTGGTTTAATGTCTCAGATAATAAATAGTTAATTAAGTACACCCTCTAATGTATTGCTGAAAATATGCACATGCACATGCAAGGTATAATTGTTTAGGCTTTATATGCCATCTGCAAAGATATTTTCATGCTACTTCTCATATAATTCTGATACTGAGCAACAAAATATTCCGGTGTGTCGAGGCGCGTATCAAATGAAAATATTTCGAAACAGATAAGTTTTGAATAGAAAAACCGAAACATGTAAGCCAACGTGATAAGTTTATTTATTTTTTTTAATTACCGTAATTTCCGGTAGATAACCCGCGGCTCAAACAATTCTGTTTTGACCCAGAAAATTCGTTCAGTAATTTTAAATAACTATACACAGCGATACGAAATTTTACATTCTGTTTTGGAAAATTTTTGAGTCGAAACAGAATTGTTTGAGCTGCGGGTTACCTACGGAAAATTACGGGAAAGTTCTGGTTGTTTAATATCTTTGAGTCACGCGTTATACGCCGTAATATACAATAAGAGTGTATGGATGATTTCATCTATTCATATTTACGGGAAGATTAATCCCAGGGCCAAGAGGCCGAGTATCACCACCACTATTTCTGAAAAATATTTAGAGACATATAATAAAACAAGCTCTAAAATTGAAAAGCGCGATGAAACCAACCTGAAAACTCTCAGATATTTGGTCTTCTGATATATTTGGACTTCCGAGATATTTGGTCTCTTTGCTCTTCTGAGAAATATTGTTCAGATTGCCTTTTTCGATTCAATTAATTTCCTCAGAAAGATCAACGTATAATTTAGGACTTACAAATAATACATTATAGAGGTTGTAAAAAGACTGCTTCAAAGTAAAAAATGCAATTTCGTATGCTTAAGATACTAAAAATGATACTATGTAACAACTGTTGAAATTTTCACAAAATAAGTAAGATGGACCTTTTGGAAAATTACTGCACTTATTGTAAAGGATATCGATAAAGATTACAATTCCCAAATATAAACAGAACTAGAAATCATGACTTTCCATTACAACACATTCATAAAAGTGTAATAAATTTTAACCGTTAAATAAGGTGAGCAAAGTTATGTAACTCAACATATTAGCAAACGAATGACACATTTAAAATTTTTCAGCGCAGAGTACTTCCATTTCTAAAATGATTACAGAAATGAATTATGCCAGAATATACGAAAAAAAAATATTTGGAAATAAAGTAAATGCTTTATTTTTTATGTTCTGTTTTGTAATTAAGTGTTTTTTTAAATTTTATTTTTTTGTCGTAAATATGTCGATTCTTTATCGATTTAAAATCCACTAAACCAACTAAATATACTAGATTAAATTTGAAATGATTATTATAGAATGATTTGAATAAAACAAGAAGAATCTAAACACATTTCTTGGATTACTGTTTTCTATCAAATATAAATCTGCCAAGATATACAGATGTTCAGTACCACATTTCTTATAAAATATTATTCGCCTTATCGATAGCAGAATTTTGTGACTAAATAAGATTAATATATCCAATAATGAAAATGTGATATTCAAACACTTGGCAGTTATTTACGTCTTACTGTGCAGTTAAGCAGGGCTGCCACTCGGTTCGTTCTTTATGCACCAGTTTTTTTTTTTTTTTTTTTTTTTTTTTTTTTTTTTTTTTTAAGAAAAATCTTTATAATTTTCGTTAAAAGTAACGTCGAAAAGTGTCGCGGAAATCTGTCTCGAATTTTCTCTTTTAACCCTTTCGATTCCGGCGTTTCTTTCACAAATGCTTTCGGGTGGTACCACTTTTTCGAAAAATGATTCTTTACACTACACAATACCGAAAACGCTCTAGTTAATTAAGGCCTATTTTATTTTGCATTATTATTGGCGCCAAATATAAATTTTGCAAAGAAAATTATGTCCACTCAGACTGGAAATACGAGTACAAAGGGTAAACATACTGTTTTTCAAAAGGTGGACCAGTGAGGGCTCTGAATTACGTGATTTATTCAAATATCAGATCGAACATACATAAGTTTGTCGAATGTGATTTTATTTGATTGTCCTAAAAGTTTCTTCCGTTTTTGACAAAAAATAGCCCATGCAAGTTTCAAAAACATCGAGTTTTTGTTGAAGAATGTGTGACGGAATGCTATTCCGTTCAATAAACTTTCTTCTAGAATTTTTCCAGGAGTCTCATAATGCGTTCTTTCGAAAACATTTTTGATTTGGTTCCAAAATAATTACCTAGATCAATTTTTATGTCATTCAAACAGTTAATTTTTTTTGAAAAGAATTTTTGAGCGAAAAAAGCAAATAGTAATTGGACGGAGCAATGTCCGAAGTGTAGGGATGGTGAGTCAGAATGGCTCAGTCTACAGCAAGGAATTTGTTTTTCTCGTTTAATCCTTTCCGGCACACTGTGCCCGGTCTGGGATACCTAATTTTAATTCCAAACTTGCAAACGGCACCAGTACTATTTTACTCAAATTATGGTTTTACAACAAAAGCTGAAATTAAGGTTTTTAAAATATCTAAAAAATTAGTTTGTTTATTCCGGTGTCAGTCTATAGTTTCTCATTTTATTACAGATTTTGCCCGTGCCGGAAAGGGTTAACCCTTTGAGCTCTAATGGTAGAATTTTCTCTTATATATTTTTAATTCCAAAATGTCACACGACACCAGAAAATTCGACCAAATTTACTTGTAAAAGGTTTAATGTATTTTTTTTTTTCGTCTATATCGTTAACTGGGTTTTTTCCTTGAAAAATACTGGTGCCAATGTGACATTTGGAATTTTGAAGAAATTTACCCACCAGAGCTCAAAGGGTTAAATGTTGCCCGAAAACCTTCTTTTGAACTTCAAGTACTATTTTACAATTCAACTGCACGCTCTTTCTGCAAAATGTTTTACTCACATTTGGTCAAAGTTTTGAAAATAAAAATATTACGAAACGGATTTATTTTTAAATACTGGTGCGAATAGAATATAAAAATAGTTGCTGACTGTCGTCTTGATGAAGAGAAAAATTATAGATTACATTTTCAACAGCGAATAAAATCCTCTTATGAAAACATTAATCCCCATAGATGAAAGCTGGAAACTTTATAACAATCAAGAACGCAAACAATCCTGATCCAGCACGGATAAAACTCCCATTCCTGTCCCTAAAACCAGACTTCTATAGAAAAAAGTTTTGGTCTCTGTTTGGTGAAATTGGATATCTACTACAAGGTACTTTCTCAAAACAGACCATCAACTCTGAAAATTACTATTCGCCATTAGACGAACTGAAGGCAACAATTGCCAGGAAACACCCCGAAATAACAAACGAGGTATGATCTTCCATTATGATGACTCTATTCCTCATGTATCTTTGACTCTCAAAACAAATGCCTTGCATTCGGTTTAGACATTCCGTCATCTTTCATAATCTCCGGACAATTCTCTGACCGACTATTATTTTTTCTTTCATATAAAACATTTTCGTCACCTAAATGAAAAAAAAATAACTCATTGAATGAGATAAAAAAAATCACATAAATATATTGCTATCAAATGAAAAAAGTTTTTGAAAGAAGGCATTATTAGACTGCCGGATAGCTAGAAAAATCTTTGTTCAACAGATTTGCAAATACATTCTTCCTGGGTTGCCAGTTTGGCCTCCAATTTTAATTCAAATTTTCAAATTCGTACCAGAAATTTCGAAAAAATAATTTTTACTTAAAATGGTCGTTAAATGAAAACCATAATTTTTTTTCATTGTTTCTGGTATAACTAAATTTTTTTAAAAAAAGGAGGCCAAACTGGCAACCCTGTATTCTTCAATAAAATATCGCCACTATCAAAATGTCTGTTTTTTTTTTTCGTTAAAAAACTAAAAAAAAATTAACAACCTAATATATTAATAATATATTAATCAAAATCGCTTTAAAGACTCAGGCTGTTTAACCCTTTCAGTGACAAAGTATTTCTGTTCGTAAAATACTCAAATGATTGAGTGGCACCACAATTTACAAAGAAATTAATTTTAAAATAAGTAAAGACAATTTTTTCGCGTATTTAATAAAACGAAAATTTTCATTCGAGAATTCCTGTACCGATTTGTCATTTAAAGATTGAAATTAAGTGGTCCAAAAAATAAACAACTACCCTTGAATATATTAAATAAGATATAAATCATCGTGAGAGAATAATTTTTTTTATGAGGGACGCAATTGGATAACATTCATTTAAACTGGGTAGCAAGTGGTCAGGGAAAACGCAGCCCAAAAGAAAGAGGAAACTACCAATGTTTTCTTGTAGAAAGTACTTCAATTAATATATATATGGATTTAAGAACGCAAAATTTATTTATAATGTCGAAAAGTGATTTTGTTTCTATTTTAGTGGATACCTACCGCGATTTTTTCTCTTTTAAACCTTTTTGACTCCGGCGTTTCTTACTCGGGTGAAACCGCTTTATTTTTACTATTTAATATAATTATTTAAGTTACTTTCTATTACACAATTAAAAATAAAATTCTTGTTAAATAAGGCATATTTCACTTTCCTTTAATATTGGTGCCAAAAACAAATTTTGGTGACCAGTGAAATCCCCGAGTTAAGTGATTTATTCGAATACGAAACAGTTTTTTGAATGTGATATTATTAGGTTGCCCCAAGAGTTTCTGTCGTTTTCTGACTAAAAATAACCCACATAAATTTCGAAAACAACGAGATTTTATTGAAGAATTTATGAGCTCCTCTGTTCAACAAAGCTTCTTCTAGTATCTTTCTAGGAGAAACATAATGCCTTCTTTCCACAACATTTTTGATTTGGTTCCAAAATACTTACCGAGGTGATTTTTTGTCATTGAAACAGTTAAATGTTTTGAGAGAGGAAAACAAATAGTAATCGAAAGACGCAATGTACAAAAATATGGGATTGTGAGTTAGAATGTCTCAGTCGAAAGCAAGGAACTTGTTTCTCCCAGATTATCCGAAAAGCTTTATTTGCAATTCATGTGCTATTTTTCAATACAACTGGCACCACTATCTGCAAATATAAATCTTTTATTAACACTTTGATAACATTTTTGAAACAAAAATAAATAAATAAATATATATATATATATATATATATATATATTACAAAACGTGTTTTTTGTTTTAAATACTGGTGCGAATAGAATATAAAAATAGTTAACTACAGCCGACCCGTCGGAGTGTGAAATTATAGACCACATCTGGGTTGACAGTTTAGCCTCTACTTTCAATTTAAAACTTCGAATTCACATCAGAAATTCTGAAAGGAAAAATTTTACTTTGCGTATTTACGGAACGTCTGTTTAAAAAGTTAAGTGAACAAAACCATACAGAATTTCTGGTGTAAACGTAAAATTTCAGATTTAAAATACTTGAGAATGAGGCCAATTCTGGCAACCCAGAACCACATTTTCAACAGCAAGAAAGATCCTTTTATTAAAAAGTTGGTCCCCATAGATGAAATTGTGTTACTTTATAACAACCAAAAACACAAACAATCCTGATAATGTTGTAAAATCAAAACTAATTAAAAAAAAAAACCTTGTGTGAAAAGTATACTCAAAATATGCATAAAACGAATCAAATTCATTTTCGATCCTTTATTACATAACAACATAAAAATAATATGTAGTTTTTATACACGACTCCGTTTTATGTTCAGCGAAAAAATTCGTTGTAAAATTTACATGAGTTTTCATCGATAAAATCAGATAGTTGTACATTATTCAAGAAAATTTGTTGAACAAAATTATTACTTTCCATAACTTAATTAAAATTTCTCATGTAACAGCTCTAAATTTGCATAAAACATATTTAATAATTGAAATGAAACGTAACATGATAATTCCTTAAATTTAATAAAGTCTCTTAAATGGAACACGTTAAATATGATATTTTTAAAATTTTACAGTTTTTTTTCCTCCAAGAAATATCTTTTCTAATTAACAACTATTGTTTAAGAAACAAAATACTTAAAATCTATCATAGAAGATTCACAATTTTAATTAAGGAACTTTAAACATTTTTTTTTATTTTCATAAACAAACTGTTTGGTTTCTTTATATTTTTAGAGGTTGGCAGTTTTATTATGTTTTTAACAAAAACAATTTCTTTTAATTCCCATTGAAAAGAGTGTGCATTAATATGAGTATGTTATTTTTTATTCTTTAGAATATTGAGTGTACCATAAAAGTCTTTTACCTCAATAGTACAAAATCCTTTAAGATATAAAGCTATAAGCATTATTTAAATAAAGAATACTTTTTTATAGGGGCAAACGTGGGAAAAAAGTAATTAAACTTGCATAGTTTTTTTTAATTGTTCGTTTTGATACTGTTAAACATTTTTTGTGTCTTGAAAGTTATGTATGTGGGGTGTTGTAAAGTTTTAATTACAGGCGAATACTTTTTAACGATGCCTCGCACCAGTTTTTCAAAACAAAAATCCTTTACGTGCGCTTTAAAAACATTTGCAAGAGAAATATGCTATGAAATATGTTTTTGATACTGCTATGAATAGAACATAAAAATTGCCATCAGTAGTTTAAATTTTACGATATCTACCCCGCAAGTACAATATATTGAATATTTGTAAATAAATCAAGAAATACTGATTAATTTGCAATTTAAATTTTAAATGGTGAAATATACTTTCCGAGTTAACAAGGCACCCATCCAGTCCGTTTTCGGGACACCACATTTTTTACAAGAAATTATTCTTTATAATTTTGGTTGAAATTTACCTGGGAAAGTGTATTGTTGCTATTTTTGAAAGAACCTGCCACAAACGTTTCTTAAAAAAAGAGTAAAAGAGTTTTTTAAGTATCATTTGGACGATTGAGAAAACCCTACTTAAAAAAATTCTGCTACTAAATAAGACGAAAGTTATTATTTACAAATAATGGCGCTAAAAGAAAAACAGCACGTACCACATACGTCGCATATACTGGTTTTGTACGGGTATCGTTATTTTCCAGGTGAAATACCAGTATCTTCTTATAAAATAAAATAAAATAAAACTGATTTAAACTCGCAAAATTTCGTTTTACTTAATGAGTGATTTTTAATGAGAAAATAATGAAATACCGAATGAATGCCGGAATTTCCATGAGAAAGTACCGAAGAATGTTCTGGTCATGAAATTCCAAAACCTTGATATAAACATTTTCTTAGATTGAGAAGAAAGTTGTGTACACCGCTATTTTTTTTTTCAAATTATTTCATTTATTTAATCACAAAGTTTAATATAAAATTTAGTAAAGTGTAAAATTCTGTTCCATCTGCATGATGTTCATAACCCGTCACATCCTACCTATGACACTGTGTATTCGTGACGGGATTCCGAAAGTAGTTAAATAGGCGATCTTCTATGTTTTCGCCTGAAGGTTATTTATAACCATAATTTTCATTTAATATTATCATTCTATCAACACTACAAAAGGTATTTTCATAACACACTACAACTACAAGAGGTATTTTCATAAAGTTTTTTGTCTAATTAAGAAATTTTTTTCTATCACTAATAGTTTAACCTTTAAATGCATACTGAACCTTTAACCTTTAAATGCATACTCCGGTAATTTTTTTTCTGCTGAAATGTGACGAAGAGATTGTACAGAGAAAAAAACATGCTGGGGAAATGCCGCTTTCCGCACCCCTAAAATTAAATGGACAAAATCAACCGGGGTTGTAGAAGGTTCATTAGATTTTGTTTTCAAACAGCGTTCGCATTCATTAACAAAGTTAGCGCCTTTTGAGTGAGAAGATATTAAACAATTTTTCTAGCTTCACGCATTAAAATATTAAGTACAATTTACCAAAATTAAATAAACAAGACTGTTAGTACCGTAATTTCGGGTGTATAAGCCGCGGCTCAAACATCGCCGTAAATGTTTGTCTTCATTCACTAAATAAGATTTCTGGGTCCAAAAAGAATTGTTTGATCCGCGGCTTATACACCCAAAATTCCGGTAGCATAAAGGGCAGAGGCGTATAAGAATCGGAAACATTCCTTTCAATCAATATTCCTGATTTTTTTCCCATCTCTCTGTACCCTTCTGGCATTATATTTCCCATATTATCACGGTATAACTATTGATATTTTGTGATAGAGGTGCAGCACCTGTGACCCGCGGGCCACAAAGCTACCATTATTTTCATGCAGAATAATTTTCCTTATAATAATGACAAAAACTTTGCTATTAACTAAAACGAAAATCACTTTTCAAACATTCTGGCAGCAAACAATTTTCTGGCAAAAAGATTGTGCATCAAAATTTTACAAGATAAAAAAAAAATTTCGATTTTATTAAAAACCTATTTTCACAAAAACTTCCGTGTCGATTTTCATGCCATTAAATAAACTTATATCGAAACCGAAGCTGCATAACTGGAAATTTTTATAAAATTTTCTGTTTATAAAAAAAATATTTTAAAAAATGGTAAAATAATTAAACAAATGACAATCATATGTTATTGTTATTTGAACATTATCATTGTTTTATCAAAAATTCCTCATATTTGCCCATATATATACATATATATAAATGCAGAATGTTTGCGTTAGATATAACATATAACTATTTAAAAAAAAATGCATAAATACAATCAAAATCTATTTGAAGGCTTTATTTCAGGCGGAGATACTCAACTTTAGACAGTCGAATAATTTTTTGAATCAACATATACAAAACTGCTGTATTTTAAATTTTAGTGAATATACGAGCATTATTCTCAGCGCTGTTGGTTTTCTTCTGTATCAGATTTGTTGTCGGTGTCGCACACAACAATAGAGAATAATATTTTTGGCATAGAAACAGACTACATTCTTCAATATCGATATGCAACTGGGTCAATCCATTTCAAGTCGTACAGCACTAGTCGCTCGACCATTTTTAAAAAATCTGAATTTTTTGTACAATAACCCTAACATGATGGAAGCTCAAAATGACTATTATATTTATTTTATTAATTTTTGTTTGTGCATGACAGCCATCTTTGTTTCACCGTGTGCAGCGATTTTCTTACATACTATGGTATACGAAATTGTAAATATATCGTCATTTATTTTTCCAATTTAAATGGGGTTTGCAGCAATTTGTTCAGAATAAAATAGGCTAAAGCTATAGCAATAGAATAGTTTTTAAAAATGAATTCTTACTGGTGAAATTTTAGCATAAATTTTAGATTTTTTTTCCAAAATCTGTCCGTTTACAAGAGGAAATTTTTCATGCCAGGAATACTGTCAACATGAAACAATTTTTTTATGAATAGGCCGAAAGTTTTTGTATTCACAGACCAAGTCCCAGATCTGGGAGTGGATTTCTCTTTGCGAAACAAATTCCAAAATTTTTCAAAAATCTCAAAAATCGCACTTTTTTAGGCTTTGATATCGCTGGTGGGGCACGAGATAAAAATCTGAAATTCTGCTCCTTGATAATATTTTATGGTACAGTTATGTACAAAAAATTTCAAAAAGGGGATTTGACTACAAGCTGAGATATGCCATGGAAAATAAAATATGTGAAAACAATATTGCCAAACTATTGTAACCTAGTATGCGTTTGTCCATACCTCCAAAATATTTAATTAATGATTGAGGGCGCAAAGTTAAATGTTAATTATAAAGATATTCTTCAAATGCATGTGTGTGATTTAAACAACTCAGAATTTATGCTAAGCCATGCACTATTTGTCAAGATGAACAAAACCTGCTAGAAATGCTATTGCAAACAATTTGACTCGAAAGACATTGCAGAAAATCTAAATCACAGACAGTGGGTTGCAACTGATTGTGTCGACATGGTTACAATTACTAAACCTAAAGAAGAATTTTGTGAAAATTTGATGAAAAAACTACATGCTTTGAAAGAATATCACTATGTGTGTAAAAAACTATGAATATTTCTCAAGCACAAAAAAGAAAATCTACTGGATTGAGAATGGATTGAAGTGGGTGACTTTTCTGAAAATTTTACATTTTCACTGAAGAAGAAATACAAATTTTTAACTGGTTGAAGGAGCAGGCCACTATTCATCCGTTTGCATAATATTATAAAGGGTAATTCCATGAGCACATGTCGTGCAAGTCACATACTACGATTTTGGATACCAGTATTTTAGAACGGAAAAATGTGACTTATTTTGTCAGAGATATTTCATTAATTGAATAAGGCTATGCAAAACTTTCGAAAATAACGGTGGCCAACAACTTAGCTGTTGCCAATAATGTTTTACACGACAAGTGATCATGGACATACCCAAAGTTAATAGTCTTTTTATAAATGCAAGAGTAAAAGTTTTCTTATTATCAGTGATCGTCTTACACATGATGCCATCACAGTCCATATAGTCCAAAAACATGTGATTAATAATGTAAAAATTATTGCTCATCAGCATGAAAGATCTTTTTTATTGACGGATCTCCTTGCCTGTATAAAAATAAAAAAGAATTTAGTACATATTTGTCATCATAAGAAAGATTTTGCCTTCAAGCAGAATAGTACTTTTGTGCGACTAGTCATGGGAAAAATGCCTGTGATGCGATAAGAGGAACTACAGACAGAACTACAAGAGAGAAGTAACTAAAAGGGGCTTGCAGATGACAGCCAGAAATCAAATCCTATCTCCCGAAGAAACGTTTAACTGATGAGACAAAAACCCTCCCAGCATTACGTTCATGTACGTTTCAAGTATAGAAATGACCAACATACACAATAGATTTCAATCCTACTTGCCAGTGCCTGAAACTCGTTCCTTTTATAAGTATGTTCCTGTAAATATAACATTTTTACGCTGTTACCTTAAATCAACCTCAAGTAATTTTCAGGAAATAAAGATATCCAATGGCCTTTAAAAGTTTATACTGAAAAAAAATGACGTTGTCACATGTGTGTATGATAAGAAATGGTATCTTGAAATTATTAATGGTGTAAACCTTGAACATTGTTGTTTCAAAGCTTCTTTCTATGGGCCAGCAGGGTCAAGAACTTCATTCAAGTTAACAAGAGATTACACGACTTGGGTGGCTTCAAATAAAATTTTGAGAAAGATCACTCCTATAAAACTGACAACAGTAACTGGTCATACTTATAACATCTCTCTTAAATAGTGAGATGATATTTATCAGCTCTTTTTTGAGCATGTATATTATCTTAGTAAATTAAACACTTTTTGCTTAAACTGTTTTCAACAAACGATATTTTACGCATAAATATTGTAATAAAAGATATAAATCTCATTCCTCCTATTGTACTCATAATTGCATTTCTTAACATTTTTAATCACCGTATCTTCGCCAGAGCCTGATTACCAACGGGGCACTCTCCTACCAGTAAAAAGAAATATAATCTTTTACTTTATTCATGGCAATAATTTGAACGAAAAGGGCGTTTAAACACAGTGAAAATTTCTTTAAAATTTTACTGGTGGGAGAGTGCCCCGTTAGTAATCAGGCCCTGATCTTCGCCTGCAGTCAGATCTCTTTCTTGAAATGCTTTGTGCATAACACTACTATAAAATACTATCAAAAGCCCGAATTTCAGATTTTTATCTTATGAGATATCAATTATCTTATGAGATGTGTAATTTTCGAAATCTTTGAAAATTTTTGAAATTTTTTTAAAAAAGAGAAATTAACCCCCAGATCGAGGACTTGGTGTGTGAATACAAGTTCTTTCAACCTCTTTGTAAAAAAAATTGTTTCATGGTGATAGATTTCCTTGTATAAAACGTTTCTTCGTGTAAACGGACAGATTTCGGAATTTTTTTTTTAATTCTTCATAAATTTCACCAATAAAAATTTATTTTATGAAACTATTATATTAAAAGACTTTTAGCACATTTTATTCTAAACAATTTGCTGCAAACCACATTTGAATTAAAGAAATTAAAACTGAGATATTTAGATTACCGTAAACCCTTCAATTTGAGAAAATTGCTGCATACGATGATGCACAGATGGCCACCAAGTACAAACAAAAAAATAGCAGAATTAAAGTAATATTTATTTTGAACTTTCATCAGGTTATGGGTGTGGTACAAAAAATTTTAGATTTTTTTAAAAATAGTCAAGCAATATTTTCTGGACCACCTGAAATGGATTAACACCATAGCATTTCAAGTAGGTTTTGTTCATTTGGGAAAACAGTGCCTTCGCTTAGCATACATTCTGAATTGTTTAATTCACACACAAGCATTTGAAAAAGATTTTTGTTATTAACATTTAATTTTACACCATCAATCATGAATTTAACGTTTTGGAGGTATGAACAAACTCATAGTATGTTACAATAGTTAGGCGGAACAGTTTTGACATATTCTCTATGTCACATATCAGCTTGTAGTCAAATCTCCCTCTTGAAATTTTTTTGTACATAACAGCACTACAAAATACTATCAAAGGCCAGAACCTCAGATTTTTTTCCCGTGCCCACCAGTGATATCAAAGCCTAAAAAGTGCAATTTTGGATATTTTTGACAAATTTTGGAATTTTTTTCGCAAAGAGTAATTAATTCCCAGATCTGGGACTTGGTGTGTGAATACAAGTACTGTCGACCTATTTGTAAAAAAAAATGTCATGTTGACAGTTTTTGTAGCATGAAATATTTCCACTTGTATACTGACAGATTTTGGAAAAAACTTAAAATTTATGCTAAAATTTTACCAGTAAGAATATTTTTTTAAATCTATTCTATTGCCATACCTTTAACATATTTTATTCTGAACGAATTGCTGCAAACCCCATAAAGTTTGGAAAAATAAAAGACGATATATTTACAATTTTGTATACACTAGTATGTGAGAAAATCACTGCACATGGTGAAACAAAGATGGCCGCCATGCACAAACAAAAAATATTAAAATTAAAATAATAGTCATTTTGAACTTACATTATGTTAGGGTCGTTATACAAAAAATTTCAGATTTTTAAAAAATTGGTCAAGCAATCAAAAAAGTCCTTCCGGCAATGCCGGGAGGAAAAGGTAGCTTTCATATACTTATATATTTGTTTATTTATTTTAAAGTAAGTTACATTGTTCAAAAATACTAAGCTCAAATTAGTGGGAATAATCTTTAAAAATTAGTGATTTTATAAGATTGAATACTAGTTTTTGTCAAGACTGAATATTAACCCATTAACGCCCAGCGTCCTCGTTTGAGGACGGTTACAAAAACAGCAAGAAAGCGGCTTTCCCACCAGTAAAGAGGAAGATAAATGTATACCTTCTTTCACGAGACAGAATCCACGATAAATTTAGATAAAAGTTAATTTGATTTTAAAAGTGGTGGGAAATACACAATTTAAATTTTAGCAAAGAAAATAATTCGGGCGTTAATGGGTTAATAGGAATTTTTAGAAATTAGTCATCTTTTATTCAACCTGGTTTTATTTTAAGCGATTTAGAGAGTCACCAAATTCCACGATATCATAAAGTGTATGCCATTTTAAAGCAACATGATGGATCGTTCAGATCAGACCGTTTCCAAATGTCAGCCATAAGCAAAATTCAAAGTGCTATAACTCAATCATTTTTTAAGATATAGACAAAATAAAAAGTGTTCTGGAATCGTTGTTTTAAGTTTTAACACGTAAAAGAAAAATATTTTTCAACTTTTAATTTTTTCGTATTTAATTTTAAATTTTAAATTTTTTAAAAAAATTAAAATGGCCACCATTTTGAAACAAAATGGTGGATGATGCTGGCCAACGAACTCGGTTGAGACATTTGTATGTAGTATGTACATACCAAGTTTCATTGAAATCGGTTCATAAATACGCGTGTTGTCACGTGACAAAATCAGATCGTTTCAAAATGTCAGCCATAAGAAAAATTCAAAGTGCTATAACTCAATCATTTTGTAAGATATAGACAAAATAAAAAGTGTTCTGGAATCGTTGTTTTACGCTCTAACACGTAAAAGAAAAATATTTTTCAAATTTTGATTTTTTCGCATTTAATTTTAAATTTTAAATTTTTTTAAAAAATTAAAATGGCTACCATTTTGAAACAAAATGGCGGATGATGCTGGCCAACGAACTCGGTCGAGACATTTGTATGTACTATGTACATACCAAGTTTCATTGAAATCGGTTCATAAATACGCGTGTTATCACGTGACAAAATCAGATCGTTTCAAAATGTCAGCCATAAGAAAAATTCAAAGTGCTATAACTCAATCATTTTGTAAGATATAGACAAAATAAAAAGTGTTCTGGAATCGTTGTTTTAAGTTCTAACACGTAAAAGAAAAATATTTTTCAAATTTTGATTTTTTCGCATTTAATTTTAAATTTTAAATTTTTAAAAAAATTTAAAATGGTCACCATTTTGAAACAAAATGGCGGATGATGCTGGCCAACGAACTCGGTCGAGACATTTGTATGTACTATGTACATACCAAGTTTCATTCAAATCGGTTCATAAATACGTTAGTTATCGCATGACAAAAATCAGATATATATATATATATATATGGTTATATATATATATATATATATATATCAGGGGTGCAAAAATCTAGGCGCCAGAGTGTAGTCTCTCACCACTAAAATTTTAAAGTTTTTTTCGCTCTAAATTTAATAGCATTCTAGCAGGAATTTTGCACGAAATATTAGACGGAGAAAAACGAAATAAATTTTGTGGTGAGAAACTGCCTGCTGGCGCCTAGATTTTTGCACCCTTGATATATATGTCGACATTTAAACGGAGGGTGGTTTTGGGGTCTGGGGGTCATGATCGGTGAAAATATACCAAAATTTTCCGGAAGTGCTTTCCTCCGGACGGCTGCAATAGGTAGCTTTTTACTTTTTGTAATGAAAGTTACCTAAAAATACACTCATGTCCATCAATTAAAGATATTTCAGAATCACAAGGAAATCAAACTCTAAAATAAAAATTTCATTTGCAGAATTATCACACACATCTTGAAGACTTAAGGGAAATTTCAGAAAGTCACCAGATGGCGCCGATAGTATGTCACAATGACGAAAGTGTGAGACAGGCGTCTATAAGAAACGGTGGCAAAGAATTAAAACTGTTAACCCCTTGCGGCGCGGTGGTTTCATAGATATACCACCTAATTTTAATTCCCAAACGCCACATTTGCAATTTTGTTTAAGAAAATTACGGTTTATTGAATGCGTGAAATGTAGCGTTTTATTATTTAGAAATAAAGTTGTTTTCAAATTCCAGTGTCAGTCATTAATTTCAATACTTAAGCAATGAATTTGCCCTGCACCGCAAAAGGTTAACAAGCATTTTCTAAGCCTCTCAGTGACAAAACCGAACAGTTATGACACAGAGTACTCATGTGGATGATATTTTACGTGGTAGAATTATCTGTCGCCTGGAATGTGGGCGTACTCAGATGGAAGTATCCGAGGAACTTGGAACTGCCCAAAGTGTAATCTCTAGACTTTGGCAACGATTCCAAGATGATGGTAATGTCAGTAGACGTTATAGTAGGGGGGGGGTTATCCCCGAGTTAAAACCATGAATGAAGACCGTTGCGGAGCACAGCATCAGATCTGACTCGTCAGCTATCTTCAGCCATGGGTACGACTGTTTCAAGACAAGCCGTGTACAGACGTTTGGGAAATATTGGTCTATATGCTCGCAGACTTGTTAGATGTGTTCCGCTCACGGCAACTCACTGTCGTCTGCGATTAGCCTGGAGTAGAGAACATGTAATGTAGACATCGTCAACGTGGGCTTGTGTAATGTTTTCCGACGATTCCAGTTTTAGCTTGCAGTCAGATTCACGTCGGACTTTCATATGGAGAACGTCAGGTATCCGTTATCACCTAAGATAACGTCAAAGAACGACATAGTTACGGTGGTGCAGGATTGCTTGTTTGGGGTAAAATTATACTGGGCTTCAGAACATATCTACATGTTCAAATCGGTATCATGACAGGCCAAACTTATCGGGACATCATTCTGGAACAACATGTATGTTTGTTTAGGGGTGCCATGGGCTCAGAATTTGTGTTTGTGGATGATAACACCAGTAATCACCGAGCAAACGTCATAAATGAATGCCTTCAATCTGAGGATATCACCCATATAGATTGGTCAGCATATTCGCCTGACTTAAATCCGAGAATGTATGTATGGGATATGCTTCACCGACAGGTTACAGCCCGTGAACCACCTCCTACGTGTGTGACGGAACTTCGGAGAGCATTGTTTGGTGAGTGGAGTATTCTTCAGCAATATCAGCTTAAGAACTTGATACTCAGCATGCCTAGGCATTGTGCAGACTGCATTTTATCGTCTGGCAGACATACAATTTATTAACCATCATACCAACCATCTAATGTTAAGTTTTTTAAGGGGGGTACTTTTTGTAATTGCTCTAGGGAGCAACAATGGTAGATTTTATGAATGCTATCATACATATACCATCGATTTTGTTCATTTTCTTTTGTTTAACCCTTTGAGCTCTGATGGTAGAATTTTCTACCACATAATTTTAATTACGAAATGTCACAACGACACCAGAAAATTTGACCAAATTTATTTGAAAAAGGTTTAATGCATTTTTTCGTGTATATCGTTAACCGGTATTTTTCTTTGCAAAATACTGTTGCCATTGTGACATTTTGAAATTTGAAGAAATTTACCAACCAGAGCTCAAAGGGTTAATAAATGGGCATGACAAATAAGTCTGGTTTGTTTTGTTTCCGTACCTTAATTTACTGGAACTGGTATTATCCTTACTTTATGGACATGAGTGTATTTTCCGGACCACGTGAAATGGATTTTCCCAACTATACTGATCACAATAAAATTTAATAAAAATGTTTCTCACCAGTGTTAATAGGGAGTATTGGTAGTTATTACTTTCAACCTTCTAAATCCACCGGCATACTTTGGCTACCATCATGATAGGCTGCCAACTTTTACGCATTTTTGTTACCACTAAAACTGTACAGAGATTTTCCATTTGTTTAATCATAAGATTTCGACGATTAAATAAGACAACATTTACTATAAAATTTTTGTGGTAGGAAAAATGCGTAAAAGTTGGCAGTTATGTAATAACCCTTTGAGCTCTGGTAGGTAAAGGGTATAGCCAGGTTTCTTAGTAAAATATGCCTTTGAGTAAACCACATCGAGTCCTACATGGATCGATAGCCCAAAAAGAAATTCATTTCTCCCCCAATTTTAAGTTTGTATCTCAAGACCATGGGGAGTAATGGCCCTAAATTCCTGTTTTGGAAAAGAGCGCATTGTGACGAATCTACTGAGCAGATTTCAACGAAAAAAATAAGGGATGTAAAAAACCACCATACGAATGTTTGACATTTTTTTCAGATTTTTTTAAACAAAAGAACGAGTCTTCTAACATTTTTCCAGTTTTTAAATGTACATTTTAATTAAAAATAAACTGAAATTTCTGAGTGACCACCTTAATTTTTTTGCATGAATTACTATGGGACATGATGCATATTCACTATCAATTTCAACTTTCTACGTATGGTGTATCATATTAAAAAAAAGCAAAATCATATTCCGGCGAAAATGTGGAGCGTGTCTCGGACAAATTTCACGCATTCTTTTCAAATCTCACATATTAATTCACACGGTATTTTTAAAAGAAGGCATGAAATTTGTCGGAGACACGCCCCACATTTCCGCCTTCAAATTTTTTAAAAAACTTCAAATTTTTCAAAAATAAAAATGTCTCGAAAGTAGGCACACGCATTAATAAGAAATTCTATAATTATTAGATTTTTACACTATAAGCGCAAAAATTGAGCTCAATTTTTTTAAAAACAAAATTTAACTTATCTATTTAACTTTTTTGTGCTATATACATTGTACTATAATCTCATAACACTGGCGAGGGTTAAGTTCCCGGAAATTTCCGAGATTGTCAAAGTAGGCGACTATTTTTATATTCTTCTCGCACCACTATTTTTAAAATATATATTTTGTATTACATTTTTCTTACAAATGTCCTTAACGCGCACCTAAAATATTTTTCTGTTTCAAAAGTCGTGCGAAATATTCGTGAATGTCGAAAAACTCATTATTTTCTATTTTGCGAATAATTGAAACTCGCGAGTTTTATAGGATTTCTGTTCACAACTCTTAAAGAAAAAAAATTATGATTCACGTCGAATTATACATATTTGAAAATCTTTTCTGTTTCCTTCCTTACTTTTCTTTAGGCTAGTTTTATGAGCACTAGCAATGTAAGTCACATATTATGATTGTTTGCTACCAATATTTTACATCAGGAAAATTCGATTTTTTTATCGGAGATATTTCAACAACTAAATAAAGTGCAGCAAACTTTTTGCAAAAAAAAAAAAGAAAAAAGGCAGCCATTAATAGTAGCAGTTATCAGCCATGGAACTATTAACAAAGGAACTGACATATCCTTAACACTTTCAGGAGCAAGGCATTTACATTCCAAAAATGTTCAAATGACTTACTAACACCACAATTTTTAAACAAATTTAAATGCAAAGAATCAAAATCACATTTGCACGTATACTATGAGGGTCACCTTGAAAATTTTGAGATACAACTAGGTTTTTAAAGTTATACTTACAAAAGGGCATAGCCGGATAAGCATTGGAAACATGCCTTTCAATGAAATTTCTTGATTTTTTCCCCATGTGGAGCTGCTTATCTAACACTGTATTTCCCTTATTATCACTTTATAAATATTGATATTTTATGAGATAAAAGTGTTTTTTCGATTTTTTAAAAACATCATTAACTCAAAAACTACGAAACCGAATCATATGCTATTAATTGAGTTTTTAAAGATGTCAAAGGTGCATATCTGGGAATTTTTGTATAATTTTCTTGTATTGTAAAATATGTGTGATTGTAAAAAATGTGTGAAAACGTGATTAAAAAATTTACCAAAATAAAAATCATACCTTATAGTTGTCCGAAAATTATCATTTTCTTGTTAACAATTCCTCATATGTGCCCGCATATTATATAAAAATTCCAAAAGTTTGCGTTGGGTACTTCATATAAATATTTGCGAAAATATGTGTAAAAATTATAAAAATTCATTTAAAAGCGTTATTTGGGGCGGAGCTACTCAGTTTCAACACCTGGAGAATTTTTGGAATATACATTTAGAGAATTGCTGTATTTCAAATTTTAATGAACATATGTGCATCATTCTCAGAGCTGGCGATACAGTTTCAATTTCAAAATTTGTTGTTGTCGTGGTATACAACATGGAAGAATATTTTTGGTACAGAAACAAAACTACATTCTTCGATATCCAAATGTAACGCAAGTGATCGAAAACAGTTTAAATGAAAATGTTTCTCACCAGTTTTATAAAGAGAAATTGTAGTTAGTAGTTTCAAGCTTTTTAACCGACCGATATGCCCCGTTTAGCATCGTAGCAGATACTCGTGCGTATGTTATTGCTAACTTCCGCGATCAGAAGCCAATTCATAGTCGTGAATGATTTCTATTTGTTACGATGTCGTCTGAGAATAATACTTCGAAATAATGATCGCTGTAGAAGCCTTCTTTTAAAAAAAGTCGTTACAGAAAAAAACTAAATTTATTTTCATCTATAAAATAATGTAATACATTATCAAGTGTCAGCTGTTTTACCCCATAAAAAGTAACTTTCTTGAAAGTGAAGCTTAAACCACAGAACACGACTATGTATTTGCATATAAAATCATAATATATTCACAAAAACCTACCTATGTCTTTACGATATTTCAATCTCCTGGTATTTTTTCTTCTGTTCTTTTAAATAATATTTATGTATTAAAAAAAGAAGAAAAATATTTTTACTTTATTAAATATTAAACGGTTCAAAATTACATAAATATATTTTTCAGTACAAAATATCATCCAATGTTATCAGCTTTCTATTTTTTCTTTTAACTCAAATTATGTATTTTTTGGTAATATTTACCTTCAAATTAAACAGCCACAGTAATCTACCATAAGGACAAACAAAAATTTTTAGTAGCATATAACTGGAATATAAAATTGTCTATTACCACACATTCCAGATATGTTAGAATTTTAAGAACTCAATGCGCTCTAATTTTAGCTATGTAACATACAAACAAGCGCAGTAAAGTAGTAACACCTTATTCTTATTAACCTTTGTTAAAAGTGGTGAAAATGCTTGAATAAAAATCATCATGTAACTGACTTTACATTTCGATACCGAAGAATGCTGTTGTTTTCCAGTCAAAACTATTTTTCTCTATTGTGTTCGAAGCAAAACATCAGTTTTCAATATCGAAATAGTATCGACAGTGTTGGAAATTATGGCTTATATTCTTAATGAAATGTATAATTTATTAGTTGACACATTCTCTGTCGACATTGTACCAAAAAGTCTTCGGATGTCGAAGTTGAATAGCTCCGCCCTAAATAACGCCTTTAAATGAATTTTAATAAGTTGTATACATATTTTCGTAAATATTTATATGAAGTACCCAACGCAAACTTTTGCAATTTTTATATAGTATGCGGGCACATATGAAGCATTTTTTACAAGAAAATGGTAATTTTCGGACAACTACAAGATATGATTTTTACATTTGTAATTTTTTTAAAAGCTTTTTCAAAAACTTTTTATAATCAGAAAATTATACAAAAAGTCGCAGGTATGCGTCTTTGATGGCTATATAAACACAGTTAATGACAAGTAATTCGGTTCATTAGTTTTTGAGAAAATGAGATTTTTGAAAAATCGAAACAACATTTTTATCTCATAAAATATTAATATTTATAACGCGATAATAGGGAAAATAATTTGTCATATAGTTAGACACACCTGGGAAAAAATGAAGCAATTTGATTGAAAGGCATGTTTTTAATGCTTATCCGGCTATGCCTTCTTAGGTGTGTTCAAAGTAGTCTCCTCCAGCATCAATGCACTTTTCTAGACAAATTTCTACAGATTAACCCAATAGTGCCTAGCGTCCCATTTTTGGGACAGTTTAAAAAAATTCAAGAAAGCGCATTTCACACCAGTAAAAAGGAGTATAAATAGATACTTTCTTTCTCGAAACAAAGTCCTCGATAAACTAAGATAAAAGTTATTCTTGCTTTAAAAGTGGTGGGAAAATGCAAAATTTTAATTTTAACGAAGAAAATAATTCAGGCACTAATGGGTTAAATACCTTAAGCCATTCCTTTCTTGAAATAGATGAAAAAATGCATTGATGGCCACATCAATCTCTTCTGAATGTAAACGACGTCCTCGTAAGTATTTTTTTTAGATTAAAGAATTACCAAAAGTCACACATAGCTAGATCTGGTGAATAGAGCGGATGTTCTATCACTTTAATTCGTCTTTGTTTAAGAAACTCAACTGTTAATCCGGCTGTATGTGAAGATGCATTTTTATGGTGAAATATTAGTCCCCTAACTTTCACTTCTTGTAGAATTTATGGAAGATATTTAATGGTATACCAGTTTGCTGTTACTATCTCCTGTCCTTCCAACATGATGGATTTGACCTATCCCGTACTTCTGAAGAAAACGGCATACATCACTTTTTTCAGTGCTCGTTGTCATTTTACCATTGTCGACGTGGGATCATCTTCAAAGACCCATACTTTACTTTATTGGCGTGTTGGAACGTTAAAAACGGTATGTACGTTTCATCACCCGTTACAATTTTAGAAATGATGTAGTGGCCACCATCATTTAGTAATTTAAGAGTTTCTTTACTGATTCTGACACGCTTCTCTTTCTGGTGCTTAGTTAGATCATGGGAAACCCAACGGCAAACTACTTTTTTCGCATTCAATTCTTCATGAATAATTTTGTGTTTGGCTGCGGATCAAATGTTCCTTCTGTATCATTTGATAGGTACAGCGATTATCATGCATTAACATTTTTCATATGGCAGAAACATTATCGGGATTACTGCCGATGGCGGCCTGTGTGTTCTTCATCCTGAAGAAAATTGCGATCGCTGCTAAATTAATTAAACT
Source organism: Maratus speculifer (assembly GCA_964019185.1). NCBI lineage: Eukaryota > Metazoa > Arthropoda > Arachnida > Araneae > Salticidae > Maratus > Maratus speculifer. Next base: position 268,427,952 of record OZ025293.1, on the reverse strand, counting down.
ATCTGAATACAGTAGCACGAGCTGGAGATTCAACAGCAAATGTTAATTACAACCGTTGAACGCATTCTTCTTGATTTAATCCGGCTTTAAAATCGTAGAAAATAATAGCACGAAAATGTTCTCACGTCAACTCCATTTTCTCTTCTGTTTAAAATTTATTCTACGCTAAACAAGTTGAAGTAATTTAGTAAAAAATCGTCTGCTGTGTTAAAATACTTTGTATTTTTAAATTACCGTAATTTCGGGTGTATAAGCCGCGGATCAAACAATTCTTTTTGGACCCAGAAATCGTATTTAGTGATTGAAAACAAATACTTACTTCGATCTAAGAAGTTACATTTGTTTCTTAAAAAATTATGGGTTGAAAAAGAATTGTTTGATCCGCGGCTTATACACCCGAAATTATGGTAAATCGTTATTTTTATTTTCTAAATTCTCGTTTATGCGTATATCAATAATTTCAGAGTAGCCCTAGTTTTAAATCCAAATTGTACTAAAAAATTACTGATGCAATTTGGAAATTTGGGCATTAAAATTAACCATTTTCAGACCGCAAAAGTCGCCCCTGGACGGGTTAAGATAGTGAAGCAACAACTGCAACCGCTTTCGCACGGCGTTCATATCCACCCCCTTAAACTTCCTCCAATAAACTTATGTAGAAAATTTCTACTTATTTAAACGACTCATGGATAGCAAACACCAATTTAAATACTGCCAAAATAGCTATTTTTTTACTGGATGAAGTTTACTTTAACGGTAGTAATTCCGCCATATTATAACAAGCAAGACAATTTCCTGTCAGTGTCTGTGAAAAGATTATACCTAAACAAACTAACACTAGAAAGAAAAAATAGGAAATCTTAAGCATATTTGTATTTGATATTTCTCCCGATGAGAAAGCGTCTTTAAAAAAGGAGTTTTTCTATTGAAGTTATCTGGTTAAAGTTTTCACAAGCGGTAATCAGAAACTGTAGATCCAATTAAATGAAAACACCGTCATTTTTTTGACAACCTCCTCAATTACTTCATTCGCAACTGCTAGAACACTAGCGGCTCGTCAAGGAGTGCTGCATCAATTTTTTTCACATCATGAAAATTGTACAGTAATTTCATTTTATTTTAATTAACAAAATTTGTCGAATAAATAATATAAAAGAATCTGTAAAATTATAGTGGTTAGAAAAAGCTGATACAGCACTCCCTGATGAGCCGCTACTGTGCTAAACAATACACTATATGTCTCCTCCAATTTATTCATGACTATTCATGATTATTCATGACTATTCAATTTATTCATGTGTGACTTGCACAACAAAAAACCATGGAACTAACCTTTATATTTTACATAATAAATAACATTTTACACATCGATTTAGTTAAAAATGCGCTTTGATTTTTATAAAGAGGTTTAAACTTTAAACAAAAATAGCATTTATACAAGTTTTAAAAAATAATAAAACAATTCCGTCACATACGAATCATTCTGCCATGCAAGAGTACTGCTAGTGAGCAGGGTTCGTACGCATCAGGGAATTCCTGGGAATTTAGGTGGTTTTGGACCAGAAAATTCGTGAAGTACTGATTTCTATATCTAAAAATAGAAATTATTTTCCATTTAAATAAGGCAAATATTACTTTACAAACATTCTGGTAAAAGATCCTTGAAGCGTACGAACCCTGGTGAGGGATTGATAAAATGTACAATATTAACTTTTAAAATATGTACGCATAACGTAAATAATAATAATAAAACTACATGCTCTCAGTCTAGACCTCCAGTGAAAACTAAAGCACCCATTAATGCGTTTTTAGAAAAAAAAATATTTTTATGCATGAATGATAACATTATCTTAATATTTGTCCAATATGTCTGTTGAAGTATTCCTTACAGGCTAAAAATTTTACCCAAGATGTCTTTTTTTTTCAGACAGGTAAGGCCCATGTTCTGTGCACAAGTGCAATGTTTTAGTATACCGTAGTACCACCTACATCAGACATCCAGAATTATTTATCAGTAAGGAATTGAAGTGAAATTGATTGAATTGTGTATGTGATGTGATATTGAATTTTTTTTTCAAAATAAAAATTCCTTGTACAGACCAAAAAATATAATGTAACACATAGAAATACGATAATAGAAGACAGAAATTTGATAAAATAATTAAGTGTAAATGTTTCAGTAAGAAATGACATTTTTTATAATTTTGAGTGATATTAGTTACATATAAGTGAATGATATTTTATGGGATTAACATGTTTTAACTGATGCTTCATTTTTATTATCTAATGTAATAAAACCACCTTTAAACTAGATGTCAAAAAATCGCAATAGTTTTTTTTATTTGAAAATAATTAAGTGTCCTCCAGTTGATTATTATTGGCTATTTGCGTAGATCAATGCGATAATGTATATGTATGTTGCGTAATGTATATGTGTCCCGATAACTCTTGATAGAAATAAACAATTTTTTTCAAATTTTGTAAATAAATTCATCCTGATAAAGCGCTTCGTTGATTATTTGGGGGTTCATTGGTGTACTATAAAGAATGGGGGAGGGCGCTGAACTCAACCTTTAATTTAGATAAATGGTTTTTTATGCACAATAGTCTAATTTGCTTCAAATTTGGATGTTGGTACACTGTAAAAAAAATTTCCTTTAAAAAAACGGAAATAGTACTGGTAATCTAGACGCCAGTACTACGTCCGTTTGTTAACGGAAAAAAAATTCCGTAAATTCCAGAAATAGTTCCGTTTTTCACAAAATATTTCCTTTTTTTTTTAAATATTTCCTTATGTAAAAATTTTCGTTTGAAAAGTTTAAAAAATTTTTCAAAGACAAACTAACATCTTTATGATTTTTATTCTTTACTTTACAAAGACACGTTAACATCAGGGACACATTATATATATTTAATTTAAACAACAGTGAAGAAGTATTACTTATTTTCCGTGGGGTTTGACCCCGGGACCACTTCTGTCGTAGCCGGCAGTGCAATACCATTACACCAGGATTACACAAAACACCTTTTCAAATATCTTTAGTTATTTCGGATGCATTTCATAAAGTAAAGACAAGATTTTGAACGCGTGTTTATTTTTGTAGAGATAATATTTTTTTACTGAGCAGACATTTCTAGATCATGTTTTGCAGATTTTCTTTCTATAATTTATAATATTTAGCTTTTTAATTTTAGCTTTATAAAAAAAAAAAAAAAAAAAAAAAAAAAAAAGTTTCGCCTTTAAAATATTACATGCATGAATTAAAAAATTTTATTTCCTTCTTTTTGGAAGAGTTTTAAAGTTCTATTGTAATATTATTAATATTTATTTATTTATTTATTTATTTTATAAAAGGATACTAATACACTTTAAAAAAAAACATGTATTTCAACAAATATTTTTTATGACGATCTATTGTAAACTCAATAAAGATAATTACTATGGGTTATTAAAATTAATTACATTTATTGATTTTTATGACTTAGGTAATCGCCAAAATGATAATAATTTCGGTAATATATTTCGATATATTTTAAATTTTATGTGCGAACTTCTTAATTTGAATATATTAAAATATATATATTAAAATTAAAAGTAGATTTTTTTCCAGTTTAAAATACCCTACGCACTTTTTATATTATGATATAAATAAATTAATCATTATTTTAAAATCATACTGAAAAAAAATAACTTTCCTTAACTATCTCAAAATTAAAAAGAAATGATAAATCTTAATATTATTATTATTATTTTAATATTGTAAAAAATGCTATATTTTTATTATTAAAATAAAAAAAATAGAGAAATGTTGCTATAATCACACGAATTGAATATTTTGCTATAATGTTTTTCTATTCGTCATACAGATGGCGCCACGACACTTATCAGTTAAAAATACCGATAATTTGTGCTGTTTAAAACGAAATTTGTAGTGTGTCCGGTAAAATTGATGGAACACTTAAGAGATTTGTAATCTTAAAATGTGAAATTCGGAAATACTACTGTTTTCTTGGAAACATGAAACATTTCCGTAAAATTGTAAGGAAAAGTTTTTGTATATTAACGGAAATTTTTTTCCAGTGTACGTTCTGATAAGTTACTTCCCAGATTAGACTTCGAGGTTTATTGGTTAAATATAAAACAGGAAACGTGGGAGATAAACACCTCTTAATTTAGTTAACTAGGTTTTTTTAAGGACATTTTTACTTTTCGAAAGGCATTATTATTTGAAATAAGATTTAGTGTGAATAGCTTGAGTACTCAATGCCATGTGTTTTACTAGATACTTTTCTTTTTTTTATCACCGGACTTTCCTCGCGTAGTAGTTGGAATATGCCAAGTGATAGTTACGTATATAATTTTTATTAGAAGTCATACTTATAGATGCAATTTAAAAATTAATAATTAATCTATAGTTTGACTAAACTTCATTATTTCATTGCATTAGGTACAACTATGATTTATAAAAATACGAGCGAAAACTAATTCTGAATTTATGATAATTGAGAAAGAATTTCGAAGCTTATATGCTCATTTCATACGCTCGTTTCAATATTCATAGAGGTTTTGAACTTTTTTAGAAACCATCTTCTTAAAACGTATGTGCATTTTAAAATTAACTGTCGTGTAAAATTCCAACATTCTTGTCTAATGGTCTACCATCTTTCTGATGATAATGGTACCAACTTATGTTTAAGCAGGTTGTATCACCACCAACTTTCAACAATTAAGCTATAATTTTTTATAAACGTTTCGTATTTCATAATATTGCATAAAAATTTTAATTGAGAACGCCTTTAGAGCCGCTTTCGTTCATAATTCTAAATTTGGAATTTTCTTTCGGCGGTTCTCAGAAAGCATTTGCACCTTTAAGGAGTCAAATTTCAAAATGTTAGACCCGTTCAGTATCATAAGAAACACAATTTAGAAAAAAATTCCTATCACAAGTCCAAGGAGGTAGCAACAAGAAAATAACATACATTCTGTGTTGGACCAGGGACTGTCAACATCTGTTTGCAACTGTTACTTTTGAAATCGATTTAACAATTCCTGAGATTGCGTAGAAATCACAATTTCGAACGCTTTTTGCCCATATTCACCCATTTAAATTTCTAATGTTTTAGGAAATAATCTTAGCGATCAGTTATAGTCTATAAGTAATTATAATGCGTAATTTCAAGTTGTTAACAGATGCAGTATCACAAAAATAGCGATTTAGGACGTTTTTAGCTCCTGTAATGCCCAGGTGTTGTAGCACATACAGAAATACAGCCTATGATAGAACAAGTGCAGTCACCACAAATTTCTACTCATTACTTTTGTAATCGGTCTGATACTTCCTGAGATTGCATAAAAATTGCCATTTAGATCGGTTTTATAGCAGTTTTCACGCATTTTCTCACCATTTAACCCTTTCCGGGGCAGTGTGTCCAGTCTGGACACACCTAATTTTAATTCCGAACTTGCGATTGGCACCAATAATATCTTAATAAAACCTTGCTTTTACAATAAAAGCTTAAAATAAGGAGGTATTCATTTCTTAAAATGTCGTTCGTAAATTCCGGTGTCATTCGATAATTTCTCATTTTACTGACAGAATTTGTCCGCTCCGGGATGGGTTAAATTTGGAATTTTTTACGGAAATGTTATTCGATATAACTTATATCTAATAAGTTTCTATCATGCTAAATTTTATATACCGTAATTTCCCGCGTATACGCCGCGACTTAGTAAAGCCTTTTTCAAACCAAAAATATTTTATAAAACGAAGTCAAACGCGTGCTAAGCACAAGAAAGTTCTTTTTCTTAATTAATTCTGGTAGGAACTCGAGTCATCAAAGGTGCGGCATTTACGTGCGAAATTATGGTACTTAAAATTTTTTTGCTTATGCATCTCCTTTGGCGTTTTGGCGACTATATAAAATGTAGCCGATTTTGGAAAAAGGGCTCTCACCATTATTTGCACACCATTACTTTTAAAATCAGTTTGTTTCCTGGGATTTCTTTTACAAATGGGAACCGTTTTACAAATGCTCTAAATTAGGACCAATTTAGAACATTTGTAAAACGGTTTTCAAGCATTTTCAAAACGGTTTTCAAGCATTTTCACTTCTTTTAAAGTTTGAATTTTATGTTCTAAGCGATATTTTATGTCTAATATTTAACTAGCATGTCGATTTGATTGTTTCTATGCCTTAAAGTAACACAAAATAGCAATTTAGAACGTTTTTTGTTCTTGCAACTTACCAGTGTAATCTTAAAATAGAGCCTATGTTAGAACAAAGGCTATCGCCATCATTTTGATATCATTATTTTTGAAATCGATTGGCTACTTCCTGAGATTGTGTAAAAATCGCCGTTTCGAACGTTTTCAGAACGCTCTTTTACCCCTTTTAAATATCTAATTTTTTAAGAAATGTTCTTAGCGATCATTTATATCTTATAAGTAACTACCATTGCAAATTTCGGTAACTTCTAGGCTCTTCAGTAACACACAAATTGAATTTTAAAATATTTTTTGGTTCTGCAGTCCCTTTGGGATAATGACATGGACAAGAGAAATAGCCTATGTTGGAACAGAGACAAGCATAATCATTTTGATACCATTACATTTAAATCCGATTCCGTTAGTTCCAGAGACTACCTTGAACAAAAAATTAGACATTACTTCTTCCATAGCTGACAACTTGTACGATTTTTAATACCACTAAAATTTTATAAAATATTATAGCTAATTGAATCACTGGAATTCAAGCAATTTCAGCATTTAAACCCTTAACTGCTCCGGGCATGTATGTATGTCTCACTCAAGAAAATCCATATTTCTGAAATTAACTCTCGAAAGACCACTTTTATCAGTTAAAAATTTTGATTTGTTAACAAAAAGAAACTTTTAACATTAAATAAAGGGATGATTATTTTCCAAAATTTTTGGTGGCATTTTTTTAGCCAAATAGTTGAAGATTCTTTTCTTAAACCCTCGGCAGTTAAGGGGTTAACTAAGTTAAAGATTTTCATTAAATTTTAGTGGTAAGAAAAATCAATACATTTTGACAACTATGTTTTTTTATAATATTAGTATACATTTGATATTCTTGCTGGAATCACAAAGCAATTTTTTTTATTTTCATACTTTTTATAAATATATAGACTATACATTATGCCTTAAAATGCTATTTATTTCTTGAATTACTTTTTTGATTTCCCTTTTCGTATAAGAAACACTGGAAATTATTTCACGCATTTATGAATCTATTTAGATAAATAGATTCGCGCACTTATATCTAATCTGTACTATAAAATACTATTGGAATATTTATTCTGGAATAATAAAACTTCTCCTTGCTAAGAAAACTCTTACTTGCTGATAAGTTATTGAATATTCTTGTTTTAAAAGTTTGAAATTTATAATGTTAATTATTCAATAGTTTGGATACTTATGATCTGATGACTTATATTTATTACAAAATTGGGGTAGAACATGTGTCAGAAAGAGACGTAATACATAATATTGTTGTGAACATAGGGTAGCAAAAAAGGATTTTGAGATTTAGCTGTGGATTAGAAAAGACAGTGAAACTTTTATTCGATATGAATGGAAACTCACGAAAGAATTCATTGTTACAGATTTATTGCCACTTATAAATATAAATACGATTAAAAAATTATTTATAAGTGTAAAGAAAAGTAGAATAAATGACATAACTTTCTCTAAACTTATTGCTATCTAAACATAAAATAAATGAAGAAAATAAAGCATTCTTGTTTGCATCACGTCAAATACCTAACGTTTTATTATTTTAAACATTTTAAGGGGGTCCGTGACACATTATAAAATTATTTTTATTTATATAGTTAATTTTTTTTCTTTTTCTATGGTGACTAACCATATTATTTGTAATTAAAATCACATGATAAAACGCTTAGATTTTTTTTATTAAAAAGTTTAAAATATGTTAAAAAACTCGGGCAATTTAAAATCGTTATGACTCAAAACATTATCTAATGAATTTCATTTTTTTTCTTCGATTTAAATAAACAGAAATATCTAAATTTTAGTTTTGATTCAGCATTTCTAAAAATAATATTTTTTTATCTAAAAATAGTTTAGATAAAAATTTGAAAAAAAAAATGTAACTTTTATTTTTAAAATCATATTTTCAAAAGTACCGTAATTTCGGGTGTATAAGCCGCAGATCAAACAATTTTTTTTTTTTTTTTTTGACTCAGAATTTTTTAAGAAACAAATATAACTACTTAGATCGCCGTAAATATTTGTCTTCAATCACTAAATAAGATTTCTGGGTCCAAAAAGAATTGTTTGATCCGCGGCTTATACACCCGAAATTACGGTAAATATTTTTTTCAAATTTGCTGATTGAAAATTAAAATCAAATAATCAAAAAAGACCAAAATGTCCAAATTGTCCAAATGACCAAAAGATCAAAATGTTCCAAATTAGAAGCATTTATCTTTAACGGTTCTTCAGTAATAACAATTTGTTCCAAGAAATCGTGAAACAACCCATTATGAAGACAAACTCATTTTTAAAATAAGCCATTTCCATGACAACCATTGCTTAAAACCTAGATTTTCAACACTAAACTAAATGAAAAAATTAACATTCCTTTGTCTAATTAAGATAGAAACATAATTTAAAAGTCATTTTAAGAATGAAAAAAAATCAAAAATTTTTAATGCAATAATTTCTTTTTAGAAAATTTGAAGATTTCTGGGTCCCGGATATCCTTAAGTGCTGGAAGTTTTCTTTAGACAGGTATTGAAGCACTGCGCCAAAAATGGCTGATTGCTACCGCTAAATTTTTATAGTATTCCTCACTTTTTTTACTTGGAGAATTTTGGAGATTTATAAAGTTAAAAAATACTCTTAAAATTTACTGGTGAAAATCAGCCATTTTTGGCGCAGCACTTGCATCCCTGTCTTTAGACATAGCACACGCATTTTAATATTTATGTGCCTTATAAACAACTGACGACTATTTTTATATTATTTTCGTACCACATAACACGTACACATTCAAAATAACTAGTTTAGTTTATTTATCATTAAATATTGTCAAAATATAAAGGAAATTGGAGTTAAAAAATAAGTGGGGCGAGGGAAAAAGTTTGTACAAGATAAGCTCTAGTTCCGAACAGGTTAAATACGGTCTTTCCTACAAAGACCACATACACTTAATCCCTTAACTCCTTCAGCTCTGCTGTTAGAATTTTCTACCACATAGTTTTAATGCCAAAATGTGATAATGACACCAGAAAATTTGACCAAATTTACTTCACAAATGTTTAATGATTTTTTTTTTCCCCGTATTTATCGTTAACCGTTTTTTTCTTTACAAAATACTGGTGCCAATGTGACATTTGGAATTTTGAAGAAATTTACACCCCAGAGCTCAAAGTGTTAACCATTTCCGGTACACTGTGCTCAGTTCGGAATACCTAATTTTAATTCCAAACTTGCAATCGACACCAATAACATTTTAATAAAATTTTGCTTTTCAAGTAAAAGCTTAAATTAGGAGATTCTTAGTTTCTAAAAAAATTGTTTCTAAATTCCGGTGTTAATAAATAATTTCTAATTTCGCCGTTTCCAACAGAATTTGCCCGTGCCGGAAAAGGGTTAACAGTGTTGCCCGAATAAGATTCGTGCAAGAACAACATTTTTTCGTAACTCACAGCTTCTTGATGCCACTAATTTGTAACTTGAAATTTAACTTTATTGATTGTGAGGTAGTTTTCGATTAGTTAAAGCAAATATTCTATTATAGAATTGGTGTTTACCTTTTTTTAAAATGTATGTGATGAAAAAAATGTAACAGTTAAAATATTAAGTATGGTGCTAGATTACTAAGAATGCATGGCCTGCAACTGCTTATCAAAGGATTTGAACCCACCAATTGATTAAGAGAATTTTAATTATTTTAGAACCGGAAGTTTCACAAGTATTGCTCTCTATATCTAAATATAGAATTTTTTTCCATTTACTACTTGACTACCGTAATTTCGGGTGTATAAGCCGCAGATCAAACAATTCTTTTTCGACCCGGAATTTTTTAAGAAATAAATATAACTAGTTAAATCGATGTAAATATTTATCTTCAATCACTAAATAAGATTTCTGGGTCCAAAAAGAATTGTTTGATCCGCGGCTTATACACCCGAAATTACGGTAATCAACATTTTCGAAAATCTTTCAAATAATGCCTATTTTTTCATCTCTTTTACAGAATTTTTAATCATATATTACCGGTTATTGATAACAGAAACTTTTGCCTAACTGAAACACAAAAATGCTCGTATTAAATAAAGCAAAATTTACTATAAAAATTTACTAGTGTGAGTAATAAATTATGATTGGAATAGGGATGCCTGTAACAAATTCGGGCAGATCATGATTGACAAAAACAAATTGCCCGTACAGCGTACGAGCAAATTAGCCAAGTGGTTAAATAGGTCTAATGTACGTTACAAAAATTCTTATAAAACGTTAGAGAAAAAAAAAGCGAGCAAACCCTGTTTTTTTTTTTTTTTTTTTTTTTTTTTTTAAATCTGCAGCTGTTAACTTCTTAACTGCGTTAGCCGAAATGGATTCGGTCAAAACATACTTTGCCTGCTTCGAAACTAAATGGTTTTATTACCACTAATATGTTACTGTTATTTTATCCTTTTTGATCGGCAGATATTTTTCAAATCGTTAAGGCAAATTATTTAGCATGGGAAAAATTGTGTTTAGCACTTAATTTTAATTTAGGTTGCCAAAAAAATGTAAAATTCAAAGAGTTAAGGAATAGCACCATCTACCGGCAGTTTTTTAACTACGCTTTTTATTTCTCTAACCCTTTGATTGGAAGGCAATAGTGTTTCTTTAAAAATGAATTCTCACTGGAATAATCGAAATTTTGAGGAAGAGCAATTTTTCAACATTTTCCCCTCAAAATTAAATATATAAAATTTAGTTAAAAGTTTCTGGTGCGTATCTTGTTTAAATTAGGTCGGATATACTATATCTCACAGCACCTCAAGCGATTAAAACTTTGAGGGGTGTTGAGTACATATTATATTCCATATAGTTTTAATCAGTATTTACACAAGAATCTTTGAGTTAACTACATAATTGTCGAATTAAATTACGATTTAAAAATGCATATACATTATTGCCACCACTTTTTTGAAAAAATATGTTCATCTATTTAATGACAAATAAATTGATACAAGAATAAAACCAATTACATTATTTTATAAAGTTGATGGCAATCAAATATTTTTTAATAAAATCCCTGAAACTTGCAGCTCATGAACGTCTCAAGCGCAACTTTTAAATGGTTAAATATTGCTTTTATAACTTTGCAGGGCTGCCATGGGCGACTACTTTCTAATTCTAGCTGTCACCAATTTTCTTAACCCTTTCTGGCACGGGAAAAATCTTTAGTAAAATGCGAAATATCAACTGACACCGGAATTCACAAACGAACTTTTTAGATATTTTGAAATCCTTAATTTAAGCTTTTGTTGTAAAAGCAAAATTTTACTAAAATATTACTGGCGCCGATTGCAAGTATGGAATTAAAATTAGGTATCCCAGACTGACCACAATGTGCTGGAAAGGGCTAAACAGAAATCCTTATCAGACACTGGCACATCAATTGCAGAAAGTATACAAGAAAAGTATACTTTATATTAGAAGAATACTGGTGAGAACGGAATGTAAAAATAATCGCTTGTGGCAGTCCTGCTTTTGCAGTAAAATATTGTCGAATTATATTTACTTATTTTCAAACATAAGTTTTCGAAATTTATGGTTTGAATTTATAGTTACAGAAACATAATTACATGCCCCTGAAAATGTCAGTCATAACTTTTTAATATGAGAAACATTTCATTCTAAACTGTACTCACGCACGGTAACTACTTGATTTTATATTGAATTTTATAATGCGTGAAGGACATTTTTCCTTCATTATACATTTCAAATGCATTGAAAAGTGAAATATTTTTCATGCTTATTTTAATGCTGGTATGTTTAATGTATGTTGTTTGAAATAAAACCACTGATATTTGCAAGTTTCTTTTAAAGTAATAAATTTTGAACACCGACATATTTTGCATATGTATTAGATTACAAATTCCTAGCGTCCACAGATAGAAAATACAAAATTCAATCTTGTAATATCAAAAGAAGTACGTAAATCTCATTTTTTACCCTGCATCTAGGAATACTGGTTCATGTTTTCACATACATTTTATTTTGTGAGTGAATTTAATGAGATCGAAATAATTCTTTTTATTTGTAAACTTTAGACTAAAAAAAAAAATTCTATCAAAAGATTGCATCATATTTGCACTTTTTCAAATATTTGGGGAAATAAAATATTGCATCGGAGAAACATGAGAAAAATAAGGAGAATGTATCATTCTATTTATGTAAATAATTACTGAATTATATGCAGTGAACAAATGAAAGAACAAATAAAAGGCATTTTTAAACTTCTTTTTCATGTTTTGAAATGCGTCAGTGAATTTTCTTTCACAATACAATTTTTGCCTAGATATTTGAAGTTAAACAAGAAAAAAAATCATGTAGCAAGCACAGATTTTGAAACACATTCCAACACATTTAGCTTAACAAAACTGCACCGTTTAAAAAAATTAAAATATCACGTCTCATTCCACTATATGGAAATGTATAATGCATTTCAAAGCCGAATTTCATCTGTTCCCATCTACAATCGGTAAATTATCCAAATTTTTAGCAGCTCTGTATACCAGTGATGCACAACTTTTTTGCCAGAAAATTGTTTCCCACCGGAATATTTGAAAAGAGTCAATGTTGCATATCGGAATTAAAATTTTGTAGTTTCGTGGCGAAACCAATGAACGTTGAAGTGTTAAGAGATACACATATTTCAGTCAAAAATTCCTCTTCAGTACTATTCTCTAATAAAGAAAATGGTATACAAATACTTTTGTGCAGCCCTGTATATGATGAATTTATATATAAAGTGTAATATGCAAAAAACTAACAAAATTTAAAGGCGCATACCGAATATTAAAACGTACTCGCCAGCAATTATTGCGCAAAGACAGTAACTGTAACCAATTTATTTTGTGTGAATAAAAAATGCCATGAATGCCCTGTTTTAAGGTCATCGTGGTGAAATTTAGTGATTTATCTATCTCAGTTTCAATACATTAGAAATATCGTAATGTCATTAACCCTTTGGGGACGAGCACTCGTATACGTGTCGTTATATATATGTATTATATATATAGTTATTTATATGTATTATATATATTATTATACGTAATTATTATATGTTTTATACGTATTATAATATTATGTGTAATTAATATATGTAATATTGTGTGTAAAATTATATAATATTAAACAGCCTTCGCTCGCGACGTTGGTCGGTTTCTCTAAAGGAATTTTGAATCAAATGAAATATATCTAGTAAAGATTTAAAAAAAAAACAATATCTAATCAAATATCCACAATTGTCTTTTTGTGTAATCTTATATTACGGGTTCACACTTGAAGTTGACGACATAATCGACAAAATAGCTCTAAAATGACTGAAGTATCTATGTTTAACTTTTTTCTAACAGGTGTGTTATCTTCAATTTCCCGCTTCTATTGAGTTGGAAACTAAGTTCCCGCAGTTTTTTTAAATAGAAGTTTTCTACCAGAATCTATATTTTGTTTTTGGGATACTAGAGCTAATTTGTGTTGAAACTCAGATCGATAAAATGGAGTGTCAAGTTGAGAAAAAGGAACATTTTCGACACCTCCTTCTCTTTGCTTTCAATCAAGGTTGTAAGGCCGCAAAAGCTGCTCGTGACATTTGTGCTGTGTATGGCGAGGGTGCGATAGCTGAAAGAACCGCCCATGATTGGTATGCCAAGTTCAAAAATGGAAATTTTGACATCAAAGACGCACCTCGTTCTGGCCGTCCAGTTGAGTTCGATGAGGAGCGATTAAACCAACATTTGCACGAAAATTCGCGTCAAACGACAAGAGAACTGGCAAAGAAAATGAAATTCTCCCACACTGCTACAGTGAAGCATCTTCACTCGATGGGAAAAGTTCAGAAGTTTGGAGCATGGGTTCCGCAAGTTTTAAGTGACAACAACAAGAATCAACGAGCCGCAATCTCCGCTGGTTTGCTTGCTCGTCACCGCTCAACTCATGGAAACAAGCAACAATTTCTTTACCGAATCGTTACTGGCGATGAAAAATGGTGCCTGTACATTAATACGAAGCAACGCAAGGAATGGCTCAGCCCTGGTAAATTACCAACACCGTGTGTAAAACAAGATCTTCACCCACGTAAAACGATGTTGTGCGTATGGTGGGACTGGGAAGGCATTATCCATTACGAACTGCTTGAACGGAACCAAACAGTCAACGCGGAACTCTATGTTCGACAAATGGAACGACTCAACGTAGCTATTCAAGAGAAAAGTCCTAATCGGCAGCATGGAGTCCTTTTGCTGCACTACAACGCCCGCCCTCATATCGCCAATATGACCAAGGAAGCCATTCAAACGCATGGCTGGGAAGTACTGCCGCACCCACCGTACTCTCCTGATTTGGCACCAACGGATTTCCATCTCTTTCGATCTCTATCAAACGCTATGCGCGGAGTTTCGTTCAATACTGATGCAGACTTGAAAGCTTGGTTGGATGAATTTTTCGAGTCGAAACCAGGGGATTTCTACCAACGAGGTGTTGAAAATCTTGTTGAAGATTGGGAAGAAGTTGTAAACAACAAGGGAGAATACATTGTTGATTAATTATTTGTTATTTTTTATTGAAAAATAAATTTTGAAATAATTTTTAAAAAACGGCGGAAACTTAGTTGCCAACCCAGTTGGCATTCCATAGTTCACATTCCATTTAAACCCTTTCGACTCGGGTGTCACTTATACAAATTTTATTTGGTTTACACCACTTTTAAAAAAAAGTTTCCTTCAAGTACACAATTTCAAAAATGCTGTAATTAAATAAGGCAAATTTTATTTTCCTTTATTACTGGTGCCAAAAACAAATTTTGCAAAGAAAGAGACATGACAAAACGTCCTAAAAGTGTAGCCACCCCATAGAACCTTCTTAGTAGTGAATTTATAAAATAGATAAAATACATGTTTAAGTTTGCTTTAGTAGATTAGGTAACCTCGAATTCATGCCTCTGTCTAAAACTGATGCTGGGGATTGGTGGAATGACCTAAATTTTTGTACCTTTTGTTAATCCTTTTGGAAGGGTAGGATTTCCAATTTTTAAAATAGGCTTGTTATCTTTAATATAACGTTTCTATATAAAACTATTGCTATGATAAGGCTAGCAGTGGGGAATTCTCGAAAATTTACCATTCGAAAGAAATTGTCATTGTAAAAAACACAATCGATACTGTCTTACGAGAATTTACAATCAAGATATTGTACAACCTATCATTAAAATAGTTGTTTCTACATGCTTGTAAAGAATTTTAATAAATACATGACAACTATAAACAAAATGAATTAACACTAGAACGCCCGGAAATTTTACTTAAGTTTCATAATAATATTTCACACCAGAATTTTTATTCGAAATTATTTAATTCATTTATTTAACGTAAATCTGTTTGAAATTTATATTTTTTCAAGAAAAAAATTCTAACTCGAAATGAAATTTAATTATATGGTTGGAGTCGAATCGACACCTTTCGGGCGTTCTAGTGTTAAAAAAAACAACACCGAAGAAAGGCTAAAGGGGAGCCAAAAATAGAAAAATCATGTGACGGCATCCCATCGGTTGTAAAAACTTGAACAGACGAGCATAAGATAGAAAGATAACTCGAGTTTAAGTATAAAAATTCGCGAAATGGCCAAAGAAATAAGAATTAAAGGCACTCTTGGTCATAAAAACAGGAACTAAATCGATGAAAAATAGGATCAACATTTATTATTGATTTTTCTACGTCATTGAGATCAATTCCATAATTTTCCGATTATTAGCAAACCTTATAATAGAATAAGATAGCTGTATGCAACGGAGGGACAATGTGGAGGGAAGGGCACAGGAAATGCATAATATGAATGTGAGGATTTTAACTATTACGCCCCCCCCCGGTATAGACCCTTCCCCTCGCATTTTAAAATTTCATGTATTACAAATCATATTTACCGGAGGGCCCTATAAAAATGCTATCTAAAATGATAAAAGCTGCGATTTCAAAAAAGTTCGAAAACTGCAAATTGGGGGGGGGGGTCGGAAGAACGATTAATAATATGAAAGAGTGGTCCAATAATATATCACATGACTTGACCAAAGAGTCGAAATTTTTACACCCTTATTTTAACCCCCCCCCCCTCAGGGATGGAAAATTTTAAATCCCCGGAACACTTATTTAATTACTTTTTAATCGATTTATTGTCTGCCGTTTCCCAGTCCTACTTAAAACAACTGCTTAGATGTGCCAAATAGTCTAAGTTTTTCGACCCCCTTTTAACTCCTTTAGGGATGAAGGATTCCTAAAATCACTAAAATATGTGTATAATTATTTTTTCAGTAAATTTACTTTCTGGAATTTCTCGCTCCTACCTCAAACGACTGCTTAGATATAGCAAGAATTTCGAGAATTTTCCGGAATTTTTTCCAGAACAGGACAAAACTAAGGAGGTATTATCAAAAATCCCGTCTTAGTGCATTCTTATCTCATAAGAAGTAATTTCTCCCAATTTTCATGCTTGTATGTTTAGTAGTTAGGGCTGTGCGTTGATTATCAATCAGTTAGAACAAACTATTTCACATATGTATGATAAATTATAAATAAAAGAAATTTGACCAGTTTTACCTATTTCCTCTATACGTGTCAAATGTTAAGCATAAAATGATTTTTTTCTTTTTTTGAGAATTTTAAAACTTATACATTTTTTACAGTTATACAATAATGTTGCTCTGCAGTCACAGGTGACCCCGTGGTACTGGGAGGGTTAAAAACTATATGTCCTAGTTCATAACAAAATCAAACATATTTATATTTTTCAAATGAACAAAAACTTAATAACTGAATATACCAAATGCTAGCTTACCTAAATGAAATTACGCATTTTTATGTTCACGGAATTTTTATTTTTATAAATTGAAGCAAAAATAAATTACCTCCATAATTGTCCTTTTACAATATATTTTAAGTATTTTAGAATCTTTTATTTTATATTTTGTGTGCAATAAATTTGCAATACTTTGTCATTTCTCTTGGGTTATTTATCTTTCTTCGAAACAAAGTTTGCAGCATTTTGTTCATTATTTTAAACATTGATTTTTATGCAAACTAATGATATGATCGGATACTGCTTAAAAATGAAGAAAAGAAGCGTAAAATATTATTGAAGCTTCTTAATTTCAGCAATTGTCTAAACAATTTTGAATTGCTGTGGTCATAACAGTATTTATTATTCTTAAGTAGTTCAATTGAATGATTACTTTGGATGTTGAACTTAATTTGTTTCATAGAATTAAATTGCGTAAATAATGGTATTTTTAAAACTTTAAAACGTTGAGTCTTTTTATGTAGCATTTTTAGTTTATCAAATTATTTCGGGAAAATAGGGAAAAAAAGCTTTCATTAAAATGAACGTATTGGAAAAGACCTCATTATTTAATAAAAATATTCATTGTATTAACCCTTTGCGGCGCAGTGGTTTCATAGATATACCACTTAATTTTAATTCCCAAATGCTACATTGGCACCGGAATTTTGATAAAGAAATTTTCGGTTTATTGAATTCCTGCGAAATAGCTTTTTCTTAATTACAAATAAAGTTGTTTTCAAATTCCGGTGTCAGTCATAAATTTCAACCCTTAAGCGATGAATTTACTCTGCGCCGCAAAGGGTTAACACTTTCCGGCACGCTATGACCAGTCCGTGATACTTAATTTTAATTCCAAACTTGTAAAGAGTACCTGCAATATTTTAACAAAATTTTGCTTTTACGCTGAAAGCTTAATTTAAGGGATTCTTAACTTCTAAAAAAGTCGTATGTAAATTCCGGTGACAGTCTATGATTTCTCATTTTACTAACATAATTTGCCCGTGCCGGAAAAGGCTACGCAGGACTGCCCCAAGCGAATATTTTTATATTCTATTCGCACAACTAGATGAATGAAAATGTAATTTTCAAGTATATTTCTCTTTCAAATGTTGTCAAAGAGTATATGAAAAAATTTTGTTTCAAAAATATGGTGCGAGATAGTATTAAAAAATAGTCACCGTTGGCAGCTGTGTGTTAGGGAATTATGTTTGACAAACTTACACATAAACTGTTAAAATCTCAAAAATTTCAATTTAGCACTTATTTTTTCCCACAACATTTATATAATTGTTCTTTCGTAAAATTTAATAAAGAAAATTAAATTAATATAAAGTATTTCATTAACCCTTTCAGGCACACTCTGCTCAGTCCGGGATACCTAATTTTAATTCCAAACTTGCAAAATGCACCAGTAATATTATACTAAAATTTTGCTTTTACAATGAAAGCTTATCTTAATGGATTCTCTATTTCTAAAAAAAGTCGTTTTTAAATCCCGATACAGTCGATAATATATCATTTTACTAACAGAATTTACCCGTGCCAGAAAGGGTTAACCACTTAACTGATTCTTTTTTTTTTACATACAGTAAATTGTAAATATGGAATAAACGCTACTTTTTTTAAGCTAAAATATTCATAATACATAGCTCGAAAATGTCCGTCATTAAATAGTGTGAAGTCGTAGTTGAAAAAATTATTGTATCTATAAGCTTTAAGAGATGAATGAAGCAAACTCTTCTTGTCCGTACGCCGTACTGGCAAATCATTTACGTAGTTAACGCATGTATGCAAGTAATATTTTTTACAAGATTCTAACCAGAGACCAAGTGTAGGGAAATAATGTGCTAAGCTCCCACTAACTCTTTGTAATATTCAAGTAAATTTTAGGATGGCTATTAGTCGGAGGAAACACAATCGAAAAAGAGAAAACTACCAATACTTTTTTTTATAGAAAATACTTGAAATAACATCAATGGATTAAACAAAGCAAAATTTATCTTTAACAAAATACTTGTACTTAACACCCATTTTGACATGAATTCGGTCCTGACCACTCGCCACTCTGGATTTAACCAAGTTTGACAACATCTTGAAAAAGCTACTTTATCGCGCTATTTAACGGATCCTGAGGTAGTAGTCCGTGAAATTACCATGTGAAAATTCTTTAAATTCCTACCTTTAAAATTTTTCTGGTACGAAACGTATTAACCACAGCATAAATTGACTGACGTTTTAGGTCGGATTAGGTGGAGATTGACACCTGTGTTAACCCTTTCCGGCGCAGACAAATTCTGTTCGTAAAATGAGAGATTGTTGACTGACACCAGAATTTACAAAAGACTTTTTTAGAAATTGAGAATTCAGTGATTTAAGCTGTCATTGTAAAATAAAATTTTAGTAAAATATTATTGGTGCCGTTTGGAATTAAAAATAGGTGTTGCCGGAGTGGTAACACTGCGCCGGAAAGGGTTAACAGGGTTCGTACGCTACAAGGACTTTCAAGCATCCTTAATAAGGATGCTTCTAAAGTAATATTTGTGCTACTTAATAAAAATAAATTACATCTTCAAATATAGCGATCAATACTTTACGAAATTTCAGGTTTTAAAACACCTAAAATCTTTTAAGTTCTTTGATACATAAAAACCCTCGATTGTAATGCAAATGCAATAAATATGTCATGCTTCTGTCTCTCAGCAACGAGATTTCTATGTGATTTCATTTATGATATACATTTCCTGATTCAACGCATATATTTTTTAAATTTAAAAATCGGCAGGTTAACCAGTATGTCAAACAAAATTTAATAAAAATGAAACTGAGTTTCTTAAAAATCGTGAAATTACCGTTCTTACCAACATATCAGTCAATGTTATAGAATTCATTATTATTGATCGTGAAGCGTAATATGTGGATTTTATAAATGGTCTTTCTTTAAAAGTGCATTTATATTCAAAATCAACAGATTATTCACTCAATTTATGTTACATTAAACATGGATCTTAAAAAAAGATTCCGAGTTTCAAAAATATTAATTATGAACATACCATATGAAATAAAGATATTATTGAAAAGTTGAAGCATGTGAATATATTGATCCTATTATCGATTCATCAAAGGGAAATTTAGCTATAAAACCAATAACTGACATGTCATTTTTAAAGATTTATAATCAATAAAAGCAATACTTTATTGATATTTTGAATTCGTATAAAATAAATAAAGTAAACGGCTATAAAACTAAAATAAAAAATATGTATGGTTAATACTAGAACGCCTAGAAATTTTACTCAAGTTTCGTAAAAATATTTCGTACAAGAATTTTTATTTCGAATTATTTAACGTAATTTAATGCATTCATTCGTATTAATTCATTTAACGTAATTCTCCTTTGCTTAAATTTAACCTATTTTATGAAAAAAATTCTGGTTCCAGTTGACATTTAATCATATGATCAGAGTCGAATCAATTACTTCTGGGCATTCTAATGTTAACCACTTAACTGCTTCTATTTTTTACATGCAATAAATTGAAAATATGCTATAAGCACCACTTATTTTAAGTTAAAATCTTCGTAACATTTAGTCTAAACATTTCTGCTATTAAATAGCGTGAAATTGTAAAAAGAAAAAAAAAGTTATATCAAACAGCTTTAAACTCCTTCCAACATCAGGAAGCGAAATTCTAAAATGGAAGGCCAAAATCACAGTCAGGTGTGATCCAGTGACCTCATTGTTCGTGTGGTATAGGTGAAAATCACGAACGTGTTTCTCCATTTGAAAAAGAGTAAGGGGTAAAGTAATTTTGAAGCAATTGTTACCGTCTGTTCTTATTTACGATAAACCATCAAAATTAACTCAATTAAGGTATTTTGATGACATTATATAAAATGAGAGTGAAAAATAGGTTATAAATGCAAACAGATAAGATTTACATCAAAGTTGACGCTACGATTTTTTTTTTATCGAAAAAAGGAGTAAGGCGACATTTCGCCTACCGTTAAGAGATTGTTCTCTGAAAAGGACGCGACTCAATGACCAATGAGGTGTTTGGATTTCACCGGACTGTGATTTTGGCCCTCCATTTTAAAATTTCGCCATCAGAAAAACGGTTTAAAGCATTTTTATTGCTATCAAGGATATATTTAGGAGATTTTACAAGAAAATGTAGTTTTGTGCAATGGTGATTTGTACCGCCCAAACTGAGAATACTCGTTTTCATCATTGTTTTTCAACAGTAATATTCACAACATTTAATCGTAGAAAATTTCTACAAACTTCAATACAGAATCAGTCAGAATCAATGATCTATAAAAATTGACTGGAAGAAGTTTGAAGAGAGAACATCAAAAGAGTTCGGACTTATTAAGCGGTTATGAAATTTAGACTTTGAAAAATTGTTTATTCAGAATATCTACCACTGTTTCAGAATACTATTTTTGTTTTTATTTAATGACACACGTTTTATGATATAATAAAACAAATATAGCAAGTCAAAAATAAATAAATAAATAAAAATTATTTTGAAATAAAAATTCCAAATCTGTCAATCTTTGTATTGCCGACATTCGCCAGAACTCGCATCTTGTTGGGCACTCCCGGAGACAGTCATATTGCGTGTTAAAAAATTTGTGGCGGAGACACGTTTAGCATGAGCATGAAGATTTTTATGCGCATATGAAGAAACGGGATTGTGTCTGCTTTCAGTTCCGATATCTGCCGATGATAAATCTAACAGTTCGTCAAGCATTCTATTGCGAACGTTACATATTTCTGATTTTTTGTCAAATGCAGACGATGATCATTTTTTGAGCTCATAGTACGATATATTTTACCATCAGATTTAGAATTTAGTTGATTGTTTAATTCGGATATTTCAAGTATAACCAGAATTTTTAAATAGCAATATTTGTGTTATTTATTAGGAGATATTCCGTATAGAAATAAGGCGAAATTTATTTTTGAAATTTTCTGGTACGAATCCAGATTCTCTAAATTACGGAATTTCTAGCATGTACTCTACAGTTGAAATTTAATGGTTAAATAAAATACCAGTTTTCCTAGAGATAAGGGAATTTCCCTCACTTTAGATATGACAGATTGAGTTTTCCATTTTTTAAAAAGCCCGTACAAACCCTGTTATTCGTCTAAAGTCACAGAATAGGAAAGAAGGAAATAGAATGCGATACAGAAAGCGGTCATTTGTGGGATACATAAAATTGCATATAACGAAATCAATCATAAAAAAAATCGAGTTTTCGTTATTAATCTATTCTACTGCACTATTCTACACTCTATTCTACTCTATTCTACTCTATTCTACACTTCAATCTGCAAAAAACTAGCTTTATCATTTACTTCTGATATTAGAACTTGGTTTTTAAAAAAAACAATGGACGCAGTAAGACATTTTTACGATTTCCAAACATTTTATGTTATGGATAAGGCAAAATTTTAATCTCGAGTCCTGAAATACAAAATGAATAAGATACAGGCTTTTATTAAGATTCCACAAAAGCAGAGATAGTTATAGCTGTCAACTATTCAGTTTCCGCGTTACCACTATTTCATAAATTGTAATTTTAACCTTATGCAATTTTAATTGTATGCCATCGATTTGTAACTCGACTATTCCATCTTGTGCTGCAGTGCAACCTTACCAATATATGCATTTAAAAATGACAAGCTGCTCATCGTCCTCGTAGCTTAAATGGTAGAGCACTTGGATTGCTATTCCAAGGGTTCCAGTTCGATCCCCGCCTTGGACATTTTTCACCCTGTTGGTTTCTACGCTTAGTTAGCAAGTGATAAATCACGTGTGAAATATTCAATTTTTACCTTATCCCATCGCGCTAAGAACAGTTTTGTCAGTGGGCTACTTCTATAAAATTCAAATTTTTCGATTCACACTACTTTTTTAAAATAGTGAAATTTACCTTATTTAATGACATATTAATTAAGATAAATAAAATGGGAATTTCACCATTTCAGAAAATGGGATCCAATCAAGAAATCATAGTTTTAAGAAAGTAGCCACCTGACAGCACACTGTTTAGAAGACGAAATTTTCTTTTACATATCTGAGAGTTTTTGCCATTAAATGTAGAGAAATTTTCTTTTTGGAAGTATTGGAATCCCAAATGAAACACCGGCAACCTACCTATTTATTTTATGTTTCAAATTTTATTGTACTTAAGTAAAATTTCTAGTCAAAGAAGTTTTTCTTGATCCGTGAGTCAAAGACTAATTTTAACCCGTAACTTTTGGATAGCAGCACTTTATTGTTATTTTTTAAGAAAGTACGCAAAGTACAAAAGATGGATGTGGAAATATAAATAATTGCTCGTGCTGCTATTATTTTAAAAAAATTTGTAATTTTAACAACTTTTTATTTCGTAAGATGGGAATTATTAAAGAGCGCATAGTTGAAAATAAATTAAACAAGTTGGAAATTGCACGTGAAGCGTAGCAAATTAGGTGCGTTCGTACGATAACGAAGTTTTAAAAATATTACTTTCACATATCAATCTCATAAAATTGTAAATAGTGAATTACAATTAAAACGCTCATCAAACAATGTTCTCCCTATACCATTATGTAATGAAATACTTTTGTGTGGCCTTGAAAATCAATAACAAATGTTCTTTGCACCACAAATTATGTAAGATGTATATTATAATATGTACTTTATAACTGCATATAAATTTTATTAAGTTCGCATGAGTGTAACACGATTAAAATACATTTGAAACATTTTTTTCCATTGACCGTAATGTAATGGAATACTTTTGGTTGTCCCTGTAATTGATCTATGCATCCGATTTTAATAAAATTTGAAACAACTTGAAAAAATTATGTAGTAATTATGCCTTTTAAATTTCAAACGTATAGAATATATTTGAAACTTTTTTCCCCATTGACCGTAATGTAATGGAATGCTTTTGATTGCCCCTGTAATTGATCTATGCATCCGAGTTTCATAAAATTTGAAATGACCCGACAAAATTATGTAATAATTATGTATTTTAAATTTTAAATGATTCGGTTGGGTAGCTTTTGCGTTGTTATATGCGGACAGACAGACGGACAGACGGGCGCACTGAACGACCACTATAGGTGCTACGTATTATATAATTACGAACGCACCTAAAAATGGAAAAATCGAACATCTAATCGAACATTTCCAAGTTCTTTTAATTCTTCCAAAATAATTGGCGTTAGGATTTAATAAAATTATCTAGAAAATATTTTAATACTAATGGGTTACAAATTACAAGGTAAGTGTTTTGAGGTTTTTTGCTGAAAGATGTTTATTGGTTCAAATTCGGAAATGAAATCTTCTCTTATATAAATATTCACAAAATGTTTGCCATCAAATAAAAAAAAAACACTGATAGAAGGATAACCATTTTAAGCATTCCCATTTTCGTTGAACATTGCGCCAATGAAGTACTGTCGACTTATCTGTTAAACAGTAACAAGTATTTTTATTAAGAATTTTTTCTACTAAAATTGAAGTTTTAAACGTAGAGTACACAATTTAAATTCGAGTCCCCTTGTTTGTAATCATTCTTCTTTTTTCCTTTCTATGAGTCAATCAAAACACGTAATTCAACAAGTTTCTTCCAGCAGTACATTTCTTTTGAATATTTATTGCACGAATAACAGCAACATTTTATTGCACAGCACTGAAAGAATAATAATGAGTGCAGCCGTAGTATTTTATTTAATACTAAAATAAAATAAAATACTTGGCGTGAAAAGACCAAAACGTCACTCGATTTGGTGAGTAGCACATTTCCTCCCCAAAAGCAAACGATTTTAGAGTAACTGAAAATTCTTTATGAATAGATTTTAAAATGCGTGTGTAGATGGTATTTATTAATTTAAATTTATAAACAATTAACCACAATTTTGTACATTTATTTTCTTTTTGTATTAAAAATTTATGTTGTTTGATGCTGCAGCTATTTATTTTTATTACAGTAAAAAGAATTTCATATATAAAAAAATGTTTTCATTTATTTCAGCTTATTCCAAAATAAAGACCAGATGAAGAATGTTGCAGTAATATATTTTACTATCGGAGAAGTTGTTGTTTCCATAGCAACAAAGTTGAATCAACAGTGGTCATTTGGACTTAAGTTTGAGATTGAAACGATTTTAATGTTGTTGTTTTTTTAATTCATAATATTTCATAGTTAAATTTCAGTATATATATATATATATATATATTACGATAAAACTACAGTTAAAATAAACTTAAACTGACAAAACTAAAGTTATTTAAATATTTTTTTTAAATACAAGCTCAACTTGAAACATTTTTACCTTAGAAAGTATTTTATATAAAAAAGTATTTTTTGAAAATTTCGTCGCCAACCGATGATAAACCGCCAAATAAACGTAATGAAAATGTTTATTATTTTTTTACGAACATATTAAAGGGATTCCACCGAATTTTTTTCATAAATATATATATCCACACAGGAAGAATACTCTGTAATTTTTTCAGAATTTTCTGAGTCTGTCCGTATGGAGACCTACCTTGTCAGCGACAAAGTAGAAAATGCTTCCAAGCAGTTTAAACGCTAAAAAAATCTGTTCATGAAATTTCGAGGATTTTATTATTTGTCTACTTGAGATATGCTGTTCATGTTTACATACAGATGTGAAAAATTTCATAAACATTGCAGAATGTCTCGGATACCTATGCTGAAATTGCACCGAAGAAAGGCACGTATCTTTGGGTTAAAAAACTCTGGTATTCGACGGAGGAATGTTTAAATATTTTTTGTGTGACAAAAATAAATAAATAAATTTGGATTTCTCTGATGACAGAGGATACTACTTGCATAGAATACGAAAACAACCTTAAGAGTTCTTTAATCTTTTTTGGCGCGGAGTAAATCTGTTTGAAATAGTTAACTTACACCAGAAGTTACAAAATAATCTTTTAGAAAATAAGAACTTGCTCATTTTTAGGTATTATAAAAAGAAAAATTTTAATAAATATTCTCGATGCATATAAAATTATAATTAGGTGTCTCTTTTTTAAGGACACCGCACCGGAAAGAGTCAATCCACAACAATGCGAATCTTACTCATGGTGTGAAGCGCGTTCCGATTCAACGCGACAACTGATATTGCTGTTCTTAATGGTCGGCAATAGTAGCAGCTCGTCAGGGAGGGTTGCATCAGCTTTTTCCAACCACTAGAATTTAACAGAATCTGTTATATTATTTATTCGACAAATTTTGTTAATTAAAGTAAACTGAAATTACTGTACAATCTTTGTGGTGTGAAAAAAATTGATGTAGCACCCCCTGACGAGACGCTACTGGTCTGCAGGGCTCTGGTGATTATCCAAAAGGACCAACCGAAAAACTTAACAAGTCTATGCATAAATTCACACCTCCCACATAACAATAGCTTAGTTTACACAGAATCAAATGGCTATTATAGACTGAACAATTTAAGCCCAGATCTGACAAGGAAGGTCTCCAAACGGGCATACTCAGAAAATTCTGAAAAAAATTACAGAATATTTTTCTCATGTGCATATATATATTTATAGAAATAAATTCGGTGGAATCCCGATGGAATGTTCTTTAAAAATAATAAAAATTTATTTTATTTGGCAATTTATCATCAGTTAGCGACGAAATAGAATTTCAATCTTTTCCAAATGCTTTTTAAAGTAAGAATGTTTAATGTTGTATTATTTTTAAAAAATATTCATTTAAAAAACTTTAGTTTTGTCGGCTTTAGTTTGCTATAAATATAGTTTTGTCATACGTATATATATATATATATATAATGAAAGTTAACAATGAAATGTTATGAATTAAAATGAAGATTAAATTAATTATCTTTGCTTCAACTTCAAAATTAAGTTCAGTCAGTTGAACACTGTATATTCAATTTTGTTGCTATAGAAACAAAAACTTCTCCGATGTTGAAATGTACTATTGTAGTATTCTTCATCTAGCTTTTATTTTGGAATGCTTAAATATATGAAAATATATTTTTCAATATGAAATTATTTTTTGCGAAATTAATTTGAAATTATTTTTTGAAATTATTTTTTGAGTATTGCTGCTCGCGTTGGTCGAGATCCAATGACTGTTCGCAGAATATGGAATCTATGAATTCAGGACGGTAATATGGAACGCCGTACGGGATCTCAACGGCCCCCTTTCACTAGCAGCCGAGAAGGCAGGTATGTTATCCGCATGGCCGTAATGGAGTGTGCAACTACGTCACGTGCCCTGAGTGAAGAAATGGGGTCATTTGCAAGACAAAAAGTGTCTGCATGAAGAGTTCGACAACGTTTGCAGTCGCATGAACTTTCAGCTCGAAGACCATGGCTGCGACTTTCCTTGATGCTGCATGATGGACAGGAGCGCCTTCAATGGTGTGATCAAAGACGAACCTGGGTGCACGAATGGCGAGGAGTAATTTTTTCAGATGAATCCAGGTTCTATTTAAAACATCATGATGGTCGGTTTCGTGTTTGGTGGCATCGTGGTGAACAAACATTGGCAGAGTGCATTCGTCATCGTCATACTGGTCCATCACCTCATCACCTGGCGTGATGGTAATGGGGTGCCATTGGATACACTTCTCGGTCATCTCTTGTTCACATTGACGGCACTTTGAACAGTGCACGTTACATTTCTGATATTTTACCACCCGTGGCTCAACTCTTTATTCGAGAAATGTGAAACCTTACTTTTCAGCAGGATAATGCCTGACCGCATGTTTCCGGAAATGTACAGACCTTTCTTGATACGGAAAATGTTCGGCTGGTGTCCTGGCCAGCACGTTTCCCAGATCTCTCACCAATAGAAAACATCTGGTCAATGGTCGCCGAGCGACTGGCTCATAACCATACGCCAGTCACTACGGTTGATGAACTGTGGCATCGTGTTGAAGCTGCATGGGCATGTGCTTGATGGCATGTACCTGTACATGTCATCCAATCTCTGTTTGACTCAATGCCCAGGCGTATAAGTGATTTTATTTCTGCCCGAGGTGGTTGTTATGAGTACTGATTTCTCAGGATCTATGCACTCAAATTTCTTGAAAATTTAATCACTTGGTATTTCTATCATAATATATTTGTCCAATAAATATCATTTTGTTATCTGCATGTGTTCCTGGTGTAGCAATTTTAATGGCCAGTAGTGTAGTTTAATAATTTTTTTTTCAAAAAATTCTGAGTATGCCCAGTATGGAGACCTTCCTTGTGAGTCCCATTAAAAACAACTGGTTGGGGCTTACGATAGAGATGTATGTCCATGATCATCAGTTTTTGGCTTTTCAAAAATTAAAGACAATCGTAGAGCAAAATTGGATGTCTTTACAACCACACATTTGCCAAAAAAAAAAGACTAGTCCGAAGCACGGCTGATAGAATTTTTAAGGTAGTTCAAAGAAATGCGTCTAAAATTTCAATTTAAATATAAAATGCTCAAACTTTAATAAATTTTTGGGACAGCCTATTTTAATTTTTATTTATTTTTTTTTTTTTAAACAAAGATTTTTTTAAACATATACTGTATTTCTTCATTGTAATGAGCTTATTTCATATGCTTATTATATTTTTCGTGATTATTGCTTTATAATTTGAATTGCTATTTCATAACATCTTCTCTTCATATACTTTTGAGACGCACTGCTAAAGCCATTTAATTTCACTTAAAAAACAGAAACACTCTAATCACTTTATTTAGACAAAAATTAATTATTTGAAGTATGAACGCGATTATTACTTAATATTACCTTATTTAAATAGGATTTTAAAAAAATCATAGTTGTTTATTAGAGAATAACTCTTTAATTAAATAGATTTACATTTAGATGTAATTATTTAAATTATTCCTAACTGATAATCTGTTATTTCATTTTAGATGCAGTATTACATTTTTAGAAATGACTCATATTGAGTATAAGTACAGATTACTACTGCATTATAATCTTTAAATTAAAATATTCTAATTTTTATTGCATGGTTTTAAATTAAAGCATATGCCTGAAAAATGAATATAAAGTGAATATTTGTTAATATAATCTTTGAAGAAATTCTAAAATTTGGTGAGAATTTAAAATTTAATTTAAGGCGTAATTAACTAAAACTGATTTAAGAATTTCTAATAATTGTTTTGAAATTCTTATATAAATATACTCTTTTTTCAAGGAAAACCTCTCATTTAAAATGTAAATTTTTGATGTATATTAAAAAAGAATCTTGTTTTAATAATTAATACGTATTAATACAAAAGAAGGAGGGGTTAAAGAATAGTAATTAAAACGAACCAAAGATATTTTTAAATAATGAACTGACTTTAAAAATTTACATTTTTATTATTTACAAAAAAGTAATATGAATATCTATTAGACAAAAAAACGTAGTTTACGGCAACTTAATTCAAAGACATAATTAGTGTCTTAGTTTTGCGGCGCGTTATTGGATTTTACCCCTACAAAATCAGCCACTTGCACGAACTGAAACTAAGTGATTATGGTAAGCGAGTGAAATTCGCTCTATCGTTTCTTGCCAGAGTAGAAATTGATGATACTTTCCAATGGCACATTCTGTGAGGAGATGAGTGACATTTTTATCTCAATGGGTCCGTAAACACACAAAATAGCCGAATTTGGGCTGCCCATGTGTTCATTAAAATTTAAAATACAACAAGTGTATATTCCAAGTGTAAGTGTATATTCCAAAAATTCTTCAGGTGTCAAAAATGAGTATCTCCCCCCCCCCCCCCAAATAAGGCCTTTAATAGAATTTTAATAATTTATATATTTTTTTTCGTGAATATTTATATGAAATACCCAAAGCAAACTTTCGGCATTTATATATAACTAGCGGCCCGCCCTCGCTTTGCTTCGGGTAGAGCAAGTCCCATGTCCAAAAGGATAAATAAAAAGGTAAAAATAAGGTAAAAATAAAAAAATTTTACTAAGACGGCATTTTAATTATTTTTTTAATAAAAAAAACACTTATTGTGACGTAACTATAACAGCCATATGCTGTCGCGACATTTTTTTGTAGATAATTATACGTACTGCAAAGTCGTAGTACATTATTTTGTTTTATAATTAATAATGTTCGCAGCGCACGCGATGTAAGAATTTTTAAGGTCATTTTTCTACGGTCATGTCCAACGGTGAAAGAATTTTTTGGTACTACTCTGTTATCCCGTCGACCAATTTCGCCAAATTATACAAATCGCCAAACTAATAGCCAAATTATACATATTGACGTAATTTTTATTTTAAATAACAAAAAAACAAATAATTAGTAGAATATTAATAAAAATACAAATAAAAAGTCGAAATAAAAATCAATGACAT
Source organism: Maratus speculifer (assembly GCA_964019185.1). Classification (NCBI taxonomy): domain Eukaryota; kingdom Metazoa; phylum Arthropoda; class Arachnida; order Araneae; family Salticidae; genus Maratus; species Maratus speculifer. Next base: position 268,397,483 of record OZ025293.1, on the reverse strand, counting down.
TTTAAACACGTGAATCGTGTTTAATGTCATTGAATGTGACATTCACGATCATCCATTATTGGCTATTTAATCTTGTAGTTTGGAGATAATTTTTTGGTCGACGGGATAATCTAGTAGTACCGAATTTTTCAAATCCGTCAAGTACTATCGGAGTCTATTCAATTCAAACAAACAAACAATCAAATTTTTCTTCCTTATAATATTGGTATAGATGTGACGTCATTATTTACCGATTTTTAATTAGTTCCATATATCCATTCTTCTTGTTCTTTTAACAAATACTTCAAAATTGTAACTTTTAACAAATACTTCCTATGTTATTTAAAGTATGACGACATGTTTTTTTCAAATCAAATATTTTATTAATAATTTAATTCTTTCTCGTTCACTTTACTTCTAATTATGTCGCCATTTTTCACAGAGAACCTCTTATTAACGTAACCGATATTCGTGCGTCCTATATAATAAAATACATTTTTTTCCAAGTATGACGTCACATTTTTTTTTCCTTTGAATTATTTTTATTTTAATTTTTCACGTGGATACTGTTCAACTGAAAATTAATTGCCGAAGAGAAATTATTCCAGTTTTTTATTTTCTTGGCAACGCGAAAGAAAAATGGTTATTTTTTATCGGAAAAATTTTCATTGATTCTGTATGAAAAATATTGAAATTTTGAATTATTAAGGAAAATATTTGAATAAATCAAGTAAAAAATAGCCTATGTTCACCGAAAATAGTGTAGCTTTTCAACGGTGAAAGAATTTTACAAATCCGTCAAGTAGTTTCGGAGCCTATTCAATTCAAACAAACAAACAAATCTTTCCTCTTTATAATATTAGTATAGATAAAAAATCAACGTGGCGCTCAAAAAATCTTGAAAAACAGTATTAAAAATCTATAAAATTATATTAGATTAAAAGTTTGAAATCAATTTTAACTTCAGAATATGAAAAAATATCACCATAGAAATAAAAAGAATCTAAAATCGCATTAAAAATGCATTAAAAACCACTAATATAAAAAAATCACAGGGCTCAAAATTTACTCTAATAGGGTAAATCATTGCAATTGGAAATGTTTCAAAAACGACTAAAACCCCAAAAAATCTCAAAAAATCGCATTAAAAATTGTTGAAAATCACAAATCTTAGCAGGCAAAATTTAGTACATTAGACTAAATGTTTGAAACAAAATTCCTTTTACTAATACCGTAATTTCGGGTGTATAAGCCGCGGATCAAACAATTCTTTTTGGACCCAGAAATCTTTTTTAGTGATTGAAGACAAATATTTACGGCGATCTAACTAGCTATATTTGTTTCTTTAAAAAATCTGGGTCGAAAAAGAATTGTTTGAGCTGCGGCTTATACACCCGAAATTACGGTACAAAAAAAGAGCTTCGAAATGCGAAAAAGCATTAATAATCGCATTAAAAAATTCACTGAAATCCGAAAAATGCTGCGCGAAATCCAAATAAATTATATTGAAAAAAGAAGAAAATTCACTATATTAAGCTAAAAGAATGAAACTGCATTCTTTTCGCTAATGGGGAAAAATTGCCTCGAAATATTATAAAAAGCCCTGTAAAAATCGCATAAAAATTAAATCAAAAATCGAAAATCGGTCTTCGAGGTGTAAGATTTCATATATAGAGGTACCTTCCCCCAAAATTTTGTAGCTCTTCGTGCAACGGTCTCTTCAGAAAATCATCGGTGCTTCAAAATTTTTATTATGTACTATAAACTACCTTAAAGTTTCAAACAGACATCCTTGTTACATTTCCTAATTTTGTTCGCACCCTCCCCTTTCGCACTCTGAAAGTTTTCACAGCATTCTCTGTATATTTTTTTTCTTATCACGTATTATAACCTATCTTAAAGTTTGAAACAAATCACATTGTTAGATTTCTAAATTTTCACAAAATCGCGTTCTGTTAGTTCCAGATTCCACCGCCAGGGAGCACACTCTATTCTTAACAAAACTATATCTAAACGAAACTCTGTTAAACAACTTATCAGGAGATATATTACTCGAGGGGGTAGAGGTCTGCACGGGCCGGAATTTCCAGGCCCGGCCCGGCCCGGCCCGTAGGAAAGTTATTTCGGCCCGGCCCGGCCCGTTGTAAAACTCAAAAGTTCGGCCCGGGCCCGGCCCGGCCCGTTGTGATTTTTGTATTTTAGGCCCGGCCCGGCCCGTACAAAAATCAGCGAAAACAGGCCCGGCCCGGCCCGGCCCGTTTTGGCCCGTTACAATTTCTACGATTTCTAAAAAATTCAGATTTTTATCATATAACTAAGATTCCTTTAAAGAATACTGCATACATATCTATGGAATGATTTTACAATATATTTTACAGCAAATACACATTAACAACATTAATAATTACTTAGATTCTTAGGCTTTTAACATTCGAATAAAGATTCATTAAAAAATTAATATGGCTTAGAATAAAAGAAAATAGAAAGAAAGCTAAAAACATCGCTAATTTTGAAGCTGTTTAATAAAAGAAGATTTATAAATATATTTCTATTATCATTTTATTATAGATTTCAAATCCAAATTCATTCTTAAATTCAAAGAAGCTCCTTTCTGATACATTTCTAAATTAATTTTTTTTTTCTCAGAAACCCATAAGATTAGCAGATATCTTTATTCAGAAACTATATAATCGAATGGCGTTATCCATTTTTTGATACAAGCAATTTAAGAATACTGCAAACAAATAAAATACTGTCATAATTAGCGTTTTGAATAGAATTTCCGGAAGCAATAGCAAGGGAAGGGAGAAAAACCTGCAATCATTTGAGAAACTATTATATCTCAACAAGGTTATACAAGTATTTTATTTACCAAAAATGAAAAACGCTATTCGATTCCAAATCCCTTCAATAGTTAGGCTTATCACTTTTATACTTTTACAATTTAAAATTAATCAGAAAATGTGTCAAACTTTCGCATTATTGAGAAATTAATTTAAAAATCATCCCGAAGACTAAGCTAACATAAGTTCTTTATCGCTGTTAATAATTTTACAAATCATGTTTTCTGCCAATAATTAAGTCTAGTACCGGTCCGGCCAGTCTATATGTAGAAAAACAATGCAAGCGTGATCTCGGACCGACATGAGTCAACTAAAAAAATGTTAAAACGGGTTACACATAATGTAATTCTCCGATGCCGATACACTGTGAATTTTTATATTGACACTGTCAAACTAGTATGGCCACATTTATACTTATTCTCGTTAAAACCATTTTCGTTGAAAATAGCTCATATTTTATCGTTTCTGCTTAAATCTTGAGAACGGGCCGTCAGGCCCGAAAATTTTTTTTATCGGCCCGGCCCGGCCCGTCTGGCCCGTTCAATTTTTTTGCCGGCCCGGCCCGGCCCGTTTATGTTGTTTGTCGGCCCGGCCCGGCCCGTTGAAAAACTATTCTAAATCTGCCGGCCCGGCCCGGCCCGTTAGAAAATTCGAAACCACTCCGCCGGCCCGGCCCGGCCCGCGGGCCGGGCCGGGTACGGGCCACGGGCCAGGCCCGGGCCCGTGCAGACCTCTACGAGGGGGTGGGGGGTAGTGGTCTTAAGCAAGAAGTTAAGATATTTGATGAAATTGCTATTCAAAAAAAGTGGTACCTATCTACGGAGATTTTCATTGATGCATTTCCAAATCGTTTGGCCTATTTTGAAATCGTTACTTTTTTTTATATAGAGAAGGATTAGGCTAATACAGTGAAACCTCCAAATAAGGGACACCCATGGGACAGGAACTTTTGTCCCTTAAATAGAGTTGTCCCTTATTCAGAATTTTTTATATTATTTTTAATTAATCAATCAGAAGGATCTAAAATTTACAAAACATTAAAGGTAAAATTCAAATGTACCCGAAGTGTATGAAGTATGTTAATCAGACAAAACGAAGAAAAGAAAACTAATTAATTACTAAATTGTTAAATGATTTGTAGAATTATTGATTTGTATCTTTATGCAAATTGTGTACATGCAAAAAGTATGAAAACATTTAAAAGAATTTTACTTGAAGTTATCAATCAAAAGGGACTGTTTTGCGAATTTCAATTTTTAAGTACAAACCTTTCAAGTGTTCATTTACCATATTTATAAATTTTTTTTTTCATTATCAACAGTATTTACAAACAAACAAAGGAAAAAACTAACTGTTTTGCATGTTTTAAGGCAACAAATCTCTCAACTGCTCTACTCAGCAAGTGGAAAATGAGTTTGATACATTTACAAATTCCTTTTTAAACGGAAAGGTATAAAATTGGAATGCTTGACTACAGAAGTGAGATGAAATTGAGCTGTGTTTTAAATTTTTTGATAAACAAATTATCTATTGAGTTACAGGCTGTTTTGATCACGTAACAAAGGCGTTTTTTACCCTTTCTTGAATAGTTATTCTTCTTTCGCGGGGGAATTTGGTTCAAAATGCTTATTTTACAATATTTTCTGAAAGATCTATTGCATTTGCAAAGAAATAGAAAAAACAGGTCATTTACATATTTTTTGAACAACAATGCCTTATAGTTTCAGGTATTTCTGAATAAAAATTAATTAAAATTTATGTCTTAAAAGTTTCCATTTTGGATTTGAGAACAATCTAAAAGCATCTGTAAAGCTCTTTTTTTCTCAATTTTCTTTTATTCTCCACTTTCAGAATCATCGTGAAAATTTTCAGCATTACTTTCAATAGGGATAAACGCGCTGATATCGAATCAGAGTTGGGGGTAAATAAATGCTCGCTAATTGCATCGTAAGTCTCTGTATCAACATGACAGTCTGCCTGTTTGATAAGTTCACAAAAATCTGCATTTTAATATTCATCACAAACTACTTCACTATCTGAAATGCAAGTACCAGGATCTTTAATCTCATTTTCAAGTGTCCCTTAAATCGAGTGTCCCTTATTCAGAGGTAAATACATTACGCGTCCTATTCCAAGGGACTGAGACCGGAAGTTTTGTCCCTTAAATAGAGGTGTCCCTTATTCGGAGTGTCCCTTATTTGGAGGTTTCACTATAGTTTGAAAGAAAATTTCATTTTCCAATGTCAAAACAATTGTCGTAAATCTCGGAAAAACGCTAAAAATAGCATTGAAAAATTCATTAAAAATTACTAAATATTAAAAAATCGCAGGGGTCAAAATTTACTCTAATAGGGTAAAACATTGTAATTGTAATTATTTCATAAATGAAAAATAAAAATAAATAAATGCTAAACGCAAAAAAATCTCGAAAAATCGCTAAAAATCGTATTAAAATCGCAATAACAATTGTTGTAATCGAAAATCGTAAAAGACAAAATTCAGTGCATAAGTAGGCTAAAAATTTGAAACAATTTTCTTTTTATCAATATCAAAAAATAGCTGCAAAATGCGAAAAACCACTAAAAATCGCATTAAAATATTCGTTAAAAATTCGAAAATTACTGTAAGAATTTCGAACAAACTTTATTGAAAAGAGAACAGAATTTACTATATTAGGTTAAAAGAATGAAACCATATTCTTTTCACTAATGTGCAAAAATTTCCTTGAAACATAAAAAAACGCTAAAAATCGCCTAAAAAATTATATAAAAAATCTAATAAAAAATCGAAAATCGGGCTTCGAGATGCAAAACTTCATGTGTAGAGGCGCCTTCTCACAAAATTTTGTAACTCTACGTGCAGCGGTCTCTTCAGAACAGCGCTGTCACACACACAAACTTGTCTCTTTATAATTATAGAAGATAGAACTTTTTAAATCAAAATAGTGCTGAATTTTTTTTAACTTAAAATTTCTTAACTGTATACCTTTAAATGTGCAGGTATCGAGCTAAGGGACGAATTTTAATTTTTATTTTATTAGCAAAATGAATATTTAATTTCACAATAAGTCAAATAAAAAGAAAAATCTTTTATCTCTTTTGGATTACATTCCTTCTTCGCATTCCGATTTATTTATACACTAGTACATCCAACCCGGGGTTCCCGGGTCACAGAGTAAAGGTGAAAAGCTTTTTTAAAATTTTAAATTGAAAAGCGTAATAAAATTTTCCGACGTAATATGCTTTTTAAACTGCCAACTAAATCCAAACAGCAATTTTATATGAAACATAATAATTATGTAATCAGATAAAGCTTTGAAAATTATCGATACTTCCGTATTAGATGCAAGATAGAAATTATTAGACAAAGAATAAAAGGTACTTCTAGGTTATCCCGTCGACCAAAAAACTATCGCCAAACTATAAGATTAAATGCCAATAATGGATGACCGTGAATGTCGCATTCAATGACATTAAATGCGATTCACGTGTTTAAAATGTGATTAAGTGATTTTTATTTCAACTTTTTATTAATATTTTCATTAATGATCTTCTAATTATTTGTTTTTTCGTTATTTAAAATAAAAATTATGTCAACATATATAATTTGGCTATTAGTTTAGCGATTTGTATAATTTGGCGAAATTGGTCGACGAGATAACCTAGAAGTAACGAATAAAATTGCGTTCTTTCAGTTTTTAAAACCAACTAAGGAAATATGACACACAGATATTCTTTAAAATACATTTTTGTACAGGTTAATTGATGTATCTTTTATAAAGTAAGTTTACAACGAACTAAAAGTCATTAAATTGATGGTTAAAAACGAAATAAAACGAACAACATTCACCGGGTTTTATAACCGACAATATTTTGTCATAACAGGTTTTTAATTGCTATTTTTTTCAGTTGATATGAAAAAATGGCAACTAAAATATACAGTGATCTGTTATTTTCCATGGAGAAAAGAGATAGATGGAGATGCAGTATGTAATTAAAGCGATTTGAATGGGTGTTATTCTACCAATTTAAGTCTCTTATTCGGCCCAAACAAAACAATCACATCGAACAGAGACCGAATTCTTAAACATCATTTTTTCTCTAAAATAATGAAAAAAAAATTGGTGTCACCCCCAGCCACCAAACTGCATCTCTATTCTTTTTTCCCCTCTATGGCTATTTCCCCTTTATTTCTTACATAAATGCGATACTCAAGTTGCCACCATTAGAGAAATTGAACTAAAAACTACAAAAAAAGTAATAACTCAAAAACAAATTGAGATACAGTTTTCTAACAAACTGCATTTAAAAGAGCATTTTTTTTCTCTATACGATAGTATAAAGATTGAAAACGTGCTATGTCCAGAAGTGAAAAAAATTGCAATAGCGAAAATTGCAAAACCGAAATTTCATCGGAAAGCGTTGCCATTCAAAACATGCGTTACGCACAGATACGTTTGGCCTTATATAGATATGCGGGCACATACAAAGAATTTTTTACAAGAAAATGGTAATTTTTGGACAATCGTAAGATATGATTTTTAAATCACATGAATTAAATTTTTAATCACTTTTTCACACACTTTTTGTAATCAGAAAATTTTACAAAAATTCCCATTTATGCATCTTTAATGTCTGTATAAACTCAATTAATGGAATTTAATTCGGTTCAGTATATTGTCGGATATATATTGTCAATATATTGTCAGATAGGTAAATACACCTGGGGGAAAAAATCAGGAAATTTGATTGAAAGGACCAATGCTTCTACGGCTATGCCCTTTTCAGCGTATAATCCGCGGATCAACCAATTTTTTTGGACCCAGAAATCTTATTTAATGCCTGAAGACAAATGTTTACGGTGATCTGTAAAGTTACATTTCCTTTTACAAAATTTCTGGGTCGATAAATTGTTTGAACAGCAAATTATACGCCGGATATTACGATATATTCCACTGACCTTCAAGGGGTTAAACAATTCTTTTTCTGCCAAAAAGGGTATGAAAAATTAACACATTGCCGAGTGGCACTGATCTCAATTTAGAGTGCTCTTTTTAATCGAAATATCTAGCAATAGTTGAGAAAATGTATCGATACAATAACAATTAACCCTTTCCGGCGCACTACTCTTTAAAGTTGGAATTTAAAGAAAAAAAATAATTAGGCAATCTATTTTGGCCTAGAGGAGTACACAGGTATTGTTTTGTCTAAAGATTGCACAAACCATTTGAATTACCGTAATTTCGGGTGTATAAGCCGCAGATCAAACAATTCTTTTTCGACCCAGATTTTTTTAAGAAACAAATATAACTACTTAGATCGCCGTAAATATTTGTCTTCAATCACTAAATAAGATTTCTGGGTCCAAAAAGGATTGTTTGATCCGCGGCTTATACACCCGAAATTACGGTATACAGCTGTTGCCGAAGTGGTAACCTCCCATAAGTAAAGCATTGATAAGCGCAGTGAGAAGAGCATTGCTGTGAAGCGCGTATTACAGTAAAACATTTTACCAATTATTTAAAAACAGTAGAGTTTGATCTCTGTGGTGCTGCCATCTAGAACTCATAAGAAAGATTTAAAGTAGCCATTAGAGTAATTTTTGAAATATTCACGGAGTTTTTGTGTCTCTAAAGAGGGGGAACTTTAGGTGTTGCCGCAATGGCAACATTGCGCGTTAAGGGGTTAAACATGACTTTCCTACAATCCTTTTTACTTTATTATTTTACTTTATTTAATGACAGACAGCTCACATTGAAATAATAGCCAAAATTTTTGCTCAAAAGTTTTTGCATATCTTTTTAATAAAGTTAATCGCTTAATTGGTTATGAGTATGTATGTTGCTGGTCAAAGAAACCTTACGTAAATATGTTAAAATGTAGATACCATTTTGCGTATATTTCCCGAGACGGCATTTACTGTACGGTAGTTAATTTAACCTTCCTACCCTGAATGGGTCTAATCGACTCATACCTATAATTTATTTTATACGATTCGAACGAGAACTTTTTTGATAAAGAAAGTTAACCCATTAGTGCGTAGCGTCCCATTTTTGGGACAGTTTTAAAATATTCAAGTAAGCGCATTTCACACCAGTAAAAAAAGGAGGACAAATAAATACTTTCTTTCTCGAGACAAAGTCCTCGATAAATTAAGGTAAAAGTTATTCTTGCTTTAAAAGTAGTGGGAAAATGCAAAATTTGAATTTTAACGAAGAAAATAATTCAGGCACTAATGGGTTAAATGCTAGATTCAAAGAATTAAGTCAATTAAATATATTAAAATATTTTAAATAACAATTCTGGTGTGAAATGTTTTTATCGAGATTGAGTAAAATTTGAACAGGGTAGGAAGGTTAATAAAAGATATCTCAAAATTGTATCTAAGTTGTTTTATTAAAAAGTAAAATTTTTCTCGGTTTCAAAATATATTACTTTACATTAAATTTTACTAAGAAATATCACTGTTTTACTACTATTTTATAAATATAAAAATTTGGTTGTAATTTACCTTGCATTACTAACATATTTTTTTATACTTTTAATTCCTGCAATCTTTCCAATTATATAAATTTAATGAAAATATGTACAGACTTAATATCATAGAGTTATGTAATTAATACGAAAACTCGGCATTCTGTCAATTATCTGTTTCATCCGTCTAAATGGTTATGACGAAAATTTCCATTCATAATTGGCTTTCAAAATTATCATCAAGAGAATTCCGATAAGCTGATTGCTTACAAAATTATTCTGCTGCGATAAATGATTTCAATGTTTAATTAATAAAGTACTTGGATTGTGTTTTACTTGTATTCCCCGTAGTTCAATTTACTCTGCTCTGTAACATTCGTCGATACATGACATGACATATGAAAACTGTATTATATTTCTGTTGCTAGTGAGAAATGTTGAATAATGTATTATAATTTTAAAAACAAAATTTAGAGAAAAAAATTTAATCATGTTGAACAAAGAAAATCACAAATGACAAAATTGGGTGCAATCCTATTGAAAATGTGTAAGATTTAAGACCCGTTTCCTTGTAAATTATGAGATTTTGAGGAAATTTGGAATTCTTGTTCATTGGATTATGTTCAAAATGTTTGACACACAGTTCTTTTTTCTGCGACAAAAACTTTTTGTTTTCAAGCAACGTCAATTTTTCAGAAATTCTTCATTTTTGAGGGTTTTTTTTTTCTTCTCAAACTAAATAGGGTAATGTCAGACGGCCGAATTTTTCGACGTTTTGATTTTCAAATGAAATATAAACATCTGTTCTACTACATTCAAACGAACGTCACGCTTCCGTCAAAATATGCAGCAGATATTGACTGTAGTCATAATTGACAGCGTTCAATTCGATGTTTTTAATTTAAATAAGATGGAGTTTTTGGGAAAAAATATTGTGTAATTTTGTATCAATTATTCAAGAAATTAGAAAAAAATATACATACAGAGACGATACTGGGCTCATCCTATGATAAGTAATAGATTATTTACAGGGAATTTCTATTTAAAACATCCAGAATTACAGAGTACATCTGATGTTAAAAGAAAAATCCGCCATATTTTAAGAAATACATATGACTGTAGATATTATTCAAATGGTGATATAATTGGTATTCAACTTTTATTAAGCAAATAGATTCAAATAGAATTAGGAAAATAAGCTTAGGAAAAATAATTTAGACAAATAGATTTAGACAAAAATCTTGTAGAGAAATACGTTCTTTGTTCCACTGTACATATTAACACATTTTAAACGGAGACGTGAATTCATATCTTTCGGACATGAATAATTACACTCATGGACTATACTTTTAAATTTATTTTACACTACTTTTTATACGCGCTATATCAGGTAACCAAGGGAGTTTGTACTGTTTTTGAGAACAGTTACTGTTGTCGTGGTTAAATGGATTCTGATAACACCATATCTCACATTGCCTTGAAGACTCATTTAATCAAGAGTTGTTTAGTGCATAACACGTTTTTCGATAAGTTTTGTAGGGAAGTGCAATCTTTGAAAGAACTTGTTGATGGCAAAAACAATTTTGAGGACTATTTTGCTCAACGAGTTCAAACTTGTGAACAAAACTGCAGAGGTCGCTGGAAGAATATTCTGTGTGTTTAGAAGGACTTCGGTTAGTGAACGGGTGCTCAAAAGCGGTTCAGTTGATTTTCATTCGTAGACAAGAGCCACGAAGATAAGCCCCGTGTTGTCCTTCCCCAAAAGAATAAGTCCAGAGCATAGGAGAAAATAGAACAGAATCTTCATAACTGCCAGGGGCTATTATATAGGCTTGTAGTATATGACGAAATTATCCTATCCCATCTGCGTAAAGTTGGATGATGTGAAAACTGAACAAAACGGTTTCTTATGTTCTATCCGACGGAAACAAGCTCCGATGGTTGAACATCACCTTGTCATTGCTGTCACGCCACAATAAAGCCTCGTTTCTGCACCAAATATTTACACTTGACGAAAATTGTGTCATATATGATAGCCACAACAGAAAACAACGTTGGTCGATTTTTAATTCCATTTCATCAGCCGCCAAACATGACGTTCATCAATAAAAGCTAATCCAGCGTGTTTGGTGGACCAGCGCTGGTATAGTTTATTATAAATTCTTAGTAATCGTAAAAACCATCACGGTCGACGTGCATCCATTACACATCCAACAGGTTTCAGATGCTGTGCTCCAAAACCAAAAACAACTAGCGCTCGTCAACAGGAGAGGAGTTCTCCCCCTCTACGATAATGCCAGACGTCATACAGAGACCGCAATCGAGGACGTGATGAAAACACTCGACTGATAAATTTTGTCACATCCACTTTACTAACCGGACATCGCCCCATCGGATTAGTGCCTGTTTTTGACCGTCGGTAACTGACTGCGGAAATAGCATTTCCGAAATTGGGACACTCACAAACACTGTTACACGATTTTTTCGTCTCTGAATAAAAATATTTTTCAAAAAAAACATTTACAAGCTCCTGTCTCATTGGAAATCAGTGTTGCCGGGCTACTTTTTTAAAATTCAGATTCTTGATTGGCACCGCTTTTTACAAATGATAAAATGTGCCTTACTTATCGACATGATAATTAAGGCGAAGACAAAAGGTAATTTACCGTTTCAAAAAAGTAGCCCACTGGTAACACTGTTGGAAACACATAATTGCAGCCAATGGTAATTATATCGAATGATAAAGTAAGTATTTAAGAGTTTTTTTGGGTCGTTTCTTATGTCAGGTGAAAACTGCACGAGCTTTCTTGGATACCTGATACGTATTTTTAGATACCATAAACATTTCGACTAAACCAAAACTATTACTATATAAATTCATTTATAATATAAACTTCAACAGGAAAAATACTTTGTTAACACTTAACTGGAAACGTTCTGTCAGTGAGATGCTTGCTTCTACGTCAGTGGCGTGGCCAGGGACGCAGATCAAAGGCTCTTTATCCCCTTGAAAAACCCGTATATTATATATACCACTTAATTTTAATTCCCTTATGCCACATTGGCACCGGAATTTTAGTATTAACATTTGCTTTTTACAATGTACGCGAAAAAACATCTTTTATTTTCTATGATATAAATTTTTTTGTGAATTCCGGTGTCAATCAATCATTTGAACATTTTATGCACATAAGTGCTTTGCCGCTCAAGGGGTTAAATCTCGAATTTTGTAAAGTTCTGTGAGGCTTTTCTAATCAGAGGTTTTTTCCTCAGCTTACTAAGGTGAAGAAAACTTTAAAATATTACTGGTATCCAGAGTATTTGGACCCCGTCCTTAACTAAGCCACTCATGTAGACACCACCATCTAACAGACGATACGTTTTCGTTTAAGGGTTAATAAACATGCAATAGTAACGCCAATAAGCGTGTTTAACTTTTTGTGGTTCAGTGTTCATTAAACGGTTATAAGACGAAAACAAGCCGTTACCAACATATTTAAACTATATCAAACATCTGCTTTTGTGAGAAGATTCCTCACAATAATATTTGCAAAAAGTAATATTTGCCGCAATTTAATGAGAGGAATTCTGTGATTAAATAAGATGATGATTTATATTCAAAAATATTGATAGTTATTTTGCTCTAGTGTCGCATATTGTGTGCACGGTTGCAAGCGCTGAGCCACAAATGACGGATTGCTACCACTAAAGTTTTATAGTATTCTTTACCTTGTTTAATAAAAGAATTTATGAGATTTAATAATGCGAAGAATTTTAGTGGTAATTTTAAATTTTAGTGGTTTTAATTTTTAGTGGTTATAATCAGGCATATGTTGTGCAGTGCTTGTATCCCTATGAGTACCTAAGTTTTTAAGGAAAACAAACCAGAAATAAATTGTGAAGAATTCCTGATTAATTTTGAGAATGTCACTTTATTTTATTATGACAGAAAGAATAATATAGAGAGTAAATATCCATTAAAATATCATTAGTGGATATGTATCCTATTTACTGTGGAAAAGTCAAAATTTCTTTTAAAGTAATATATACAGAATCATGTAGCCAACAATTTAATAGACAAATGTTTTCCTTTTACCATAAAGGCTACATTTTACTTTCAAAACTTTTGCAGAATGAAGACACAAACATTTAAATCTTAAAACTACAGTTTCATATAGTAAAATAAAACAAACAGCTGCAACGGACTGTTCGAAAATATATTCTTTAGTACTTTTACATAAAGAAAATAAATTCCATTTTTACTGAATTTGATATTTTTGGTGTCTATATTTATAAGAATACAAGTAAAATAAAAATTTAACTTTTTGCCTTTAGAAATTTTTAGCTCAGAGCTGAAATGAAAAATAAAATCAAAGCCTATTTCTATCTGATACTCTTTTCTATGTTATCTATTTTTACATGAAATTCTGATTTTGTTTAACTTTCCAGGAATTCCAAGTAAAAAAGGCAGGAAGTTTCTCTAACGTAAGATGAAAATTTCCATATCAATAAAAAATTATATCTATTTACCATTGCAAACACGTGCATAAGTTTTATTTATGAACTTATTTAGTTTAATTTTTATTTCTTTAGCTGCAAATTCTTCTTATATATTTTTAAAATGGACACAATCATGAATTATTCTTGAAAAATTTAATAAAGTCTCTATATTTCATTTTGTTCGAATATTTCTCTGGAGGCATCCTTTTATTTAATTTACATCTGACAGCGGTATTCAGTACTCTTTGCAGTACCGCTTTTCTTCGATAGAAATCTCTACCTTTTTAATCGTAGAATCTCTAACAAAATAAGGGAAATATTACTTTCCGAAAATAGCGGTATCAGGAAACTTTTTGCAAATAATAGCAAATATCTAAGTGATGCTAACTGAATCTGAAGTTTGATGAAAACCCGTGCATTAGTTTTTGAGAGAGAGAGCTTTTACAGTAATCGTAAAAATTCAATATAGCGGCGCCATTTTCGGAGCTATTTACAACAAAATATAAACATCAATAATTCATATCAAGGAATAATCGAATCTGAAGTTTGATGGAAATCCGTGCATTCGTTCTTGAGATAGAGCTGTTGCGGAAGACTTTAAAAATGCAGCATAGAACCGCCACCTACTGATCGATTTACTACAAAACGTTGACCCCTTGAGGGGCGGTGGTATATATTATATACCACCTACGACTGATGAAGATCCACACCAGAAAAATGTTATTAAATTTCACTTTTCTAACTTTGGTGGAAAACAGTCGTGAAATTGCATTTCCTCTTTTTGATATAACTTTTTTACAAATTTCCGGTGGAAGTTCAGAATTACTCGAACGCAACTGCTTGCCCCTCAAAGGGTTAAAAAATATCAGTATAATTAAAGGACTGATTGAATCTGAAGTTTGAGAAATCTGTCGAAAACCGGAATTTGAATTTTTATCACTAATCAAATACTTCTTGTAAAGTTAGATGAAAGAAAAACAAGAAATAACAAAATCATACGCCAAGCATAGATTATGAAGCACTTCCTAACACATTCAGAATAATGTAACAAAACTGCATCGTTTAAAAAATTAAAAAATTACGTCCCATTTTACCTTATGGATATGTATAACGCATTTCAAAATCAAATTTCAGCTGTTTCCCTCTACATTTGGAAAATTATCCGAATTTTTTAGCAGTTCTCTAAATGATACAGACATTTTATCTTTTAGCAACATGCATTCCAAAATTTAGTTCATTTAAGAGATATACATATTTCATTTCCAAATTCCCCTTCAGCAATCTCCTCTAAAAAGGAGAATGGCATGCGAATACTTTTGTGCAGCCATGTATATAAGGTACAGAATGTTTATGTAAAGAGTAATATGCAAAAAACTAATTAAATTTTAAAGTGCATGCCAAATTTTAAAACATACCCTCCAGCAATTATTCAGCAAAGACAGTGCTGTAACCGATTTCTTTTGTTCTTCCCCGTAAATTAATAAAAAATGCTATGAATGCTCTGTTTTAAAGTGATCGTATTAAAATTCAGTGTTTTATATCAGTTGAAATATATTTGAAATAGCGTAATGCCATTTAAATACTCTCCGAACAATTTTTCCTTCCGACTTCATTTGAGTGTTCCTGTAAATGAACCAGTAATTGTACATACTTCATATGCTGTATCAAGCATGCTTTTGTGACTCTAAATTAGTTTTATTAATTTTATGAAAATCCAAGCATATTTACGGCAGCTAGAGCTTGGACAGATGAACAGACAAACTGAATGCATAATCACTTTTCAACTTTATTGGAAAGTGCTTACAAATCGTTGTGGAATATAACGCGTGTTAAGGATTTTTGTTTTGAAAAAGTTGTACCAGATAGAATTAAAAATAGTCGCCTGTTGCTGCCCTGTTACAACTAACGCTGCCTGGTGTCTCGCGTAGTTCTACGACTCCAGACGCTATATAAATACAATAGCTATTTAAATTAATTTTCTTCGACTTATCAAGCCGCACAGCTATCCGTGATTAAGGACGGCGGAAAAAACTGAGAAATTACAGGGCTGTAACAGGCGACTATTTTTTAATTGTAAGTGGCACCACTTTTTAAAAACATAAATTTTTAACAAACAATTGGACAGCAATTTCAGGAAAATTATGTATCAAAATTTATATTAGAAAAATATTGGTGCGAACGAAGAATAAAAATTGGCTGCCTGTGGCGGCCCTGAAATTAGTGGGGTCAAGAGATTTCGAAGCTCTGATTTACGCAAGATACCTAATAGCATTAATTACAACTGATGTTGCTAGGGGTCTGGCGTAAATTCAGGTTTCATATAACCATAGCTTCTAACTCTTTCAATTTTTTTGGCCAGGAAAAATTTTGCCGCAATTTCGCGCGTATCCTCGGCATCTCAGTTAAGATTTCAGGGCTGCCAAAGGCGACTATTTGTATATTTGTTTCGCCCTAGTATTTTCATGACATAACTTTTAACCCCTTGAGTTCTGCTGGTAGAATTTTCTACCACATAATTTTAATTCCAAAATGTCACAATGAAACCAGAAAATTTGATCAAATTTACTTCAAAACTGTTTAATGCATTTTTTCGTGTTTATCGTTAACCGGTTTTTTTCTTTTCAAAATACTGGTGCCAATGTGACATTTGGAATTTTGAAGAAATTTTCACCCCAGAGCTCAAAGGGTTAAAATAGATCTCTCTTGCAAATTTCGTCAAAGTGTAGGTTAAATATTTCTGTTTCGAGAAATTTTTACCAGTTAAAATTAAAAAATAGTCGCTTGTGGCTCCCCAGCAATTTCCTCCCAACATTTATTTTAAATAAAATGTTACTTACATTTGCTTAGCATTTATTTGACTTCATTTTTAGAATAAAATTTTTGGTCCTAAAAAGACTCAATTAAGCCGTCACGAATACCCGGGTATTTCCATGAGTACATCTTGTGTAAGTCACAGACAACGATTTTTGATACCAGTATTTTAGAACGGAAAAATGTGACTTATTTACTTCAGATATATTTCATTAATTGAATAAGGCCATGCAAACCTTTCGAAAATAATGGTGGCCAAAAACTTGGCAGTTATTAATAATGTGATTTGCACGACAAGTGCTCATGGAAATACCCACGCGCAAAATTTCGGCAACAGAAATTTTTGCCTTATTTAACCCTTTACGGACAAAGCATTTTCATTGCTAACAAGGAAGGTCTCCATACGGGGCATACCCAAAAATTTTTGAAAAAAAATACTATTTAAACTACTTATGTATGTAATAAAGGATCAGTCAAAATTAGCGGCGGAAATACAGTAGAAAATGTGTAAAAAAATAAAATACATCTGAATATTTGGCGCGGAAAGACAAAAGTGTCACTCGATTTGGCGAGCAGCACTTTTCCTCGCCAAAAGCAAACGATTTTCATGTAACTGAAACTTGTTTGTTAATAGATTTTTACAATGCATATAAATGGTATTTAATGAATGTAAACTTAAACAGTGAAAGAGTTTAATTATATAAATATTATATTGTGTTATATTTCAAATTGAAAAATATATGTTAATACATTTAACAGTATTCCAAAATAAAAATAAAGACTAGACGAAGAATACTGCAGTAATATATTTCGATATCGGAGAAATTTCTGTTTACATAGCAAGAAAATTGAAATGACAGAGCTCAATTGGACATAATTTTGAGATAGAAACAAATTTAATTTAATTTTCATTTTAATTCATAAAATTTCATTGTTAACTTTCGTTATAAATATATATATGACAAAACTATAGTTATAACAAACTAAAACCGACAAAACTAAAGTTATTTAAATAAATATTTTTAAAAATAGTTCGACATGAAACAGTTTTACCTGAAAAAGTATTTGACAAAAAAAGTGTTTTTTTGAAATTTTATTTCGTCGCCAACCGGTGATAAATTGCCAAATAAACGAAATTTTCATTATTTTTTTACAAACATTCTGTCCGGGTTCCGCGCATATTCACAGTATCCGCAAAGAAACTCTTCGAGAGGGTTGAATTCTGATAGGGATTGGCCGACGCGTTTTCACGTAACTTGGCGATAATTATACTTGGCGAGCGATAGAAGCTTTCGTCGAGGAGTTTGATTTCCTTCCGAACCGAGTACAAACTAACTTTTCTCTTGCAGCATTGCATTGGATGGAACGTGTCTTACTGAAAGCTGTACTCTTTAAAAGTTTTTAAATACAAATTTTTACTTTGTACTCGGTTTACTTTGTACTCGGTTTATTTTGTACTCGGCTCTGAAAGAAATCAAACTCGACGGAAGCGTCTATCGCTACGCCAAGTATAATTATCGCCAAATTACGTGAAAACGCGTCGGCCAATCCCTATCAGAATTCAACCCTTCCAAAGAGTTTCTTTGCGGATTCTGTGAATATGCAGGTTCGCCGAAATTTTTTTTATAAACATATATATCCACACAGGGCCTGATTATCAACGGGGCACTCTCCTACCAGTAAAAAAAATAGAATTTTTTCCCTTATTTATGACAGTAATTTCGAATGAAAAAGGCGTTTAAACAAGTTGAAACTTTCCATAAAATTTTACTGGTAGGAGAGTGCCCCGTTAGTAATCAGGCTCTGTATCCACATGAGAAGAACATTCTGTATTTTTTTTTTCAGAATTTTCTGAGTATGCCCGTATGGAGACCATCCTTGTAAGATGAAATAAGTGACTGGCACCGGTAACTGCGAGGAAATATATTTGAAAATAAGAAAAAGTGATTTTTCACATGCATGATAAAATGGATTTTTTAAAATTCAAATTCCGGTGTCGATGTTCATATCGGTATTAACATTCTGTGGTTTCGTAGATAAACCAATGAACGTTAAAGGATTAATCGGCAGATTACGGCGTTTTAAAATGTTAAAATTTACTGAAATTCTTTTCCGGGCAAGAAAAGCGGACAATGTTGCCAGGTATGCATATCACTGCTACCAGTTTGGGGACAAAAAAAAATCCCTCAGACTGCTTGATTGCCCCCGCTTTTTTTAAATAAAAATATTCGGTTCATTTAAGAAAAGGATGAAAAATTTGGAAAAATAAGGCGAATAATACTATTTTTAAAAAAGTGGTGTCTCTCAAATAATCTGAATATTAAAAAGTCTCCAATCTCGACACAATGCTAAGTGTGATCTCGGCACATTGTAACCCCTTGAGTGGCAAGCAATAATGACTTTGTAATATTGAATCCTAAACGAAAAAAAAAAGAATATATTTTAAAATGAGGAAAGGCAATTTTTCACCATTTTGCCGTCAAAGTTAAAACTATAAAATTTCGTTAAATTTTCTGATGTGAATATCATATAAATTAAGTGGAATAAAATATATTCCACCGCCCCTCAAGGGGTTGAAGTAATTTTTTTTGCCTTATCAAATAGCAGAATTATCTGCGATCAATGATGACGAAGTAAAATTTATTAACTCGATGGTTCCTGGATGGAGCATTTGGAATCCTGATTTAGGCGGTATACTTTGACAACATCATTCAGCTGCTTATTTAATCACGATCGGCTTTTTGCGACCTGCACAGATTAACAGACGGCACTATTTCTAATGCCTGATCCGTTCTTTCGCGCTTGCGTTATTATGAAGACTCGTTAAAAATACGATGCGGATTAACTCTTTGCAGCGCCAGTGTTGTCAGAGGGTTCCTTTTTCAAAATTCAGATTTCTTGATTGGCACCACTTTTTTGAAACGGTAAATTACCTTTTTTTTTCGCCTTAATTATCATGTCATTGAATAAGGCACATTTTATCATTAGTAAAAAATGGTGCCAATCAAGAATCTGAATTTTAAAAAGTAGCTCATCTGGCAACACTGTGCGGCGCAGGGCAAATTCATTGCTTAAGTGTTGAAATTAATGACTGACACCGGAATTTGAAAACAACTTTATTTGTAAATAAGAAAACTCTATATTTCACGAATCGAATAAACCATAATTTTCTTAAACGAAATTTCGGTGCCAATGTGGCGTTTTGGAATTAAAATTAAGTGGTATATCTATGAAACCACCGCGTCACAAAGGATTATAAGCAATCGGTCGAAAATACATTATAATGTTTAATTTCTAAATTACAGTGAAATACGTAAAATTCCATATTTAAAATTTTTTAAATAAAATTGTAAATTATTTTAAATGTTTCATAAGATTCATAATTTGAAGTAAGGACATAAAAAAGGCTCTGATTAACAAAATCATTCTTCCATAGTAAAATTAATGAACTTGTAGTATATGACCACTTTCATAATAATGAACAATGAGTTTTAATTTATCTTTAGTTGTTTACTCGAGAAAGTTTGGAGACATAACATACAGTTTCTTTTTCTTTTTTATATGAAAAATAAACTTATAGAGCTAATAAATAAGCTTCTAAAATATGGAGAAAAATTCAGAGTATAATGAAATTTTCTTTGATCATATGACAAAAAAAGGACGCTTCATTAGTAAAAGGAACGTTATTATAAATTTTACATAATAAATTAGCCTATAAAATTCTCTAGCAGAAATTCGCAGTGTAGGGAATGAAATGAACATTATTTTGCACTGCGATAAAATTCGTTTGCAGCTATAAATTTTTAAAGTAAAATTTTATCTTGTTGAAAACAATGTAAAAAGTTATTTACAAAATGTAGTGTGTTTCAATAAAAGCAATAATATTTATCCTTGAAAGAATCTTTTTCTATCATGCATCCTACTGGTACTTAAAAACTAAAAATAAAGATGCTTTATAATTACAAAGAAAGATGTATAAAATCTTTTGCATCATTAATGTCTGCTATTAGTCAATTTTACATTATTTAATCTTAAACCTTTGAAGAGTGGTGATCATGCGGCGTGACAACCAAATTTTAATTCCAAAACCGACAATCCGCACCAAAAATAATTGAACCTTTTGCAATCCGGCGCCTCTTACACAAATTTTATTCTGTCTGCACCACTTTTTCAAAACAAGTTACTTTTAATTACACAATATCAAATATAATCTATTTAAACAAGGGACATTTTATTCTCTTTATCACTGGTACAAAAAAAAAGAAAGTTGATGTCTAGTCACACCGGGCATGCACAATATGTCCGAAGGTGGCCAGCTACTTGCGACTTTAAACGTTTTGTTACACATCTATAAAACTGCATGATGAATTATCCTGAAACTCTAACTGGGCAAATATAATAGTACATATATATTCTCCGCCTTCTGGGTCTCTACATAGAAATGCCTTTCTCCCAGTCGAGACCTTGAGCCATAAAACCATATGTAACTAACCAACCAACCAATCTTTGCCCCAGTTCTTGGCAAGGCTATATAGAACATGAATAAAATGCTAAACATATGCAAATTTGAACCCTCTAATGCCCATGGTACCATATATATATATACTAGGCTGGTTCGAAAAGTATATGATTTTTTTTTTCGAAATTACTCTTTGCGCGGGTACAAAAGCTTCCTTTCATGTACATTAGTTTACAACTATTTTTTTTATTGAAATATATTTATATCTTCCGGTGCCCCAAAATTAGCTAAAAATTTAAATTCTTATAAAAAATTTAATTTTACCGTTTTTTTATTTTTTTTAATTAGTTTTGTCGAAAATTGAAAAAGTTGTCTTTTATAAGCGTTAGTTTGCATGTTTTATTTATTTATTTTTTTAAATCCATCCATATTTTTCGGTGACCCATGCATCACAAAAATAATTAAAAATTGAAATTTGCATAAGAATTTATGTATATTATTTATTTTAAATTCCATTTAATGCCTGGTGGGAAAGTTGAGAATTGGGTGTACTGCATAACTGTGTAGTTTACCTGTTTTTATATCTAAATCCATTCGTATATTCCGGTGACCTAGGTATAGATAAAAATGACAATCTTTATGAAAATGTTTTAAATATTTGATTACAATATCTGTTGTCAAATGTTTCACCACTTTTTTGAAGTAGAAATATTCCGTATACTCAAAATTGGATGAAAAATTCTAATAAAAAAGGTGAATTATGCTGTTTTTAAAAAATGGTGAGAGTCAAATAATCTGAATTAAAAAAGTCCCCAATCTGGTAACTCCATATACAGGGTGTTTCGCTGCCAGACCGACAAACTTTGAGGGGTGATAGTAGACATAAAGACAAACATTATTAAATAGGAAACCATGGGGCGCAAACGTCTTGTGTAGGAGTTAAGGGTCATTAAAGTTTAAGGTCCAAAAATTCAAACGCTGATAAAAATTTAAAAAAAGGGTCGATTTGTTTTGCGGTTTTCTCTGAAATCATTCTTTATATCAAGATTTTTTATTTTTTTAATTTTAAAGGTTAAGTTCAAAAATTGTCGATAGAGGGCGATTTAGACTTAGAGTAACGAACAAATACTTTTTGCCGTTCTTTTGTGCATGGGGTTGAAATTATTCTAAAGTTTAGATTTTAACTTAAATTTTAAGCCCAAAATCGGAAACATGGGGATCGGTTAACTAGCGAAAATTTAACTGTGAACCGAGGGGGAGAATTTAAACGCTCATAAACATTGAACAAACTAATCGATTTTGTTGCTGTTTGCGTGTAGGTCATTCCCTTGGTAATTATTTTATTCAAAATGACGTACAGCTTTCATGTCCTCATTTTTTGATAGAGGGCGTTTCCGACACATGTCCGACATTTCAATGGTATTACTTCTAAGTGTTTTACTACCAGACCACCATACTTCTAGGAAGTGTAAGGGATGCAAAGACGACTCGGAATCACACAGCAATGTAACGTTGAAAATTGATTTTTTGCATGTTACGTTTTAAAAAAAAAGCAGAGAAAAAAGAAACAGCAGAAACAAGCAGAGGAACAGCAACATGTTAAAGTGACAGAACAAAGTTTATTTAATGGTTTTACTGCAAAAAGTGTTCGAAATTACGGCCAGAAAAATTCCGGCAAACTTGACAGCGACAGTAGATGGCGCTACGATTTTCTTGCGGTAGATGGCGCTGAACGGTAATGCGCGTGAAAGTTTCTCTCTCGTTGCGCAGCTCTATGTGGTTCCAGCATGATCGGGCTCTTCCACATTTTACCAATGATATTCACCGATACCTCAACGTAACATATGGACAGCGTGGATAGGTCGTGGTGGCCCGGTTTATTGGCCTGACAGATCACCGGACTTATCAAGTATGAGCTCCTTCTGCTGGGGTCAAATGAAAAGTTGGGTGTATGAGAATTCCGTACCATCAATTAAAGACTTAGAAGCTCGTATTTCTGTAGCTTCCGGAAATCTATCAAAGATTCCAGGAATCTTTCAAAGCGTGAGGAATTACATGCGACGCCGCTGTCAAGCATGCCAAATTACTTCTGGTCGTAATTTCGAACATCTTTTCTAGTAAAACCTTTAAATAAACTGTTTTATGTCATATTAACGTGTTGCTGTTTCTTTGTTTGTTTCTGTTGTTTTTTTCTCTGCTTCCTTTAACCATAACTCGCAAAAAAGATATTTTCAACGTTACATTCCTATGTGATTCCGGGTCGCTTTTGCATCCCTAACACTTCCTGGAAGTATGGTAGTCTAGTAGTAAGACAT
Source organism: Maratus speculifer (assembly GCA_964019185.1). Lineage (NCBI taxonomy): Eukaryota > Metazoa > Arthropoda > Arachnida > Araneae > Salticidae > Maratus > Maratus speculifer. Next base: position 268,374,103 of record OZ025293.1, on the reverse strand, counting down.
CCAGGAGTAATGTCATTGAAATGTCGGAATGTGTCAGAAGCGCCCTCTAACAAAAAATGAGTACATGAAAGCTGTACGTCATTTTGAATAAAATAATTACCAAGGGAATGACCTACACGCAAACTGCAACAAAATCGATTAGTTTGTCCAATGTTTATGAGCGTTTAAAATCTCTCCCTCGATTCACAGTTTAATTTTCGCTAGTTAACCGATCCCTATGTTTCCGATTTTGGGCTTAAAATTTAAGTTAAAGTCTAAACTTTAGAATAATTTCAACCCCATGCACAAAAGAACGACAAAAAGTATTTGTTCGTTACTCTAAAATCTAAAGCGCCCTCTATTGACAATTTTCGAACTTAACCTATAAAATTAAAAAAATAAAACTCGTGATATAAAGAATGATTTTAGAGAAAACCGCAAACAAATCGACCCTTTTTTCTAATTTTTATCAGCGTTTGAATTTTTGGACCTTAAACTTTAATGGCCCCTAGCTTCTACAGAAGACGTTTGCACCCCATGGTTTCCTATTTAATAATGTTTGTCTTTATGTCTACTATCACCCCTCAAAGTTTGTCGGTCTCGTAGCGAAACACGCTGTATAGTCCAGTCAAAATAGACATTTAACCTAGGAAAAATTAGCGAAGAGCTGAAAATTTGCAAAAACGTTTAGAATATAATTCTAAATGAAATTCCAAAAATTTTAATCAATCTGGCTGGCGCAAAAAATTTTATTCAAGGTCAAAGATACAAAAAATTCCTTTTTAACTTACACATCATACGTAGTATAGAGTAAGTCTTGCAATCATTTTGAAAATCGAAAAATTTTTGGCGGATGAACATATTTCACATACTGAAGATTCCGAAAAACATATTTTTAGAAAAAAAAATTGCCGTCCGTCTGTCTGTCTGTCCGTTGTGTGTCTGTCGGCACTCTATCTGCCGAACAAACTGAGATAGAGACTTGAAATTTTGTATGTACTTAGTATGTAAGAATGGGACGAAGTCTATTTAATATCAGTAACCTCGATTATCCGGAACTATTTTTTAGGACTCTCCAAAGATTCATTCTGATGAAAGGTATATAAAAATTTTCGATTTTTTTTTAATTTTGAGGAGTGGATGTAAAAGGCAATAAAAAAACTCAAATTTTGCATAAAAAACGAAGTCGATCGGATTATTAGTTAACGAGATACGTGTAATCCTGTTTTCCTAATTCTTCGATTTTCATGACCCTGTATTTCATTCCAATTTCAATTCAAAGATATATTTTAATTGGAAATGAGACGCTTCATCCAGCGCAATAAATTGTTAGTTAATATGATTATTATTTTTGGAGTTATAAGGATGTTTCTTTTACTCTATCCGGTATTACTTGAGTATTTTGGCGTTTTATATAATTTGTCGAAATTGGCTCATTAGCAATTCATTAATAAAGCATTACTATGTATATTAAAACTATTTAAATATGCGTTTAAATTTTATTTTGGAATTGCGATGCATTTTATAAATAGTTTACACACGTTTTATTTTTATATTTTATATTAAACATATTCATGATGGGTAAGTATTACGGTGGCCCCCAGCGACTAGTTTCAAATATCTGTTAAACAGTAAATTTATCGTAAACATAGTTGTTATAAAAATTGAAGGTTATTATAAAAATTGAAATTTTCTACTAAAAAGTATTTACACTTTTAATAAATTTATTTTACTTGTTGATTATTCAACTGCGAATTCTGTTTCTTGAGTTGCATTTTCTTCTTCTTCTACCTCTGGATTTTAAACTCCTGTCCGTTGCTCTGAGAAATCAGAGCATCTGGATCTGGTATCTCTTCACTGGTGTGGGAAGCATCATCATCTGTTGTATTTGTGGTAACATTTGAGCAAGACTGGCCGTGACAGTTGCTACATATTGCTGATCAAATCAAACCAACTTTTCTGGAACCACAATTGAAATTGCAACCCTTTGTGCAATTACAAAATATGGTATGCAGCTATATTTCTGGAGCAGGCGAGAGAAGAGCTTTAATGAGCTAAGTCGTTATTGCAAAAAACTGTAATTTTGTCAAAAGTTCAGAAAAAACGTGAATTTTGTCAAAAGCGAACAAAACAAATTTCGCTAAAAGATCGCAAAAAACGGTAATATCGTCAAAAGATCGCAAAAAATGAATATATTTTCAAAATGTCACAAAAAAAGCAAATTTTGTCGAAATATCGCAAAAAACACGTGAAATTCACCCACCTATGGCGAAAAACATGTGAATTTCATCAAAATATTACAAAAAAATGTGCCAACTTCATCATATAATTGCGGAAAACTTGCAAATTTTATCAAAAAAATTGTAGAAAACAAGCTACGTCCGTCAAAAAATTGCGAAAAACTCGTGAATTTTGTCAAAAGCTTACAAAATGTAGTTAAACGATAGCAAAAAACGGCAATTTCGTCAAAAAAGCGGAAAAAATGAATATTTTTTTCAAAATACCACAAACAAAACAAATTTCGTCGAAAGATCGAAAAAAAAAACACGCAGATTCTGTCGAAGGATTGTGAAAAAAATGTGAATTTTGTCAAATGAGTATTAGAATTGTGAAAAATGGCACAAAACGCGGCCAAAACATCATAATAAAACCTGTTAATTTTATCGAAAAGGCGCAATTTTTGTCAGAAGAACGCGAAAAAACGAACATTTTGTCAAAAGATCGGAATTTACTGGTATAAAATCAGAATTCTACTGCTAAAAATATGGATTTTACTGCTCCAAAAAAACAGTGTTTTGCTGCTTCAAAATGTCTTTAGTATTCTTTCATCACTGAATATTGTAATTTTATTTTATTACTAATAAAACTTAACAACGCAAGTGTTCAGATTTTTCTACGGAGAACGGAGGGTCCCCAAAGAACTAGATTGTGACAAGTTGTAGCAATCCTCGAAAATTTCTTACATTTTTGTGGAAATTCATATTTACAAAAATTAGTTTATGGATACACAGAAAGATGAAAGAATATCACCTTTCAATTACATTGGAAAGAGCTATAAACTGAATACGTAATACATATTTTTAAGAGATCATAAAAGACTATAAAAAAAGTGCCGAGTTAAATTGATGATATTGAGCTCATAGGCTACTCGCGTTAATTCCACATAATATTCATACCGTAATTTCGGGTGTATAAGCCGCGGCCCAAACAATTCTTTTTCGACCCAGAATTTTTTTAAAAATGAATGTTACTACTTAGATCGCCGTAAATATTTGTGTTTAATCATCAAATAAAATTTCTGGGACCAAAAAGAATTGTTTGAGCCGCGGCTTATACACCCGAAATTACGGTATTTATTTCTATTATAATTAAAACAGAACTCGCTCTTTTTATAGCAAAATGATAAATCAGGGATGAGATTTCCGCTTTTTTGGACACCAGTATAATCTTGGGGAAAATGCTATTCTCTTAAATAGCAAAAATGTTCCGATTTAATTATATAGCATCTTCTCAAAGATTTTACTGGTGTGCAAAAAAAGCGGAAATCTCATCCGTGATAAATAATCAGGGAGGTGTCTTATCCGAATAAACCATTTACTAAATTTGAATCGAATCGTATATTTCCGCATGCAAAGTCCATTTATCTAAATTAAATGGGATTAGCCCTCATCCCCTCTTTCCCTTAATATTTAATCAATGAACCTCCAAAGCAAATAAAGAAAGTGCCTTATAAGTAACCGGTATATCAAATTTGAAGCAAATCGGATAATTCTGCATGAAAAATTCATTTATATAACTTAAGGGGGGAGGATTAAACCTCATTTCCTCCTTTATATTTAATCAATAAACCTTCAAATCTAATCAGGGATAAACGAAAATACCAAATTAAAAAAAATCAGATAATTTTGCTTGATAAACCCATTTATCTAAATTCAAGAGGATTATACCCCGCATCCCTCTTTATACTCAACTAACGAATCTTCAAAACTAAACAGTTATGCACCTTATCAGAATGAACACATTTACCCAATTTGAAGCAAATCGGATATTTCTACCAAAAAGTATTGCGATTCTTACATACGTAAGTACATATAGAGCCTTTTGGTATATTAGATTTTTGGTTTTGAGATAAAAAGAAATGAAGAAGTAATTTTGCCCTTCTTGAAAAAACATTTGCCCGACCTAGGACCTTTTTTTAGCTACGCGCCACGGGAGGGGGGGGTGGAGGGAAACTGACCAGAGATTACCTCGAGTGTATGGGATGAAGTATGCCCGTATCTCGCATTATTATATTTAATTTTATTATATCTACTTATATATATTTCATTCAACAGCTAATAACATAAATTGCATTCAGGAAAATGTAACTATTATCCAAAATACGAAAATTTTTGAAATTTTTGATTTTTGCACTTTTTGCATTTGCAATATCTTACGAAAGAGGGGACGGGGAGTGAGTAAAGACTTTTTTTGTAGAAAATCCAAAGATATTTAATTTTTAAGACAACTATTTTTAGGATAAAACTTACCGTTTACCAGATATCTTCAAAAGACTACTTATTTTATTTTTGACCTTTGACCTTAAATAAAATTTTTTGCTCCAGCCAGATCGACTAAGATATTTGGCATTTCATTCGAAATGATGTTCTAATGGTCTACACAAATTTTCAGCTCTTCGCTAATTTTTCCTAGGTTTCCACATTTTTTCTCTTATTTTGACTGGACTAATACTCTCGGCACATTTTAACCCTTTCAGGGGCGCCGTTTGCAGTCTGCCAACTTCTAATTTTACTATTATAATTGCGAACTGGCAGCAGTAAATTTTTAGCACAATTTTGAACTCATAAAATGCAGGAGAAATAGCTCTTGATTATTTTCAAATAAATTTGCTCTTAAATTGCGGTGTGAATCAATTATTTGAACTTTTTTTGAAGCAGAAATATCTTACCCGTGAAAGGGTTAAATCAATTTTATTCGTCTTATCAAATAGCAGAATTATCTGAGATCAAAGATAAACTTTAATAAATTTGCGATAAAATTTAATAAACTAGTGTTTCCCAGATAATTTGGAATCCTGATTTAGGCGGGATATTTGGCAACATCATTCAACTGTTTATTTAATCACGATCGGCTTTTTGTGGCCTGGGCTGATTAAGAGATATGCGGATAAAAAGCAATATGTCCAAAAAATATGTTTAATTTCTGAATTACTGTGAAATACATGAAATTCTACATCTAGAAAATTGTAAATAAAATTTTAAATTATTTTAAGTGTTTTATCAAATTTATAATCTGTAGTAGGCTAAATCAAAAAATGTTTCTGATTAACAAAACCATTCTTTCATAATAAAAGTAATGAACTTGTAATAAAAGTCCACTTTTATAATAATGAATAATGTGTTTTAATTTATTTTTAGATGTTTACTCGAGAAAATTCAGAGACACAACATACAGTTCTTTTATTGTTATTTGGACACTAAACTTATAGAGTGAAATGCTAATGAATAATCTTTTAAAAACTGGAGGAAAATTCAGAGTATAATGAGATTTCCTTTCAACATATGATAGAAAAAGAACGCTTCATTAGTAAAAAAGAATTTTACCATAAATTTTACATAATAAATTAGCCTATAAAATTCCCTTGTAGAAATTCGCAGTATAATGAATGAAATAAACAATATTCTGTACTGCGATAAAATTCGTTTGCGTTATAAATTTTTTAAGTAAATTGTGATTTTGATGAAAACAATATAAAAAGTTATTTACAAAATGTATTGACTTTCAATAAAAGCAAAACTATTTACTCTTAAAAGATTTTTATTATTTATTTATTTTTATTTATTTTTATTTATTTTGCATGCTAAACTCTCGTATTTAACCACTGAACTGATCAACAATTTTTAAATTGTTTTTCATATAATGGCTATTTTTTCAAGCCGTTTACTAGCCTAGGCTCTGTAAACATGATAAAGTGACTCATTGTAATAACGTGTGTTGATTTTTATGAGGATAGCATGTACATAAATTAAGTTTTCTTAAATGCAGTCTGAAATTTCGCCAAGTTTTTTGTTATCATTTGCAAAGATTTCAATAAAAAAAGTACACTTTTTAGGAACTGTGGCAAAAACCGTTGTACATAATACCCTGTAATTAAAATAAAAAAATCATAAAAATTGGAAAAAAGTTTAGAAAATAATGTTTCACTACGCATTCGTGAATGCAATCAAAATATAAAGTGCATAATGTATTATCTAAATGTACAGATCGCCTTTTGTGAATTTCCCAAAAATATAGCCTGAAAATTCTGAAAATTATCGTCCATAGAATAAGATCGAAATCCATCGTTCCCAAAACGAAGCAAAAAGATAAGGGGCTGTAACTAAATATACTAGTACGTGCAATACTTTGTACTGTGAAGAGTGTGTAGCGTGTACTATATTTGTATATAGCACCTAACCTTTTTACTACATTTTGGGAACAACGGATTTCAAAACTCTTCAATCAACGATCACTTTCAAAATTTTCAAGATAATGTTTTTGAGACTTTAACCAAAGTTTCACTATACATTGAGGTAACATTATGCTCATTATATTTGGATTGCATTCACGCATGCGTAGTGAAATATTATTTAGAATAATGCTCATTTTTCTTTCAATTTTTCTTGTTTTTTAATTCTGATTGCAGGATTTTGTGTACATTGTATTATGTTATATAATTTATGAAAAAATATTTTTTTAATATTAAGAGCTCTACAAATTATAAGTAAAAAAGCCGGCGAAATTTGGATTTCTTTTCATAAAAATCTTAATTTTTCTATGTGTTTACAAGCTATCCTCATAAAAGTGAATACAGTTCATTACAAAAAGCTTTTTAATCATGTTTTACAATTTGGACGTTTTTGCTATATTTGTTTTTACAAGGCTATAAAAACGATATTCATTCTTTTCAATTTGTTGCCGGTCTTCTATGGGGGTTTCGTGGGAAAAAAATTCGCGGAAATAATATGACCTATGCTATTTTGTGTCACCTGGATTTTCAGAATAATTATTCTCATGTTTTTTTTTTTTTTTTTTTTTTTTTTTGAACAAAACGTCTAAAATTGAAAGTAACCTGTCATCATTGGTCGTATAGTGTACTAAAAAAGTATGAATTGGTGTATCATAAAAGTTCAAAGACATATGAAGTTTAAATATGTTCAAATATAGCTGTTCTGTATAACTCTTTTTTAATCTTATTATGATTTGTTAAAGATGAACTAAATTATGAAAAAAAAAATAATTATTGATATCGCAACCACAGTTAAAATTTGTTTTTCAAAAACATTTTTTTCTATCAAATATTTAATAGATTTTTATTTTAACTGCAATGTATTTTATTCTTATTTACTTTGCCTTTTATGGTGAAAAATGGGTTAATTTTGTTGATAATCCCTATATGTTATACCGTTATATGAAAAAAAGTATATGTGTGAACATTTCACGAAAATTTTAAGCCCTTCGGAACGAGGTGTTTATAAGGAATCCTTGATTTTTCCCCACCAGTTATTTTTTATTATAAATTTTGCCTTGTTTAATCAGCGCGTTCTCCGAGTCAACTAAAAATAAATTTCTGTTTCAAAAAATCGATGATGAAACATTAAAAATTCTCTAAAGGATGATCAACGCGAAGAAATAAACCTTTTCCCGCACACTGAATCCAGTCCGGGATACCTAATTTTAATTCCAAACTTGCAAGTGGCACCAATAATATTTTAATAAAATTTTGCTTTGACAATGAAAGTTTAAATTAAGGGATTCTTAATTTATATAAAAATCGTTTGTAAATACCGGTGACGGTAGATAATTTCTCATTTTACTAACATAATTTGCCCGTGCCGGAAAGGATTAAACGTTTTAGCTGCAATGGACGAATTTCATCCACTTAATTTTAATCTCGAAATGTCACAATGGCACCGAAATATCTGCCCAAAATTATTTGACAAATTAATGCATTTTTATGCAAATAGCAAACTGAATTTTTAGTTTCCAAAATTTTGGAGGCAATATGACATTATTTGTGTCATACGTCATTTTATGTATCGTCAGCTGGCTTAACTTTGGCTCGAATTCTTGGTATATTTGACCCAAGTTTAGAAACTTTGGCTGATTCGGGGGAAACTTGGCGAATTATTTACAATGAGCTGCCACCTTCATGCTAATTTTGCTAACTATAATTCGAAATTAAAACTTTTATCGATAATGCAAGCAATGCAGCAAATTTTAACTTTTGTCTCTTTTGGGCCAAAGTTACCCCAGTTGACGATAGATAAAAAAACGATTGGCTAATTTGGGAAGATATAAATTACATTTTCTCGTATGGGTTTAACGTTAGCATCTTTAAGTTTTATTCTGTCTAGTTTTGTGGATATTTAACAAGAAAGGCATTAAGCGGATACATTAAAACCTTTCAAGGATGGTTGTATGATCAATAAAAACCTTGTGTGGAAAACTCAATCATTAAAATACAACGTTTAAACACACAATAATTAAAAATTCTGAGCATACTTATACGTTTTGTGAGTACAGGGACTCGCTTCCTCAGTGTTAAAAAGGTTAAATGTATAAAATAAAAAAAAGCAATTGCCAACAAGTCGGAATCCCAAATAATAGTAAACATTGAACCAAATATACCATCAAGCTTCAGTAACAAATAGAATCTAACTGGGAATGAAGTATCGTGACATAACAAATCTAACCAGAAATTTGAGATGTACGGAACGCTAAATAAATCATTAAACAAGGAGATTTTTTAATTTATTTATATGATGTGCTTCAAAAAAATCTAAATCAAACGGAGTAGTGCATTTTTGGATAATTGTGGCTGAAGTAAAATTGAAATCATGATCCTCTCCCAAACAATGAGAAGAAATAAAGGATTTTTTTTAAATTTTTTTCTCTTTACATAGCCTAAGTGTTCTTTGACTCTTCGGAGTTTACGTTTGGTTTGTCCAATATAGGACAAAGCACACTGACATTGTATAGTGTAAATACCCCAATAATCCAGAGGAGGAATTAGATCTTTTAATTGTGAAAATGTTAATTTATTTACATCTTTGAATACCACTTTAAAATCATGATGTCTTAAACTGTTAGCAACTTTAAAGCTAATGTTGTCATGAAACGGTAAAATAACTAAATTAGAATAATAATCTGGTGTAAGTGAAGAATCAAGATTATCAACATACCGTAATTTTGCGCTTAAACGCCGCATCTTGGATAACTCGATTACCCACTAGAATTATCTTTTTTTTTTTCAAAATGTTACTTTCTTGTGCTTAGCATGCATTTGACTTCTTTTTTTTTCAATAAATTTTCTGGTTTGAAAAAGTTTTTACTAAGCCGCGGCGTATCCGCGGGAAATTGCGGTATTTATACAAACTGTGAGAAATTAATCTTTTAATGAATGATAAACTGAAACCGCGATCTATAGCAACTGATCTAATGTAATTTAACTCTTCACTGACAGAATTATTATCTAAGTGAGCTCTATTAATCAAATGAAGGAAAGCAGAAGCTTTTTGCGAAGGAGGGTGACATGAATTAAAATGAGGGCGGAATGTGACAACAATGGGTTTAAGGTAAACGCGAGTGTCAAATGAGTTTAACTGACGAGTAGCTAAAACATATAGAAATTTTAATTTATTATCGTTTTCTACTTCATAAGTAAATTGAATGACAGATTCTACACTGCTCAAAACAATTAAAGGGTATTGCAGTTTTAGGTAGATTTTGTATCTGGGAAACTTTTTAGCTGATTGATACATGGTTGACAGACATATTAGGTTATATGAGAATAAATTACACATGTTTGGCAGAAAAAAATGCATTTTATTGCGCATTTGTGTACAAAAGAAAAAAACACAATTTGTGCATATGAAAAAAAAAAGAATAAGAAAAGGTGTTTTCTTCAAAGAAAATCATTTTCAGTAGGGGGTATGGTTTCCACGGGCGGCCAGCAACGTTGAACACCTTTGAGGCATGGACTCAATGAGGCTATTAATGACGAGTTGGGGTATTCTGCCCCACTCTTCCAGAAGAGCTCTTTCCAGTTCTTGGAGAGTTTGTGGGGGTTGTTGGCGGCCAGAAACTCGTCTTCCTAGAGCGTCCCAAACGTGCTCGATTGGATTCATGTCTGGAGAACATGGTGGCCATTCCATTCGAACGATTCCTTCCTCGAAAAGGAAATCCTCCACCAGGTTTGCACGATGTGGCCTGCAGTTATCGTCCATTAAAATGAAGTTATCTCCGATTGCTGCAGCGTAAGGGACTACAATTGGTCTGAGGATCTCATCCCAATATCGGCGACCAGTCAGAGCTCTATCTCGAATGATGTAGAGGTCAGTGCGCCCGTCAATGGAGATGCCACCATACACCAACACTCCTCCACCGCCAAATCTGACACTTTCGTGCACGAACGCAGGATTATTCCTACTGCCACGGTCCCTCCAGATGAAAATACGCCTATTATCCGAATGCACAGAAAAACGGGACTCGTCAGAAAACAGAATATTGCTCCATTCATTTCTCCTCCAGTCGACATGCTCGGTTGCCAACTTCCTGCGATCGCGACGATGCCTTGATGTTAATCTAACACATACCATTGGTCGGCAAGCATACAGACCTACAGCATGGAGCCGGTTTCTGACAGTCTGAGTTGAAATCGTGGTGCCTGTAGCCGAGCGAAGGTGTTGTTGGAGAAGAGTAGCGTTCATGTTTTGGTGTCTCCGAGCTGTTAACGCTAAATACCGATCTTCATTGGGCGTTGTTGCCCGTCTACGACCTTGCCCTGGTCTTCGGCCTGCACATCCATTCCCCAAAAAACGGTTCCAGATCCTGGAAATGACACTTTGTGACACTCCAATGGCTTGCGCTACTTCAACTTGAGTTTGGCCCCCTTTTAACTTACCAACAATTCTCCAAGCTTCTGATCTGTCAAATGACTTCGCTGAGACATCGTACTCATCGAAACAAAGCAATCACTGAATGCCGATCATCCTTGTCTTCATTCTCTTTTACCCAGTTGAAAGTCAAATTTCATTCGCTGCCGCTGAAGCGACGTTTTTGACGTCGAACTCAAAATTTGCATACTCCACAGTTTGAAAACCAGAAAAATTTGCATTTGTGATTCTCTTCTTCTATTTTCGGCAAAAAAAATTTCGTTTCTATCTTTATTTTATATAAAACTTCAAATATCCTTTAATTGTTTTGAGCAGTGTATTTGGTTTAAAATAGTCAAAATACTATCAACAAAAAAAACAAATAGGTCAATGAGTGCAAAGGAATCATCAACGTATCTGCAATAAAATGTAAAACTGATGAGGCTAAACATTTGAACCTCAAAGTAGTGCATGTATAAATTGGCTAAGAAAGGACTAAGGGGGTTACCTTTTGCTGCACAATCAGACATAGAATAGAATTGATTAGAAAATTGAAATATATTTTGTTTTAAACAAATGTTGAATAATTCAATAATATCATTGTGAAAATAATCGATTTTGCATATCTTTTTATAGGCTCAATCAATCAGAAATAGTAAACGTGGTATTCGATTTCATTTTACCAGTACTGAGCAAAATGATACGAAGTAATTTGATGTTTTAACAATTTAAGGAGCTTCTTAAGTATTTTAAAAGACGGATTTATAATATTTTTAAATGTTTATGAGGAAAAAATTAGTTGTATGTTTTAGAAACTTTTTTAAGAATTACATTTTTTTGTAATTTTATTATTAATATTTTTTGGTACAAATTTAACTGTTGCAAGTGTATATGTTGAAGCACATCATTAAAAAAAATTACACAGTAAAATATTTTCTAATCTATTTTTTCGTAAAAAATTGTGCCTGAATAATTAATTTTTTTACATAATTCACTTATTATTTTCTTTTCCCTGGATAAATTTTATGTCATTTTGTTTCTTAATCATCAATTATTCCTTTAGAAATCTCTCTTATCGTTCACTAAGTTTTTTTGTTTTTTAGAAATGATGGGTAAAATGGAATTTATATTTAATGAATTTTTGAAAACAATAGTAAAAAATGTTTAACTTTTATTTTGATATAAATATTAAATTTTAATATATTGTAGGCTTCTTGGAAAAACAATCACGTCGAAATGATGTTAAAGTAATTATTTTTTGATAAAATATAGGCGTTTAACACTAGAACTACCCGAAATTTGAGTCAAGTTTTATAAAAACCTTTCACACCAGAATTTTGACTTAAAACAGTTTATTTCTATTATTTAACTTTTTTTTGTAAACTTCAGGCTTCTTTTATAATTAAATTTCATATTTGAATCGAAACATATTCATATGGTAACCTTCAAAATGACAGCTCACGTTAGTTCTAGTGAAAAAAAAATAATACTGTTGTATTATGTGCAGACTTTTCGTGCTTTCTTCTTGAAAATTAGTTGTCAATCAATTTTTCGAATGTAAATCTTCACCCAAAAGAATGCAAAATTTCAATCATAATTTCAGACAAATGTTTCTTTAAGAAAATAATGGTGTACTAAGGCAAGTGATCATTAAAATTAAGGATTGTTCTGCTTAAATTCATCAAAAAAGACAAAATTGATAAGCAATTTAAATGGCGCTATTATATACATAATCTTTATAATTTTAGAAAAATAACAATGAATTATATATAATACAGTGCAATGACAATGCAAATACCGTAATTTCGGGTGTATAAGCCGCGGCTCAAACAATTCTTTTTGGACCCAGAAATCTTATTTAGTAATTGAAGACAAACATTTACGGCGATCTAACTAGTTATATTTGTTTTTAAAAAAATTCTGGGTCGAAAAAGAATTGTTTGATCTGCGGCTTATACACCCGAAATTACGGTACAATAACTGCAACATGCGCCAAGTGAGGCTAATTTGCATTCCAGCTGACCCATTTTTAGCCCCTTTCCGAATAGTGACTGTCCGAATATCAGTTGTGATAGTGATCTCGCTACAACAAAGGCACCCATGGCGGGCACTATACTTATAAAACAGGATAAAGATATCAAAAATATATATGTAATTTATGTTCCTTTTTTACACAGCTACACAGCTACACACTTTTACTCTTTTTTCCTACCACTTAAATGTAACAGTAAATCTTTCATTGCTAAATCGTCAAAATTTGCGATTAAATAAGCCAAAATTTTCTACTTAATTTTATGGGTAGGAGAAAACCATAAAAATTGGCAGCTTGCAACTATAATTAAAATGATTACATGTTTGAAATGCTACTTTTTTCATTGTAATCGTCATTTTATTTAATCGCGTACAACAGTTGTTAAATATAAGGTATGAAAAAAGAGTTTCTTTTGGTATGCAAAAGCTAGAAGACCTTTAAGCTAAAATCTTTTATCACCACTTTTTTGTATTACATAATTTCCTTTATTAATCATTAAATACATAGTGAAGTAAATCGAAATCCCTTCTGATTTGGTTTTAAATAAAAGAATTAGGTTCTTAGCAACCATTATACGTAGATGGAAATATTAATCCTGTAAAAGTTACAAAATTTTGCTAATAAGTAAAATTAAAAATATATTTTAAGATTCTGCCGTTCAATCCTTATTATAAGAAGAACATAAAAGAAAAATTATGCGTTAAACATAGATTATGAAACACTTTCTTACTCTTACTGAAATCTGTATTTAGGCCTATTAATTTTGCCTAAATTAGGCACAATTTAGGCAAAATGTTCGTTATTTAGGCAAAAAAAAGATAACTAATTAAACATTTTAGAAAACAGCAGATAAAACATTTAATAATCTGATTTCAGCAGATACATTCCATAGCCACATAAGTATTTCAATTCTTTAGAACAGCCCTGTATATCATCTGTAGATTTACATACATACTATAAAATAGGAAAATTAGGTTAGCAAGAAAAGGCAGAGCAGATTGAAATTTCTCTTTCTGAATTTTATACCATTCGATGGAAACACACATAAATACGTTTTTTCAGCCCTTTAGTTTACCCACTTCCTTTATTACACACCAGTATTTAGCTAAAGTTTAATTTAAACTTAAACACTTTTAAAACTTCTGAAATCACATTTCCAGACATTATTATCCATAAAAAATGGTGTATCCAATTGTTTGTGTAGTCCTGTATATAACTCTATCTTTATTCTACAAACATTTCTTAGTAAACAAAATTCCGTTCAGCTTAAAAATGGATAACGCATTTTAAAACCACTTTTAAGCAATTTACATACATACTGAGTATCCTTTACGAATTCTTTTGTATACTTATGCAATTCACATTGCATATATATTCATTTTGTATACTTATGCATTTAAACACTTATGATATGTATCATATAGTATGCATAAATATAATGAAACTTACAAGGACATATCATAATTAAAAATGCATTTTCTGCCATCATCGCTAGTATGATTCGGATAGAATATACAATCTCAATTTTATGCGTGGCGCTGTAAATTCTACGCACTTCGTATTATAAATGAATAGTAAGCGCCACCGACATATAGTAGTTTCATTATGTATGAAATAGTTACATAATTAAAATAAGCCGCAAGCTATTTCCCTCTATACCATCATGTATGGTAATTATTTTGTGTGGACCTGTACATTAATAATATGAATAATAACTATTCCAGGTGTCGCAGCGTCTTTAAAATTTTGACACATTTCTACCCCAATTTTTAAACGATAAAAAATATTGTAGAATTTCATTGTAGATGGTAAAACAATCTGGCATGAAGATTTTTTATTTAAAATACTGGAAGAAAAGTGCGAAAATTTTAGGGACGCTGCAACCCCTGCTATTCTTTACACCGCATAATTTAGTGCACCTGGTAAATCTCTCTCTCTCTCTCTCTTTATATATATATATATATATATATATATATATATATATATATATATCCATGTTTTAAAAGTTGTAACATCCTTAAAATTCATTTGGAACGATTTTTTCCCATTGGCCGTAATGTAAAGGAAATTTTTTGACAGTCCCTGTAGATAAACTAAATATGCTACAAACTTTACTTAAAATAAGGTTATTGCGAGGGTAAACTTAAATATTATCCGAAAAATGCCGGACAATCTGAATATACTCAAGGTTAGAGGAAACGAGATTTGAAATCATCACTAATCGACCGACTATTCAATAGCGTTGGGATTCTCACCGGAAAATTGGGAAAATAGTTGGGAAACCGAAAAATGCCGGACAATCTGAATATACTCAAGGTCAGAGGAAACGAGATTTGAAATCATCACTAATCGACCGACTATTCAATAGCGTTGGGATTCTCACCGGATAATTTTAAATAGCCATTTTCTGTTATTTTATTTGGGCGATAACTATCGTTTAATAAAACGATAAAAATCCACGATAAAAATAACGATGCCAATCAAGAATCTGAATTTAAGAAAGGTAGCCCATCTGGCAACACTGTATGCTACTGAAGTCAGACGGTCTATATGTTGTAAAACTAATTTCAGGATTTTTGCAGTGTTATATGATGGCTTGGACAAAGTCATAAACGAAAAACAACTGTTTAGGAAGACCGATATTTAGCCATAATTTCCCTTCGTAAGAGACAGATTACTGCTCGGTACTTAAATTCAGAGCTTGCAGCCAGCCTTGGAATAGTCGTATCCCGACAAACCGTGTACAGAAGGCTTAATGAAAATAGCCTTTATGGTAAAAAACCAAGGATATGTCTGCAATTGTCTGCACAGCACAAAAGGGATCGCTTGAATTGGTCTAAAAAACATCAGAACTGGAGTGAACGCCAATGGAGCCACATTCTTTTAACTGATGATTCGAAATATAGTTTGATATTGAATTATAAATATATTTACATCTGGAGAGAGTCAGGAACACGAAATTACCCTTCGAATGTGATTGAATGAGACCGTTTCAGTTGTGCAGGTGTGATGGTTTGGAGCGGAATAATAATCTATGGTCGTACGCCCCCACATATTTCAACAAAGGATCTGTGACCGGCAAGTAATATTAGGATGAGGTCTCAGAAATTTATGTCCGACATGTCAGAGGTAATTATGGATCTTACTTCCTATTTATGGACGATAACGCGCATAGATCACACTTCATTGATGATAATCCTGAAAGTGAAGCCATTGAGCAAATACCGCTGTCTGCAAAATCTTATGATCTTAATCCGATAAAAAACTTATGGGACTCTTTTGAGAAAGCAATTGCATGGATACATCCTCCTGCTAGAGACGAACATGAACTGAAGACTGCATTGCTGAAGTGCGAAACTTAATACCCCAAACTGTAGTTACCCACTTTGTTGCCCGCATGATAACACATTGTGATGTGTGTGTTCACCTTAGAGGAGATCACATTCCGTATTAAAATCACTAATCTCCATTTTTTCTAGAGTTATTCCTATTTTTCTGCACTCTTCTTGTCACTTATTTTTGTCCTTTTTTATTATTTCACGCTAGAGTTTAATATCCTAAGCAATGACATTAAATTTTCTCCTCAGCATTCAAATGTAATGACGTTATATATAATTCCACAGAAATTCATAAAGCTATAGTTCACTATCTGTGCGAAATCCGTAATTCCATGCATATAAAAATAGTTTTGGACAGGAGAATACACACATATTATTGTACGTAAATTAATATACATTATTGTCTTAAAAACCTTCCATTCGTAAACGTGTTGATTCGGTTGCAATAATGCTTTAAAAATTATTCAATTTTACGTTATGCTATTTATACTTGTAATGTATGATTGATTATATTGTTATATCTGTTATATGTTTGATTACATCGTTAGTGTATATCAAAGAAAGCAGGGGGGTTGTGCTTTCCCCTCGAGACAGCCCTTATATTCTAAAGCTGAAGTTGAGTTCATGGGATTGTTGACCCTCTTTTCCTGTTTACACATGACTCATACATCACCTTATACAATTGGAAAGTTTTGTTACAGTTTTCGGAATGTGTTGTATAAGCTATGCTTGACGCATGATTTTTTATTTAAGATATTTAATCTAAGGAAAATTTTTGCTCTAAATAAGCGATTTACTATAAACTTATAGTTATTATGATGTCACTATAAACTTATGATTTTTAATCTTCGAATATTTCCAATGGGCTATTAAAATACTCTTATAAGATTGCGTGTGGCCAGATGGACGTGGGTTGAAACCTCTAAATTTAAAAACAAAATGTACATCAAAAAGTATATAGAACTGTTACTTATCGCTAAATTATTAATTTTTATAATTATAAATCTGCGTTCTAAAATCATGGAAATAATATGAAGCGACTATCATCTGAAAAGGTTTGTTATTAGATGACAATATTAATTACCGTTATTTCTGGTCTACAATCCGCGGATAACACAATTATGTTCGGACCCAGAAATCTTACTTTATAAAATGTAACCAATTAAATGGCATTTATCGTTTAATACTTATTATTAAATAAAAGTTCTGGTTTGAAACAACTTTGTTTGATGTACACGTATAAATGTAATTCTTTTTTTACCGCTACCCTTATTTACCCGTTCGTCATACGGGCAACGTGTTTTTGCCAATCAGGATTTCCCCATACCACGTACGGTCATACATATTTCAATTAGCATTTATTACTCTCACCAATAAATATTTATTTTAAATTTTGTGTTATTTAATCCGAGCATTTTTCTCATTTAATTTAAGCAAAAATTTCTGTTTCGAAAAACATGTGATTAAAGATTAAAAATTCTGTAGAAAACATGAAAAAAATGGGCATTATTTGAAAGTTTTTTTTTTCAAAAATATTGATTAGTTAAGCAGTTAAATAAATTTCTGGTTCAAATAGAGGTATACATGCTTGATTACAGTCAAATTGACTATTCTTGGCGTTTCTAGTGTTCAGCAGAAAAAAAAATCATATTACGATGAATTTTGCATTAAATATTTCATACATTAAATTTTTATCGGGATAAAAGTATATCATTTTAAGAAATATATTTCTGTTTTAGTGGAAGAATAGACATTGGTAAATTAAAATACCGTAATTTCGGGTGTATAAGCCGCGGATCAAACAATTCTTTTTGGACCCAGAAATCTTATTTAGTGATTGAAGGCAAATATTTACGGCGATCTAACTAGTTATATTTGTTTCTTAAAAAATTCTGGGTCGAAAAAGAATTGTTTGATCTGCGGCTTATACACCCGAAATTACGGTAATATTCGTTGCAAAACGTTAAACTGATCAGGGAATTTTAATAAAAGTACAACATAATCTATATTAATAAAATAACAAATCGCTCTGTCTGTGTGTGTGTGTGTGTGTGTCTGCGATAGTTAGCGAAAACTACGGTACGTACGAAGCTCAAAAATTTTCTGAGAGTAGCCCAATATCTCTCCTGATGCACCTGACGCTCAGAATTTCAAAATTCTATTTATTAACTGAGTAATTAATTAAATTCCAAACCTCACTCTCATAAAAAATCGCTTTTTTTAGCTTTCTTCCTTTTCATTCTCTTATGGTTAGTTGGTTGCATAAAATTTTCGCAGAAATAATTTTAAAAACTGAGACTGACCTTTAAAATTCACAGACTGGCAAACTGTCAGTTTAAATGTGGTTTTTTTTTTTTTTTTTTTTTTTTTTTTTTTTTTTATCACAGCTGCTGTACGCCATGGAGGAAAAAGATAGGTGGTGGCGAAGTAAACCGAAAGAAAGAAAGGTTTGCAAGAGGAAACCATTTATCGCTGAAATTTTAATGTCTCAAAATAAAGCACGAGGAAGGAATTTTGTATTAATAAGACGGATTGGAAGAAATGAATTACAGCTGAAGCATATTTTACGAAGAAATCGTAATTTTTTTAAATGTTTTTTTTCTATTATATTATTTAATAAAATAAATGTTTGCTTTTAAAATAATTGAAATTGGAAAATTAAAAATAATTAAATGTCAAAACAAAATTAAATAAACTATTGAAAACATATGATTTGAAGTAAAAATTTGTATTAATAAAAGTTTTCTTTTTTTTTCAGAAATTTTTAATACTTTATAACGTAGATGAAAAATGTTTATGATTTAATAACATATTTATAATTCCATATCAATATATAAAATATAGTGATGTAAAGATTCTTTTAAAATCATGCATGAACACTTAAATAATAATATTAATCTAAAATCTAGATTTCAGAGTGCAGACGATTTTAAGACATTAACCCTTTAACGTTCATTGGTTTCGCCACGAAACCACAAAATTTTAATTCCAATATGCAACACTGACACCGGTATTTTTATCTAAAAATATCCCTTTTATTTTGTATGTGAAAAATCACGTTTTCTTATTTAGAAATATATTTGTTCTTTATTACCGGTGTCAATCATTTATTTCGATATCTTAGCTATGAAAATGCTATGATCGTTAAAGGGTTAACGAAAGAATGTTGATTTTTCAAGCAAAGTCTTAAGTGATGCTTCTATATTGATGTTTCAAAGTCATATGATAAAAATAATCAAATAATTCTTGCCTATGATTATCTAATTGTATCTTTCATGCATTCTGATCGTGTATTACAGGCAATAATGGCACAAAAAGTTATTTTTTAAACGAAATTTTAGTCATCTATTCAATAACAGTTTAAAAGGTAAAAACAAAAACAAGAAAATACTGGTTTAAACCAGTTTGAATTGATCGGAGTTTCAAAGCACATGGTTTTGTTGGTGCTTATTTGGACTTAATGTCGCGGATTTTAGAGTTACATTTTTTGCGTCACCCCAAGACATTATACTGCCACTCTATTAATTTCTTTTTACTATATGGTTGTACGCATATTTTTGGCATTTCGAACATTAGAATGTATGCGTCATTAGCTGTGTTGCAGTAAAAAACATTACACAACACTTTTCTATTAGTTTATTTTTTTAATCATTGATTAAATTTAAATGTGTTCTATTCAATTTAAAATTGTAATATGGCTTTAATTTGTTTTTTAAAAAAAAATAAAATAGCTGTTTGGCGTACAATTGTTTGTATCCGCAAACGATTCATTCACCATAATAAATTATCAAATAGCTAAGTAAATTATCTATCAGAAATAGCCATAAAAAGAATAGTAGCAAAACTGATTATAACCTTAATGTTTAGACTAATTTAAACATAACCCGATTCAAAAAAAAAAAAAAAAAAAAAAAAAAACAGACCACACTCCGATCCGTGATATACAAAATTTCCGTGAGTATAAACCCGACCCTGACCTAAAAATTCTGTTTGGGAAAAACTATGGATTTGATAACTGACCCGAACCAAATCTGAATCCCGCAAAAATGTTCAAGTGAAGCATAACCCGATTCAAAGAAGGAAAAATAATTTTCGTGGGCATGAAATCTGAACCGAACCTAAATATTTTCTTTAAAAAAACCCGAAATATGACTCGAACGAAATCTGAAACCGCTAAAAATATTCCAGAGAACTATAACCCGATCCCATCAAGACAAAGTACTTTCCATGGTCATAAACTCGACTCAAACCTAAAAAACTTCGTTTGAAAAATCCTGAACTTTGACCCAAACCACATCTAAATCTGACCAAAGTATTCGAAAGAACCATAACCGGATTCGAGTAAGACAAAATAATTTCCGTGGACATGAACCCGATACGAACCTAAAACTCCCATTCAAAAAAATACCTGAAATTTGAATCGAACCAAATCTGAATCTGACAAAACTATTTCAAACAAATGCAACCGGATCCAAACAAGACAAAATATTTCCATGGACATGAACACAATCCGAACCCAAAAAATTTCCTTGAAAAAATCACGAATTGAACGAAATCTGAACTTGGCAGAAATATTCCAGTGAAGCATGTCCTTATTCGAACAAGACAGAATTATTTCCGTGAACATGCAAGAAGACCCGAACTCAACAGTTATATTTGCAGAAAAAACTCGAAATCTGAATTGAACCAAATCTGGACCTGACAAAAATATTCCAAAGAACTATAACTCAATCCAAGCAAGACGAAATAATTTCTATGGACATAAACCCAACTCGAATCTAAAAAATTCGATTTGAAAAAAACTGAAATTTGACCCAAACCACATCTAAATTCGACCAAAATATTCGAAAGAATCATAACTGGATTCGAGTATGACAAAATAATTTCCGTGGAAATGAACGAGATCCGAACCTAAAAATTCTATTTGAAAAAATACCTGAAATTTGAATCGAACCAAATCGGAACCTGATAAAAAATATTCCAAAGAATCGTAACCGGATCTGAATAAGACAAAAAATTTCCATTCACCTGAATTGAATCCGAACCTAAAAAAATTCTTTGAAAAAAATCACGAAATCTGAACCGAACCAAATCTGAACTTGAAAAAAAATATTCCAGTGAAGCATGTTCTTATTCGAACAAGGCATCATAATTTCCGTGAACATGCAAGAAAACCCGAACCCAAAAATTCCATTTGAAGAAAAAGCCGAAATCTGAATTGAAACAAATCTGTTCCCGACAAAAATATTCCAAAGAACCATAATTGTATCCGAGCAAGGCAAAATAATTTCCATGGACATGAATACGACCCGAACATTATAACTCAATATCAAAAAATACCTAAAATCTGAACCCGACAAAAATGTTCTAATGAATCATAACCAGATCCGAACAAGACAAAATAATTTCCATGGACATGAAACCAATATATGGTTTGGTAACATTTAGCTTGCAATTACATTACGGTAAGTCTTTGATTATATTTAATATCCCGTTAGGTTACAGTTAGGTCACGATTAAGTTAAAGTTAGGTTAAAGTTAAATCGCATTTGTTTTATGGTTAGAATAAGGATATGTTACAATAAAGTGAAGGCTAGGTTACATTTATGTTATATTTATTTTACGGTAAGGTACTGTTAAGTTAAAGTTAGGTTACAGGCAGGTTATGGTTACGGTAAAAAAGTTTACGGTTAGGAATTTATCCATAGTGTGGACATTATGCATGATTTGATTAAAAACAACACTTACTTTTGTTAAATGGCTCTGAAATTATAATACTACATACCACCATTTTAGCTACGAGCGAGTATCGATTTCATTCATGGTAGAGTCGGATTTAAGAGTGATATAATTAGTTTCAAATTCAAAATATTTCACTTGGGATTTCTATATGAAAAAAAAAATAATTAGTTACGTGACTTAACAGTGATTTTTGATAAATATCAACACTTTAACACGAAAATCACGCAGTCGTTAGATACATATTCCCTCCCACATTTCTCATCGCTCATTTTGAGTATTTTTAGAGCTTAACATTAGCTGTTTTTTAAACCGATTTTTCACACAGTCAGTGACCACGTATTTCAAACAATGCATTTCTGCATGTTTCGAGTTAATGGTAAAATCATGCAAATTTGAAGTTCGTTTAATATTGTTAATACGGACCCGGGCAACGCCGGGCGGGTCAGCTAGTAATAGATAAAATAATTTGGCTTTGGAAACGCAATACCAGTTATAACATAATAAATGGAGTTATTTAATTATATGGAGAAATAAGGTAAAAAACTTAACTGGGAAGAGACAGTACATTCGTATTCATGACTCTTTCCATTAAATTAAAATTTCATTTCCGAATACCATATTACTGCTGTCTCTTATACTAATTAAATGCGTCTATATTAAATATGTAACAGATCAATTTCTAAAATAAATAAAGAATCTATATGCATGATTGTAAAATTTCAGGTTATTACAGTTTGCGAAAGAGTTGTGTGAACGTAAAGTGCCAAAATTTGCGCCTTATCCTTGAGCAGATTTTAGGGATAAGATTATTCCTTTCCGGCGCGGACAAATTCTGTTAGTAAAATGATAAAATATCGACTGACACCGGAATTTACAAACGACTTTTTAAAAAATCAAGAGCTGCTTAATTGAAGCTTTTATTTTAAAAGCAAGATTTCATTAAAATATTATTGATACCAATTGCATGTTTGGAATTAAAATTAGATGTGTCTAGACCGGACACACTGCGCCGGAAAGGGTTAAGCTAAGACTACAATCCGAAAATAGTGGAGCTCAAAAATAATAGCTATGCACCCTGTCTTAATAAAAAAATTAATGTTAAATTCAACCGCTTTCCTGATTTGCCCGTTCCTCCTACGGGCAACGGGATTTTATCAATAATGACTTGCCTATACCATGTACGGGCATCAATATTTCAATCATGATTTATTATTCTCACCAGTAATTTTTCATTGTAAATTTTGTATTATTTAATTCGAGCATATTTATGATTCAATTAGACAAAATTTTCTGTTTTGAAAAATCGATGAAATTGCTGATGAAAGATTAAAAATTCTGTAAAAGAGACTAAAGAATTGGGCATTATTTGAAAGCCTTTTTAAAAAAATGATCAGTTAAGCAGTTAAAGTTACTTGTATAGAATTTTTTGTTGTGGCCATACTCGGAATTAAAGTGGTATACGTCAAGTAAAAAATTATTCGTTTTGGATCCTGCAATTTGCTAATCATTTATTGGATGTTTAACCTATGGAGATGAGCAACACATATACATGCCACAAAAAGGCTTAAGAATCTTTGTTTTCCCTCATTTCCTTTGAATTTCCCTCATTTAATCGCGAGCATTTTCTAACAAAGAAATTTCTGTTTTAAAAACTGGTGACAAAACATTGAAAATTTCGTAAAGGTCACCTGTTGCGAAGGGTTTTAAAAAAGGATGTCCCAATCTAACCAAACACTAGTTTTTGGTAAAACGTTTGAATTAAATGAAAATATCGCAATGTGTCTAATAAAATATATCTCAAAGTAAAAATATGGCATTTTATCTATTTTTTCTTCGATGCAGCTTACTCGCTAGTCACTGCATGGTAAGCGGAGCAATATATCTACAACTGTAGAAATTTTCCTCCAACTTATTTAACACTAGAACGCCCGAAAGGAGTCGATTCGACTCCAACCATATAATTAAATTTCATTTCGAGCCAGAAATTTTTTCTTGAAATAAGATAAATTTCAAAGACGCAGATTTATGTTAAATAAATCAATTAAATAATTTCGAATAAAAATTCTGGTGTGAAATATTATTATGAAACTTCAGAAAAATTTCCGGGCGCTCTAGTGTTAATCTCAGAAAGCCCTTGTCATTAAATCAAACGAATATTACTTTTCAAAAGAAAAAAAAAAGAATGGCTTCAGAATACTTGTTGCACAACATTACTGAGTACCACTGATGCATGCATTTTAAATGCTTAATTCCAAATCCTGTAAGTTTTTAATAAAACTTATACGATTAACTTTTGTTTTGAGTGTGTATCACATTCCTTTAAATCAAGAGTGTCTAAACTTTTTTGCCTAAAAGTCCGTTTGACAAAACTATTTGCGAATAAATATTTATTAGGGAAATTTTTGTCGTAAAAAGTGTTTAATTTTTGTATGATTAAATAATGATATTTTTGTGGCTAGAGGGTCCGAGTTTGAAAACTCTCTCTTATAAACAACGAAAAGCAGCAGCTATATTAATTTCATTTAACATTATAGGAATGGAAGTGCTTTGCCTCTGAAAGGTATTCCAAAACTGAACCATCGACTTTCAAGGGGTTCAGATATTTTCTGTGGGATAATCTGTGGATCAAAGAAACGTGTTTTGGATCAGAAATTCAATTAGCAATGAAGTAAAATAAGTGCCGCGTTCTAGAAAATTACATTTTAATCAATAAAATTTATGTGTTGCAAATCTTTATCTCAATTATCCTAGAAGTCTACAGTAAAGATAAAATGTTGTTTTTGGCGATTTGGAATTGTTAGTAGCAAAGTATTAAATCAAACATGCAAATCTTCGGGTTGTTATAATAGAAATTGCTTGCTTTACTTATTTGCAGGAATCTGCAATTACGTAACTCGAAAATTTTCTGTGCAGGAAAAAAAAATAACGATCGAAAATCGGGATAATTGGCAAACATGGTGAAATTAAATAATCGGTTAAGTGCCAATAATTCTCGTGCAAAGAGAGTTCAGTAAAATAAATATACCGTAATTTCGGGTGTATAAGCCGCAGATCAAACAATTCTTTTTCGACCCAGAATTTTTTAAGAGAGAAATGTAACTAGTTAGATCGCCGTAAATATTTATTTTCATTTACTAAATAAGATTTCTGGGTCCAAAAAGAATTGTTTGATCCGAGGCTTATACACCCGATATTACGGTATTACTTTATTAATATATTCTTATTAAAAATCATTTCTAAACGAATAATAACACTTTGTAAAAAATTATACAAAATATAGCGTTGGGTGTTTCTGTATATACTAAAAAAGTACAAATAGATATGCCATGAAAGTTCAAAGCGATATGAAGCCAAATTAGTATAAAATATTTGCATTCTATATAACTCTTTTTTAGTTCTTATCCTATCTGTTTATGATAAACTTAATTCGGTGCTAACAGTAAAAACAGTGCATATTTAAACTTCATTTGGCATTTCGTAAACCAAAATTCAACGTAGTAGTAGTCTTTTTTTGACAGTACACTTAAAAATTTTTTTTCAAAGTTTGAACTTGCAATTGCGCTAGGCGTGCTTCGAAAGCAGGTCACAAAATTCTAAATCCTCTTCGCTCCGTGCCACGTTTTTCCTGAAAGATTTTTTATTAATCCTTAAAGATACACGTGGTGAATTTAGAGAGCCACTTGATGCAAATTAATAGCGAATATCTCCCTAATTATGTGATTAGTTCTAAGTAATTTGTTTTTAACATTTTGATGTTTAATTTTTTTATATTATACAAGGCTGTCACAAGCGACTATTTTTATATTCTGTTCGCACCACTATTTTTAAAAAATATATTTTATAGTTCATTCTTCTAGCAAATCTTGCTAGAGCTTACTTAAAAATTTTTGTTTTGAAAAAGTGGTGCAAAACAGAGTTAAAAAAAATCCCCTGTGGCAGGTAAATACAGTATTATTAAAACTTGTTAGCTAGGCTTTGACAGGGTTCATACGCTTCAAGGACTTTTATCAGAATTATCATAAAGAAATATTTGCCTTATTCAATAAAAAAATTATCTACAGATATACTGACCTGTAGTTTAAAAAATTTTACGTTCTAAAACACCTAAAATCTGCTGAATCCACTCATGTGTACAAACCCTGTTTGAAAGCCAATGCCGCATAGAGTCTGCCGTATGTGTCTTTATGTCCAAACCATTCATATATTCAAGAGCTAATATCTCGGCTAATTGCCGAATTGTTTTTTTTTTTCGAAAATCATTATCAACAGTCCTTTCACACTTCTGTGACGATTAGTGTTTACAGCACTTTTCAACTCCTTTTGTGAATGCAGATTGAAATTTATGGGTAACAAAATGTCTCCAAAACTATGTGATTTAGGGTAATCGCTATAGTTTTCATCCACGGTTTATTTTAACTGCTACTACACTTACATAACATAACATTTTCGACGATACCTTTGAAAATACAATACCCAAACCTGAAAGAAATATATTTTTCAGTTCGGTGTTCAATATCATTCAAATGATATACAAAGAAAAAAACTCGGTTTGAAACAACTTAATTAGGCCCTCTGTACTTTTCCTAAATATATTTGTGAATCTATAAGTATTCGGGTCAACAGCTTTTGTTACTTCTGCCAATTTGAACATCCCATGTTCCATACTTAACGGGTAAAATGGATGTCACAGACAAACAGACACATGAGTTATCCTGTAATCATTCCGTTTTTACTTTTAAGTACGGAACCCTAAAAGCAATGTTTTTTGGTTCTTTTCATTTAATGATTTGTTTTATGTTTTAACCCTTTCCGGCGCGGAGTAAGTTTAATTGAAATAATTATCTGCCACCAGAATTTATAAACGAATTTATTAGAGAATACGAACTTGCTTATTTTCAGGCATTTTATCAAAGGAAAATTTTAATTAAATATTCTTGGTGCCAGTAAAATTAAAATTAGGTGTCCTTTTTAAGGGACACCGCGCCGGAAAGGGTTAATCTGGAGAGTCAAGCTGTGACATGCGTATGTAAATTTTCTGTGACATGCTAATTAATAACTTTTTAATAGTTTTATTAATCGTACTTTAAAAACCCAAATTTTTACTTTAATCAAGACCATCTCTATTAAAATATAGTGGTATTCCGAGAGTCTTAGTTTCAGACCCCTGCTTCCGATTCTTAAATATTTCCGAATACGCACAAAAAAAGGAAATATCTTTGAAGATTTACGATCATTTGTAAATATTAAACGTTTGTATGGGACAAATGGTTACGCCAAATATTGGTAACACTAGATGAATACTAGGACAACCGAAAATTTTACTCCATATTGAAAAAAATATTGTACCAGAAAATATATTTCCAACTATGTAGTATATACAGTGGCGGTCAAAAGTTTTCGGCCAGCAAAAATTATTTACGTATAAAAACATTTCATATTTATTTACTTAGAAGGTGTCACAAATAAAAATTAAATTAAAGAGTTGACATGTTTCGGTTCATTAATAAGAACCGTATTCATAACATATAAAATCAGTAGAAAATTAAATGACACTGGATATAAATATAATTTAAAAATCAAAACAAAACATTGCGCCCGCTATGATCGTGAATATAGCCATTGCCAACGCGGCATATAAATATAATAAATTTTGACCATATATTAAATTTAAAAAGTATAAAATTAAAATTAAAAAAGTAGAAAAACTAAATGACTCTGGATATAAAGGTAATTTAAAACCCCCAAAACATAAAATATTGCGCCCTCTATGATCGTGAATAGCCAATGCCATCGCGGTTCCTCCTATTAGACTCATCCTTTAAATATTTATTAAGTAATTCTAACCACAAACTCGGAATGTCATAAGAATAAGAATCATTACAAACTCTATCCCTCCTAGAATATATCTCTATGGATTCACGGATGATTAATTTTCGGAATAAACTGGAAATGAACACTAATCTACTATCTTTAAAACAAATTTTAACCCCCCTCTTTAAAAACAATCTTGATAACGCAGTCTTATCCCTACCAAATTTTATGTCACATTCATGCTCTTTCTTTCTAACCCCAAACTTTCTACCTGTCATACCGATATAAAAATTAATATCCCCCTCTTCATTCTCATATGGAATTTCATATACCCCTGCTAGATCATCTTGTGGAACCGGATCAAAAGCTCTGTATAGAAGATGTTTTAACTTAGGAGGTGGCTTAGCAATTAATTCTATTTTAAACTTTTTTAATTTAGCTTTAAGCCTCTCAAAATTACCCTTTATATAAGGAAACGATAGTCTTTTAACCCCAATCTCTTCCCCCTTCTCACAGGCATTATCAACCAAATTACAATTAACCTGAGAATTATTTTTATCCCTATAATTTTTAACCAATTTATTAATTTTATCCTTTTTGTAACCATTCAACTTAGCAATATTAAAAATATAATTCAACTCTTCATACAAAAATTCATCAGAACAAATAATAAACGCACGATTAACCATGAACCGGAATGTAGAAAACTTATACCCAAAGGGTGAATACGCAGAAAATGGAATAATATGCTGACTAGCTATATCTTTCCTGTAAACTTTCCTTTTTAACATAGAACCCTCTCTAATAAGCCACACGTCTAAAAATGAAATAGCACGATCATTTTCCAATTCAAACGTAAATTGAATATTCCTATCCAGTTTATTAACTTCATCTACAAAAACAATGAAAGACTCAACTCCCCCCTCCCAAATTAAAAACACATCGTCAACATACCTCTTCCAAAATTTAGGAACTTTCTCGAACTTTGCGAAAATATTCTCTTCAAAAGGCCTCATTTTAAACTCAGCTAAAAAACCCGAAATAGGAGAACCCATAGGGGCACCCATGTTTTGTTTATAAATTTTACCATCAAAAACAAAATAATTACTTTGTACAATCAACTGTAATCCATCTTTTAAAGTACATTTTATACTGTCATTATATATTTCTGCCTTGTCAATCCTCTTTTTAATATCATCACAAACTTCAAAAATGTCAATCTACGGAAAAAGTGATTTGACATCCAAACTAGCTAATAAACAGTTATGAGGAATTTCAAGTGTCCTTATGCTTTCAACAAAACTTGCAGTGGAATCCACAACATACTCTGATGGCGGCAGTAACTCTTTCAAAATAAGCACAAACGCCTTTTCCAAATAGTAAGTCGGTGCTTGGCATCTTGTAACGATGGGGCGTAGAGGATACCCCTCTTTATGATCCTTTAATCTACCTATCAAACGTGGAATCACACCCTGTTTATTAATAAACAATCTAACTTTAACATTATCTGGCCAACAACCTTTTTCAATAATATCTTTCACCTTTTTGTGGATTTTATTCAAAGGAGATTTTTCAATTAAGGAACAATCCATATCAGCAATAGCTTTTTGCATTTTAACTTTATACTCATTACGATCCAAAACAGCAATCCTGTTGGACTTGTCAGTCTGTATGAACAACACTTCACTATCCTTTTTCAAATTTTTAATAATGTTTAACTCAGGTGTATTAAGATTTAAAGGCCTTTTCATATATTTATCTAATTCAGTAAACATTAAATTTCTAACTTCCTCCTTATTTTCGCTATTTAATTTACTAATTATACATTCTGCCTCCATAATTAAATTCTTAACATTTTGCTTCTGTTCAAACATAAATTTAGGGCCTTTATTCAACAGATCTAATTCTCTATCATTAAATTCCTTCTTAGATAAATTAACAATTTCCACTTTCTCCATTTTCTCCATTAATCCAGGACCACGAACAGATATTCTTGACATTAAAATCAACTTTTCCACTTTTTTCTTAAGTTTAGCCACTTTATAACAGTTTTGAATTTCCCTCCATCTTTCTAACTTTCTAATCAATAAATCAAACTTCTCAATCCAAACATCATTATTCCCAAGTTCGACATTTTTATGATCACAACATTCAACTAGCTGCATATAAGCTTGTTGGCCAGATAATGTTAAAGTTAGATTGTTTATTAATAAACAGGGTGTGATTCCACGTTTGATAGGTAGATTAAAGGATCATAAAGAGGGGTATCCTCTACGCCCCATCGTTACAAGATGCCAAGCACCGACTTACTATTTGGAAAAGGCGTTTGTGCTTATTTTGAAAGAGTTACTGCCGCCATTAGAGTATGTTGTGGATTCCACTGCAAGTTTTGTTGAAAGCATAAGGACACTTGAAATTCCTCATAACTGTTTATTAGCTAGTTTGGATGTCAAATCACTTTTTCCGTCGATTGACATTTTTGAAGTTTGTGATGATATTAAAAAGAGGATTGACAAGGCAGAAATATATAATGACAGTATAAAATGTACTTTAAAAGATGGATTACAGTTGATTGTACAAAGTAATTATTTTGTTTTTGATGGTAAAATTTATAAACAAAACATGGGTGCCCCTATGGGTTCTCCTATTTCGGGTTTTTTAGCTGAGTTTAAAATGAGGCCTTTTGAAGAGAATATTTTCGCAAAGTTCGAGAAAGTTCCTAAATTTTGGAAGAGGTATGTTGACGATGTGTTTTTAATTTGGGACGGGGGAGTTGAGTCTTTCATTGTTTTTGTAGATGAAGTTAATAAACTGGATAGGAATATTCAATTTACGTTTGAATT
This sequence comes from Maratus speculifer, assembly GCA_964019185.1. Taxonomy (NCBI): domain Eukaryota; kingdom Metazoa; phylum Arthropoda; class Arachnida; order Araneae; family Salticidae; genus Maratus; species Maratus speculifer. The sequence goes on along the minus strand of OZ025293.1, from coordinate 268,343,442 downwards.
GGAAAATGATCGTGCTATTTCATTTTTAGACGTGTGGCTTATTAGAGAGGGTTCTATGTTAAAAAGGAAAGTTTACAGGAAAGATATAGCTAGTCAGCATATTATTCCATTTTCTGCGTATTCACCCTTTGGGTATAAATTTTCTACATTCCGGTTCATGGTTAATCGTGCGTTTATTATTTGTTCTGATGAATTTTTGTATGAAGAGTTGAATTATATTTTTAATATTGCTAAGTTGAATGGTTACAAAAAGGATAAAATTAATAAATTGGTTAAAAATTATAGGGATAAAAATAATTCTCAGGTTAATTGTAATTTGGTTGATAATGCCTGTGAGAAGGGGGAAGAGATTGGGGTTAAAAGACTATCGTTTCCTTATATAAAGGGTAATTTTGAGAGGCTTAAAGCTAAATTAAAAAAGTTTAAAATAGAATTAATTGCTAAGCCACCTCCTAAGTTAAAACATCTTCTATACAGAGCTTTTGATCCGGTTCCACAAGATGATCTAGCAGGGGTATATGAAATTCCATATGAGAATGAAGAGGGGGATATTAATTTTTATATCGGTATGACAGGTAGAAAGTTTGGGGTTAGAAAGAAAGAGCATGAATGTGACATAAAATTTGGTAGGGATAAGACTGCGTTATCAAGATTGTTTTTAAAGAGGGGGGTTAAAATTTGTTTTAAAGATAGTAGATTAGTGTTCATTTCCAGTTTATTCCGAAAATTAATCATCCGTGAATCCATAGAGATATATTCTAGGAGGGATAGAGTTTGTAATGATTCTTATTCTTATGACATTCCGAGTTTGTGGTTAGAATTACTTACCGTAATTTCGGGTGTATAAGCCGCGGAAAAAACAATTCTTTTTGGACCCAGAAATCTTATTTAGTGATTGAAGACAAATATATACGTCGATCTAAGTAGTAACATTTGTTTCTTAAAAAATTCTGGGTAGAAAAAGAATTGTTTGATCCGCGGCTTATACACCCGAAATTACGGTAATAAATATTTAAAGGATGAGTCTAATAGGAGGAACCGCGATGGCATTGGCTATTCACGATCATAGAGGGCGCAATATTTTATGTTTTGGGGGTTTTAAATTACCTTTATATCCAGAGTCATTTAGTTTTTCTACTTTTTTAATTTTAATTTTATACTTTTTAAATTTAATATATGGTCAAAATTTATTATATTTATATGCCGCGTTGGCAATGGCTATATTCACGATCATAGCGGGCGCAATGTTTTGTTTTGATTTTTAAATTATATTTATATCCAGTGTCATTTAATTTTCTACTGATTTTATATGTTATGAATACGGTTCTTATTAATGAACCGAAACATGTCAACTCTTTAATTTAATTTTTATTTGTGACACCTTCTAAGTAAATAAATATGAAATGTTTTTATACGTGAATGAAAAAAGGTGAAGTGATTTTGTTTTAGTTTTTGAAAAAACGAAAGCTAACAACAGTTTTAACATTAAAAATTATTTAGTTAAATTGTAAGTTTTCCATATAAAACGGAATTTTATAGTGATACTTATAAGTTTTATTGACATAATAATTAGGAACTTATTTATGCAATAACATATAATCAGGGCCTGATTATCAAAGGGGCACTCTCCCACCAGAAAAAATAAATAGAAATTTTTTTCTTATTCGTGATAGTAATTTTGACTGAAAAGGGCGTTTAAACAAGGCGAAAATTTCTTTGTAATTTTACTGGGGAGAGAGTGCCCCGTTAGTAATCAGGCTCTGCATATAATTATAAATAAATTAAGCTGACAAAATTAAGAACAAAGGAAAACGCGTGTTCTCATAAGTTTCCGGCCACCTTCGCAAGTTTGGGAAAAAATGGTATTATAACCAGGGTTCGCACAGCTCTGCCACTAAATTTTAAGAATATTTTCGAAGTGTTTCACTGCAGAAAACTATCGTAAAATCTCTGAATGAATGTGGGGTTTACGAATGTTGTGGTTTAAAAATTAAATGTAAATTTTCTTATTTTCAATAGTGGTGCCAGAGTCCTTGAAAAATTCCAAGGAGTGTACTAACCTTGATTATAACAGAAAATTACAGTGATCAACAACATTTACAACTAGTATTTTGTCACCATACTTTTAGTAATAAGTACTGTGGCGCATCAACGTGACATTCATACAATCAACGGCTAAAGATCGCCAATGGTACGTTTTTTCAACATTCTTGGATTTTTTAGGAAATTTCGGCTGAGTCGGGATATTTATAGCTCTGCACACGGTTACCAACTTCTTTTCAAATATTATCTGTTGGATTCATGTCGGATACTAGGGATGGCCATTTCAAAAGCGAATTTTTTTGCGAAAGCCATTGCTTTTCGAATGTTGCAAACATTCTTTAAGTCGTATCATGTTAAAACAAATAATTGCGACCACAATTTTACCTCTTTTTAGGAAGCAAATAATCTTGCAAGATATCCTTATACATTGCATCATTCATCTTGCCGTGGATTTCAAATAACGGACCGACACTTTTTGAAGAAAATGCTTCGCACAGCATAATGCGTCCTCTTGCATTTTCCATTGAGGAATAACATATGTGGAATCACATCTTTTGTTATTAGGTCATCGGACGTAGTGTCTATCATCACTCCCATAAAAGTTTGAAATTCGATTGATGGAAAAATAGTATTTTTGTCCAGTTATTACTTAACCAGAGTTTGTATTCCTTCGAAAATGCCAGTTGAGTACATTGGTATTTTTTATAGCTCTGAAAATTCTTCAACATCGACTCTTCCATTAAGTTCTGCATCACGTCAGCATCTTGACACGGTAAAACGATAAAATATTTCAGCACTATTTTCATTCCGTATATTGCGGGATATTGCATTGAAATATTTATTTGAATCATCAAATGTTTTTCTCCTGATAATTTTGTCCAGACGAATGGTCATTTTTCGGGATGTCCCGGACCTCAGAAAGTCCTGAAGGCCGTGACAATCTCTATTACTATTTAATTATATAATTATTAAATATCGTTTACGGTCCATTTTTCCTATCGATAACTTTACAGCAATACCTCGAGAAGATTAGCCTTTTAGTGACAAATTAATCACTCATTTACCGACAATACCTGTTTAACTTTTCAATTTTGAATTTAAACTATGATATTCACGTTGATTCAAATCGCTTGATGTTATTGGTTCTAGTGTTAAATAGAGTGTGCCTAAGCATCTCACAGTATCATTTATTCAAATTCAAATCTCATTATCTTTCATAAGTATTCCTTTACTTTTCGTCTGTTAAAGCATATACTAATTAACAAATTTTCTTATCATTAAAAGTCAGCACATCTAAATCATCTTTTGAAGTAATGTACTTTGCAATGTTGTTCACTAATTACATTGATTTCTAATGACGGATAATTATTGTAGTAAGGTTTTCTTATCAGATCCTCATTTGAAAAGTTCAGACATTTACACAAATGTTGTAAAGTTTTAGAAAAACAATACAGTAGGATGTTTAAAACAATTGTCGATTGCTGTAGTTGTCATAAATGGTGGTCATCAATTTTAATGCTAAAAAATATTCCTTTAAATTGATGGGAATTTTGATATAAACAAATCTATTTTCTTATAATTAGTAGCGAAAATATTTATGCAAATGATAAGAATATTTCCTTCTTCACAACATATCTAAATTAACCTAGTTTATTTTTGGAAAAAATAAACAAAAGTTTTAAAGCGATACCACTGTTGTCAGTTGGGTGGGGTTTATTATTGTTATTATTATTATTCAACTTGCGTCATTGGCAAATTTTTTCTTGAATAGATACATTCGCTTTATTTAATTTTTATTTAATGACAGTTTAAATTTCGTACTTCTATTTCAAAAAAAGGGCAGGAATCAGTCATGGTTCATGGTAATTTCAGTGGGCAAACTAATGCCGCTAACATCGAAATTTTTTAAAATAAACAAAACTTTCTGTACAATTTTTTCTAACTTTATTCTGCAAGAGTAGAAGTACGATGCATTTTGTAAGACATATTTATGTACAGTAAACATACATGATTAAGATTTTTTGTAACAAAAGTTTCTATATTAAATCAATACCTAAAAATCATTGAAGAAGGTTGCAGAAAATGTTTTCTATAAAGCATTGTCAAAATATGAAAATGGAGTTCTCTCTTTCATAATATTTTCACTCAACAAAAGACAAAATCTGCAGTGACAAATATTTTTAAACCTTTAAATATTTTCCTTTTAATTTGCTTTGAATTGACAAACTACGTATAAAGTTGCTTTCATATTGTAAATCCAAAATAAGAATGCGATATTTATAAACCGAATCTGTAATCTTCAATATAAAGGATTTGTTTGAACAGCTGCAAACTATGGGAGAGCCGCACACAATTAACTCAATTAAATGGAGAACAATTTAATGACTGCTATGAATAATGCATACTCCGTAGCTATTATAACTAATTGTATGGTAAATTTCATTCATAGTCAAGTTATAGAAGCGTAACTAAGCTTTCAATTTTCTAACATGTACGTATATAGTCTCTTTGAGTATTTTTAGTATTCCGAAGTATTGTTACTGTTATTTTAGGATAGAATGTAATGTAAACGTTTCTTTCATATTTAACTAAGCAGTGTTAAATTAATAAACACTCTCTTTTAGAAAATATCGTGTACTAATAATTGGAATAAAAAAAATTTTAACCATTTGCACTTAAGAGGTGAATCTAATAAATCACTAGAGTTGCTAGGTGTCACTAGTGCTGCAGCATAAATTTGGACTCTAAATGCATTACACATCAGTGTCTTAAGTAATTTACTTCGCCAGTGTTGCAACCGAGGTGGGGGGTTTTCTGGTTCTGGATACCATTTTTATTTTCTAAAAATTTAGTATATTTTATTAAAAAAATCTCCAATTATATTTTATAAATTTGACCGCATAAAATAAAATAGTGGTATATTGAGCATCAAAACACACACTCTGGTTACGCTTTATCTAATGTCAGTATTATCTACAATTTAAAAGGGAAAAATAAACAGTCAGACATTTTTGGAGTCCAGACCATTTGGAACAATGATTTATGCAGGCCACCCGATTCCACTATTGGGGAGTCACCTCTCGCAGGCAAAATGTTAATTTTTACATGAGAATTCATGATTCTTACCAACAAAATTTTATAGAATTTTTTGCTTTATTTAACCGCATAAAATTGTTTAAACTCCAGGAATAAGTGCGGTGTGCACGAAGTACTACAATTTAATAGTTAACCACTTTTAATCGTCGCGCCCGAGACATTCACGGGCTGCAAGCTTCATGGGTTTTATTCAGAATTTTTCGATTCTCACCAGTTTCATAAAATAGTGTAATTGGTTTTATTCTGGTATCATTTTACTTGTCATTAAATAAGATGATTTTTCTTTCAAAAAAATGTGGTGGCAATAATGAATTTGAATTTTTAAACCGTAATTTAATGCGACCATTAAGGGGTTAACCCTTTGAGCTCTGGGGTGTAAATTTCTTCAAAATTCCAAATATTACACTGATACCAGTATTTTCCAAAGAAAAAAAACCGGTTAACGATAAACACGAAAAAGCAATGCAATAAACCTTCCTCAAATAAAGGGCATAGCCGGATAAGCATTGGCAACCTGCCTTTCAATCAAATTTCTTGATTTTTTCCCCGTGTGTGGCTGCTTATCTGACAAAGTATTTCCCTTAATATCACCTTATAAATATTGATATTTTATGAGATAAAAATGTTTTTTCGATTTTTTAAAAACCTCATTTTTTCTAAAACTACCAAACCGAATTATATGCTATTAATTGAGTTTATATAGATGCCAAAGATGCATATATGGGAATTTTTGTATAATTTTCTGATCGTAAAAAGCGCGTGAAAAAGGTGATTAAAAAAATTACAAAAATAAAAATCATATCTTATAGTTTTCCGAAAATTACCATTTTCTTGTAAAAAATTTCTCATTTGTGACCACATATTATATAAAAATTTCAAAAGTTTGCGTCGGGTACTTCGTATAAATATTTGCGAAAATATGTATAAAAAATATTAAAATTCATTTAAAGGCGTTATTTGGGGCGGAGCTGTTTAACTTCGGCATTCGAAGACTTTTTGGTACAATGTCAACAGATAATGAGTCAACTAATAAATTATAGATTTCCTTAAGCATATAAGCCATAATTTTCAACATTATCGATACTATTTCGATACTGAAAACTGATGTTTTGCTTTGGAGACAATAGAGAAGAATAGTTTTGCCCAGAAAACAACATTCTTCGGTATCGAAATGTAACGACAGTTATATAATGATTTTTATTCAAACATTTTCACCACTTTAACGAAGGATAATAAGAATAAGTAGTTATTCTTTTTACTGCGCTAATATTTGCACTATGTACTTGCATATAAATTTATACTATATTCACAAAAAATTAGCTATGTCTTTACAATATTTTAATCTCCTGTTAAATTTTCCATTGATTTTTTAAACTAATATTTATTTATTAAGTAAAATTACTTAATTAAATATTAAACGGTTCAAAATTACAGAAATATATTTTTCCGTAAAAAATATCATCCAATGTTATCAGCTTTCTATTTTTTCTTTTAACTCAAATTACGTATATTTCGCTAATATTTATCTTCGAATTAAACAGCCACAGTATTCTACTATAAAGATAAACAAAAAAATTCTAGTAGTATAAATCTTTAATAAAAAATTGCCGATTACTACACTATCCAGATAATATGTCAGAATTTTAAGCACTCATTAAGTTTTAAATATAGTTATGAATCATCCATATTAGCGCAGTAAAAAGAATAACTACTTATTATCCTTCCTTAAAAGTGGTGAAAATGTTTGAATAAAAATCATTATATAATTGTCGTTACATTTCGATACCGGTGAATGTTGTTGTTTTCTAGGCAAAACTATTCTTCTCTATTGTCTCCAAAGTAAATCACTAGTTTTCAATATCGAAATAGTATCGATAATGTTAAAAATTATGGCTTATATGTCTAATGAAATCTGTAATTTATTAGTTGACTCATTCTCTGTTGACATTGTACCGAAAAGTCTTCGGATGCCAAAGTAAAATAGCTCCGCCCCAAATAACGCCTTTAACCCTTTGCGGCGCAGGACAAATTCATTGCTTAAGTGTTGAAATTAATGACTGACACCGGAATTTGAAAATAATTTTATTTATAAATAAGAAAGCATTTTATTTCACGCATTCAATAAACCGTAATTTTTTTAAACAAATTTCCGGTGCGAATGTGGCGTTTGGGAATTAAAATTAAGTGGTATATCTATGAAACCACTGCGCCGCAAAGGGTTAAATGAATTTTATTATTTTTATACATATTTTCGCAAATATTTATATGAAGTACCCGACGTAAACTTTTGAAATTTTTATATAATATGTGGGCACACATGAGGAATTTTTTACAAGAAAATGATAATTTTCGGAAACCTATAACATATGATTTTTATTTTTGTAAATTTTTTAATCACTTTTTCACACACTTTTCACGATCAGAAAATTATACGAAAATTCCCAGATATGCATCTTTGACATCTATATAAACTCAATTAATAGCATATAATTCGGTTTGATAGTTTTTGAGAAAATGCGGTTTTTAAAAAATCGGAAAAACATTTTTATCTCATAAAATATCAATATTTATAAGATGATAATAAGGGAAATACATTGTCAGATAAGCAGCCACACATGGAGAAAAAATCAAGAAATTTGATTGAAAGGCATGTTTCCAATGCCTTCTATGCCTTCTTCCAATGCCTCCAATGCCTTCTTCCAATGCCAGCTATGCCCTTTGTTCGAATTTTCTGGTGCCATTGTGAACATTTCGGAATTGAAATTATGTGGTAGAAAATTCTACCATCATAGCTCAAAGGGTTGAATAGAAATATTAAACAGTGACACTGTCCTAAAAGAAAAAAATCAAGAAATGTACGAATCTTCAAAATGATATTTCTATAATACGATTTAGCTTCTGTAAATCTTTCGACACCGGCGTCTCTTACAAGGCTCGCACACTCCTTGGAATTTCCAAGGACTCTGGCACCACTATTAATGATAAGAAAATTTATATTTAATTTTTAAGAAAAAGAATTCGCAAGCACCACCTTTATTCTCAAATTTTACAGTATTTTTCTGCAATTAAATACTTCGAAAATACTGTTAAAATTTTCTGGTAAAGTTGTGCGAACCCTGCTCTTATACAAATTTTTTCGGTCGGCACTAATTTTTCAAAAGAAGTTACTTTCAATTACGTAATATGAAACATGCTCTAATTAAATTAGACATATATTTTATTTTCGTTTATTATTGGGGCCAAAACAAATTTCTCAAAATAATGGTGATGTCCATTAATACTGGACATACGACTGCAAAGTGTTAAACATATATATGAAGTAAAAAATAAGGTAACTGAATTGTAGAACAGTAATTTCCGTAATAGACTCCGATCAGGTAACTCCGTGTTTTTAATGAAATACTACTCATTTTTGCTTTTTTCAATTATTTTTTTTGTCCCAAACAAGCTTGATTTAGCCACGACTTATATACTGGAAATTGCCGTAATATTCTATTTTTAATAATGAGTTAACATTTTAAATTATGTAATTTTGTAGATATTTAATTATCGTAATAAAATGCACATTAATGCTTGAGATTTATATAAAGTTACCTCATATGGTATAATATATATATATATATATATATATACAGATTTCTGAGAGACATGAAAGAAGTTTCGTTATTTAAATTTTTTTTAATTCATTTGACTAAATTTGATTCAAAATGACACATTTTTCACAAATTTGTCACACCGTGACGTCACAAAATGGTCACAATGTGACGTCACAAACGAGCTCTAAAACGGCCATAACGACTTCACATTTTATTCATTGTGACTTCACATCGACGTCACGTGACGTCACATCGACGGTCACAAAGTTACAATGTGACTTCACAACGACGTCACTGTGACGTCACCATGTCTTACGGGTATATAACGACCAAGAACGCAAACAACACTGATTCAGCTAGGATAAATGTCCTATTCCTGCCGCTAAAGTTGGACTCCTACACAAGTAAGTTTTAGTCTCTAATTGGTGAAATTGGATCTATTGCAAGATACTGCCACCAAACCAGACTATCAACTGTGAAAATTGCTATACGCAATTGGACGAACTGAAGGCAGTAATTGCCAGGAAACAACCAGAATTAGAAAATAAACAAGGTATTATCTTCCATTATGAGAACTCCATTCCACATACTTTGACTGTCCGAAACAAATTCTGACAATTTGCAAACTCTTTGTGTGTCTTTTTATGCCAGATGTGAACCTTTTATGGGAAAAAGTACTTGTATTCTTAAAAGTCTGAAATGACGATCCACCCCAGAATTTAAAAGCAAATTTATTTAAAAATAGATAAAATCTTTTCTTCACGTACTTCGTATAATTAAAATTTTCACTTCAAAATTCTGGTGTCAATGGGGCATTTCTCAATTAAAATAAGGTGGAATATATTTTATCTCACCGCCCTTAAAGAGACACGGAGATCGACGTGGTTTAACTTATTTAATTATTTTTGACATTGTAATTGCACTTTATAGTTCATACCCATGCTCTTTTCTTTATCTAGCTTCCAAATTCCTTTTTCTGTATTCTTTGACAATGCAAACAATCAAACTTTTGGATCGTTGAGAAAAGCTTTGCGGCCTTCCTGTGGCTTTACAATAAAATACGCAATTACATTGCGTTAGATATAAAAGGCAAGTCTTTTAACATTCAACCTTATCAGCAGCTCTTTAAACCGTCTTTTTTATATTGTTTAAACGAGAAGTTGGCCTCATTCAGAACCTGAAAACAAATTTCATCTGCCTACCATCAAAAAGTTTTGCAAACTAAACGAATGTGCTCAAATTCTCTTTTAAATGCTAATGTTCAATGACAGGAGAAAATAGGGAAAATATCAATTGAAATATCATGTATTTAATTTTAACACAAAGATTTGCGCATTTGCAAAACAAGGGCAAGTTAATTTCTTTCTTTTTATGTCGTTCTTATCATTTTGCACCACAGTTGTAATTTTAATGTGACATATATATATATATATATATATATATATATCGTAATTTCGGGTGTATAAGCCGCGGATCAAACAATTCTTTTTGGACCCAGAAATCTTATTTAATGATTAAACACAAATATTTACGGCGATCTAAGTAGTAACATTTAAAAAAAAAAAAAATCTGGGTCAAAAAAGAATTGTTTGAGCCGCGGCTTATACACCCGAAATTACGGTATATACAGGGTGTCCCAAAAGGTCGTTTACAAACTTAACATGCATAGATTTCAAAAAGTGTCGATAGAGGGCGCTTTAGACTTTGGAGTAACGATAAACTAGTTTTTACCATTATTTTTTGCATCTCATTAAATTTTTTTAGAAGCTTAGACATAAACTTAAATTTTGAGCTCAAAATCTAAATCGTTGGAAGTGGTTAAGTAGCTCAAACTGAATTGCGGGGGGAGGTTCAAATTTCAAATGATTATATAAAACGGAAAAATTGGTCAATTGATTTGCGATTTTCACTAAAATTATTCTTTATGTCAGTATTATCTTGAAAATAATTTATAAAGATAAAATTCAAAAAATGCCGATAGAGGGCGCTTAAGACTTTGGAGTAACGTAGAACTATTTTTTTCCGTTATTTTTTGCATATAATAATTTTTTTTAGAAGCTTAGACATAAACTTAAATTTTGAGATGAAAATCTGAATCGTTGGGTATGGTAATGTAGCGAAAAATGAACTGTGTTCAATGGGGGTGAGGAGGTTCAAACTTCAAATGATTATAAAAAACGGAATTTCATCAACTCTGACGGAATTCTTTGAAAGATATCTGTAAAATTTATTTTCAAGAAAATATTGATAAAAAGAATGCTTTTAGCGAAAACCGACCAGTTTTTCCGTTTTTTATAATCATTTGAAATTTGAACCTCCCCACCCCCATTGAACACAGCTCAGTTTGCGCTATTTAACCACTCCCAACGATTCAGATTTTTATCTCAAAATTTAAGTTTATGTCTAAGCTTCTAAAAAAAATTTATGAGATGCAAGAAATAACGGAAAAAAATAGTTGTACGTTACTCCAAAGTCTAAAGCGCCCTCTATCCGCATTTTTTGAATTTTATCTTTATAAATTATTTTCTAGATAATACTGACATAAAGAATAATTTTAGTGAAAATCGCAAATCAATTGACCAATTTTTCCGTTTTTTATAATGATTTGAAATTTGAACCTCCCCCCGCAATTCAGTTTGAGCTACTTAACCACTTCCAACGATTTAGATTTTGAGCTCAAAATTTAAGTTTATGTCTAAGCTTCTAAAAAAATTTAATGAGATGCAAAAAATAATGGTAAAAACTAGTTTATCGTTACTCCAAAGTCTAAAGCGCCCTCTATCGACACTTTTTGAAATCTATCTTTATAATTTATTTTCAAGAAAATACTGACATAAAGAATAGTTTTAGTGAAAACCGCAAACGAATCGACCATTTTTTCTGTTTTTTATAATCATTTGAATTTTTGGACCCCAAACTTTAATGGCGCATATCTCCTTTAGATGACGTTTGGGACCCTTAGTTACCTATTTAATATTGTTCATTATGATATGACAAACCAGTATGTCAAGTTTGTAAGCAACCTTTTGGGACACCCTGTATATATGCATATTTTGTTAGAGAATTTTTCATGATAATTTTTGATTAACTTTAATAAAACACAGAATGGAATTATCAAATTGTTAATTTGTATTTTCTTTTCCGCCATCAGTGTTTTTTCATTTTTCTGACATTTATTGCTGGAATTTCTAAGTTTTATTTGCCCGCCGGTAGCTGATCCGTTTACTGAATTCTCCCTGTTCAAATGATTTGTCTTACTCATTGTACAATATTCTGAAAATTACTTTAATATGCTAGAATGATAATTCCTAATCTTTAAATATTGAAAAAAAAGAAAGATAAAGGAAATCAGATCATTGAAATCATTTTGAAGAAATTTTTCCTTACAGGTGAATAGTTTAACTTCAACGGTTATCTGGGTAATACCTCACGCATTATTAATTGTTCGCGAACAGGAATTTGCTTGAAAGGTTTTGTTTTTAGATTCATTGATTAATGCATGCATTAATGAATCTTTACATATAGTTTTCACTTTAGTTACATTCCTTCTTACAGTAGTAGAAATAATTGTAGTAGTTAATCTTAAGTTAAATTTGACTTTTTGATGGTCAATGGAGATTTATTATTCTCCCAAGAAAAATGATAAAAGTAGGAGTATTTACGTTGTAAAGCAGCATAAAGTATTTTTATGAAAATTGTCAAACCATGCATGTATTGACTTCAAAGCTTGCAACGAATAATTCCTTTTGGCTATTTATTCATTCAATCTTGACTTCAGTGTTATCAGAGGGCTACTTTTTTTATTAAAATTTTTTGATTGGCACCATTTTTTAAGACAGTCATTTTCTCTTTTTTAATTAATAAATAAGAATAAACAAAATAAAAACAGGCCGAAAGTTAACTACTTGAAAAAAGTGGTCCCAACTAAGCAATCTGAATTTTAAAAAAGTAACGTACTAGCGGCAATCCTTGAATGGTTAAGTATAAAAGAAGGAACGGGGAATAACTTCTCTTAAATTATATAAATCGGTTTTTATGCAGAATTATTAGGCTTGCTTAGAATTTTGGATAGGATCAATGATTAAGTATAAAAAAAGAAACGGGGGGGGGGGGATTTCCTCGCTTAATTAGTTTTTCGAAAGGCATTGTTATATAAGGCTGTGATATACAATTATAGTGCATAGCCTGTTAGCTCTATGCCATCAGTTTGACTGAGCAGTATTCTTTTTATTTTACTTTATTTTATTTTATTTTATTTATTTTTTTTATTTTGCTCTCCGGTAGATATCGCTACTTGTTCACCCAGTTTTTAATGTTGCCTCTTTTCTTGTTGGTTTTTTTTTTGGGCAACGTTCGCTTTAAATTTCGCTCAATCAAAATCGCTCAATCTATAATAGACATTTTGAAAACATTTGCAAGAGAAATGTACTTAAAATTTTTTTAGAAAAATACTGGTACGAACAGAGTATAAATATAGTCGCCTGTGATACCCTGGATATATGAGCTTGCGCTTCTCTATCGCTTCGCTCAGGTATGTTTTGCGAACAAGCTGTATCTTGCTCTGATGAAGAATCTCGATAGTAGGTTCAAATGGCTGTTTGAAATCTTTTCATGCATTATTTGTACATTTTTAATAGTTGGTTTTCTGTCCTCATACATTTTTGCACAAAAGCGCAAAAAGAAAAACGAAAAAAAAACCATATGCAATGGGGGACTATTTTTATTTTCTATAAATTTAACTAAATATTAGTTTGAAATCCTTTCATTTGTAAAGAAAAATTTTGTTTATAAATAAAAAAAAATAAAAATAATATTGCCCAGTTAAACTGATGGCATTGAGCTCACAGGCTACGCTTACTAATTGTACATTACAGCCTTGTATTTTCGTTAATTCCGTTCGAAAAAAAATTAAGAAGGGGAAACAGCCTCCCCTTTCTACTTTTTAAACTTAATCATTTGACCTCCTAAACTATCAAGGACATGATTTATCATATAAAAAATCTATATCCAAAATTCAGAGCAAATTGGATAATTCTTAATAAAAATACATTTAGCATTTATATAATTTAAGAGGAGTTATTCCCCTCTTTTATACTTAACCATTAAACTTCCAAAACTATTCAGAGATTTGAACGAAATCTGACAATTCTGCTTGAAAAATCCATTTATACAAGTTAAGGGGAGGGGCATTAGAACCCCCGTTCCCCCTGTTTATACTTATTTAGTGAACATCTAATAACAGCCACGGTATCGCCTCATCAGAATGATCCCATATCTAAATTTTGAAGGAAAACTGTTAATTCTGTATGAAAATCCCGTTTATATCATTTAAGGGGAGGGGCATGAGCCCCCCGTTCCCCCTGTTTATACTTATTCAATGAACACCTAATAACAGGAATCGCCTCATCAGAATGATCCTATATCTAAATTTTGAACGAAAACTGTTAATTCTGCATGAAAATCCCGTTTATATCAATTAAGGGGAGGGGCATGAGCCCCCGTTCCCCCTGTTTATACTTATTCATTGAACACCTAATAACAGTCACGGAATCGCCTCATCAGAATGATCCTATATCTAAATTTTGAACGAAAACTGTTAATTCTGCATGAAAATCCCGTTTATATCAATTAAGGGGAGGGGCATGAGCCCCCGTTTCCCCTCTTATACATATCGAATGAACTCCAAAAACTAATCAGGGAAGCGCCTTATCAGGGTATACCTATATACAAAATTTCAAGTGGATCCGATATTTTTATCATGAGTTATAGCGTTACGCACGAACGTACGAACATACATACAGAACGGATGGGCACATAAGCTCTCAGGCTATGATAGCCTGTGAGCTAAAAACACCTTTTTAGAAGTGAAGTGCTGTGCTGATAAATGAAGTTTCGATAAATAATATCATAGAAAAGTAAATTATCTCCTGATAGAGCATTATAAAGCTAGAAATTATCTAAAAGGAAATCTAAAACCGAGGTTTCATTAGCCGTCCATTTCACCATTTGTAGTTGTCTTTTATAAAAATAGAAAATAAAAGCCTGAAATCCACGAAGGTATAAAATAACGAATGAAAAAGTCGACTACTTAAATTTGACTTGCGAAAGATTTGTCTTTTACTTATATTATTTCATTGTCTTTTACTTATATTTCCATTATTTTTAATTGCAATCCCTGTAAATAAGTCATTAAAAAAATAACTACAGAAATCACTTATATTTGATTAGTACTAAAATAACTTGGCTAAAATAATTTTTATAATAATTGAATATGATCGTACGCAATAAGGAAAATTAATCAAAAAAATTTAGTTTTATAGCAATTTTTAAAATTTTTTATTACAATTTTTATTCGATTTATAAATTATGTTACATTCACTAAATTAGACCAAACCTGAGTGTAACACTGAAAACAGACATTAAACATAAATTTCTGTATCAACCACCTTACAAAGTCTCTTGTTCGGAATTTTGACTTCAGCCCGGAACTTTTTTAAGAAGAATTTTTACTTAGAAGTATCAAGAAAAAATGGACAATAAATAAATCTGAAAACACTTTTTGAATTTTTAGGTGAGAAATGAATTGTTTCATAAATGAGGAGGCCAAATTGGCAACCCTATTAGGAAGCAAGAGTTTTGAAAAATTCATTCCTGTCTCACAATATTTTTATACTATCGTTTTCGGTTAGAAAAATGTGCGTTGTTAAATTGCAGACAGTTAATTGAAATTTTGCGATTATATAAGATTAAGATTACTTACTAATTTATCGTTAGTTCTGTGGTCCGCGGTTGAATTGTTGGAAAGCCTACTTATACGTAAAATCTTTTTACACGTGAAGAAAAACACTTTTTATTGTGGTCTTCAACCAATGAAGTTATGAATATAGCGGAGGACACATACATTGAAGAGTACAGCAGATTTCAGTGTAGTGACTGAGTAAATTATCACAAAAACGGGGTCTGATATATTACATCGGATCAAATGTTTCTATTTACTGCCATATTTTTTTTTCTTTTTACATCAGATCAATAATTTATGATTATCATTGGAACAAAAACCCACCAGTAAAATTTAAGTAAGAAAGGGCATAAGCATCGGATGCATGCCTTTCAAGCAAATCCCCAAATTTGTTTCTCAGATGTGACTACATAACTCAGAATATATTTCGCCTACTACTAACTTTTAAACATTCACATTTTATGAGATTCCATACAAAAAATTCATCTGGTTTCAGTAACTGACAGATCCCATCTTAATAACTAATTATTTCTCTTATGATTGTGGCGTCGCGTCGTTTTGATTTCCCTATTTCATTAAAACTTGTGAAAAAGAATTTTAATTTACATTTCGATATCGAAGATTGTAGTTTGATTCCATGGCAAGAATATTCTTCCTTACTAAGGTCTGCGACACTGACGGCAATTACTGATGTCAAAGCAGTATCGACAACGTTGAGAGCGAAGCTAATGTGTTTTGTTAAAATTAAAAAAGAGCAATCCTAAAAATATTTCTTTAAAAAAAATCGGTGTCGAATTTGAGTATCTCCGCTCCAAAAAGAACCTTTAAATTAATTTTATTATCTTTTATACAGATTTTTGAAAATATTTGTATGGTATACCCAATGCAAACTTTCGTCATTTATGTATAATATAAATACACATATGAGGAATTTTTACGAGAAATTGATAATTTCCGTATAATCATAAGATAAGATTTTATTTTTGTAATTTTTTATCGCTATTTCACGCAGTTTTTATGAACAGAAAATTATTCAAAACTTCTCTGTTATGAATTTTTTGTATATATAAAATCTCATTTAACCTTGAGGACGCGCGCCGGGCCTTTTAGACCCGGAGTGCGTATGGTTTTTGCAAATGTAACCTCTAATTTTTTAAAGTAATCTTTAACTTATTTTATCGCAGAATTTGTAAGGATTGTTTCCGTCTAAATAAAATAACGGTTATAATTTGATTTTATTGGTGACAAAGTTAAAACCGTTTATACCCTGGGTAAGCGCGCGTTCTCCCGGGTTAAAGGTATGAAATTCGGTCGGTAGTTTTTGAGAAAATCACTTAAAAAGATGATTTTTTCTCATAATATATCATTATTTATATGGTGATAATAGGGTAGATATACTATCAGATAGATAGTCATACCTGGGAAAGAAAGCGGGAAATTTGATTGAAAGGTATGTTTCCAATGCTTACCCGGCTATAGACTGTCACCTTATTTAACAGCTTATTCAGGCAAAATTTCTCCGAAATAAAATAAGGAGAGTTACAAACTCACAAACTCACAAACATGCAGGTGAAGTTAATAAAAGCGTGGTAAAATAGTATTAAATATGTTATTTTTTACTGTTGGAACTTGTCCCGAGTATTATTATCTCTTACACTGACACTGACAAGAAATTATTTAGATTGTCACAACATTGCGGAAGAGCAGGGCCTAATTACTGCCAAGGTTTACTTTCACCAGTAAAAGAGAATATCTGTTTTGGGCCATAATTATGACTGAAAATCTGCATTGGTAAAGCCTTTAAAAAGAAAGAAAAATTCTGTTTAAATTTACTGGTGGAAGTTTGCCCGTGTGCTACTGATCCACTGTGAAGCAGATTACAGTATAAACTTCACTATTTTGAGGTTATGTGTTTCAAATAATTCGTTATTACATGTTTTAAGATTAGAACTTCAGATCAGTCATTTTGACAGCTACCATATGAATATGTTTCGATTCAACCCAGAAATTTCATTATGGAATAGGTATAAAACAAATTACGAAGAAAATGTTAACTCCTTGAAGGGCGGTGGTATAAAATATATACCACTTAATTTTTATTGGGTAATGCCATAATGGCTCCAGAATTTTAAAAGAAAAATCTAAATTTTATCAATTATGTGAAGAAAGCATTAATCGTTTCTTAAATAAATTTGTTTTTGAATTCTGGTGTCATTTAATCATTTCAGCATTTTATGAATGGAAGTGCTTTGCCCAACCAAGGGATAAATGATAATGTTTCACTGCTTTAAATCAAAATTCTGGTGTGAAACATTTTCATAAAATTTGACTTCAATTTCCGGTAGTTCCAGTGTTAACCCTTATTCCTGAAAACAGTTTGCCACTAAATATTTTCATATAGTACCGTAATTTCCGTATCAAACAATCGTGTTTAGACGCGCAAAAATCTTGATACAGAAAAAAACTTATTATATTGCGGTAAATATTTGTCTTCAAAATGCTAAATAAAATTGTGGGGTCTAAACAGAATTGTTTGATTCACGGACGGAAATTACGGTAACCTTCTGATAAAATATCTAAGTTTCTGTTATTTAATATCAAATTATTCTAAATTTATAAAGTTTGACGGCCAATCAGTGTACATTAATATATTTTTTTTTCAAAATAACATCACATAATCTACTTACTATAATGCAGTGTGATTACATACCAACAGTTAAGATCACTTAAAAATTTACACATCCTCATCGGCAGAACACGGAAAAATTAAAACAGTATTATCGGTACAATAAGTACAGTACTTATTTCAGAACAAACAGTGATATTCTTAGGGCAGTTTTCCAAAATCAATTTATAAAAACGGTAGTGGCATCGTCTATTGCAGCGGTGCACAACCTTTGGCCCGCGGGCCACAAAGATACCACTATTTTCATGCAGAATATTTTTCCTTATAGTTATGACGAAATCTTTGCTATTAAATAAAGCAAACAACTCTTTTCAAATATTCTGGTGGGAAACAATTTTCTGGCAAAAAGGTTGTGCATCACTGCCCTTTACAATACCCTAATAGAGATACAGATTACTAAGAAAAGTTGCGTGATTACAAATGGTTGTTTATTAACTTAATAACTAGTAGCTGAAAAATTTGACCAGTTTTTCAGCCATTGGTCCTGGCTACATAATCTGTAATAGCATCTTTATGCAAATTTTAAAATGTCTCTTTCTACATTCATGAAAAGAAGATTACACAAGGTCTTGGCTTAAAGTACAATGCACAAAAAAATTAGGGGAGTACGCAAAAAAGTGAAGAGGAGACAGCCATGAAGGGCATATAATAGAGAGAAATGTATATCAATGCGCAATACAGAAAAAAAGACGAAAAAATTGAAAGAGAGCTTTAATTCTTTGAAACGGTGAATAGAACATCAAAAGAAGAACTCTTTTCATAAAGAAAGTTAAATAATAGATTCAGTGAAATAAGTCAATTAAATATATTAAAATGTTTTAAATAACAATTCTGGTGCGAAATGTTTTTATCAAGATTGAGTAAAATTTGAACAGGGTAGGAAGGTTAAGGCGAATTAAGAATGTATATCAGCGGTGCACAACCTTTGGCCCGCGGGCCACAAAGATACCACTATTTTTATGCAGAATATTTTTCCTTATAGTTATGACGAAATCTTTGCTATTAAATAAAACAAACGACTCTTTTCAAATATTCTGGTGGGAAACAATTTTCTGGCAAAAAGGTTGTGCATCACTGGTCTATTGTATAAAACATATGTACATTGTGCACATTACCAATTTCAAAACAAATAGTGACATCCCTGGGAGGGGGGGGGCTCAACACTGGCTTCCTTTTTTATGATTTTATTTCCATTTCTATTCTTAACATTAATTTTAGTTAAGATAAAGACATAAAATGTGCATCTTAGACTTTTGAATAATAACGTTTTGTATACACTTAAATAAATAAAATCAAAATATTTCATAATAATACTTTTAGTAAATCAGTAATTTATCTTTTCTAGTATATGGTCTGCTAGTAACCGAAATTTCCTGCGTATAAGCCGCGACATAATTATTTTTTTTTCAAACGAAAAATTTTATTGAAAAAAGAAGTTAAAATGCTAAGCAGAATAAAGCTATGTTTCATTTAAAATAAATTGTAATATGGAAACGAATTATCTGAGGTACGGCCTATACACTCGAAGTTAAAGTTCATAAAAATATAAACCACATTGAAAAATTCAAGGTTTATATGGGTCCTAGAATTTCTAGACCAAGACATTCTCTACTGACAGTTTTTTTTCCTAATAAAAAGAGAAAATTCCGTGTCTTTAATCTAGATTTTTTTTCTATAAAAAAATGCAGATATTTCACCTGCAAAATAACGGTACCGGTACAAACCCTAAAATTAAAAGAATTATTTTTGGATAGAGAAAGTAGATAATGCATAATAAGCATAAGTTAGAAAGTATCGGAGATTATCGCTATTTTTTACTCTTTCACGAAACAATCGATATTTTTATTGCTTTCTGTTGTTCTCAAAGGAACAAGTTCAAATAAATGTGTATCATTTTTTCATATAAAATAAAATTCATTGAATTATAAAGATATTCATTCTAGGGGAAAAAATGGGCTGCGATATTTACGATACTATAATTTTATCCGTTAAAAACAAAATTATATTAAAAAGTAAAAGCATAAAAAAATTATTTTACCCAAAATTATACCCAAAATTACTACTAAATTAATAAGTATTAATTTATACCCAAAATTATTTTGTACCAAAGTATAAGACAAGTTTTAAAAGGTGTATTTTTAACCCCTTGAAGGGCACCGTTATGTTATATATACCACTTCATTTTAATTCCCAAATGCCACATTGGCACCGAAATTTTAAAAATAAATTTTACTTTTTGTAGTTGCCTTTAAAGTTTTTACCTACTTAAATGTAAAGGGTATAGCCGGGTTTCTTAGTAAAATATGCCCTTGTGTAAACCATATCGAGTCCTACATGGATAGATTGCCCATAAAAAGAAATTCATTTTCCCCCAGTTTTAAGTTTGTATCTCAAGACCATGGGGGGTAAAGGCCCTAAATGCCTGTTTTGGAAAAGAGCGCATTGTGACGAAACTACTAAGCAGATTTCAACGAAAAAAATAAGGGAGTTAAAAAAACCACCATACAAATGTTTGACAATTTTTTCAGATTTTTTTAAACAAAATAACAAGTTTTCTAACATTTTTCCTGTTTTTAAATCTACATTTTAATTAAAAATAAACTGAAATTTCTGAATGACCACCTTAATTTTTTTTGCATGAATTACCATCAGACATGATGAATATTCACTATCAATTTCAACTTTCTACGTATGTTGCATCATATTAAAAAAAGGCAAAATCATATTACGGCGGAATTGTGGGGCGTGGTTTTTTACAAATAGCTCATACGTGAGCCCCTTTGGTACCACGAGACACATCCAAGTGGTAGTTCAATTCAAGCCACATATTTTGTAGCTTGATTCATGGCGCTTCTTTTCCGTACTACCTTCTGAATGAACGTTGCACTGCTATAACAGACGAACATTTCGCATATTCTAGGACGCAGAAAAACTCGCTTGAACTCTCACAGAAACTGTCGCTTAAACGCTCAGAGAAATCCTCGCTTTGCCTACATTTCGGGGCAGATTGAACTGAACTCTTTACGTATACATAACTAGTGCTACCATTGGTGTACAAACTTGGATATTTTGTATTTATTATCATATATCAATCATATTTGTTAGTATAATTTGCGAATAAATTTTATTTTGAAATTGAATGATTCTTTTATAATTATCCTGTATTTTAGCCTCTCAACTGATCAATATTTTTTTTTTAACTTTCAAATAATGCCTATTTTTTCATGCATTTTACAGAATTTTTAATCTTTTATCACCGGTTTTTCAAAACAGAAATTTTTGCCTAAAAAAATTTTGAAAAATGCTTGGATTAAATAATAGAAAACTTACAATAAAAATTTACTGGTGAGAATAAGAAATCATGATTGGCATATGGATGCCCGTACGTGATACGGGCAAATCATGATTGGCAAAAACACATTGCGTACGGGGAAATCGGGAAAGCGGTTAATGATGTTACACTACTTCGAACATACTGAAATCAACATACCAGGGTTCGTACGCTTCACGGTCTTTCAAGCATACTTACCAGAAATTTGGCTTTTATTTAATGCAAAAAAGTTCTATCTTCATATGTAGCAGCCAGTATTTTAGGAAATGTCTGGCACTAAAACACCTAAAATCCCTTGAATTTCTCAGGTGTACCAATCCTGTATACTTGCTGAGGTAAATTAAAAAATATCGAAAACAGAATACGCTGTGTATAGCATTTATTTAAAGACACACAAAACAATTTGGTTACTGTGATGCATATGAGCAATAATTGATGGAAGTGCATTTACCAATTGTGGTATTCGTTTTCAAACATTCTCTGTGTTTATGAACAAGATAGATTTTTTAAATAAATCAAAAACAATGAACTATACAGTGGCGCACCCAGGATTTCTCTTTGGGGGGGGGGGCTAGTATATTTGTGTGATATTTGTGAAGGCTATCAGTAACCAGTCGTTTGAGCTCAACAAAAACCACTGTTACTACTTCTCATAACAACCAATGACACAAAATTTGTTAGTTTTGTACAGATTTTTTATTTTTGCCCTTTACCAAAAAAAAAAACTAGATTATTAAAAATGTTACAAAAATGTATTATTTTACGCTATCAAACATATACTTTTTCTGTGATATGTCTTACGTGCATATGGTACTATATTCGCTGCAGTTGAAATTCAGATGATTGCTCTTGTGCATCACTCTTTTATCATCAGTAACTAAATAATGTTTAGGTTGAAAAATACGCTAAAACGTGTAACATCTATACTTCTATGCCTATATTTATAAAGAGATAAAGTTTTTTTTATTTGTAGGGTCTAATCTCTAGAGTTACTGAATCGATTTCAAATGCAATAGTACCAAAATGATGGTTTTCGCCCCGATTATATCTTATGTCCAGAGCCGGATTAAGCACTTCTGGGCCCCGGGGCTACTAGGAATTTCCCCTTCCCCTTTCGCTAATGGAAATCTTGAGCCTACTACCATGATACTGAATATCACCCCCTCCTCAAATACACACACACCTTTATTTTGTTTTAGTAATCTTAAAATACAAATCTTAGATAGTGAATATGTACAACGTTAATCAAATTTTTTTGTTATCTTTAAGGGTGTTCTTAACTTCTCCGCTCAACAAGCACAAATCATTTTGACACATTTACAAATTTATTTTTTAACAGAAATATATAAAATTGGAATGCCTGACTATTGAAGTGATTTCGAAACGACTTTATTTTTCCATTTCATGATAATTAGATTACCTATCCAGTTCTAAGATATTTCGATCACTTGATTACCCGTTTTTCTCCTGCTTTTCGACCGGTTTTTCTGCTTTCGTTGGGAAATGTGCTCAAAAGTGTCAAATTTGAAGGCTTGTTATGCAAAATCTATTGCGTTTTTTTAAAAACAGAAAATTGAGAGCAATTAGAAAGTTTCTGAATAATAAATGCTCTAGTTTCATGCATTTCCGAACAAAAATAAATTAAAGCATGTGTCACAAAGTTGCCCTTTTTGATTTAAGAACACCATTAATGGTGTTCTTAAATTCGCCTTTTTTTCCGCGACCCTTTGACAAAATTTCGCTTTCCCTGCGATATTTTTCCGAAATTCGCATTTTTCCTACCACTCTTTGACGAAATTCGCGTTTTTTCAAGCGATCCTCTGTAGAAATTTACACTTTTTCCGCGTCTTTGACAAAATTCGCTCTTTTCTTCGATCTTTTGAACAAATTTGTACTTTTCCAGCGATCTTTTCAAGAAATTCGCGCTTTTTCAGCAATCCTTTGACGAAATTTGGGTTTTTTGAGGATTTCTGTCAAAATTCACGTTTAATCGGTAATTTTTTAACGAAATTCACGGTTTTTCGTCAAAATTCGCGTCTTTTCGGCGGCGACATTTTAACAAAATTGGATCTTTTGACAAAATTTGCGCTTTTCTCGCCAACTTTTTATGAAATTTGCACTTTCTTTTCGCGGTTCTTTCTCGAAATTCGTGTTTTTTCGGCGATCCTTTGACGAAATTCGCGTTTTTTTTTAGCGGTTCTTTGTTAAAATTCGCTTTTTTACCACGATCTTTTGAATTAATTTGCGCTTTTTCCCGCAAACTTTTCAAGAAATTCTCACTTTTTATGCCGCACTTTGACAATATTCATGGGGGTTTTTTTTCGTGATTCTTTCTTAAAATTTGCTTCTTTTTGTGAATCTTTGACGAAATTTGCGATTTTCGGAAGCTCTTTGTCAAAATTCACGTTTTTTCACCATCCTTTGACAAAATTGGCTTCTTTCCACGATCTTTTGACTGAATTTGCGCTTTTCCCGCGAACTCACCGTAATTTCGGGTGTATAAGCCGCGACTCAAACAATTCTTTTTGGACCCAGAAATCTTATTTAGTAATTGAAGACAAATATTTACGGCAATCTAACTAGTTATATTTGTTTCTTAAAAAATTCTGGGTCGAAAAAGAATTGTTTGATCTGCGGCTTATACACCCGAAATTACGGTACCAAGCAATTCGCGCTTTTTCTGCCATTCTTTAAAGAAATTCGTGGTTCTTTGTCAAAATCCTAGTTTTTTTCACGACCCTTTGACAAAATTCGCGTTTTTTCTCCGATGCTTTGACAAATTTCGCTCATTTTCACGAACATTTGATTAAATTTGTGCTTTTTCTTCGATTTTTTAAAGAAAATCGCGTTTTTCCTTCCTCCCTTTGATAAAATTCGCATTTATTTTTACGATTCTTTGTCAAAATCGCGTTTTTTGGCCATCCTTTGACTAAATTCGCATTTTTTTCCGCGACCGTTAGATAAAATTCGCGCTATTTTCGTCACCTTTTTACAAAATTCGCGCTTTTCCAGCGACTTTTTGACGAAATTAACGTTTTTTCCACCACCTTTTGAAGAAAATTACG
This sequence comes from Maratus speculifer, assembly GCA_964019185.1. NCBI lineage: Eukaryota > Metazoa > Arthropoda > Arachnida > Araneae > Salticidae > Maratus > Maratus speculifer. The sequence continues at coordinate 268,318,886 of OZ025293.1, read as the reverse complement.
CTTTTCCACGATCTCGATTAAATTCTTTCTTTTTTGACAAAATTTGCGCATTTTTACGTGACCCTTTTCGTTTCGTTTTCATGGCCATTTTTGTTAAACCTGGAAATTTTCGGAGATACAGACAGCAATGACGTCAAAAAGCAATTCAAGTTAAGTTGCAAAAAAAAAACCCGGCGATTTTGCGCAGCTCTTACACCTTTGTAATTGTTTTAAACGAAACTTTGGTGCAACTTAAGCCTCTGCAGAGGGCCCCTGACTGGTTGGGGCCCGGGGCTGCAGCCCCCTTAGCTCTCCCTTAATCCGGCTATGCTTATGTCGATGATACTAACAAAAAAGTGATGACATATTAAAAGATAAAGAAAAAGTTCTATAAATGCAATTTGTATGATATGGAAGGGACTAAAAACATGAAATTTAGAATGTTAATTACTTATATAAATGATCATTAGGAACATTTGCTGGAATTACAAAATTTAATATGGGTGAAAGTGCGCGAAAAATGTTTTAAAAACGTTCTAAATTGCAATTTTTAAGCAGTCTTGAGAAGTAACGAACCGATTTAAAAAATATTGATGTCAAAATGGTGGTGACCAGTGACCATCCTTGCTACAACGCAGGCTATATTTTGTCAGTGTCACTGCTTCAAAGGGAGTTCAGGAGCAAAAAACTTTCTAAAAATGCGACTTTTGTGTTACGGAAGTACATAAAGGAAAATAAATTGACATTCTATTATAATTCATTGATCAGGAAATGTAAAATAACTGTTCGATTACAAATATCTCCACTTCAATAATAATGACTGCAATTATTACGCTTTTATGTTTAAAAAGGGAAAAAATGCGTTGTTGTGCGTGAATTAATATTATTATTGTTTTAATTATTATTCTATTGCTTTAATAATTATAACCTAAAGACAGCAGCTTAGTTGGAAGCACAGTAAATATTTATATTCTTAGGCGTAGAGCTGTATGTCATTACCCTATCCCAGGGCCGTAGCTAAGGGGGCGCTATGGGCGGCTCAGCACCCCTCCTAAAATATTTTGAGCACCCCTCCCCCTGGAAAAAGTTCCAAGGTCACTAAATGCTCCGAAAATTCAAATGTAATTCTGTTCAAAAACCTATTTTAGTTTTGAACCCTTTCACGGTTTTACAGAGTTACTAAATTATATCTAAAATAAGTGTTTCAACCCTCCCTCATCCTATTTGTGCAGTATGAAGCTAAAATAATGTTCAATTTTGCACCAGTTATACACTCAAAACTTTCATCATTCATCCTATACTTTTCTTAGCATAAAATGAAGTTATTACAACAGTTTAATGAGAAATATAGTACCTAGAATGTGAATATGCACTAATTTATCTTTCTGCGTTAGAGAGAGAGAAAAAAAAATTATGAGCTCCTCTACATTCTCTTGAGCCCCCCTCCCCCTCCCTATCGTTCACATCTAGCTACGGCCCTGGTCTATCCTCAATATTGTTTTTAAGATTGGCTATATTTCTTTTGCGTCAACTGATATAGTATAACAGGGGAAGTGGAATTTCTAATAGTTAAAAGAAAATATTGTACAATGTTTTCCATAGATAAATCTACGGCTTATGTATTAGCAGGTCAGGTGTAATTGTACGGTATTATTTTCAATGAGACTAAATTATTTTTCTGTTTAAAAAAGAATCCATAAAATATAATAACATTATTAAAAATTTTTAAATGCGCTAAGAGCTTTCGAAAGATATGAGACTTTCTTCATCAGGCGCAAAGAAGACGTACCAGCCACAGATTCCGTTTTCACAGGTTTTTTTGTATTTACATATATATAAAAATTTGTGTTATACGTACGATAAAACATCTTAAAACAGAGTCTGACTATACCAGGAGCCTGTCTTAAATGAAAACTTTTCACACTAAATACGGAAGAATTACCATACAATTATATGTATAAAGGAAGAAACCTAAAATTTTTTTATTACGATTTTTATTTACGATTAATATATTTTTTTTCTTTTTTTTTACAGATTTTACTATATTTTGGCTACTCTCACTCTTGGCTACTTTGCTGACTGAACTCCATTAATAAATTTGAAAATACTACGCCTATAAATATACCAGTACAATTATTCTTAGAAATTAATATTTATGCTTACCTTTCTGCCAATGATAATTTATCACAGTCGTAGATGATTTTTTCCTCTGTCTTAATGAATTCAATTCTTCAAATATAAAATTATATAGCTAGGATTATTCTTTTATAGGATGAGTTAAACGCACAGGTTTTAACACAACTGATGCTAAAAAAAACCGCGATCATACAGAACTACTGACTACTGATAAAAGAGAAAACGCTTGTACCATATTAGAAATGTGAAAATTAGGGTGGGGGGGGGAGACAGCAGACACTATTCAGTGAAATTTTTCCTGACCTTGAAAGGGTTATGACCATTACACAAATGTAATATCCTCCTCAGTTGGACCTCCAGCTGACTGACCATTCCTGGATATAGAGGAAGAACTTTTACTGATAGCTGGAAAATTCACAGAATCGGAGAGCACAGGACAGAAACTAGGGGGGGGGGGTCAGAAAGGGCATGTGCCCTGGGGTCGACATTTGTTTGTCGATTTTTAGCACGTCTGTGTTAAATTCTGCCAAAGCATTGAGGAATCTAAACATGTCACAGATAAAAGTCCTGTATAAAGAGGTTTTTATTTCGATTCCGCTTTCAAGAAGAGTATATTTTACAAATCAGATTATGTAGTTAAACATTACAAATTTTAAATTACATATTTTAAATTTTAAAATAGCTTGGCTGGTTACTAAAAAAATTGTAAAATTCTCCTTGTAAATATATTTTGTAGAGGAGGTGGTTGCTAAAATCAGTGTTTCACCAGGGTGCAAAAAAGACTAGTTTGGGCCCTGGAAAATAAGCGCTATAAAATAAGAGTTATATAATTCTTATTTTTAACATTTTATATGTGTCGAAAATGACAAAGAATTGAGATACAAACGTTTTGATTATTTACTTATCCTAAAATACTCGAAAAAGCAATGTTGTATATAAATATATATACACAGATTATCGTTGTACTTCTAGGGAGTCCAGAGATCCTCTACAAGTAAATAAAAAGCAATTTGAAAGTGATGAATGAATACTAAATGTAATAAATGTGTATTCTTAAAATTAAATATAGGATTCAGAAACTTGCTGTATGAAAACTTACTAGCAATATTTCTAACAATATTCTATAAATGTATTTGCACAGCTCAGGGCCGTAGGTAAGGGAGCGGTATGGGCGATACGGCCCCTGAAATATTCCCCCCCCCCGTAAAAGATTCCAAGGTCACTAAATGAATATCTGTCCCGAAAATCCAAATGAAATTATGTTAAAAAATCTAATTTAGTTTTGAGAGCCTTTAACAGTTTTGCAGAGTTACTAAATTGTACCTAAAATAAGTGTTTCAACACTCCCTCATCCTCTTTTCTATAAATGTATTAACATATGATATAATTCACATATGAAGCTAACATGATGTTTAATTTTTCACTAGTTATAAATTCAAAATTTCATCGTCATGTATTTTTCTTAGCATAAAATGAAGTTTTTACAACAGTTTAATGAGAAACATAGTATCCACAATGTGAATATGCACTAATTTATCTTTCTGCGTCAGAGAGAGAGAAAAAACAAATTTTGAACCCCCCCCCCTCTACATTTTCTCGAGTCCCTACTTATTGTTCACATATACGGCCGTGGTACAGCTGTAAAAGATTAATGTATCCAAACAGATAAATATATGTTTACTCCTTCTTTTCCTCACCTCTTCTGTCAAATATGATTTCAAAAAAAAATATATATATATATATATACTGGGTGTGTGAATTAAATTTAAGGGTTTTTTCTGTAAATTAAAGGTTTTATTATGAACAACTGAATACATCATTATGTTTCAAAGTAATGCCCATTGCTAGCCACTACTTTCTCCCATCTTTCTGGTAGCATACGGATTCCGCGTCGAAAGAACAACTCATCTTTTGATGCAATCCACGAATCAATCCAATCTTTCGTACCTTCGTAAGATTGGAAGCGCTGCGTAGCCAGGCTGTGTTCCATGGATCTGAACAGGTAATAATCCGATGGAGCAATATCTGGTGAATATTGCGGGTGGGGTAAAACATCCCATTTTAACGTTTCCAAATATTTTTTCACTCCACAAGCAACATGTGGTCGAGTGTTGTCATGAAGAAGAATAACTTTATCATGCCTTTGCTGGAATTGCAGACGTTTTTCTTTTAAAGCACGGCTCAAACGCATCAATTGTGTTCTGTAGCGTTCACCAGTTATTGTCTCATTCGGTTGAAGCAGTTTGTAATACACAACACCGAGCTGGTCCCACCAAATACAGAGCATCAGTTTTGCACCATGAATATTCGGTTTCGCCGTCGATGTCGATGCATGACCAGGCAAACCCCATGACTTTTTCCGCTTAGGATTATCGTACCGAATCCATTTTTCATCGCCAGTGACGATCCGATGCAAAAATCCCTTCTTGTTTTGACGCTGAAGCAATAATTCACAGGTGAATAATCGGCGTTCAAGGTCTCTCGCCATCAGTTCGTATGGTACCCAATTTCCTTGCTTTATCATACCGAGAGCCTTTAAACCTTTAGAAACTGTTGTGAGATTGACATTCAACGATTCAGCAAGTTCATCTTGTGTTTGACATGAATCTTGGTCGAGTAATTCTTCCAATTCCATATCTTTGAACTTTTTCGGTTGACCTGGGCGTTCTCTGTCACCTGTATCGAAAACACCACTTTTAAAACGTCGAAACCAATACTCACATGTTTTTATCGACGCAGAATGTTCGCCATAAGTTTCCAATAGCATTAGATGACTTTCAGCAGCACTTTTCTTCGAATTAAACAGGAACAATAACACTTCCCGCAAATGGTGTTTTGTTGGCTCGTACTTCGACATTTTCAGACCTGCAAACAAGTCTGTTGTTTGCACATCAGCCCAAAGTCACATATTAAACAGTAAAGCCTATTCATAGAGCTTACGCGAGAATATAGTTACAGACGAGATTGATGCGATATAGCACAAGTTACGCCATCTATTGTAAATCCCTCAAAACTAATTCACACTCCTAATATATATATATATACATAACTGCCATACATTAAACCTGCTAAAACATTAAATTTAATAAGAAACTTGAAAATAAGTAAAACTTATCAAATTAGTGTTTTCCAAAATTTTCATTTTCCTAAAAAAAGTATTAAAAATAATTAAAATGACTTTTTATAAATTTAAGAAAATTTATATCATTCTTTCCTTAATCTAGTTTCGGGGTCTGGGGGGGGGGGCTTGAGCCCCCATAGCCCCCCCCCCCCGTGGGTGCGCCAATGGAACTATAAATCTCATTTATTGATCAAAGGAATTAAACTTTAAATATATAAAAAATATGAACATACCAAGATTTTTCTATTACACTTTTAAAAAACGGACGATTTTACGGAAATTCTATTGGTAAAATGGACGCCAGTACAATTCACTGTTTTTCAATGGAAAAGTTTCCGTAAACTCCAAACGTTTTTTCGTTTTTTTTGGGGGGGGGGGGAAATTTTGTCAAAATGTACGGAAATTTTTACATTAAAAAACAGTGAATTATACTGGCATCCAGATTACCAATATAATTTCCGCAAAATCGTCCGTATATAAATATATATACATATATACAGGGTGTCCGAAAAATCTGGAAACGGCCGAATAATTCGAGAAATACATATGAGATTGAAAAACATAAATATACGTGTTAAATATTTTTAAATAAGCTACTCAGTGATACCAAATTTGACCTTCGCAACCGACCCCCTGGGGGTCAGAGAGGGTCCAACTTTGAAATCTTAAATTATAACCCCCATTTTTTATTACAGATTCGGATTCTACGGACAAAAATACGTAACTTTTGTATTTGATGCTTATTTCGAATCCTCGTTTATAACGGTGTAATCGGGCATATTAAATCGATAAATATTTCGGCTTTTCCAACGGGATTTTCCCTAATCGAAACTAATTGGGGAGAATTTTCGACATCAAATTCCTCGTCTTTTGCAGGAATAGCGTTTCATGAAAATCACCCGTGGCGATTATTTCGATAGTGCTACACAGTTAAAAATTTGACCCATTTGCTGTAGCGTCACTCCACAGCTTTTATAGAATATCTCTTTCACAACCAATGAGAATGTTCCATAACACAGTAAAGTAACCGTTTTCTATAAAAGCAATGGAGTGACGCTATGAGTAAAAATTTTTACAGTGTATAGGGTTTTTTATGTTTTTCTCTAGAAAAATTCATTGAAATATATTAATTTAGTTTTCTATTTGGATTTTTATTTTATCCAGTAAATGGTTTCTAAAATACGACCTACTTGTTTTGATGTTTAAATTTGTAAATAAGAACCTCCCCTCTCGAATACAAAAAGTATATCTTCAGCTTTTGGGGGCGGGATATGTAAATATTTTGCGTTTCGATAAGTTCTGCCTTCTTTTCTTTTTCTTTCTTTTTTTTCATTCTTTTTTTTATTATTTAATTCAGTGGGGCGGATGGGCGTGCATGGAGTTTTTTAAATAATTTCTACTATGTAGAATAACATGCAAGGCAAATTGACCTGCGTGTTTTGATCTTTTAACGTATAAATATGCACCTCCTCTAAGAAATCGAAAAAGGATAATTTTCATTATTTGACGGCGGGATGTGTGTATATTACGCGTTTCCATGGATTCTTTTTTTTTTTTTTTTTTTTTTTTTTTTTTTTTTTAAATCATCTAATACGCTGGTGTGGGTGTATGCTTTTTAATTATTACTACAGAAAAATGTAGGACAAAACATTAAAAAATAAAGTTATAAAACATTTTTTGTGCTGACTATGCAACGGGTGAAGAAGTATCGTAAAGTCATGGTACTTATGGAACCCGTTATTTTCCAAGGGAAATATCAGTATTTTCTTTATAAAATAAATAAAGCTTCTATAAACACTCGTAATTTTGCCTTCTTTAACAAGTGATTTTCAATAAGAAAATATTTTTACTTAGTTTTTCTTATTGAAATAAAATTGAAATGCAATCTTATTGAAATTATTTACTATTTTAGAAATTCCAGGATCCGTAGGAACTCCCCTTAGGAAATTTTAGTTTGGGGGGGGGGGATTATAGGTTTTCATATTTGATTAATTACTGCAAGAACAAAATAATAAGGCAAGGGATTTTTAGACAATTTCGTTGATATATCATGATTTTTTGTAAATTAATATGTATTTTATTCCATTTAAAATTGTTTTTAATAAATTTAACCACTTAAGGGAGACCCGAACCCCATTTTCGGCCAAAAATCATCAAAAGTTCAAAACATTTTTTTATCTCAGAAAACGATAAAATATATATTTGCGAATATCCATGCAAAATTTCAGAACTCGGGGATACTTGGAACAGGTAAAAAATGAGCTTTTTTAATTGTACTCACTATAGAGTTTAAAGAACTAGCGGCCATTTAAAACGTGTTTTCCTGAAAATGACTTTTTTCATATTTTGCCTAAGTTCAAAGTACTCAGAGTGGTAAAATGATTTAGAAAAATGTGTTTATGTTTTTAGAATCTTGAAAAAAATTGCAACAAAAGTAACGAGAGACTTTTTTTTAACTACTGAAAATTTTACATAAATTGGTAAACATGAAAATTATAACGAATTTAAGGAAATTTACCATGTGTATTTTTTTTTTTTTTAGCCGATTAAAATAGAAAATTAAAAATATCTCTCCTTATTTCTTTTCTATATACTATAATACTATTTAAGAAATTTTAGTGATACCAAAATATTGAAAATTGAATGAGGAGTAGTAATTTTAAAAAATATATTTTTCGACAAAAAAAAAATCATAAAAATCCCTATAAAAAATATACTTCTTAATGAAAAGTGAATTTTTTTGCTAATTATTCCTTACAAAAAGATTCTTAAGTAGTACACCAAAATTCATTACTTTAAAATCATTAATAAAAATTGTGGGTTTTTTCTTACGGGTCTCCCTTAATGGATCAATATTTCCGGTAAAAATTTTCAAATAATGTCTAATTTAGCATATCTTTTACAGAATTTTTAATCTTTTATCACCTGTTATTTCAAAGAGAAATTCTTGCCCAATTGAATCAGAAAAATGCTCGGATTAAATAATGCAATATTTAAAATTAAATTTTACTGGTGAGGTGAATAAATTATGATTGTTTTTTAAGCCTTTTTTCGGATTTTCGATGATCGCGATTGTAATCGAACAAAATACATCAGATACATATTTTATTTTCTCAAACAGATTTTACCAACACAAAATTTGATAGGCCAGAGCTTTCTTCACCAAAGTAGTCGCATTAGCGGACACATGTTTGTTGAAAATAATCATTAACGGTTGTTTCGATAACAGAAGTGTTTTATATGCTTCTGCCATAGAAATTAATAGAAATATATTAAATTATTTTTCCATTTGTCCTTTTATTTTATCCAATCAATCAATTTTAAATATCAACCAATCATAAATATTTTTAATAACTGCAATGCATTAGTAATCTATGAATATACCTATATTATAAAGAGGCAGGCCCGGACTGGCTCCTTTGGGGGCCCTCGGCAAGAGACTAAAAAGGGGCCCCTTAAAAGAAATTTAGCAAAAACAAAATATTATATATGTATATTTTTTTACTTTGGCTCACATGGCAAAAACCACATTTAGGTTATTTTGTTATTTGGAAAACAGTCGTGTAAAATTTAAGCTTTTTCTAATGTCTTTAACTTACTTTCACAATAAATATTTATATTATCTTTATACACCATACCTAAACTAATTCTGTGCCAGAAAAAAATAGAATTGATAATTTTGAGTGGTTTATTACTTAAAAAATAAGCATGCGGTATATTTTTAGTTTTAGGCAACGAAATGACAGTGTTGAAGTTATAATAATCTAAATCCTACTGTGATACCTAAGCAAATATTAAAACTGACACAACAGTAATAAAAACAAGTATGTAAGTGTGATCGCCGATCGCTCAAAGTGTTTCGTTTAATATATCTTTGAAAATAAATTATCCTTTAATTAATAGATCCAAGTTGTTAATTTATAATTATTAGCTTCTTACTTAAATGGTAGCATCAATAAATTTAAAATTAAAATAAAAGAAAGTTATTTATTTTATTAAATTAAAAATTTTCAAATCAAATTTTTTAAATATAATTCAAAACTCCAATTTTCAAATTTTTTGAAAACCCGAAATAAAAAAATAAAAAAATAGTGCAAGATATAAAAAAAAATTTGAATTTCTAAAAACAAAAAAAAAAATGTTTAAACGAAATTTAAATTAATGAATCATTAAAAAACCGGTAGTTTTTGAAATAGAAAAAAAATTGTAATAAAAATTTATCATGAATATTAGTGATAAAAAATAACATAAACTCTTAAATTGTCAAACAATACGAAATTTTTTTTTAATTTAGTCTATCTTAGTATGAAAACTTCAAGTTCCAGCATCGCGGCCCGAACTTCGAACCTTATGTTTTCCAGCGAGACGCTCTTCCTCCAAGCTATGATGTCTACTCAAAATATACTGAAATTAAGGTACTTTTTAAAAATTTAGATCACAAAAATGAACGGATGACATTGATAAAATTGATTTCATTAAAATAATAGACTTTAAAAAAAATTATGATTTATTGTGGGACACGAGGTATTCAACTGTAAGTACACAAAATTTGAAGTCTCTGACTTAATAGTTTTTGTGACTCTATGATAGATGGACAGACAGAGAACAGACAAATAGGGTTTCGTCAGATGAACGAAACCCTAAACAAAGCGTATTGAAAGAAAATATGTCCTCTGAAATTTAGATTTAATTAATACAAATTGTTAAGTAGTTTTTACTATACCCTTTACCAGCGGTGCACAACCTTTGGCCCGAGGGCCACAAAGATACCATTATTTTTATGCAGAATATTTTTCCTTATAGTTATGACGAAATCTTTGCTATTAAATAAAGCAAACGACTCTTTTCAAATATTCTGGTGGGAAACAATTTTCTGGCAAAAAGGTTGTGCATCACTGCCCTTTACAATACCCTAATAGAGATACAGATTACTAAGAAAAGTTACGTGATTACAAATGGGTGTTTATTAACTTAATAACTAGTAGCTGAAAAATTTGACCAGTTTTTCAGCCATTGGTCCTGGCTACATAATCTGTAATAGCATCTTTATGCAAATTTAAAAATGTCTCTACATTCATGAAAAGAAGATTACACAAGGTCTTGGCTTAAAGTACAATGCACAAAAAAATTAGGGGAGTACGCAAAAAAGTGAAGAGGAGACAGCCATGAAGGGCATATAATAGAGAGAAATGTATATCAATGCGCAATACAGAAAAAAAGACGAAAAAAATTGAAAGAGAGCTTTAATTCTTTGAAACGGTGAATAGAACATCAAAAGATGGTTTAGTGCAACAATATTGTTACATATAAATGACAAAAAATTGCTGTTTAGGAAAGATGTAAAGTATTGCATAAGCGTGTCGTCCACTCGAATATCTAAAACTACCGCACAACTGTTTTTCATGGATTCGTTTATATCGTCAATAAGGCTTAGGAGAATATTTTTCCACTCTTCAAGAATAGAAATCTCCATGTCCCGGACAGTAAAAAGAGGCTTTAATCTCGTTGCAGTGCGTCCACAAAATGTGTTTCAAACACACTCAATCGGATTCAGGTCAGGAGAGCATATTGGCTACTCCATACGCTGTGTTGTTTCAACTTTAAAGCGTGTTCTCCATAATATGAGCTGCAGACGATCTGGCATAAAAAAAATAGGATCACCAATTGTTGCAGCTTAAAATACGCCGTAAAGTCTCAGTATCTCGTCTATATAACTTTGCGCCATGAAAGTGCCACTCCGAATGACATGCAGACCCGTATGTCCATTTATACGGATTCCATCAAATACCTTCAAAACACCGCGTCTATAATGTGATCCTTCACGCATATGGGAATATTAAAAATGCCCCATTCCATTACCTTGTGGCTCCTATTTTTTGAAACCTGTAAAGTTTTTCATGTGCAATATGTTTTTTTTTCCTTCCCTCTTACGCACATTCTTTTATAAGACGAGCTTAGAAAACGAGCAACCAATTCTTCCACCAATTCAAATAAGTTTTCCACTTTGAACAACGTTCCGTTCCAATTAGCTATAATCAAATCCAGTAACTTTTCCATATAGCAAGCATAAATAATGTTCTTTTTTTAAATAAGCTTGTCACTGTTATATATGATACACTGATAGCCTTTCATATTGGAAGTTCTATTAAATGAACAAGCAATAACATTTGATGCAATATTACACTTAGCTAATTCTGATTTTACAAGCTCGTATACAAAGCTCACTAACATGATTCATGACTTCTGTTATTTCTAAAAGTCTTTTGCATACCTTTCCTTGAAGAACATAGCTGACGCAATTTCCAACTCGTAACAGCAGCATCTTGAGTACATCGTACCTGTGATGTAGAATCACATATAGTTTTCTCAAATTTTACATTTTTCTAAATTACAGTTAAAACTAATCTTTAATTAAATATCTATTTTATCTTAGCGTCTTATTTTGATCCCACAATAGCTTTCCGTTAAAAAGTAAAAAAAGAAAACATATGTAACATCTGTTGTATCTTTAAAACGGTTCTCAGATAAACAGATTTCCTTTAGATGAAATTTCTCCTTCAGTAAAAATAATAAAAGAAAGAGTAAAGAACCCCGTTGCTTGCGGTTAGCGAAAAATCATTTTCTCTCTGCGTAATGTTGAGCCTAACTTCTTTATTACATAAAAACTTTTCATGTAAATGCTCTGTGTTGTGTCTTTTGATAAAATTCTCCCAAAACAGACATATAACGTACGATTTTGGCGCGAATTCTTTTTGGCGTATTTTTTTTTAGGAGTGCCCATTTCTGGGTGCCCTGCATTAAATTCGAAATCATCTTAATTGTTTAAAGCGTAGCAGAAAATTTCATGGTTATGATATCATTCGCTTTTCATATGCTCCTTTCGCCAATTCTGTGATGCCAATGTGTGAATTCTGAATGAGAAATTCAATTACCTCGCCCTCCCTTCACGTACTCAGACATGTAAAAAAGGTCTCTTAAAAAATGCTTACAGGCACCATCCCTAACTATTTTCTGTAAGAAATGATTTAATTTTTATAACTCCACTTCAAATAAACAAAGTTTTTAAAAAAGCATTTATTTTGTATTATGGATCACAGCCTTACATCTGTAGCGAATGATTTTTAAAAAGAATCTGGGCAACAATATACTTTAAAATACAGATCTATAATACAGTACCATCATTTTGAATATTATGCTAGATTAAGGGTCTTTTAAAATATTATTACAGAACAATGAACCTATTTCTTCACGGGCGCGGTTTTGACCAAGTCCCGTATTAGCCCGGTCTGCGAGCCAGACAGGAAAAGAAGTTTAGCGAGACTGTTGGGCCGATAAAAGAATTTGGCGAGCTTACATACCCACTATAAAAACTTAAACGAAGATGATAAAATATGACCCGTTTTCAGTGAATATGACTTTCGCGAGGATGAGAATAAATGTGCGTCGCGAGCCGATGCTAGTTTGACAGCATTCTTACAAAAATGCAATATGCGCATCGTAGAGAGTGGTATCGGACAATTATATGGTGTCAGAGACAGGGTTTAATTTTTTCAGTAGACTCATGTCTATGGGCGAGATCAGGTTTGCACTTTTTTTTCTTGGTAGTAGAGTCGGGTCAGAACTCGACTTAAATATTCTCAGAATGCGTAGGGCAGTCACTATGTTTTGTAAAATTATTAATGGCGATAATAAATTTTTGTTAACGGAATCTTTGGAAGTATATCTTAAAGTGGTTTTCAATTCGCTTTTCAATAACGCAAAACTTTTTGACTAATTTTTAACTGTAAATGCATAAAATTGACAAGCCTTATTATTAAAGGAATTGGGAATCGAGCAATGTTTCCATTTTTGGTAAATAAATTAATTATCAAAATGTAAGTGATTTTTGTCACATGACTGCAGGTTTTCACCTTTTCCATGATATCGCTTCCAAAAGTTCAGTTCACAACGCTAACTTTGACAGCATTTATAAAAGATATGTCTTTATCAAAAAATGGAAAACACCTTTCGATTACATAGATTCGGAATAAGAAAAAAAACATCAAGACTTAAACATTTCCAAAAAAATCAATTTAGAAATCTATCAGAAGCTAACTTCTTTGGATTTGAGTGGAGCTCTAATAAATGACAAAGATATGATTTCACAAATGTATTTTTTGTAATACATCTTCAAAAGTTAATTATGTTTTTACACATTTTTTCTTTCCTTTTCATATCGTTGCTTCGGTACACATGCTTCATGCTGACACAACTATGACACTGCCCTGGTTACAACAATACTGTACAAAATTAGCAAGTGAGCATCATGATGCACTCTGAATCTGACTCTATGAGTCCTGCACAAAGGGTGATGTATGAGTCAGGAGCCCTCTTCAATCTGTCCAGCGACATGACACGACGAAACTATATAAGTTATCATGAAAAAACTGTGAATTTCTTAAAATTTTTTGCATACACGCGTATAATCACGGGTAAATACTCATTTTTTTATTACGTAAGTAGTAATTATAAAATAGTATATTCCTCTTCTGGAGTGCACATCCGGGGCACTATTGGGCTGGGGGCCCTCGGCGATCGCCGACCAGCCGACCTGGCCAGTCCGGGCCTGTAAAGAGGTAAAATTACTTTATTTGTAGAGGAAAATCTGCGGAACTACCGAACTGATTTCAAAAGCAATGATACTAAAAGGATGGTGTCCCCCCCCCCGAATCAAATATAGACTATCTCTTATGTCCATAACACGAACTCAAGGGGAGCGCAGGAAAAAAAAACTTTCTAAAAATCGAATTTTGTGATACTGAAAGGCCTAGAAAAATGAAATTTGGCATGTTAACCCTTTCCGGCGCGGAGTAAGTTTAATTGAAATAATTATCTGCCACCAGAATTTATAAACGAATTTATTAGAGAATACGAACTTGCTTATTTTCAGGCATTTTATCAAAGGAAAATTTTAATTAAATATTCTTGGTGCCAGTAAAATTAAAATTAGGTGTCCTTTTTAAGGGACACCGCGCCGGAAAGGGTTAACCGTAATTTTTCCTATCATGATTTGCCGGGCACCCATGCTTCAATCATAATTTATTTATCTCACAAGTAAAATTTAAGTTTAAATATTGCATTATTTAATCAGAGCATTTTTTGATTTAATAAGGCAAAAGGTTCCCTTTGAAATAACCCGTCATAAAAGATTAAAAATTGTGCAAAAGATATGCTAAATTAGACATCATTTGAAAATGTTTACCAGAAATATTGATCCGTTAAGCGGTTAAATTTATGAAAAACAATTTTAAATTGAACTAAATACATATTAATTTACAAAAAAATCATGATATATCAACAAAGATTGTCTAAAAATTCCCTGCCCTATTATTTTGTTGCTGCAGTAATTAATCAATTATGAAAACGTATAATCCTTCCCACAAACTAAAATTTCAGGGTTCCTAAGGATCCTGCAATTTCTAGAATAGTAAATAATTTCAATAAGATTGCATTTCAATTTCATTTCAATAAGAAATGCTAACTACAAATATTTTCTTTTTGAAAATCACTTGTTAAAGAAGGCAAAATAACGAATGTTTATAGTAGCTTTATTATTTTGTAAAGAAAATGCTGATGTTTCACTTGGAAAATAACGGATTCCGTAAGTACAATGAATTTACGATACTTCTTCATCCGCTGCACAGCCAAAAAATGTTTTATAACATTATTTCTTAATATTTTGTCCTATATTTGTTCTGTAATAATAATAATAGTAATAATAAAAACATACACCCACATCAGCCGTATTAGATGATTTTCTAAAAACAACAGAATATAAGGAAACGCATAATATACACACATTCCACCCTCAAGTTATGAAATTTATTTTTTTTCTATTTCTTAGGAGAGGTGCATATTTATATGATAAAAGATCGAAACACGCAGGTCAGTTTGCCTTACATTTTATTATGCATTGTAAAAATTAATTAAAAAACTCCATGCACGCCCATTTGCCCGCCTGAATTAAATGATTAAAAAATAAAATCAGAACTCATCGAAACGCAGAATATTTACATATTCCGCCCCCCAAAACTGAAGATCTACTTTTTCTATTCGGGAGGAGAAGTTCATATTTACACATTAGAACATCAAAACAAGTAGGTCGTATTTTAGAAACCATTTACTGGATAAAATACAAATCCAAATAGACAACTAAATTAATATATTTCAATGAATTTTTCTAGTGAAAAGCATAAAAAAACCCTATACACTGTAAAAAATTTGTCTCATTTGCTACAGCGTCACTCCACCGCTTTTAAGGAAAACGGTTACTTTACTGTGTTATGGAGCATTCTCATTGGTTATAAAAAAGATATTCTATAAAAGCTATGGAGTGACGCTGCAGCAAATGGGTCAAATTTTTAACATTGTAGCACCATCGAAATAATCGCCACGGGTGATTTTCAGGAGTCGCTATTCCTGCAAAAGGCGAGGAATTTGACGTCAAAAATTCTGCTCAATCAGATTCGATTAGGGAAAATCCCGTTGGAAAAGCCGAAATATGTATCGATTTAATATGCCCGATTACACCGTGATAAACGAGGATTCGAAATAAACATCAAATACAAAAGTTACGTATTTTTGTCCGTAGAATCCGAATCTGCAATAAAAAAATGGGGGTTATAATTTAAGATTTCTAAGTTGGACCCCTTCTGACCCCCAAAGGGTCGGTTGTGAGGGTCAAATTTGGTATCACTGAGTAGCTTATTTAAAAATATTTAACACGTATATTTACGTTTTTCAATCTCATATGTATTTCTCGAGTTATTCGGCCGTTTCCAGACTTTTCGGACACCCTGTATATATTTTACAGTGTAATAGGAGCCCCTTTTTTGGAAGACTTTTGGAACGATGCCTAATTAACCCTTTCAGAGGCAAGGTACTTTATGCTCCAAAAATGTTCAAATATGTTACTTAAACCGCAATTTAAGAACAAATTTATTTGAAAATAATCAAGAGCTCTTTTTCACGTATATTATGAGATCAAAATAATACTAATAATTTACTGGTGCCAGCTCGGTAAAATTAACTGGTTGCAGACTGCAAACGGCGCTCCTAAATGGGTTAATTCATTTTTTCGCAGCTTTAATTGTAATCATATTCAATATGACATATAACAAAGCATTTTATTGGCTGTTACGTGCATATGTACCAAACAAAATTAATACCTAACACACTATTTTTCTTCTCTACATTTTTGTGTCTCGGAAATTAGTTAGTGGAGCGTAGTCAGTTATTATAATTTGTGATACCACTAGTCTACTTTAAAAAAATCATCTTTAAATTGCATTAATATACTTTTTAAATATTACCTACGATTTATTTCACAATAAGGATCATTTTTAAATAAGCAATTTCAGTATTAGTTTCCAGATTTTATGCCTAAAATAGATAATTTACAAATCGAAGTAATATGAGGATAGAAGTATGTACGCAATTTAATTGTAGTAAATAATTACTTTAAAAGTTAAGCGAAAAGAAATTATTTCCAATGATATATAAAGTTTCTGCATTCACATATTGATATTTTCTTTTTGATTCAGGAAGCTGTAAGTTGTACCTAGAAGAACTTCAAAAAGAGAAGTAGGGCTTGAAAAATAAATGATGAGAGTGAAATAATTTCCTGTAGAGAAATGTTTTGAACCGATTAATAATTATGAAAATAAAACCTTTCATGAAGATTGTAGAACTTTATGAAAGACTAAACATTTAAATCTGAATGTTTTTCTCCGAAAAATTTAGTTTAAGAATTTTACTATAAATTAAAGTAATAAGCAAATCATTGCTATTTTCATCCTTTTCAAGTTCAGTGTATTTTAGGAAAAATGTTATCGTATTTTTAATGTATATTATGTATTAACTTAATGATAGAGCCGCCGGTTATTTTAATCAAATTTTATAAAATGTGTTTCACACCTACATCTGTATTTAAAACTATTTAACTTCCTTAATTAGCTTGTCTATCTGCTGTTTATATTTAACTTGTCTTAGGAAAAATTATCTGGTTCTAAAATGACAACGATCAATTACATGGGGGGGGGGGGGTCAAAATGACCCCTAATAGCGGTTCTAGTGTTAAAAAATATATCATTTCTGATTTATCTGTGTGGCGAGTGGTCAGGGAAAAACACATTAAAAAAAACTACCAGTATTTTCTCATGGAAAATATTGAGAATAATATAAAGAGACAAAAGAAGACGAATTTCTCTTGAACAAAATACTGGTTTATAACACCTTTATTGACTGTGTTTTTCCGTGACCACTCACCATCCTGTTTATCTAAAATGATTAGATTGAACACCCACATATTCGATATCTTCAGATTTTAGAGAAACACTATTTCCTAACAGTAATTTCAGACTTATTAATTCAAAATGTCTGATATTAAATAAAGCTAAAATATGGATACGGAAATATTGGTAAACAAAATTCTAAATTTTGAGAGACACGATTAAAAGAAAAATATATAATTATTTAGCTCACATGCAATCAAAACCTGAGAGCTTTTGTGTCCGCCCGTTCTATATGTATGTGTGTACGTATGTATGTAATGCCATAACTCATGATAAAAATATCCGATTTGCTTCAGATTTTATGTATATGTTTATTGCGATAAGACGCTTCCTTGAGTACTTTGGGAGTTAATTGTGATAGTATAAGGGGGGAGAACAGGCGGCTAATCCCCCGTCTTAATTTAGATAAATGGGGTTTTCATTCTGAATTATCAGATTTCATTTAAATTTTAGATGTAGGATCATTGTGACAAGGCGCCTCCATGATTAGTTTTGGGCGCTCATTGTTTAACCCATTAATGCCTGAATTATTTTCTTCGTTAAAATTCAAATTTTGTCTTTTCTCACCACTTTAAAAGCAAGAATAACTTTTATCTTAATTTATCGAGGAATTTGTCTCGAGAAAGAAAGTATTTATTTATCATCCTTTTTACTGGTGTGAAAAACTATTACTTGAATTTTTTAAAATTGCCCCAAAAATGAGACGCTAGGCACTAATGGGTTAAGTATAATGGAGATAAGAATAGTGGGTAACCCCCCCTTAATTTACGTAAATGAGTTTTTTAACGCAGAATTTACCGATTAGCTTCAAATTTTCTATATATGATCATTCTGTTGAGGCGCCTCCATGATTAGTTTTGGTTCTCCATTGGTTAAGTATAAAGAGGAAGTGGAATAAGGGGGTGACCCCCTTAATGTGAATAAATATATTTTTACTCAGAATTTACCGATAAGTTACAAATTTTGGATATAGGCTCATTCTGATAAGGCACTTCCCTGATTTGTTTTGGAGATTTATTGGTTATTTAAAAAAGAGGATCTGGAGGCTACCTCTCTTAATTTAGGTAAATGGAATTTTGATGCAGAATTAACCGATTTACTCCAATGTATTTTTATAATTTCATACTGATAAAACTCTTCTCTGATTAGTTTCGGGATTTTTTTTTGTTGTTGTTGTTGCCTATAAAGGGGGTAACGGACGATTAACCTTCTTAAATTAAGTAAATGGAGTTTTATACAGAATTATCCTATTTGCTTCGAATTTTGGATATGGATTCATTATAAAAAAAAAAAAAGGCGTATCCCTGATTAGCTTTGGTGGTTTAATCATTAAAAATAAAGGATTGATATGGGGGAGCTAATCCCCACTTAATTTGTTTTTCGAAGGGCAATAATCCTTGAAAAATACGGCTGCAATATAAAATTAGTGTAACTACCCTGTTAGCTCAATGGCATCAGTTTAACTGGGCAATATTCTTTTTATTTCATTAAAAAATCAAACAGTGAATTCAAACAGTAACCGCTAATTTATATCACTGTTTCTCAATTGAATCTTTCTAATTTAATTCTTTAATTTTATTCTCTAATTTAATTCTTTTGTTAGATAAGTTAAATATAGATATCCGGAAATAATGGACGATTTTTAAATAAAAAGTCTGCTAATTAGATTTCATTATGCGCAGATATTATGTTAAATAATTTTAGACAGTTTTTATAGGAAATTTATCTAAAACTATTTCATGTTCAGTGAAGTAGGAAAAATAGGGTCATTATTTTTAATAATGCATTCACATGTCTTTTCAAAAAAAGCATAAAATGTTACATTGCGTTTAAATTTGTGCAATAAAGAAAAAAAAACAAATATTTGTTTGTGTAATTATTGTGTTTTCTTCTGTAGGCTTTTGAGCTATTATTTTAATTACATTACTTCGGATATAGATTTTTTTTTTGCCTTTCTTACATCAAAGTTACTTTCTAAAATATTTCATCAAGACATCAGCGTTTCATCTAAAAGAAACAGTCTAGTAAATCTCATTTTACGCTTGTCTGAGTATTCTTTTGTCCCGTATTAAATAGAAATGTTAAAGCGAAACACTGCTGAAATAAAGACTCAAAAAATCTAGGAAGCGCAGAAAATATAAAAGAATTTCGCATATGTATATTTTTCTTAACGTCGAAATAAATATATTGCCGACTTTACGGTTGCTGAATTTATTCTCCGTTTCCGTTTTGTTTCGTTTATTTTATTTTATTATTATTATTTGTCAAGGAATGTTAGGAAACAATTAAGAAAAACACAAGCTTTGTTTACTCGTATTAAAGTTATTAAGAATTTTATTACTCATTTTCCTCTCTAAAAAAAAATACCACGATGTTGGCGGTTAAAAAATATTTTTAAAGATAAATTTAGTGATTTACAATTACTTTTTCTGAATATTATTAGAGTGCTGGCTTCATTTCAAAAAAGTAATAAATGATGATAGACAAACGAAATAAAAGGGAAAAGCAAACAATTATATTTAACACTAGAACCGCTAATAGGGGTCATTTTGCCAGCCCCCCCCCCCCCCCCCATAAAATTGATCGTTGTGATTTTGGAACGAGAAATTTTTTCCTGGGACAAATTAAATATAAACAGCAGAAAAACAAGCTAATTAAAGAAGTTAACTAGTTTTAAATACAAATTCGGGTGTGAAACACATTTTATAAAACTTGAGTAAAATAACCGGCGGTTCTAGTGTTAAGATACATTTTATTTGAAAAGAAAAAAAATCGAATCGAGAAGATAATCACTTTCTGATTTTTATAGCCATAGAAAAAATTTAAACGACACGTTGAAAAATGTGTAATATACGTTAAAAAAACCTTAATTGAAAACAAAATCAAACATAATTTACTACCACTAATTAGCAAACATAAGGGACATATTAATACGATGTAAAGTGACAATAAAATATATAAATCACTGATGGATAGAAATGCATGAAGTGAAGCATGAAAAAATTATAAGCACCTAATGAAATATTTATGAGAATAAATTATTATTTTACAGTTTTCCTATTTTCAATGGCACTTATTAATAATAGTCATTGACTCATAAATTTCAGTTAAAATTTTTTTAGAAATATTTTTGCACGCTTATAAAATTAATGATCCAAAATATTTTATATCTGCATATTGCGTGCCATACCTATATACTTCTCTAGTTAAAATGCCCCCCAGATTCTTAGCAGGGTTTAAATCAGGGCTTTTTGATTCCAATCCAAATGTTGCATAAAATTGGCTTCGAGCCATGGACCTTATGCACGAGACATATTTAACCCTTTGAGCTCTGAAGGTAGAATTTTCTACCACTTGATTTTAATTCCAAAATGTCATATTGGCACCGGAATAGTCAATCAGACTTATTTGAAAAAAGTTTAATTTTTTTTTTTTTCCGTGTGCATGGTATACCGGTTTTTATCTTTGCAAAATACTGGTGACGATTGGAATTTTGAAGAAATTTACCCACCAGAGCTCAAAGGGTTAAAATTGCATTGACTTGTTGAAGCAAATAATCACCACGTGTGATAAGGGGCGATAACTTTGCAACTAGCATATCCACTTATGATTCTGAATTCATGCGACCTCCAATGAACACAATTAGTGTTGTTCCATGGGCTGCAAAACTTGCCGACGTAATCATGCAGTTTCGTAAGCAGGGCTTTTTACATACGATTATATTTTATTCTATTTGGCAGCACTTTCACAAAACAGACATTCTTAACACGCTATTTATCAGCATTTGCAAAGGAAATATATTCCAAAAATAATATTAGAAAAATACTGCTGCTGACAGAATATAAAAATAGTAGCCTGTGATAGCCCTGCGTAAGTGATGGACATTACCGCAGTTTAGTATGTCTAACATTGGTATTCTTTTGCAGAAGATTGTGTACTGTTCGGCTAGTGGTAGATTTCTTTCTCCTTTAATTTGTATAGAACTTTTATTTATTTATTTATATTTTTTAAGCCCGCTTGAATACTGTGTTTCAGACAGATAGTCAGAGAAACAGGCGGAGCTGTATGTTTCTTTTTGTCATGATCTGTTTCGTTCTTCATAAAATTATAAATTTCTGTTCAGATCTGTTTATATTCCTTGCAATTTCACATCTACTCATTCCACATTTTTCAAAAGCAATATTTTTTCTCTTTTTGAAATTCGAATTGTTTTGTGCTTTTTGGCATTATGAAGAAAGGAGAGAAAAAGAGCAGTTTTACTGGACAATAGTTTTAGATTACTTTTAATAATCCTATGATATTATGAAATATGCAAACTTTTGTTTGCGATTTACGTCTCCTTATAATTTTTTCCGAGTAGCAACCTATTTTTTTTAAATAGTTGACTTTTAATCGTTTTCCCAACTTTCAATCATAATATGTTTGGAAATGTTCCATTTCAAACATTTTTATCATACAAATACTATTATAATATTTATTTGCTAAGCGACTCCTGCATTTGGCGACTTTTCGCACGTTTTTATAATTTTTTCCATGACTGAATTACAAATATTTTTTAATGAATTTTACTAAAAGTTTTTGTTTGATTTAATCCAAAATTTTTAATAATTTCTTTCTAAGTTATTAGGAATAATGATATTCATACGATAACTAATAAAAATTCGTATGCAAAAACAGTGACAAAAACACCTAACTTGATTCCTAAATACAACATTGTTACCAAAATTCTGGTATAAATATATTCCGATTATAATATATAGTCAAACATGGAAAAAAAAGAACTTTTCCCTACTTTAAAATAAATCTGTAAGTAAATTCTGGTGTCAATCGGTTATTTTAACGATTTCGCAATGGAAGTGCTTTATACCTTAACCCCTTGAGGGGCAAGTAATAATGTCTCTGTATTGTTGAATTCTCCCCGGAAAGTTGCATTTTAAAACGAAGAAAAGCCTTTTTTCAAAATTTTGCCTTCAAAGTTAAAAATATAAAATTCCGTTAAAAGTTTCTGGTGAGAATCTTGTTTGTATTAGGAGGGATAAAGTATATCCCACCGCCCCTCAAGGGGTTAAAGGTTAAGCACTACGTGAATAGCTAAAATTATCTTTATTCACAAAATGAAAAAATCATTTCATCAATTACTCTCAGCTATTTCTAGCAATAGGCAGAAGTGTGCTCGAATGATTTTGTAAAGTCATCTTTATTGTCTACTGAATTTTATATACGCCTCATAATAATCAAAAATATAATCCATAGAAAAACGCATGACATAATTGAAAATTTATTTTCCGAAATTACCATCCATAAACGACACCACTTCTTTACGTAGCCCTGCCCACTTCTTTACGTAGCCATGAATATGAAAATAGTCATGTTATACAAGTATCGCTTAGTATATTAATATAGTTCAGCAAGAAAACGGAAAACTCGAATATAAAACACATTTAAGCAATTCATGCTCACATAAAATAATGGTTATGAATTACTTTGTGTGTATTTAATGTACAGAAACTACACTTACCATATATTACGCAAAATATTAGTTAAAGATAAAAACACAAACTGGGGTAAAAAGGTGTTTCCAGCATGTATTGCTCATAGACAGTGCTGTGGCAAGAACATTCTTTTGCCCCTGTAAATGAATATGAGTCGTCATACACGTATCATATTACGCACGAAGCAACTTTAATTGCTCGTCAATAATATATACATTTATATGCCCGTCATTTTATGAATGTCGTGTGTTACTGCAGGTATCTTGAAATGCACTTCAAAAATTTATATGAATTATTGGTGGCATTTAGTTGAATTATTGTAACATCGTTAAAATACGTATTTTAGACCATTATGTATATGAAATCATTTTTATAGACCTGCACATAAATGAATAAGTTGGAAATTTCCCGCCAAGCGTAGCAAATGAAGTGCATTCGCAGTATATAGAAGTTTTTAAAACTTTCAGATCTTGGTGTAATAGTATATAGTACTTCAGATGCAGCAAAGTATCCGAAATCTTTGTGTATCGCTGTAAATACTGTCTCCTTTCTATTATGCAGGAAGTAACTTGTAATAAACCTCAGCAAAATATAGTAATTTCATATAATGTAAAATAGTTTATTATTATTAAAAGGCGCCCCAAACAATGTTCCTTCTTATACCATTATGTAATGGAATAATATTGTGTACTCTGTAAATTAATAACATATATTATTTGCACCACAGATTGCACAGAATGTATATTGCAATATATATTCCATAGATGCATATCAATTTTATTACGTTCGAAAGAGTGTAACCCCATTAAAATGCACTTGAAACTATTTTTTCCCATTGACCGTAATGTAACAAAATAATTTTGATTGTTTCTGTAATTAAACAATGCATCCGATTTTCGCAATATTTGAAATGACTCGACAAAATTATGCAAAATTATACATTTTAAATTTCAAATAATTCGGTTTTGGCTCTGTTATATATAGACAGGCTGACGGACTGAACGACGACAATAGGTGCTGCGCATTTTCATAAATGCGAAAGCATCTAAAAATTCAATGCACTCCATATTTTACAGAAAGCATATTTTAATACACCTTCGAAATGTATATCAATCATTTAATTATGTGTGAAATGGTTCGATATCTTTAAAATAGTTCGATTTTACAATGCTTTTGCAACGAATACAATGATTTTTTTCATTGACTTAAATCTAACAGTTATTGAATGCTCTGTAAAATAACTATAAATGCTACATACTTCAGTTTTATATCCAACATGCCATGTTATAGCCAACATGTAAACCTCTCTAAAGTATCATAGATCAATTACATACACAGACATGTATCGTTAAGATACCTCAATTTCTCGCGTAAAATCCGCGGATGAAACAATCATGATTTGGCCGAGAAAATTTTTTAAACCAAATGGTATTTGTACGTGGTAAATATTTGTCTTTGTTACAGGACAAACCCGATTTTAGGCCAAACTAGATTGGCCTAGGCCAGACTAGTCTATCCTAACGCCCATCGGATAAACTAGTTTTTCTTAGGCCAAACTAGTCTATCCTAACGCCCATCGGATAGACTAGTTTTTCCTAGCCCAAACTAGTCTATCCGAACGCCCATCGGATAGACTGGATTTTCCTAGGCCAAACTAGTTTGGCCGAACGGTCATTAGGATAAACTAGTTTAGCCTGCTATTCATTGGTTTAAACTAGTTTATCCTAGGCCAATCTAGATTGTCCTAGGCCAGTTGAATTTGGCGTGTTTTTATTGATCCCAAAGACCGCTTCGCCGCCAATCTTCTGGTTTAGCCTAGTCCAATCTACAGGGCTCCCAAATGGTCCGCCAACTGAATACCAATATTATTTTAGAAAAAATTCCTTTTTTAGATTTTTCTTACAAACCGCTTCGGAACCGCCTTTGAAAGTTAATTCTAGCGCAAACCTACCATAAAATTTTCTGTTAAAATTTATTGGTATTCAGTTGGCGGGCCATTTGGGAGCCCTGAATCTAGTTTATCCTAGGCCAATTCAATTTGACGAGCTGTAATTAATGCCAACCATTGTTTGGCACGCTCACAAAGAAAAGAATTATTTCAAACTCAAATTTAATTTTTCAAATATTAATCAAGTTTAAGCTACAATTCAAAATATTTAAAACGAATCCGCTCAGCTCAAACACATCTATTGAAATAAACGAAGTTCATTTAAAATTCATGCTTTTATTTATTTTGCTTTCTTCTGTCTTTACAATAAGTGTTTGATTCGTGAAAATTTTTTAATTCCGGTTTTTGACGCATTTACACGTTTTAGTGGTCCAAGATTCCAAAAAACATGTTCTTTAAATTGTAAGTCTATGACTCTGTCTGACTGTCTGTGCCATAAATTTTGTAGAAGTTGTAATTGAAGAACTAATCACTAAATTTGAAACGGCATCCTTTTTCTTAAATATTTAACATCATGTTTTATTATGTTTCTAAAAATTTCAAATAAGGGTAATATTTAATTAGCAGATAAAACGTTAAAAAAATCTGAGCTTTTTTAAAACAATTCAAGCGTCCCCTTACTCTACCCCTCCCATCCTACATTTTAGGTGTCATACTTTATTTAAGCTTTTTCTTATTTTTAAAAAAGGTCGGATATTTGGTTTTTTAATATGAAAAATTTCGAGTGAAGTGATGTGTGGAAAAACCAATGTATTTTACGAATTAAAAATCTTTTCATAAAACCAAAAGTTTTTATCCGATTGAAAAAGTAATTTGTAATTCCTTTATTTTTAACCTCTGAACCACCCAAATTAATCAGGTAAACGCCTTATCAGAAGGAATCTACATAAAAAATTTGAAACAAATCGGTAAATTTTCCGTGAAAAACCTATTTACATGAATTAAGGGGGTTACCCCCCCCCCGCCATTCCTCCTTTTTTTATACGTAAACAATGAACACTCACAACTAATCATTGAGGTGCCTAATCAAAATGATCTTATGAATAAAATTTTAATAAAATCTGATACTTTTGCATGAAAAACTGACTTATCTAAATTAAGGAGGGGAGGGGGTGCAGATTAGCCTTTTGATCCCCTCCCCTTATTCTTATCCAATGAATTCCTGAAACTAATCAGGGAAGTTCGTTATCAGTACAAATCTATGTCCAAAATTTGAAGCAAATCGGATATTTCTATCAGGAATTACTGCATTACGTACATACATACGTACATACATATGTACATGGTTACATACACACTACCAGAATATGCGAGCACATTAGCTCTCAGGCTTTGATAGTCTACAAGATAAAATCGCATCAAATTGCATCGGCCTAGGATAAATTAGATCAAAATTAAGAAGTTAGCGCCGTGGCGTTCTTTAGATTCAATAAAATCACGCCAAATTGAATTGGCCTAGGATAAACTAGTTCAAACCAATGAATAGCAGGCTAAACTAGTTTATTCTAATGACTGTCCGGCCAAACTAGTTTGGCCTAGGAAAATCTAGTCTATCCGATGGGCGTTCGGATAGACTAGTTTGGCCTAGGAAAAACTAGTCTATCCGATGGGCGTTCGGATAGACTAGTTTGGCCTAGGAAAAACTAGTTTATCCGATGGGTGTTAGGATAGACTAGTTTGGCCTAGGAAAAACTAGTTTATCCGATGGGCGTTAGGATAGACTAGTCTGGCCTAGGCTACTCTAGTTTTGCCTAAAATCGGGTTTGGCCTGTAACATCTTCAAATATTAAATAAAATTTCTAAGTCTTTTAAAAGAGAAGATATTTATAAAAAATTTAAAACGTGAAAATAATTTTATTTATTTTTTAAATATCTAAATATTTATTTAGCGTTTTATGAGCACAAATCATATTTCCCGCTTAAACATATTCAGACATTTCAGTCTTTTGTATATTTATTCTATTACTGTATATCTACTACAATTATTTATTAGAAAATTTGTTTTATTTACGTTAGTTAAAAAAATGATTGCACATAATTCCCAAATTTTATATTTTTTTGTTACCATTATTTTTGATGGAAAAAATTTGTCTTTTTTAATCCTACGTTTTAGAAAATTGTATAAAACAAATTTCTCTGTTAAAAAATATTGGTAGGAAAAAGCGAAAAACATGGCAGCCATATCATTGCATATTCTATTATAATCTACACTGCTAAAAAAAATTAAAGGATATTTGAAGTTTTATATAAAATAAAGATATAAACGAAATTTTTTTTTGTCGAAAATAGAAGGAGAGAATCACAAATGCAAATTTTTCTGGTTTTCAAACTGTGGAGTATGCAAATTTTGAGTTCGACGTCAAAAACGTCGCTTCAACGGCAGCAAATGAAATTTGACTTTCAACTGGATAAAAGAGAATGAAGACAAGGATGATCGGCATTCAGTGATTGCTTTGTTTCGATGAGAACGATGTCTCAGCGAAGTCATTTGACAGATTCAGAAGCTTGGAGAATTGTTGGTAGGTTAGAAGGAGGCCAAACTCAAGCCGAAGTAGCGCAAGCCATTGGAGTGTCACAAACTGTCATTTCCAGAATCTGGAACCTTTTTTGGAGAGTGGATGTGCAAGCCGAAGACCAGTGCAAGGTCGTAGACGGGCAACAACGCCCAATGAAGATCGGTATTTAGCGTTAACAGCTCGGAGTTACCGAAACATGAACGATACTCTTCTCCAACAACACCTTCGCTCGGCTACAGGCACCACGATTTCAAATGAGACTGTCCGAAACCGGCTCCATGCTGTAGGTCTGTATGCTCGCCGACCGATGGTATGTGTTAGATTAACATCAAGGCATCGTCGCAATCGCAGAGAGTGGGCAACCGAGCATGTCAACTGGAGGAGAAATGAATAGAGCAATATTCTGTTTTCTGACGAATCCCGTTTTTCTGTGCATTCGGATAATAGGCGTATTTTCATCTGGAGGGACCGTGGCAGTAGGAATAATCCTGCGTTCGTGTACGAAAGTGTCATATTTGGCTGTGGATGAGTTTTGGTGTATGGTGGCATCTCCATTGACGGGCGCACTGACCTCTACATCATTCGAGATGGAGCTCTGACTGGTCGCCGATATAGAGATGAAATCCTCAGACCTATTGTAGTCCCTTACGCTGCAGCAATCGGAGATAACTTCATTTTAATGGACGATAACTTCAGGCCACATTGTGCAAACCTGGTGGAGGATTTCCTTTTCGAGGAAGGAATCGTTCGAATGGAATGGCCAGCGTGTTCTCCAGACATAAATCCAATCGAGCACGTTTGGAACGCTCTAGGAAGACGAGTTTCTGACCGCCAACAACCCCCACAAACTCTCCAAGAACTGGAAAGAGATCTTCTGGAAGAGTGGGTCAGAATACCCCAACTCGTCATTAATAGCCTCATTGAGTCCATGCCTCAAAGGTGTTCAACGTTGCTGGCCGCCCGTGGAAACCATACCCCCTACTGAAAATGATTTTCTTTGAAGAAAACACCTTTTCTTTTTTTTTTTTCTCATATGCACAAATTGTGTTTTTTTTCCTTTTGTACACAAATGCGCAATAAAATGCATTTTTTTCTGCCAAACATGGGTAATTTATTCTCATATAACCTACTATGTCTGTCGACCATGTATCAATCAGCTAAAAAGTTTCCCAGATACAAAATCCACCTAAAACTGCAATAGAGCAGTGTATTATGCCATTGGATATTTCAAGGTTTATAATTATTACCGTAATTTCGGGTGTATAAGCCGCGGATCAAACAATTCTTTTTGGACCCAGAAATCTTATTTAGTGATTGAAAACAAATAGTTACGTTGACCTAAGAAGTTACATTTGTTTCTTAAAAAATTCTGGGTCAAAAAAGAATTGTTTGATCCGCGGCTTATACTCCAGAAATTACGGTAAATAAGAATATTCTAATCAGGAATATTCATTCTTGATTTTTTTTTTAACCGCTTCCCTGTTTGGTCCCAACGTCGTACGGGCAAGAAGAATGTGTTTGATTCATAACTTAAAGCTTTTCTTACGCCACTAATTTTTTATATATTTTCATACTATTTAGTTGCAGAAATATTAAGACTAAATATTAAGAATTTTTTTGCTTAAAAAAGTGGTGTTAACTCATATTTCCAATTTATTGTACATAAAAAAAGAATTAGTTAAGTGGATAAATTTTAAGAATTATACACATCTTGCACCGTTTATCTAACTGAAATATAGGACTGGACAAAATTTTAGATATATCATCGCGTTGGTACCATGTCAAACTATCCAGTATGAAAACAGTGTTGCTAGTGCGATATATTTTTTAAATTCACATTTGTTGATTCGCATCAATTTTCCGAAATTGTAAAAAACTCCTTGTTTCATCTTAATTAATATGTCATTAACTAAGGTTAAATGAGGCAAATTTTAATATTTCTAAAAAGTGGTGACAAGAAAGAAATCTGAAAGTTTCAAAAGATGCCCATTGACAGCACTTTTTTTCATATTGGATAGTTTGACAATGTACCGATGATCAGAGTTGCTAGTTTGGCCTTTATTTATATCCTAAAATTTCGACTTCAACCCGAAAATTTTTGAAGAATTTTTTTTATTTTCGGTAGTTAAAGAAAAGTCTGGCATTAAATAAATCTGCAAATACTTCTTGCATTTTCTGGTGTAAATCAAATCCAAATTTTTAAAATAAAAATGGAAGTCAAACTATCAATCCTGCCGACGATATGTGTCTAAATACTAGATATACAGCTAGTTTCGGAATTTTATTCCAAAAAACACACAAAATTAGCTTGCTGTCTTTTTATCCAACATTGTACCCATTTTATTTAATTATTCACATCATTTTATCCCTTTATCCAATGCTATTAATTAAAAGATGTTGCTGTTAAAAAGTAATGCTACACAAAAAAAAAACTAAAATGATAGAATCTCTAAGTAATGCCCCAGATATTATTACTATTATTATTTTTATTTCATCTATTTATTAGTAATATTGTAATAAACTATGAATATTTTTCGCAGACTTTTGTACTTTAAAGTCGAAAATCGTTGACTGATTATACTTACAATTTCCGAAAAAAATATGTTTTCTTTCAAGAAGTAAAATAATTGAATCCTCCGCAGGTGTTAAAAAAATTACCTTATATAATACTCCCAGGCATTTCCAAAGAGAAAATCTTTCCTGGTGTTAGACTGTTCTTGATATCGAATTACTTAATATCGAATATCTGTCAAGGTTAGCGCTCTTGAATTTTTCTTCCTATCGATTTTATGATTTTAGAGAGGTTTTCAGCTAATACAGACAGTCAGAAATTTTTACAGAGTATGTGAGAAAATTCTCCTTCTAGTTTTTCTACTTAACACAATTGTTTACACTTGTAATGAATTTGTAGCATCACACATCATAATTATTATTTATATTGTTTACTTAACACTAGACCCGCCAAAAGGGGTCAAAATGACCCTTGCCAGAATGATAACAGTCGAGTCGAATCAGAATTTTCTTCATAAGATATGTTAAATATATGTAGCACAAAAACAGACTAATTGAATAAGTTAAATAGTTTGAAATTAAAATTCTGGTGCGAAACACTTTTTATAAAACTTTCTTAAAATACCCGGCGGTTGTAGTGTTAACCTCTTGAGCTCTGGGGTGTAAATTTCTTCAAAATTCCAAATGTCACATTGGCACCAGTTATTTGCAAAGGAAAAAACCGGTTAACGACAAACACGTAAAAATGCATTAATCCTTTTTGAAGTAAATTTGATCAAATTTTCTGGTGTCAATGTGACATTTCGGAATTAAAATTATGTGGCAGAAAATTCTACCAGCAGAGCTTAAGGGGTTAAGCTCCTAATTTTTATCCCCGCAACTTTCAAGGGAAGTATAGCCTAATTTTTAGGTGCGTTTGTAATTACGTAAATACTAAGCACATAAGGTCGTCCTTCAATTTGTCCGTCCGTCTGTCCATCTGATTGTTTGTCCGTCTATCCGTTCACATACAACAGAGCAAAACTACCTAAGCATATCGTTTGAATTTTAAAATTATATTTTTTGCCTAATTTGTCGATTTATTCAAATTTTAGGAAAATCAGATATATAATTTAATTACATGGCCAGTCAAAAGTATTCCGTTACATTACGGACAAGGGAAAGAAAAGTAAGTGCATTTTAATGATGTTACACACTTTCGAACACAATAAAATTGATATGAATCTATGAAGTACATACTAAAACATACATTGAGTACAATCTGTGGAGCAAAGAACATTAGTTATTTATTAACAGGGCCACAGAAAAGTATTTATTGCATAATGGTATAAGAAGGAACATTGTTTAAGGCGCCTTTACATAACATTGAACTGTTTCACATTACATGAAATTAATATGTGTTGTTGATGTTTATTACAAGTTACTTCCTGTATAATACAAAGGAGATAGTATTTACAGGGATACGCAAAAGACTTCGGATACTCTATTGCTTCCGAATTACTGTATACTATAACACGAAGATCTGAATGTTTTTAAAACTTCCATATTGTATGAACGCGCCTCATTTGCTACCCTTGGTTCGCAATTTCCAACTTGTTCATTTTTATACATAGATATAAAAAAAATTTCATATACGTAATGGTCTAAAATAGTTTTAGATTGCGTTTTATGTAAAAATGGTCTTTTAATGCATATATAATTCAGATTCCTTAAAACTTTCAAAAAAGAAAAATTACATTTCTTTTCACCGGCTCCCAAGTTAACAGCTTCCGATACCGACTTTTATGTGGCCAGAATATTTTAAGGGAATTTCGATGGCTATGTGCGTCGATGAAAACTTTCTCGGGATATCATTATGGTAGTATTTATCCCGGGCCTGTCAGAATACAACATCATATCGGCGAATGTACTATAATTTCCGAGAGGTTCGAGATATTCATAGTAAGCTCCCATGCATGAATGATTTTTTTTCTAGGTCGCCGATAATGTATACAAATTTGCTAACATTTGTATTTTTCCTTATTATTTTGTTTTGTTTTGTTTTGTTTTATTTAATCGTAAATTTTCTCTGATAAATAAAACAATATTTAAAAGTACAAAACAGTGGTTTTAAAAAGGGTAAATGTTAACGCCTATAATGTGGGTTCCAATGATGACAAAACATCTTTATATTTACAGACTGGCGAATGGTCAGGAAAATACACAGTCACAAAAAGAGGACTGTACCAGTATGTTCTCATAGAAAATACTTCAAATAGTACAGAGGGGGCCCGGGGGGGGGGGGGTTAAAAGGCGAATTTCTCTTCATCCAAATACTGGTATTTAACATCTTTTTTCACTGCGTTTTTCTCTGATCACTTGCCACCTTGATTTATGATTTTTAATTTGCAGCATTATGAATTAATGAAGTTTGACAAAAAGATTTCTGTCAAAAATAGGCTCTCGCATTATTTCAGGTCTTGTTCAAAATATAAAGCAAACAACAAATAAATACTTAAATTATTTTAGATTATAAAATAAATTAAAGACGTTCAAATAAATAAGAAAACATAAAGGAATAATTGATTACCGTTGCTTAATATTTTTTATTATCTTTTTAAGCCACGATATCAACTCCATTATTTATGTTTAGCCTCAATCTAAAGCACAAGCTGGTTAAAAAAATCTTTTGTCCTGGTGTTTCAGTTAATAACATATGAGGCAGGTAAAATGTCTTTTACTGAAAGACTGTGCAGAAGTTTAATGTATTGCTGTCAAAGCTCATAATGGCTTTAAAGAAACTTTTAGGAATTCTGCAATAAAAGTTCCACTCTAAGAGTTTGAAAGTTATAAGAAATGCTACTAATGCTTAATTTTATTGTTTAGGAGTGCACAAGTTATCAATAGATTTACGTTGTCAATTTTTCGTGTCTTTAATAGATTAATGTTGATTTGTGTTAGAGATCAATTGCTACGAAAAATAATTAAATTGAGAAAACTAAAAAAAGGAGAGTTATGAAAAGGGTAAGGCCGATGTTGAACATGGAAAAATTCTTCTGAATGGAAACTAATTACAGACAAGGGTAAAAAGTTTCAAATTATTTATAAAAATATTTTTAACGATATTATAACGTTCAATTTTGGAATTTCTGATTTCAATGTTTCGCTATTAAAACAAACTATTTTGTACTCATAAATATGCAATTTAAAAAAATGAGTTATATCACATTTCTATTCAGTACAGAAAGTACAAAACACAAATTGCGGCTTTTAGTCCTGTATAATGCCCACCCTGTTTTAACAGGAAAAAATAGTTCTCAAATTGCCTGAATATCAGAATTTTTTTATGAAGTGTTTCCCAAAATTTCTTTAATTCAATCGCAAAATACTAAAATTATATAAAACTAATATTTTTATTACGGAATAGTGGTATTAAAAAATTTGAAAATTTGGCAACTACGGTAAATATATATATATATATATGAGAACGTGAGTTTCACAACTCGCCTTATCCAAAATTTAAAAAATCAAGTTTTTTCTAACAGTCTATTCTAATGGTAAATCTGTACCGAAAAAAGCTATAATCTGCAAAAAAATATTTTTACCCTTCTGTTATTTTAAAATATTGATTCGGTTTCAAGTCTCGCCTTATCAACTAGGCTGATGGCAACAAAACTAGCTTTATCCTTCGCGCATGCATTAACCAACAGACGACTAGCATTTCACTACTATTACAAAAATATTTCTTTATGTTTCTGCGAGTTGTTACTATTTTCGTTTAAATTTTTTATCATTTCCATTCATACAAATTAAATCCTTGGAGACGAGCGACCGGTATACATATTGCATGAACCGCTCTGAATCCTTCTTTATTCCCACGAGTAAAATTTTACTGAAACATTTTACTCTAAAATTTGCCTTAATTAATAAAGCATTTTCCTGATTCAATAAGGCGCTAAGTTCTATTTTTAAAAATTGGTGCAAAAGATTAAAAATTTAGTAAAAGACTCAAGTCACGAAGTGATTAATTATATCATGGAAGATGGTAGTATTCCTGTGACGTAGTCTTAAAGCTGAAATCGTATCGTAGAGTAAACGAAGGGCGTAACTCATATATACAGCTAACAATACATATATACAGCTAACAAATGCGAAAAGTCGGCTTTTAATAACTCAGTAAATATAGCTTATATTGTTTTGATTTTTTAAGCACAGTCTTATATCTGCAGTCTAATCTTATTCTGAAATTTTTAGATTTCAACGTGCAGTATATTTCGAGATCTGTAAACCCATTTTTAGACCCTCGGGCATAATGTCAGTTTGTCTTTTTTTCTCTGAAACGGCCTAGAGTTTTTAAAAAAAGTTAATATATAGTATGAATGTGTTCTTTATGAAGTGAATAAGACTTGCCTAATTTCTAAGAGAACTCTTTTTGTTATATAATCCTCATGAAAAATCGAACTACCGTAATTTCGGGTGTATAAGCCGCGGATCAAACAATTCTTTTTGGACCCAGAAATCTTATTTAGTGATTGAAGACAAATATTAACGGCGATCTAACTAGTTATATTTGTTTCTTAAAAAAATCTGGGTCGAAAAAGAATTGTTTGATCTGGGGCTTATACACCCGAAATTACGGAATATATTTGCATTTCTACGGGAATCTCAATGCAAATATTCGACAAGTCGTTTACAGTATTTATGCGCAAACTTGCTTTTTTTATCTTCTTTTTTCTCCACTTCTTCCCGTAAATGTCTTGTTCAGTCGGTACGTAATTGGGCTGTAGACATAAAGACATAGCTACCAACCTCTTCCGCTTTTTCGGACCGGAAAACTTTTACAGTAAATTTTGCTATTTCAATCACCGTAATCTGCTGATTAAATAAGGCAACATTTCCGGGCAAAAAAAATCAGAAGTGTTGGCAGCTATGACTAAAAGTCTGGTATTCTGTTGTCTCCGACACATTAACTTTTTGTTTTGATCTTTTTTAAGTCAGTTAATAAAGCATAGTTGACCTTTATTATCCGTTCCTTTGTATTTTTTTAATTGTGAATCAGATGATTAAATGAAATTTTATTTTTTTAAATATAATAAGTTAAACAAAATTAGATTACAACTATAACTAATTTAAATGCAATATAATTTAATTTTAAATAAATTTCAATAATTATATTTTAAAATTAAATTTATATTAGCTACTTTTTATTATTAAAATAGACATTTATTATAAATTATAAAATGAAACAAATACTTTGACAATATCAAATATTTTATTACGAATGTACTAAAAAATTATAAATTTTTGGATTTTGTAAGCACTCAGATTAGCAATTCAAAACAAGCATACTAATGTTCAGATACAAAACTAACTGACAACGTCAATTTTCGGACTATAATTATCAGTAATATGTAGAGTACATTAAAATATTTTTAAAATACAGAATATGAATGTGAAAAGCACGCGACAGTAAAAAAAAACACAGTTTTTCGAATTTGCAGGGAGGAAAATGTTATTATATCAGAGTCGTGCAGTTTACTTCTGCTTTTTCATTACTTAATACCAAAAATCAAATTACGTACAGGAATAAAATTTAAATTTGCAATACTCTGAAATTTTGACATTAAACTTTAGTTTTAAGTTGTAATTCAAGCTTTTTTTTTACACAGACATTATTTAAAACTTGTCATATAGAATTTTTTGAAAATGAATTATGAGAAATTTGAAAACAAGGAAATGTTTCTAAATTTGCGTCTGTAAAAGACTTTTCAGTACCCTAAATACCTGTATATATATATATATATATATATATAAATTTGTTTGTTTCAGGAATTGATTAATGTTTTTGGAAACTAGAGAAAGATACTAACTTGACAGTTTTTAAGATATGTGTCTCTCCGTGAAAATCGCCAGATTTCAGCACTAAATTTTAATCTGAGAGGGAATTTTGAACTAAATCATTGTAATTGCGAATAATTTTAGGGAAATGTGGTGTATTGTATACTCTTGCATTTTTCGCTTCTAATATGCGGAAAGAAAGGATGGAGTCGAGCCGGTAGAGTTTTGGTGTTTTGATGGATTTTTGGCTCAAGCAATTTATCTCATTTATAATAATTTATGTATAGTATAATTTTAAATGATATATGATGACTTTACAAGCCAAAGGGTACAAGTGGCAAAAATTCAATTTCGAGTACATTGTATTTAAAAATAATTGACGTTAAATTTGAACATGAATAATAATTGGCTGAATTGAAATAAGAAACTGCTGTCTGTTTCACTGTGGTCTTTCAATTCTTATTTCAATAACTGTAAAATAAAGTAGAGTGCAATATTCTTTAAATTTACCGTAATTTCGGGTGTATAAGCCGCGGATCAAACAATTCTTTTTCGACCCAGAATTTTTTAAAAAATGAATGTTACTACTTACATCGCCGTAAATATTTGTGTTCAATCACTAAATAAGATTTCTGGGTCCAAAAAGAATTGTTTGAGCCGCGGCTTATACACCCGAAATTACGGTATTATTAATCAATAATTGAAGTCAAATCTTTTCGGCAATCGAATAAGTTGTATTTCTATTTTAAAAATTCTAGGTCGAAAAAAGATTATTTGACCCGCGGATTATGCGCCGGAAATTACGGTATTAAAATTTCTAAATATTATTTTAAGGTCTTTTTAACATTTTCCGACATAGTTGAACAGTTTTCATGCATTTGGTTTATTAGTTCGTTCAAGTAATCGCAGAACTGTCAGAAATGCAAGGCTGCCAACTACTACGCCTATTTAAAGTCAAATAAACATATTTGAAACAGAAATTTTAATAAATAATTAACGATATGTATTGAAAAACATGCCATTGAATGTATTTGGCGTACATTTTACTAAAATATTTTTGTGGTTTCAAACACGTTTATACGATTTAAATAGGCGTAGAAGTTGGCAACTCTGGAAATGTGATGATGTGATGCAGTAGCGGCTCGTCAGGGAGTGCTGCATCCAAATTTTCACACCACTAAAATTTAAAGGAATTTTTCTTATTATTTATTTGACGAATTTTGTTGATTAAATAAAACTGAAATAACCATAGAATTTTAGTTTTGTGAATAAATTGATGCAGCACCCCCTGACCAGCCGCTACTGATGTGATGTCAGGTACGCCTATTTGCTTGCAACATTCCTATATCTTTTTCCCGACAAAAAAGTGACATCTTATAAGTAGTGCTCGCGATAGGATACGTATAGCAGCTATACGTTTAAACGATATACGTATATTCGTATAATACGTTTTTCTGCTATACGAATACCTTAAAATATACGTTTAAATGTATCCGGATACGTATAACGCGTATCAATTAAACGTATATTTAAGAATACGTATATTTAATGTATACGTATATTGCACGTATCGTATCTAATTTAAATAATAGACTTCATCAGTCGTATGTCACTGAATGGAGAATAATTTGGAAATCGGTGGTGTTACGACAGGAATCCACATAGTATGTCTTATATATACGAGATCGAGCAATAAAAAGCGTATATTTTATAAAACAGTTTGCAAAAAGTTCACAAAAAATCCTGATTGGCTAATCTCGTTTCACTAACAGTGAAATATCTATCTGGATTCCGACCAAGATTGCAGAAATCGCAAAAAAGACAGCATAATAGCACCACCTGTTGAACGATTTACACACAAAAGGGGAGACTAGGGCACATATGAACAGTTCACATAAACATAGCTTTTTCTCATAACTGGGTTAATTTCTATAAGTAAATCTACTCAATATAGTAAACAGAACTTTTTTTAAGCATGGTATTTTTTTTAAATTACCTTTATAGTTCTTCTTACTTTTCTTAGTAGTTTTATGAATTCAAAAAAATGCTTATATGTGCCCCAACGAAGAAAAATATATGTATATTTATTTAGTTTCTTAGTGATATGTTTAAGCAAAATATCATAAAATAAAAATAAGTAGATTTTTTCTGGGGGGGGGAGGGGGCTTAGATAATTGATAAAATATTGCTACAATAAAGTAAAATTTAAAGAAGTAAACTTGAGAAAAAAAAAATTTAAATTTTGCTTAGAGCTTTTTGTTCGATTTTAGGGAGGGAGCATTTGGATAATGTTTGTCGGAAATATACCGAAAGGCGAAAGATTCTTATTCCTATATTTGCCTTATTTGCCTATAAATTAAGGATAAAAAATTGTTTTCCATTAATAAGCTTCCTCCAAATTTAATTTCTTTTGCTTTTAAAAGAAGTCAATAATGAAGATTTCACAGTAGTTTAAAAATTTTATTTTCTTAAAATATAATTCTATTTTCAAAGCACCAAACAACCTAGCTGTTTTAGAAATGGAAGTAAACTAATACTACAAGTTTGCAACAATAGAAATAGAAAAATTTGTAAAGTTGTTAAAGGTAATATTTTTTGCATTAACTATGCATAAAATCAGTATTGAAAACCGTTAAATAAAATAATATATAACATTTATTGCATTTTAGAAAACATTAAATTTATTTAAATTATAATTGAACGTAAAACGAGCTTGTTGCTTTTTGTGTATTTGCTGACAGATATGTTTGTAGAAGTTTCTGTACAAAATCAAGTTTATAAGACAGAAATGTCTTCTATTTCAATAAAATTATAGATAATGAAGCTTGCATTATTTTAAAGAAGTTAACTAAAAGGAACAGGATCACTGAATGATTATTGAAGAATTTAATGACGTGTTCAGATCTGCCCCAACCAGACTCTTCATAAGTGCCCCACACTCCGACAAGAGTTAAAATGACAAATCATTAACATTTCTCAATTTTAGAAAAAAATTATCATAAATATTTATTAGTATCCATAGTATATGTTAAAATATTAAAATTTTTAAAAAATGAATAAATAAATAAAATTATTCTCTTAGCAAGTTGGAGATTTTACTTTTGAGTTCAGTAAGCAGTATTTTGACTCCTGAGGACAAGCAAAATGTCGAAGAGCTTCAACAATTTTTTTTCCATATGTCTATAGGTGCTACTATCTTTGGTAATTTTTTGAAATAATAAAACATACATAACTTGTGAAAAATAGCAATGTTGTCATATGCCCCATTTTCACATGTGCCCCAGTCTCCCCCATATATGTTTCTTAATTCTGTGTATTAGGTCTTGAGATAGAGCGCCCACAAATTTCATGTCACATACAGACAGACAAAGTCACAGACTCACAAACTCACCGGCAGATATTTTGTAAAAACATGTTTTTCGGACTCTCTTACCCTTAAAACATATAAACCCGTCGAAAGTTTTCCCGAATGCAATACTTTCTTCTTGTAAAGATAGAAGAAAATATAAAAAACTAAGTACTGCGCCACAGATCTTCCAAAGAACAGTTTGATTCTACCACAACTAATGTAAGACATTTCATAATAAATAACTTAGTTTTTTGGAAAATATATATATATATAGACAGAGCTGCCAACTTCTACGCCTATTTAAATCGTATAAACATGTTTGGAACCACAAAAAATGTTCAAGTAAATTGTGTACGAAATATATTCAGTGTTATGCATTACGGTAGATATCCTTAATTACTTACTAAAATTTCTGTTTCTAATATGTTTATTTGACTGTAAATAGGCGTAGTGGTTGGCAGCCTTGTATAGATAAACTGAAGAACGAATTCAGATTTTTTTAAGTACCTGCAAAACAAGTAGTAGTTAAGTAAACACATCGTAGTTCTTTGAACAAAGAAACGCGATGGGGATACTCTACCGGAATTTCTCAATGTCGTTAATCCGCAGAAAAACATTAAAACATCAAATTTCATACCTTTAACGAAGAACGTTTAAACGTTTATACGTTTAACCGCTTGGATAAGATCCGTATATACGATGTACCGTATATGTTCTTTTGTGCTATACGTATAATCGCCGATGCCGTATTATACGTATAGCAAATCCGTATTTCGTATAATACGTATTATACGTATACTCGTATAAACGTATAATCGAGAGCACTACTTATAAGTGATGTATGTATCGTATCGAAAACAAAATTTTATGTTGCATAAGTAAGTGGGTCAAGTAATTGTTATCCCAAAGGTATGCGAAATACGTTTTTTGGCGCACTAATAGTTTATTTTATGTATCATATTATTATGAAACATGGACATGATAATTGTTTTAATGTCAGAATTAAAGAATTGAAATGTTACTTATTTGGTATCAATTATTCCTGGCTCTGTATCTATTAAATAACCTCGAAACGATCGTACACATTTTACTGCTTAGCTGACTTCAGCCACGTCGCCGCGTGTTTGAGGTTTATTTGTATACGATTTTCGATGAGGTCATCGAATACACTTCGTTGAAAAATTATTAATAATTTGGGTGCCAGGTATAATCATTTGCAAGCTACCTAACTCTGATTTAAATTTGATTTCTGACTTTTACAAATACTGATCTGGCTCAAAGAAGTCCATATGTATGACATTTGCCTATCCTAACAGGTGTCAAAAACTAAATCTTAACAATATAACCTAACTACTGTAATATAACCTATTACAATAAAAAAAGATTTTAAATAATGAATACTTATATTACATATGAGGAGCCCAGAAGCCAAGGGGTACAAGTGACAAAATGTCGATTTGGAGTAAAATGAGTTTAAAGATAGTTGATGTTAAATTGGAACATCTATAACAATTGACTAAATTGAAATAGGAAACATCTGCTTGTTGCATTCTAATCTTTGAACTCTCATTTCAATAATTGTTAAAAAAATAGAGTACAATTTTCTTTAAATGTATAATTAAGCAATATTGTTTGTCTTTCGAAAAAAGTGGTTTATCTCTATAACTCCCCAAATAATCAGAAAATGACCTATATTTATTTACCTGAAATGAAAAAAGCATATTTCCAGATACCCTGTGCACTTAACTCAATTCTTTCAATTTTGTCACTTATACCTCTTGGCTTCTGGGGTCCTTATATATAATATTATACATATATACATTAACGAATAATTATATGTTAAATAACTTTTATTTTAATTGCAGTTTATAACGCCGCCCATTATTTAAATAATATTACTTAAATTATTATAACAAATATTAACCCTTTGCACTCAAGTAGTGATTTTCACTGATCATCAGTGACCCGCGTAAATGGGTGTTTCAAATGCAGTGGACACTAGTATAGAAACTAGGAACTAATTTTCTTCGCCTGGTCTAATTGCTGAATAATCTGTCATAAAAGAAATAAAATGTAAGATATTAGTGGTGTACAAAGCATTTGAAGTCCAGATTTATGATCGACGAATTGACAAAACAAATAGTGAGTGAAAGTCACCTCTAGAGTGCAAAGAGTACATGTTCCATGCAAGTTCCATTGGGTTTTGTAATGTTATTCACATAGCTGATAATTGCTATGCTTGCTAGCCGTTATTATTCTTTTGTTATTTTTGAAAAGTTTGCTTTAATTTATTCAATTATTCAGTTATCTTCATTAAAATTAATCGC
The DNA here is from genome assembly GCA_964019185.1 of Maratus speculifer. Taxonomy (NCBI): domain Eukaryota; kingdom Metazoa; phylum Arthropoda; class Arachnida; order Araneae; family Salticidae; genus Maratus; species Maratus speculifer. The sequence goes on along the minus strand of OZ025293.1, from coordinate 268,277,358 downwards.
CATTTTCAAATCTAAAATACTGGTAAACAAACGTCGAAGCATATGACTTACAGTACAATTACATGGAACTATTCAAAAAAGAACTGAAATAGCCTTAAAATACACTGCTCAAAACAATTAAAGGATATTGCAGTTTTAGGTGGATTTTGTATCTGGGAAACTTTTTAGCTGATTGATACATGGTCGACAGACATAGTAGGTTATATGAGAATAAATTACCCATGTTTGGCAGAAAAAAATGCATTTTATTGCGCATTTGTGTACAAAAGGGAAAAAAACACAATTTGTGCATATGAGAAAAAAAGAATAAGAAAAGGTGTTTTCTTCAAACAAAATCATTTTCAGTAGGGGGTATGGTTTCCACGGACGGCCAGCAACGTTGAACACCTTTGAGGCATGGACTTAGTGAGGCTATTAATGACTAGTTGGGGTATTCTGCCCCACTCTTCCAGAAGAGCTCTTTCCAGTTCTTGGAGAGTTTGTGGGGGTTGTTGGCGGCCAGAAACTCCTCTTCCTAGAGCGTTCCAAACGTGCTCGATTGGATTTATGTCTGGAGAACACGCTGGCCATTCCATTCGAACGATTCCTTCCTCGAAAAGGAAATCCTCCACCAGGTTTACACAATGTGGTCTGCAGTTATCGTCTATTAAAATGAAGTTATATCCGATTGCTGCAGCGTAAGGGACTACAATAGGTCTGAGGATTTCATCTCTATATCGGCGACCAGTCAGAGCTCCATCTCGAATGATGTAGAGGTCAGTGCGCCCGTCAATGGAGATGCCACCATACACCAACACTCCTCCACAGCCAAATCTGACACTTTCGTGCACGAACGCAGGATTATTCCTACTGCCACGGTCCCTCCAGATCAAAATACGCCTATTATCTGAATGCACAGAAAAACGGGACTCGTCAGAAAACAGAATATTGCTCCATTCATTTCTCCTCCAGTTGACATGCTCGGTTGCCCACTCCCTGCGGTTGCGACGATGCCTTGATGTTAATCTAACACATACCATCGGTCGGCGAGCATACAGACCTACAGCATGGAGCCGGTTTCGGAGAGTCTCAGTTGAAATCGTGGTGCCTGTAGCCGAGCGAAGGTGTTGTTGGAGAAGAGTATCGTTCATGTTTCGGTGTCTCCGAGCTGTTAACGCTAAATACCGATCTTCATTGGGCGTTGTTGCCCGTCTACGACCTTGCCCTGGTCTTCGGCCTGCACTCTCCAAAAAACGGTTCCAGATCCTGGAAATGACACTTGCTGACACTCCAAAGACTTGCGCTATTTCGGCTTGAGTTTGGCCCCCATCTAACCTACCAACAATTCTCCAAGCTTCTGAATCTGTCAAATGACTTCGCTGAGACATCGTACTCATCGAAACAAAGCAATCACTGAATGCCGATCATCCTTGTCTTCATTCTCTTTTATCCAGTTGAAAGTAAAATTTCATTCGCTGCCGCTGAAGCGACGTTTTTGACATCGAACTCACAATTTGCATATTCCACAGTTTGAAAACCGGAAAAATTTGCATTTGTTATTCTCTTCTTCTATTTTCGGAAAAAAAATTTCGTTTATATCTTTATTTTATACAAAACTTCAAATATCCTTTAATTCTTTTGAGCAGCTTATTAAAATTTCAATTGTAACATATTTGTCAGGGGGCTCATTACCACCGCGGCAAATTTTCATCAATAAATTTATGCGGAAATTTTCTCCTTATTTAAACGCCTCATTAATTTAAATTGTCAATCAAAATTAATGGAAAAAACTGATTATTATTTTAATTGGTGGAAGTTTACTTTTGCGGTAGTAGTTCCACCATAGAGTATCAACCAAGAAAACATTCTGTCCGTGTCTATTAATCCCTTGAGGCGCGGTGGAATATCTATGAAACCACTTAATTTTAATTCCCGAACGCCGGCATTTTTGGTTTAAAAATTTACAGTTTACTTGGTGTGAAAAATATAGCTTCTTATTTTCAAACAAAGTTGTTTTCAAATTCCGGTGTCAATTATTAATTTCAACATTTAAGCATTGAATTAGCACTGAGCCGCAAAGTGTTAAAATATTGTAATACCTTGCAAAACTGAAACTAAAAAAAATGGAACAGAGAATTTTAACAATGTTTGTGATAAAAATTGAACAAAAATAAGGTGTTTAAATTAGAAAAAAATTCAGTTGAAGGTTATCGATGGAAGTTTTTACCGACAGTAATCAGAAACCGTTTGATCTGATTAAAATAACAGCCGCCATCTTGTGACAACCTCCTCAGTTATTTCACTCTCTCTGATAGAGAATACAATGTTTGTCTCCACCTCTGTATTCATAACTCCATTTAAAATTACTCACAACAACAGCCTATAAAAAGGATTTTTCATTGATTTACAGCTTCTGGATATTTAACTAAAGGCAAAGGTGTGTTTTCTATTTATTCGAATGAAATAAAATGATTTTTTAATAAATATTCTTTTCTAAAAAAAAAAAAGGTAAACTTAGCCAACTCGCATAATTTTTTAATTCGATACTTTGTAACACATGAAAAATTTTTCTTAAATTTTAAAGTGGCGAGAGAATAAAAATGTTTTCTTTTAGTTCCTTTCTGGAAATATAAGAAAAGCGGAAATAAGTTTTTTTTTTAATTAAATGATTTTCTAGGAATTGTTTTTCTAATGAGTCATAAAAGAAACTTACTGTGCATACTACAAGAATTTTTTACTTTGTATTATTATATTACAAAATAAATTAAATTATTTTTAATACTGAAAATTTTGCCTTCCAGTCTCAGTTTCTGCAGAAGTTTTCCTAACTTAATTGAACTCAATTTCTTGTAACATATCATTTCAATCGTCAAAATAATAATTTCAATTGGATTATAGAATTTATATTGCGATTAATTCTCATTTGAAAGAGAAAGAAAAATCGTAACTTTCATCTGCTATCACTTCAGTTTGAAAGAAAATATTAATTGTATTATACATACTATTTACACTATTTACATAGTACAAAGAAACCTCTATAATAGGAATGCGTTACAAGGGAAGCATTCGTGTTGTACAAAGTATGATGTGCGGCCCTTACTTAACGATAGTTATAGGACGCTTATTAAAGGGTTAATAAAACATCGAAATATAGTCCGATTCTTAAATCTGTTAAAAATTTCCCAGTTATGTTAATAACTCAAATGTAAGCAATAGCAATATGGGGGCATCGCAGTATGGCGTATGCACATCGAGTTCCACGCGGTTCAACTCTCATGATCGTCCTTATGATTCTGACCAGAGATATCAGTTTGGCTTAATATTTTATTCATGAATTAGGACATCATACCACTAATAAAGAATATTAATTTATTCTTTATTTAATACGAGACATTTAGTGGCCACCTAAAATAAAAATTATTCTTTCGAAATTTATGATATTAATTTGAAATTTCGGATTACATTCGGAAGTCTAATTGGCAAACCTAATTCTGACAAGCACATGGAGTAATTCTATAACTACAGATAACAGTTACTTTAACAAACTTTAACCTCCTCAGTCCTGATGTCGCCCGGAGAAGACACTAAATAACAGTGTTTAAATTAGTTTAAATGCTTGTAGAATTATTAAAATTAATTATAGATTTTTTTATTAAATGTGTTTTAACATAAGAATAGATATATAGATTGATACAACTTTGGAGATGTTATACAGCAACTTTAAACCAATTTTTCTGGTTCCTCGTAATATTTGTCTTAGGACTGAGGAAGTTAAAATAACACCAAAAAATACTATAACAAAATTAAAATTCAACTTTAAAAATAATAAAACTATTAAAAATTAAACTTAATCACGTATTATTACTACGCAAAAATGAAAAAAAAAATAATGCAATTATCATTTTTCAATATATATATATATATATATATATATATATATATATATATATATATATATACATTAATAACGTTAAAATGTGTTCGTTTTTCAGCGTCATCAAAGTGATATTTTACGCACTACATACTATAAAATCTACTATGCTATTTTCTAACAGATAAATGTGGATAAAGCTTTCTTTGGTAAAGAAAAAATTTCGAAAATACGTGATTTTCAATAAAAGAAAATTACCAAAGACCTTAAGAAATAAAAAGTAACTTGTATAAAATTCTACATCCCTTTGTCTGCTTAATGCAGTTATGCAATAGGCATTCATTGATCAGCTACCGTACATAATGCTTTACAGAGACCACCGCTTTTGTCCGTGACTCATTGTTCACATTAATTCAACAAGTGTGGAACGATGTCAAGTTTAGAATTAGAAAATGATTAGTTATATTGTTAGCAATGCATGATTGTAACTCGGTACTAAACTCTTCATCCTTGGAAGTAAAATAAATCCTTGTAAGTAAAATAAATTATGTGAGCATTTTTATTTTATACGTAAGAACTTTTAAAAAATCCTGTAAAACTATAAATAAAAGAAGAAAATATATTACTTTTGCTAAAAATATTCTTTCTTAAGAATAAAATACTACATTCATAAATGCAAGAACAATTTAAATGCATAGGATTGAAAAAAAAAGTCTTTAAAATTAAACGGTTCGTAACTATCGCTTTTTAAAGTATCATAAATTTTATTCAGATATTAAACTTATTCCTGTAAAAATAAGGTGTCAACAAATTGTAAATAATTGCTTTATATAACTTTTGTTTTTTGTATTATGAACTATATAATAAAGAAGGTACTATTTAGAAAAGTTTCCAAGTATTTTGGAATTCCAGTAGGCACATTTGCTTTGTTTACCGTATTTTCGGGTGTATAAGCCGCGGATCAAACAATTCTTTTTCGACCCATAATTTTTTAAGAAACAAATGTAACTTCTTAGATCGACGTAAGTATTTGTTTTCAATCACTAAATACGATTTCTGGGTCCAAAAAGAATTGTTTGATCCGCGGCTTATACACCCGAAATTACGGTAGTTTAACCCTTTAACTGACAAAACATTTTCATAGCTAAGATGTTGAAATAAATGAATGATACCGGTAATTGGAAACAGATATATTTGGAAATAAGAAAAAATAATTTTTCCCATGCATAATAAAATGTATTTTTAAAAATTAAAATTCCGGTGTCGTTGTTGCATATCGAAATTAAAATTTTGTGATTTCGTAGGGAAACCGATGAATGTTAAAGGTTTAAGCGTACTTCTTTTAAATTGTATAAAAGTTTCCTATAAAAAACATAGGTATTTAAAAATTTGAAGACTCGGAAGTCTTTATAATTCTCAATTCATGTATATGGGCTTGGGTGCCCACCTCGGGAACTCAGATTTAGCTTTAGAGTGTAAGTGCAATCCTGAGAGGAGACATGCATAAGGGTGTGAGCCTGTCTAAAACCTTTGCCAAACCCTTATGAAACTTTGATTTCGCCTTTAATTCTAGTCCTATGTGCTGACACAGAAATGGCGGCTTTCGTAGTTATTTTTTCCGTATTTGTACGGTCCCTTAAATTTGAATACTGATAATTTTTAAAAGCTGTTGCATCTTCTTTTTCGGAAATAAGAAAAAAAGTTTTAAAAAACTTACAAAAATTAATGGTGAATAAAATTTAGAGGACAGTATAAATGCTTAAAACAAACAGCTACCATTTTTGCTTAAGAATCATTAAAACAAATCGGCTCTAAAAATTGCTTTACAAATGCATACAACGTTCGTATGGTTCCTTGAATTTTAATACCTATAATTTCTTTAAGATACCATCAACTTATTTTTGTGAAATTAAAGTTGCCAAAAAATTTTTTTAGAAAGTACTGGCTTTCAAATTCGCGAGGACTCTACAAGTGCTTAAAAATTAACTACAACTTTGCTTAAAAAAGCTTTAAAAGTTTTGCTTTACAATTGCTTTGAAAATGCTTTAAATATCCATTTCTTGTGTCTGCGCGTAGGCTAGTAATCTCGGAGAGAGGTTTTTACGCCTGAGATTGATAATCTACTAAGTGATTTAAAGTAAAAAAAATTATATATTTTTTATACTTTTCCAAAATTTATTTGCCACTAAGAAAAGGCACCGATTTTCTATAACATTATTTTTGTTTTAAAATGCTAGTGTTCATGTATTGCTCTTGTGACATTCATGACACACAAACAGCACCTAAAATCTAACTTTTAAAATTTTTTTTATGATGTTCTAATAAGTTGATGCGGCTATACTAAAGTAAATAAGTGTTAGTTTAATTTGTAAATATTTAATTAAAAAGTTTTGGCATACAACCCTTTTAGTTCAAAGTAAATATGAGTGAAAAAAGTGTTAAAAATGTCCTCGATGAGTAAATTATAATGCATTTTTATATCTACAAAGAAGCAAATTCCTAAGCTTTTATTGTCAGATCAACATTTTGCACAGCAAAAATATTTCAAAATTGTTTTCGACTAATTAAAAGCTAATTATGACAATTTTTTATGCACTGACACCAGATCACGATATTTTCAAATTTATCACTCTTTAGTATCTATTTTCGGTTAAAAGATGAAAGGATTTAATTGCCAGAAAACGCTAAAAATCGATACAAATTAATGTAATAGTTTTCCGTTTCTTTATTTGAAAAACGTTTTTAAGAACAAATTGGAAAAAATAATATTGATTTTATCTAATCGCAACGCTTCTGAAATTAAATGAGAAAAATTTGATTATTCAAAAGTATTGATGCTTTACTGTCAATATTTGTGCTTTTATTTTACCATTATTTTTGTACAACAAATTTTTACTTACTTAATTCTATGTTTTCGATTATTAAACTATACAAACTTCTCTGTTACAAAATAGTAATAGGAATCTCGTAAAAGTTGGTAGCTATGTCTACAAATCTATTAAATACCGTGCATTAGTATTTGAGATAGTGCGCCCATAAATTTTATGTCACATACACCTGACATTATATCAGATGGAAGAGTCACAGACTTACAGATAGATATTTTATAAAACCACATTTTTTGCAATCTCTGACCCGTGTAACGTGTAAATCCGTCAAAAAGTGGAATTCGAAAATTTTCTCGTATCCAATACTTCCTTCTTGTTAAGATAAAAAAAAAAAGTAATAATCAAAATCTGTGAATATCAATGTTGGCCTTCTCCTTGTTCGTTCAAAGCATATTTCAAAATTTCATCAAAGATAAAAAATATTAAATCGTAGTGGTAAGAAAAAGTGTAAAGTTTGACAGTTATGCTTGATTATATTTAATTGTACCTTCAAAATCATGCAGTTTAATTGTCAAATACATGCATAGTTAAACCTTATAGTAGCAAAACACTTTTATTCATAAAAATCCTGAAATGATTGAACGACGCCCAAATACAGAAAGACGTTTATTTGGAAATAAATAAATTTGTTATTCATGTACTTAATGGATGAAAAAATATATTCCTTGATTCTAGGACCAGTGTAAAATTTAGGGATTAAAAATAAGTGGTTCAAAAATGAAACATCCCCCTTCAAGGAGATAAGGGGCTTATCATTAATGGTTTATACATGCTGTATTTTTTCAAGGAACTATGAACAGAGAGGAATTGATGTATCCCCAAAATCTTGAATCTTCAAAGGTGACCAATCAGTTCAGTAGAAAATTACGACCGGAGTAAATTTCGCACTCATAAACTTCCTTCTTAATTAAACATGCAAAATTTATATCATAATTGAAGCAAAAATATCTAATCGCTTTTACTGGTGCGAATTTTCTTCGGCGGCAGTCAAGATTTAAGGCACCCAAATATTGTGGATACTTGAAGATCCTCTTGTCAATATTAGTGCATTTTCATATCGCCGGAGCAAACTTCTATCAGTAAATTTGATTCAAAGTTTCCGCTTTATTTAAAAGCCTTACCGATGCAAAATTGCTTTCATAAATAAGGCAAATTTTTTATTCTTTTTTAGTAGTGGAAGTTTACCTGGCATTAATAAAACTCAGATCCGGTGTAAACAGACGCCATTTTGCGACAACATCATCATTTCCTAAAAACTGGAGAGGTCCTTTAGAATTTTTGCTGTGACGTCATGAAATTTCACATAAAGTAGAAAAAACAAAGAAAAAAATATAAAAACTTGCATGTTGTCGAAAAACACTTCCAAATTTCCCTCTTTCTCCTAGGCAAATCGGAGATGTCGAGAGTTACGGTTTTAGATAAACGCTATTTTTAAATATGTTCTTCAATTAAATAATCACATATATAAGTGAAGTATCATAAAGTTCCAGTTGCACGCGAATGTTTTCTAATATACGTCGCACTACTTTTTCAAAACCAAAAACATTTACATACGTTTTGAGAACATTTACAAGAGAAATATGCTATGGAAAGTATTTAAACTTTAATTAAACTTTATGATACCCCATGTATACAAATAAAAAACGAGCAGAGATTTTTTTCTTTTTTTTAATAAGGATATTTATAGCCTTTTTTTCTTTTTCTTGTAAAAAATACTAAAAATTTTTAAGCGAAAAAACTAATAAAATTTAGTGGTGAGAGTCTGCTTGCTTGCGTCTAGAATTTTACAACCCTGAATAATGCATTACCTATTCGATGCTTGAAACAATCTATATCTGAGCACAGTACAAGCATTAAAAATACTTCATTTAACAAAATGGTAAATGAAAAATAGTTTTAAAATAAAATGGTACCCATTTTATTTTAAATCGAGAAAGACAAAAACAAAACTTAATTTTATTTCATATTAATACTATACACACACATATTACACTTTTTTTATGAAGGAAAAATAAACATAAACTGTATACAAAAACTATCATAGAAACTATTTTTACAGTCTAAAGTAAACATTTAAAAAAAATTACAAACATTAAAACACCCTTTTTCTATCTGAAAAAGTTAAATGACACTCAAAACAAGATGAATTAAACAAATGCGTTTTTCTAATTTTATGATCTTTATCAATTTTTTTGTAGGAAAACATTTACATTTCCCAGCAGTTTTCTTTTATTAAGTCTGAGATATGCTCTCATCTCTATCTTAATGGTCCATTTACTCACAACCTACTCCGTAGAACTCTCAATTCCCTTTCTCAGAAATAGCAAATAAAACATGAATTTAGTTTTTTCTAGATGCTAGAAGAACAATCTTAATCACTAGCAATTCAGTTTTTTGTTTACTCACGTCAGAATAAATGTCATTCTGACAAGGAAAAACATTCAGTACATAACGGTCTTCTAGTTGGAAACTATTTATTACATAAACTAAAATTTACATTGAAAATTCATTGGAACGGGATACTTTGAAACTCTTAAAACAAAAGAATGTATATAACAACAAGCGTTTCCTATAAAATTTTATCAACATAATTATCATTTTCGCACAATGGCTGTATTTTCTATGTATTTGCATATATATAGCTATATATATCTTTAAAGAGTGTGCTTTATACATGTTAGTAATCGCGTGAATGCACGTATATGAATGTCCATATATATGCATGAATGTATGCATAACGCAGAGAAAAAAACATTTCATGTTGTAACACTATCAGAGTTCATGTTGTAACAGTCAGGGGATGCTGCATCAATTTTGTCACACCACTAACATTGTATAAGAATTTAACGATTTTTTAATCAACAAAATTTGTCGAATAAATAATATAAAAGATTCTGCTAAATTTTAGTGATGAGGTAAATCTGATGCAGCACTCCCAGACGAGCCGCTACTATGTTGTAATATGCAATAAAATTTCTCTTAAAATTATATATAAGAATTAGTTTCAAACACAAATATATAATTATGTAATTTAACAATCTCCATTTCGATGATGTAATAATATAAAAGGCATGTCCAAACTACCGTTTACTCTTTAAAGTCTTGGTGTATAATTAAATCTAAGATATAATGTAACCATTAGCAGAATCAATCGAGAATTACAAATGTTAATTTAATGAGACCAGTTAGTGGTGAGATATTGTTAATCCAAATTTTACACTATCGTTGCATAACAACGTGATTAATTTAACCCATTCGTGCCCACCACCTTTTGCGCAAATTTTATTCGATTGGCACCACTATTTTTAAAACAATTAAGTTTAGTTGATTAATTACGAAAATGTTTCAATTAAATAAAATAAAGATTGCTGTTCTTTTTTACCGGTGTCAAAAACAGTGCTACATGCACCTTTTGTAGCGTCCCTAAAAATGGACGCTAGGCACTAATGGGTTAATGCATCTAATTTTTGAAGCTTTCTACGTACTTTTTATTTTTATAAGTATTTATGTTATTTAAAAACTTTCAGTTACTGTGTATATGAAGTTTTATATTACGCAACGTATGGTAGAAAGTAGTGATTTGCAGAGCTGACATTAAGGCTCCTGATCTGCAGATTTACCTGTTTAGTTTAATGGGGAGTGCCAGTTATTGGTTCCCGTAATTTTATTTTATCTGTGTCCAACATAGAAGTTAATTATTATTGATATTAAAGAAAGATGAAATATATTATTTGAATAGTTTTAAAAGATAAAAATAAATAAAGTGTATCTTGTAGTAAACACCACTAAAATTTAAGTTGTTCTATTACTGCCTGAGACTTTTGTCAGCTACAAATGTCAGTTATTGGATTGCATGTGTGCATTACTAGTAATTTAAAACATGAAAAAAAAGACATGTTTATGTGCGGTACGATACCATATACAAATTAATGTTTAACGTAGCTGCCAACTTTTACGCATTTTTGCTACCACTATAATTGAACGGAGATTTTCCATTTGTTTAATCATAAGATTTCGACGTTTAAATAAGACGATATTTACTATAAAATTTTTGTAGTAGGAAAAGTGCGTAAAAGTTGACAGCTATAGGTTCAACTATTTTGCTTGTAAAACAAATATTAAAATATTTTTAAAGCATAAATACCTTGTAATAGGGTTTTTTTTTTTTTTTGCAAGAAGAGTGTAAGACATGGGTTCACTATGCGTTAATTACTAGTTTTTGAAAGCGGGGTTGTTGACAGTTAATGGAGTTATTGACCATGTTTTTATGAAAGAAAAATTAATTTTAAATATTACATAGTATGATTTTTCATATTTTTTCAACTGTAATATACTGTATGCCCAAAGGTGACCGACCACTTGCGATTTTAGACATTTTGTTAAATATCTAAAAAATACGTGAGGAATTATCCTGAAACTTTAAGTGTGTAAACATAACAGTACAGACCATGCATTTCTGTGAAAATGTTTTACCAAAACTTCATAGGGGACCGTCAACAAATTGAATGAGAACGAATATCTTTTGCATAACCCTGTAAAAACTAATGTAGCAAAATCGTTCAAACTTAAGATTATGATTAATTGGCTAATAATTTGTGTTAATTTTTATGCAGATAGTATGTATACTCAAAGAGAAATTAAGATTTTTATAAAAACAGCCCCAAATTATTTCAAGTTTTTTTTGCTCATAATATGCAGCATTCTGAATATAAAATAATGTTATTTTCTGAAAATATAAAAAACAGTATTGTACACAACATCCTATAATCAGATTTAAAAATGAATAAAAACTGTATGAAAAATAAACAGGTTTACTAAATAATTTTTCATTCCGCATGCGTGGAAATTATCAAAATTTCATTTGCATAGTGTATTAGTTAAATATATAGAGTAACATTTTTAAAAGTGTCAAAAAATGCTTGAAAATTCTGAAAGTGGTCGTTGGTAGAATGATCTCAAAATCTGTTATTCCCAAAATGAAACTAAAAGATGAGGGACTGTATCTATTTATCCATTTATTTGTGTCAATATAGAACACACAGTATGGCACGTACTGCTATATTTGGATACAACCATTCATTTTTAGGGTTTCATTCATTTGACGAAACCCTATTCATCTCTGTTTGCTGTCTGTCTGTCTATCAGTCGTAGAGTTCGTACATAAAAACTATATAAGTCAGAGAATTCAAATTCTGTCTACTAACAACTGAATACCTCTTGTCACACAACAAATAATAAAATTTTGAAAAAGACTATTAGTTCAATTAAATATTATTTTTAATACCATGAGTTCATTTTTTTCTTGTATTTGTTGTAGGCCAGTTTAAATAGGCATAAAAATTATTTCTTTTTTTACCCTTTTCTTTTAAAAGAAATGGAGTACTTGTTGCTAAAATTACAAAATTGATATTTAAACTACATCATTTAAACTACGATCATTTCATTTCTTCTAATTGTTGCAATGAAGTTTAAATAAAATTACTATGTATCTAACATAAATTAATGGATAAATATCAAGTGAAAAACGAGCTTATTTGTTTTTATTTCATCATATTTCATCTTATATACAATCTATTTTGACACGCGAAGTGAAATATTTTTTTTATTTATTAAATTTCTCTTCATATAAATTACCAGCCGCTTCTGGTGACTAGTTTGGTCTCCTTTAAATTTATGCTAAGCTTTGCAATAGTTTACTTTAATTCATAATTATATTTAATTGCGTACCTTCACTAACTCTGCAGATTCTGATAAAGAAATTAAGAAATATATGCGATCAAGGCAAAATTTAGAGGAAGACTTCAATAATCTGTTTTGGTTGGCGCGATTGGCGAAGAAATCTGAAATAGCGCCAAAAAATTCATTTGTTAATTTAATGAAAAAGTGTTTTGAAGGAGATACCCTTATAGCATGCATGGTCGCAGTGACGTCACAATTACGTCACTGTGAGTCACTTTGATCACATCACATGTGTGACCAAAATGCCACCACTCAGTGACGTCACATCGTAACTGAGATGTGACTTTCTTAAAAATTTTTAGAAAATTACAAATATTCTTCAAAACATGTTATTTACTTTAAAAAAGATGTTTCTGGCAATTTAAATATTGTCGTTTTTGTCACAGTTTCGTCACAATGTTAATGTCAAAGTAGTCACAAATGTCACACTTTTCACAAATTTGTCACACCGTGACTTCACAAAGTGGTCACAATGTGACGTCACAAGCGAGCTCTAAAACGGCCACAACGACTTCTGGTTCCACAACGACTTCACATTTTAGTCACTGTGACTTCACATCGACGTCACGTGACGTCACATCGACAATCGATGAGGACAAAGTCACAATGTAACTTCATAACGAGGTCGCACAAACGTCGTCATGCCTTACGGGTATAAAACGAAACTCTCTGTGCGATCTGGGATCACACTTACCCACTTGTTTTGCTTCACTTTGGGAACAAAGGATTTAAAGCGTATTATATTGACGATCACTTTAAGAATTTTCAAGTTATGTTTTTGAAATTTTCACAAAAGTTGCTCTATGCATATAGCTAACACAATATGCAACTGAAACTTTGATACCGTTTACGCATGCGCAATGAAAAAATATTTAGTAAACCTGCTCATTTTATATATATTTTTTATTATTTTTTAATTCTGAGTACAAGGTATTATGTATAGTGTTGTATGTCATATTCTCGGAATAGAAAATTACTTTATATTAAGAATTCAACAAATTATAAGCAAAAAACTTGGAAAAATTTGGGTCTGTTTTATAAAAACCTTAATTTCTCTACAAGTATACATACTATTCGCATAAAAAAGAATACAAATTGTTACAATAAGTTATTTAATCATAATCTATAGTTTGAACACTTCAGCTATATTAGTTTTTACAGGGTTATCCAAAAGATATTCTTCCTTTTTCAATTTGTTGATGGTCCCCTATGGAGTTTCGGTAAAAAATCTGCACGAAAATGTATGACCTGTACTATTGTGTTTACACAGTTAGAATTTCAGGATAATTCCTCATGTATTGTTCCAGATATTTAACTAAATGTTTAAAACTTCAAGTGGCCGGTCACTTTTATCCCATATAGTGTACATTGAAGTGCTAAAACATTATGATCACCAATCTAGTAAAGCATGTCTCGCCTTTGGCCTACAAAAAATCTGGAATACACCTTAGATAGATTGATTGAAGATAGATAGATTGTACTAGATGTTCAAAAAGCGGTCAGCCAAATCCGGGTTATTGATATATGGTTTTAATTTAGCTCTGATCTGCCGTTCCACGACACACCAAATCTGTTCTATTGTGTTAAGAATTGTTGAGAAACTGGCAGGACCTTAACAGGAATACATTATTATGCTTTCGGAACCATTCCAGCACAATGTGTCTTGCTTGCATGCTCCATTTTAAGTTGGGAAAACAGACACCATGTAAGAATGCAAATTCTCCGCAATGATATTCAGATAGTCAGTGGTCTTCATAGTCTGTTCTAGAACAATCATAGATCCCAGAGACGATTATGTGAAAGTTCCTCATAGTATATTTCTAATATCGTCACCACCGGGCTGTGTATGATCTTTTGCATAAGAGGGGGCAACAGTGCGCCTAGAAGAATGCATAATTTACACTGCTATAGACGTGCTGAAGAATGAATCGTTGTTCATTCTTACAGGCAACTTTCTTCCAATGATACATGGTCCATTCGCTGGCCAAATATATGAGTAGCCGGCTATGATGCCTTTTTCAACTGAGGCACATGAATGGGATGTATGCTGAGTAGTCCCATATCCAATAGTATCAGCTGAACTGTGTGCTCTGAAACAATTGTCCTTGGACCTGTATTGTATTGGACTATCAGATAAGCCAGTGTCTATCGCCGAATTTGCGATTCTTCCAAACAGGAGAATATTCGACGTTCATTTACTTTCAGAACGTGTGAACGTCCAACGTCATGGAGTTTAGTGATGGTTTCACCGTCATTCATCCATGTTGCATAAATGTTAAGATAGGTCGCGAACAACCCACAAGTCCTGTAGTTTGGAAGATATTCGTTCTAAGCCTTCGGGCCATTCAATTCTGTCAAAATCGCTTGGATCATCGGCCTTTAATATCAGAGGCAAACGTAAGCGCAGAAATGATTCCTCTGACTCCGTAGCAGTAGTTAGATATCATTCCCACTTGATTACGCGCCCTCCACACCATCCATGGGAGTTCATTGCAAAATGTTTGGATGGTCATAAAGTTTTGGCTCTTTAGTGTATTTCAATGTTTTTTATTAGCTTTTCAAAGAGAAAATAAGTATAAATGGTTTAAAAATTTTGAAATAGTTACTTAAACAAAAAATAATCGCTAAAGTATCAGTTAAAGGGAGTTTCACCCTATCTTTCTATTAAGAGTGGTTCTTAATTTCTATTATTAAATAAAGCAAATATTGCTATGTTAGATTTGTGGTTTGAATTTGGAATATTCGTATTAAAAAATCATTTAAATTCGAAACAGTATTGATAACATATATGCGACCATGGTCATTATAGAGTTAATATCATCATTTACTAGATTAAACCTTTTAGGGGCAAAGTATTTATGTTAATAAAATTATTTTAATAAAATTTGAAACCACTTTCTACACCGGTATTTAAGAACATATTTATTTCAAAATAATTAAAAAATTATTCTTGTATATCTATAAAATTAAGATTTTATTTTAGAGTTCCGGTGCCACTGTGCATTTTTTTTAAATTAATATTTAGTGGATATACATTATCCCAGGCCCTTCAAAAGATTAAAACATCTATTAGTAATTATTTCAAATTTCATTTTTGAAATAATGTCTATACATAAATGATAGAGTAATCTCCTTAAACATTTTATTTTTATTCAAAACTGGAAAATAATGCTCCTAAAATGATGTTTAAAACATAATATTTCTTTAATAAAATGGATTGATTTAAAATATCTTCTTGAATATACCTTTAAATTTATGTTTCTTGTTTATTAAACTTTATTTTCTTTTGAATTTATTTATCAATGTAATCACATAAAGACAGAGGGGAAATGGTATAAATTTTCTGAAGAAATTTAAGCACCATAATTTAGTTAGAGCTGTAATTGACATTCTTTTCTCTCCCATTTGTTTTGGAGATAAGCTTTAAGAATTTGCATGGCGAGTGCTTTAACTATAACAAAAATTACATTTCTTTGATAACAGCATTTAATGAATGAAATTTTATTGTTTAAATTCCTTTCCATATACTATTTTTTGTATACATACTATGAGACTATTGCATATTAGACGATTTATTAAAAAAGATTATGATTAAGTGGCTTGTTGTTATAAATTGTGTTCATTTGTATGTGGATAGCAACGATACTCGTAGGAAAATTGTGGGTTTTTTTTAAACAGTCCCAAATTTCTACATGTTTTTTGCGTATAATTTGCGGAGTTCATTATATAAAATAACATTCTTTTTAGAAATAATGACAGACAACATCGTACATAATATACTGTAATCAGAATTAAAAATAATAAAAATTGTATGAAAAATGAGTAGATTTTCTAAATAATGCTTTATTGCGCGTGCGTGAAAGCAATCAAAATATAATTTGCATAATTTGTTTGCTAAATGTCCTGAGCGCTTTTGCTGAAGCCTCTAAAACGTAGCTTGAAAATTCTGAAAGATGGAATAAGCTTCGTCGATGGAATAAGATCCAAATCCGTTGTTTCAAACAATGGAAAAAAATGATGAGGGGCTGTATCCATATATCCATTTATTAGTATCAACATAGAATACATAATACGTACTACTATATTCTGATACAACCCCTCATTTTTTGGTTTGTTTCATTTTGGGAACAATGGATTTTGAGCTCATTCTATTGACGATAATTTTCAGAATTTTCAAGCTATTTTTCTGCGACTTTCACAAAAGGTTTTCAATGCATTTAGCTAATAAAATATGCAAATGAAATTTGGATGGCGATTACGCATGCGCAGTAAAAAATATTTTGGTAAATCTATTCATTTTTTGTACAATTTTAATTATTTTTTATCGCTGATTACAGGGTGTTGTGTACAATTCTGTTTGTAATATTGTCTGAAAAGAAACTCTGCAAATAATAAGCAAAGAACTTGGCAAAAATTTGGGACTGTTTTTATAATAAACCTGAATTTCTCTTCAAGTATACATACTATCCACATAAAAATGAACACAATTTATTACAATAAGCCACTTAATCGTAATATACAGTTTCGACGCTTTTACTATATTAGTTTTGACAGGGTTATCCAAAAGATATTCGTTCTTTTAAAATTTGTTGACGATCCCCTGTGGAGTTTCAGAAAAAAAATCTTCACGGTAATATATGACCTGTTCTAGCATGTTTAAACAGCTGAAATTTCAGGATAATGCCGCATGCATTTTTCTAAATATTTTACAAAATGTCTAAATCCACAAGTCGCCGGTCACCTTTGGCCATATAGTATATCCGGACGTGAAGAAAATTCTATAATTTGACTTCTTGGTTTTATATCACTATTTATCTTTCCGCGAGGATTGGCCTGTGATGCTAATCCTATGCAAATGATGAATGTCTGATGTTCACCCTCCCTCCCCCACACACACACCTTATATTTTTGCTTGGATCATATTTTAAAGCCCCAAATCATGCATAAATGAATCAGTATACAATTCACAAAAATAAAGTAATATCGCAGATATTAACTAATTAAGTTTTGTGAATATAGCAGCGGTGTAAAAATCTAGGCGCCATAAGGTGCCTTTACTAATTTTATTCTTTATTTTTCGTCTAATACTTCGTCTAGCATTTTTTATAAGACTACTAAAAAAAATAAGCAAAGACAACTAGTAAAGTTTAGTGATGACAGACTGTCCACTGGCGTCTAAATTTTTACACCCCTGATATAGAGTACTGAAAGTTTTTAACGTTTCATAAGTAATAAAAAGTGTGTAATTTTCTTCACTTCTCTTTCTCTAAATTCTGATTTTACCTAATTAATATTCTTTGTTTATGCTATTGATATCATCCGTTGCTAACAGATTTGTACCATCTGTGATCTTAGTTTGTGACTCTGTACATCACCGGGCTTGTAAAAGAGGTTCTCCTGAACAAAATAACATTGATACATTCAGCGCTGCCATAAGCGATTATCTTTATATCCTATTTGAACCGCTATTTTAATAAAAAAAATTGTATAAAACAAAAAAAATATTTTTAAGTAGCTGGTTAAAAATAAATATTACGTTGGACAGGGTTTGTACGGGGTTCGTTTCCCAGGTGAAATACCAATATTTATATATAAAAAAAATCTAGTTCAAACGCACGAAATTTCGCCTTTTTTAAAGATAAATTTTCTATAAGAAAAAACTGGTACCTAAGATTTTCTTGGTTCTAAAATGCCAGGACCCGTACGCACTCTGCTGAAGTAAGACATGTTGTCTGATTCAAAATGTCTATAGACATAAAAACAGGAAGTTAGGAAGATATGTACGATAACATTTTGCATTTTTTGAATGTGAATTCAATGGAGAATAGAATAAAAAGGTTGAGGTATATAGTGAATTGTCGATCAATTGCAAGTGAAGTAACTGAGGAGTTTGTCACAAGATGACAGCTGATTCTTTTGATCGGATGAAAAATTTCTGGTAACTATCGGTGAAAACTTCCATCAGTAAAACTGATAAGAAAATTTTGCTTTATTTTAGTACATTATTGATAGTAAATTTTTCTCACAAATCTGGTAAAAAAAATTCTGTTTCTTCTTACTGAAGTCAGTTTGCCCTGGTATTATAATCTTTTCACTGACAATGAAAGGATGTTTTCCAGGTTGTCACAATGTTGCGAAACTACTTCCGATGAAGTAAAATCCCACCATTAATAATTAATACAGTTTTTGCCATTATTTTTGATCGAAAGTTTCTTTTTAGGAGACGTTTAAGTATATTATTCTGGATTAGATTTAAATTACCTACGTAAACGTACTCGTGAATTTTATCACGATAGTAATGAAACCCTGCGAAAGCAATTACAGTTGAAATTTCACTATTTTAAGGGTATATCAGTTCCTCCTTCTTAGTAGTTCCATGGTGCATTCTACACTACTCAAAGCAATTAGGGGGGCGCATGGTTTTAACGAAATTACATAAATACTTATACTGATAAATAACATAAAACAAATAATCAATAATTTAACCCTTAGAGGGACAAAGCACTTCTATTCATTAAATGCTGAAATGATCAAATGACAATATAATTTAAAAGCAAATTTATTTCAAAATAGATAAATGCTTATCTTCGCGTACTTCATAAAATTAAAATTTTCATTTCAAAATTCTGGTGTAATGTGGCATTTTTTAATTAAAATTAAGTGTGATAAAAAGTTAATTGAATCCAATTGATTTTTTAAATCATCAGATTTTAAAATATTCACCTTTTATATAAACATTTTAATAACAATTTTAATTTTTCTTAAGAAAGGTGTTATAGTAAAAATAAAATACATTGGCATATTTCGGAACCGTCAAATAAGTTCCATAGTCATAATATAATGATTAACATAACATTTAATATTAATTACATAATATAAATATATATAATAATATTTAATTTTTTACAATAGCGCGCGTGTTTTTTGGTGTTTTTATATCTCTTTGTCGCGTGTCATTTGTATTGACCGTGAAATAGTTTGAAATTTTTATTTTTAGTTAAGTTTTAGATCATGGTCTATATTTTAATTTAATTTTTTGCAATAGAGCGCGTGTTTTTTGCTATTTATATCTTATTGTCGCGTGTCATTTGTATTGTCCGAGAAATATTTTAAAATTTTGTTTTATTTATATTATGACTATGGAACTTATTTGACGGTTCCGAAACATGTCAATGTATTTTATTTTTACTATAACACCTTTCTTAAGAATAATTAAAATTGTTATTAAAATGTTTAAAATTAAGTGGTATATACTTTATACCACCGCCCTTGAAGGGGTTAAAACCTAACAGGAAACAGAAGAAGAAAATTTCATATGCAAAGTTCATGACGTCAGAAACCAGAAAAAGTACATAACGGCCGAAATCGGGATGTTACAGGAACGTCTGCTTTACTGCTTTTACTTAAAATTCGATTGCTCAGTTATTTTCTTTTTCAGAAAGGGTGACTTGAAAATTTCTGAATAAAGTGATTTATCAGAATCAATGCTATGGCGTGTTATAGACAGTCTTGGATCGGGGAAAACATCACAAAGTGTCGCAGACTCTGTTGGTTTCGCTAGAAGTATCGTTGAAGGGCTGTGAAATTGACTCCAAGAAACAGGGAATGTTAGACGTTGACCATTTCAAGTTCGGCCACGCACCACTAGAGCAACTGATGACCGGTATATACTGTTAGTAGCTCGACGAAACAGAACAGACAGTGCTACTCAGTTTCAAAGACAGTTGCTCTTAGCAACATGGCGAAGGGTGTCCAGCCAAATCTCATGTAATAGGTTTCATGAGGGAGGTCTCTATGCACGTAGGTCAATGGCTTGGATTCAGATGACCGCAAGTCAACGTACGACCCGAAGAAAATGGGCTACTGAACATCGAAATTGGGAGCAAGGTGTTCTTTACAAACGAGTCCCGATTCAGTCTGAGCGTGACACCCGATATGTTTTGGTATGTAGAGAAAGGGGCACTCGAAATAACCCCACATTCGTCAGCAAGGTGAAAGGTCACAATACAGACGAAGTAGTTTGATTGTATTGTCGTAGAATCAGCATAGGTGAACATACGGACCTGCATATTTTTTGGAATGGTATTTTGACGGCCCAAAGCTATGCAGACGGGATACTGAGACCTCATGTCATACCTTATGCTGCAGCCCTTGGAGATACCTATGTTTTCCATCTCCCATATTTTCATCATTCCCACATTTTCCAGTCATCTATGTTTTCATAGTTTTGGTATAGTAAAACATAATTGTAAATCTACTAGTCAAACGCTAAAATCGGGGTTTTAGATGTTTTAATCTACAAGATATGTCTTGGCTGACCGATTGCGTTTAATTATGTGAAATGAGATTTAATTAATTCTGAAATTTCAGTCGTAATCTCGATGATGTGACTGTCTGTGTTCCGTCTCCCAGCCTATTTTTGAATGATTTTTAAAAGGAAATTAGAAGCGACATGATTTATTTCTACTTTTAAACGTTTATTATTATTTCTCCTGTTTTCTTTTTCAGAAAAATTTATTATCTTGAAATTTAAACTTGTGTTTTAAAACAATTCTTTTAAAGAAGATATTTGTTTACATTTTCTAGCTCTAGTTCTTCTAGTAACTTAAAAAAAAGAAATAAATTGAACCATTTCGAGAATAACTTATACATTTTCCAAAGCAAACGATCATAAAAATATTATATTACGTCTGAAACCACAATATCGAAAAACTTGTATTTGCTTTCTAGATTTTCCCATAAAAATGTATATTTTAATAGTAATATATAAAATGGACGATTTTTTTGCATCTTTATTAGGAAATGGTTAAGTTTCAAAAAATGTGTATCTTTATTTTTAAAACTGCCTGTGGGAATTCAGTTTCTTTTCTCCTATGGTTTCTGTATTTAAATAAATAAACATGTAAAAATGTGAAAAAAAAGACTAACAAATATAATGTATTATAAAATATGACGTTTGTTTGTGTTATTAATTATGTTGTAAAAATTTACAGAACGTTTTAACACAGTTATGCATTGTACGTGGATTATCGCAAAGGTACAATTAGGTTTATGAAAGGTTACTAAAGGTACAAATGGGTGTAAAGGTTTAATTATAGTTCAATATTTTTAATGCTGCTTCGCACCACTTTTTCAGAGCAATAATCTTTGACATACATTTTGAGACCTTTTTTTTCAACAGAATTATTCTGCGAAATGTTTTTTTTTTTTTTAAATCGTGGTGCGAATAGAATATAAAATACATTTGCCTGTAATTCAAACTTAGCTGTATCGCCATGTATATTCTTCTATAACCCCTTGAAGGGTGGTGGGATAAAATATATCCCACGAAATTTTAATTGCGAAATGCCACATTGACACCAGAATTTTGAAATGAAAATTTTAATTATATCAAGTATGTAAAAAAAAATAAATAAATAAATAAAAAAAAAGCGTTTACCGATTATGAAATAAATTAGTTTTTAAATTCTGGTGTTAATCAGTCATTTCCGCATTTTAAGAATACAAGTGCTTTTTCCCTCAAATGGTTAAAGATACCGATATCAGAAACTCCGGGTGTTCGCTTTTTACAAACCATTATTTCTGAAGAAATTTTTCTGAAGTACGTTGTACAACATTTGCAACAAAAATTAACTTCTGGGTAAAATGCGTACAACATTTGGATGAAATATAACAAATATCGCATATTTCAAGTAAAAACGTATCCAGAGTAGGAGGAGGGCTACACATGCACTTGACACAACTACTTTTATCGAGTATTTATCAGCTTTTTCTTTCAAATTTTTAAAAGTTTCTTCATTCTTGGAGCGAAAAAACTTTTAAATTTTAATGATGTGAAGTGCTTCTGGACATCCCTTCACATATCTCTGGCTAAGCCACTGATTTCAAGCTGTAGATTCCATTTTTTACGGGAAGGGTTAAAGTTTTCATGTTTATTCTCTGCTATTATCGTTAATCATCAATTCTGCACTGTACGTTTTTATAATATTACGTAGTTTTTTTTTTTTTTAAGATTTATCTTGTAAGTATTGTACGCCGGAGTTTATTTATTTATTTACTTTACAAATTTTTCAAAAACCTATCATGAAACGTTTTTTTCGGAAATGCCACTATTCAAAAAATAGACCTACAAGAGCTCTGTTTTTGCAAGAGATATTTTTATGTGAGAAAGTTTAAGAGAATTTTTATGTATGTATTATTAAAATTTTTAATATCTATAGTATTTGAAAAGAAAATTATTTTAAAAATGTGATAAAAATAAAAAAAATTTGAAACATATAATATTTATTAAATAACGATGAACTTTAATACATACTTTAATAAATACATGCCTAAATTTTAAAAGAACTATGAATTTCACGAAAAATATCACATTTTTAATATATATTCAAATAATGTAAATCATTAGATTCTTATTTGTTTAGAAATACATATATCTATATTATATGGAATAATTTGTCCCGTTATTATATATCATTTCACGCAACAAAGCTAAAAATATAACAATCTGCGACTTTTAAAAGTTATCGGAAATGTTCTGTAAAAACGGAAAAATGCATTCCTGTAATGTATTTGCATATGATAAATAGATAATTTTTCTTTTCTGTTTTCCTTTTTGAATCCTATGGATTTTTATATTGAATATTTTGTTCCTGTTATTGGGTATTTTCTTTAAAATATGTAAATATACTGTTAGGGGGGAATGTGTTGGAATAAGCTAACGCCTAAACCGTGGCAATCAGCGTTTATGTGTGGAGACATGTTTTCCTTAAAATAAGTAAATCCTACTAAAGCGTCGGGCTAAGAAATGTATTTTTACATTCCTCCTTGTTTCTTTTAAAAATTCGGGATATGTTAAATTTATTTTTCTATAGTTGGCTCGAGTATTTCTGGTATTGACATATTTCCCGCTTATGTAATGAATCATACGTCTAAAATCCCAGAAGTAGCACTTATATGCGGATATAAAAACATAATAATTGTAAGTGCAATCAATCTTTTGGATGTTTTTATAAAAATATATTCACATTTGTTTTTTCTTACATTATATATTTTCGTTTTTTTTTTTTTTTTTTTAAATTGTTTAATGAACACAAATCTAAAAGTTTATTGTAAGTATAATTCATTGAAATGTTCATTACAGGTTTTAACTTTTTTATATCTATTTCTTATTCTTTTTTCTTTTAATTTTTTTATTATTTTGGCAATTTCTTTTGTAAGTTATGATTTTCTAAAAGTTAGCTTCTTTTTCCTTCGTTAACTCTTTTTGGCATGTACAAATTCTCTTCGTAAAATGAAAAATTATTAACTGACACCAGAATTTAGAAGTGACTTTTTAATCAATTACGACTTCCTTATTACAAGCTTTCTTTGTAAAAGCAAAATCTTATTAAAATATTATTGCTGCCGCTTGCAACTTTAAAATTAAAATTAAGTGTTCCCGGAGTGGGCACAGTGAGCTAAAGGTAACATCCAGAGAGGACTCCCCAACTTTGAAATGACGTAATTTCGAAACAGTGAGAGATTTAAATGTGAAACAAGTTGAATGTTAGACAGATAGGTTTGGAACTTTTTATACATCAATTTAAAAAAAAAAATAGCTCCAATATCTGACGCGAAAGGGCGCTGCAATCACAAAACTGTTTTTTTTTTAATAGTTCCTGAAAGTGAGCTGTTTGAACTGAGATAAAAATCACATTACCATAGGTGCCAACCTGACATAGATTATCCGTAATACGTGGGTTAATTTGACCCTGGTTTAATGAGTTTCGAACTAGAAATTTTTCAAGAAATGGAATTAAGTATGTTCCACTAACAATCTTGAAATTAAATAAATAAAGATTCATGAAATATATTTTCTGGTTTGAGATGACGTTAACCTGGATCAAACTAATCGAGGTATTATGGATGATTAGTTGAAAGTTGGCAGCTATGCATTACAATGCTTTCGATATGGTTATCTTTTTCTGCAACAATATGACGCAACCCAAAGTTCGAAATCACATATTGCAATACTTCTACTGAAATGGATACACATGCTTCACAGCTGAATTGTTCAAGCTGTTGCAACGCTTGGGAATTTTTAGAATAAACAGCGTCCTTGAAGTAACCCCACAAAAATACTTTTTTACACGTGTCAGCAATGAAACAGACTCACGAATGAAATTTCTGTACTTCAAATACCATTTAAAGCTCCATATGTTTGTGCTGTATCTATTATCCAATATTAGAACCATTTTTTTTAAATTGGTGTACAACAAATTCTAGACCTATCTATCTAACATTCAACTTATTTCACATCTCTATCTCTCACTGTTTCGAAGTTATACCATTTCAAAGTTGGTGAGTCCTTTCTGGAACATCCTGTATATATAGTCCCATTTTTAACACTTTTCAACATAACTTAAAAATGTTTATAACTTGGAATAGACTGTATTCTATGAAAAATACTCATATTAATCCTGAAAAAAATCCCGTAAACGTACGTTTTTGAGACTTTGGGCAATTAGGCCAGCGGAGTTCGAAAGCAGCACCTCCCGTACATCAGCTTCGAGAGCTGAACCTCTCGGCACTGGTGAGGACTGAAGCATACGATTCCTTTATTGAAAACGAAGTGTATATCCTTTATACTTCTATTACATGGGCAGTCAAAAATATTCCGTTACATGACAGTTAACCCTTTCAGCTCTGATGATAGAATTTTCTACCACATAATTTTAATTCCGCAATGTCACAACGGCACCAGAAAATTCAACCAAATTTATTTGAAAAAGGCTTAATGCATTTTTTTCGTATATATCGTTAACCGTTTTCTTCTTTGCAAAATACTGATGCCAATGTGACATTTGGAATTTTGAAGAAATTTACCCACCAGAGCTCAAAGGGTTAGAGAGAAAGAGCTATTTCAAGTGCATTTTAATTATGTGAGAACATGAGAATCGTAAAGAAATTGATATCTATTTATGAAGTTCACTGAAACATGTATTTTGTGAAAAATGGAGTACAAAGCCCGTGCTTTCAATTTATAAGGTTACACAAAATAATTCCATTATGTAATGATGTACTGGAAAAAAACTGTTTGCTGCGTATCTTAGTTTTTTACTCTGTTTCAAATATAATGAAGTCGATACACATTACCAAAGATTATTACAAGATTCTTCTAGTAGAACATGATGGAAATATCATTTATAGTTAATTTGTAGGAACAAACAAGAGATTTTTAATACAGCACTGTGTCTGAAATTTTGTCTATAGCCGTTTCCCATGTTTCAAAGAAAATCATGAAAACTCCAAACGATTAGGCCGATTGGCGCGAAAGAGTTCGAATCCAGCACCTCCCGTCAACCAGTTTCCATAGCAGAACCTCACGGCCACTGATTTTTTTTTTTAATTCTCATATAAAATATCCAAAAATCAGTTTTAATAACATCGTAAATAATATATATATATATAACTACCTATATAAATGTATATATATATATATACAGGGTGTATCTAAACTACTGGGCAAAACTTTAAGGGGTGATAGTATATATCAAGACAAACAATATTAAATAGGAAACCAAGGGTCCCAAGCGTTTTCCAAAGGAGATAGCCGCCATTAAAGTTTAGGGTCCAAATTTTCAAAGAAACATAAAAAACGGAAAAATTCTTCGATTGATTTGCGGTTTTCAATAAAACTAATTCTTTATGTTGGTATTTTCATGAAAATAAATTATAAAGATAAATTTCGAAAAATGTCGATAGAGGGCGCTTTAGAATTTGAAGTAACGAACAACTGTTTTTTGCCATTATTTTTTCCATCTCATTAAATGGTTTCGCAAGCTTAGACTTAAACTTAATTTTTGAGCTCCAAATCTGAATTGTTGGGAGTGGTTAAGTAGCACAAATTGAACTGTGTTTAGAGGGTTCAAATTTCAAATGATTATAAAAAACGGAAAAATTGATCGACTGATTTGCGGTTTTCACTAAAACTATTCCTTATGTCGGTATTTTATTGAAAATAAATTATAAAGCTAAATTTCCAAAAACGACGATAGAAGGCACTTTAAACTTTGGAGTACCGAAAAACCATTTTTTACCGTCATTATTTGCATCTTATTAAATTTTTTTAGAAGCTTTGACATAAACTTAATTTTTGCGCAGAAAATCTGAATTGTTGGAGTGGTTAAGTAGCGCAAACTGAACTGTATTCAATGGGGGTGGGGAGGTTCAAATTTCAAGTTATCATAAAAAACAGAAAAAATGGTTCATTTGTTTACGGTTTTCGCCAAACCTGTTCTTTATGTCAGTATTTCCTTGAAAATAAATTTTAAAGATAAATTAAAAAAATTTCCGTTAGAGGGCGCCTTAAACATTAGAGTAACCAACAACTATTTTTAACTGATATTTTTTGTATCGAATAAATGCTTGTAAAAGCTTATAGTTAAATTTTGAGCTCAAAATCTGAATCGTTGTGAGTAATTAGGTTGCGTAAAACTGAACTGTGTTCGAGGGGTGGGGAGAGCAACATTTCAGCTCTTGAACACAGTTCAGTTTGCGCTTCTTATCCCCTCCCAACTATTCAGAATTTGAGCTCAAAATTTAAGTCTAATCTTTTGCAAGCATTTAATTAGATAGAAAAAAGAACGGTTAAAAATAGTTGTTGGTTACTCTAAAGTTAAGGGCACTCTCAAACGCAATTTTTAAAAATTTATCTTTAAAATTTATTTTCAAGGATATACTGACATAAAGAATAGTTTTAGCGAAAACCGGAAACAAATCGACCAATTTTTCCGTTTTTTATAATTATTTGAATTTTGAACCTCCCCACCCGCATTGAACACTGTTCAGTTTGCGCTACTTAACCACTCCCAATGATTTAGATTTTCTGCGCAAAATATAAGTTTATGGGTAAGCTTCTAAAAAAATTTAACGCGATGCAAATAATAACGGTAAAAAATAGTTTTTCGTTACTCCAAAGTCTAAAGCGCCCTTTTCCGCCATTTTTTTAAATTTAGCTTTATAAATAATTTCCAATAAAATACCGACATAAAGAATAGTTTTAGTGAAAACCGCAAATCAATCGACTAATTTTTTCGTTTTTTATAATCATTTGAAATTTGAACCCTCTGAACACAGTTCAGTTTGTGCTACTTAACCACTCCCAACTATTCAGATTTGAGCTCAAAATTTAAGTTTAAGTCTAAACTTTCGAAACCATTTAATGAGATGGAAAAAATAATGGCAAAAAACAGTTGTTCGTTACTCCAAAGTCTAAAGCGCCCTCTATCGACATTTTTCGAAATTTATCGTTATAATTTATTTTCAACAAAATATCAACATAAAGAATAGTTTTAGTGAAAACCGCAAATCAATTGACCAATTTTCCCGTTTTTTATGTTTATTTGAAATTTTGGATCCTAAACTTTAATGGCGGCTATCTCGTTTGGAAAACACTTGGGACCCTTGGTTTCGTATTTCATATTGTTTGTCTTGATGTGTACTATCACCCCTTAAAGTTTTGCCCAATAGTTTAGATACACCCTGTATATATATTGCTATCTATATACAGGTAGCAACTTTTTCCTTTATGCACAGATTAATATCCTTTGTCATCTACTGAGATTTTATTTTAAAATCTTTTTTATCAATTTTAGGCACCTGAATACATGTAAAATAATCAAATAAATATTTTTGCTTTTGAAAAGTAATTTTATATTGTTCTTTTATATATATTTTTAAAAAACATATTTATGTCTACACTTTAAAAGTCTTGACATTTAGCGCATAGATTTCATCTTTTACATAGAGAAGCTTCTCATATGTAAAATCAAATTAGAAAAATCTTTAAAATATAAATGATAAACATCACACCTTGTTTAAAATATCACTTTCAATCGTGGTCTTATTCATGCGTTAACCATAAAGTAAAATAATCAAATAATAGAGTTATCAGGTCTCCTGCCTTTTGCACACAATATTATTTTACAGAAAATGTTATGTTATATAGCTCAAATTTCCAATTTAGGAAAAGAACAATTTCTTTATTAAAATAATTGTATCCAAAGAGCCGGAAACCTGGCAGCTCTGCAAATAAAAAAGTTCATTTTTTATCGATATAGCATTTGCACAAAAAAAATTGCAGTGGTAGAAAATTCACACAGAGATGGAGCCTGTTGACAGCACTTTAAGTAGTATTTCTTAATTTATTTAATGACAGAATTTAAATTTTTTAATTAAGCTGAAGAATATTATAAAAATCTGTGGTTTTCCACCACTATATTTCATGTGTAATTGATGGAGCGAAATAGCTCAAGGAGCAACAATAAAAAGAAAAGACAGAAAAGGACAATAAAAAAAGACCACACGGGTTTTTATGACCATATTATAAATCCTAAAGACATTTATGCGTGGTCAGAACTGCAAAAAAAGGAGGGGAAAATTTACCCTGAGGGCGACAGATAGTCTCCCATGTCGTAAAGTGAAAAGGAGGAACGCGCATCAGATGGATATACTAAAGCCAATGATCTTCTGGCAAAGGGGGACAGCAAAATAAGGATTCGCTGAGGAAAAAAAAGGGAGGAGTGTAAAATACCCCAAAAAATTAGAATATGGAAAAAAAAAATAAAGTGAGGCAGGTCAGATGAATCTAAAAAAATGTCGTAAGAGAGATCAGAAGCTGCAAAAAGATCCATCCAAAAGGGTCTTGGAAAATAATTTGTATTTTTCGCCGATGCAGTGCCTCCTAGCATGGTTCGATGTTCGACAGCAGCCGGAAAGGAGCATGACTTTCTACTAGCAGCGGTCCGAACATGACCAGAAGTTTGGAAGTGGTACAAAAAAATCAGTGAACCCCCTATGCAACCCATTCAAGACACCTCTCTCCTAACGTAAGGTATTTTAAAAGTTTTTTTTACTTTGCCTGAAATAGACTTATTAAATGCATGAATGCAAATTTAAATACCAAGCGCGTGCCTCTTGCCAGCCATAAGGATAAATATTTAAAAAATATATACATAAATTAGTATGCATTCAGTTTAAAATAAATGTGATATTTTGTATGAAAAATCCAAGTGATCCATAAATGGAAAAGATGATACATAAGATTATAGATACAGTTGATGTTAATCTGGGGAATTAATTTTGTAAATATGTATATTATCTTTATTTTTATGTTGTCACTTTTTGTAAATAAACCATGTATTTAAATGATAATTTTGTTATGATATTTTTTAGCAGTGTGTTTTTTTTATTATGAATAGAATTGAGATATGAGCAAATATGGTTGGTTTTCTTCATAGGGTAAATTTTCATGCAAAATACACAACGCAGTAATGATTTAATAATTGAGATAAGGATATAACCATTTTATAATTCTAACATTTAAAAAATTTACCTAAAAGATCATAAACGATCACCCTTATAATTTAATAGATAGCAATTAAAATATAAATCAGCCTAATATGCTCTGATGGGTAATAGTGAGATTTAAAAGATGGAATAACGTTACCTGAACTAATTAGAATTGGGTTAAAAAAAAAGGTGGACAAGTGCAAATTTCTCTCCATCATCTCATTATTTACCTTTTTAGCATTTACTTAACAATACTATCAGATATTGTATTATTGAATTCTTACATTAAGTATAATCATACTTTGAATTAGTTTAAAAATGTAAAGAAATCGTATTTAAGTACCGTAATTTCCGGCGTATAAGCCGTGGATCAAGCAATCAATTTTCGACACAGAAAATTCTTTAAAAGAAATGTAATTTTTTAGATCGCCGTAAATATTTGTTGTCAATCATTAAATAAGATATCTGAGTCCAAAATTAATTGTTTGATCCGCGGATTATACTCCGGAAATTACGATAAATATTGATTGAAAACGAAATTTACGTATGAGACATATATTTATTGGGATTATGGGATATATACTATTACAGTAGGGGACAGTGGTATTAACCCATTATAGTGCCTAGCGTCACTTTTTAGGGAAGCTTCAAAAGGTGCATTCAGCACTGTTTTTGATACCGGTAAAAAAGAAAAGCAATAATTATTTTATTTAAATGATCCATTTTCGTGATTAATGAACTAAACTTAAATCTTCTAAAAATAGTGGTGCCAACCAAATAAAATTTACGCAAAAGATGCTGGGCACGAATGGGTTAAACTGTGAACTGCCAGATATAATTAATATTTAAAGAAACAGTTGACTTTTTGAATTGCACAGATTACATCATTAAATCTGGCAATGACAACTATAAAATATTAGAGATATCTGGCAAGCCATACTTTGACACCTATGTCTTGCGGTATATATGGATGATTCTCAAAATAGGGGACAATTTATGTCTTTCGGCATACAAAAAAAATTGAGAGGTTTTCTGTCATGTTTTTATATTTAGATAAGTTTGTCTTAATATTATTAATTATTTGCACTCAAGAATTACTCACTTTTTAGTTAAAAACACCTTAAAATAACAGAATAAATGTTCAAAATGTCATTAGCATGGATGTCCACAGCAGCTGTGCCTTGTATATACTAGCTTTTTTCAAAAGTTGATATCGTGTTTATAAAATAAAACAAATGATATTCTTTCTTTATATTAATCAAGGAGAGGATTTATCCAATAAATTTCTTTTTAAAAATAAAATTATAGTATATAAAAAAGAATTAAAGTTTTTCCTCCATATTCTATTTTCAAAACAAGGTCATACTATAACAGCTGGTTATTAATCAAAATTTCATTTTCACATATGAGAATAGTTTGAAAATATAAAGTTTCTCCATGGCAACAAGTAGCCATTTTATCCCAGCCTGAAAATAGAAGCATGTATTGTATTTTAAGAATAGAAGTTGAATATTAGGGGCGTACATCAATTGTATGTCATTAGAATGGATAATAATTTTCATGTTCATTTTATAATTAAAATTTTTATTTTACTTATTTACATAAAACTTTTGTGTTTTAAAAAGCCCCAGAAAGGACTATTGCATTGTGATTATATTATGGCTCATAATCTTATTTAAATTAAAATTTGTCATTAGCATGGACAAATATCAGTGTCATTAGCATGGTTTTTCTGTCCATGCTAAAGACTCTTATGTGCATAAATGTAACCATTGCTTATACTGTATCCTTTATAAAGTTTAATTTTACGTATAAATTTAGGTATTACATTTATTATCCCTAAAATATGCATTAAATCTGTCAGAAAATCACGAAGACGGCTTCTTACATTATTAGTGTCAGAATGTTGCTGATGTAAACAAAGTTTGCACTTTCGTAATGTTTTTATTCTCCTTATATGTATACATGTAAAAATGGAAACCATTTGCTGAAAAGGAAGGCTAATAAATATAGAAAAAAATATTTAAACAGGAAGAAAATAAAAATTTCTTAATATATTTATTCCATGCAATTTGTTTTGTCATTAGCATGGCTCAAAAAATACTAATTATTTTTTAAGTTAATTTTTAAATATTTAGCTCTGCTGACTACATGTAAAGTATACCTAATACTATATTAACAACACCTATTTTTTTCAGAATTTTTGCTAACAGTAATTTTTTTAAGATTTCACTTTTGAAATTGTCCCCTATTTTGAGAATCACCCATATCCTCTTGATTACAGACCAGGACTGGCAGTTATTTTTAAATTCTACAGGGTTCGTACGGGTCATTTTACTTTTCGGATGAAATATGAGTATTTTTTTTAAATATAGATCTAGTTCAAACGTGCAAAATTTTGCCTTATTTAAGAAGAAAATTTTCTATGAGAAAATAGTTGATATATCACATTAGCATAAAATAATCATAATAATTGATTACCAAAGAGTTTCCTGGTCTGGAAATTCCAGGACACGTATGAACCCTATCCTACAGTACCACAAATTATAAGAATTTTTCATTTCAGGCAGCTATCTCTTTATACTTGTGTATGTATACGGCAGAGATTATTTTTAAAATTTCGTACAAATAAAATAAAAACTAGTTCTACTTGGATGTGCATGTCCCGCGCGGTTGCAAAAGTTAAAAAGTTAAATAAAAATTACATTATTTTCAAATCATTAATATACATCAAAATGATTTTTTTTTTTTTTTTTTTTGATGACACAAACATTTTTATTATTATTATTATTATTATAAAATGTAAGCTAGCAATTTCATAAAAGATTACTTTTTTTGTTTTAATGTTTTTAAAAAAAGTGTAACATCCTTTATAAATAAAAAAATTCCCTTTTAAGAGAACCACCGTAAGATGCCACTACAAAGTGTGTCTGAACTAAGTGGAGAACATTTCCGATTAATAAATAATAACAAATAATTGATCAAAGAAAACAATAAAAGAAAAAATATAACAAAGCAGTCGAGTAAATGAAGATTATTTACGAGAATAAAGGGGAAATGAACCTGATAAAAATAAAAATTAGGGAAATTAATTAACTTAGTAAAAAAATTAAGTAAGTGTAATCAACAGATGCATTGTCTTTCTAAAAATAAGATAGATCCTTTTTTATGCAAAGTTTATTCCTCTTAAGTTACTCTTTAGGCAAATTGCTAAATCAAATATACTTTTTGGTGGTTAACAAAAGAAAACATTCTTTTGAAAACAATTTATGAATGAAGATGCTACTTTCAATACTTCTAATCTTCGAATAAAAAAAGATTTAAATGTGCTTTTAAGAAGTATAATTAATTCTGTTGTTTCGGAAGTGTTCTTAGTAACAAGTAATTATTAAAAGATGATATGAAATTATTATAAAATGTTTACCATTTATATATATATATTTATTTATAATATTGCTGAAAAAATTTCTTAGTTACGGATATTATATATCAAAATATATATATAAGATAACATAAATAGAAAAACACTCATAATGAATAATCAAAATGAAAAGATACCAAGTTATCAAATATCAAAATTTAGACATTCATAATTACTTGCACTAACGCAGCATAATAATTTGAATGCTAATATAAAACCATTAACCCTTTCCGGCGCAGTGTTACCACTCCGGCAACACCTAATTTTAATTCCAAACATACAAACGGCACCAATAATATTTTAGTAAAATTTTACTTTTACAATGACAGAGCTTAAATCAGGCAGTTCTTAATTTCTAAAAAAGGCTTTTGTAAATTCCGGTGTCAGTCAACAATTTCTCATTTTACGAACAAAACTTGTCTGCGCCGGAAAGGGTTAATTGTATAACATTGAATTTAACACTTGAACCGCCAGTTATTTTATATTAAAGTTTTATAGAAAGTGTTTGGCACCAAAATTTTTATTTAGAATTATTTGACTAATTTAATTTACCAATTTTTGCGCTGCACATATTTAACAAATCTCATCACAAAATTGCTGGTTTGAATCGGCTATTTTCAATTTGGCGGGGGTTATAATGACTCCTAATGGTGGTTCTAGTGTTTATAGAAAATTACCACATTGAACACGGGGAGAAAATAAATAAATGATTATATAAACACTCATGTCCATAAATTAAAGATAATTCAGAATCACGCGAAAATCAAAGTCTGAAGTAAAAATTTCATTTGCAGAATTATCACACACATTTTCAAGACTTATATGCAAATTCCAGAAAGCCACTAGATGGCGCCGTTAGTACGTCAAAATAACGAAAGTATGAGAGAGGCATAAGGAACGGTGTAAAATAATTAAAACTGTTAATAAGCCTTTTCTAAGCCTCTCAGTGCTAAGACTGAACAGTTATGAGACAGAGGACAAATGTGGATGATATTTTATGTGGTAGAATTATCGGCCGTCTGGAATGTGGGCGTACTCAGGTAGAAGTATCCGAGGAAATTGGAATTGCCCAAAGTGTAATCTCTAGATTTTGGAAACGATTCCAAGATGATGGAAATGTCAGTAGACGTTACAGTATCGGTCGTCCCCGAGTTACAACTACGAATGAAGACCGTTATTTCGCAGTAACTGCCAAAATAAGCAGACTGAGCACAGCATCAGACCTGTCTTGTAAGCTATCTTCAGCCACGGATGCGACTGTTTCAAGACAAACTGTGTACAGACGTTTGGGAAATATTGGTCTATATGCTCGCAGACCTGCTACATATGTTCCGCTGACGGAAACTCAATGTCACCTGCGATTAGCCTGGAGTAGAGAACATGCAATGTGGGCATCGTCACAGTGGGTTTGTGTAATGTTTTCCGACGAGTCCAGGTTTTGCTCGCAGTCTGATTCACGTCGGACTTTCATATGGAGAACACCAGGCACCCGTTACCACCAAGACAACATCATTGAATGACAACTTTACGGTGGTTCAGAATTGCTCGTTTGGGGGGTGGGATTATACTGGGCTCTAGAACAGATCTACATGATCACACCGGAACCATGACAGGCCAAATTTATCGGGACATCATTCTGGAACAAAATGTATGTTTTTTTAGGGATGCCATGGTCTCAGAATTTGTGTTTATGGATGATAACGCCCGTCCTCACCGAGCAAACATCATAAATGAATGCCTTTAAGCTGAGAGTATCACCCGTATGGATTCGTCAGCATTTTCGCCTCACTTGAATCCGACAGAGCATGTATGGGATATGCTTGGACGACAGGCTGCAGCCCGTCAACCACCTCCTACCTATGTGCCGGAACTTCGGAGAGCATTGCTTGCTGAGCATATTAATCTTCCCCAAGATCAGCTTGATAAATTGATTTTTTTGCATATATAGGCGTTGTGCGGACTGTTCATCGTCTCGGAGACATACAATTCTTTAACCACCATACAAACCTTATAATGTTAAGTTTTTTTAAGCGGGTACTTTTCTTTAGTTGCTCTCGGGAGCATCAATTGTAGATTTTATTAACGTTATCATACATATAAAATCGTTTTTGTTCTTTTTCTTTTGTTTAATAAATGGGCTTAACGAAAAAGTCGCATTTGTTTTGTTTCCGTACCTTTATTTGCTGGAACTGGCATTATCCTTAATTTATGGACATGGGTGTATATATTGGGTCGTTCAGAAACTCGTTTCCGTTTGGGAAAATTAATTCGTACCGGAAAACTTAACGCATTAATAACTAAGTATTAGATATCGGAAACAATGTCTAATAATTAAATAACAGAATATTCCGGTACGAATTGATTTTTCCAAACGGAAAGGACTTTCCGAACAACCCTATATATATACAGGGTGTCCCAAAAGGTCGTTACGTCGCTGGTCTGTCATATCATGATGAACAATATTAAATAGGAAACTAAGGGTCCCAAACGTCTTCCGAAGGAGACAGGCGCCATTAATGTTTAGGGTCCAAAAATTCAAATGATTATAAAAAACAGAAAAATAGGTCGATTCGTTTGCGGTTTTCACTAAAACTATTCTTTATGTCAGTATTGTCTTAAAAATAAATTATAAACATAAATTTCAAAAAATGCCGATAGAGGGCGCTTTAGACTTTGGAGTAACGAACAACTATTTTTTACTGTTATTTTTTGCATCTCATTAAATTTTATGAGAAGCTTAGAAATATACTTAAACTTTGAGCTCAAAATCTAAATCGTTGGGAGTGGTTAAGTAGCGCAAACTGAACTGTGGGGGGAGGTTCAAATTCAAATGATTATAAAAAACGGAAAAATTGGTCAATTGATTTGCGATTTTCACTACAATTATTCTTTATGTCAGTATTATCGTGAAAATAAATTATAAAAATAAAATTCAAAAAATGCCGATAGAGGGCGCTTTAGATTTTGGAGTAACGTACAACTATTTTTTACCGTTATTTTTTGCATCTAATAAAAATTTTTTAAAAGCTTAGACATAAACTTAAATTTTGAGATGAAAATCTGAATCGTTGGGAGTGGTTAAGTAGTGCAAACTGAACTGTGTTCAATGGGGGTGGGGAGGTTCAAATTTCAAATGATTATAAAAAACGGAAAAATTGGTCGATTCGTTTGCCGTTTTCGACAAGACTATTCTTTATGTCAATATTTCCTTGAAAATAAATTTTGAAGATTAATTAAAAAAAATACCGTTAGAGGGCGCCTTTAGAGTAACCAACTTTAGAGTAACAACAACTATTTTTAACCGTTATTTTTTGTATCTAATTAAATGCTTGCAAATGCTTAGATTTAAATTTTGAGCTAAAATTCTAAATCGATGGGAGGTGTTAAGAAGCGAAAACTGAACTGTTTTCAGGAGTTAAAATGTTACCCTCCCCACCCCTCGAACACATTTCAATTTTCCGCTACTTAATTACTCACAACGATGCAGATTTTGAGCTCAAAATTTAAGTTTGAACTTTTACAAGCATTTAATTGGATACCAAAAATAACGGTTAAAAACAGTTGTTGGTTACTCTAAAGTTTAAGGCGCCCTCTAACGGTATTTTTTGAAATTAATCTTTAAAATTTATTTTCAAGGAAATATTGACATAAAGAATAGTTTTAGCGAAAACGGCAAACGAATCGACCATTTTTCTGTTTTTTGTAATCATTTGAGATTTGAACCTCCCCACCCCCATTGAACACAGTTCAGTTTGCGCTACTTAAGCACTCCCAATGGTTCAGATTTTTATCTCAAAATTTAAGTTTATGTCTAAGCTTCTAAAAAAATTTTATGAGATGCAAGAAATAACGGTAAAAAGTAATTGTACGTTACTCCAAAGTCTAAAGCGCCCTCTATCGGCATTTTTTGAATTTTATTTTTATAATTTATTTTCACGATAATACTGACATAAAGAATAATTTTAGTGAAAATCGCAAATCAATTGACCAATTTTTCCGTTTTTTATAATCATTTGAAATTTGAACCTCCCCCCACAGGTCAGTTTGCGCTACTTAACCACTCCCAACGATTTAGATTTTGAGCTCAAAGTTTAAGTTTATTTCTAAGCTTCTCATAAAATTTAATGAGATGCAAAAAATAACAGTAAAAAATAGTTGTTCGTTACTCCAAAGTCTAAAGCGCCCTCTATCGGCATTTTTTGAAATTTATCTTTATAATTTATTTTCAAGACAATACTGACATAAAGAATAGTTTTAGTGAAAACCGCAAACTAATCGACCAATTTTTCTGTTTTTTATAATCATTTGAATTTTTGGACCCTAAACTTTAATGGCGCCTATCTCCTTCGGAAGACGTTTGGGACCCTTAGTTTCCTATTTAATATTGTTCATCATGATATGACAGACCAGCATGTTAAGTTTGTAAACGACCTTTTGGGACACCCTGTATATACAGTAGTGGCCAAAATTGTGGACACTTTTAGGTAGCTTTCATTACAAAAAGGCAAAAAACTACCTATTGCAGTCATTCGGGGAAAGCCCATCGGTAAATTTTGCTACATTTCTGGCGATCATGATCAGGGCCTGATTATCAACGGGGCACTCTCCTACCAGTAAAAAGAAATAGAATTTTTTCCCTTATTTATGACAGTAATTTCGAATGAAAAAGGCGTTTAAACAAGTTGAAACTTTCCATAAAATTTTACTGGTAGGAGAGTGCCCCGTTAGTAATCAGGCTCTGATCATGATCCCTAAATCCTAAAAGCACCCTCCGTTGAAATGTTGACTTACATATGTATACTATGTATATAGTTATATCCATATATATATAGATATATATATCTGAATTTTGTCATGCTGTAACTCTCAAATTTATAAACCAATTTGGATGAAATTTTTTATATGCATAATAGGAGTACCGTAATTTAATGCATATAATCGGCTAATTAAACAATCATTTTTTGACACATAATTTTTTTTAAATAAAATGTAACATTTTAAATCTCGGTAAATATTTGGCTACAATTACTAAATAAAATTTCTGGGTCTAAAAGGAATTGTTCAATCCGCGGATTATACGCAGGAAATTATGGTACTTATGTTTCGACCGTGTTTGTTGGCCAGCTTCATTCACTATCTTGTTTAAAAATGGCAGCCATTTGATTCTTTTGAAATTGTTATATTTTTAAATTTGTATACTTATCGAAAAAGTTCCGTTTCAAAAAATTCAAACTCTTACATATCATTTTAAACAGAATGTTAGAAATATCAAAAGACATTTTAAACAATCACACAACGTAAGTTAACAACATAGGCCAATTTAAAGAAAAAGTTAGAAAACATAAAAATTTGCATAAGTGTCCACAAATTCAAATGGCCTCCATTTTGAAACAAGATAACGGATGAAGGTGGCCAATGAACTCAGTCGAGACATTAGTACTTGAATTATGCACATAAAGAATTTCATTCAAATCGGTTCATAATTTCGAAAGTTACAGCACGAAAAATTTCAGATATCTATCTATCTATCTATCTATATCTATCTATATATATATATATATATATATATATATTACAAATTTAAATTTTTTTTCGCCAAAATTAACTTTTATACTATATTAATTTCCTTATAACAATATTCTGTACTTAGTTCAACTTATTAAATTAAAATCTTGTTTCTAGATCTAATCTATTAATATTTATGGAAACGATATACATCAGTGATGCACAACCTTTTTGCCAGAAAATTGTTTCC
The DNA here is from genome assembly GCA_964019185.1 of Maratus speculifer. NCBI lineage: Eukaryota > Metazoa > Arthropoda > Arachnida > Araneae > Salticidae > Maratus > Maratus speculifer. The sequence continues at coordinate 268,238,371 of OZ025293.1, read as the reverse complement.
CCCCAGAATATTTGAAAAGAGTCGTTTGTTTTATTTAATAGCAAAGATTTCGTCATAACTATAAGGAAAAATATTCTGCATAAAAATAGTGGTATCTTTGTGGCCCGCGGGCCAAAGGTTGTGCACCGCTGATATACATTCTTAATTCGCCTTAACCTTCCTACCCTGTTCAAATTTTACTCAATCTTGATAAAAACATTTCGCACCAGAATTGTTATTTAAAACATTTTAATGTACTTAATTGACTTATTTCACTGAATCTATTATTTAACTTTCTTTATGAAAAGAGTTCTGGTTCGAATCGTATAAAACAAATTATAGTTATGGGTCGATTAGACCCATTCAGGATAGGAAGGTTAAAAATCATTTATTCCAATACGCGTAAATTTAAAAGATGGTTCTAAATTAAAAATATTCTTAATTAAACTTTATTTCTTAATATTCCAAATAAAACTCATTTTTTCTATGTTTTTATCAACCCTTTTTAAGAAAGTCTTGTTAAATTTATTCCAAAACCATATCTTTCAAAAAATATCATTATTTTTATTTATCTATTTATTTTTTTCCCTCCTTCAACATTCGATATGTGTGCATATCAATAAATTCATTTCTTTTCTTTTTCTCTTAAAATTAATCGTCTGCAAAAATATCGTTTGCAGGATATTTGAAATTTTGAGTCGATTATAAATTAGTTAAATAATATATTAATTATAAATAGAAGTTTTCATATACGTCCATTAAAAACATTTCAAAAATATGCATTAAAATATTTAATTGCTATAAAGGACGTTAAATACTAATAAAAATTATACTAATTATTATAATCATATCATTATTATAATCATAACCGTCGCGGTGAGCGACCAATTTTCGTCGACGACCCCTACCTACGACCCAAACAGACCTAGTCTCTTGCGCGACAGCGCTAGGCGACCGCGGATAGCGCCAAAATACTTTACTCACGACCCGAATATCCCTGCACTCTTAATAGAAAAGGAAAAAAAAATAAGACAAATTGTAACCGGGCAAATTTAAAAGAAAAAGTACACAAATTAAAGATATTGAGGGACGGTTAGTGGGCGGGTGGGGCTCTGAAGCTATCGACTTTCCCTGCCTTCATTCCGAACATATATGTCTCGGACGGTGGTTGGGGGCGGGTGGGTGGGTCAACCGTCGCTGTGAGCGACCAATTTTCGTCGACGACCCCTACCTACGACCCAAACAGACCTAGTATCTTGCGCGACAGCGCTGTCGGATAGCGCCAAAATACTTTACTCACGACCCGAATATCCCTGCACTCTTAATAGAAAAGAAAAACAAAATAAGACAAATTGTAACCGGACAAATTTAAAAGAAAAAGTAGACAAATTAAATATATTGAGGGACGGTTAGTGGGCGGGTGGAGCTCTGAAGCTATCGACTTTCCCTGCCTTCATCCCGAACATATGTCTCGGACGGTGGGTGGGTCAAACGTCGCGGTGACCGACCAATTTTCGTCGACGACCCCTACCTACGACCCAAACAGACCTCGCTGTCGCCGGCAGGCGACCACGGAAAGCGCCAAAATACTTTACTCACAACCCGAATATCCCTGCACTCTTAATAGAAAAGGGAAAAAAAATAAGACAAATTGTAACCGTACAAATTTAAAAGAAAAAGTAGACAAATTAAAGATATTGAGGGACGGTTAGTGGGCGGGCGGGGCTTTCAAGCTATCGACTTTCCCTGCCTTCATCCCGAACATATATGTCAAATAATTAGTATAATGATTATTATTATGATCTTAATAATTATACTAATTATTAAGATCTTTTAATGTTTTTATTAGAATTTAACGTCCTTTATAGCAATTAAATATTTTAATGCATATTTTTGAAATAGTTAAATAATATGTTTTAAAAAGAATAAAATTATCGTCTGTGGAATAAAAATCTCGACTCTGGACATGATTTATGTTTACATGGGAAAATGATGGTTAGAGAGTAGAGAATTTTCTAGAACTTTGTTTTTAGATTTAAGAAAGGAAGCCTGGGGTGAGAAGCGAGATTCTTGGTTTTTTCTTCGATGGGTACGGCTTGCTGAAATAAAGATGGAATATTCTTTTTGATGTTTCGGTTAAAGATGGCTTGCAAAGGAGCCTTTCCCTCTCTCATGACTACAGTTTAATAAATTAACTATATGAGTAATTTATACCAATGAGTAATTTATTGGATCTTCTACATTTATTTATTTATTTTGTTTTTTCCCTCTCTTGCTATGACTGTGTGTTTTTTAAACCAGTGAACCAGTGAAAATGATTCGAGTTTCTCCTTAAACCGTCACACACACACACACACGCACGCACACACACACACACACACACATACACACACACACACACACACATATATATATATATATCCCAGACAGCAAGACATGTCGAAATCAGTTAGGCCGTCTATCTAAATTATCGACGGGATACCGGTAATCGTCCACTGATATTATTATGATGTCAATAGATCATACTCTTTTAAAGTAGTCCAATGCTTGTATCGGCAGGAAATCGCAATAACGTATCGATTTGACTTGATAATTTTTACTCCTAAAATTTACATCGGCCAACTTTATAAGCCGACTAATTCCTGGCAATTTTTATCCTCCACTAACATTCCCCTACAGTTTCTGTCAATTTATGTGAATCACGTGACTTTCCGCGCTGTTTCAAGGTCTTTTGTCTCCCACTTTAGCCAACCCCTCGAAAGTTCATTCTTTATATGTTGCAATGCAAGCAAATTCATTTTTAACCAGTCGGAGAAGGGACGCAGTAATGCGAGGAAGTAACGTGAAGTAAATGAGTATAAGTTTTTTTCGAAATTTCTTCAGAAATTAGTAACTTTTCATCTTTTAAAAATAAACGATCGTTTGATATGAATCAAAAATATATCTAAGAATTAGAAAAAAATGATGCACTCTTTTTATGGAATTATTAGGCAAAAAGTTATTCTTGCTTAAAATGTAAAAAATACTTTTAATAAATAGAAATATATATATATATATATATATATTTCAAAATATTATATTTTTTGCGTTTTAAATGAATAAATTAAAAATAAGGAATATTAGATAATAAAATTAAAACATTAAAGAACAATTTGCCTTTTTTTCACATTTCTTTACTTCAGAATATGGTTAAACTTATTTAAAAGAAATTGTGAATATTTCTTTAAGAATCTCCTTGAATGAGCAGACATGATACAAATACAGAATGGGTTTTGTCTCGCAAAATTATAATAAAGAGGGGGAGGGGCTGGAGAAAATAAGAAAAAATTTAAAAAATAGGAATATATTGTTTTTCTTTTTCATTTATGGAAACCCTACTAATTATAAACAAATTTCGATGCATTTTAGGATATAAAATAAAGTTTACTTTCTTTTATGAATTTATTGCATGGTAGAAAGTGTAAAATACCTTAGTTTATTATTTGTTTAGATTTGACTAAAATCTTTTATGTTATAAATTGTTTTGATAATTAGAAAAAAAACCTTTTGACAGATTTTTTAAAAGTGCGATGTTAATTCTATCATTTCGATGCATCAAGTGTTTAATCTTTCTTTGAAAACAAACTCTATTAATATTCAAAATGTTAGCTGTTATGTAACATATTTTATGTTCAATTTATTCAATAAATCCCTCAAGGTTATTTAGACTTTATACCTAATTATTTAAGTTGAGAGTACAACAATGTATTTCAATATGCTCTTAGTTATCAAAATATTTTTTAAAGTATGAATGACTATTCATCATTCCTGAAATTCAGCACATAAAATTTCTTTTAATATCAAAACAACTTTTGCCAAATTTGTCGGGTTCTCAATTGTTATTATTATTATTATTATTATTATTATTTTAGATGAAAACTTACTAGTTTTGTAGAAAATTTGCTAAGAAATTTATATTCGCCGATCACTTTTACGTGTACACTTTATTAAAAAAATATCCAAGTCATAGAATATAATACATTCATACATTACAATTGATTGAAACACCAATGCATATGACATCGCCGGGTAATCGGTGAAACGTCATATAATGGTGCAAAATACTCGGCAAGTTATCGGTGGATAACCAAATGGTTGAAAACTGCGACGCACAGCATTAAATAGGTAGCCGGGATACGATGCTCGATGGATCGTTATCCGAGCAGCCAAAAAGCCTATACTGCTGACCCCTATAAGGGAGATCGTTTGGACGAAAAGTAATCGGACGAAGTGAGTTCGGCAGAAACTTGGCCGGGGATTTTTTGCTGCTTGAGATATATATATATATGTAGGTCAACATTTCAACGGAGGGTGGTTTAGGGATCTAAGGATCACGATCGACGAAATATAGCAAAATTTCCCGAAGTACTTTCCTCCAGATGGCTGAAAAAGATATTTTTTTACTTTTTGGAATGAAAGCTACATAAAAGTGTGCACAATTTTGGCCACCACTGTATAGATATATGTGTATTAGGGTGGATCGATTGTCTATGGCGAAAAAAAAATTACCATTAATCAAAATCTACCTATGCGGAAAAGATGTTCTATTGTATGGAGATTAAGGGAAAAATAATAAAAAAAATTAATTTTAAAATTTAATACTGCCACAAAAGGGTCGAAATTTCGAAAAAATTTGAAAAAAGACCGAATTTTGGTTAGGTTATTTTTGTCAAAAACTAATTACTTTAATATTTTTTTTAATCCAACAGTTCGGAAAAGATGCTATATCGTATGGAGGTTAAGTAAAAAACAATAATAAGTAATAAATTCAAAATTTAATACTGCCACAAAAAAGTTGAAAATTCGATAAAATGTTGAAAAAACGGAAAAAGATCTAAATTTGGTTAGATTTAATTTTGACGCAAAATAAACATTTTAATATCAATCAAAACCTACCTTTGCGTAAGAAATATTATATTGCATGGATATTAAGTAAAAATAAATAAATAAATAAATAAATAAATAAATAAAACTAATTTCGAAATTTAATACTCCTGCAAGTAATTTAAAGTTTCGAAAAACTGGCAGTTCCAGTTTTTTCAGTTAGAATTTGTCTGCTTGTGTATTGTGTAGCTTAGTGTACCTTGAATATTACTGTACCATGGGGCGTTGTTAAAATAAAATAAAAAAAGAGAGAGATATGAATTACACCCTATTTGGGTCTAGCTTTGATATGCCAGTAAATATGCTCCCTAATACAAAAAGTTATAAAATTTACATATTGGTATTTAAAGAATAACCGAAGAAAGAAATCGGTCAACATCTATTTATTTCCTGCCAGTGAGAAGGAGTTGCTAATAAGTTACTAGTGACCTGTAAATGAGATTCAATCTCAATAACTTACCATAGCAGCCTTTTAAGAAAAATTAAACTGTTTAACGACAAATATTGCGCTCTTCTTAATTCCTGTAAAACAAAATAAGATACTGAAAGCTACTACAGTCTTTTGGACCTTTCCGAAAATACTGCCTATTTTTTTCAGTTCAATAGATTTGAATATGAATATGAATGTTGAGTGTAAACTACACCGACGTATTGAGAGCAAACTCACTTTTCTACATCATCAGCTATCATTGAAAAGCCAAAATGCTGCCAAGCTAGGTGTCACATCATCAGAATATTGGAGAGCTTGGGCACTTCCGACCAAGCAGGTGCTGCCATCGTGTCTGGTGCACTTCAAGACATGGGCATTATCTCACAAAACTATGAATCGAATGCTACTGACAGAAAAAAAATCGGCATGACAAAACAAACCAAAGACCACTCCATCGTTTTAGTCATTCTCTTTAGTCATTTGTAAAAGATTATGACCATGGCCATTTTCTTTAAACTTTTATGGGTGTAAAGACTGACTGCATCACTAGAAAACAACAGAAGAAAAATGATAATAGAAGCAGACTTGAGCTTGAAAAAAGAACTGGGTTCCGAATACATCGGCCACATATATATAAATTCCGGGAGAGTACCAAACAATTTGAAAACGCGACGTACATTTTTTGTCATGTGTTAACAATAATATACATGTAACAAAGTTGGTTGCTATCGGTTGTGACGTAATATCTGTTAATATAGATGTTAAAGGATGTGTTATTCGAAATATGGGACTGATCTTCAAGCGTACACTATAATGTTTTTTGTGCTAGTTACACACCAATGAAGTTTCAGAATGTCATCTTTTTGCAGCGTGGATGGAACCGCGGCTGGGCATAAATGTTTCACTGGTGAAACAGAAAGATTATTTGCAGCATGTTAGAAGCTTTTTGTATTTTCATTCATGTCAGTATATGAATTCTAAAAATGCGCGAGTGAAATCAAACGGTCTGCTGTAATCCTAATCATTACATAAAAACTATCTATATTTTCCATTTACCAGCTTTTTGACCTTTTTCGACGGATTTCATAGATTTAATTAAATGGGAAAATGTGTCGAACCTCCACTAACTGACGGATTTAATAACGACATGATTTCAGAAGCAATATGTAAATCCAGCAATCATTTCAGTGGCAATAACATCTACTATCAATAATATCTATTCGCGCAACTCTCATTCTACAAAACTAATAATCAAAAGAGTCACGGAAGTATTTCTGCTGTGTATGGACCATACATAAGTAACAGTTTTATAAAAATTGAATTGAATTACAAAATCTCATGTCGATTTTCAATACCGAACGTCATTATCGCTAATTGCAATGTTGACGATTTTTCTTGATTTAATACTAATGAAGCTGTTAAATAAGAAACTAAAGTTTTTATCTTGTAATCAATTAAATATCCTCCCATTGTAATAAATGTAAAAATGTCTAAAATTCATATATTATTTTACAAAACAAAAGTTGTTTTTTTACCGTAAAAACGTTCAAATACATAAATTTGAGCCCCATTGCGGTAGATTTAAATTTTGAAATTAATTTTTTAAATTATTTTTCTCATACTCTGCATATAATATAACATCTTTTACGCATAGGTAGGTTTTGGATAACTTTTTAAACTATTATTTTGAATAAAAAATATTCTAGCCAAAATTAGGTCTTTTTTCACTTTTTTTCGAAATTCAACCTCATTGTGGCAGCATTAAAATTTAAAATTAATTTTTTTAATTATTTTTCCCTTAACCCTTTCCGGCGCGGTGTCCCTTAAAAAGGACACCTAATTTTAATTTTACTGGCACCAAGAATATTTAACTAAAATTTTTCTTTGATAAAATGCCTGAAAATAAGCAAGTTCGTATTCTCTAATAAATTCGTTTATAAATTCTGGTGGCAGATAATTATTTCAATTAAACTTACTCCGCGCCGGAAAGGGTTAATCTCCATCCAAGAGAACATCTTTTCCGCATAGGTAGGTTTTGACACAGTGAAAAAAAAATTTCGATCCACCCTAATGTGTATGTGTAAGACGTGAGAGTGATCATCGAAAAAAAAAACATCTGGTGAAACGACTGAAGAAACGGATTATTGCATAATATAGCTGGTTAATTTAGATTTTTTTTTTATTCTTAGTTAAAGAATAATTGAACACCATTCATGTCATGGCTTGCATACATAGGCAGATGGGTGAATTTATTGGGTGGTTTCTCAAATAGAATGAAAGATATACGAGAAAACATGACATAAATCTTTATTATTGTCCAATTTTACTTGCAACTCTACACACCATTCCAATCTCCATCATTACGCCTCCCACAGAATGGCAAACATCAACTTAAGTCACTTCCCGAGAATATATACAAAAATGTCTGAATTAAGGGGAAAAAGGAAACTTTAGCCGATAATTAAATATTAGTAGATTACTGAAATATTATTAAAAGTATATTCTTATAGGAATTTAGAACGAAATCAAAACGAGAAAATGGCGAAAAAAAATTTATTATTACAAATCCCCCCTCCCAAAATACACGAGTGAAACTGTAGGTCTGAGACCTGCATGTTCACGGAAAGGGAGTTGACTCGGATTTAGATTACAAAGTTGTTAACAGAAGTAGTAGAAAGAAATAAATATATATATTTTTTAAATAAGAAATTTAAATTTAGGTTTACTAATGCGATATGTGGAGTAGCTTTTAAAATTACAGATACAATACAGAAACTAACAAAGATACAAGATATGATCTTGTCCAAACATGCACATCATAAAAGTAAATTAAAAATGTAGACATTTACACATAGCATATAGTTAAATTATTTTCTTTTTCATAATTTTTTAACGTTAAAATGAAAACAACAACGTTGAATATTCCTTGACATCAATGAACCTCAATTACTAGAAAACAAGTTCATACATGTTTAGGCTCATTAAATCATTTTGAAAATTTAGTTCAGTGTGTCCGTCTAAAAAGTCACATTTGGAATTGAACAGTTCAATTCCTCTTTTCAAGGAGGTCTAATTATATCATTGAGTTAGCCGTTAATAGATAGTCATAATTCATAATATCATAATGGTAATTCTGACTAGTCAGTTTGTTTTTGAACAGGATCCTAGAATAGTAAGCTCTATAGTTCCATCTTTGGAACTTTGAAAAATGTTTTAAAAAACTACTACTTATAAATCATATTTTCATATAATAACACATTTAATAATAGAGTAACACAAGTAATAATAAATTTAACAATGTAAATTGTAAATAGTAAATAGTTATAATAAAGAATTATAATAAATAAACTATTAGTAATAACAAATATCATAATAAGTAATAAGTAAATATCACAAAGGGTGTTTTCTACTCTAAAAATTTTACTTAACCCATTCGTGCCCAGTATCTTTTGCGTAAATTTTATTTGGTTGGCACCACTATTTTTAAAAGATTTAAGTTTAGTTCATTAATCACGAAAACGCATCATTTAAATAAAATAATTATTGCTTTTCTTTTTTACCGGTGTCAAAAACAGTGCTGAATGCACCTTTTGAAGCGTCCCTAAAAAGGGACGCTAGGCACGAATGGGTTAATTATCTTATCTCAGGTAGTCGGGATGAAATATGAAGAGAAGTATAGAAGAATAAAAAATAAGTTATATAATCAGGTACTTAATCAAGTATTCTGATTAAGCAAGATACAAAAAAAATCAAAATTTGTTCATGTTTGAGAATTTATGTGATCTTCTAACTGCCAAAAATACGAGCAGTTATTCCTTTCTCTTAAAAGGAGAAATAATAAAATAATAAAGAAAAGTAAACACAAAGATTTAATCATCTCAAGTAATTTACGCAATCTGTGTTTCTTTGCATAAAAGAAACATTAGAAAATGCAATAAGAGAAAAAAAAGGAAAAATTACATTAAATTGATATGTATTTGGACTGGAATTATAGAAGATAAAAATTTAACATAAAGTGGTAAAATTTTGATTATCCATTAAAAATTTAAGTTATAAACTGATAGATTATTTTCAAATTTTACAACAATGTTAAGTTGAATATTGGAATAAGTTAATTGTGAAAAATGCTGATTTAAGTTAAATTTAATTTAATATTTATTTATCTTATTTTAAGTTATATATTTAGAGTAATTCAATTCAAAATAAGAAATCTCTACCTTGCCTATTTACGCCGGCATAAACAAACAAACATAAAAATTTCCAGACAAGTGATACTCTCACTGCAGTCAAGAATATACTTGTCATTTTAAATGAATTACAGATTTTTAGTAAAATTAAGATATGAAAATGATTTTCTTTTGAGAAAAATAGTTGCTAAATTGTTAAAACTAAAGATTTAAGTTTAAACTACAGATTTAACTTGAGTTTGTTGTTGTTGAGGGGGCTGTTGCTCATGAGCTAATTTAAATTTATCAGGGGAATAGTAAGGCCTTAACCCATTCGTGCCCACCACATTTTGCGCAAATTTTATTCGGTTGGCACCACTATCTTTAAAAGAATTAAGTTTACTTGAATAATTACGAAAATGTTTCAATTAAATAAAATAAAAATTGCTGTTCTTTTTTACCGGTGTCAAAAAGAGTGCTACATTCACCTTTTGAAGCGTCCCTAAAAAGGGACGCTAGGCACTAATGGGTTAATTTAGACACATGCACTATTTCCATAACTACCAACTTTTACGCATTTTTCCTACCACAAAAAATTTATAGTAAATATTGTCTTGTTTAATTGTTGAAATCTTGTGATCAAACAAATGGAAAATCTCTGTACAATTTTAGTGGTAACAAAAATGCGTAAAAGTTGGCAGCTATGACTATTTCTGAACTTTTGAATTGGTTTTGCCAATCAATTTAAAAATTTACTTCTGACAATTTGTTAAGAATTTTATAAGGTCCACTAAATACTTGTGACAATTTTCTAGTATTAGGATACATAAGTTCTTCATAGATAACAAGCTATCCAAACTTAAATTTTGGTTCGACATAATTTCTACCATAATATTTTTTATTTTTCAAATGAAATTCGTCAGTTCGCGTTTTAGCAATTTTAAGGGCTTCACTAACAGGAGGGCAATAATCATGTTTTAGGGGGGAGTCATAGAGTAATTGGCCAAAAAATAAATAAGCAGGTGGAAATTTAGTGATAGCATCGGGTGTATTTTGTATTCATCAACTAATTCAGTTAAAAGCTTAGTCCATGGAATTTTGGAGGTGGTGGAGTTTACTTTACACTATAATCTAGTTACTATTATCTGTTTTCCCCTCTCACATTTACCATTCATTTGCGGATGATGGGCAGTGGTCAAACGCTGTTTAATATGATTCCGCAGAATTTTTTTTTATTCTAGACGAAGGCAGCATTCCTGTCACTTAATATTTTCTGAGGAGCCTGCATACTAGAAATTTTGCTAAAACAGAATAATTGTTGAGGAATTCTGATATTGAAAATTTGTTTTAAACAATTGGTATAAGTTTCGGTAGTGACACTTTTGGAAGGGAATGCCCAGACATAGCTTGATGCATGGTCTATTATAACATGCAGAAATTTTTTGATAGAGTCATAATAATTGAACCCTCCCGCAATATTAACAGAAAGGCATTCAAAAGGTTTATCTGTGGTGAGCATACCGTGTAACAAGACAAATTTTTCCTATTTAGGTTTTTTATTTTTCAGGCAAATATCACAATGTTTAACAAAACTGGTAATATCTTGTGTCATATTTGGCCTATAATAATTAGGTGAAATTAAATTTTGCATTTTTTTAATACCAGGGTGACCAAACTGTTCATGAGCAACACTAAGCAATTTTTTCTTAACGACATGGGAACTACCACTATATGGAAACCCTTCTTTTTAACTATAATCAGTCCATTGTCATTTAGATAATTCGTACCACACACATTTTCCTTTTCTTGCATCTCAATAATTTCTTTAATGCCCAGAAGAAAACTGATGGGTTTACAAAAATGAGAAATATGGTTTCTGGACAACATGTCGGTTTCGACATTTGTAGATCCCTTTAAGTACTCAATCTTGTAATCAAACATACTTAACTTCGATGACCACCTAAATAATCTGCCTCTCAAAAATTTTTCATCAAACAAGAGATGCATGATCAGTGTGGATTGTAAATTGGACACGGTGAAGATAATGATAAAACTTATCTAAAGCAGGGATGCACAACCTGTGGCCCGCGGGCCACCAACATACCACTATTTTCATGCAGAATAATTTTTCTTATAATAATGACGGAAACTTTGCTATTACATAAATCAAACGTCACACTTAAAATTTTGTGGTGGGAAGCGATTTTCTAGCAAAAAGTTTGTGTATCACTGATCTAAAGTATCAATGATGGCAAGACACTCTAATTCTGTAATGAAATAATTGTTTTCTTAACTTCTCAATCCTCTAGATTTTTATTATTACATACAGAGTGTTTCGCTACCAGACCGACAAACTTTGAGGGATGATAGTAGACGCGAAGACAAACATTATTAAACAGGAAACCATGGGGCCGCAAACGTCTTCTGTAGGAGTTAGGGGCCATTAAAATTTAAGGTCCAAAATTTCAAACGATGATAAAAAACGGAAAAAAGGGTCGATTCGTTTGAAGTTTTCACAAAAATTATTCTTTAAATCATGATTTTTTTAGAAATTTTTCTTTAAGTTACGTTCAAAAATTGTCGATAGAGGGCGCTTTAGACTTTAGAGTAACGAACAACTACTTTTTACAGTTATTTTGTGCATGTGGTTGAAATTATTTTAAAGTTTAGACTTTAACTTAAATTTTAAGTCCGTAATCGGAAACATTGGGAACGGTTAACTAGCGAAAATTTAACTGTGAACAGAGGGGGAAATTTCAAATGCTCATAAATATTGGACAAACAAGTCGATTTTGTTGCGAATTGCATGTAAGTCATTCCCTTGGTAATTATTTTATTCAAAATGACGTACAGCATTGGTGTCCCCATTTTTTGATAAAGGGCGCTTTCGACACATCTCCGAAATTTCAATGGCATTACTCCTGTATGTTTTACTACCAGACCAAGATACTTCCAGGAAGTGTTAGGGATGCAAAGATGACTCGGAATCATATTATAATGCAACGTCGAAAATGCCTTTTTTACGAGTTAGGGTTAAAAGAAGCAGAGAAAAAAGCAACTTGATAATTCTACAACACGTTCTGTCGGAACTTCTGGTAAAAGCACATGTTCCTCTTTCGTTGCACCACTCTATAGCACGATGGAGCTCCTCCACATTTTACCAATGATGTTCGCAGACACCCCAACATAACATATGGTATGTTGGGTGGTTAGATAGTGGTGGCCCGGTTCGTTGGCCTGCCAGATCGTCGCACCTACCTCATTATATCAATTACTTTTTTTTTACCTACTTTTATTTTATTAGTGTATAATTTTTCTGTATTTTTTAAAATGAACGTTGCTGGGTGTGGCTAGTTGAGCTCAAACCAATTGGTACCCCCCCCACACCTGGCTCAATCTGAATCTGAATCTGTATGGACTTCTTCTGCTGGGGTCAAATGAAAAGTTGAATGTATGAGACTCCCGTACCGTCAGTGGAAGACCTCTCTCTCAGCTCGAATTTCTGTAGCTGCCAGAAAGCTTTTCCGAGATGCCAGGAATTTTTCAAAGTGAGAGGAATTGCATGCATCGCTGCTGTCAAGCATGCCCGACTACTTATGGTTGTAATTTCGGACACCTTTTTTAGTAAAACCCTTAACTAAATTGTTGTTTTCCACATTAACGTGTTGCTGTTTCTCTACCTGTTTCTGTTGCTTTTTTCTCTGCTTCTTTTAACCACAACTCGCTAAAAAGGCATTTTCAACGTTACATTCCTATATAATTCCGAGTCGCTTTGCATCTCTAACACTTCCTGTTAGTATGTTGGTCTGGTAGTTAAACACCTAGGAGTAATGCCATTGAAATTTAGGAGATGTGTCGAAAGCGCCCTCTATCAAAAAATGGGGACTCTAATGCTGTACGTCATTTTGAATAAAATAATTACCAAGGGAATGACTTACACGCAAACCGCAACAAAATCGATTTGTTTCTCCAATATTTATGAGCGTTTAAAATTTCCCCCTCTGTTAACAGTTAAATTTTTGCTAGTTAACCGATCCTAATGTTTCCGATTATGGGCTTAAAATTTAAGTTAAAGTCTAAACTTTAGAATAATTTCAACCACATGCACAAAATAACGATAAAAAGTAGTCGTTCGTTACTCTAAAGTCTAAAGCGCCCTCTATCGACAATTTGTGAACTTAACTTTTAAAATTTTTTCTAAAAAAATCGTGATTTAAAGAACAATTTTAATGAAAACCGCAAACGAATCGACATTTTTTTCCGTTTTTTATCATGGTTTGAAATTTTGGACCTTAAATTTTAATGGCCCCTAGCTCCTACAGAAGACATTTGCGCCCCATGGTTTCCTATTTAATAATGTTTGTCTTCGTGTCTACTATCATCCCTCAAAGTTTGTCGGTCTGGTATCGAAACACTCTGTATATATAGAAAATATCGTAGAAAATGTTTATGGAAAATTTTATGAGAACCAGCACATAATAATTTGTCTTGCAGAGATAAATTAAGTGGCTTTTATTAAAAAATGGTTAACCATTCAAACTTCTAAAAAATTTTGGAATTTTAAAATATTTAGATTAGCTTAAATTATGTAAAAAATAATTATAGGATTATTAGGCTACTTTTACCAGACTGTGATTTTATCAGATTGAGATTTCCGACTTTTTCCACACTAGTATAATCTTAGAGAAAATGTTATTTTATTTAATAGGAACTTTTCGCGGTTTATGAGGAAACCATTTTCCCCAAGGTTATACTGGTATGCAAAATGTCGGAAGGCTCATTCTTGACATGTACAAATAAATACAAGGGAAAATCCGAAAATAAGTTTCCCCTGGCGACTGTGGATAAAGGTGTGTATGAAAGACAAAATATATAATGAAACAGTAAAGATAAGACGTAATTATATTTTTATATACATAATTGCCAGGTAAGTTGAGACATTTTCCATACCCCTTTATAAGCTTTAAAAAAAACCTCCAGGAAAAAAATCCTTGCTTTGCATAACGAAAGAAGAGGAACCGCTTGTGTGGTTTTGGCGTTGTTTCCAAAACTATAGCCAAGCATTATTTTCGTCAGTTGTGGCTGTGAACGCCCGTCCAGGTCTCGGTCGTCCAACACTTGATGATGCATTTCACTGAATTGGCGGCACTATCTCCGCACCTTTTGTTTCGACATTACATCTGGCCCATAGACTTCCATAGAGAGGCATCAACAAATGTTGGACATATCGAGACCTGGACGGGCGTGCGCGACCACTATAGACTAAAGCAATGCATGACTAGAATTTTGAAAGAAATGACGAAATCACACAAGCGGATCAACACTTCTTTCGTACGTAAATCCCTGATTTTTTCCTGCAAGTCTTTTTGAAGCTAATAAAGGGGCACGGCAAATGTCTAAACACCGTCGCCAGCAGAAACTATTTTCGGATTCTCCTTCGTATATATATATATATATATATATATATACAGGGTGTATTAAAAATTTTTTTCCAATAAAAGAGGGGTGATAGTACACATCAAGACAAACAATATTAAATAGGAGACCAAGGGTCCCAAACGTTTCCCAAAGGAGATAGCCGTCATTAAAGTTTAGGGACCAAAATTTCAAATAAACATAAAAAGCGGAATAATCGGTCGAATGATTTGCGGTTTTCACTAAAATTATTCTTTATGTCGGCATTTTCTTGAAATTAAATTATAAAGATAAATTTCAAAAAATGCCGATAGAGGGTGCTTTAGACTTTGGAGTAACGAACAACTATTTTTTGCCGGTATTTCTGCATCTCATTAAATGTTTTCTTAAGCTTAGACACAAACTTAAATTTTGAGTTCAAAATCTGAAAGTGGGAGTGGTTAAGTAGTACAAACTGAGCTGTGTTCAGAGGGTTTAAATTTCAAATGATTATAAAAAACGGAAAAATTGGTTCATTGGTTTGCGGTTTTCACTAAAACTATTCTTTATGTCAGTATTTTCTTAAAAATAAATTATAAAGATAATTTGCAAAAAATGCCGATAGAGGGCGCTTTAGACTTTGGAGTAACGAACAACCCTTTTGACCCCTCCTGAAGACACATCAATTTGTGCTACTTAACTACTCCGAATTATTCAGATTTTGAGCTCAAAATTTAAGTTCAAATCTAAACTTCCGAAAACAATTAATAAGTTTTTGCAAGCATTTAATTAGAACAAAAAAATAATGGTTAAAATTAATTGTTGGTAACTCTGAAGTTTAAGTCGCCCTCTAATGGATTTTTTTTTATTATTTATCTTTAAAAAAATTTTCACGAAGATGCTGACTTAAAGCATAGTTTTATTTTAAACTGCAAACGAATCGACAAATTTTTCCATTTTCTATAATTATTTTGAACCCCTCTATAGACATTTTTTGAAATTTATCTTTATAATTTATTTTTAAGAAAATACCGACGTAAAGAATAGTTTTAGTGAAAACCGCAAATCAATGAACCAATTTTTCAGTTTTTTATAATCATTTCAAATTTGAACCCTCTGAACACAGTTCAGTTTGTGCTACTTAACCACTCCCACTTTCAGATTTTCAGCCCAAAATTTAAGTTTGAGTCTAAGCTTACGAAAACATTTAATGAGATGCAAAAAATAGTTGTTCGTTACTCCAAAGTCTAAAGCGCCCTTTATCGGCATTTTTTTAAATTTATCTTTATAATTTAATTTCAAGAAAATGTCGACATAAAGAACAATTTTAGTGAAAACCGCAAATAAATCGACCGATTTTTCCGTTTTTTATGTTTATTTGAAATTTTTGTCCCTAAACTTTAATGAGGGCTATCTTCTTTGGAAAACGTTTTGGACTCTTCGTCTCCTATTTAATATTGTTTGTCTTGATGTGTTCTATCACCCCTCTTTTATTGTAAAAAAAAATTTGGAAACACCCTGTATATATATATGTATATATATATACATATATATACATGTATCATAATTTCATGCGTATCTGCCGCACCTCAGAAAACTCGATTGCCTACCAGAATTAATTTTAAATAAAATTTGACTTACTTCTGCTAATCACATACTTGATTTCTTTTTTCTGAATAAAATTTCTGGTTTGAAAAAGATCTGACTAATGCATAAATTATGCAAAATATATATATGGCTATTTCCATGCGAACTTATCATGTCTGTCACATACTATGATTTTTGACTACCAGAATTTCAGAACGAAAAAATGTGACTTATTTTATCGGAGATATCACATCATTTGAATAAGGCGAAGCAAACTTTTTAGTAATAACGGTGACTAACAAGCATAGCAATTATGAGCTCTGTGACAGGCATGACAAGTTTTCATGGAAATAGCCATATATATTATTATTCGGCCAATTTTAAAAGACTGGAAAAAGACGCAATTAGAATCTTATTCAAAAATAAATTCATTCAAAAATGTGTAAGTGACATACATTTCTATAAATTCAAAGAATTTTTAAATCTGTAGCTTGCTGGCATGTTTTTTTTTCCGTTCTCAGAAATTTTATTAAAAATCATTGTAAACAAAAATCTTTTTAATGTTTAGAATAGTATATTGAATGAAAATAAGTGAAAGATATTATAGCATCAAACCGTGATAGAAAAATGTAGACATATCCTGGAATTTATTCGGATTCTTACGAAAATGCAGAAAAATCTCCAGACGCTCGTAGGGTTTTAATGATAAAATACCAACCTCCGTAACATGAACGGTCGCGAGATGGCCTCAGAGTCTGGCGCATGCATCTATGAATCTGGTAAATGCAACTGTGATTCTGTCAATGATTTTATATTTAGTGGTACTTATAGAAAGTATAATTACATACTGAACCACTCCACGTGCGCGATAATCCATTACATTGGGTGGTGCAAGGTGGATAGACTTTTGGAATTAAGACATTATTTTAATACAGAAGTCTTCAACATTTCTGTCATTTATACCGCTTGCCACAACGAATTTCAAAATGTAATGTCCGCTTTTTTTATTTGCATTTTTTTTCAATCATTGCACATCTTTTTTTGTCTTCTTACTTTTTTTTTTGAAGAATCATTAAGTAGCTATTTTATTGCAGAAATGTTTTACCGGCGCGAATTATCTTGTTGGAGTTTAATCTTTTGCAATATACTGATGACTTCAACTTTCATTTTCCACTACTTTTCACATCAAGGGCGTACCTGAAACAGGCAGCATAAACAAGTAGAATATGTCACATTTTTCACGATAACTCCATACGAGAGTTTCCAGTTTGGCCTCAGCTTTCATTAAAATTTCCGAATTCATATTAGAAAATGCAAAAAGTATTTTCAAATTTATTTTCTGTCAAACTTATCTTGATTACTTAAAGTAAAAATCACTTGTTAAAAATTTTCCAGTCTGAAGTCAAAATTTTGTGATAAAAATGGCGACCAAACTGGCAATCTTGTTCCATACTATTTATAAACTGTCAAATGTAAGCCGAACATCCTATATGTATTTTTCTACAACGAAATAAACAGTGTTGAATTCAGGGGTGGCCAGGAGGGACGGGGGAAAACCCTTCGGAACAATGAGCTGTCCCCCCCGGAAGATTTTAAATTTCCTGTTTTTAATGATCAAAAAGGGCAATTTCCTTCTAGGAATTCTATAATGTTCCTCCTAGAGCCATATAAATCTCTCGCTGAGAAAAATTTCTTAATTCAACACTGCGAATAAATAATGGGGTAAGATTTCTAACAACACAACTAAGAGCTTCAAACTAGCACAAGGTTCGCACACTCCTTATATTTTTTAAGGACTCTGGCACCACTATTAAAAATAAGAAAATTTACATATAATTTTTTTAAGCACAGAATTCATAATCACCACCTTCATGCACAAGTATTACAATATTTTTCTGTAGTAAAATACCTTGAAAATATTCTTAAAATTTTATGGTAATTTTATGCGAACCCTGTAGCACTATTAAAAAATAATACCGTAATTCGTGTGTATAATCCGTGGATCAAACAATTCTGTTTCAACCCAGAAATTTTATTTAGTAATTGAAGCCAAATATTTACTTGATCTTATAGGTTACATTTTATTTTAAAACTTTTCTGGAGCGAAAAATTATTGTTTGATCCTCGGATTATACGCCAGAAATACGATAATATTCTTCTAAATTAATGGAAAATATACTGCGATTAAAGAATTTGAATATTACAGGAGACCGTAATAGAATATATTACGGTCTAACAATGGACTATTAGTTAAATGAGATGTTAGATGGTTCAACTATCTGGCGTCGAGGGCTTAGGACTAATAACGTTTAATAAGGAAGAAGATAGGAGAATGAAATATTCATCGCTGCCATTCTCCATCACTATTTATTTAAAATCACATATTCTCAGACTTCAAAACTTTGTTATGCATTTTAACTGCAATTTCTCTAAATTTTCATCGGTAGTTACTGAAAGTTTCGTTGTTACCACGCTACTGATTTGGTAACTAGCTTCGTTTTGAGATTCTTGATTAAATGGCATCTTTAAATGATAATAGCTGCCTTACTGTTAAAGTTAAAATACTATTGATTAAAAAAATGTCCTTGGTGTGTCGATTTAAAAACAGGACTAGATGGAACCCGTCAAAACTTGACGGTACAATATAAAAGCAACAAAGAGAAAAAAAAATATTTTTTTCAGCTATAAAAGAATTTTTTAAAGATTAACTTTTATTAAAAACTTCAAAAAATGAAAAAAAAACTGCATTTAATATCCAGGCAAATTACATTCACAAATGCACTCATAGAATTTCTCTCATCTGATGCTTTTCCATTTACAGACAAAACACGAATATCACGTGATACCGGGCGCAGAATCGGTGCACTGGTGCGACACTCGTCACAGACTCTTGAGAACGTCTACAGACTATTTTTCACCCGTTAAAGTTTTTAAAAAATGCTAGAAATCATTTACCAAGATCCATTATAATATTATCCGGATAACATACGATTGACGAAGCTCCAATTCACGTTAAATTATAAATCAAGGACGATTCTGTTTTGATTTTTCCGAAAAATTTAGGCAATCATTTCTAAACTTAGAAAATACCTTCCTAAATCTGAAAATTCCGAAGTAATAGTAAATTTTGACAAATATCAAAAAGAAAAAAAAAACAATTTTGTCAATTGTGCGAAGAAAAAACACCAGTTTCGCACATATACCTCGGAAAAAACACGATATAAACTATAAATTGATATGAACATGATCATGAGATAAACTATAAATCAGGGCTGTCCAACCTGGCGCCCGCGAAAGACCAGAAAAATTTTACAGAAATTTTAGCCTTATTGAATCTCCGAAAACCTCTGATTCAACAAGGTCTTGATTTCTGTAAAATTTTTCTGGTATCCCGCGGGCGCCAGGTTGGACAGCCTTGCTATAAATCAAGGATGATTCAGTTTTGAATTTTCTGAAAAATTTAGGCAATCATTTCTAAACTAAGTAATCTAACTAAAATAATCGTAAATTTTGACAAATATTCTAAAAAAAAATTGCTAATTGTGCGAAGAAAAATCACTAGTTTCGCCATATATCTCAGAAATCACGATATAAACTGTAAATTGATAGAAACATGATAATATAATCATGATCATCATAACATGATCATTAAATATGATATAAACATGATAAAAACTATAAATCAAGGACGATTCTGTTTTGAAAAATTCAGGCAATCATTTCTAAACTTAAAAAAAAAAATAAAATAAAAATAAATAAATAATTAAAAACCCGTCAAAGATTTGAAAATTTATAAATTTTGACAAATTGTCTCAAAAAAATCAATTTTGTTAATTGTGCGAAGAAAAACCACCAATTTCACTATATATCTCTGGAAAAACATTACATAAACTGTAAATTAATATAAACATGATAAAAACTATAAATCAAGGACAATTCAGTTTTGAATTTTCCAAAAAATTTAGGCAATCATTTCTAAATTAAGTAATCTAACTAAAGTAATCGTAAAATTTGACAAATGGTCTAGAAAAAAAGAAAAACTTAATCAATTTTGTCAGTTGTACGAAGTAAAATCACCAATTTCGCCATATATCTTTGGAAAAACATTATATAAGTTATATATTGATATAAACATGATAATATGATCATGACCTTAAAATATGATATAAACATAGTAAAAACTATAAATCAAGGACAATTTGTTTTGAATTTTCTGAAAAATTCAAGAAATCATTTTTAAACATAAAAAAAATCCATCATAAATCTGAAAATTCGTAAAATTTGACAAATTGTCCTGGAAGGAAAAAAATTCAATTTTGTCAATTGTGCGAAGACAAATCACCAATTTCGCTATATATCCCGGGAAAAATATCTCGCAAGTTGACGGCAACAATATGAAAACACCAAAGAAAAAAAGTATTTTTTTCAGCTATAAAAGAATTTTTTTAAATAAATTTTTATTAAAAATTTCAATAAATGAAAAAAACCCTGCATTTTATATCCAGGCAAATTACATTCACAGATGTACTCCTAGAATTTCTCTCTTCTGACACTTTTTCATTTTGAAATAGTAAGTTATTTGTTATTTATCATTATTTATTTTATTTTGCTGAGTCCATTTCGATCTCCATAATTTTGCATAGAACTATCTATTATTTTGCCATTTTTCATAGCAATTTCCTAAGCTTATTTAGCTATGGATCTAGCATATCTTCGGGATATGTTACATCTTTTCCCCCTGCAATAAATTAATGTTGCAGAATTTGAGTTGAGAACGTCTGCAGACTATTTTTCAACCGTTAAAGTTTTTAAAAAATGCTAGAAATCATCTACCATGTTCCATTATAATATTATCAGGATCACGTACGATTAACGAAGCTCCGATTCATGTTAAATTATAAATCAGACTATTCTTTTTTTAATTTTCCGAAAAATTTAGGCAATCATTTCTAAATTTAGAAAAAACCGTCATAAATCTGAAAATTCCGAAATAAAAGTAAATTTGGACAAATATAAAAATAATAAAATAATAAAATAAAAATAAAAATAAAACAATTTTGTCAGTTGTGCGAAGAAAAAGCACCAATTTCACATATATATAACTCGGGAAAAACATGATACAAACTATAAATTGATATGAACATGATCATGATACAAACATGATAAAAACTATAAATCAAAGCCAATTCTGTTTTGAATTTTTCGAAAAATTTAGGCAATCATTTCTAAACAAAATAATCTAACTAAAGTAATCGTAAATTTTGAGAAATATTTAAAAAAATAAATAAATAAATAAATAAATAAAATAAAAAATAACATTTGTTAATCGTGCGAAGAAAAATCATCAGTTTCGCCATATATCTGAGAAAACATGATATAAACTATAAATTGATGTAAACATGATAATATAATCATGATAACATGATCATTAAATATGATATAAACATGATAAAAACTATAAATCAAGGACGATTCTGGTTTGAATATTTTGATAAATTCAGGCAATCATTTCTTAACTTAAAAAAAATCCGTCATAGATCTGAAAATTCATAAATTTTCATAAATGGTCTCAAAAAAAATCAATTTTGTTGATTTTTTGTTGAAAAATCATCAATTTCACTATATATCTCGGGAAAAACATGATATAAACAATAAATTGATATAAACATGATAAAAACTATAAATCAAGGACGATTCTGTTTTGAATTTTCTGAAAAATTTGGGCAATCATTTCTAAACTAAGTAATCTAACTAAAGTAATCGTAAAATTCGACAAATAGTCTATAAAAAAAAGAAAAAAATCAATTTTGTCAATTGTACAAAGAAAAATCATCAATTTCGCCATTTATATATCTCAGGAAAAACATGATATAAACTATAAATTGATATCTTAAAATTTGACAAATGGTCTAAAAAAATCGATTTTGTCAATTGTGGGAAGCAAAATCACAAATTTTGCCATATATCTTGGGATTTTTGTCAAAGGGTAGTGAAAAACATTCAAATTTTGTCAAAGGATCTCCAAAAAAGGTGCATTTCAACAAAAGATCACAAAAAACAACAATGAATTTCATTAAAAGTTTACCAGAAACTTATTTTTTATAAAAAGAACATGGGAAATGCAAAATTTGTCCAGGTATCACGGAAAAAACACAGATTTCGTCAAAAGTTTGCCAAAAAATGGAAAATTTCTTCTAAAGATTTTGATAAAATGGCAAATTACATCGAAAGATCGCGAGAAAACAATAAATTTCCAAGACCTCGAGAAAATGACAAATTTCATCAAAGACCTTGAGAAAACGACAAATTTTGTCCAGGTATCACAAAAATTGTAAATTTCATCAAAAGATAAAAAAAAATCTAGGCACCATAAAAAAAGCAAATTTTTGCAAATAATCGCAAAAAAAGCAAATTTCGTCAAAAAAATTGAAAAAATAAATAGTAAATTTCATCAAATAACCTCCTCACCCCAAAAAAACCGAAATTTTTATAAATAGATGACAAAAAACAGCAAATTTTGTCAAAAGATCCCAAAAAATAAAAAAATTCTTCAAAAGATTGCTAAAAAACTGTAAAATTTGTTGAACAACCGCAAAAAAAGCCAATTTTGTTCAGGTATCCCTAACAAAACACATATTTCGTCAAAGTATTGCAAAAAATTAAAATTTTGTCAAAACGTCTCAAAAAACGGCAAGTTTCATGGAAATTTTTTGAAAAAACAGCAAATTTCGACAAAAAGTTGTCTAAAAAATAGCAAAATTTGTAAACAGATCGTAAAAAAGATTGTGAGAAAACAAAAAAATTTCTCAACCGCAACTTTTAACAAACGATTGTGGAAAAAAAAAGTGTTTGCGAATAGATTTTCTCTTTGTTTCGGCAATGAATGATAGTGTTAAAAATTCTGAGGTTAAAAGTAGTTTAATTTTAAAAGTACTTTCTTTTTATGTCAATCACAAATACTTGTAACATAATATAAGGGATTGAAAATAGGACAATTAGTCTTTACGTTCTGCATACTGTTTTTAATTTTTTACTCGTGTTGCAGACTGCAGAAAAAATTTTGCTGCAAGACATGATATGGATAAATTATAAATTACACGGCAAATAATCACAAAAAATAGAAAATTTCATCAAAAAATTGAAAAAATAAATAGTAAATTTCATCGAATAACCTCTCCACACACACACACACAAAAAAACGAAATTTTGTAAATAGATAACAAAAAAATAGCAAATTTCGGCAAAATATCCCAAAAAAAACAAATTTCTTCAAAAGATTGCTAAAAAAACTGTAAAATTTGTTGAAAGACTGAAAAAATGCCAATTTTGTTCAGGTATTCCTAACGAAACACAAATTTTGTCAGAGTATTGCAAAAAATAAAATTTTTGTCAAAACGTCTCAAAAAACGGCAAGTTTCATGAAAATTTTTTGAAAAAACAGCAAATTTCGACAAAAAGTTGTCTAATAAAATAGCAAAATTTGTAAACAGATCGTGAAAAAACTGCAAAAGATTGTGAGAAAACAAAAAATTTTCTCAATCGCAATTTTTAACAAAATATTGTGGAAAAAAAAGCTCTTGAATGGATTTTCTCCCTGTTTCGGCAATGAAGGATGGTGTTAAAAATTCTGAGGTTAGAAGAAGTTCAATGTTAAAAGTACTTTCTTTGTATGTCAATCACAAATACTTGTAACATAATGTAAGGGATTGAAAAGAAGGCATTAGTCTTTACGTTCTGCAGACTGTTTTTAAATTTTTACTTGTGTTGCAACCTGCAGAAAAAATTCTGCTGCAAGACATGATATGGATAAATTATAAATTACAGTCATTATTCATTACTAATTTCATATAAAATGCATTTATATACACTATGATGACAAAATCACCATTGTAATTCATTCTTTACTATTGATATTTGTGCATATATTTAAATGACAACATTATGACAAATGTTGTTATTACCGCTTTGTACTTTGTTATTAACGGTAATATTAACTCAATTCAAAGGTTTAAATAGATCGAAGCGTTTTAAATGTGCAGTGCTAACTTAAAAGTACCATTTTAAGGGGTTTTGTCAAACATTTCCAACGCTACTTTTTATTTTCTAAAAGATGAGATTTTATAATTAAAAAAACCACTAATATTCAAGCATGCCTATTGGAAAAAAAAAGTTGAAATGCTGAAAAAGGCGGTTTCCCCCCTCAGATGTCAAGAAGTCCAAAATTTGAAAAAAAAATAAAAGTATCTGTAGAAGAAAAATTCTGCAACATTCATTCATTGCAGGGGGAAAAAGATGTAACATTTCGCGAAGATATGCTAAATCCATATTTAAATAATCTTAAACTTATATAGTGACTTGCTATGAAAAATAGCAAAATAATAGCTAGTTCTATGCAAAATAATCAATAATAATAAATAAAGGACACAGCAAAATAAAATAATGATAAATAACAAATAACTTACTATTTCAAAATGGAAAAACGAGTGAAATTCTATGAGAGCATGGGAGTATGGGAGTATTTATCTGTATTTAGGCACCGAATGTCATCTGCAAAAACTGAACTCTCATTGGAGCACAGCGCCCGCACATGCGCTCTGACGATGATACATGGAGTAAAAGTTGTTACTCCCTGCGATGATGTGATTGTGTTTCTCTCTCTATACGGTGAATCGTTCTCGTGAATGAACCACCTGGTACTCACCGGAAGGCTTGCTCGCGCATGCGTAGAGACCAGTTTTAAGTATGCTGACTCTATTTCGCTATCGTTTTAATATATAAGATTGTCTTAAACCTCCGTTTATCTAGCGGACCATTTTCACGACAGAGCCCAACTGATATCGTTCCAGGTGGAACTTTTCTCAAGAAAATATCACTTTAAATTGCTAGTCCTCAAAGACATGCATTGTGACGGGTTCGCCATATCGAACAATAAAGAAAACAAGAATAAGTTTACTCTAAGGTATGTAAATTATGTAGGATTCTAAAAAAACAAAATTAAACTAAAATAAAGCACAGAGCGAACTGAATGGTGTGCAAAGAGGACTACTATAAAACCAATCTTCCAACTCTGAAGAAGAACATACAGAAGCCAAATTTGGCGATAATGACAACACCTAGAACCAGGAGATTGCTCATATCACATTGATGGGACCTGAATTTTCGGAAGAAATTGTAATTAGTGACACAAGAGAAGAAATTTGGGTGTAGTGTTTTCAGTGTCCAATTTGGGAACACACAGAATATGCTGATGACTGAGATAAACTGGTTTCCAAAAATTAAGGAAAAATCACAAAAATAGCAATAATTCAAAATATTACATGTAGATTTTAATGAAACTCAGCCACAATTACAACGCATAGCAAGGTATAAAATAATATGAAAAGAAATTACCAGACATTTATGGCGTTTCAAAAAATAGCATAATTATAAAATTAACAAAATCAGTTTGCCAGTTTGGTATAGGAAAAGTACCTTTAATATGCCGTATGATCACCCCTAGTAGCAATACAGCACATACAGCGATGCGTCATACTGTCAATTATGCGATCGATGAGTTCGCATCTAGTGGCTCCTGTGGACCAGCCTGCTAGTGGCTGCAGCAAGGCAGAATCTAAGGTGAGATGGGGTTGTGGTTCTATTCCTTCGTACACATAACCGCAAATATCGGTCATGGGCGCTTGTTGAAACCTTGACCGTCCTCGGCTGAACCTTCTTGAACCCGAACTAGTGGTTTGAAGTTGTTGCCAAAGCCTATGAACCACCGAAGGACTCACATTTATCCATCTAGCCACCTCTGCCTGACTTTGTCCTGCCTCCCATCTCCCAATAGCTCTAAATCGCAGTTCTGCTGGCAAATGATGCCTCGAGGTCATTGTAATGAATTGGCTATCCTAGATTTATAATATCACTATCAGAGCGACAACTGCAGTCTTATTCTAACGTGCATTTTTATGTGCCTCACGGATGACATAATGCGATTGCAGCGCCATTAATTTGCATTTGGTATTTTTATTCAGCATCTTTTATTTAACAATATATGCAAATTTCATACGGATTGCTTTCTTTTTGAGCGAGTTATCGCTATTTTTTGTGATTTTTCCTTAATTTTTGGAAACCAGTGTAGATCTGTATATGTGTGACTTATACAAATAAAGTGAAAAGTATCATTTTTACGAGCTTTGAGTGTTTTTCTTTATTATTATATTTCTGTGCAAATGTTTGTGTGGCCTAATGATATATGACCTATGAAAAACTAATAATTTCACAATTTTTGGCCATTATATTTATTGAAAAATAAATAATATTGTAACAGAGTTCGTACGCTTCAAGGACATTCCAGACTTGCACCAGAATTTTTGAAATGTAACATTTGCTTTATTTAATGAAGAACGAAATCTATCTGCAGATATAGCGATCAGTACTTCACGAAATTTCTCGTACTACAATTCCTAAAATCCGAAAAATCCCTTTATGCGTATGAACCCTGTATAAGCATTTCTTACCCTGAAATCTTGATCATTAAAGGTCTTGCAAATAATTAACCTTATCTAACATAACCGCAAAGTGAAACATGTACCCGTATTTAGACCTTTTCTCATACTAATCAGTAATAATGGCAATACCAATAAGTTGTTGGAAACCCCCTAATCTATAATATATTTTATAAACTACTGATACAGTTATATACATAATATATGTACTTTATAGTAATTTTGAATAATATATGTTTTGAAAAAGTACTCTAAAAGAAAATAGGAATCTTAAATGTTAAATATCAGGTTACGTTAAAATTTAATTTATTTTCAGTGAGAGATAAATTTAGTTTAATTTAAAATAGACTGTATTTTAATTTAAAACAGGTCATATTTTTTGGAAATGAACATTTAATACAAGATAAAATAATACTTTTAAACCATTTTTTTTAATTAAAAGGAATAATCTTAAAAATATTTCTCAAAAAAATTGAGGAAATGGTTATTTCATTATTCGTTAATCTGAAATCTCTATGAATTTATCTGGAAGTATATCTTAGAATATTTAACGAAAGGATTTAAATGAAAATATCAAATCAGATATTTAAATCAATTGCATATGGCAAATATTTATGCACTGTAAATTAAATTTTAAACCACTTAACAAAATAATCACAAAAGAGAATTAATTCTTACAGCTAAATAAATATTTGGCTGAAAAATAGGGTAACTTGCTAGAAATTAAAATAAAAAAAAATTATTTTAAAAAAAGCAAACAAAAATTATTATTATTGATCAATCATATTTTATAAAGCATTTGTATTTTCTAGTAAAAAATAAAATAAGCAGCCAATAGAGTCTGCTAAATACACCTAAATACGTCATTGTAATAAATTCAACGAATTAGTTTTTGTTCACACAAATCAAAATTAAAGAAAAAATTGCCAACTTTTAAGTTTTTTTTTTTTTTTTGGCAACTAAAAAAATAACAGATTTTTTTTATTTATTTCATAAACATATTCCATAGATTAAAAGAGACAATATTAACTATAAATTTTACTGATAAGGTAAAAAAATAAAAGTTGGCAGCTATGATTATGCTACATTGCCTGTGAACAATGTAATTTTTTGCTCCTGAAAACAAAATATTTGAAAATAAGAAACATGAAAAACATCAAAATTTTGCAGCTATTAACATGGAGTTATAGATAAAGTGGTGGAGACACGTAACATTTTGGCTAGCAGTTGCGAGTGAAATAATTAAAAAGGTTGTCACAAGACGGCTATTGGTTTTTTTAATCGTATCCACAATTTCTGAATACCGGCAGTGAAAACTTCCATCAGTATATACAAATAAAAAATTTCATTTTATTTAAGCCCCTTATTCGTTTGAATTTCCTCCTAGAAATATGCTCGAAATTTTCTATTTCTTTTACTGGTGCCACTTTAACCAATTGTTATAATATTTTCTATGGCACTAGCAGGAGGTTGTATTGGTTGTCAGAATATGACGGAACTACTGCCACTAAAGTAAACTGCTACCAGTAAAAATGAATATGATTTATATACCGTAATTTTTTCTGAATTTTCCCTTTAATAAAGCGTCTGAAAAAAAGAGAAAATTTGTATTTAAATAATTTGGTGGAATTTTGTTCCGCAGGTGATGAACCCCTGCAAAAGCGGTTACAGTTGAATCTTCACTACTTTAAGGCTATGTCAGTTCCTCCTTTTAACCCTTTCCGGCGCAGTGTTACCACTCCGGCAACACCTAATTTTATTTTCCAAACTTACAAACGGCACCAAAACTATTTTAGTAAAATTTAACATTTACCATGACAGCTCAGGGAAGTCTTAATTTAAAAAAAATTCTTTTGTAAATTCCGGTGTCAGTCAACAATTTCTCATTTTACGAACAGAATTTGTCTGCGCCGGAAAGGGTTAAATAGTTTCATGGTTTTTAACAATGTCTGTCTCTCCAGCTACTGAGGAAGAATTAACAGTCTTTTACGTGTGCAATTTAAATTCGATAGGTTTGGGGATTTCATAGTTAATTATTATAAAAAGTTGTGATATACACCTTCTTTCCATATTCATATTATATTTTCAGGCTTGTGATAAATTTGATATTTATTGATGAAATACATTTTGTTGCATTTAATATGTGCTGCTTTTGTGCCAGTTATATGCGCCAGTGCGATAATTTTCATTTTTTATATCAAACGAAATACATATATACTATATACTGGGTGTCCGAAAAGTGTGGAAACGGTCGAATAACTCGAAAAATACATATGAGATTGAAAAACGTAAATATACGTGCTAAATATTTTTAAATAAGCTACTCAGTGATACCAAATTTGACCTTAGCAACCGACCCCCTGGGGATCAGAGTGGGGTCCAACTTTGAAATCTTAAATTATAACCCCCATTTTTTATTGTAGATTCGACAAAAATACGTAACTTTTGTATTTGATGTTTATTTCGAATCCTCGTTTATCACGTTGTAATCGAGC
This sequence comes from Maratus speculifer, assembly GCA_964019185.1. Classification (NCBI taxonomy): domain Eukaryota; kingdom Metazoa; phylum Arthropoda; class Arachnida; order Araneae; family Salticidae; genus Maratus; species Maratus speculifer. The sequence goes on along the minus strand of OZ025293.1, from coordinate 268,208,907 downwards.
ATATTAAAACGATCCATTTTTCGGCTTTTCCAACGAGATTTTCCCTAATCGAAACTAATTGGGGAGAATTTCCGATATCAAATTCCTCGTCTTTTGCAGGAATAGCGTTTCCTGAAAATCACCCGTGCCGATTATTTCGATAGTGCTACACAGTTAAAAATTTGACCCATTTGCTGTAGTGTCACTCCACAGCTTTTATAGAACATCTCTTTCATGAGCAATGAGAATGTTCCACAACACAGTAAAGTAACCGTTTTCTATAAAAGCAGTGGAGTGACGCTGTAGCAAATGAGTCAAATTTTTTACAGTGTATAGGGTTTTTTATATTTTTCTCTAGAAAAATTCATTGAAATATATTAATTTAGTTTCCTATTTGGATTTTTATTTTATCCAGTAAATGGTTTCTAAAATACGACCTACTTGTTTTGATGTTTAAATGTGTAAATAAGAACCTCCCCTCCCGAATAGAAAAAGTGTATCTTCAGTTTTTGGGGGCGGGGTATGTAAATATTTTGCGTTTCGAGAAGTTCTGCCTTCTTTTCTTTTTCTTTTTTTTTAATCATTTAATTCAGTGGGGCGGATGGGCGTGCATGGAGTTTTTTTTATTAATTTTTACTATATAGAATAACATGTAAGGCAAATTGACCTGCGTGTTTCGATCTTTTAACGTATAAATATGCACCTCCTCTAAGAAATAGAAAAAGGGTTATTTTCATTATTTGACGGCGGGATGTGTGTATATTATGCGTTTCCATGGATTCTGCTGTTTTTTAAAAAGGGGGTATATGTTTTTTTATTACTACAGAAAAATATAGGACAAAATATTAAAAAATAAAAATATAAAACATTTTGTGTGCTGACTGTGCAACGGATGAAGAAGTAGTGTAAATTCGTGGTACTTACGGAAACCGTTATTTTCCAAGTGAAACATCAGTATTTTCTTTATAAAATAAATAAAGCTTCTATAAACACTCGTAATTTCGCCTTCTTTAACAAGTGATTTTCAATAAGAAAATATTCGTACTTAGTATTTCTTATTGAGATGAAATTGAAATGCAATCTTATTGAAATTATTTCCAATTCTAGAAATTCCAGGATCCTTAGGAACTCCCCTTAGGAAATTTCAGTTTGGGGGGGGGGGGGAATGATAGGTTTTCATAATTGATTAATTACTGCAAGAACAAAATAATAAGGCAGGGAATTTTTAGACAATTTTTGTTGATGTATCATGATTTTTTGTAAATTAATCAGTACAAAAACCCTTAATGGGTTCAAAGTTTTGACGCAGCTGTTTATTTTATGGCTCTAAGAATTTTGAATATGAATTTTTACAATAATGATAGCAAATTTTGAGTGACGACATGCTATTAATTGAAAAATGCATTTTGGTAGTATTTCATTAATCATTCTATTTTTTTTTTCTATTTATAATAGCCTGTGCAAAAGTTATTTTCAACATGAAAAGATATATGAGGAGCCCAGAAGCCAAGGGGTACAAGTGACAAAATTTAGATTTCGAGTAAATTGCGTTCAAAGTTAACCATCAATTGTAATTCAACGAATTGAGATATGAAACTTTTGCTTACTTCTTAGGGATCTTTGAACTCTTATTTCAATAACTGTTTTAAAAAAAGTGGAATACAATTTTTCTTTTTATTTATAACTAAGCAATGTTTATCGTCATTCGGCACTTGTACCCCTTGGCTTTTAAGCAGTAATGAAAAGTGCTTGAAAACTAAAGGGTACAAGTGCCAATTGAATACAAGAAATGAAAAATTATTACCGTAATTTCGGGTGTATAAGCCGCGGATCAAACAATTCTTTTTGGACCCAGAAACCTTATTTAGTGATTGAAGACAAATATTTATGGCGATCTAACTAGTTATATTTGTTTCTTAAAAAATTCTGGGTCGAAAAATAATTGTTTGATTTGCGGCTTATACACCCGAAATTACGGTAAATAAAAAATTGTATTTATGAAAAAATTAAGAACAATGTTGATACAAATAAGTGGAAGAACAAAATTTTGTTTTAATATAAATCCTAAAAAAGGAAAAATTATGAAATAAAAAAATGATTTTACGAAAAAATTATGTACGATGTTGATATAAATGAATGAAAGGAAAAACTTTTGTTCTAATATAAATTTTAAAATTTTATTATAAGTTGAGAAACATTGATATTTTACATTTTTTAACACTTACCAACAAAATTGAAAAGCGAATATGGTTTTGGTTTGTCAGTCCGTCTGTCCGCGCCCTAACTCTCGTAAATACATTCGGATTGCCCTGAAAATTTTGGGAATTATTCATGTTTACCCCAAAATACATTCGGATTGCCCTGAAATTTTTGGGAATTATTCATGCTTACCTCAACACAAACATATTGCAAATGAAGTTTTTAACACGATTAGTTTATTTACAGGGACAATCAAAAGTTTTCCATTACATTACAGTTTATAGAAAAATCGTTTTAAGTGAATTTCAAAGATGTTACACCTTGTCACATATTAAAATTTATATGCATTTACGAATTGCACTATAAAATCTGAGGTGAAAAGAATAGGTATTATTTTTTTACAGGACCATACAAAAGATTTACATTACCTAATGATAAAGAGGGAATTGTTTACGACTTATTTTAATTATATTACAAATTTCATGTATAATAAAATTCATATATATCGCTGAGGCTTAATATAAGTTATTTCGCGCATAATATGAAGTTCACAGTATTTACAGAACACAAAAAAGATTTCAAATAGTACATTCTATCCGAAGTACTGTATATGAGCAGCCCAGAAGCCAAGGTGTACAAGTGACAAAATGTGAATTTGGAGTAAATTGAGTTTAAAGATAATTGATGTTAAATTGGAACATCAATCATCAGATTATCCATTTACATGCGTTTCACTTAGTTTGGATGATTTAGCGCAAAGAAACCATTTACATAAATATTGCTTACAATTTTGAATAACGTGACACAAATGATAAATCAGTTTATTGAGATAAATGCATTCCAATGCATAGTATAGATTCAATGAAAATTATATATTTATCAACGAAATGTAAATTTAAAACAGTTTTTTAGATGTGTAAATATATTTTACCAAATCAAAATGAAAAAAAAATTAAATTTTAAAACAAACTTTTTAAAGGCACATAAAGGCGTCACTAACGCTCATATTCCCCAACTATTTCGACCCCAAGTTACATTGAAAACCTCGGTCGAACGCTCAAATGATGTTTACCTCTGATCTTGATTGGATGTCTTCTTGATAATGTCCAATCAAATGTTATTGTGAATTTCATTTGAGCGTTCAAACGAGGTTTTCTAGGTTGAGGTTGATGGTGAATACCATCATTAAATTTTATATCATATCTTTTAAAACACATATTTTGAATTTATGGGAGATGTGTGTGAAAAAGTATAGGTGAATAAAGTTGTATATATCTTTTCATGCTGAAAATAACTTTTGCACATGCTATTATAAATAGAAAAAAATAAAATGATTAATGAAATACTACCAAAATGCATTATTCAATTAATAGCATGGCGTCACTCAAAATTTGATATCATTATTTTTAAAATTCATATTCAAAATTCTTAGAGCCATAAAATAAATAACTGCGTCAAAACTTTTAACCCATTAAGGGTTTTTGTATTGATACCATTACCTTTTTTTAGGTTAGTGATCATTGGATTAGTAGAATATACGTTTATGAGATTTAATGCAGAATTTAAGAAGATAAAATCGAAAAACTAATGTTTTCTTTACATTTTTTGAATAAGAAATATCCTGTATTTGTCAGATTTTATTCCCAAAACAGATGTAATTAAAAAGAAAAGAAAAGGATGCTACTCTAAAGAAATTGCAACAAAAATTTTCCTTATTTATTAATCTAAATAGAACTTTACTTTTAAGTCTATTTCATATCCTAAGTTACCAACTTTATGACACATTTTTGAATTCATTTTATTCGCAAAAATTGTCAAGTATTTTAATGCAGAAATTGCACAATCGAAAAATTTGTTCCATTATTGGTAAAAGCTTTTTCAGAAAAAAAGATTTTCCAGAAAATGTTCTGAAAGTTAGCGTTTTCAACCACATTTCTAGTCGGCGAATGTAATAATGTAATAAATTTCATTTTTCTATGTTTCTTATTTTTTAAACTTATCCTTAAAATAAATATGAGTTAATCTTTTCTTTTTAAACACACATACATATATATATATATATATATATATATATATATATAAGATTAAAAAAAAAATTACATCATATTCTGAAAATGTAGGGGGAAGTGGGGTACACTGATACAGCTTTTTTCTAAAAAATTTTTTGGTGTCTAGAAAGCAGAAATGTCAAGTTATTTTTTCTATGTGATGTCTGCAAAACCTGTGTAGTGTGTTATAAAAATGCACTATCGTAGTTTTATATATTATTTTGCATGTCATTTTTTAAAAAATCAAAAAAGTAATTTGTATCAATGTGTTCCATCCCCGGGACAGATTGATACACTTTGATACGTCTGGGAAAAATGGAGACAAAATAACACCAATGCATATTTTTCATAAAAAATAGTTAGCAAACCATTTTATATTATTTTTAAAAATTCAAATCACCCACACTTTATTTGTAAGCAATATTAAAGCAATCAAAAGGAAATGTTTAATGACCTGATGTTCTAGCTGTTCTTTGTCTGATTGTTGGCAGTAGTAACTTGGTCATATCTGATACTTCAACCCCAGCATTATCTTCTTTCTTAGGAAAGATGAAAAATTACCAAGTTTTCTCTTTATAAATCGGTTTATATACAGAAAATAAAGGATAATTATATTAAAAATTCTGTTTTTAATATAATTATCCTGTGCTGTTCTGCAGCTTGTTTCTCTTACTAACACTTTTCATGTAGAAAATACTTTTTTCTCTGGAGAATTGATATATATTTGAGATTTTTCAGGCTGCCGCCCTTTTCTTTAATTAGTTCTACTAGCACTATATGTTGGGTAAGTTCGTACGTCTTCTCTTTGCAAAAATACTATAAAATGTTCTAATATAAAGAAATTAAAGTTATTTCACTTCAATAAAAACTAATATTAAAAATTTTTAGCGAAAAATGGTTGGATTAAGGAGTGCATTGTAAAAAACGTAATAAAAGGTAATGAAAAAATAAACTAGAAAAAGATTTAGGTTGTATCAATGTGCCCCGACAAAGACTGTATCAATGTGCCCCATACAGCCATTTTGAATAAAATGAGTCTCAAATCCAATACTTCATAATTTATCTAACAAAAAAGAATCAGAAACTGATAAAGAGTAGTTTTACTTGCCAGAGAGAGTATTTTTTTCTGTTGAAAATACTGTAACAGTTGTATAATACCATTTCAATTGTACAACTCAAATTTACTTTTGACCTACAAAAACAATTAATCACTCGTCCCATTTCAACAAACAACTGAATCATTCCAAAATTTTCTGTATATAGTTGAGTGCACTAGTATCACCTTTTGGAGCTGTTGTGAAACTTCCTGTGATGACCCTGTGTGCAGTTCAGGGGTTGTATCAATGTGCCCCATGTATCAATGTCCCCCACTTCCCCCTACATTGATATGGATACTGAAAGCAAAATTTGCTGTTTCTGATTCATAAGTATGAAGCGAAGATTTTAACAAAGTAATTAATTTAAAATTTGAAATCTATTTAAGATCTAAATGCATAAAAATTGATTATTTAGAGCTATAAATATTAGTTTATTTCAAGTTTTATTTATTTTTTTAATTACCGTAATTTCGGGTGTATAAGCCGCAGATCAAACAATTATTTTTTGACCCAGAAACTTTTAAGAAACAAATAGAAGTTGTTAGATCGCCATAAATATTTGTCTTCAATCACTAAATAATATTTCTGGGTCCAAAAATAATTGTTTGATCCGCGGCTTATACACCCGAAATTACGGTATGTATTTTAATTTATTTTATATTTGCTTTAAAGATACAAAACAAAAAAAGGTTTTACTTCAGAAAACAAATGTAGCATTCTTTATATAACATAAATAGAAACATTTTTATCCTAAACATAAAATAAAATTTTAAAATACCAAAAACTTGTATGTTATTAAGCATAATTATTTTAATAAAGATATCATTTGGCACGGATGAGATATGCCCCATCCCTCCTGAGTCACAGTGTCCTGTCCTTACCTTAGAGCAACATTAAAATAATTAGTTTTTTTTCAACAAGCATAGGATTTTTATATTTAAATTAACTGTTTATTTATAAAATGCATGTTGTTGAATTTACAAAATACTAAAAACAATTAAGTTAGCAACAAAAATGAGATTGAAAATGTGCATTGAACATTCGAGTAATTCTTATTTTTAGGTATTGTAAAATGGCCTTTTTAAGTCACAAACTAATAGTTGCAACTATAAAAAGACTTATAGCAACAAGTATAAAACAATGATTATTCCATGTGGTGGAAAAGTCATAAGTTAAAACATATTTTAAGAATTATTGCAGATGTCCCATCCCTTAATACTCTTCCCTAGTCACAAATTAGCACCTCATTTCTAGATGGATCCCTATGGAAAGACGAAAAGTGAGAAAGTTCAGTTTTTAACAAGGGTGATGTGCAGAAGTGGAGATATCTTTTTACAGAATTCATTTTTTTGCATATTATTTTATAAGAACTTACTAAAATATTCTATTAAATTCAATTTTTAATGCCATATAAAAATTGGAATCAAAAGGCTATATTTAAAAAAAATAATTTTGTATTTTTCATATATTTTTTTATGTTTTTAAATCACAGCATAATGTTTTTATATTAATGTTTATACTTGAATTATTATTATTATTAAAAAATAATTTTGTATCTTTCAGTTATATTTTAAATTATTACAAAATATTATTCTAGCATAAATATTGGAACACGTATACTTCTTTTCTCACACATATATTTCTTTGAACAGAAATTATGCATTAGATTATTTCGTTTGTTAATAGGAATTGATAAAAAAAAATCATATCACCTGCAACAAAGTTCATTGCTCATCCAAATTTTCGGATCATATTGCTAGAAGGTACACGATACTTCTGCACCCAGTTCTCTTTTTTAAATATTTTAAAAAATCTGTTAAAAAAGTCATTTTAATTTTTAAAAATATTTAAAAAAGATAAAATGACTTTTTTTAACAGATTTTTTTAAAAATAAAATCTTCAAGGGCTCTCTCTCTCACTCTCTCTCTCTCTTTTTTTTTTTTTTTTTTGAATTTATTTCTTGCAATTTAAAAAAGTGATTTATGAATAATTATTATAACTGTACAATGATTTTTTTTAAATTTTAATCACTAAAATAATTTTTTAAACTAAATTAAAATTTGAAACATACAAACTTTGTATATGTTCATTCAAATTATTCTTTGCAATTGAAAAAAATGTTTATCCAAATTGTAAATCATGTTTGTTATTATTGTGAATGCTCAACCATTATAAAAAATATTTTTAAATTACAATGCTTTTTTTATTAAAGGGATTTTTCCAATTTAATTTTAAAAACTAAAATCTTTGTATTTTTTTTATTCAAACATTTTTTTTCTACAATTTAAATGATAATAGAAAAATTAAAATTTTTAACATTTTCAAATCTTCTGCCATTTTGCACTTACAATCTATCGACAACAACATGCGTACGATGAGTCACAAATATATTGGCAGTAACATCGAAAATAAATTTCGCCTAGAAAAAAATTTGAAAACAAATCTCATTTCTGACAATGCATGATTCAACTTCAGCAAGGTATTTTGTATTTATTTGCTTTGAGGTAGGCGCTACAGCTATTCGCCGGCATAACCTCTAATGATCACAAGAAACCATATAGAACACTTTATTACAGAATATCCAGTGCATACATTTTCACAGGGGGCAACAGAGACACTCATGCCGCTAGCTGGGCTCGAACCAGGGAGCAGCCTGCGCTACCATCCACGCCACTGTTCAGCAAGGGAACAATCTAGGAATGAAATGCAACAACGAATGACTGCAATCAAAATTCAAAACTCCCTCTCACACAGAGCTTTAGTGCTGCCATCTATTGGCTTTAAGACTTACTAAGTATTTCCTTGTTTACTATCAATTCATTTGGGAAAAAAATTATATGGCATTTCGACATAATATCTGTGGGGGAAAAAAAGGCTTAAACTACAATTTACAACTAAAGTTTAGTTTCAACTTTTCGAATTCTTGAAAAATTACATTTTTTCCACTACATTGAATCTTAATAACATGCAATTTAGAATAGAAATTAAAAAGTTTTTGGATTACGTAATAAAAAATTAAATTGTGCTACTGGACACAATCATATTTTTCCCCCAACAAAATCTAAAAACAGTGTCATTTATAATGTCGCATACTTTCGCATTCATATTTTGTATTTTTAAAATATTTTTGAACCATACATTATTGATGAATGTGGTCTCAAAAACGATGTTTGTCAGCTAAAACTTTGTATCTGGAGATTGGTACGCTTGAAGTTCTAATCTGAGTGCCACAAAATCCAGAAATTTATGCTTCGTTAGACGCATTCATAATAAAATATTTGATTTTGTAATAGTAAGTATTCGTTTCATTTTATAATTTATAATAAACGTCCATTTTAATAATAAAAAATATATCTTACTTAAATTTAATTTTAAAATTTAATTATTGAACTTTATTTAAAGTGAAGTTTTATTTCATTTAAATTAATTGTAACTGTAAGTTAATTTTATTTAACTTATTAATTTTTTTTTAATTAAAATTCCATTTAATGGTCTCATTGACAATAAAAAAATACAAAAGAACGGATAGTAAAAGTAAACTTTATTTTATTAACTTACTTAAAAAAGATCAAAACAAAAATAAAACGTAATGCCTCGAACGGGACAGAACACACGATGTTCATATCTCAGTCGCAACGACATACCGACTGAGCAAGCAAGTACGCAGTATTGTGGGAAAGAGGTAGGCAAAGAAAAAGGAAACACGCGTATGAATACAGTAAATGGTTTATCGAGCATTTGCATTGAGATTCCCATAGAAATGCGAAAAATATAGTCCAATTTTTCAAGACCAATATATAACAAACAAGAGTTTTAGAAATTAGGCATGTCTTATTCACTCTATCTTAAACAGATTCATATTATATAAAAGTTTTAATAAAATCGCTCAGGCCGTTTTCTAGATTTCATTATTAGGAACAAACCCCATCGATTTCGGTTTAAAAATGGGTATCGAGATCATAAAAGATAAAGAACATAGAAATGTAAAAAATTCTAAATAGAATTAGACTGCAGATATAAGGCTCTTTTTAAAAAATCAGAACAATGTGAGCTATATTTGCTGAGTTATTAAAAGGTGGCTTTCCGCATTCCCTTTGATCGCAGACTAGCTGTATATATGAGTTCCGCCCTTCGACAATTCTACGATACGATTTTAGGCTTAAGGCTGCGTCACAAGAATACCACCGTCTTCCATGATATGTATTTTGTTCCATTTACAATTGTTTTTCATAAATTTAACCGCTTAACGGATCAATATTTCTGGTAAAAATTTTCAAATAATGTCTAATTTACCATATCTTTTACAGAATTTTTAATCTTTTATCACCTGTTATATCAAAGAGAAATTTTTGCCTAATTGAATCAGAAAAATGCTCGGATAAAATAATTCAATATTTAAAATGAAATTTTACTGGTGAGATAAAAAAATTATGATTGTTTTTTAAGCCTTTTTTCGGATTTTCGAAGATCACGATTGTAATCGAACAAAATACATCAGATACATATTTTATTTTCTAAAACAGATTTTACCAACACAAAATTTGATAGGCCAGAGCTTTCTTCACCAAAGTAGTCGCATTAGCGGATACATATTTGTTGAAAATAATCATTAACGGTTGTTTCGATAACAGAAGTGTTTTATATGCTTCTGCCATAGAAGTTAATAGAAATAAATTATTTTTCCATTTGTGCTTTTATTTTATCCAATCAATCAATTATAAATATTAACCAATTATAAATAATTTTAATAAGTGCAATGCATTAGTAATCCATAAATATACCTATATTATAAAGAGGTAAAATTACTTTATTTGTAGAGGAAAATCTGCGGATCTACCGAACTGATTTAAAAAGCAATGATACTAAAAGGATGGTGTCCCCCGCCCCCCCCCCCCCCCCCCGAATCAAATATAGACTATCTCTTATGTCCATACCACGAACTCAAGGGGAGCGCAGGAAAAAAAACTTTCTAAAAATGCAATTTTGTGATACTAAAAGGCCTAGAAAAATGAAAATTTGACATGTTAACCGTAATTTTTCCTATCATGATTTGTCGGGCATCCATTCTTCAATCATAATTTATTTTTCTCACAAGTAAAATTTAATTTTAAATATTGAATTATTTAATCCGAGCATTTTTCTGATTCAATAAGGCAAAAGTTTCTCTTTGAAATAACCCGTCATAAAAGATTAAAAATTGTGTAAACGATATGCTACATTAGACAATATTTGAAAATTTTTACCAGAAATATTGATCCGTTAAGCGGTTAAATTTATGAAAAACAATCTTAAATTGAATAAAATAAATATTAATTTACAAAAAAACATTATATATCAACAAAAACTGTCGAAAAATTCCCTGCCCTATTATTTTGCTGTTGCACTAATTAATCAATTATGAAAACGTATAATCACTCCCCCAAACTAAAATTTCAGGGTTCCTAAGGATCCTGCAATTTCTAGAGTAGGAAATAATTTCAATAAGATTGCATTTCAATTTCATTTCAATAAGAAATGCTAACTACGAATATTTTCTTATTGAAAATCATTTGTTAAAAAAGGCAAAATATCGAATGTTTATAGTAGCTTTATTTATTTTATAAAGAAAATACCGATATTTCACTTGGAAAATAACGGGTTCCGTAAGTACAATGAATTTACGATACTTCTTCATCCGTTGCACAGCCAAAAAATGTTTTATAACTTCATTTCTTAATATTTTGTCCTATATTTTTTCTGTAATAATAATAATAATAATAACATACACCCACATCAGCCGTATTAGATGATTTTTAAAAAACAACAGAATATATGGAAACGCATAATATACACACATCCCACCCTCAAATTATGAAAATTTTTTTTCTATTTCTTAGAGGAGGTACATATTTATATGATAAAAGATCGAAACACGCAGGTCAGTTTGCCTTACATTTTATTATACATTGTAAAATTATTTAAAAAATTCCATGCACGCCCATTTGCCCCCTGAATTAAATGATAAAAAAAAAGCAGAAGTCATCGTAACGCAGAATATTTACATACTCCGCCCCAAAAAATTGAAGACATACTTTTTCTATTCGGGAGGGGAAGTTCATATTTACACATTAGAACATCAAAACAAGTAGATCGTATTTTAGAAACCATTTACTGGATAAAATAAAAATCCAAATAGAAAACTAAATTAATATATTTCAATGAATTTTTCTAATGAAAAGCATAAAAAACCCTAAACACTGAAAAAAATTTGACTCATTTGCTACAGCGTCAATCCACCGCTTTTATAGAAAATGGTTCCTTTACTGTGTTATGGAGCATTCTCATTGGTCATAAAAGATATATTCTATAAAAACTGTGGAGTGACGCTGCAGCAAATGGGTCAAATTTTTAACAGTGTAGCACTATCGAAATAATCGCCAAGGGTGATTTTCAGGAAACGCTATTCCTGCAAAAGACGAGGAATTTGACGTCAAAAATTCTGCCCAATCAGTTTCGATTAGGGAAAATCCCGTTGGAAAGCCGAAATATGTATCGATATAATATTCTCGATTACACCGTGATAAACGAGGATTCGAAATAAACATCAAATACAAAAGTTACGTATTTTTGTCCGTAGAATCCGAATCTGCAATAAAAAATGGTGGTTTTAATTTAAGATTTCAAAGTTGGACCCCCCTCTGACCCCCAGGGGGTCGGTTGCGAAGGTCAAATTTGGTATCACCGAGTAGCTTATTTAAAAATATTTAACACGTATATTTACGTTTTTCAATCTCATATGTATTTCTCGAGTTTTTCGGCCGTTTCCAGACTTTTCGGACACCCTGTATATCGTAGGTATCATGTTAAACTATCCAATATGAAAACAGTGTTCAGATTTCTTGATTGGTACAACTTTTTGGGAGTGCTAAAATTTCCCTTTTTATTACGAGAAGACTATTGGTTAAGTCACATGTCAGAGAAAATTCGATTAGTGTGTCATTTTTTGGTCACTGTGCGTCGCGCTAATTTTATCTAAAGAAAGTCTCGCGCAGTTTTGGCTAAATTTTGTTTCTATCGTTTTCAGGCACGAGAAAATTATTGGGCTAGGTCACATGTTCGATAAAATTTTATTAATGGCTCATAAATGGTCAAATAGGATCTGGGTCAAACTATTTATATTTAAAAAACGCAGGATCTATTTTACCGAAATTTTGTATGCAACAGTCTTTTGACAAGAAAAAACTAATGGGCTAAGTCACATGTTCTAGAGATTTTGATTATATTAATAATATTTATACCAAATTTGGTTGTGTTTCGCCAAGGAGACCTTTTACATTCGACCACTATAAAGACATGTACCGTAATTTTGCACATATATGACGAAACCATGGAACTATACCTCACATATAAGATGAAAATTTTTATTTGTGTTTACTGGTGGCAATTTACCCAGGAATTATGATCAATTTGACTGACGTCGACTTGTAGTTTTCTAGATTGTTACAATCATTGAACTACTATTAAGAAATAGTAACTGATATTTCTCTAAAATATATAAGTTTCAAGTATAACCGCTTACTCGGAGTTTCATCGCAACCGAGGCAAAGTTACGCCAGTAAATTTAAGAACTTTTCTATTTATTCATACGCTTTATTAAAGCGAAATTTCAGCCAAAATAATTGCAAAAACTGTTATCCATTTTTAATAGTGGCACTTAATTTAGCGGCATTAGTTCCGCCATACTGCAACAACCAAGTCAAATTTTTTTTAGTGTCAGTAAAAAGTTAGAATACCTGGGCAAAATGACACCAGTAAAAAGAAGCATAAAACCTTTTCAAGACAATTGTGAAAGCAATTCTAATGAATAAGACTCTAAAAAATGAAAATTTCTATTTAAGTATATTGGTGGCAGTTTTCACCAACGTTAATCATAAATTGTAGGTACGGTAGAAAAACTAGAAGCTATCTTGTGACAACCTCCTCAGTTACTTCACTTGCAACTGCTAGCACTGGATCCCCTCTCCACTTTATTCATAACTTCATGACCGAAACTCAGATAACTCGATTTCGTATCAAAATTTATTTCAAATGAAGTGTGATTGATTTCTCATTAGTTACTTATTTATATTCTTTCTTTACATATAATTTCTGGTTTATAAAAAGATTTAACTTTTTCGGAAAAAGACTTTGCGCGGTGTATATGCAAGAAATAACCGTAATTTCTGGCATATAATCCGCGAATCAAACAATTATTTTTCGATCCAGAAATTATTTTTAGTGATTGAAAACAAATTTTCACGACGATCTGATAAGTTACATTTCTTTTTTTAAAAAATTCTGGGTCTAAACATAATTGTTTGATCCGCGGATTATACGCAGGAAATTACGGTAGTGTATTTTAATTATGTCATACTTATATTTATCTCAGATTATCATTTGAAATTTACGAATACGTCTATAATTTTATAACCATCATATTAATCTCAGATTATCATACTGAAATTTATGAATAAATCTATGATTTTATATTAATGATATTAATCTGATATGAACATTTTACAAAATAATCACTGATGTAGATTCATTATTCTATTTAGTCAAAAATACATGAATGCATAGCCAGAACCTGATCATCACAAGGGCAAAAGAAGTAGTTATGTTTGGTCCTATCTTTATAAGAATACCCATCCATCCAAAAAAATTTGCTATTTCTTAAAGTAACAAAAAATTACAAGAAAAAAATCGTTGTAGGCCCCAGGATACCTTTATCCCAACCCCTAAAATAGGTTTGATATGATCTTGTGTATGTTTATGGAATACACTGTTTTAAAGAATTCAATCTTAAAATTAGACAGTGGGAATTATAAAGCCATATTACAGAGCAAAAAATTTTACATGTTTGTTTTTACTTATGTAGCATACTGTTTTTGATGACGGCATATAACTTTCTATTGCACTTTTGAAATAGCAAATTTTGGAAGTCTAAAAAGTCCTAAGGTTTACATATCAATAATTGAAATAAAACGTAAAAAAATGAAGATTAACTTTCTGTTACACTTTTGAAACAACAAATTTTAGGAATCAATATAAAATGTCGTAAAAATTGTAATATGAATGATTGAAATAAAATGCACAATGTATTTTGAAATGCTGAATATATTTTGATATATATACAGATAAATACTGAATATATTTTTAAATAAAACAAGTAAGAAAAATCATGCGTTAAGCGTAGATTATGAAACACTTTCCAACACTTCCTGAAACCTATAAAGTTACTGTCAGTAACTGTCATATAAAGTTACTGTCAGTAGCCAAATATGTAGTCCAATACTTTTGAATAGCTCTGTATTTGATTTGTTGGTTGATATATACAGGGTGTCCGAAAAGTCTGGAAACGGTCGAATAACTCGAGAAATACATATGAGATTGAAAAACGTAAATATACATGTTAAATATTTTTAAATAAGCTACTCAGTGATACCAAATTTGACCTTCGTAACCGACCCCCTGGGGGTCAGAGGGGGTCCAACTTTGAAATCTTAAATTATAACCCCCATTTTTTATTGCAGATTCGGATTCTACGGACAAAAATACGCAACTTTTGTATTTGATGTTTATTTCGAATCCTCGTTTATCACGATGTAATTGAGCATATTAAATCGATACATATTTCGGCTTTTCCAACGGGATTTTCCCTAATCGAAACTAATTAGGGAGAATTTATGACATCAAATTCCTCGTCTTTTGCAATAATAGCGTTTCCTGAAAATCACCCGTGCCGATTATTTCGGTAGTGCTACACAGTTAAAAATGTGATCCATTTGCTGTAGCGTCACTCCACAGCTTTTATAGAATATCTCTTTCATGACCAATGAGAATGTTCCATAACGTAGTAAAGTACACTGTAAAAAAATTGACACTTTTGCTGCATCGTCACTCCACCGCTTTTATAGAAAACGATTACTTTACTGTGTTATGGAGCATTCTCATTGGTCACAAAAGAGATATTCTATAATAGTTGAGGAGTGGCGCTGCAACAAATGGGTCAAATTTTTAACAGTGTAGCACTATTGAAATAATCGCCACGGGTGATTTTCAGGAAACGCTATTCCTACAAAAGACGAGGAATTTGACGTTAAAAATTCTGCCCAATCAGTTTCGATTAGGGAAAATCCCGTTGGAAAAGCGGGAATATGTATCGATTTAATATGCTCGATTACACCGTGATAAACGAAGATTTGAAATAAACATCAAATACAAAAGTTACGTATTTTTGTTCGTAGAATCCGAATCTGCAATAAAAAATGGGGGTTATAATTTAAGATTTCAAAGTTAGACCCCCTCTGACCCCCAGGGGGTCGGTTTCGAAGGTCAAATTTGGTATAACAGAGTAGCTTATTTAAAAATATTTAACACGTATATTTACGTTTTTCAATCTCATATGTATTTCTCGAGTTATTCGGCCGTTTCCAGACTTTTCGGACACCCTGTATATATTATAATTTGATATTTAGTTTAGGAATAAAATGCCTAGCTGGCTGAAATTTCCCCTCCAGTAATGCATACTAATAGATGGAAACATACTTTAATACTTTTTTTCAGCCCTGTAGTTTACTTAGAAAATTTATTACACGTCAGTATTCAGCCTATTATGCACGACTATATCGTGTAATTTATAATAAGCCTCAGTGACATATATCAATTTTATTACTCATAAAATAGTTTAATATACTTAAAATTTGTCTCACACAGTTCCCGCCTTTGCCATTAAGTAATGGAATTCATTTGTGTAGCCCTGTAAATGAATAATAGCTATTTTTTCATCGCACATTGTATAAAAAGCATGTTTTAGTGTAATTCGTAAATGCATATAAATTTTAATATGTTTGACAAGGTCTAAAGTCTTTTTAATTCATTTAAAACGAATTTTTCCCATAGGCCGTAATGTAAAGGTAAACTTTTGACTGTCCCTGTAAATAAAATATCATGCTAAAGGTTTTAATTTAAATAGGGTTCGTGCTAGGGTAAACGGCAATAACGTCCAAAAATTTCAGGGCAAACCGAACATATTTCTGGAAGTTAGAGCACTGACAGACTGCCAGACGAACATGTTAGCCATGTTACTTCTTTAACAGCTCATAAACATATACAGGGTGTCCGAAAAGTCTGGAAACGGCCGAATAACTCGAGAAATACATATGAGATTAATAAACGTAAATATACGTGTTAAATATTTTTAAATAAGCTACTCTGTGATACCAAATTTGACCTTCGAAACCGACCCCCTGGGGGTCAGAGGGGGTCCAACTTTGAAATCTTAAATTATAACCCCCATTTTTTATTGCAGATTCGGATTCTACGGACAAAAATATGTAACTTTTGTATTTGATGTTTATTTCAAATCTTCGTTTATCACGGTGTAATCGAGCATATTAAATCGATACATATTCCCGCTTTTCCAACGGGATTTTCCCTAATCGAAACTGATTGGGCAGAATTTTTGACGTCAAATTCCTCGTCTTTTGTAGGAATAGCATTTCGTGAAAATCACCCGTGGCGATTATTTCAATAGTGCTACACTGTTAAAAATTTGACCCATTTGCTGCAGCGTCACTCCACAGCTATTATAGAATATCTCTTTTGTGACCAATGAGAATGCTCCATAACACAGTAAAGTAATCGTTTTCTATAAAAGCGGTGGAGTGACGATGCAGCAAAAGGGTCAATTTTTTTACAGTGTACTTTACTGTGTTATGGAACATTCTCATTGGTCATGAAAGAGATATTCTATAAAAGCTGTGGAGTGACGCTACAGCAAATGGATCAAATTTTTAACTGTGTAGCACTACCGTGTGATTTTCAGGAAACGCTATTATTGCAAAAGACAAGGAATATGATGTCATAAATTCTCCCCAATTAGTTTCGATTAGGGAAAATCCCGTTGGAAAAGCCGAAATATGTATCGATTTAATATGCTCAATTACACCGTGATAAACGAGGATTCGAAATAAACATCAAATACAAAAGTTACGTATTTTTGTCCGTAGAATCCGAATCTGCAATAAAAAATGGGGGTTATAATTTAAGATTTCAATGTTGGACCCCCTCTGACCCCCAGGGGGTCGGTTTCGAAGGTCAAATTTGGTATCACAGAGTAGCTTATTTAAAAATATTTAACACGTATATTTACGTTTTTCAATCTCATATGTATTTCTCGAGTTATTCGGCCGTTTCCAGACTTTTCGGATACCCTGTATATATTGTAATACTATTGTGATACAGCATGACTTACAGGTTTTTTTATTCCAATCTTTGTTTTTCCTGGTTTCTAATTCTACAATTTCTTGGTATCCATTTGTTTACTTGTTTATTCCATAGTCTTTCGTATGTTTCAAATCTGCCTTGAATCCGTTTTTACTTCCGTTTCGATTAAAATATCGATTATCGACTACGGTCTTTCACGTTTTGACGTAATTCCGCCGATTATCATCTTTCTGCCGGGCAGAATGCGTTCGTTCTCCTTTCTTTCATCCGATCGCAACTTGCAGTCATCGCAACTCGCAATCTGTTAATCGTTGCATCTCTTTTTACCTTAAGGCAGGACCGCGTCAGCTCAACTCGGTGAAATGGAAAGGGGTCGTTTGACGGGTTTTTCGTTGATGCTAGCGGGGTATTTAAAAGAGCTGTTGTGTTTTGACTGCAGGAGGTGGTGGTACATGCCGTTGATGTTTTTCTTTTACAGTTTTATGGCTTTTAAGGAATTAGACAGTTTTATTGAAGAGGTTGAGACTTCATAATGAAAGTTCGTCAATCTTCTTTTGTATTTTTATCCCGGTGAATTGTTTTTCTTCAACTAAAGATCCATCTTCTTTTATGGGACTAGGCCAGTAATTATTTTTAAAGGATGTCGATATAAAGTCGAACATTTTCAGAGGCCGATAATTCTTGATGGTTTCCTCTTAGTACTTGTTTATTATTTGCTACCTAGTCATTGCTAATAGTCATGCTGTATACTTTGGTTTTATTAAAATGTTTATTAAAACATTTACATAATATAAATTACGTTTTTATTTTGGTTTAAATTTATCTGATATACTTTGTTATTGTCATTATATAGATTTTTATTTAAACATGCATTTAATTTATTTAAATAAACGTTAGTCTTTTTATACCAATTTAAAAAATGTTTCCTCACTGACTTATTACATAACACTGTCACGATATCGCCTAAAACATTTTTTTTTTTAACGTCACCATTTTTTTCAGCTCATCTGCTTATTTTCACATAGTTGTAGAACGGTTCTGGTTCCCGAACCGATCAGGACAGACAAACCGAATTCATAAACACTTTTCAACTTCACTGGAAAGTGTTAAAAATGATTATATTTTGAGTTAAAAAACTATGCTTTTTAGATGAAAGGAATGTAAATTTTTCGATAAATTATTACTATCTTTCAATTGTTTTGTAGTAATTCTTATTGCTAATTTATTTAATAATAATTCAACAACAACAAAAAAATTTTTTGGACGTAATTCTTCACAGGAAGAAAAAAGGTTTTAAAAATACTATCGAAAACTTTTTTTTTTTCTTTTTGCTTCTATATTTTTATGAGTATCCTTCGGCACAAATTAATTAAACATTAAATTTTAAAATAAATTTTATTTTATTTTTAAATACTCTTCTGTTTCACGTATTTAAATTTTTTCTACAATAAAATGAGGCTATCACAATTAAAAGTTCATAAAGTAGGTTTTGATTGAATTCCGAAAATTTTTATTCAAATGTGCAGGATATATAAAATTTTCTATTGCTATAAGAAGAATCGAAAATATGACTTTCATTTTTTATGCAATAATATCTCAATTTTAATTTCTTAAATTTTAATTTAAAATTTTAAGCAACTAGCCAATGGATTAGCTAGATGTTGAAAATTCAGATAATTAGTCTTCCTACAAGTGCTTTCGTTCGATACCACGTTTTTCGAAAAGTAAAGTCAGTCTTATTTTTTCGACATCCCGAAGGCTTAGCCTAAATTGAGTCTTTTAAGTAATATCATCTCTCAAAAGCGAGCTTTTTTCAACTTTTGAAAGATATCATGAATTTGAAACTCACTTTTTCCGAATATTAGTTTTCGCCTTCGATCGAATTTCAAATAAAAGAATGTTAAACATCCAACCCCTTGCGTCTTAACCCTTTGAGGGGCAAGCAGTTGCGTTCGAGCAATTCTGAAATCCCACCGGAAATTTGTAAAAAAAGTTATATCAAAAAGAGGAAATGCAATTTCACGACTGTTTTCCACCAAAGTTAGAAAAGTGAAATTTAATAAAAATTTTCTGGTGTGAATCTTCATCAATCGTAGGTGGTATATAATATATACCGCCACCCCTCAAGGGGTTAACCCCTTGACCTCTGATGGTAGAATTTTCTACCACATAATTTTAATTCCGAAATGGTACAATGGCACCAGAAAATTTGACCAAATTTATTTGAAAAATTTTTGATGCATTTTTTTCGTGTTTATAGTTAAACTTTTTTTTTTTTAAATACTGGTGTCAATGTGACATTTGGCGTTTTGAATACCGTAATTTCGGGTGTATAAGCCGCGGATCAATTATTTTTGGAACCAGAAATCTTATTTAGTGATTGAAGACAAATATTTACGGCGATCTAACTAGTTATATTTGTTTCTTAAAAAAATCTGGGTCGAAAAAGAATTGTTTGAGCTGCGGCTTATACACCCGAAATTACGGTAAATTTATACCCCAGAGCTCAAAGGGTTAACCCTTTGAGCTCTGGTAGGTAAATTTTGTCAAAATTCCAAATGTTACATCAGCACCAGTATTTTCAAAAAAAAAAAAAAAAAAAATCAGTTTGCGATATGCGAGAAAGAAATGCATATAACTTTTTCAAATAAATTTGGTTGCATATTCCGGTGCTATTGTGACGGTTTGGAATTAAAAGTAAGTGGTAGAAATTTAAACCATCAGAGCTCAAAGGTTTAAGCAAATGCGATATATTTTCATAGATTTCTTATGATAACCAAGGCAACACTTAAGTAGAACAACTGCACTGAATAAGAACAACTGCTAATTGGTAGGATATCCAGGTATTTTAATTTTGTTTTCCAAAGATATGTTTAAGCTGTATTTAATCTCGGAATGCGTGTATCAGATAAAAATATTTTCGAAAAAGTTGTGGGAATTTGTCGAGTAAATAATCAATATTCAATATATAAGGTAATTCTTGTACAATAAGTGTAGTAGCTATGGGTACATTTTATTGTTGCGAAGTTTACAGTTACTTCGAAAGCATCTAGTTAAAGGTAGCTTTATTAACTATCATATATTGTCTACTTCTTTATGTCAATTTCTTGAATAATGATTCATACAAATTACTTGAATATGCGCTATGTATAGTTATGTTTTAAACTTTTATTCGCATATGTTGGAGATTTTTTTATTGTTACTTATTTTCTAAAAAGGCAGTCTAGACTAATAAAAGACTAATTTAAAAAAAATCGAGAATACTAAGTTTTGAATTAATAATTGTACATTGCAATTAAAACATCATTTATAATTAATATTGCATAGTTATAGATACTAAAGTTTCTTTAATGTACATTTAGCATTATAATTGAGCAGTTATGTCGAATTTCCTTAACTAATTATTTAATACTAGAAGGTAGCCCGTCAAAATGACGTGTTTCCATTTTTAAAAGGATGATAAAACATTACAACAACTTTGGTCAATCATAACCACTTTAGGCTTAAACAATTTTGAAAAATACAAAGATTGAACATGAGAAAAAATCCAAAAAAAAATGAATAGGAATCTGCATTTAAAATTATAACAAAACTATCTGATGAATGGGGAGGGATTATAATGAACAAATGGTAAATGCATAAATTTTAAAAGAATAAAGTAAGGTAAAATATCAATTATAAAAGAATACATTATGAAACTACAGCCAAAAAATATTTTAGAACACTGAGAGAAAATAATAAAACTATCCAAAATGTATAAAAAAAATTTCTCATTTTGGCCATTTCCAGACGAATATGAGAGGGTAGCCAAATTATTAATTGAATGGGTAAAATAATGGCATAGAATATGCAGCTAATGAATTTCACTCACGAAATTACAGTAATTATTTCACAAAAAACATGCAAATTAACATGCATTAATAATACGAAACATGCACTAATAATGCTATTTTAAAACATTTGTGAATTAACTATTTTATACCATTAGCTAATACTTAAAAGAAAATACTTTATAAGATCGAAAACAAATGTCAACAATAAAGAGTAAACAATCGTGATTCGTTATGTGACAATGAAGTCATTCATGGCTGTAAAAAAATAAAAAAAATAAATAAAAATAAAAAATAAAATAAATAAAGCAACACGAATATAAAAATTCTAACAATACTGTATTTAAAACGCACCTTCGCTTTTCTTAACACTAAAACAGCCGGGTGTTTTACTAAAGTTTTATAAAAGGTGTTTCACACCAGAATTTTAATTTAAAACTATTTAACTTATTTAATTAGTGTATTTTTGTGCTGCATACATTTGACATATCATATGAAGGAAATTCTGGTTCGAATCGACTATTATCATTCTGGCAGGGGTCATTTTGACCCCTAATGGCGGTTCTAGTGTTAAATAAAAAGTTTTAATTAAACACTGTTAAAAATTTGACTGTTTTGCTGCATCGTCATTACACAGCTTTTATAGAAAATGATTACTTTACCGTATTACACTGTTAAAAATTTGACCCATTTGTTGCAGCGTCACTCCGCAGCTTTTATAGAATATCTCTTTTATGACCAATGAGAATGCTCCATATCACAGTAAAGTAACCGCTTTATATAAAAGCAGTGGAGTGATGCTCCAGCAAATGGGTCAAATTTTTAACAGTTGCTGCAGCATCACTCCAACGCTTTTATAGAAAACGGTTACTTTGTGTGTGTTACTTACAGTGTATTCTATAAAAGCTGGGGAGTGATGATGCAGCAAAAGGGTCAAATTTTTAAAATTGTACTGCTAAAAATTTGACACATTTACTGCAGCGTCACTCCACAGCTTTTATAGAATGTCCCTTTTATGACCAATGAGAATGCTCCATAACACAGCAAAGTAATCGTTTTCTATAAAAGCGGTGGAGTGATGCTGCAGCAAATGAGTCAAATTTTTAACAGTGTGAATATTGTGCTTTATATAGGGAAACGATTTCAAAGCACAGTAAAATGTAGTGACGTCATTTACAGCTCAAACTGTAAATCTGATAAATGAGAACGCCCCATTACGACTCTGGAACGTTTTCATTGGACAAAAAATTGATAGCCTTTAAAATCGGAGATAACTTTTTACAATGGAATTTGTCATTGGTCACAATAAGTGTTTTTTCTCGTGGATGGGTTGACCCCCGAATCGTTATACACGGAGGGATTTTATATATATAATGCTTTTTATATATATGCATTAACTATTTTAATATGGACCTTTTTAAGAGAATGTTCCCAGTGAAATCTGAATTCTATTCGCTCAAATATTTCACATCATTATTCAATGTACTGAAAATTCTAATATCTCTTCTTATGATTCCGGGGTATGTTTAAAATTTCAAAATATGCATTAAACTTCAATTTAGTTTAATTGAAATTCTTAAGAGGGATGCATAATAAAATCGTAAGCGAGTGCATTAAATCAGCTATGGGAATATGACAGAACGCATTAACATTGAAAGAGTAAATGACATTGCGACAGTTTGAAAGTGACAGTTGTTATTTTCATCAAAATATGCTAACGATGTACATAAATATAAAGATGTTATTAAATGATATTTCAACTTAATGAAATAGAATAAAAGGAACAATTATTTAACACTAGAACTACCAGGATACTGAGTCAATTTTCATAAAAATATTTCGCACCATAATTTTGATTTAAAACAGTTTAACTTAATTATTTAGCGTTTTTCTTTGTTTCTTTTAAACTTATTTCATTATCAAATTTCTGGTTTGAACCGAAACATTTTCATATGGTAGTTGTCAAAATGTCGGCTTACAGTAATTTTAGTGTTAAAAACCACGTAACATTAAGTAAAATGTGCTGAAAATATTAGCAGGAAAGTATAATTTAAATGTTACAGTATCCAGCGATGAGATTTCCGCGTTTTTCCACACCAGTTTTTTCTTAGAGTTTCTTTCAGTAGAGCTAGAGAGATCTCTTTCACTAGCCCTTTAACCCTTTGAGCTCTGATGGTAGAATTTTCTACCACATAATTTTAATTCCGAAATGTCACAATGACACCCGAAATTTTGACCAAATTTCTTTGAAAAAGGTTTAATGCATTTTGTGTGTGTGTGTGTGTATCGTTAACCGGTTTTTTTCTTTGCAAAATACGGGTGCCAATGTGACATTTGGAATTTTGAAGAAATTTACCGACCAGAGCTCAAAGGGTTAAGCGTCCTTCGAAATTTTACATGCAAGTTTAACGATTCATAAAATAACAGCTACGGAAAGTACTGATATGGATATTTCTATTCTACAATTTTTGATATTTATTTATCACAGTGATGTACAACCTTTTTGCCAGAAAATCGCTTGCCACCATAAAAATTTAAAAGTGACGTTTGATTTATTAAATAGCAAGGTTTCTGTCATTATTATAAGGAAAATTATTCTGCATGAAAATAGTGGTATATTTGTGGCCCGCGGGCCAAAGGTTGTGCACCCCTGATAAATCATATGCAATTGAAAAAAATAGCATTAATATAAATTTTAAGTTAAATAAGACTTTGAATCCAAAAAATACGTGACGGAAAAACCTGGCTAGGCCACTTAAAGGGCTAGAGCCTTTTTTTTTTTCACACGTATATTATGAGATCGAAATTGTACTAAAAATTTACTGGTGCCAGTTTGCATTTGGAACAGTAAAATTAACCGTTTGCAGGCTGCAAACGGCACATCTGACAGGTTTAAGTCATTTGAATACGTTTAAACATAGATGTCAGCATCTCTTAATTATTCTGGAGTAAAATCCAAGGCGAATATGTTTTCAACCGGTTTGGTTTACTTTGGTTTGGTTTACTTTTGACGTCCGATTATCTACACTAATGGGATATAGGACCAGGGTTTTCAACCGGATTTTGTTTCTCATAAATAATTCGAAACGAAGTACAAAATGTATGTTACAGTAAAAAGGCACATTTCCTTTCATATATTTCCCAGTTTAAAACCTGCTTGTCTTGAGTATCACTCCGGAATAATAAAGAGATTTGTTATCTATGGTTTAACCGCAGCCATCGAAGTAAGTTCAAGACCAGAGAACACGAATTGTGATGTCATCACTAATTCACCGAGACTGAGTTTTGTCTGAAGAAACAGATTTATAATTTTAAAATCTGAGAACTGAATTTCAATGTGTATTATTTAGTTATTTATTTATTTATATATTGAAGACAGAAAAGCATAATCTTATGCTTCTAATTCGGTTGCTTTATAGCTTTTATGTGTCATTTAAGATATTTTTACGAGTTTTTAATAGTACGCCAGTACCGGTGCTATGCCAGTTGTGGAGACATTTAACCCTCTGCAGTGGAGATGTGATATTCACGGTTCCTCATAAATGTGTGCTCCAAATGCACTGGTCACCAGAGCCTGATTACTAACGGGGCACTCTCTCCCCAGTAAAATTACATATAAATTTTCGCCTTGTTTAAACGCCCTTTTCAATCAAAATTACTATCACGAATAAGGAAAAAATTTCTATTTATTTTTTCTGGTGAGAGAGTGCCCCGTTGATAATCAGGCCCTGCTGGTCACTAGTATTTTAAACTGATTTTCTTCGCCTAAACCAATGTCTGAATAATCTGTGATAAAAGATGGCAAAAATAAACCATAAGATACTAGGGATGTCCAACGCAACTGGAGTCCCGATTTAGGTGATAGACTTCAACGCCAGTGGTGAGTGAGAGTCACCTCTCGTGGTAAATTGTAAATTAAAAAATAATGTTTGAAAATTATGTTTACATTCGCACCATCGTGAAGTAGCCCATACAAAATTCTAATTTATAAATTACCTAACTACAAAATTTCAAGACATATCTCTTTTCGAACAAGTTGAATTCAGCTGAAACATGTACAATGCGGCAGAGTTGAGAGTTTGGCTTCCATTTTTAATTAAACATTTTGAGTTCATACTAGAATTTTAGAGGGGCATTTTTTACTTTATTTTATTACAGACCTTTTGTGACCGGATAAGGTAAAAGCTCTTCTTGAAATTACGATATGAATTTGAGATTTTGAAAAAAAAACAAAGGTCAAACTGGAAACCATGAAATGCCCTTCTGTCATCTACCTTCAAGATCTTATAGTTTGAAATAAGAAAGTTTGTTTTATTGTTTGTCCCTACATTTAAGTGATATTCTGCTTTAGCCTTTCTTTAACCCCTTGAAGGGCGGTAGTAGGCCTATTGAACCACTTAATTTTAATTCCTAAAATTTACATTGGCACCAGAATTTTTTTAAACAAAAAATTTGGTTTATTACATCGCAAAATAGAGCTTTCTTTTTTTATTTAAAATAAAGTTGTTTTCAAATTCCAGTGCCACTCATTAGTTTCAACTCTTAAGCAATGAAAGCTATCTGCGCTGCAACGGGTTAATAGAATTAAAATAGCCCTCTTCAATTCTTTTCTAGCATTTATTTTTGAAATTTGTATTAACTTGATGCTTTTTTTACGGCTACATATCTACGGTACATATACCGGGACATATTACGAAATCATCATTGACCAGTCGAACGAAAATGTTGAATCCTGGTACCAAAAAACGATTGATCGAAGAAACGGCGTGTTGCAGCTGAAGAAAGAACTCCATCGGTGGAACCTTCGAGTATTTTAAGGATAATGGACTATGGCGGAAAAATATGATACATTTTTCCGTATCTAAATGTAACAAAATAAATATCTCAAAATTTAACAGAAAAATAGGCTGTGCCAATGAAGAAAAGCTGTTTGAACAATTAGTCAAGTTCCACAGCTAATTCATTCACTCAATAAATATTCAAGTAGATTTTTGCTAAATCTTAAAGTGTCTGTTTAGAACTTTTTTGTCTAGATTTACAGCGTAAAAAATATACTTGATTTAATATCGTAATAATATGTATACATGTTAAATCAAACAGAATTTCAGATGTTAAAGCCTAAAGTACATATTTTATAGATTTCTGATACTTTAACGTTGCTTAATTTGGAACAGGTACCATACTACATTTTTGCGCAAATCAGTTAAATAGGTTGTTTTTAAATTATAATTATTTAAATCATGGGTATCAAACAAGGACCGCAAGATATCAATATATTTTATGGTTAACTTGGTCGTATCTAATTGAGGAATTTCTTTAAAATAAAGCGTATTCCACCATTTAAAAATATTGTCATCCTTTGGTCAGCGTTTAAACTTAAACCCTGATTTAAAGAGACTTATTAACCCTTTGCACTCGTATGTTCAGTCTGGCTGAACATCATCTTTCTTTGCAAAATTTGTTTTTAGCACCAAAAATAAAGGAAATTAAATATGCCTTATTTAATCAAAAAATTTTGATATCGTGTAATTGAAAGTAACTTTTTTTGAAAAAGTTGTGCCGACCGAATAAAATTTGAATAACAGACGCTGGAGATGAAATGTTCTATAAAGGATTTTTCATTGATAGTTATATTTCCTCGTAATGCCACTTTCCACTGTCGCAAGGTAGATTTTGAGAATTTCATCAACGGCATCAGTATATGTTTTTAATACATATCTGTAGAGTTTTCTAATATCTGTGACTCTAGTCCGACGCATTGACATTCTGTCTGACACTGTATCATCAAACATTTTTTTTCAATTTTCTTAAACGTCTAAGAAATTTATAAATATCTTATACAAAGTCATTTCAACTCATATTCTAGAAAAAAAATTGCTTGCGTAGCAATTGTAATTCTTTTGTAGAGAAACAGAAAAAATTGCATACGTTATTATGTAAAGGAAGTATTTGATAGATGGTTATTTTGATAGTGTTAAGCCGTTTGCAGTAACTTGTTTGAATAGTTCGGGTTTTTTTAGCTGTGTGCGTTGCATGTTTTCTCTCAAAAAAAAAATCCTTAATTCTCGCACCCATGACTTTCACGGACAATGCTGGCTACTCTTTTTTCAGAATCTTTAATTCCCACCAGCTTTTCGATCACAGGCTATCAAAATCTAAGAGCTAATAAGCCTGCATGTTTTGTATGTACTTACGGCAGTATGTATATACGGAACGTGATAACTCTTGACAGAAATATCCGATATGCTTCGAATGTCATAAATAGGATCACTCTGAAAAGCGCTTTTTTGATTAGTTTTAGATGTTCATTGGTTAAAAGTAAAGGGGGCGGGATGGGGGGCATTAGCACCCTATTTCCCTCCCCTTTACACTTAACTCTTGGAGACCCCTCTTAATTTAGATAAATTCTAAATCTGTTTTTATGCAGAATTATCCGATTTGCTCCAATTTGGTATCAAGGGCCATTCTGATAACGCGCTTCACAGATTAGTTTGGGGATTCCTTGGTTAAGTATGAAGTGGATATTGAGTGCTAACTCGCTATAAATTTAGCTAAATGGCTTTTTTAACACTAGAAAGGCCGGAAGTTTTAGTCAAGTTTTATAAAAAATATTTTACGCCACGTTATTTAAGTAATATCATGTTGTTCAGTATGTCTTGTCTTGTGTCTAAATCGCAGGAATAGAAGCAAATAATAATAATAATAATAATAATAATAATAATAATAATAATAATAATAATAATAATAATAATAATAATAATAATAATGTATTCATAATTGTAAATTGAAATTCGTCGTGCACTTTACACAATCAGTTTTTTTTTTTTTTTTTCATCGCAATTTTCTCCAAAACAGAATATAGATGTATAAGATTACATGAAAGCACGTAAAAAACCGATTTGCTTTATCTTCAAGATCACATCTCATTATATTATTATGGCATATAACATTATTTTCCTTTTACTAAAATGGGAAACCTTGTCCAGGGGATTTGTTTTAAGTATCTATATTTCTTTTCTTATATCTGGTATTACATACAACTTAACAAGCGGCATAATCGATGATATAATCCAAACAAAATGGAAGAATGAAACTTAGAAAATGCACTGTTAGCCTTCTTAATTATTTTCATATTAGATATAAATATATCACAGTTTTGACAACTTTAGGGATTTGAACATCGTGTTTTCAAAGTAATGTATCCATTTTAAACGCAGAATTACTTTAAAGCAAAGGCAAACACCTTTTTCTAAAAAAATTGCATTCGAATCTCAAGCGGCTTTGTATACAGTGTGTACAAAAAAGATTAAAAGACACGTTTTTTCTATTCTTTTTAAATACGTAGACAATGTTTTTTATTACAAAATGTTAAATTTATGATAGGAATTAAAATTACGCTAGTAAAATTTTCTTTTCCTAATTTTCAAAAAGTTATTCTTTTAGCTAGTTTCTAATACAAAAGTAATAAGCTACCAATTGAAGAAAGCAATTTCTTAAAAGTTTCGTATTTTCTCAATGATCGTGACCTTTAGACCCTAAATCCAACCCAAGTTCAAATGTTTATATATATATATATATATATATATATATATATATATGTGTGTGTGTGTGTGTGTGTGTGTGTGAGTGAGTGATTATGTGTTTATATACCACATGTGATATATGTGGTTAAATGAAAATTGTAGCTCAAGTTGCTGTAAAAATTCAAATAATTTTAGGTTTCCCGAAAAATTAAGTAGAGGTATTTGGCAGAGAATTTATTAAACAAATATGAAAAATCATGCGTTAATCATAGATTATGAAACACATTCCAAAACTTCGTTATTTAAGGAAATAAGGTTACTGTTTATAGCCAAATATATATTCGAATGCTTTTGAGCAGTCCTGTATTTGATCTATCGGTTAATATACATACTGTATAATGGGTAAATTTAGTTTAGCAAGAAAATGCGTAGCAGGTTGAAATTTCTTTTTCAACAGTTCCTACTAATAGATGGAAACATACTTGAATACTTTGGTTCAGACCTGTAATCTACCTTTTGCCTTTATTAAAGGCCAGTATTTAGCTAAAATTTATTTTAAACTAAAACACTCTTAATACTCACATTCTCATAATTTATCATTCATAGGCATCCATGTATCCAATTCGTTGTGTAGACCTGTATATAATTTTACCTATATTCTACAAAAATTTTTTAGTAAACTAAATGCAGTTCAGCGTAATAATGCATAATTTATTTAAAAACCACCTTTAAGTAATTTACGCTCATATTCAATAAAGTTTGCGTGCTATTTTGTGTAGCCCTGTACATCAACTATTGCATTTATACACACCATATAATATGCATAGATTTAGTGAAACGTAAAAGCGTAGATCATAATTAAAATGCATTTCATCCACCCATCAGCCATCAACGGATACATATACATTACTTCAGAAAGAATATGTCAGTTGAAATCTTTTGTTTTTCCCTGTAAATGCTGTGCTTGTCATGTTACGCATGACTATACCGTATAACTGATGTTAAACCTCAACGACGCTGTCAATTTTATTATCCATCAAATAGTTTAATGTAATTAAAATATGTCGCACATAAATACCCACTTCACCATTATGTAATGGAATTCTTTGTGTGGCCCTATAAATGAATAATGGCTATTTTGTTTTGCCGCATTGTTTGCAAAATGCATGTTCTAGTGCACTTCGTAAATACATATAAATTTTAATTTGTTTGATATTGTGTAACATTTTTAAATTGACTTGAAACGATTTTTTCCTATAGGCCGTAATGAAACGGTAAACTTTTCACTGCCCCTGTAAATAAACTAATCATGGTAGAAATTTCATTTTCATAATAGTTCGTGCTAGGGTAAACTTCAATAACATCTAAAAATTTCATGGCAATCTGATTATATTTACGAGAGTTAGAGAGCGGCAAGACGGCCACACAGACAGATAAACCGAAAACAGAATCACTTTTCAATTTTGTTGGAAAGTGGAAAAAAATACAGGGGATTCTATAAAAATAAGCAGCCAATGAAAATGCCCAATGCTTTATTACATCTATAAAGAAAAGTGGCTAAGAAGAAAAGCTCTCATTTTTAACAATTTTCAACAAAGTTGAAAAATATTTATGCTTTCGGTTTGTCTGGCCGTCTGGTCGCGCTCTATCTCTCTCTCACTAATTGTAATATTCTCGGAAGGCCATGACATTTTTTGATGTTATTGACAATTACTCTAAATTAAACTCTATTGAACATAAAGTTTGAATCTTCATTAGTTTATTTACAGGGATAGGCAAAAGTTTTACTTTACATGACGGCCTATCGGAAAAAATCGTTTCAAATGAATTTTAAAGGTGTAAGATCACAATAAAATTCAGCTGATTTCTATTGTCTAATCAGCATCGCTTTAAAAGGGATTATTTTACTTTCTCCGGTGCATTAATTTTGACGTGCATTAACTTCCACAGTGCAAAAAATATATCTTAGATTTTCTAAATCCTCGACCCAAGTGCATAATGTGTAAATAAAAGATAAACTCAGAGATCAAGAATTGTCAGAAAAACGATATTTACAAAGGAAATATAAATATATTGATATGGAATAAATTCAAAACACTAAATATTATACTAGACATTTTAATGGAAGTATAATTTTAAATAAATAGTTTTTTTTAGAACGGAATGATTTATGAATTAAAATATTGTAGCATTTAAATAAAAGATTTTAAAAGGGTTTTCTGAACATAGAAAATCGTAGAGAAATTTTCTAGGGATTCAAATAATAAAAAGTTTTATTTAAACAATATAGTTAATTAGTGCCATTTTTTCAGAGTTAAGTAAATTCAAATAAATTTTGGTGGATTAAAAATTTAAATCTTCCATATAAAAATTTATAGATTAGTTTAGAAATAGGGTTTTAATTTAATAAGGTGAAATAATGTATAGAATATTATTTAAATGAAATTAATGTAGAATACTGTTAACTTTGGCAAAATTTTGAAATTTTCTAATACATGTATATATAACATACATGTATGTATATATCAATACATCAATATGTCTATATATCTATCTGTCTATCTAAATAAATGTCTATATCTATAATTATATATATATTTACTAATAATAAATACTACACATTGCTGCGCTTTTATAACTCCTTGGAAAACAAAGTGGAATTCATTTTTAAATGTTTTAAAGAGAAACTGGCACTGTGTATTGAGGGTTGTACCTTTTTACACTGTACATTATCACGCCTTGGTCCATTATCGTTTAAAATACTGTTTTAGCAATATCTGTAATGTCACACTTTTCGTGATTTCTTTAAGTAAAAATTCTTTTTGAAAAAGTACCGCTCTGAAGTCGACTTTTTTGGATAAAAATGGAGGCTAATCTCGCAACCAAGCATGGGCCTAGCATTCGGGGAGCGGTGAATGATGTTGCGATGAAGCGGCGGGCAAAATGGATGAGAATTATTAATTTAACAACAAAATACTGCTATTTTATGATCGGGTTAATTCTTCTATCTTATGGTATTTCTTTTTTTATTTCTTTTTTCTTTTTTGATGGACAACTTAACTACGAATTTAACTACCACGGATAGTAAAATCCTTTTTTCAAAACAGAAATCTTTGCCTAATTGAATCAGAAAAATGTTTGGATTAAATAATGCAAACTTTACAATAAAAAAATTACTGGTGAGAATAATAAATCATGTTTGGGATATGGATGTCCGTACGTGGTACTGGCAAATCATGATTGGCAATAACACGTTGCCCATATGACGTACGGGCAAATCAGGAAAGCAGTTAACAGGGTTCGTACATGTCTTGGAATTTCCAAACCAGGAATTTCCTCAACCAGCATTTTCTTATAGAAAATCTCTTTTTAACCCCTTAACTATTACATTTTTTAGACAACATAAATTATAAAAGGGGCTTACACCACTTTTTCCATAATAAAATATTTGCCATACTTAATCGTAAGATATCTGAAAATCAATAAAGTTACACCAGTGGCGAAGCGGGGTGAGTGCTCAAGGGCTGTGAACACCGGTTATTTTTAAAAGTTGTGTTCACCTTTTCTAACCATAAAATTTTCTGCTATGAATCAAGGAGTGGAAAAACCTTTAAGCATCACACAAATTAGTGGTATCAAAAAAACTTTTAGTATCGAAGCACACAAAGCATTTTTGCGTGGATCCAGTTCGGGCAGCACAGTTAAAGGTTTAAATTTCTCAAAATTTCTTACGTTTGAACAAGATTTCCTTTTTTTATTTAAAAAATAATTCTGGTATTTTACCTAGTAAAAATAGCACTCATACGAAGTCTGATTAAATAAAGTGAAGATTATTCTTCGTAATTTAGAATGATCAACAATTTTCACCTTTACAGATTTCGCGATTAATGAGTTAAAGATTAATTCAATTGTTTTTCAGATCAAAGAAAGAAAGAACGATAATTAAATAATTTTGTGCACTCTTTAAAAGGAAAACATGCTTACTTTTCTACGACGATTATGAAATATTTTTACTTAAAATAAATTTTGCTTAAAAAACAACTTTATTTCCGTTGTCAAATGAAATTTATGGATATTTATGTGAATCAAAGAAAATATCCTTATATATTTTTCAAAATAGTTTAAATGTAAGAGTAAACATTCTTATGCTATCAAAATAAAGTTCATATGTTTCGTTCAATTTTCAATCACTGCATTCCGAAAAAAACTATAAAAGGGTATTAAACGTTTATTTCCTTCGATAGCGAAAAATTTAGAGTAAAATAATTCGTTAATATTTCATGTGTAGAATTTTAGAAAAATGTTTAAAGTAAAATATATATACTTTGAAATTTTGTACTTCTATGATATATGTGTATGGAGAGAACGAATTTTGTGATTGCATTTATCAATATATACATGCTGCTATTAAAAAATTCTAATAAATTGCAAGTACATATTTTCCTCTCAAATGTAATTTCTTTTATTAAAACTATATCATATGAAATTTTCGTAATGGAAATATACAACTATTATATACACATAATTGCGAACTTTTTCGCACTTTTGTTAAAGCAATTATTGTATAGTAATTTTTAAAACTTTTTTTGAAAGATATAATGCGCTGCTAAAATGGTTTTTGAATCTATTTATTACTTACTTTACTATTAGCCTGTCAAACATACTGGAATTCTGGCTCAGAAATAATCGACAAAGTTTAAGTTAACATTTAAAAAATGTATTTTATAATATATCTTTTGCCTCATTTTTATTTGTTTTTTATTTTAAAAAAATAGGAGCTCAAATTCGTGCTTGCACGTACACACCCCTTTCACCTCTCCACCCCTCCCCCCCCCCCCAAAAAATAACTGTAGGAATGGCAAAATTTGTATATGTCAAAGAGTTGCTTTTTAGAAACACGATTTTGCAAATCTGCGTAGATTCTAGTGTTTTACCGGAAAACTAATTGACTTTTTTCTCAGCAAAGTAATCTCTTTTGACAATAAGTGAATTTCTAATATTATAAACTCTAATAATAATGTGTCAAACCCTAACTGTTGATAAAAACAGGGCGGCGAGTGGTCAGGGAAAGACATTGTCAACAAAAGAGGAAACAGCTAGTAGTTTCTTTTAGAAAATACTTGCAATAACACAAAGTGATTCAAAAAGGCAAATTTCTCTTTTAAAAAATACCAGTGTACGGCATCTTTCTTTGACTGTTATTTTCACTGACCACTCATCTACCTGTTGAAATAATTTTTACAACAAAATAATGCCAAAAAATGAGTGAAAATACACTTTAATTTCAAGTTTCCGTCATAATGATATTTTTTATTATAAAAAAAGATCAAGTTTTTTTAAGGTTCTACCTTAAGAAATGGCGTTAAATTATATTAAATAAATATAAAGAAGTGCATTTCTCATTTAGATCATGTTTCAAATAATTTGAAACCTGAGCAGATCAGTGAGATTTTTTAAATTTGAGACTCTACATCCAACCATACTGGAGGCCATCTTTAATTTTTTTAATTAAGAAATATGATCGATTTCTTAAAGGATTAATAATTATTTGTGGAAAAAAATCGCTCAAAAGTGTTGTCTGTTGTCTCAAAAGAATCTCATATCAATCTATTTTTCCAGTTATAGGTAATATACCGGTTGGGCAAAAAATCCGTAAAAACTTTTAAAATGCATAAAAGCCGAAAAGTAACCGAAATAAAAAACGATTTGACGGGTTAGCATCTATAGGTGACGGGATTTTTTTAAGGCAGCAATTAAAAATGACTCAAAAATCATCCGATAGATAGCGCTGGAAACTTACAACTTTGTGCAAATATGCAAATGAGACGATTATTAAAACTTGTGCTGATAATCCACAATTAGTTCACGGTTGAGTGCCGTGTACTTATTCAAGGATCAGTCTTTGATTCCTGGTTCATGTAAAATAACTTCAGCAAAAAATCTTTATCCTTCGCACTCAAATTCCTTGTAGTCCAGGCATTAAGTGCTTAAAAAGGACAAACAAATGCAAGTTTTGGTGTAGCTTTGATTTTTATTCCCCTTTATGTTTTTGGGGCCACGGAACACGAATCTGGCCTTATCCAACAAAATTTCTCCCCGGAAACACGTTTTTTGTCAAAAAACATGGCTTTTTTCGTTTTTTCTAAATGACTTTAAAATTATGCATTTTACATAAAAGTCATCATGCATAAATTAAAGAGCACAAAATTTCCTACATTTTATGTATTTAAAGTTTTTTTCTCTGATCAATGGTTTAGCCGTGAGAGCGCCGCAAAAATGGGTGTGAAAAGCAAAAAATTCTGAAAAACGTGAATTACAGCACCGTACGTCGATGAAACACGAAAAACAACCGTTTTACGCAAATTTTCCCCACTTAATAATACTAAACATATTATTATTGACTGTATTTTATTAATATGATGTTCATTGTTTCTTTCATAACAAAAAATATAAATAAAAATGAGCATATTTGTGATCAAAATCTTCATTTGCTATTATAAAATAAAATAGAAATAATTTCTTAATTTGACTTTTAAATTATGTAAATAAAATAACTGAAAGAGGCTTTAACATATAAAAGCTGATACGGATTCCAGTTCTTAAAGTTCTCGAAGTTCAAAATGTTGGTGTGAACATCATAAAAATCCGGAAAATAGGAATTATGGCACTGTACATAGATTTAACATGAAAACTGGCCATTTTTCGCAAAGATTGACTTCAAATGATACTGAAGATATTATGATCGACTATATTTTACAATGAAGTTGCTAACAATAAAAACGACGACTCATTTTGAATTATTATTTAATTACAGTAATTTCCTGCGTATAATTCGCAGATCAAACAATTCTTTTTCGACCCAGAAATTTTATTTTGTAATTGAAAGCAAATATTTACGGCGATCTAAAAAGTTTTATTTTATTTAATAAAAATTCTGGGTCGAAAAATGATTGTTTGATCCGCGGATTATACGTAGGAAATTACGGTATCAATAATTATGTACATGTAAGCGCATTTACTTAAAAAACAAAGTACTATTTCCACTTTCTTTTATTTGAGGGTACCTGCTTTTCACTGACATCTACAAAATGGAAAATAGACGAATGGAATTAGTGGGTGTTTTTATAACTATCAATATTATGAATAAAAGTTTTGTTTAATAGTAAATATTTGATACATTGCAGCATGACTATTTCCCCTTACATTGGGTTTTTTGATTCATTGTGTGGGCAATCCATTTCCAGATCGGCTTCAAAGTCTGGCTCATCCTCTTCGTCTTGACACACAACTGCGATGTTGTTGCAGTTTCCCGAAGCAAATCTTCTGTCTGATATCTTCACAAATAATTTTTGCTGCTGCTTCAACCACTCGCAGCCTCTCATCTTAATCAGATTTACAGGTTTGCTGATACCATGCATTAGTCAGTATCTTCCATCCTATATTCTTGAAACGCACAATGGACATTTTATTCTTATTCTTTGTAATCAGTATGTCGTCTGCATATCTCTTAATGAGGTAAACTTTATAGTTATCATATCAGGTTGATAACTCCCTGTAACCTGTTTCATTAGTTCTTCCATAGAGAATTGACACTCGTCATCATGATTTCCAAGGTAATCGTATATACTTTGCACTGCTCTGTCGATTGCCTCGGCAAATGGACCACGTTTCTTCTGTTCTTGGACCTTCGGCCTCCCATAAATACATTTAAAACATTTGATGTGGTCAAATCATTCACTGATTCGATGCGCTGAATAATCATCATTGCCAATAATCATCATTGCGAGTTCTTGCTGCTTTCAGAACTGTACTTTTGAATCCCATGTGTCACACAGTGTATACAGTATTGCGTTTATTGCGTTCGCTTGGTGGATTTTTCGCTTGTGTTTCAATGAACGCTTCCGATATGCACAGTCCAAATATAAAACAATTAGTTCGAAAATTAATCAGAGGGGTTGATGATCTTAAAAATTGAGAAGTGCTAGCACTTTGTTCCTCAATCTTCTTCGCATAAACAGTAATCATTCGTTCATTTACGTATGCTTTTCTACACTTAACATGCACATCTACTGAGGTTTTCCTCTTTGGGAAAACTGCATTTCCGTCCTTTCTTTCTGTACTTACCTTGATTAACGCTGCAATACCTCGACTAACTTTCACTGACGGCCCCTCTTCTAAAGGAGAGTCACAAATAAAACACAGTGACATCGCGCAAAATCATTTTAGATGTTCATTATATTCACGAAGACACAAACAGTGAATTACTAAATAACAAGGAAGCAGTTGCATGTGGAAACTGAGAGAAATGTGTCCTCCTGATAAGATAGTGATCTGTGCGACGCATATTTCTAACAGAGGCGAGACTGGTGGGGAAGGGGGAGGGGTTAGTATTTTACTGAACGTGGACATGGGATGCGGGGGTAGGCGCTTGACCAACGTTATTTCACACTTGCACTCCTTTAATCAAGGGATAAAGTGCAGATCGGATCAATTAAAGCCTGTTTTAGTTATTTTATTTACATTATTTAAAAGTCAAATTAAGAAATTATTACTATTATTATTTTGTAATAGCAAATGAAGATTTTGATCACAGATATGCTCATTTTTATTTATTTTTTAGTTATGAAAGAAACAATGAACATCAAATGTATAAAATATAGTCACTAATAATATGTTTAGTATTATTAAGTAGGTTGAATTTGCGTAAAACGGTTGTTTTTCATGTTTCATCGACGTACGGTGCTGTAATTCACGTTTTTCAGAATTTTTTGCTTTTCACACACGTTTTTGCGGCTCACTCACGGCTAAACCATTGGTCAGAGAAAAAACTTTTAGTACATAAAATGTAGAAAATTTTGTGCTCTTTAATTTATGTATTGATGACGTTTATGTAAAATGTATAATTTTAAAGTCATTTAGGAAAAAAAAACGAAAAAAAACACGTTTTTTGCCAAAAAAAACGTGTTTTTGCGGAGAAATTTTGTTGGATAATGCCAGATTCGTTTTCAGCGACCCAAAAAACATAAATGGAACCAAAAATCAAAACTACACCAAAACTTGCATTTATTTTTTACCAAATGCCTGGACTATTGACAAGTACACGGCTCTCAATGATGAACTACCGCAGTGGTATATGTCGCGGCTCAGTTAAGACTTATTCAGACTGGAAATTTTATTCTAAAATCAAAGTCAAATGCATGCTAAGGAAAATTAAGTCACTTTTTATGTAAACTAAATTCTGGGAGGAAATCAACTTATCTTAGGAGCGACGGATGCGTGCAAAATTACGGTGATCCGCCGCACCTCAGAAAAGTCGATTTCCTCCCAGAATTTATTTTAAATAAAACGTCACTTTTGCTTAGTATTTATTGAACTTCTTTTTTAGATGAAAATTTCCGGTCTGAAAGAGACTTAATTGAGCTGCGGCTTATACTCGCGAAATTACGGTAACCGTCTCATTTTCATATTTCCACCGAAGTTGAAGGTTTCCAGTGTCATCTGTCGGAAGTTTTTTGAGGGGTTTTTAGCTCACAGGCTATCATAGCCTGAGAGCTTATGTGCCCGTCCGTTCTGAATGTACGTTCGTTCGTACGTTCGTGCGTAACGTGATAACTCATGATAAAATATCCGATCTACTTGAAATTTTGTATGTAGGTATATCCTGACAAGGCGCTTCCCTGATTAGTTTTTGGAGTTCATTCGATGTGTATAAGAAAGGGAAGGGGGGCTCATGCCCCTCCCCTTAATTGATATAAAAGGGATTTTCATACAGAATTAACAGTTGTCGTTCAAAATTTAGATATAGGATCATTCTGATGAGGCGATTCCGTGGCTGTTATTAGGTGTTCATTGAATAAGTATAAACAGGGGGAACGGGGGTTCTAATGCCCCTCCCCTTAATTTATATAAATGGGTTTTTCAAGCAGAATTTTCAGATTTCGTTCAAATCTCTGAATAGTTTTGTAAGCTTAATGGTTAAGTATAAAAGAGGGAGATAACTTTTTTTTAATTATATAAATGCTAAATGGGTTTTTATTATCTCATTTGCTCTGAATTTTTGATATAGATTTTTTATATGTTAAAGCATGTCTTTGATAGTATAGGAGGTTCAATGATTAAGTATAAAAAAGAGGAAAGGGGAGAGCTGTTTCTCCTTCTTAATTTTTTTTCGAACGGAATTAACCCTTGAAAATATAAGGCTTTAATGTACAATTAGTATTTGTAGCCTGTGAGCTCAATGCCATCAGTTTAACTGGGCAGTATTCTTTATTATTGCTGCATTCAAAAATTTTCCGTGACTTATAAATGATACACCCGCTAATCGTTTTTCATTTTGATTATATTTCCGGCTTCTATAATTTTTTAAAGTTATTACAGATTTTTTGTAATAACTTTACAATAGTAGATAAAATATCAAAATATTCAAACGATGGCTATAACTTCAAAGCATATACTGGTAAGATAAATTTGTTTGCACTGAAATTTCTTATTTTTACTTTTTTATTGGTTAGTTCCATGAGTACCATATTTTCAGCGGTTCAAACTATTTTTTTTGGACCCAGAAATGTTATTTGAGCTCTGTTGGTAGAATTTTCTACCACATAATTTTAATTCCGAAATGTCTCATTGGCACCAGAAAATTTGACCAAATTTACTTCAAAAAGGTTTAATGCATTTTTTCGTGATTATCGTTAACCGGTTTTTTTCTTTGCAAAATACTGGTGCCAATGTGACATTTGGAATTTTGCAGAAATTTACACCCTAAAGCTCAAAGGGTTAAAGAGAAATATTTAGGAGATTTAAAAAAATTAAATTTCTTTTTAAAAATTTTCTGGGTTGAAAATTGATTGTTCGATCCGCAGGTTATATGCCAGAAATTACCATAATTTCGCGCGTAAACGCCGCATCTTGAATAACTCGGTTTCCTACCAGAATTAATTTTTTAATGTTACTTGCTTGTGCTTAGTACGCATTTGGCTTCTATTTTTTCAAAAACTATCCGGTTTGAATAAGACTTTACTAAGCCGAGGCGTATACGCGGGAAATTATAGTATGGTACTTGTAGTGTAAGCCACATGTAGGATTTTTGGCTAACAGTATTTTAAAAGGTAAAAATATAACTTATTTTATAGGAGATATCTCATTAATTGAATAATATGAAATTTTTTTTTGAAATAACGCTGGCAACAATCATAGCAGTTATCCGCTATTTAACTTAAACATAAAAAACCCATGGAATTAGCCTACCGTAATTTCCTGTAGATAACCCGCAGTACAAACATTTCTGTTTCGACCCACAAAATTCATTTAGTATTTTAAGATAAATAAGTACCGCAATACAAAATGTTCCATTTTATTTCTGGGTCAAAACGAAAATTTCTGGGTCAAAACAGAATTGTTTGACCTGCGGGCAGTAGCAAATCGTCATGGAGTGCTGCATCAGATTTTTTGTTCCACTAAAATTTAACAGAATCTTTTCTATTATTTATTCGAGAAATTTTGTTGACTAAAGAAAACTGAAATTACCATACAACTTTAGTGGTGTGAATAAATTGATGTAGCACCTCCTGACGAGCCGCTACTGGCTGCGGGTTACTTGCGGGAAACTACGGTCTACTAAAATGACGCTCGCACAGTATCACTGTTTCGATATAGTAATAATCGTTAAATTTTAATTCCGAATTTCGTTCAATATACGAAGTGAAAATTACTTTTATGTTATAATGTTGCCCTATACCAGACCTTGCACATATCTTACGTGTAAAAGGTATACAGGTCTATACTATCTTTATATGTACCAAAGTTACGCATTTTAAACAAATCATTTTAATTGCAATTATATTCCCTTTGTTTATCCACAGAATTTTTCGATTAATAAAGCCGACTTTTTCTAAAAAGTAAAAGTTATGTTCAAAATAAACTAATATCCGCACAAGCATGAAAATGAACCACTAAATACCGTAATTTCGGGTGTATAAGCCGCGGATCAAACAATTCTTTTTGGACCCAGAAATCTTATTTAGTGATTGAAAACAAATATTTACGGCGATCTGACTAGTTATATTTGTTTTTTAAAAATTTCTGGGTCGAAAAAGAATTGTTTGAGCTGCGGCTTATACACCCGAAATTACGGTATATTGATTCGATTCTATTTCCTATGCCATATTTACTCTGATACAAACTTCCATTTCTCTGTCCTTACAAACATCGTTAACCCTTTGAGGGGCAAGCAATTGCGTTCGTGTAATTCTGAACTCCCACCGGAAATTTGTAAAAAAGTTATATGAGAAAGAGGAAAAGCAATTTTACGCCTGTTTTCCACCAAAGTTAGAAAAGTGAAATTTGATGAAATTTTTCTGGTGTGAATCTTCTCGTATGTGGTATATAATATATACCACCGCCCCTCAAGAGGTTAAGCACCCACCTGTTAGACGGGCGAAAATTTTAGGATAAGTAAGATATTTCTTCTTATTTCCCAAGGATGACAGCAAAACTGCTTAAAACCCTTCTTCCAATACTTAGTTCTTCCCTATGATTTTTAACGTTGTTCCTGCGTTTGTATAACACTTTCTGGTACAGTGTCCCTTTGCATGGAGCGCCTAACTTGACTCCCACGTGTATTAATTCCATCAAAATTCTGGCATAGGTATTATCCGTTTACTATTTATGGAGAAGAGGAATAGCTTTTTTCTTATATTCAAATAAATTTGTACGTAAATTCTGGTGCCATTTATTCATTTCAATATTTTCGCAGTGGAAGTGCTCTGTGCTAAAAACAGTTTAAAACGTTGAGTGTTATGGTGACTGAGACCGAACTTTCCATTTAGGCAACGT
The DNA here is from genome assembly GCA_964019185.1 of Maratus speculifer. Taxonomy (NCBI): domain Eukaryota; kingdom Metazoa; phylum Arthropoda; class Arachnida; order Araneae; family Salticidae; genus Maratus; species Maratus speculifer. The sequence goes on along the minus strand of OZ025293.1, from coordinate 268,167,151 downwards.
CGGTCACCGGTGATTGGCAGTGTAAAATATGATAAAAAACTTTAAAAAAATGTTGTTTTAAGTAATTAATAAGAAAGTATAATCCTGTAATACATAAAAGCTAAATAAATTTTAAATACATTTTCAGCAATCACTTAAAACAATATGTTTTGTTTTAGTTTTACATTCTATTTTAGACTGTCAGTCATCGGTGACTGATGCGGCCTAAACAGAAAGCTCAGTGTCAGCCATCAGTGATTGAGGTGGCACTTAACATGTTATCTCTCTGAGCTCTCATGGGTGAATTATCTATTATATATTTTAATTTTCAAAATTTCACATTGACACTGGAATATTCAACCAAATTTAGCTGAAAATAAAATAATGCAGTTTTTCTTGCATATTACGAGCCAAATCTTTTGTTTACAAAATACTGGTGCCAATCTGACATTTCGGCGTTTTGTAGAAATTTACTCCCTGAGGTCAAATGGTTACAGCTTAAAACTTTAAAAATGTGAACGTATGCAACATATGTCGATAGATGATCCAGAAGAATCAATTTAAAATACAGTAATTTCCGGCGTATAATCCGCGGATCAAACAATTATTTTTGAACCAGAAATGTTAATTAATGATTGAAGGCAAATATTTACGACGATCAAATAAGTTACATTTCCTTTTTAAAAATTTCTGGGTCGAAAAATGATTGTTTGATCCACGGATTATATGTTGGGAATAACAGTAACTATTATTATACACCGGAGCACCAAATGATAGGAACTATCATGTAGCTGTATAAATAAAAAATACAAGTATATCAATTCACATATAAGCTACGTGAATTTAATTTATCAAACTAAACAGTAAATATAAAATGATAGAAAAAATTCTAAAACTATTGTTATAAATATAATGTAATATGCTGCATTTTTATTCGATATTCACTGGGAGCAAAATAATAATAAAGAATACTGCCCAGTTAAACTGAAGGCATTGAGCTCACAGGCTACAAATACTAATTGCACATTAAAGCTTTATATTTTCAAGGGTTAATTCCGTTCGAAAAAAAAATTAAGAAGGGGTAACAGCTCTCCCCTTTTCTCTTTTTTTATACTTAATCATTGAACCTCCTATACTACCAAAGACATGCTTTATCATATAAAAAATCTATATCCAAAATTCAGAGCAAATTAGATAATTCTTAATAAAAACCCATTTAGCATTTATATAATTTAAAAAGAGTTATCCCCCTCTTTTATACTTAACCATTAAACTTCCAAAACTATTCAGAGATTTGAACGAAATCTGACAATTCTGCTTGAAAAACCCATTTATATAAATTAAGGGGGGGGGACATTAGAACCCCTGTTCCCCTTATTTATACTTATTCAATGAACACCTAATAACAGTCACGGAATCGCCTCATCAGAATGATCCTAATCTAAATTTTGAACGAAAATTAATTCTGAATGAAAATCCCATTTATATCAACTAACGGGGGGGGGGGCATTAGAGCCCCTGTTCCCCTTATTTATACTTATTCAATGAACACCTAATAACAGTCACGGAATCGCCTCATCAGAGTGATCCTAATCTAAATTTTGAACGAAAACTTAATTCTGCATGAAAATCCCATTTATATCAACTAACGGGGGGGGGCATTAGAACCCCTGTTCCCCCTATTTATACTTATTCAATGAACACCTAATAACAGTCACGGAATCGCCTCATCAGAATGATCCTAATCTAAATTTTGAACGAAAACTTAATTCTGCATTAAAATCCCATTTATATCAACTAACGGGGGTGGGGGGGCATTAGAACCCCTGTTTCCCCTATTTATACTTATTCAATGAACAACTAATAACAGTCACTGAATCGCCTCATCAGAATGATCCTAATCTAAATTTTGAACGAAAACTTAATTCTGCATGAAAATCCCATTTATATCAACTAACGGGGGGGGGGGGCATTAGAACCCCTGTTCCCCCTACTTATACTTATTCAATGAACACCTAATAACAGTCACGGAATCGCCTCATCAGAATGATCCTAATCTAAATTTTGAAAACTTAATTCTGCATGAAAATCCCATTTATATCAACTAACAGGGGGGGGGGCATTAGAACCTCTGTTCCCCCTATTTATACTTAATCAATGAACACCTAATAACAGTCATGGAATCGCCTCATCAGAATGATCCTAATCTAAATTTTGAAAACTTAATTCTGCATGAAAATCCCATCTATATCAACTAACGGGGGGCATGAGCCCCCCGTTCCCCCTCTTATACATATCGAATGAACTCCAAAAACTAATCAGGGAAGCGCCTTGTCAGGATATACCTACATACAAAATTTCAAGTGGATCGGATATTTTTATCATGAGTTATCGCGTTACGTACGAACATACATACAGAACGGACGGGCACATAAGCTCTCAGGCTATGATAGCCTGTGAGCTAAAAACGGAACAGATTTTTGCAAATTATGGAAATATTACATATCAATTAGGCTTCTTTTTGGGTTTAATTATTTTAATCCAACATTGTAACATAGAATTCGGGTAGTTTTGAATTTGTTGAGGTGAGAAAACACGAAGAATCTACCAAATTTTAGATATTAATTCTACTTTCGATTGTAATTTCGGTTTCACCAATTTTTGTTATATAATTTACATTATAGTATTCCAAACGTTCTTCGTGATGTTTAGGTTTATTACACAGACTGGCCAGTCAAGTTTGAGAATCTTATTTACCTAAAAACGACATCTTTGTGTCCATTTAAGAATTAATTAAGGCACTGTCTTGGAAATTTTCCAAGAGTCCTTAATTTTTCCTTCCAAGTTCAACACATGGCATTTTAACATATTAATATAAGTATATCTATTTTGATTATCTGCCTAGAAAAGCAATTATAATCTTAACTTACTAAAAAAGAATAAAACTTTTGGGACCCTCCACCTAACTGACGCGTGGAAAATACAGACTTTTCCTTTTTAAGATATGTATATACCGGGTGATTCAGAAGATCCGGGAGTTTTGAAATGCTAATAATTAGTAAAGTATGAACAATAGAACGATGCAGTTTTTACAGAAATTCTTGGAATCTTGTGGGATTTCGTTTTTTAATAACAAAATAATTGCTATATTAGTTACACTTTTTGCCAACAGGTGGCGCTGAACTGTATAATATAATGTTGCTATGATATGATACAGCTTATTAAAAATAAAGAATCAGTGTCCAAAGCTCACAACTTTTCTGTATGACGCCCATAACTTATAAATACCGCCAAGAGACTGTGTAAAACAGCCTGCACAGCATTAAAAAGCAATTCAGGGGATATCTTTGAAACGCTCTGGTGTAGCATCTTTCAGCTGAGTCAATGACATAGACCAATCTCTGTACAAATGAGACTTCAAATAGCCCCAGAACCGAAAATCACAAGGGGTAAGATCTGGATAGCTTGGAGGCCATTCATGCTGCAAATTGCGACTAAGGACACGGCTATCTCCAAACGTAGTCCTCAGGATCGTCGTGACAGGAGAAACAATGTGGGAAGGATCTTCAAATGAGCTTTTTTCCTCAAATTTTTTATCATAGTCTTCAGGTTTGCAATGCCATCGGTACTTTTCCCGTTTTGATTCCACGCATTGTACGATAAGAACGCAATGCTAAACTTGCCGATTCATCCTTTTTGTAAAACTGCATAACCAACAAAGCTTTGTCATGCAAAGAAAGCATTTTTTAACTTAGCAGTTACACATCAAATTTTGTATCGAAATTTCTTTTAAATGCAATTTTCTTAACCTTCGAAAAAGAGTTTGAACATAAGGACCGTTAAAAAGAAATCTGATCAATAATCTCAGAAAAGATGTTGCGCAATGAATTCATCTGCTTATATAACGCATGATAATGAAACTTTCAATGTTGTATACTACCGCCACCTGTAGCTAAAAATGTTAATTACTTATTTAAAAAAATTCATTATAAACGAAAATCCCACGATTTTCTGTGCATAAAATTGAAAATCGCATCTTCCTATTGTATATAGTTTTCTAATTATTAACATTTCAAAACTCCCGGAACTTCTGGATCACCCAGTATTTTAAGTTTTAATATTACTTTTCGATTAATTTCCTTTTTCATGTATACACGGTGATTCTAATTTCATCGTGCAAATTTTAAGAATTGGTAGAGGAAACTGTAACAGTCATTTATTGTATAAGGATGTATGGGCATAACTGACACGTTGAGGTACAAATACCAAGGGATAATTTTGGCCCCTTTTTTATATCAAATTTTTTTCAATTCATACCAGAAAATTCCTACACGATACTTTTTTTATCTATTTAAGACAAACATTTCATGATTATTTAAACAAATAAATTTAAAAATTTGGAAATTTTTCGGTGTGAAATCGAATATTTAGAACTAAAATAAGTTTTAGTTCTACTTATTTTTATGTGTTTCCTGTGTTTGACAGATTTGCCAGTTTTGCGTTTTTTTATTGAAAAATTTCTTTTTATATCAGAAATTTTCAAAGACTATATTTTTCTTTATATAATCATGAAATGTCTGTCTTATATAAGGAAGAGAAAAATAAAGGAATTTTCTGGTGTGAATAAAATTTTTTTAAATAAATAATAGGCTAAATTACCCCCTCCCCCACCCCAGGTGTTTGTACTTTAATGCGTCGCTTTTGCCCATACATTTCTATACAATAAATGCGTATTACAGTGTTTTCTACCAACGCTTTTTATACCATGAATTTAGAATCACCCTTTATATTAATTTAAACAGTGTTCGAAGAGGTACCATTATTTTCCAGGTGAAACACCAGAAATATTTTTTTATAAAAATAATAAATCTAGTTCAATCGTGTGAAATTTCGCAATGTTTAAGTAGAGAATTTCTATAAGAAAATGCCGGTACCGATGAATTTCTTGCTCTGGAAATTGCAGGGAATCCGTAAGAAACCTGTTAAAGCTCTGAAATTTTCCCTTGTCATATTTTTATTTGAGTATCAAGTAATGTTTATTAATTATCGCTTAAAATGTTTAAAACATTATTTTAAATTCTTTTACTGTTACTGGATAATAAATAACTGGAATCATGTTTATTCTTCAGCAACCTATCCATCTAAATGGGTAATTAACAATGTGTAAATAAGTGCCTCAATAAATAAGCGAATGTGTAATTTTTCTTATAAATTTTTCTGAAAATATGTATACTTAAAGAATATTTCTTTAATCTTAGGTTCAAACATGTTCTTAAAATATAAGAAGTCATATGATAAGCACATCAAAATAATTTACGCCATACATTTTCTTTATTGTAAATTCAACAATTTTCTAAATCCTTTTATTGTTAATATTTCAATACCGAAAGTTTTGAATGTATCACAAATTGATAAGCCTTTTAAACGTTTCCTTTGAATATTTTCATTTATTTCGTAAACTCTCAAAATTTTAAAGCAATTAATCATCCCATTTTTAGTACTGTGTTAATTACGTTTAATAATTAATCTTAAACAAGTTCGTTCAAATATTCATAGTTTTAACTTTATTGAAGAAAATTTGAAGCAAATCAAATTATGAAAGAATCCCTGTGTAATACTGGTCAACAATTTTCTGCGTTTAAGTTAGCTTAATGTGCATAAACATCGTAAATTTCTATGAAGTGGACATATAAAGTAATAAGTTTAGTGTCAATAATATTTTTTTCTGCCATCAAATTATAGAATTAAATTTAAAACATAATTAGTGTGCATACCTGCTCACGTTACGCTTTTGTGTTACTACTAAAATTTAACAGAAATTTTCACCTTATTTAGCGAGCAGATTATAACTATTAAATGAAGTTAAATTTCTTGTGAAATTTTCTCTTGATATTTTTGGGACACTATTTCAGAAAGCTTTTTGCCATCTTAAGCAGCCAGAATTAGTGGTTAAATTAATGAAAATAATTACTATTTTAAAATAGTGGATACAATACTTCGAATCAGTTGTCACCTATGATAATTATTAAGAAAATACTCGAACATTATACTACACAAATTAATTTATTTGTAATGTAGGTTGTAATAAGTTTGATTTATTCGAGCATATAATATAGAAACACTCGATAAAACCGAGCCTTATATCTCATAAATTGTCCTTAGAGTAAGATTGTCACACCTCCTAAGAAAATATAACCATCCATTCACTATTTTAGCCCCTTGACATTTGTTTCTTGTACTTCTCTCTATATATGCATCTTTTTTATTAAAATAAAAATCTCAACAAAACACCACTTTTTAACAACAAAAAAATTTCTGTCATTAAATAAAGTAACTGTTACAATTCAAAATCAGTATTATGCAAAAGCTTTGATTAAGTAAATAAGAAAACTTTTTACGTACTGTGTAAGCTAACTACCCATTCCCAGCTAAACAGGAAATGGAGTTTTAATCAACTTTAATTCAGTCAAAATAAAATGTGTCGTTTACAGTAGTAAATTGACAAGAAAGTGTTATATTTTTATGTATGAAAGATTTTGTATTACGTGAATTGGAGATTTGATGCGGAACCCTCAATTTTAGAATAGTTTTCAACCCGACCACTACACACCAGAATTGCTTAATTGGAGAGATTTTGTTATTCAAAATATCCACCACTATTTGAGAAGAGTAATCTTCACATTATTTAATGACCTAGCTTCCGTCATTAAATTAGGCGGAGATTACTAATCGAAAAATGGTAGATATTTTCAATAAGAAATTCCCAGTTTGACTACAGTTCTGTACACATATTTGAGATGTTTCCAAAGCTAGAAGTGCTATTCATACAATGATACTTTTTTAATGACGGATTAATGTTGATGTGAAAAAGAGATTGGTATCGCTAGGTTTTGTCTGTATAGGTAATAAGACCCTCTGTTTAACAAGTACAGTGCTATTCATCATTATATTTTTGAAAAATTGCTTTTTTTCATCTAACTAAAACTTATTGCTTCCAGTACATTTGTGCAAAATATCTTGTCCTTCCGATAAATAATTCTTAATTTACAGCTTATTTTACTCACACCTGGTGTCCTAGAAGTGTTCACAACATTTTTTAGAAACAAATTAATATTTAATTTTTTATGCAGCTTTTTTGCAAATGCTGCAAATAATTTCATATGCAAATTAAATCTTAATTCAATTACCTCATTATGTCTTGCAAATAAATAAGATATGCACGATGATTCTAAATTCATGGTACAAACTTCAAGGGGTAGTACGGGACACTGTAACAATCAAAATTTTATTTAACTTTATTACTAGTGCGAGAACAAATTTTGCAAAGAAACATGATGTCTACTCAGAGTAGACATATGAGTGAAAAGTATTAAAATGTTTTAAAGATAAAAAGGTACTCATTGAATAAAAAAGAAGATTTATTCTCTTTGAAAGAGAAAATATTTCAGCATATTTCAAAAAACTATTCTCACGTGAAAACTGAGAATCAGAAAATAATCAAATAAAACATTCAAAGGGTAGTAAATTTGATGCGTTTCACTTTTCTTTGAGATATTATAACAAACTTCTGTATTCGTGCATCTTTGTTGACTTGATTTATCACTTTTACGAAAACTAGTTGCTTTGATTTAAAAATCAATGAATTGATTAATGAGATAATTTCCAGTTGATCAATGAAATACAAACAAACGTTTCGAATGAAAATTGCGGCATAAATTTTATCGATGCGTTTTACATGAAGCTCAAAGATTTGAGAAATGCGATTCGAATTTCTCAATTTAAATTAATTATATAAATTTAGATTTTGCATTTTGCTATTTGTGATTATAGCATTTTGCTTATTTTAAACGGCTAAGATTGATTTTATTTTCATATACATTTTTTCTCATTAAATAAATTAATATTTCAGTACAATTTATATAAATCTTCTTGGAATTTCTAAGCGAAAAATGATTGCTTTTTTATGTAATTAGAATATGTTTTATTAAACATTTGAATGAAAATTTATTATTAGAATAGTTTCCCTTTAATCGAAAGAAATTATGTGAAAATTATTAATGAGTAACACATTCTTTGGGCATGGAGCATCAAATTTTTTTAACATTTTTGATGTCACAAAATTTTCAGCTTTTAAATTTTAAGAATTTGTTTTGACATTCTTTATCAATCATTAATATTTTTTAAAAAATTGCAAGTAATGGAAACTGAAAAAACAATTATTTTAAAATTTATTTAATGTCAAACGTTAAGTAGAGGATTTTTTAACCTGTAAAGCAAATTTGACACATATATATGTCATCGACAATTTCAATTACGTATCCAGTAATAGACTTTTTAAAAAAATATATTACTCGTTAACATGTTAAAATAATTTAATTTCAAGTTTCTATTTGAAGTTAATTTCATTTCATTTCTTGAACAAGTTTCTGGTGAGAAAAGTATTAAACCTAGGTCAAATTAACCCACATAATACAGAAGATTAATGAAAACTTGGCCAGTACAAAACCTAGCTGAAAAAGGAAATACTGGTTTGATGACCTCGCTGAAGAAGAAACGTAACACGTTCGGATCACCTATTGCTGTAGTAAATGGAGTAAGATATTTATACCGTATGTGTGTAGCTTTCCCAACTGTTTGATTTCTTAATAAATATTATTAATATTTAGATTAAAAACTGCGTTGCTCTCAATTCAGCTAGATACTTATTTACAATATATGTATGTCCCATTTTTATAAATATAAATAACAAGGGTGCAAAAACATAAGAAGCAGCATGCAGTCTCTAATCACTAAATTTGTTTCGTTATTTTTCGCCTTATATTTCGTGTAAAATTCTTGTAAGAATGCTATTAAATTTTAAACAAAAGAAATTTCTAAATTTTAGTGGTGAGAGATTCCCCGTTGAGGGTCCTTTAGCACACTTGTTCAACAACATATTCATTGTCTTTTAAATTTTCATTAATTCTTAGTACACGTGTATACTTAATCCCACAACTTTGTGGAAGCACGTGATACAAAAACTGTTATTACCGTAATTTCCGGCGTATAATCCGCGGATCAAACAGTTCTTTTTGACCCAGAAAATTCTGAAAATAAAATCTAACTTTTTAGATCACGGTAAATATTTGGCACCAATTACTAAAGGAAATTTCTGGGTCGAAAAAGAATTGTTTGATCCGCGGATTATACGCCGGAAATTACGGTAATTTTACATAATTGATTTATTAAGTAAGCAATCAAGTTGTCTCCTAATATTTTTTAAGAATTATTCGTTCGCTATTCAATTTATTTGCTTTATTTTTAAATTGATGAAATCCATGCATATCAACAGAAATGTTGTGTATAAATAATTCCACGTACTTCGTATTTATTTGCTATCAAAGCTTTCATATTTTTCGATGCAGTTCTTTGTAATGTCTTACAAGGACAGGACACGAGGCTTGTGTCACCGAATCCAGCGAGCCTTTGAGTATTGATAGAGTATAGTTAATATATAAACATACCACAGGGATAAAGTGCAAAATTCAGGGGGGGGGAGCTTAGAAAACGACCCCCAAAGTTCACCCATTATTGACGCAAAATACCGTAATTTCGGGTGTATAAGCCGCGGATCAAACAATTCTTTTTCGACCCAGAATTTTTTAAGAAACAAATGTAACTTTTTAGATCGACGTAAATATTTGTTTTCAATCACTGAATAAGATTTCTGGGTCCAAAAAGAATTGTTTGATCCGCGGCTTATACACCCGAAATTACGGTATATAATTAAACAAATTGAACTCCCTTGCGATGGCTGGATAGTACAGTTGGCTAGACGCCAGACGCTTATTTTTCTCACTTTTCTGCTGTCTGCGGGTTCAAAACCGCCCCGGCCATTTTTTTTCACAGACAAAATTACGATTAATTATTTTCGGACTACAATATCTCATTATTTATACTTATGACAAATATAAATAAGAATATACTTCTGCACGCATGCACCCCCCCCCACACACACACACACACACACATGTATACATACTTATTTATTTACAGAGAGATTGCAGGTTTATGGATAGAATGAAAAAAAAGAATTATTCAGTCGACAAAATTTTAATTTTATTCATTCTTATGTATAGATATTTCTACGAATATATCACTGTTCTTCGCAGCGGAGCAAATTAAAATACACTACATAAAATTAAAATATGCTATTTCCTTTTTGTCATGTCTAATACTTATCAATTTAAAACATTATAATGTTTCGATTTTTTTTTAATTTTGAAAATGTAATTTTCTTTTTTAATATCGACTCTCATGTTTTGATTAAGAATAACTGTTTTCGGTTAAAACCATTTTCAGGAACATTTTATCACGTAGGTGGTTGTTAAGCAAAACAAGCTTGTCAGTACACAATAGAAAATAAACAGCGAGGGTTTATAATGCTTATTCTTTCAGCAGTCACCTGCTGCAGAGGGAATAAGTTTTTCGGTGATTAGACGTTGTTCTTTATTAATTAAAATGAAAAAAGTTATTCTGTAAAAAAATCCTCTTGGAGAAGCTTCAAAACGTCACTTGTAAAAGCACGCATTTAAATTCTAAATACATAGTATTGAATTGAATGTAAATAATGTAAAATAACTGTACGTAATTTTAAAATATATGTATGTTATTGTAAAATAAATATAAATAATTTGCAAAAATCCGAAGATGTCGAATGTAAAAAAATACGTATATATAGCATAAGTTTTTTTTTTTTTTTTTTTTTTTTTTTTTTTTTTTTACATCCGTAGCGTTTCAATGAAACTCTGTTACTCTTTGTAAAAAATTAATGTGTATTAATGAACATAGAAACATGTTCTTATTTATATTTGTCATACGTATAAATAATCAGATATTGTAGTCCGAAAATAACTAATCCTAATTTTGTCTGTGAAAAAAAATGGCCTGGACCGAATTTGAACTCGCAGACAGCGGAAGAGCGAGAAAAGTAAATGTCTGACGTCTAGCCAACTGTACAATCCAGCCCTCACAAGGGAGTTCAATTTGTTTAATTATACATTTTGCGTCAGTAATGGGTGAACTTTGGGGGTCGTTTTTTAAGCCCCCCCCCCCTGAATATTGCACTTTATCCTTGTGATTTGTTTATATACTATCTATACTCTATCATTACCCAAAGGCTCGCTGGATTCGGTGACACAAGCCTCGTGTCCTCTCCTTGTTAGCAAACTTTATGAAAGTATGTTTTGCTTTTTGTATCGATATAAATATAAATCAAAATTCTAGATCTAATTATTCACTGCTATTAAAAACGTAAAAACTGACGCATATGTAAGTAAAGTTACTGCTATCCTAATACACAAGTCTTTAAATACATTACTATTAAGTATTGGATAATGAATGATGTGTTGTTGTATAAAACTACAGTTGAAAAAAAATTAAAGTGAATGTTTCTTATTTCTTTATAACATTACTGTAAAATCTACGATGAAGGAAAATTTTTAATTTTTTTTTTACTATTGCAAATAAATTTAAATTTATTATATATATCATTACTAGTTATTAATTTTAATTATTTATTATGTCTATAATCTGGATTATAAACGTCATATCATAGAACCTTTTTCATGTCAAGAAAATGTAACATTTGAAATAAATTATATGAAGATTTAATCTATTTAATTATTTTTCTAAATATTTATTAAAGAACTGGTTTTTTATTTAAGTATACATAATTAGTCACACTTTTTAATAGAAGTAAAGTCCCTGAATATTTGTTATGAACCATCTTTATAACGTGGTGCAGTAAATGAATTATTTTGATTTTGATGTTATTATATTTGTAATAATAATAAAAAAAACTTTCGTCCTTAATTATTTACAAATTCTTATAATATCTAATTTCTCCCTGCCTTTTAATAATATTTTAACATATTTATTATATTTTAAATGCATATCTTTAATCAACGTTTTTTCTTTATTTTATTTTATTCTGAAAAAACATAATGTTAAAATACAACATCTGGCGTTTAATAAGTAAATATCTTTGTAAACGTGTAAGAACCAATTTCTTGCGTTATTGTTATAATTATAAATAATTACATATTTGACTGATTACCTTTCCATTGCACAACTTAAATGTAACGGCTATCATAAGAAAACTGCAAGGTTGTTCTAATTCATAAAAAAACAGTTATAAAATTGTTAGGGAGATTAAAACTTCTATAAAACATAAAATAAATTAATGATCTAAAAAGAAAAGAAATTGATTTTTTCAAGCAGACGGTATTTTTATTGCGTGAAAGCTTTAGTTTAACTATTATATATCATAATTATTATATTTTTAATGACGTATAAATTCAGCATCTAGATTTTATTTTTATTTATTCGCTGAAGGTTCTCCAATTTAAGTAAGATTTATCGTTGAAAATTTAAAAAAAAAAGATACAGAAATAGGTTATTAAACGAATTTCAAAGGGATATCTTTATGAATCAAAATCAATCAAGTCCCATAATAGAAGCTTGTTTCATAATAAAAAAGATAATTACTAAAATCTCCCAAAATATTTACAAAATTAATTATCGTTCGTTTACGATACTTTATATTTTAAGATAACATTTTTACGCATCATAGCCTTGAGCATTCAGAATGAATATGGTATTTAAGATTAAAATTCTAATGCATAAAATAAAACCAAATGCATTTAAAAATAAACATAGTAGCAAATAGCTGCGTATTACAAAGCGGCGGCGAGCATTTGCGTTTAATTAAGGGTATTTATTCATTTATTAACCATCTTTAAGGTAAATCCAACAGATTACAAAAGTAATTAACAATTTTTGAAGTTTCAACGAAGCAGTTAACCAATATATAAGTTCTTTCTGAAATATAAATTAAACTTTGATATTCATTTCGTTAAAAATATTACTTATAATGTTGCTGTAAAATGGACTTTCCTTTTATATGAAAGTAAAACTTTAAATATTGTATTTAATAATGAATAAACACATCACTAATAATATATTTAACCCCTTGAGCTCTGCTGGTAGAATTTTCTACCACATAATTTTAATTCCGAAATGTCACACTGGCACCAGAAAATTCGACCAAATTTATTTGAAAAAGGTTTGATGCATTTTTTCGTGTTTATCGTTAGCCTTTTTTTTCTTTTCAAAATACTGGTGCCAATGCGACATTTGGAATTTTGAATAAATTTACACCCCAGAGCTCAAAGGGTTAAATAAATTATCGAATACTGTTTAAAACGTGATAAAAATCACGAAGCAAAGAAGGAGACGGTTCATTAGGTACTGGTTTGTTTTTGTACGACAGACTATCAGCGTGAAAGATATGTGATAGTTGGTGATGCCTTCCGTGGGATTCTAATGGAATCTATAATAAATTTACGCAGGTTTGCAGTAAATTTCGAAAATCTTCAAAGGGTCAAGCAGATGAGAGCGACTTGTTTCCAAACTCAGCTCATCCCTTATAGTAACTTTGAGAGCAGGACTTTTCAGCCGCTGATGGACCAAGTTCATTACTAAAGGAAAAGGATTACTGTCTTCCTCTAATCGCCTCCACTTCTCATTAGAACATTGCATAGAAGTTCAGAAGCACACACATAGAAATAGCTGTTGCTTTCCAGCATTTTACAGCAACTTTTACTGTAAATGACTGAATTGTTGTAAATATTTCACTTACCCGCTAAATATCAGTCTTTGATAATAACCATCTGTTATGGACAGTAACTCGTCGTTTTCTAATGTTGTCCTCGTTCCAACAGATAGTAAAATACAAATTTTTTCAGTTTTTTTTTTTTTTTTTTTTTTTTTTTTTTTTTTTTTAATCGCTGTTTTTTGTGACCGCAAAACGTGATCATACGGGGCACTGTTAAAAATTTTAAACTTTTGCTGCATCGTCACCCCATCGCTGCTTTTATAGAAAACGAATACTTTACTTCATTATAGTGTTCTCATTCGTCAAAATAGAGATAATCTATAAAAGTGGTGGAGTGACGATGCAGCAAAAGTTTCAAATTTTTAACAGTGTGGATTACAGGGCATAGCTGCACGTTCATTCTAGAATCCGATTTTGAGCAGTCAAGGAAGACCACGTTTTCCTCGCGACTTCAATCAATGCATCCTACAACAAAGCCAATACAGACCTGATAAACTGAATAGTGACGTCACGGTCAGTGGTCCCACTAGCTTTCCACCCTACACTGTAAAAATTTTGACCCTTTTGCTGCATCGCCACTCCCCCGCTTTTATAGAATATCTTTCTTTTGACCCATGAAAATGCTCCATAATACAATGAAGTAATCGATTTCATTAAAAGCGGTTCAATGATGATGCAGCAAAAGGGTCGAATTTTTAGGCTCTCCGTGGCCGAGTGGTCAAAGCACCACGCCGCTAATCAACTTCGAGCGTAGGAGGTTGTGGGATCGCATCCCACTAGCTCCATTGCACGCACTCTTTGTGTGGAGCTCCCGGGTGTATGGGGAGTCCGGGTGGCATTTACAGAAAGAATCACGTTTTGAGCACCTTATTGCCAGAACAACGATTGGCGCGGAGATGAAGTCAATGCTACGCACCCTTTCTTGTTTGTGACGTCAAACACCCAGCGAATAGCAACCCTTCCTTGTACAAAGAGATCGCGCTTATTGTTCATTTGTTTTTCCGTAAATGTTATTAAGCAAAGACTATAATATGAGGAAATGTTATTCAACGTTGTTTACGATTAAAACATAGTTTAAAACAAAGATCTTTTTCAGATTAAAATGCTTTAAATTTCACAAAACATCAAAACAAAGGTTTTTTTTTCTCAATTCAAAAATATTATTTCCTTAACTCGCTATGTTCGAAGAAATTGAGAAGTTAATTAAAAACAGTAGTAAAGATTCGCTTGTAATAAATATAATTCTATTAATCATATGTTTTATGACACATTTGAACTTAGTTTATTTTGTGTTTGGCGATACACTAGCTGAACGTTCTCGCTTTCGCCAACTCGCCAAGGCTTGTGCTCAAAACGTGATTCTTTCTGGAAATGCGTCCGGGTGTGTCCCGGGTGTTGTAAAATTTCTTTGTGCTATCTCGTCCCTATATTGACGATGATTTATAAGAAGGCTTCATGTCGAGCACACAAATCAGATGCATGTTGTTCAATAAATAAATTGAATTTTTTACAGTGTAGAGACATCAGACCAACTTTATTAGTGAGTGACGATGTTATGTATAGGACTACACAGAGTACGGACAGAGCCTCAACTCGGCTTGAAAAGAACGCCCTCAGTGAATCACTTAAAATCTAAACCATCACGTTGGCGATTTTTATCCTCGTGATTTCTGTTTAACTGTAACCATATTCTCGCTTGGCACTTCTTGCTGAATGCTGATTTGATTATCTTTGCACATGTGCTTATGCTATTTGATCTTAGGTTTCCGCGCTTATATTGATTCGTAATTACTGTTATTGTTCTTGAATTTTTAAGTTTAGATTATTAGGTCTTTATGTTAAGAAGAGACACATGTATTGTTTGCAAGACGAATACCTCAAAGTTATTTCATATTAAAATAATTCTTTCATAAATTTCAAAACAAGAAGCAGCAAGCCGTCGCTGTATTTTTTTTTTTCATTTTTCCCTTATCATTTGTCGCCAAGGAAGCGATATTTCGCCAAATTAGCAACCTCTCTTATGTTATGATCGTAGTTTCAGAGTCATCCGCTCGTATCGCTACTGTCTATGCGTAATCCCATGTTAAACAAGTTGCCATTACAGTATATTAAAGTTGATTCTCTGTTCCGTACTCTGTGGAGGACTAGAGCACGTCTGTGCATTTTAGCAAGTTTAAGTTAAAATATATTTACTTCTGATACCTGTATTTAAAATATTTCTGGTTAAAATGCCTCATAAATGTTTAACCCTCTCATGCATGAATTATTTTTTACGCAGTAAAAATAAAATCAAACAATCGTTTTTTTGTGATAAATGAGAAGTTATTATCATGAAAATAATTGTATTAGAATTTTTGATACACTATTAATTAGCATATTGTTACGTCCTCATTTGATGACGTTATGCAACAAGGGATACATGCACACTGTCTTCCTATGCGAACAATATTGTTCAATGTTAACATATTGCCACATATATGCATAAGTTTTATCTGATTTAACTGGAATGAAATGATTCCATGCATTCTGTACGCACTAGTACAGTGCAGACTCACAAATATGTAATGTTTTGGAATTTGAAAGCTACAGCTATTGCCAAACTTTGCTTCCATTTTCTTTGAATAATGCTTTTATACATCTGAACTTAAAATTTGGGGCATATTGTGTGTATTTCTATGTTTCATCACCTGTTCTCCTGCATAGGGTCAACCTTTTTTTATATAATTATTTCAGCTGTACCATTGTATATCAAACTGGTTGTAATTGAATTTTTGAATTCAAGAAGATCTAAAATTTTGGTGTTTTGTAATTTCTATAGAATCCAAGCGTCATCAGCAGTGATATATTTATAAGGTTATAAAAAATTCACATTTGCTTTTTTAACAACATGAAAAGAAAAAAACAAAGTAGTATTCCAAAAATGGAGTTTTGTTTACTTTGGTGCAAACTCTCCACTTATGAGGACATATGTGTTTTATAGCATAAGTAAAAATCTAATTTAAATATTGAAAAAAAATTCTTTCATTATATGCTAGATGATGATAGATTGTATAAATAAAAAATTACATTGACAGTAGTATCAGAATTTACTGGTCTGTTTGTACGAAATTCTGCCGGACATCACAATGCTTCAGTATTTTTATTTTAGTTCAGCATTGGTGCGAATTATGTTTATCGGCATGGTTCTGCCAACTATTGTGTTGTATGCTAGCTGTTATCTGAGCATAAATGCAGTGGTGTAACCAGGGTGGGTGCCCGAAATCAGTAATATTATAAGATTTTCTTCTTCTTGATTCATAGCATAAAATTTTTTGGGTAGATAAGTCGAACAGAATTTTCAAAAATTAGAAGTATTCAGGGCCCCCACCCTGGTTACGCCACTGAAAATTTTGCATTTAATGTCAGAAGGTGTATAATTTTAATACAAAAGTAATCTGACAGAATTACAATAAGTTACAACTTGTATATTTATATTTAATTTTTCACTTGTAAAAGTGGCCGAAACAAATTTTTTTTTTATTGTACTACATTAAAAATTTATTTGTTTTTGTCTGCTTAAAATGACGTTTAAATTTTGTTTTTTTTTATTAGACAGGGTTGATACGGGTCAGGGAATTTTCAGACTAAAAAATTCTTCAGTACCAGTATTTTATTATAGAAAATCTCTCCTTGAATACGGCGAAATTTCATGCTTCTTTACTAGATTTGTTTTCTCATAAAAAAATTAATATTTGACCTGGAAATTTCCTTGAAGCGTAGCAACCCTGATTAGAACAGTAAATATTAAATTTTACGTTTCTGCTTGTTTTCAGAATCTCGCTTTCAAGCAATGATTGTTATGGAAACGACTTCTTGTGAAAATGCTTTCTGCTGTGTGAATCATTTTACGTATTTAAATTGTTATAACTCAAGAAATTTTTTCATACAAATGGTTCAAACTAGGAACATGTCTTTTTTCAATTGTTTTACTTTAATTTAGATACATCAAAATTTTAAAAATATTTATTTACTTTTAAAACTACGATTTTTTATGTCACATCACTTTTTTGACAAATTTTTAATTTAAATGCTTTTAATTTTTATTTAAATTAATATTTTTTAAAATTCTGAATCAAAATTAAAGTATAGATATTTCGGTTTATTTATATGAGAAAAAAAAATTAAATTCTAGACTTAATATTTCGAGCTATAAAGATTTTAAATTGTCCCACTTTTCTCATAAATTTTATAATTTTTTAATTAAGGTAAATTTTATCATTTTATTTTATTTGCTTATGATATGTTTAGCCACCACAAAAAAATTCCAAATTTTAATTCAATAAATACAAATTATTTTAATATGTATCCCAGACCCCCTTAAAGACTGTTATGGACCTAATTATAATTCCCATTGTGTGGAATTTATATATATATATACAGGGTGATTCCAAATTTTTTTTTACAATAACAGAGGGGTGATAGTACACATCAAGACAAACAATATTAAATAGGAGACCAAGGGTCCAAAACGTTTTCCAAAGGAGATAGCCGTCATTAAAGTTTGAGAACAAAAATTTCAAATAAACATAAAAAACGGAAAAATCGATCGATTGATTTGCGGTTTTCACTAAAATTATTCTTTATGTCGGCATTTTCTTGAAATTAAATAATAAAGATAAATTTCAAAAAATGCCGATAGAGGGCTCTTTTAGACTTTGGAGTAACGAACAACTATTTTTTGCCGGTATTTTTTGCATCTCATTAAACGTTTTCGTAAGGTTAGACTCAAACTTAAATTTTGAGTTCAAAATCTCAAAGCGGGAGTGGTTAAGTAGCACAAACTGAACTGTGTTCTGAGGGTTCAAATTTCAAATGATTATAAAAAACGGAAAAATTGGTTCATTGATTTGCGGTTTTCACTAAAACTATTCTTTATGTTGGTATTTTCTTAAAAATAAATTATAAAGATAATTTTCAAAAAATGCCGATAGAGGGCGCTTTAGACTTTGGAATAACGAGCAACTCTTTTTTTGGCATTATTTTTTGCATCTTATTAAATGCTTTCGTAAGCTTAGACTTAAATTTTGAGCTCAAAATTTGAATAGTTGGGAGTGGTTAAGTAGACAAACTAAACTGTGTTCAGAGGGTTCAAATTTCAAATGATTATAAAAAACGGAAAAATTGGTCGATTCGTTTGCGGTTTTCGCTAAAACTAATTTTTAAATGAGCATTTTCTTGAAAATAAATTTTAAAGATAATTTTCACAAAATGCCGAAAGAGGGCGCCTTAGACTTTGGAGTAGCGTATAACTATTTGTAACTGTTATTTTTTTAATCTCATTAAATGCTTTCAAATGCATAAACTTAAATTTTAGGCTCAAATTCTGGATCGTTGGGAGTGTTTAAGTAGTGAAAAATTGAATTGTGTTCGAGGAGGGGGGAGGGTTAAATTTCAACTCCTGAAGACACTTCAATTTGCGCTACTTAACTACCCCTAAATATTCAGATTTTGAGCTCAAAATTTAAGTTTAAATCTAAGTTTCCGAAAACAAAGTTTTTGCAAGCATTTAATTAGAACAAAAAATAATGGTTAAAATTAATTGTTGGTTACTCTGAAGTTTAAGGCGCCCTCTAATGAATTTTTTTGAAATTTATCTTTAAAATTTATTTTTAAGAAGATACTGACTTAAAGAATAGTTTTATTTTAAACCGCAAACGAATCGACAAATTTTTCCATTTTCTATAATTATTTTAAATTTGAACACCCCCCTCCCTTAAACACATTTCAGTTTGTGCTACTTAACAACTCCCTGCTATTCAGATTTTGAGCTCAAAACTAAGTTTAAGTCTAATCTTCCGAAAATATTTAATGAGATGCAAAAAATGACGGCAAAAAATAGTTGTTCGTTACTCTAAAGTCTAAAGCGCCCTATATCGACATTTTTTGAAATTTATTTTTATAATTTATTTTTAAGAAAATACCGACATAAAGAATAGTTTTAGTGAAAACCGCAAATCAATGAACCAATTTTTCTTTTTTTTTTATAATCATTTGAAATTTGAACCCTCTGAACACCATTCAGTTTGTACTACTTAACCACTCCCACTTTCAGATTTTAAGCTCAAAATTTAAGTTTGAGTCTAAGCTTACGAAAACATTTAATGAGATGCAAAAAATACCGGCAAAAAATAGTTGTTCGTTACTCCAATGTCTAAAGCGCCCTCTATCGGCATTTTTTGAAATTTATCTTTATAATTTAATTTCAAGAAAATGCAGACATAAAGAATAATTTTAGTGAAAACCGCAAATCAACCGACCGATTTTTCCGTTTTTTATGTTTATTTGAAATTTTGGTCCCTAAACTTTAATGGCGGCTATCTCCTTTGGAAAACGTTTGGGACCCTTGGTCTCCTATTTAATATTGTTTATCTTGATGTGTACTATCACCCCCCTTTTATTGTAAAAAAAATTTGGAATCACCCTGTATATATATATATATATTACTTATTATAAGGCTTTATGTTAAATATTTCTTAAATGAATTGTCATACTTCAATACTTAACTAGAATTTTCGATTAATATTTCTTTTATGCAAATTAGAAAGTAAAAATTAAAACCATATATTTATATAATGATATGAAGAAATTAGATACTTTTTATATTATTTTAATTATCCATTAAAAGCATTAAAAAATCGAAATAAGTTTCAGTCTATTATATATTTGAAGAAACTTTAAATAATTTTTATGAAATTAATGAATTTTTTAATTTTTTTATTAATCATACATGCTAGCTGTTTTTGAACTATTTATTTCATTATTAGATAATTTAAAACATTTTAAAACATAAATTTCTTGTTAAATATAAATTCTAAACATATCAAAATAGTTTCTTATATAAGAATTTAGCCAAGCATTTCATTTGAAAAGAAAAGTAGTTTTCTCAATGTAACTGTAATTTATGTTTCTTAATTTTTCTTGTTCATAGATTTTTTTTATTCCATGATTTTATGTTCCGGATTGTATTTATTTAATCATGAACAACAGTATTTGCACAAAAAGGTCTATTTAATTAATAATATCTTTAAGGTATTTTCCTAATATAGTTATATTGGACAGATTTGCTATTTATACTTTGAAGATAAAAGTTTAATTGATTTTACGAATTATATTTTTAATATGTAAAATTATGCGTGTGTGCACATCTATATTTGCAAAAGAACTGAAATGTAATAATTTTACTAAGTAAAATTGCATTTCATTTCAAGACAATATTAGTATTAAATAAACAGAAAAAAAATAAAGTAAGAAAATTTATTATTAATTTTGAATTTTATTTCCAAAAATAGCATTTTTTTTCTATTATTATTTGTTGGCGTACTGTTTTATAAATATAGAATACTAATAGTATTCGCCCGCTACGGTGGTCGGTTGCTCTACGAGAATCTTGAATCAAATAACGAAATGTATCTAATAAAGATTTTTTTAATACATCTAATACCTAATCAAATATCCATTATTGTTGTCTTATTTGTATAATCTCACATTATCTGGTTTAAAATCGATCTTGATGACGTAATAGACGAAATAACTCTAAAATTACTTTGTTATCTATATTTGCTTTTTTAACCGACTTCAAAGAGGAGGTTATGATTTCGACCTGTATGTATTTGTTGTTCACGCATAACTTTTGCAAATATGAACCGATTTTGATAATTCTTTTTTTGTTTGAAAGCGTATGAGGTCCATGTGGTCCCATTCAAATTTCATAAAAATCTGATAATTATAACTTTTTAAAAAATAAAAACTTTAAATTTCAAATTCATTTTGAAGCAATCGACCAATTAGAAGTGTTCATTTTGCATGCTTTTATGTTACATTTACATAGACACGCGATCTTTTCACTGTTAAAAGTTTGAAGTTTTTGCTGCATCGTCACTCCACCGCTTTTATGGAATATCTCTATTTTGACCAATGAAAATTCACCATAATACAATGAAGTAATCATTTTCTATAAAAGCGATGGATTGACGATAAAGTAAAAGTTTCAAATTTTTAAGTGTTCAAAGTGCAAAATCCTAACTGGACGAGGGCCAGGATTCACATAAATTTTGAGCTGTTTGCGAAACGAGATTTATTAACAAGAAAATTTATTTAAAACATTGAAAAATTTGCTAAAATTCAGGCTTCTGATTCGTTAATCTGGTTTCGCTAACAGCGCAAATTCTACCTGGATTCCAGACAAGTTCTCTTATGCAAGAAACCGAAAATATAGCATCTAGGGGATATAGTGTGGAAATCGGCTATCTCAGGGCGTGTTCAGAGCAACTTACAAAAGTAACCAATGTTACCTACCGATTGTAGGGCAGTACGAAAGCAAATTGTGGCATCAATGAAAACTATTCTGTTGAATTGTCGCTGACGTCACACTTCGCTTTGATTTTCATTTCGTACTTGTCTACAATCGGTAAGTAACCGGTAAGTTGTGCTGAACACGCCCTCGGTAACGCTTAAAAAAAGCGCTAAAATGTTCTATTCTTTAAATGTGCAACAGTGCTAATGAAATTTAAAGATAGAAGCGACATCTGCAGGACATTTTCTAAAAATGCAAGAATTATTGCTAGTCTAGATAATGTATCACGAAAATGCCGCAGATGTCGCTGTGATCGACACTTTGGAATTCAGTAGCATCGTTGCACATTTAAAGGATACAAATTTCCTTTAAATGTGCAATTTTTTGCTTGCATTGCAAAAAATTGAACTCTTTTGCTGCATCGTCACTCCATCGCTTTTATAGGAAACGATTACTTCGCTCTATTATGGAGCATTCTCATTGGTCAAAACAAAGAAATTCTATAAAAGCGATGGAATAACGATGAAGCAAAAGGGTCAAATTTTTACAGTGTCGATAGCAGATTTTCACTCCATGTATTCCAGACTCTCTCCTTTGAACAATGAAAAGTTCTCAAAAATGAAGGCTTATGATTGGTCAATCTTGTTTTGCTTAACAGCGAAAAATCCTTCCGGATCCTAACCACTGTTGCAGAGATGCTAGTTTTTTTCCAAAGTACGAAACCTTAGCTGGAACGATTCTCGTATCCACCAAAGCGAAAGATCCACATCGATCCAGACATGAGAATTCGATATCGAAAAGCTGAAAATTCATCTCTAAAGAGCCTTACACGTTAAAGCAAGAGTGCCTGTGTATCAGGTTGCTTGTTATGCCGGATTCACAAAGTGATTAAAGTACATTGCTATGTGCTAGATTTACATTTGGACAAACATAAATGACAAAAAATTTTGATAAGCTTACCATTAAAGTTAAGCTAGTTAACTTCTTTCACCCATAAAACAAACTCATTCAGGCGACTACCGCCAAGTTCTGGAATAAAAATTCTTAAATTTTCTGTACTTTGGAAAACCGCGTTTATCAAAGAATATTCTTAACTTCAAATATCACTACATTCATATAGACGTATGTTGAATCATGGTCTGATTTTGATAATATCTTCCTTTTTAGTTTTTATGACTGAAAAGAGTATTTTAACACATACGAACATTTAGAATTACTTTGCTATGCATTGAATTATAAAAGCGACTTGACGCGCTCTGATTGTGTCCGCGTACTTTAAACTGAAAAAAAAATCTGACCCTTTTGCTGCATCGTCACTACCCCGCTTTTATAGAATATCTCACTTTTGATCCATGAGAATGCTCCATAATATGCTGAAGTAATCGTTTTCTATATTAGCGGTGGAAGGACGATGCAGCAAAAGGGTCAAATTTTAACAGTGTACCCTGTTTAAAATATCTTGAAAAATTACCTCTGTTTTTAAAGACTATCTTTTTTCTGACCAATGAAAACGCTCCATAGACGTTTTTAGATCGCTCTCATTAGTCAGAAAATAGATAACTTTAAAATCAAAGGTAATTTTTCACAATAATTTTAACGTGGCCGAGTGGTTAAGACGCCGCTCTGCTACGCTAGAGGTTGTGGGTTCGATTCCCGCTGGCTCCATTGCACACACACTTTGTGTGGATCTCCTGGTTGTATTTCGCTTGTGATGTAAATTTCCTTGTGCTATCTCGTCCTTGTATATTGACGATGACTTATAAGCAGACTTTCATGTAGAGCACACAAGTCAGATGTATGTTGTTCAAATAAATAAACTCTTAATGATATTAACGTGTACGGATGGATTGTCAGCTTTTCAATGCCCAATTACGAAGTCTGTAGATTTTAATGTGGACCTTAAGGCACTACACTAGTCTCAGAAAAAGACCTTGATGTTAATTTTAATATATTTACATGATTTTTTTTGCATAGGATAGCCGAGGATGATCTACAACCGGCCTAGTTTTTATTTCTTCGATTTTGCTTATGTATGTTTTATATAATGATAGTTTCAATTTCAGAACCGTTTAAACCGGTTTTGAAATTTAAAATATACATATTTTTTAAATCTGAAACCAAAATTGAAAAAGTAAAAACTAGGCCGGTTGTGGAATATCCTCAGCTATCCTATGCAAAAAAAAAAAAAAAAAAAAAAAAAAAAAAAAAAAAATCAGGCAAAAATTTTAAAATTTGAGCGAAATATTTGAAAAGAACGCCCCCTTAGACTTCACATTATCATCCGGGTCTTTTACTGTGCCTAGTGCGTGGCCTTAAAGTTTGCTGGATGCGATAAATTTCCGAAATGTTAAAGCTTAAATGGACAAATTCTCGCATCCACTAAAGCGGAAATAGACATCGATACCAATCGACATTCTTAAGTTGTTGAAAAGATGAAAATCCTTTGGTATATATTTTGCTCCAGAGGAAAAAATTATCTCTACATATCAATGGAAAATAAATTTCATAGATATGTGTAACAAAATTACAAAATTTTCTTTAGATTCGGATTTGGTTACCGGATTAGACACCAGAATGATTTCAGATTTTGTTCATGTAGGATTCCTCGATGTGAATATGACGACACATGGAGCACAGTATACGATTGATTGAAAAGATTCTGGACAAAAATGAGTCATCAAGGGGTTCCTTGTGGCCGAGTGGTTAAGACGTCAAGCTGCCAACCTCTTGAGAGCGTAGGAGATTGTGGGTTCGAATCCCACTGGCTCCGTTGCACACACTCTTTATGTGTAGCTCCCGGCTGTACTTTTCTTGTGTCGTAATATTTCCATGTGCTATCTTGTCCTTGTATGTCCACGAATTTGTAAAATAATATGGATTATTCATTTATGTCTGTGTAGAAATAAAGGATCATTCGGCGTACAATCGAATGCTACCAGGAAATTATCATCAAATTTTATAATAGAAAATGCCTAGCATTGCGATACATTGTTAAAAATTTAACTTTTGCTGCATCATCACTCCATCCCTTTTATGGAATATCTCATACATACACTGTAAAAAAAATTACCCTTTTGCTGCATCGTCACACCCCCGCTTTTATAAGATATTTGTCTTTTTACCCATGAGAATGCTCCATGATAGGCTGAAATAATCGTTTTCCATAAAAGCGGTGGAGTGATGATGCAGCAAAAGGGTGAAATTTTTAACAGTTTAGTTGGGACAAAAGCGCCAGTGAAAAAAGTATTTGGGCATCGAATGCTGTCACTCTCTTATAGATGCAGCCAAGTACAGGTTATAATTTTCGGATTCCTCGTCGAATCATTACCGCTCATTTCCGATGTCTTTACTGCATTTATAGGAATTAGATTGTTGTTGTTTATCTATTGAATCATAGAACGATTTTTGTTAAAATCTTTCTTTTTGCTTTTTCTGACTGAAGGGGGAGTACTTTTGACCACACTAGAAAAGCATTTTACTATTCATTGATACATGGAGTCATTTTGCTGTTTACTCATATATGGAAGCGCTTTGCCGCGCGCTTGTGTAAGGACACTTTACTTGAGGCATTGTCACCTTTCGATAACCACTTCCGATGTCCGTACGATTAGATGTTGACTTTAAGATTTCATGAATGCGGTAGCTTTTTGTCGTGCCACATCTGAAGAAGTTACCACATCCAGAAAACCTAAAGATTCACAACGATACTAACCGATATTGTAAGTGTCTTTTGAAAAGTTGACAATCAAACAGTGACAAGTAAAGCGAATACATCAGAATTCAGCAAAGTGCGTTCATTAGTAATGCGTTGCAAAGAGCCATCATATGTCAGTACACATAATTATGTATTACGGTATAAATAACCAGAGCCCGATCAAGCTGAAGTTGGGGCCAGGGCCTGTTAAAAAGTTGGGCCCCCCCTACCTACCCATTTTCGACGGCACTTTCAGAAAAAAAAGGTTTATTTCATAAGTTGACAAAGTTGTTTAGGTGAAAAGTGTCTAGATTCTAAAAATTTTATTGAGTCATTCAGAATATTTAAATTTTACATTTCATATTTTATAAAACAATGTTTTTGAAAATTATTTGATTTAGGAAAAAAATCAGCCACATAATTAGTGGGCCCTTAAAATTGGTGGGCCCAGGGCCGAGGCCCCGGAGGCCTGTGCATTAATTAGGCCCTGTAAATAACTAAAAAGTAGGAAATAAATTTAACTTTTTCAAAAAAATGTATAACCGACTCCAAAGAAAAGCGCTAAAAAGAATTAAATAACTCTATAAAATTCTCTTATGACAAATCGTTATCCAATAACCACACATTGACTATCATGTACCGGTATAAAACGGCTAAATTTAATATATAGAATTTAATATCCACAAAACATAGATTTTCCAGAGAATATTTTTTACAAGAGATTAATTTACATATTTTTGATTTAATTTTTGAATATATACATATAAAAAGTAATGAATTACTTTTTGAAGTTGGTGCCAAACTATCTTGAGTATAGTAAGAATTGTGGATATATTATGTCTAGTACCATAAATAAAATGGGGAAATCATTATCGATTATGATTGTTTGGCACCAACTTCAAAAAGTAATTCATTACTTTTTATATGTATATATTCAAAAATTAAATCAAAAATATGTAAATTAATCTCTTGTAAAAAATATTCTCTGGAAAATCTATGTTTGGTGGATATTAAATTCTATATATTAAATTTAACCGTTTTATACCGGTACATGATAGTCAATGTGTGGTTATTGGATAACGATTTGTCATAAGAGAATTTTATAGAGTTATTTAATTCTTTTTAGCGCTTTTCTTTGGAGTCGGTTATACATTTTTTTGAAAAAGTTAAATTTATTGCTAACTTGAATTTCGCGCTTCAAATTAAAACTGCTTGGAGAGATATGGCGAAATGTTCTAAAAGTATACCATGCCATTAAACTCTCTTAGGTGAGAATTTTTAAAATAGATAAAATACATATTTAAGTTTCTTTTAGCAGATTAATTATCTTTAAATTCATTATTCTGTCTAAAACAGCTGTTGAGGTATGGCGGAATGACAAAAAAACTTCCTAAATGCCGTTAATCCTTTTGGTGGTTGAAGGGGAATTTCTAAAATCGATGAAATAAATGTTTTTAAAGGTTTCTTATCGTGAATTTCACGCTTCTACCTAAAGCTACTGATGGAATATGGCTCGTGCTGGACGATTTTAAAAAATTTACCAATCGAAAAAAATCGTTAGCTTCAAAAACACGATCGATACAGTCACCGATTACTTTCCGGAATCTATAATCGAGATGCCCTGCAATCACTTACAAAAATCATTGTTTTTAAATGCTTATAAGGTCAATTTTTGTAAATACATAGAAACTAAAAGCAAACGGCATTAAAAAGTAACGTGCCGAATGCAGGCTTTAAGGCAACAACGCTAGTAGAAATATCATGTGACGGTGTCCCTTGGTCGAAAAAGTAAAAAAGGTGCGACTAAGTGTAAAAAGATAAGGGAGTTTAAATATCAAAAGTTAGAAGTTTTTGGAAATTCGCAAAAAAATAGCCTAAGAAAAAATAATTAAAAGCACCCACTGGAGACAAAAACAGTAACTAAATGTATGGTAGATGGTATCAATATTGTTTATTCATATTTTTCTCCGTCAGTTATGACCAGTTCCATAATTTTCCCATTATTAGAAGACTTTTTGCTGTAATGTGTTAAACGTACCCCCGGGAGGGCCTCGCGAGATGCATAATATGAAATAGTGGTCACATAGATTTCATATGATATGTCACATGAGGGGGATTGTCAAATTTTCGAAAAGTGCACCCCAGAATTTCAATTATCTTTGCCCCCCCCCCCCCCACATCACAGAAAGCATCACTCTTTGCTAATTTTGTTTATATTTTAAATACTATTGATTGGAGGGATCCGTGAAAAAAATCCGATTTAAAATGATAAACATGCTGCGATTTCATAAAAGTTCGAAAATTGCCCATGCGCGGGAGCCGAATTGAGGAGGATGGAAGAAAAGTCCATAATCTGAAATAGTGGTCCGAGGGATTTAAGATTATTTATCAGATCACGGGTCCAAAATGTTTGAAAATTTCCGACCCCAATATTTGTACCCCTCAAGGGTAGAATCTTTAAAAAAGCTGAAACACATGATTAATTATTTTTAATAGATTTATTTTTTGAAATTCAACGCTCCTACGAAAAACGGCTGCTGAGATGTGCTAAACTTTCTAAAATCCACTCCCCACCCCTTTTTTAACCTCATTAGGAGGAGTTTTGTAAAATTGCTAAAATATGTGTTCAATAATTTCTTTTGTAGATTTATATTCTTGAATTTCACACTCCTACATGCAACTGCTGCTAAGATATAGCAAGATGTTCTATAATTTTCACCCCGCTCCATTTAACATTCTTAGGGGAAAAAATCCTTTCTTAGTGTACGCTTAAGTCACACGAAGTACATTTTCCATCAAATTTTATGCTTCTAGGTCAGCGGTTTGGGCTGATTATCAATGAGTCAGTACAAAATATTTTATAAATGTATAGATTATATGTCAGTCAGGATAGCACCATTATGCATTTACATATTTACAGTTAATTTTGCCTAAGGCGAAATCGATCGGGAGCGAGAAAATGTTCCGTAGTGAGCAATATTCGACCTTACCTAAGTTTAACTTTATGTCTATGGATTTACAGGGATTTTAAAATCTTTTAGAGTTATACAGAATTCGTCTTACACAGAGTCCGCCTTATAGAGAGTTTACTGTATTTATTTTATTTTTCTTCATCTCTTAAAACATCCGTCAATTCCTTTCCCGAAATCAACAATGGATAATTAGCGGCAATGTCACGCACTTTGTGAGGAGGCTTTTTATTCAATGGATATTTTTCCAATTCTGGCGGATTGCACGGCTCATACGGGTACCGTTATTTTCCAGGTGGACTACCAGCATTTCTTTCTAGAAAAATAAAAAATGTTCAAAAACTCAAAATTTCCTTCTACTAAATCAGAGATTTTCCACACACTCAGAAATGAATACTCAGATATCACGAAATTTTCCTCGTTTTTGATGAAACCGTTTCCTGGGAAATGTTCCGAACAAATATTTCGTCAAATTGATGAAATTACTTTCCTCACACGTTTGACGATACCAAATTGTCAAAAAATGTCGTCAAAAAGGGCCAGTGCTGCCATCTATCGAATTTTGTAGAAGCTCCTGTATTCCTCGACAGAAGGAAAAAAAGACATGCCATAGGTGAGGTTAGAACTCACAACGTTCAGTGTGGCAGTCCGACGCTCTACCTTCACGCCACAGGTTCCTCAGGCAGGTATGATTATAAAGACATATACTGGATTATAATGTGTGTTTAAATTTTTATAACGTGATAGTAATTTTATCGATTCTATTATAAATCTTGCAAGCTTTAAATAATAAGACGAATTTATTATTATTATTTTCTAATGGTTAATGAATAATTATAATATAGCTTAATTAAATAACATCTAGAGGAAATTTATTTGCTTAAGGAATGATTAAAATGTGGATTGGTTAATTTGTTGCTCAGAAATAACGAATTATGAAGCGCTTATTGGGAGAGATTTTACTATTTTAAGTAGGTGGATAATTTTTTTAACAATTTACTGTTTATAGGGGGGGAGAGAGAAAAATTATGTATATTTTTAATTTGAGTGAAAAAAGAATATATTAGATATAAAATAGACCGTAGAATTTTGAAATTTTACTGATCAAATTTACTTTTTGAACAGTTTTGTAGAACGAAATATTTTTTTTTTCCGAATTAAATCATAACGATATACAACTTACAAATAAATAAATAAAAATAGTAATAAGCATCCCTAAAAACTTTGACCAAAAAAAAAACACTAATGCAGGAAGAATACTTATATTTCATTATTTTCTGAAAAACGCTAAAAAGTACTGTTTTAAACAAGAAATATATCCTTGCTAAAACCGCAAGATTTGAGGAGGTATAATAGTGGGTCCTTCTATAAACAGCTACCGCGACAGTTTTCTTAAAATTCATCAAGTCTGGTTATAATTAAGGAAGCACTTTCGTCAAATATTTGAGAATTCATGTTTCGTTAAAAGTCACGTGATTTTGATACGAAATGATCGTCAAAAACGACGAAATAAGACTCATGGATTTCTGAATCGTCAAAAATGAGTTTTATTTCTGAGAGTGTATAAGAAAATATTGGTGCCGAAGAATTCCCTGGTTATGAAATTCCAGGACCCGTACGAACCCCGGATTGGCAGCTTTCTCATTCTAAAAAACCGCAAGTGGCAAATATTTATGTATATGTCATTTTTAAATGTTCACATAAATGTCCATCCTTAGTAATTTAAAAAACATTATTGGAGTATTTTGTTTTATTTATTAATTTTAATGCATTATTATTGCGTTTTATATTATATTATGTTGATATATTATTATTATATATCATTATTAAATTACATTAACAGTGTCTATTCAATCTCAGAAAGATGCACATTTCACAACTCAAGAATTCTTTAACCGCTTAACTGATCGATTGATATTTTTAAAAAAATTTCAAATAATGCCTATTTTTTCATCTCTTTTACAATATTTTTAATCTTTTACCACCGGTTTTTCAAAACAGAAAATTTTGCCTTATTGAATCAGGAAAAAATGCTTGGGTTAAGTAATGCAAAATTTACAATAAAAGTTTACTGGTGAGAATAATAATTCATGATTGTAATATCGATACCCGTACACGGTACGGGCAAATCATGATTGTCATAAACACGTTGCCCCTATGACGTACAGGCAAATCTTGGAAAAAGTTGTTAAGTTCATTCAAGCTCATTTTCCAAATTTCAATCGCAGTCTTTCCTTTCCTCGTTCTAAATAATAATAACAAAAATAGTATGTAATAATTAAATAAAAATATTAATATGACTATCAAAAAGTTAAATATTGCAGGGAAACTTAAGAATTTGAATTATTTAAAAAAAAAGTAATTTTTAGAAAATGGTTGTGAAAATATTTTATAATGTTGTCAGGAATTATAATTATATGAAAATATTTTATAATGTTTAGCAATTATTTAATTTAAAGTGAGGTTTGGAAGTGTTTTTTCCTTATATTTCATAAATTGCTGAATAAGGTTAAATAAAAAGTATAAATATAGTTAAATGATTTTAATAAACTGTTTACATGTTCGTTCTATTCTCGCTCAAATCCTTTCTGTTAATACAATTAAAAAGTCATATTTTTAAATAAAAATTAAAACTGTGTAATAAGTGTGTGGAGGGAAGAGTATTTGGAGTTTTATTGTGATTTATTTTAAAAAATAAAACATTAGATTTTAGGTACATTAACTTTGTAGGATGGGGAAAGGAAATCTTATGACTGAAATTAAAGAAATTATTTTAAACTAGCAGGCTGTGCCCACTCCGCTGGTGTGTTTTTACAAACGATCCTTGAATCAAACAAAATAGTGATTTTGTTCATGTATTTTAAATCAACATGAACATTCACCTGACTGGCCAGCCACATTGCTCTAAATGGAGCTAAAGCCATTGCGCTATTGTATTATTTAACGCGTTGTACAAAATTAGACTATTAAGTAGCAACTCTTTTAGTTGATCATTTATATTAAAGTTTGGTATAGAAATGAGGCATTCATGGCAACAGAAATTAAAATATTCTTTACACTGGAAAAAAAAAGGGTTATTAAGGTTTTTAGAAAAATGGTCCCAAATTTTTCCAAGTTTTTTCCTTATAATTTTCAGAGTTCTTAATATAAAATAATATTTTTTTTCAGAAAATATGACAAACAACATTGCACACAGTACCTTGTAATCAGAATTAAAAAATAATGAAAATTTTGTACAAAATGAGTAGGTTTACTAAATATTTTTTTACTGCGCATGCGTCAACGATATCAAAATTTCATTTGCATATTATGTTAGTTAAATGTATAGAGCAACTCTTGTGAAAGTCACAAAATCATAACTTGAAAATTCTGAAAATAATCGTCAATTGAATTAGTTGAAAATCCGTTATTCTCAAAATGAAGCAAAAACAAGAGAGGTTGTATCCATGTATTCATTGATTAGTGTCAATATAGAATACACAATACGGGATGTACTACTACATTTGGATAAAATCCCTTATTTTTTTGCTTCATTTTGGATACAACGGATTTTGTCCTTTTTCTATAGACGATTACTTTCAGAATTTTCAAACTATGATTTTGAGACTTTTACGAAAGTTGCTCTATACATTTAGCTAGCATAATATGCAAATGAAATTTTGATATCTTTGACGCATGCGCAGTAAAAAATTATTTAGTAAACCTACTCATTTTTCATACAATTTTTATTATTTTTTAATTCTTATTACAGGGTACTGTCTGCAATGTTGTTTGTCCTATTTTCTGAAAAAATTATTATTTTATATTAAGAACTCTGAAAATTATAAGGAAAAAACTTGGAAAAATTTGGGACCATTTTTATAAAAACCTTAATTACTCTGCAAGTATGCATGCTATTTGCATAAAAATGAACACAGTGTATTACAATAAGACATTCAATCATAATCTAGAGTTTGAGCACTTTTGCTACATTAGTTTTGACAGGGTTATTCAAAAGATATTCATTCTTCTTTAATTTGTTGACGGTCCCCTATGGAGTTTCGTTAAAAAATCTTCACGGCGATGTATGGCGTATACAATTATATTTATACACTAAGAGTTTCGAGATGATTCCTCATGTATTTTTCTAGATATTTAGTAAAATGTCTAAAATCGCAAGTGTCCAATAATCAATGGCAATATAGTGTATATGCATATCTAAATATATAGCGACCAGAAATTCACAAAATGTCCTGTTTTATTTGGATTAGTTTGAATGTTGGACTTCAAACGTATCATTTTGATTTCGAACTTGTAATAGTGTTCACCAGAAAGTAACAAAATTTCTCGTATTAAAACACTTGTGATAAACTGCTCTTAATATTCACTAGATGGCGATAAGTAATTAAAATTTTGTATTTGTTTGTGGCAACAGTGGTTGGAAAATCATTTATATGAAACCTTGTAGAAACACCCATATTTGTTGTCATTTCCAGTATTTTTCCTCGTTTCGCATGCAGATTTTCTACTGATGTTCAACACTTCACTTTAATCTGCCTGAAGCAGAATGATAATGTTATTTACTTAACAATTTAACTATTTATTCTCCCTCATTTATTTCTATACTGGTGCTATGTTTTAAGAATTAAATAATTAGAAAAATTTTATAATACTTTCGGGCAGCAAATTACTACACACATAAATTCCTCTGATATTCCCTGATGCATATGAACCGCATGTTTTATCTAAGATGGAAAAAAAATTTACAAATTAGATTATGAGCAACATTAGGCTTAAAAAATAATTTTTACGTTAAAGAGTTATTCAAATTTTCATTTTCAAACCCTTTGCAAATTTTTTTATTCATTATAAAGAACATTGCATTTTTTACAATTAGTTTTTAGAAAAAATTATAGTCATTATAACTCACTTTTATCAGAAAACTTGCTTCTTTTCTCAGTTAGATCCATTTCGAACTTTTATAGTTCGCAAATGAATATCGAAGCACTTTTTATAAATACGAGGGTAATTTGGAAAGTAAACTCCGTTTATGAATAAAAAAAAACTAATGAAAGGAAACATGTTTTATTATTTACGTATAAAAGACACGTTCTTCAGCTACTTCTCAACATAATTGCCGTATTAATTAAAACAATTATCATAACGGTAAATCAGCTTTGAAGTTCAATCGTCACAGACTTCTGCCGCCGGCCTATTCAACTGCGATTATTTTAAAATTCAATTCGCACCACTCTTCCAATCCAAAGAATTTTAACATATTTTTCTAGATAATTTTCTGATAAATGCACTACCTAAAATGTTTTAAAAAATAGTGGGTCAAATAAAATATTACGAGAGCAATTCGGAATTTGTCAGTATGAATAAAAGAATATCTTAAAATTCTTTGGATTGAAAGAGTGGTGAGAGTTGAATTTAAAAATAATCGTAGTTGAATAGGCCGGCGGCAGGAGTCTGTGACGATGGAATTTCAAAGCTGATTTACCTTTATGATAATTGTTTTAATTAATACGACAATTAGGTTGAGAAGTAGCTGAAGAACGTGTCTTTCATACGTGAGTAATAAAACATGTTTCCTTTCATTAGATTTTTTAAAATTCATAAACGGAGGTTACTTTCCGAATTACCCTCGTATATTTATAAATATCACACTTGATATAATCTTTATCTCTCTTATGCTAATTAACTCCATGTAGGTACCATTATTTTTAAATCGAATATTTCGTTTAACTTAACGGCTAAAATTTTTTTATTTAATAAGGATCATTTTTATTTGTTAATCCCTTAGGACGAATGTCTTTTACAGCATTTTTGATATTTTACTACCGGTTTTTCAAAACGGAAATTTTTGTCTAATTGAATCGCTAAAATGCTTTGATTAAATAGCTCAAAATTTACAGTTAAAGTTTACTGGTGAGAATAATGAAGAATTCCGAGTACTTTTGTAAGGCACGTATACTGGTCGCTCCTGTCTAACGGGCTAAAATGGTGTGAAATGGATTTAAGGTAGAACTTGGAGTATCACTTTAATAGTTTAAATAACAATAAATCTTATAAAACAGTACTAATTAAAGATGTTAAACTATATCTATTTAACCTCTTCGTTACTAAGTATTAATGCAGTATTATTAAATATTACTCAATTATTTCTTCTCCCATTTGACTTAAGGGAAGGATTTTTAATTTATTTGCATTAGTTTGAATCTTGGACTTCGAAACAGATTTGGAATTTGTAATAATGTTCGAGTGTCATTTATAAAATGGAACAAAACGAACTTCCTTATATGCGGACACAGGGAGCGATGAGCAGTGTTGGGTATGAACGCGCTCACTGAACGAAAACTCACGAGTTTCGCTCACTATTTGTGAACTTTGAACTGAACTTCCCTCACTATTTTATAAACGAGCGTGAACTGAACGGAAACTCAAAAAATAGACGAGTTTGAACGAAATTTACGTTCAAATTTAAGTTCAATTTTTTATAATTTATTTAAAATTTTTCCAGACCTTAGTACACTTTTTCCCTCTTTCAAATGCCATTTAGAGGCCTACACGAGCCTCAGGACGGGTTAAGTCTGGATAACACTTCTCTGGGTTGTATCCTAGTCTTACTTCTTCTGCAGACTCGGGTCGCGCCGAACCGGACCTGGGACCGATTTTTACGTCTCCATAACATTGAAGGTGGGTTAATAATACTAATGATAGCTGAAACATTTACATACAACTAAAAAAGGTTCATTAAAAGCATCGCCGCCTACGGCACTTCTCAAAATCTCCTCTTCTTCTTCAAAATCTTTCTTCTTTAAATCGCAGCCTACGGCACTTCTGCATAAATGGAGATTATAAACAGACTAAGGTAAGTTTTTTTGGCCAGAGCTCTTCCGTAAGGGATAAATATCAATGTCCTGTAGAGATGTTCTCGGGATCGGGCCGGGTTCGGTGCGAAATTTCAACTTTTTCCTGGCCGGGCCAAGCTCGGGCCGTATTTTTAGCTATTATATCGGCCCGGGTCGGGCCAGGTTTATAGCTATTAAATCGGGCCGGGTCGAGCCTTGATTTCAGCTATTATATCGGGCCGGGTCGGGCCGCTAAATTTTCTCTACGAGCGGGGCTGGGCTCGGGCCGAAATTTTTATTTTAATATCGGGCTGGACATTTTTTTTCTATGGATCGGGCCTGGAAATTTCCGTCCGTGCATACCTCTATCTTACATAGCGAATAATCAAATGATTAGTTCACAAAATTTTGTAAATTTGGACAATAATATCCAAACATAAAAAAGTGAACTTTTTAGTGAACTTCGTTCACTTTTACAAATGAGTTTGATTTGAACGAGTTCGTTTGAAAATTTTTGAGTTTGAACGTGAACTTAAATCACTTTTCAGAAATTGAACGTGAGTTTGAGTTAGTTCGTTTATTTTGTGAACGTGCCCAACACTGGATGCATCTCCCATTTATTTCTTTCTATACAATTACCACAGATGAAAAAATTATTTTCATACGTATAACATCTGTTACAGTGTGGCGAGTAGTCAGAGAAAAGGCAGTCAAAAAAGGCAATATGTACCAGTATTTTGTTAAAGAGAAATTCGCCTTCTTCAATGTCTTTTATATTATTTGAAGTGTATTCTGTAAGAAAATATTGTTTATTCCATTTTTCCCTGCCCACTGCTATCCTGTGTTACAGCACTTTTTCTCAAAAAAGTGCTTTAACACTAGAACCGCGGCGACGGGTCATTTTGACCCGTATTCTATGGAGCGATGTCGATTCAAACCAGAAAAAGCTTAATAAAATAAGCTTAATATAAGCCGAGCAAAAATATTTTCAAGAAATAACTTAAACAGTTTTAAATGAAAATTCCGGTGAGAAATATTTTTATAAAACTTGGATGAATTTTCCCGCGGTTCTAGTGTTAACCATTTGTTTCTTTTTTTACGTACAATAAATTGAAAATATGGGATAAACACCACTTATTTTAAGCTAAAATGTTCTTAATGCTTAATCTAAATATTTCTGCCATCAATTAGTATAAAATTATATTTAAATACATTATTGGTGTTGAAGCGCTTTAAATGACCAATCAAGCAAATTCTTCTTGCCCGTGCGACATGCGAGCAAATCAGTTAAACTATTAAAAAGCTATAGTTTTATGTTAAAATTGTTTTTTATGCAAGTACTTTATGAAGCTTGTACAAATATTTAAACACTATTGCTGTTATTCGGTAAATTTTGTAGCTTGTAATTAACACAAAACATATCTTGAAAAACATATTCAAAATTCGTTTCACCTGAAAATATCATTTGAAATACAGAAAAACCTAAATGCAACACCATAAAAAATAATTATTCAAACCAACATTTATTAAATATATGAAAGTATATCATATTTTCTTTTTCAGCGTTTTGTTATTTGTCATCGTTATAAACTTTGAAAATATGCTGTAAAAAATCCTCAGCGAAGTTTGTTTTTTTAGAATTTCTAACTTGAATACATTATTTTCGGAAGGGAGGTTATAAATTGATACATATATGGAAGTAAAGTTTCCCTAGAATAATAAAATGCATAGAAGAAATAATGACAATCTTATTGATGAGAACATTTGTAAGATAATTGTGTGTATAACTGCATTATTCTATAATACAGTTATTTTAGTTTAATTATAAACATATCGCTCACCCATCATAAGAGTTACACGTGTAGTAAAAATTAATTTTGCGATTTCCTCTAAGAATAAGTCTGTCATAGGTCTTGCTAAAGAAAACGTTTTATAAATGTAGTTATACGGAAAATCATGAAAAAAAATGCTATATGCCCTTGTTTGACCACAGAAGAGAGGTGGATTGCATGCGGAGGTAAAATTACTCAACTCTCCAAATTTCTTCCTATGTCTTCATTCTTAAGGGTTTTAATATTTTATGCGCGTTTTCATTCCTGCATGGAAGAGTTAAATGCCATTAATTCATGTTATAGTAAAATTATTTGATAAGTATATAAGATCATCATAGCTGTAGTGTTGACACCATTTTAAAGATTTAAGAATTTTTATATGAAACCATTGTCTACGGCATTAATGCATATAACGCTCTATCGAAAGCATTATTAAAAGTAAATCTTATATTGACAGAAAATTGTATGGTGTGCTTCTGTTGCGATAATGTTAAAATAATTGAGTGACACCGAAAATTATGCACAATTTTATTACAAGATAGGTAAAACTTTTGGTGTAGGTAAATTGCAAAAACAAACCTTTTATAGGGAAAATTCCTGTGAAAATGTAGCATTTGTGGATTCAAACTTTATCAAAAAATATAGAATTATTTGGGTGACCTAATAATTGACAGGCTTCATGCTATTTCATGTTTAAATTTAAAATAAACATGATCTCAACAAGACTCCGTTTTCAGGTATCGTACGAGTCCTGTAATTTCCATGCCAGGAACTTATTCGGCACCTGTATTTTGTTATAGAAAACCTTTCCTTAAATAAAGCAAAATTTCGTGCTTAAACTAGATTTTAATTTTTTATTAAAAAAATGCTGTTATTTCATCTAGGAAATAAGGGTACCCGTTCAAACCCCTCTTTTAGCTGTAATAATGAAATGTATTCAAATTACAATAGCCCCACCAGTGGCCGAGAGGTTCAGACCTCTCAACTGGTAGACGGCAGGTGCTGGGTTCGAACCCAAACGCGGCTGTCGACCTAACCGTTCGGCGTTTTCGTGGTTTTCTTCGAACCTTGCGTAAATACGGGTTAGGTTCCCTTTGAAATACCCCCACGAAGGGCACCCCCCCCCATGGACCTATATCCCTAGTGTAGATAATCGGTCGACAAAAATAAACCTAAGTCAAATTACAATAAGCATGCTCTAAATATTAGTTCTACAACTTGCACAGGCGACTTTTTTTTTAAATCTACCTCTTACTTCTCAAAACAAAAACTATTGTCATACTGCACGAGAATAATTCAAATAGAAATATACTACTAAATATCTTTCTTTTAAATAGAGAGAGAACAGAAAAGAAAAATATCCAGCTGTGACAGACTTGTACTTCGAGACTTACTAGGGAACCTTTCCAGGTATAAGTTGTGGATTTGGACGAGTGTGATGTCAAGAGAAAGATCCCGTCATGTGCGTTAAAAAGTGCAATGGAACTATTATATACCTGTCTTTCAATTTATTTGTTTATTTATTCATTTATACTTCAAGTGCTGATATCTTGAAAACGGTTGGATTCGGACGAGTAGTTCCTTTGCACTTTTTAACGTACATGACGAGATCTTTCTTTTGATACCGCACTCGTTCAAATCCACAACTTACACCTGGGAACGTTCCCTAGTTAGTCTTGCTAACACTCTAGTGCTTGATTTTTTTTTTATCATCCATCCCCTTCCCCTAAAATTATTATTTAATCACTACATCGAGAACAAGAAAATATTAAAAACGTCACATGTCAGTTTTTAACCAAAATTTAAGCGAAAACTAAAATATCTCAAAAACTACATTATAATATGAACAACGTATAAAGTGAAATTTAAAGTGTCACAAAATGGCAACAGTATGCATTGAAAGATTAATCAAATTTTGTTGCATAACATAAGAAGAAATAAATAATGTTTTCACCAAAAAGTACCGTAATTTCGGGTGTATAAGCCGCGGATCAAACAATTCTTTTTGGACCCAGAAATCTTATTTAGTGATTGAAAACAAATAGTTACGTCGATCTAAGAAGTTACATTTGTTTCTCAAAAAATTCTGGGTCAAAAAAGAATTGTTTGATCCGCGGCTTATACACCAGAAATTACGGTAATAAATTATAATCATAAAATCGCTAATTCGATTTTCTTTCTCTACATTTTAGTTATTGAAATGTGTTTTACATGAAAATCATTAGTATTATTCAGCAACATTAAATACTAGTAATAATATAAATGTTCCAGTTTTATTTAATACAAAAGTTTCAGTTTTATTTAATATAGAAGTTCCAGTTTTATTTAATATAAAAGTTCCTGTTTTATTTAGAGAAATGCATTAACCCTTTAAGATCTGATGGTTGAATTTTCTACCACCAATTTTAATTCCGAAATGTCACAATGGCACCGGAATATTTGACCAAATTTATTTGAAAAAGATTTAATCCATATTTTTTTTTTGGGGGGGGGGGGGGTTATATCGTAAACCAAATTTTTTCTTCGCAAAATACTGGTGCGAATGTGGCATTTCGAATTTTTAAGAAATTTACCCACCAGAGCTCAAAGGGTTAAAAGTGTTGCTTTAAAAGGTAAAAAAAAAAAAAAAAAAAAAAAAAAAAAAAAAATTAGCCGATATGGAAGCTTTTGAAGTTTCAAATGAAATTGGAAGTAAGATATATAGAGGCAGAAAATCGTTAAACTTCTTTCTTAAATTGCCCATTTCATCATCAAATGTTTTTAAATGTCTCGTGAGTTACAAGCACTTAGTTTTCTTTTCTATTTAAATAAAATAACGAATGCTGGATGGTGGGGAAAGATAATGATCGTTTCTTAATTTGATTTAAATTTTTTATGCGTACCTATGCATTCACACATTTTTTATGAATTATTTTAACTCAAATAGTTTAAAGGAATACCTTTTCATAATATAAACACTTTTATAAGGCATATTTCGAAAAACAAGCATCTTCAGTTACCGTATAAAAAGTATTTTTTTCATTAATATGCTTTTTAATTATATAAATCCTGGATAAATTTTTCCACATTTTATATTGACATTTCAGCTATAAACTCTGGTATAAGTGACTTTTGATATTTTCATCAATTCTGTCCTAAATTTTAAGAGATGTAACTTTTCTTTTTTTAAAAGAGATCTATGATTTTTCTATTTTGGTTTCAACACTCGAACACGCTTTGATAAAATGTTTTAAATGAACTTTACAAGAGCGCGAATTTCCTAAAGGACAGCTTTTATTTAAACGGAACATTTTTTTTATAAATTTTGAAAGTACTTTATTCAGATAAGTTGGAAAGATTATTAATTAAATTAGGATAAAAGTTTCCATGTCCAATTGTTGTGACACAAATCATAGTGATTATAATACCATGAAAACTGATGTGACAAAAGTGCTAATACATGCATCTTCAAAAGAAGCAAGTAGAATAAATAAATTTTAACAATGTATGTAGTTACATATACAGGACCACAAATGGTCAGGGATAAACACTGTCAATAAAGATGTTAAATAAAAGTATTTTGTTAACCCTTTGAACTCCGATGGTTGAATTTTCTACCACCTAATTTTAATTCCGAAATGTCAAAATGTCACCGGAATATCGGGTTAGGTTACAAGAAATCTTCGCTATTTTAGATACTGTTCGTACCACTGTCCATAAAA
The DNA here is from genome assembly GCA_964019185.1 of Maratus speculifer. Classification (NCBI taxonomy): domain Eukaryota; kingdom Metazoa; phylum Arthropoda; class Arachnida; order Araneae; family Salticidae; genus Maratus; species Maratus speculifer. Next base: position 268,126,154 of record OZ025293.1, on the reverse strand, counting down.
ATTACATTTTGTGTTTTACTTTGCTATCAAATATTGTCAACACGAATGTAAAATTTTTTCGTTTAAAAAGTGGGGCGAAGTATTCGCGAATAAACAAAACTCGCAAATATTATGGGTACAACAACTGTACACAACATGTAATTATGAAGAAAGGGACGGAGACATATAGTGTATTGGCTTGCAGTAGCGAGTTAAGTAACTGAGGTGATTGTCACAAGATGTCTGTTAGTTTCCTTTCTAACGTACCCACAATTTCTGATTACCGCCGATGAAAACGTCCACCAGTAAACTTCAATAGGATGTTTCATTTTACATTCATGTCCATAAATTAAGGATAATGCCGGTTCCAGAAAATACAGGTACGGAAACTAAACAAACGTAGCTTATTCGTCAAGCCCAATTATTAAACAAAAGAAAAACAACAAAAACGATGGTATATGTATAATTAAATTAATAAAATCTACAATTGTTATTCCCTAGAGCAATTACAAAAAGTACCCCTTCCCCCTTAAAAAAAACTTAACATTATATTGTTGGTATGATGGCTAATAAACTGTGTCTTCCAGACGACGAAATACAGTCCGCACAACGCCTAGGCATGTTGAAAAATATTATCAAACTGATCCTAAGGATGATTATTCCATTCAGCAAGTAATGCTCTCCAAAGTTCCGGCACACATGTAGGTGGTGGTTGACGAGATGCAACCCGTCGGCCAAGCATATCCTATACATGCTATATCGGATTAAATTCAGGCGAATATGCTGGCCAATCCATACGGGTGATATCCTCTGCTTGAAGGCATTCATTTACGATGTTTGTTCGATGAGGACGGGTGTTGTCATCCATAAAAAAAATTCTGAGCCCTTGGCACCCCTAAACAAACGTACATGATGTTCCAGAATGATGTCCCAAAAAATATGGCCTGTAATGGTACCAGTTTGAACATGTAGATTTGTTCTGGAGCCCAGTATAATTCCACTACAAACGAGCAATCCTGCACCACCGTAACGATGTCGTTCAATGATATTGTCTTGGTGGTAACGGGTGCCTGGCATTCTGCATGCAAAAATCCGACGTGAATCAGACTGCAGGCTATATCTGGACTCGTCGGAAAACATTACACAAGCCACTGTGACGATGTCCACATTTCATGTTCCTTATTCCAGGCTAACCGCAGGTGATAGTGAGTTGCCGTGAACGGAACACATTTAACAGGTCTGCTAGCATATAAACCAATATATCCCAAACGTCTGTACACGGTCTGCCTTGAAACCGTCGTACCCGTGGCTGAAGATAGTTGACGAGACATGTCTGATGCCGCACTCCGTCTGTTCCTTTTGGCAGTTACTGCCAAATAACAGTCTTCGTGGTTGTAACTCGGAGACGACCTGTACTGTAACATTTACTGACATTTCCATCATCTTGGAATCGTTGCCAAAGTCTAGAGCAACACTTGCTCTACACTTTGGGAAATTACAAGTTCCTCGGATACTTCCATCTGAGTACGCCCATATTCCAGACGGCTGATAATTCTACCACGTAAAATATTATCCGCATGTGTCCTCTGTGTCATAACTGTTCGGTTTTGTCACTAAGAGTCTTAGAAAATGTTTGTTAACAGTTTTACTTCTTTGCCACTGTTCCTTATATATGCCTCTTTGGCACTTTCGTCATTGTGACGTACTATCGGCATCATCTGGTGGCTTTCTGAAATTTGCATATTAGTCTTGAAGATATGTGTGACAATTCTGCAAGTAAAATTTTTCTTTTAGAGTTTGATTTCCATGCGATTCTGCATTATCATTAATTTATGGACATGAGTGTATTTAAGCGTCTTATACATTTGGAATTTCTCTGACAAATATGGTCAAATGTTTCTGTTTCTTTTTACTAAGCCCAGGTGCCACTTTGCCCAAGTATTCTAATCTTTTTTACTGACACTGTAAGGAGATTGTCTTGTTTGTCATAATATGTCGGAACTCCTAACACTAAATTAAACTGTCACTAGTAAAAATGGACATCAGTTTTTGCTATTATTTTTGACAGAAATTTTGCATTGCTAAAGCGTTTAAATAAAAAAAACTTTCTTTACTGGTTTACTGCTAATTTGCTGGTCGAACTTTCCCCCGGCGGTAATAAACCCCTGCAAAAGCGGCTACAGTTGAAGTTTCATTATTTTAGGGATATGTCTTTTCTTATTTCTTAATACTTCCATGGTGCACAATTTCAAAAATGTGCTACTTAACCCTTTGCGGCTCAAAGCAATTTCATTGCTAAGGTGTTGTAATTAATGATTGACACCGGAATTTGAAAATAAATTTATTTATAAATGAGACAAAGCTATATTTCACACTTATAATAAACTGAAATTTCTTTTACAAAAATTCTGGTGCGATTGTGGGCTTCGGGAATTAAAATCAAGTCGGTTAGTAGACGTACCAGTGCCCCTCAAGGGATTAACTAAGGCAAATTTTATTTTCCTTTATTACTGGTGCCAAAAACAAATTTTGCAAAGACATATGATGTCTAGTCAGCAGTGTTGCCGCATCTGGTTGATTTCCGGCGAAGCATTTCGAATTATCCCCAGGAAGTTTTAATAGTTATTTTTGCTTTATAAGACTACAGATCAAAAGAAGATTTTTAATAAAATTTCCTGGTGTGAATTCAGTATGTCTAATAAAGTAACCTCCGAAAACGGCAATACTGCTAGTCATTCTGAACATACGAGTGTAAAGGGTTGATAGCATCTTACATGTGCATTTATACACATAACTAAAATGTTAAAAAATTAGCATTTGAAATGGAGCAAATATAACAGGGTTCCCACACGGTCCGTTTTTTTTACCTCTTAATGTTCGCATTAAATTACGGTTTTAAAATTCAAATTAATTATTTCCACCACCTTTTTGAAAAAAAAATATATATTCATCTTATTTAATGACAAGTAAAATGATACCAGAATAAAACTGATTGCATTATTTTATAAAACTGGTGGGAATCAAACAATTCTGAATAAAAACCGTGAAACTTGCAACCCGTGAATGTCTAGGGCGCGACGATTAAGTGGTTAAACACCACTTTTATTTAAAGAAAAATCTTCTTTATAAGTTTCTTAATCCTAGCGGGAATAACGATTAGTTTGCAATTGTTGCAGAAACATATCACAAATTTCTTTCTAAAAATTACTGGTTTTCAAAAAAAGAACAAGTGGCAGCTCTAATAAGAACTATTTCCTAGCAATTCGCACGAACTTTTCAGTTATACGAAATAGCAAATGAAAACAAATACCTGCGTGTGAAGTGTTGCGTTATCGTATATAAGAACCTGCTCGTTAGACGAAAGTTCATTAAGTAACCTTGATTTCCGAGAATGGAATTGAAGGAGAAGTGTCTCTTTACGCTTGTGCACAAATTGTAAGAAGGCAATATTCTGCATGGGAACAAACTCATCGTTTGTCAGAAATATACATGTTATACAATGTTACTAGAGGGGACTCCCGGCGAAAAGACAACGGTATTGAGTAGAAAGGCCCAAAGCCTCACCAATCTAAAGTTACAGTAGTTAAAAATGTCTGTTTTGCAAAAACAACCGATTGAGTTAATACATCCCATGCCAAATTGAGTGTTTCACGCAGCCACTTACATAAGAGAATCACTAAGGAGCTTAAAATCAAATATCTCAAGAAAAGGGTCGTTTTAAAACGAGCAGATTGCAGCGAATGACTGCCGCGAAAAGTAAGTGGCGGCGGTTGTTCAGAAAATTCTCTGACGAACATTTATCCTTGGATGACGAGTCACGTTTTCCGCTCACTAACTCCACTTTTAAAGATATTGGTAACTATTACCAATTTGACGTCTTGACGACGCAAACTAGCATGAAATTTGCTACTAAAGCGAAATTTGAAGACATCATTCTCCTTTGAACTGCGATGGGTCCGAAAAGCTTGAGTTGTCCACTCATTCGAAATCCTGGGTTCACTGTCAATGAGGAACAACATCTGAACAAGTCCTTACCAATCCTTACCAATCAGTTTGATTTTATATCATTGTGAAAAATAATAGTGTGATTAAAAAAAATTTTATGTGACTTTTTTTTTAAACTATTGGCATGCGAATCTACAATCATCCACACGGCTTATTATAAGCGAATCAACGCTTATTATGCGTTCAGTTTTGCTTGAAACTGTAATATTGAATATATTCCGGCAATAGAGTAGGAAAAAAAAGAAAGACAAGATATATATAGTGCAAAATCTATCAGTTGCGAATGAAGTAAATAAGGAAATTGTCACCGCTCCCTGCATAGTAGGCATGAACGCTGACATAAAAATTATGGCTGCCGAAGACGTATTTTCTTCAGCGTATGTATGTATAGTCCCTTGAAATTTGGTACCAACAATTTTTAAAAGCTTTTTCTTTCGCTTTAATTTTGCTTTAATTTTATTCTTGATGCATCGTGGAGATGATGTGAAAGGGGAGGATTGCTAATTATTTCATTTGTAAGGACTAGGAATTTCATATAATCAACTATGAATACAACTTATGAATTGCTATGAATTTATGTTTCTTGGCTATAAAGGATGGATTTTTTTCAACGTATGTACGGTTCCTTGAATTTTGGTACCAACAATTTTTAAAAGTTTTTCGCTTTAATTTTCTGAGATAAGCATGACGAAGGAATCTTTTATAAAATACTGATGTCTAAATTTAGGAAATTATTGTGTGGTTTTAAAAAAGCTGCAATTTGTGTATCTGTTGTATCTGCAATTTTTGTGCCCACGCTCAATCCTGGTATTCAAGGGACGGTGAAGTTGTCATAAGATGAAGGCTGATTTTGTACATCGGATCAACAGTTTCTGTTTACCGCCGAAGCAAACTTCCACCAATAAATTTTGAGTTGAAATTTGGTTTTATGTTAGCTGTTTATTCATGCAAAGTTACTTTCACAAATACACTAAAATTCTATATTCGTTCTTATTGGTGGAAGTTGACCATTAATATCTTTCACTGACACTGACAGGAAGTTGTCTAGTTTTCATAGTACGGCGGAAACGCAGAGAGTGACTAAAAATGAAGTAAAATTCTGCCAACAAAAATAAATATTTGTCTTTGTCAGTAATTATGACTACGATTGATAAGGCATTTAAATAAGGAGAAGGTTTATATTCAAATTTACTGGTGGAAGTTTGCCTCGGCAAATTTGAGCTATTACTAAAATGGTTACAGTTAAAATATCACCATTTTGACGATATGTCACTTCCGCTTTATTCATAATTTCATTCATAGTTCCACAATTCACGAAAATTTCATGTTTGTTGCCAGCAGTTTTCATTTTGTAGATTTTTAATGAAGTATATTTGATAAAGTGAATTTATTTAATTTTGTCTAGCTTTCATTCAGCAAACGTCAACTGTTTGTGGTGTGCTATTGCTATTTCAATAGTACAGATAAAAAAAAATAAACCCATTTATTCTTTTCAGATCCATGAAATTTTAAGGTTTGTACTTCCTGGGCTCCCAAATAATCCGCGTCAGAAAATGATTTTAGGAGTTAATTCTAGCGTTGAAAAAAATTGTCTGTTAAAAATATTGGTAATCAGTTGGCGGACCATTTGGGAACCTTGTACTTACCTTGGAAGCTTTCTATATACAGCTTTATAATCATTAAGTATTATACAATTTTGACACAAAAATCTAATTTTATGCAGGTTTTACGCTTTTTAAATATTTAGAAATATTCATAAATTTTATTCATGGAATATGCATGGAAAATCAATTGGCATTTAATTAAAATACATTAAAGTTTCTTTTTCACTACTTCATTAAATTTTTCCCCGTTAATATTTAACATAAATTACTGAAAAACAGCTTAATAGATTATAAAGCTTCAAATGATAAAATTAAACCATACTTTCAAGCAAAATCTAACTATTTATATTCAATTTCTATTTTTATTCTATTTTTATTAACTATTTAAAATGATAAAGTACACGAGCCCTCGAAATGCGTTTCATATTTTGATTTCCTCTTGGTTTCATAATTTTTTCCTTTCTAATGCCACTCAATTCAATAACTTTTACAATTAAAGTGATTATTTGATTTTTTTTTTTTTTTTTTTTTTTTTTTTTGAATAAGAGAAAGTTAGATCTATTTCTCGAACATATAGAACAGATTAAAAAAAGTTCAAAGCGTAATCCCATAGCCAGGAGGTTTCTTGAACTCAATAAAGCTTAATTAATTCATATTCTTTTTTTGTGCAGTTAATTTGGATTTTTCCCTTTTCAAAGTAATCAACATTTTTTCGCAGACAACTACTTTAACGTAAAATGGGAGTCTTTTCCTTTATCAATTTTAATAAGGATTTAATTTACAATCAATTATTTAAAATTTGTTTTTATTATTGCGGTTTGTTTTTGAAAAATCCATATAGATATTAATTAAAAATGAATCCTAAGTTAGTTAAACATTGTTGGTAGTTGTAAATAATTTTATCCCAAAAGCGGCAGACAGCAAACTTCTCCCGTCGCGTCGTAAGATGATGTAGGGTGACCTCCATCCTCCTGTGGGCAGGCCCTGATTATCAACGGGGCACTATCCTACCAGTAAAAAGAAATAGAATTTTTTCCCTTATTTATGACAGTAATTTCGAATGAAAAAGGCGTTTAAACAAGTTGAAACTTTCCATAAAATTTTACTGGTAGGAGAGTGCCCCGTTAGTAATCAGGCTCTGCCTGTGGGATTAATAAGGATACCTCCTTCACTCACGAATAAAGACTGGCGATAAGGAGAATTTTTAAAGTAAGGTACTTTAACCCTTTCAGGGATGAGGGACATGTCTTCACAAAATGTTGAAATAATTCATCGACACCTGTATTTACAGAAAAAAAAAATTATAAACTAGTGAAGGTGTGTTTTCGCTCATTTAATAAAGGTGAAAATTTCTTTGAAAAATTCGGGTGCCAATGTGGCATTCAGAGTTTAAAACTATATGATGCCGTGTCGGCATCAGCGACTTTCAAAAGGTTAACGATTTTTCCGTGTAGGCTAATTCCATGGGTTTTGTAGTGTAAGTCACATTACCTTATTATTGCTTTGCTTGTTTGACACCGTTATTTTCGAAAAGTCTGCTTGGCCTTATTCAATTAATGAGAATGTGCCGATAAAATAAATCACATTTTTTTGTACTAAAATACTGGTAGCCAAAAATCGTAGCCTGTGACTTACACTACAAGTACTCATGGAAATAGCCTGTACAAAAAAGGTTGAAAATTTCCGAACACTGAATTCAAACTTAGTGCTGACCTTTATTGCTGTATACCTATTTCTTTGTTGATAAAATAAAGGGTTTTTTTTTACTATTCTTTTCTTTTGTATTTAGAACTAGAGTTAAAAATATTTGAGTACATCACTTAACTAAGAATGTACCAAATAACTGTAATATTTTTGAAGATATACAGTTTATGTACACAATTTTAGTAATTTTATTATTCTTCATTTTTTACAAATTTAGTATTTCAAATATAGCATTAATTTTTGTAATCTTAATGGATAACGATAATTTTAGTTAATGTTTATATAACGTTAATTTTTTTAAAAAAGCTAGTTAATTTTCAAAATGTGAGCTATTTTTTAAATAATTTTTTAAATGTTAATATTTTATCAAAGTCAAATTACTTTAATATTATAAGAGGATATTATGTAACGAATTAAATATTTTAAATACTACATTTTTAAACCTTACTTAATTTTAGTAATATTATTTCGTTTAACAAAGCTATTAAATAAAAGTAATGTTAATTATTTATGACAAAATTAATTCATTTTAATAATGTTATTTTTTAAAAAAAATTTTATGCAAGCCCTACATTGACTCATTAATTTTTTTTTTTTTTCAAAATTTGCTTTTGGTACCAGTAATAAATAAAATAATATTTGCCTTATTTAATTAGAGCATTTTCGAACTTGTGTAATTGAATGTCCCATCTTTTTAAATAGTTGTGTAACCAAGAAAATTTGTGTAAGAGACTCCAGACCTCAAAGGATTAACCCCTTGAGCTCTGCTGGTAGAATTTTCTACCACATAATTTTAATTCCAAAAAGCCACAATGACACCAGAAAATTTGACCAAATTTACTTCAAAGAGGCTTAATGCATTTTTTGGTGTTTATCGTTAACCGGTTTTTTTCTTAGCAAAATTCTGGTGCCAATGTGACATTTGGAATTTTGAAGAAATTTACACCCCGGAGCTCAAAGGGTTAACAAGGTTAAACATTTTAACAATATTATTTTTTAAAAATCTAGAATACACATAGTTAAATAGATCTAGAAATATTACTTTCTAACCAAGTTAAATAATTTTAGAACTTTTAATTTTTAAACCATTTAGAACTTCCTATAGTATATTTATTAAACAAATATAAAGGTGATCAAAAAGTTTTCATTCGACGACTATACAATTCAGATTTGGTATGCCAGTCATGCAAATCATCTTCAACATTTAGGCAAGCATTCCACTGCTTCCCTTTGTTAAATATACCACTTTGATAAAATTCAACTTTCTGCTGCTTCAAGAAGACCGAAATTGATTGTTGCACTTCTTCATACGAAAAGAACTGTCACTATTTCAAGGACATTTGAGTCTTTTGACTTTGGATCTTTTGAACACGCACGAAACGATATGCGACATTCCGCCATTGTCGCATTATCAACACTCGCTTTGGATGAAATAGTTTTCAGAGTGCCTGGAGAGATCGACTCCTTACCTCTAGTAGAGAAATGATACATGGACCAATTCAAGTCATAGCCAAAGTCTGACAAACAGAACGTCAGAAACGAAGGGGGGGGGGGAAGCCGGGTCCCAAAAAAAGCAAAGGCCCTTTAAGGGCACCATACAAAATAGATAAAATAGATGAGAGTATAAATAAGAGAAATAAGAACATTTATTGTTGTCGGTATTGGATGTCGGTGGCCTTCCAGATCGAGTTGCATCTTGGGTCGAACCGTAACCATTTCTGAACTTTGTGCACCATTCCGCCACAATGGTTTTCGACAGACATTCTTCTACATACACCAGTGATGCACAACCTTTTTACCAGAAAATCGTCTGCCACCGGAATATTTTAAAAGTGTTGTTTCTTTTCTGTAATAGCAAAGTTTCTGCCATTACTATAAGCAAAATTATTCTGCATAAGAATTGTGGTATTATTGTGGCCCGCGGGCCAAAGGTTGTGCAACCCTAACATACACAATACACATCCTTTATTCTCCGATAAGTGTCTGCCGGTTTTTCGCTTTTGGCTGTCAAAAAAGAACAGCGCGTTGGTCCTATTTGGAATTAATGTCGCCATTGTTCATGCTTCAGTATCTTCCGCACACACCTCGGACGTCTCAAGAAAGTTACGGATGTCTCAACACTCCTTTGCCTCAATTTCAGTGCTTGTATATCAGCTTCGGCGACAAGCTAATTGGCATATACAGAGCTTTTAAATGATCCACAACTGAATGACAATATTTTCTCAGAAATATTTCTTTTTGCACTTTTTTTGCAAATTTTGCAGAAACTACCTTTGGGGGTAACACTAGAACCGCCATTAGGGGTCAAAATGACCCCTGCCAGATCGATAATAGTCGATTCGTACCAGAATTTTCTTCATGCTTAATATATATGCAGCAGAAAAATAAACTAATTAAATAAGTTAAATAGTTTTAAATTAAAATTCTGGTGAGAAACACTGTTTATAAAACTTGAGTAAAATATCCGGTTTTTTTAGTGTTAATTACAAAGCAAATGTTGTAAAAACCTAGCATGAAATTTCTGTCAAAAATATTGGTATTCAGTTATCAGATCATTTGATAGCTCTGCATAGACGCTGCAGCAGTTGCTAAATCATCGGTGGCGGAGCGTCAAGGGATGTTGTATCACAATACTACTACCCGCCCTTTGAATACCTGGCCCACACCCTGACATAAAAATGACGTTTGTTGTAGATATATTTTTTCCAGTGTGTATACAGTTCTTGAATTTCAATACCGATAATATTTTAAGGTTTACTTCGCCTTTTTCCTCCTAAAAATAACTAAGCAAAATAAAACTTTTCGAAAATAGTAATGTTCAAATCCAGGGGACCAAAAAAGGGCTCGAACTAGGGCCTCCTATAAAAAAGGTACTATAAAAATACTAATATACTAACTAAAAAATAACTAAAAATACTAACTAAAAAAAGTACAATACTATAAAAAAGGGGCCTCCTATAGTCGTCACTTTTTTCAATACGTAAGCCTAGTATTTTGGGTGTAGTAAAGATATCCAGCATCCCCTGATGTTTCGCCACCTCTAATTGTGTTACTACAGCGGACTAATGAATAAAGAGAAAAAAACAAACGGCACCAATAATATTTTAGTAAAATTTCACTTTTACAATGACAGCTTAAATCAGGGAATTCTTAATTTCTAAAAAAGTTTTTTGTAAATTCCGGTGTCAGTCAACAATTTCTCATTTTACGAGCAGAATTTGTCTGCGCCGGAAAGGGTTAAATCGGTTGTGCACAAAAACATTTTTAACATAATTATATTTTAATATGCATTTCAAATAAAGGGGCATGGAGTGTACGATAAAAACAAAACAGCAAAAGAAAATTTAAATTAACATTAGCTTTATAAGATTTTTTTTTATAAAAATGCAGGAAAGCCTCAAAATGCTTAGAAGGAGTGTTTTATTTTTACATTGTATGCTTCACACTTCGCACATATAGAAATTTCACTTTTGATGCGAATAGGAACACAAATCTCCTTTTTAAATATGAAGTTAAATAAATTTACCTTATTATTAAATACTTATATATATTACCTTCGAAATATACATACATTAGCATGCCTATCTTTATTATGCTTTCCTTCAGATAATAATGTGACTCTAGTATAAATATGGAGAATAAATTTCTAATACGTTAAATGCGAAACTTACATTTATATGCTCTTTAATGTAAAAATAAAATAAAATAATTTAAGGTATTAACAAATTTAAAAGCCAGTTAATTGAATTCTTAATCTTCTTATCGCAATGTAACAAAATTAGTTAATCCAAAGTTTTAATTCTTATTTTCGAAATCATGAATGCATTCAAAATATGCTGACGTAAAAGGCATCAATAAATCGCTAAAAGAATGGTATGTGGTGGTGGTTGATACGTTATGTACAATGAATTTTCAATATAATTTTATTGTTTACTATGACAGAATGATTTATTAGCTTTAAAAATTTGTGCGATGCTAATACTTATTATAAGTATGAGATGATAAAACCGCTTTCACAAATTTCATTTAATTGTAAAGTACCTGCAGTTAATGAATTGATATTTTCTGTAATTAAAGATAAAGCTTCAGACGGCAGTAATTTTTTACTTTAAAATTTAGATACCTGCAATGTAATCTAGATAAATTTTAAATTTACGTAAAAATATATAAAACAATATGTTTTCTTTTTAAAATCTCATATAAAGTAATAAGAATAGTTGAGCCCTTTTAATCCCTTTAATGGTGATGGAATATATTATATCCGACCTACAATTAATGGAGATTCGCACCGATTTTTTTTTCCAATTTTACTTTTCTACCTTTGGAGGATGAAAGTTGTAAAATTGCTGTTCCATCTTTTGAAAAAAAATTGTTTCGAAATTTCCGGTTGGAACTGTTCATTGCAGAAACGCAATTGCTTGTCCCGTAAAGAGCTAAAGATGGAGATATATTATATATACTATATAATTTCAGTCTTCATCTGTTAACTTTCAACCACAAGTTTTGAATAAAATTCTGTTTTTTTATTCTTCTTTAACCGTTTGAAGTTTGGGATTCTTCCTGACCACTAGTGTCCCGCGTAAATGGGTCTCTATATGCTCTGCACAGCAGTAACTTAAAGTAATTTTCTTCGTCTTATGTAATTATACAATAATCAGTGATAAAACATGGCGAAATAAATGGTAAAATATTAGTGGTGCTCAAAGCATTTGGTTCCCCGATTTACGAAGGACACCTGACAACACTAGTGGTGAGTGAGAGTCACTCACAAGAATTGAGAGAGTCAAATTAATGATGGCATTAATTTTTTGGATAATCCTGGATACACAATAATGATTCATGATAATGGAAGTTTATTTAACAAAACCTATCCTTTTTCATTTACTCTTTCTCAAACATTATTTCTAGTTTTCGTAACAGATAAAACGGAATTTTATGTCAGGTTTCTTCATAAAAAGATTAAACGAAAAATTTTAATTTTTCAGGAGCATTAGAGACTACATTGGTGTATTTTAAGGGTATTGTAAAACATTTTCACAACCAAACATAACTAGAAAGACACTCTGTACGCTGTGTTGTTTCAACAATGAGTTTGGCATCAACTTTGATGGATTTAAGTTTAGTTAAAAAATAAAAAATTAGTAATTTTAAAAAAATGTAGTTACTTAATTTTATTCATATTACTTTATCAGGGTTCGCACAGCTCTACCAATAAATTTTAAGAATATTTTAAAAGTGTTTCACTGTAGAAAAATATAGTAAAATCTGTGAATGAAGGTGGTGGTTACGAATGTTGTGGTTTAAGAATTACCGTAATTTCGGGTGTATAAGCCGCGGATCAAACAATTCTTTTTGGACCCAGAAATCTTATTTAGTGATTGGAGAGAAATATTTACGGCGATCTAACTAGTTATATTTGTTTCTTAAAAAATTTTGGGTCGAAAAAGAATTGTTTGATCTGCGGCTTATACACCCGAAATTACGGTAAATGTAAATTATCTTATTTTTTTATATTGGTGCCAGAGTCCTTGGAAATTCCAAGGAGTGTGCGAACCTTGCTTTATATTTCTGAAACATATGCAGCTTCTTATAAAAACTCTCTATATTCCATATTTTGTTAATTTGTTCAAAGGTGCCCCTTACTTGTTCTAAGGTACCCACAAAGAGCTGGTTTGAAGAGAAATCAATAAGCTTTTTAAATCCTCAAAATTTAATTAATTTACTTGGGAAAATTTTAATTTGTGATTCATATAATGAAGAAATGCATTGTTTTTAATATATAATATTTAAAACGCAATAAATATAATTGAAGTAAGAAATATATTGGTTTTCTAAAAAAAAATTCAAACGTGCCTCCTCTCCCCTACCCATAGTAAATTATTTTTGTAACTATATGAAGATTTAATAAAAAATATATAAACAATACCCTTTCCCGCTCTGTTTTTATTCAGTGAACACTAATATAGAGTTAAAATCCGCCCACAGCGTTACCATTCGAAAAATAGAAGATGATGCAATTTTTAATCGATAGACGATTCCTCTTTGAAAAAGTTCATTCATATTCTGAATGAATGCAAGATTCTGAGTCTAATGACATTTTTGGTGTATTTTTGTCGTAAACGCTTTGCGTACGAAAGTAGCATAAATACATGGCCTCGGTCAAAGTCGGTGTTACTAGAATTAAAAAAAAATATTTATTTCGTAATGGTGACCCTTCGCATCAAACATGGCAATTTGCCAAGTCACTATGTTGCTTAGTTTGTGAATGGAAACCATTTGAATATAGATAGTTTAATAACGTTTCAAAGATGGAAAAAACTGAATATCCAGCAGTGATGAATAGCTTGTTTTTAATAAAGAAATCAATTTATGATATTAAAGGGAACTCAAAAAAGCTTATGGGGATCTTGCATCTTCGTTATATACTGTAAAATATTGGACAGTTGAATTCAAACGCGGTCGTACAAGCATTTTCGATGAAGTCCCAGGTCGTACAATTGAAGTTACGAGATCAGATCTGATTGAAAAAAATCCACGATATTGGATAAACAATCGGAGAGTGAAAGTGCCTGAGATTGCTGAGATTACGGTCATCTCAATTGAATGAGTGTAAAATATTTTAACAACTAATTTGGATGTGGAAAAGCTTTTCACAAAATAGCTGTCGCAAATGCTCCCTATTGAAATTAAACCATAACTGCCAACGTTTACGCATTTTTCCTACCACAAAAATTTTATAGCAAATATTGTCTTATTTAATCGTCGAGATCTTATGATTAAACAAATGGAGAATTTCTGTACAATTTTAGTGGTAGCAAAAATGCGTAAAAGTTGGCAGCTATACATTAAACACACTCGTGTATCAATTTCAAAAGAATGTTTGGCAGAGCTACAGGGAAAGCCAAATAATTTTTGATGTCGGTTTATAACATGGATTCATCACAGTATACAAGAAACTAAAGAACAGTTCAAACAGTGGTTTATTTCATGGCCAACCTATGCAAAAATGTCTAAGGCGGCTTTATATGCAAAAAACGTCATGGCTACAGTGTTTTGGGATGCATTCAGCATAATCTTCGTCGGTTACTTTAAAAAGGCAAAATTATCAATGAAGAATATGATATCAACTTCTTTGATCGTTTCAACAAATTTCTGAAAGAAAAACGTACGCATTTGGCGAAGAAAAAATTCTCTTTCATCAAAACAATGTACGCGTGCACACCTGTGTCATCGCCAAGGCAAAATTCTATGAATTGGGATATTAATTGGTTTCGCATTCACTATACAGGGCTCCCAAATGGTCCGCCAACTGAACATCAATATTTCCTTAGAAAGGTTTTTGTTTTATATTTTTCTTGCAAATTGCACAGAAATTTCCTTCGGAGGTTAGTTTAAGCGCAAATGCTGCAGAAACTTAGTATGAAATTTTCTGTTAAAAATATATTGGTGTTCAGTTCACGGACCATTTGGGAGCCCTGACTATATTAGCAAAGTTTAGCCTTTAACCCCTTGAGCTCTGCTGGTAGAATTTTCTACCACATAATTTTAATTCCGAAATGTCACAATGACACCAGAATATTTTACCAAATTTACTTCAAAAAGTTTTAATGCATTTTTTCGTGTTTATCCTTAACCGATTTTTTTTTGTTGCAAAATACTGGTGTCAATGTGACACTTGGAATTTTGAAGAAATTTACACCCCAGAGCTCAAAGGGTTAATGGTTATTTTATGTTTCCAAATATGAAAAAATAGCTCGGTGGAAAAAAATTGGCTCTAACGATGAGGTTATTGCTGAAACAAGCACCTATTTTGAAGAGTTGGAGAAATATTATTTTTTAGAGGAGATACAATAAATAAAAAATTGTTGTGGTGAGGGAATAGAATTAAAAGGATATTATGTTGAACAATAAAGTACATTTTTGACATAAAAATGTTTTTCTCTTCTCAAGGCCAGGTACTAATCATAGTGCCCTTGTATGAATGCAATTATCTCCAAACCAGGCATGCCGCTGGCGACTATTTTTATATTCTATTTGCACCATTGTTTAAAAAAATTAATTTTTCAGGATATTTCTCTTGCAGATGTTAAAGTATGCGTGATTTTTAAAAAATGATGCGAGGGGGTTAAGACAACAGAGGGTTAAGAAACACATTTATTTGTACTTGGGAGTAACATGTGAAAGAGAAATATACTGCAGAATTTATTTTTAAAATACACTGATAAGAATAGAAAATAAAACAAGTCAGAAATTGCACGTCAAACGTAGATAAGGTACGTTCGTACTATAACGAAGTTTTAAAAATATTAAGATCTTGGTGTAATAGTATGCCGTACTTTCGAGACAATATAGTATTGGGTGTCATTGTAAATACTATCTGCCTTCTATTATAGAGGAAGTAACTTGAAAAAAAAAACCCTCCATAATAAACATCAGTCCCTTGTAGTAAACCTCAGGAACGTATATCAATTTCAATCAATATCAGTTTCCCCGCCAGATATATATATATATATATTTTACTTTAGATTGATTTTGGCAAAAAAAGCTAATATATGAAATGTTGAATGTTTCGGGTGGTAATCGAGCATATAACGGAATCTTTAGTTTCTATGCTTATTTCACTGATGTAGAAATTAAAAAAAAGAAAATTTCGTATGGATATTGAATATTCAATATGTTGTGAAAACTTTTGCTTCCTTTTTGTCAAGAATGAAACCACTGCGCGGCAAAAGGCCGATAGTTAACCATCAATTTAAGCAGTTAGCAGGCCCATGTCACTTTCCTCGTGACTAGTATCGCTTAGACGAATTTTATTGGATGGTGCTATTTTTTTAACCCTTTCAGGCGCAGAGCACTTTCCTTGCTAAAATAATTACCTAAATTGGTTACACTGGAATCTACGGCAAATTTATTTGGAGATAAGTAAAAGCTTTATTTCACATACATGATGAGCGGAAAATATTTGAGCCAAGATTCTTGTGCCATTATGCATATCTCCCAAATGGTCTCCCAACTGAAGACGGATATTTTTTCAAAGAATATTTCATTATATGTTTCTACAAAATCTGTGCTAATATTAACATCCAAAGGTTTTTTGGCACAATTTTTTATAGAAAGTTTTGGTACTTAGGTGTCAAACCATGTAGTTGAATGCTAAGCAACAGAGGGTTAAGAAACACTTGTATTTGTACTTGGGGTAACATGTGAAAGAGAAATGTACTACAGAATTTATTTTTAAAATGTACTGATAAGAATAGAATATAAAATAAGTCGGAAATTGCAAGTCAAACATAGCACATAAGGAGCGTTCGTAATATAACGAAATTTTAAAAATATTAAGATCTTGGTGTAACAGTATGCCGTACTTTTGATACAGTATAGTATTAGGAATTTTTTGTGTCACTGTAAATACTATCTGCTTTCTATTATACAGGAAGTAACTTGAGAAAAAAAATCTCAGTAGTAAACATCAGTCCCTTCTAGTAAACCTCAGGAACGTATATCAATTTCAAAAAATGTGAAATAGTATAATATATTTAAAAAGATTCACTTGGGTAGTTTTTGCGTTGTTATATGCGGACAGACGGACGTTCAGACAGATGGACGGACGGGCGAATTGAACGATAACTACCGTAATTTCGGGTGTATAAGCCGCGGATCAAACAATTCTTTTTGGACCCAGAAATCTTATTTAGTGATTGAAGACAAATATTTGCGGCGATCTAACTAGTTATATTTGTTTCTTAAAAAATTCTGGGTCGAAAAATAATTGTTTGATCTGCGGCTTCTACACCCGAAATTACGGTATAAGTGCTACGCATTTAAATAATTACAAACACAATAAAGCAATTACGAATAATTTAAAAATTATTCGTATTTAAATAATTACAAACGCACCTAAAAGAATAATGTATAAAAAGCTAGCGGTCGAAAACTATTAAGAATAATATTCCTCGCACTGCTTCAAGGCAGAATTTATGAGATTTGGTAAGATGAAGAATACTATTAAAATCTAGAGTTGAAAATGCTCCAGCTATGGCGCAGTTCTTTCATCTCTGTTTTTATAGATAATTTCTTTGACCATGCAGAGAGACTTTTTGTCTTGTTAACCCTTTGAGGAGCAAAGCACTTCTATTCTAAAAATGCTGAAATGGATGAATGACACCAGAATTTAAAAACAAATTTATTTCAAAATGGATAAAATCTTTTCTTTTTTTGATAAAATTAAAACTTTCATTTCAAAATTCTGGTGCCAATATGGCATTTCGCAATTAAATTTAAGTGGGATATATTTTAACCCACCGCCCTTCAAGGGGTTAACTCCATTTCTTATCGTCTAAAAATCAGTGGCATGATTTTAGTGCCAGTATTACCAAATACTAAATTACGTCTTATGTAATCTTTGAACGTTATACGATTAAAGAAGCAAGGTCAAATTTAGTATATAACAATAAGCGCAATAAAGTGATGCAACATCCCTTAATGATACGCCACCGTTGTGAAAACGTATATTATGCCATTGTGCATAAATGCATAGTGATTTCTAAATAAGCTTGTTAAATTCAGGCTGCCATTCGTATTTTAATAAATATAGAACACCACAAATTGAATTTTTATCTGCCACCTAAGCAAAAATATATCACTGTCACCTCCAGCTTATTTTTGTCAAATTTACGTTCAATCGATCAGCGTAACTTTGAACTATCAGTGTAACATTTGGTCAAGAGAGAAAAAAGATTAAATCTGCTACATCACTTGCGTTAACAGCAAAGTTTTGGTCTCGAAATATAGATTGTTACACTAGTGTGAGTTTGGCAGTTTATTGGAAATAATTTGTTAAGATTCCACCATGGCAGAATGGATCAAAGTTTCGTAAAGGTGGGGCAAAGTTACCCTGATCGATTGTACTTAATATTAAAAAAAGATAGCCAAAATAACTAAATTTGACAAAACATTTTATGCTTGTACTTTCATCTCTATCAGTTTTATTAATTAATTGTTATCGATTTTTAAAATAAATATGATCAAATACCGAATCATTTAACATTTATACTTTTAACATTTTGAATTTCGATAATCATAGCAATAACTAAAAAATCAGATAAATGGATGATAAATAGGGGACGAATGAATGTCCCCTATATGTACATAAAAAGGTATTACAAATTTTAAATTTAAAATTTGCCAAACTGGCAACCATTGTCAATGGAGATCGATTTTAAGAAAGTATAAGATTAAACATTTTGTGGGTTTAATTAACTTCAGAAATAAAATAAGAGCTAATTCGAAAATGCTCATGAAACAGTAAGAAATTGTAAATGTGAAAATGCCAATAACAATACGTTACTAGTACTGTTATTTGAATGGGACTAAAATGTTGTACAACAGTGACTAAAATGCAACTTTTAACACATCCATATTGTCGTCATGTAACACTGAAAATAAGTCATTTGACGTCACTGTGGCGTTTATATACTCCATTTTGTGACGATGTGCAATTGGTTAAAAAATCGGTCGAGGGGACTTCAGAGTGAAGCCCCGAAATGATAACCACCCGTGTTAGTCCAAGAGCCGATAGCACAAAAACTCATGTTATCGAGCACAACAACAAAAAAAAACCCTTTATTTTGTGGAAGAGTAGTAATAAACGAATCTAATGATCCATGTCTGCTGGAAGTGAAGGGGTGCCTAAGTCAAAAATTAATACCACTAGTGGCTCACTCGTAGATTTATCATTGTGTTTTCCTGCTCCTAGTTTTAATACCTTTGATTGTACGGCAAACACAATGTTAAACCTGCGAGTAAACCACTAATGTTATTAATTTTTGGCTTATGCACCACTTCACTTTTGGCAGACATGGATCATTAGATTTCCCTATTACTCCTTTTCCATAAAATAAAGAATTTTTTTCTTGTGCTCGGTAACACAGATTTCTGTCTGTTGGCTCTTGGACTATGAGTTATAACATGAGTTGCAGTGATATAACATTTTGGGTGAGCACTGCGCTTTGCTTGTGATACTTCTGATTCGTTACATCACAGTAATGTCACTTCGGCTACCTGTTCTATTAAGATAATAAGTTTTGTGTTGTAATGCCAAATTAAACGGAAATTACTAGTTAGGTGACCAACATTAAATACTGGAAGTAGAAAAGTAATTCCAAATTCCGTCTTAAAACTACTTAAACAAATTCATTTCTTTGAAACTCGCACAATGAAAACAACTTCAAGAATTAGCGGAGAGGAATGCTTTATAAAATTTCAATTAAGATCAAAAATAAAATAAATTGAGAGAAAAAAGCCTTAAACTATTTTCTTAAATTGCCACTTCATCACGAAATGTATTAAAATGTCTCGGGTTACAATTATTCCCCTTTTTTCTTATTAAAAAGTAAAGAATATTGGATGTAGTGAGATTTTTTCTACTATATTTTTTTGTGTACCTTTGGTATTTTTCTTCTTCAGCTCAAGGAGAATGATTTTTTCAACTGATTTTTATAAATTGTAAAATGGTCAGAATTGTAGAATGGTTCTTATTTGTGGAAATTTTTTTTATAATGTTTAGTAAGTTTAAATAAAGAAAAATACTCTTTTGTATTCAGAATTGTCCTTATTGCTTTCCTTGAAAACAAATTATTGTGAAAGGCGTTTAGAAGTAATATGATATCAGTAACAGTATCCTTGTTTTAATCAGGGTTCGTACGCATCAGAGAATTTAACTCTTTGAGCTCTGATGGTTGAATTTTCTACCACTTAATTTTAATTGCGAAATGTCATATAGACACCGGAATATTCTCCAAAATTTATTTGCAAATGGTTTAATGAATATTTTCGTGTATATGGTAGACCATTTTTTTTCTTTGCAAAATACTGGTGCTAATGTGCCATTTTGAATTTTGAAGAAATTTACTCGCCAGAGCTCAAAGGGTTAAAGGGATTTAGATGCTTTAGAATCAAAAATTTCTTAAAGCACTGGTCGCTATATCTGAAGACAGATTTTTTTATTTTATTTAAACAGGGCAAATATTACTTATTTCTGATATATTATGTTGGAAGCGTAGGAACCCTGTTAACCCCTTGCGGTGCGGTGGTTTCATAGATATACCACTTAATTTTAATTCCCAAACGCCACATTGGCACCGGAATTTTGTTTGAAAAAATTAAGGTGTATTGAATGCGTGAAATATAGACTTTTCTTATTTACATAAAAAGTTGTTTTCAAATTGCGGTGTGTCAGTCATTAATTTCAACACTTAAGCAATGAATTTGTCCTGCGCCGCAAAGGGTTAATGCTAAATGTTTTACAGTTTAACCCCTTCGCGATGGTAGTCTTTTACGAAGTTTTTAATGTTTTGTCACCGGTTTTTAAAAACAGAAATTTGTGTCTTAATAAATTGAGAAAATGCTTTGAATAAATAAGGCAAAATTTATAATAAAATTTTAATGGTGGGAGAAACAAGGATTCCGAGTAAGTTTTGTGGCATGTATACGAGTCGTTCGACCACAAGGGGTTAAATTCTCTTGAGGGGTGGTGGGATATATTATATCCAATCTACGATAAATAAAGATTCGCACCGTTAAAATTTCCTTAAATTTCAGTTTTCTAACTTTGGAGAGGGGGAAATAAAGGTCATAAAATTGCTGATCCTTATTTTAAAATGAAATTTTTTTCAAATGTCTGAAGGGGAATTACTTGTCCCTCAAAGGGATAGTGAAAAATTGCATTAACCCTTTCGAGGGCGCCGTTTGCAGTCGGTTAGTTTTAATACCCCAACTGCGAATTGGCACCAGTAAACTTTTAGTACAAGTTTGATCTGATAATACACGCGAAAAAGAGCTTTTGATTACTTTCAAATAAGTTTGTTCGTAAACTACGGTGTGAATTAAATATTTGAACAATTTCGGAGCATCAATGTGTTGCCAGTGAAATGGCTAACTGTTGAAATACCATAGCGTTTTTTGTTAGAAGTAAAATTCAGTGTAAACTTTTTCTATCATCTCCTCCTCCCCAAATAATCCAATTTCTAACTACCAGCTGCAATACATCATTTACTATGGAATGTACTTTAAAACCTGTGTTTTATCATCTTCCGTTAAATAAAAGTGTCTAGTATAGGGAAGGGGAACAGAATCCAAGTTTATGATGCACAATACCATAAATAATATTACAGATTCAGTAAAAATAAAAGATGAAATAACATAAAACTTCTTACTTTACTTAAAAATTATTACATCCGACTTGCTCGTTTTTCACTCACTGTATTTTTGCGCGTATAAAAAATATGTGAATTAGATTAAAGTAAAATTTCTTCAACCGAAAACTTTAAACTATATATTTCTTTATGAAAGTATAAACAAAATATATGCAAATTTCAAACAGATTTTATATATTTTGGAGATTTTTCTTCAACGAGATATCCCTTCGTTAGCATTTGTATTTTTTAAAAATAAGGGAAATGTAGTGTTGAAATATACACTATATAAGGTTAACAGGAATGCTTCCTTTAATAAACAAAATTATTTAGTAAGAGAATTTACAAGAATATAAAAATAGATATTTTTGTGTTTTTGTTAGAATATGTGAATTAAAAATCGATAAAATAAATGTTTGCTTGTGTATCAAATGTTGCTTTCGAATGAATTTAAACAAGAAATAGAAGAAACATTTTGTTTATTGACATTTAAAAGGATATATTTACAATATGTATTTATAGAAAACATTTTAAGTGTACCTTTAGATAAATTATATAATAATACAGAATATGTTATCATAAAAAATGTATATGGTGTAAAATATTTTGTTCCGAATAAAGTGTGATCATATTAACATTTAAAAAATTGATCTTTAAGACTTTAACAGATTTCATTCACTATATTCATAACTCGGGGGTCACATTCTATAGGGAGTATATTATTATTCCTACTACCTTTTTAAAAATAGCATATTCACCATATCTTTCTTTAGCATATATTAAATAAAATGATCATGAAGATTACCGATCAAGGTTTCTGGACGAACAATAAAATTTTCCCTATATCATGCAGCCAATAATAAACATGCAACAATAAAGAAACAGGAACTAGTGTTCTCTTAAAATAGCGAAGACTCAACTGTACCCGTTTTCGCAAGACTTCATTACCACTACAGAAAACTTCCACCAACAAATTTATGTTGAAAATTTCTTTTTATTTAAACACCTCATTAACCCCTTCGAGGGCGGTGTTGGCACAATGACAACGCCTAGTCTTAATTCCAAATTGCCACACTGGCACCAGAAATTTTTTAGGAAAATTTCCCTTTTATTGAATACGCAAAAATACACTTTTATCAGTTTACAAATAAAATTCGGTTTAAATACTGGTGTCATTCAATTATTTCAACATTTTACGAATACAAGTAACTTGCCCCGGAAAGGGTTAAGTGGGAAATTTCAATCAAAAATCATAGCAAAAAATATATTTATTTTTACAGGTGACAGTTTACTTCGGCGGTAGTAGTTCCGCTATTTCGTTACACTCATTCAGGGTAACTTTGAACCATTGGTATAACTTTGCACCACGTCATAATTTTCAATATATTTGACTTGAAAAGGCTAAATAGACTGCAATGCTGCTCATTGTTGGCAAGGTTCTAAACTGAGATTTCTACTCTTTACTTTAGAAAATAAATTAACAGCATTATGCGCAATTAATTGCATCATCCAACTATTTTTGTGAAGTACTGTTTTCAAGATAATCGCTTCCCTGATTCACGCGGGAACTGTACGGCCCTGTACGGCGAAAACATATGGGCAACGTGTAAAGGGAACTGGGGCACATTGATACAGATTTTTTCTAAAAAATTTTTTGGTGTTCAGAAATTCGAAATTTCAAGTTATTTTTCCATGTGGTGTCAGCAAAACCTGTGTAGTGTGTTATAAAATTGTACTATCATTGTTTTACATGTTAATTTTGCATATAATTTTTAAAAAATCAAAAACAGTTATTTGTATCAATGTGCCCCATCCCCGGGGCAGATTGATACACCTCATGGGGAACTTTGATACAACTGGGAAAATTGGAGACACAATAACAACAATGCATATTTTTCATAGAAAATGAGTTAGCAAACCATTTTATATTTATTTATAGAGATTCAAATCACCCACAATTTATTTTTACGCTATATTAAAGCAATTAAAATAAAATGTATAATGACCTGATGCTCTGGCTGTTCCTTGTCTGAGTTTTGGCTGTGTAAGTTTGTCTGGCACTTCAACTCAAGCATTATTTTCTTTCTTAGGAAAGATGAAAAAATTACCAGGTTTTCTGTTTATAAATCGGTTTATAAACAGAAAATAAAGAATAATTACCGTAATTTCGGGTGTATAAGCCGCAGATCAAACAATTCTTTTTCGACCCAGAATTTTTTAAGAAACAAATGTAACTTCTTAGATCGACGTAAATATTTGTTTTCAATCACTAAATAAGATTTCTGGGTCCAAAAAGAATTGTTTGATCCGCGGCTTATACACCCGAAATTACGGTATATTAAAAATTATGTTTATAATATAATTATCCTGTGCTGTTCTGCAGCTTGTTTCTCTTACTTAATCCTTTGAGCTCTGATGGTAGAATTTTCTACCACATAATTTTAATTTCGAAATGTCAAAACCACACCAGAAAATTCGACCAAATTTATTTGAAAAAGGTTTAATGCATTTTTTTTTTCTCCCTTTATATCGTAAGCGTTTTTTTTTCATTGCAAAACTGGTGCCAATGTGACATTTGGAATTTTGAAGAAATTTATCCACCAGAGCTCAAAGGGTTAACATTTCTCATATCCCAAATACCTTGGTCTCTGGAGAATCGATATAAATTTTAGATTTTCCAGGCTACCGTCCTTTTCTTTTGTTTGTTCAACAAGCACTAGGTGTTGAGTAAGTTCGTACGTCTTCTAATTGCAAAAATATTATAAAATGCTCTAATATAAAGAAATTGGAGCTATTTCGCTTCAATAAAAACTAATATTAGAAATTTTTGGCGAAAAATGGTTGCATTAAGGTGTGTATGGTAAAAAAATAATAAAAGGTAATTAAAAAATGAACTAGAAAAGGATTTAGGTTGTATCAATGTGCCCCGACATAGACTGTATCAATGTGCACCGACATAGACTGTATCAATGTGCCCCATACAGCCATTTTCAATAAAACGAGTCTCAAATCCAACACTTCATAATTTATCTAACAATAAAGAATGAGGAACTGATAAAGAGTAGCTTTACTTGCCAGTCAGAGTATTCTTTTCGGTTGAAAATACTGAAACAGTTGTATAATACCATTTCAATTGTACAACTCAAATTTACTTTTGACCTACAAAAACAATAAATCAACTGTCCCATTTCATCAAACTACTGAATTATTCCAAAACTTTCTGTATGTAATTGAGTGCACTTGCATCACCTTTTGGAGCTGTTGTGAAACTTCCTGCAAGGACCCTGTGAGCAGTAGAGGGGGTGTATCAATGTGCCCCAGTTCCCCCTATTTTCGATTATGATTTGCCCGTACCATCTAAAGGCATCCATATTTCAATCGTGATTTATTATTCTCACCAGTAAATTTTTATTGTAAATTTTGCATTATCTAATCGGAACATTTTACTGATTTGATTAGGCAAAAATTTCTGTTTTGAAAAACCGTTGATAAAAGATTAAAAATTTCGTAAAAGACATGAAAAAATAGGCATTATTTGAAAGTTTTTGAAAAGTATGGATCAGTTAAGTGGTTAATTTTGAATGCTGTTTTTCCACTTGTTGTAATCCAATCAAATTTTTATATTAAATAACAATACTCTCATTTATCAAACGTATTATGATTTAAATGTTGTAAATGTGTTAAAATTTTGTGATTGTTATTTATTAATAGTTGATAAAATGTAAAATAAGAAGGCACTTCCACTTTACCCATTTTCAGTGTAACTTTGAGCCGGCTCAAAGTTATACTGATGTTTATAACTTACTTATTATATGTACTATTGTCGGAAATTCCCCACATTTGCACGCATATTTTATATAAATGCCGAAAGTGTGCATTAGATGCAACATGTAAATATTTTGACAAATATGCGTAAAATACAGAAAATTCATTTAAAAGCGCTATTCGGGGATGAGAAATTCAAAATTAACATTTCATACATTCGATATTTTTCATTCTTGTTTGAATAATACTTGTAATGTTATGTATTACTGTAACTACGGACATGCTATTGAGTTAAAACATTGAAAATTGTATTTCAGTGCATCTTTTGTTTTATAAGAAATATAAACATCGCTTTTTTATTTCTAAATATTCATGGTTATCTTCTATCGCTCTTCTTTTGCATAGTATTTGTTGTAATATCATAAAATATACAAATTTTGTGATTTTTGGAAATGTAAACTAGGAGTCTTTACGTATCGGAAAACATTTTTTGGGGTTCAAAATTTTTCTGAGTATATGCCCTTTTTTGTAATGAATTATTTTAGATTATATTTATCTTGTGATATAAAGTTACCCTACATGGCTGGTTAATTTTGAACCACATTAAAAATTCATCTTTTATTGTTTTTATCATTATTAATCTTTAAGCTTTGAAACTCATACTATAATTTATGATCATTTCTTCTTTTTTATGTCCCTAGTTAAAAAAATATTCTTAAAACAAGAGTGTGGCACCTGAAAACAGAGAAAATGCGAATCAAAGTTACCTGAATGACTGTACACAGCCATTTTAACCTCCTATTAGTGTCCGAGAAATGATTATACGGTCTGGGTGAATTGACACCCGCAAAAAAATAGAATTTCACTATATTTGTTACAGGAACGTACCATCAATAAGGTTTTTAAATAAGACAAAGATTTTTATTCAAGTTTACTGCTGAATGTTTTCACCGGCCTTAATTATGGAGGTCAAGGAAACTGAAGAAAATTGTTATCTTTAGTCATATCCCACTTATTTTTTATAATATTTCAAAATTTATTTGCTTAAAAAGGCGAAAAATTAACAGAGTAAAAAAGTGTCCAAGGCGGGAATTGAACGCGTATAATCGGGAAAACGCACTGGTGTTCTACCAAGTGAACGACACTACTCAAAACAATTAAAGGATATTTGAAGTTTTATATAAAATAAAGATATAAACGAAATTTTTTTGCCGAAAATAGAAGAAGAGAATCACAAATGCAAATTTTTCTGGTTTTCAAACTGTGGAGTATGCAAATTTTGAGTTCGATGTTAAAAACGTCACTTCATTGGTAGCGAATGAAATTTGACTTTCAACTGGATAAAAGAGAATGAAGACAAGGATGATCGGCATTCAGTGATTGCTTTGTTTCGATGAGTACGATGTCTCAGTGATTTGACAGATTCAGAAGCTTGGAGAATTGTTGGTAGGTTAGAAGGGGGCCAGACTCAAGCCGAAGTAGCGCAAGCCATTGGAGTGTCACAGAGTGTCATTTCCAGGATCTGGAACCGTTTTTTGGAGAGTGGATGTGCAGGCCGAAGACCAGGGCAAGGTCGTAGACGGGCAACAACGCCCAATGAAGATCGGTATTTAGCGTTAAAAGTCGGAGACACCGAAACATGAACGCTACTCTTCTCCAACAACACCTTCGCTCGGCTACAGGCACCACGATTTCAACTCAGACTGTCCGAAACAGGCTCCATGCTGTAGGTCTGTATGCTCGCCGACCGATGGTATGTGTTAGATTAATATTAAGGCATCGTCGCGACCGCAGGGAGTGGGCGACCGAGCATGTCAAATGGAGGAGAAATGAATGGAGCAATATTCTGTTTTCTGACGAGTCTCGTTCTTCTGTGCATCCGGATGATAGGCGTATTTTCATCTGGAGGGACCGTGGCAGTAGGAATAATCCTGCGTTCGTGCACGAAAGTGTCATATTTGGCGGTGGAGGAGTGTTGGTGTATGGTGGCATCTCCATTGACGGGCGCACTGACGTCTATATCATTCGAGATGGAGCTCTGACTGGTCGCCGATATAGGGATGAGATCCTCAGACCTATTGTAGTCCCTTACGCTGCAGCAATCGGAGATAACCTCATTTTAATGGACGATAACTGCAAGCCACATCGTGCAAACCTGGTGGAGGATTTCCTTTTCGAGGAAGGAATCGTTCGAATGGAATGGCCAGCGTGTTCTCCAGACATGAATCCAATCGAGCACGTTTGGGACGCTCTAGGAAGACGAGTTTCTCTCCGCCAACAACCCCCACAAACTCTTTAAGAATTGGAAAGAGCTCTTCTGGAAGAGTGGGGCAGAATACCCCAACTCGTCATTAATAGCCTCATTGAGTCCATGCCTCAAAGGTGTTCAACATTGCTGGCCGCCCGTGGAAACCATACCCCCTACTGAAAATGATTTTCTTTGAAGAAAACACCTTTTCTTATAATTTTTTCTCATAAGCACAAATTGTGTATTTTGTCTGTTGTACACAAATGCGCAATAAAATGCATTTTTTTCTGCCAAACATGTGTAATTTATTCTCATATAACCTACTATGTCTGTCGACCATGTATCAATCAGCTAAAAAGTTTCCCAGATACAAAATCCACCTAAAACTGCAATATCCTTTAATTGTTTTGAGCAGTGTACTTAAAAGGTACTCAACCTGTTACTTCTCACTATTACATGCTGGCAGAGCTACAATCGCAGCAGAAGATGGAATATTTTTCCGTGAGTCACCGAATCTGGGACAAACATGAAACTATAGAGAATCCAACATCGACGAAATTTTTGAGATATTTTTTATATTTTTATTATGGGGTGAACAAGTATTATTCGATAATATTACTATTTTATTCTATTACTGTTTTATTTTTTTATTCCTGAGTAATTTGTTGCTAACAAAATGGTTAACCCATAAATGCGCGATTTTTTATTCTGTTGCGAAAAATTTATGTATGATTCTCAGAAAGGTTTACTACACACAAAAAATAATGAAAAAATCAGAGATACATTTTTCATGTAGTACGTCAATCTTTTCTTATGTTGGATATCTGCAATAAAAGTAAAAACTACTGTGATGTGGCTGTTTTATGCTAAGTTATTGCAAATTAGTAAAATTTTTATCAATATCAATCCAAATACCTTATTTTATGTAGATATTTATTTATAAAACTTAACTTTTAACCATTTAATTCCCATGATATAATACGTTCTATAAATTACGTATTTCGGAGAATCAGACTTTACACCAGAAAATCTCTATAGTTAATTTTGCCTTATTAAAATAGAGAATGTCTATTATTAATGAAAGCTAATATTACTATTTTAATTATTCCATTGTGGATTAGGAATATACGAATGAAATAAGCTATGAATTCGAAGCACTGTTGTTTGCATATATGCAAAGTTGTGCACTAAAGTGGTAACCCTTTGAGTTCTGGTGGGTAAATTTCTTTAAAATTCCAAATGTCACATTGGCACCAGTATTTTAAAAAGTAAAAAATTCAGTCTAGGATATGTACGGCACTAAAAAAAAAAGCATCAAACTTTTTTCAAATAAATTTGGTCGAATATTCCGGTGTCATTGTGACATTTCAGAATAAAAATTAAATGGTCGAAATTTCAGCTATCAGAGCTAAGGGAGCTAATCATCAGAGTTAATCCTGTACAACAATTGCTTTCAAGGTTCGCACACTTCTTATATTTTTAAAGGACTCTGGTACCATTATTAACGATAAGAAAATTTATATTTAATTTTTAAGAAACAAAATTTTCAACCCCGCCCTTTATTCTCGAAGATCAACTGTTTTACTTCAGTGAAATACTTTGAAAATACGGTTAAAATTTAGTGGTGAAAATGTGCGAACCCTGACTTTTTTATATATTAAAATTTATTATGCGTTCAGGTTTTTTCGGACACACTCAATAATACTATAATTTCAGTTTCTATCTATGCGATGTTGTGAATAAAGAAAGTAATGGCCATACTTTTTATTGATCTGCCAAAAATACATTAAAAGCTTCAGAAATGTTAGAAAAATATCTTATGAATTGAAAATTCCCAACGTTTGAATAGGAAATAATTGATTTACCTCCGAATTTAGGGATTAAGAAAACAATTTTAGGAAACGGTTTAGTAAAATATAGAAAGTGTTTAATCAAGTGTTGCCTTGATGGTTTTCAGAATTTATTTGTACTGTTTATAAACAAAATTTATTCTGTATATATTAATGTTATATTTATAAACAAATTAATCAAAAATTAGTACCACAAAAATTAATATAAGTAATCCTTTATACCAAGTGACATACACACACTCGAGCAAAACTTCATGCACGCACACTCTCTGGTAAATAAAAAAATAATAATTAATTTTCTTCCTTTTAATGTTATTTAAAAAATTAATTACATTTTTAACGATGCAGGCTGATTCATAAATAAATATATCCTTTAATATATTGAACTTTCGATTTCGCAAATGAAAATGAAGCATCTACCCTTTAATTTGCCAGACCTTTTTTTTATAAGTAACATATAAAAAATTGATTATTCTAATTAATAATCTCTTAAACGAAATAGCTTCATTTATTTTCACGAAAAGATAATTTTAGCTAATCAATTTCACTTTTTATATTAGAAAAGTTATTTTTTCCTGAAGGTTATGTTATATGTATATTGCTTTTTCCAAAATGTGCTTTTGAAATCGATCACTGCCTTAAATGCTCCAAAGAAGACAATTATGAGGACTCATTACTATAAACTAACTAGTTGAAGCACATTCCTTAAAATAATGTTTTAAAATACATTAATTCAATTCATAGGTATTAAGGATTACTTATTTTTAATACCACATTTTTTGAGTAATAAAACTCGAAGGGTGCTTTTCTGGGATAGTGCTAATTTTAATTCGTAATCCCTGTTACCTAACTGAATGTTTCACCCTCTTACATAACCCTTTGAGCTCTGATGGTTGAATTTTCTACCATTTAATTTTAATTCCAAAATATTACATTGCCACCGGAATATTCGACTAAATTTATTTGAAAAATGTTTAATGCATTTTTTCGTGTATATCCTAAACCGAATTTTTAAGCAATTGCATAGCTTTTATCACGGGCTTTGAGCGCGGCGACCGAATCTGGAAATTCCGTAACGAGAAGAAAAAACCTAACACACCGGCTGACGCAGTTTCAGTTCGCAGACTTCTCATTTATTCAATAAAAGAAATATGAATTGAACTTAATAAGCTTTGGAGAGAGGAATTATGGGTAAAATGTCATGGTTACAATGAGTTGCCAACTTCTAAACGCTAAACAGTAAACATATGGCTGCGGGTATAGCGATTATATTGCTGGAACCTACCTATTATTGAAATAAAAACATGAAATAATATTAGTAAAATATTCAAAATATCTTTAAATCAATTTTTTAGGGGTTAATAATGTTTTAAATGGCCCGGAATTTTCTGGAACAGCTGAGAACAGCTGAATCCGAACTGATTTTTTCCGTTCTTTAAAATGGCTATCTCCATTTTTTTATATCTACAGGGGGAGCAAACATATGGGGGCATCCTGGGGCAACCCTACTAAAATCACCAATTACTTCAAAACTAAAATAATAAACAACTTTTAAAGCCTAATTCATTAAAACAGTTTAACTTTCAAACATTTTTTCAAATTTTGTTTGCCACCGTTTTAAATCATAAATTATAGCAAATTCGACTTCTTTAATAATTACTTAAATACTATAGTGTAAGATATCCTTAAACTTGTCTCTTTATCTAGAGTTTGTCCCAATTCATAAAACTAGATTTACAGCGCCCCCTACCGATTTTTGGCAAAACTAAGTTTTTTGTCATTCTTAAATCTCATACAGTAAATACCCCTTATAGTGTCACATATATCAGAGCCACCATGCTCATTTGCAGTTTATTTTAACTTAAAAATATTCTATGATGTAATTACTCATCATTAATACAAAATACTGGTGTTAAATAACATTGCCATGAAGAATAAAAATAGATAACTCTATTCACAAAATCTTTAAAAACTTTAAATCAACATTTTAGGGGTTAATAATGTTTTAAATGGCCCGGATTTTTCTGGCCCAGTGGCCCAGCTGACAACAACTGGGTCCGAACCGATTTTTTCCGTTCTTTAAAATGGCTATCTCCATTTTTTGATATCTACAGGGGGAGCAAAGATATGAAAGCATCCTGGGGCAACCCTATTAAAATCACCAATTACTTTAAAACTAAAATAATAAACAACTTTTAAAGCCTAATTTATTAAAACAGTTTAACTTTCAAACTTTTTTTTAAATTTTGGTTGCCACCGTTTTAAAATAAAAAATTTAACTTTTTCGACTTCTTTAATAACTATTTAAATAACATAGTGTAAGATATCTTTAATCTTGTCTCTTTAACTAGAATTTGTCCCAATTCATAAAAACAGGTTTACAGCGCCCCCTAGTGATTTTTGGCAAAACTAAGTTTTTGCCGTTCTTAAATCTTAATAAAAGACCTAACTTATTAAAAATCAGTAAAACCAAACAGTGCAATCTATTAAATTTCTGATAGGTATTTTTTCTCCTCTCTCCAAACACCTCAACCTTTTTTTCCCACTACATCCTCACTGAAGTCATTTTCAACTATTAAGTGCAGCAAGGACTACAGACATCAAAAGGTAAACTCTCAACTTTTTATTTAAGAATAATATTCTTTAAATATGGGAAGATGATAGGGCTTTAGCAAATAAAAAAAAATTCTTTTCGGTCATCACGCTCAAAAAGTGTAACTTGAATTAATATCAAAGACAAAAAAAAACTGCATAAATATAAAATAAATAAATAATTATAATTGCATAAGTTGATAAAAAATGCTATGCAATAGCTCTACCGCGGCAGTCCCCGAGTGCCTCAAGTATTTTTTTTCTTTTAAAATACTAGTGCCATAATGATATTTGGAATTTATAATAAATTTACCAACCAGAGCTCAAAGTGTTAATCCCTTAACTCTTTCCGGCGTGAACAAATTATGCTAGCAAAATGAGAAATTATCGAGTGACGCCGAAATTTAGATACGAGTTTTTTTAGAAATTAAGAACTCCTTAATTTAAGCTTTCGTTGTAAAAACAAAAATGTATTAAAAGATTATTGGTGCCATTAGCAAGTTTCGAATTAAAATTAGGTATCCCAGACTGGGCATAGTGTACTGGAAAGTGTTAACAGAAGATTCCGCCAATGTGACTAGCTGAGGTACTGTTACATATTTCTTGTGTCTGTGGCATTGCCAGGATGAAGTTTTAATTCTCATTTATCATGTCCATGATTCTCAGGGCCAGTGTAGGCCTATTTTTTTATTATTTTTATTTTTAAAATTCCCATCAGTTTTTTAAAGAGTGAAATTGAATTTATTATAGGGTTGACTGTTCTGCTTTAAATTTTAATTCGAAATTTCAACGCAGTACCAGAAATTTCGAAAGAAGAATCTTTACTTCATGTGATTGCTAAGTATTTCGCAATAAATAAATCGTAAATCACTATTTTTTTTCCTGTTTTGAACATTAAATTTCTGAGCAGAAATAGAGTTCAAAAAGGAAACCCTGTTTTATTGTTGCATCATTTTATGTGCAGTGAAATAAAATAAAAATTTATTTTTCAAAAAAGTGGTTGCAATCAAACAATTTGAATTTATATATTAAAAAAAGAGGCCAACTCTAATCAGACTTACACTTAACCTTTAGATTACGGAGTAGAATTGGCGAGTGTTATATAAAGCATATACAGGGTGTTTCACTACCAGACCGACAAACTTTGAGGGGTGATAGTAGACATGAAGACAAACATTATTAAATAGGAAACCATGGGGTGCAAACGTCTTTTGTAGGAACTAGGGGCCATTAAATTTTAAGGTCCAAAATTTCAAACGTTGATAAAAAACGAAAAAAAAGGTCATTCGTTTGTGGTTTTCGCTAAAATCATTTTTTATATTACGATTTTTTATTTTATTTTTAATTTTAAAGGTTACTTTCAAAAATTGACGATGAGGGCGCTTTAGACTTTAGAGTAACGAACAAATGCTTTTTATCTTTCTTTTATCCATGGGGTCGAAACTATTCTACAGTTTAGATTTTAACTTAAATTTTAAACCCAAAATCGGAAACATGTGGATCGGGTAACTAGCGAAAATTAAACTGTGAACCGAGGGGGAGATTTTAAATGCTCATAAACATTGGACAAACTAATCGATTTTTTGCGGTTTGCATGTAGGTCATTCCTTTGGTAATTATTTTATTCAAAATGATGTACAGCTGTGGTGTCCTCATTTTTTGATAGAGGGCGCTTCTGACACATCTCCGACATTTCAATGGCATTACTTCTGGGTTTTTACTACAAGACTTCCATACTTCCAGAAAGTGTTAGGGATGCAAAAGCGACTCGGAATCACATACGAATGTAACGTTGAAAATGTCTTTTTTGCGAGTTATGGTTAAAAGAAGCAGAGTAAAAAGCAACAGAAACAAGCAGAAAAAACAGCAACACGTTAATGTGACAGAAAACAGCTTATTTAAATGTTTTACAACAAAAGGTGTTCGAAATTACGACCAGAAGTTCTACGGCATGCTTGACAGAGGCGTCGCATGGAATTCTTCACACTTTGAAAGATTTCTGGCATTTCTGATAGCTTTCTGGCAGCTACAGAAATACCAGCTGCGAAGTCTTCAACAGATGGTACGGGAGTCTCATACATCCAACTTTTCATTTGACCCCAGCAGATGAAGCTCATACTTGATAGATCTGGTGATCAAGCAGGCTAATAAACCGGGCTACCTCGACCTATCCACTGCGGTCCATATGTTACGTTGACGTATAGGTGAACATCATTGGTAAAATGTGGATGAGCCCGATCGTGCTGGAACCACATAGAGCTGCGCAATGAGAGAGAAACTTTCAGGCGCACCGTTTAGCGCCATCTACCGCAAGGAAATCGAAGCGCCATCTACAGTTGCTGTCAAGCTTGCCGGACTTTTTTTGGTCATAATTTCGAACACTTTTTGCAGTAAAACCTTTAAATAAACTTTTTTCTGTCACTTTAATATGTTGGTGTTTCCCTGCTTGTTTCTGCTGCTTTTTTCTCTGCTGTTTTTTAGCCGTAACTCGGAAAAAGTCATTTTCAGCGTTGACATTCCTGTGTGATTCCGAGCAGTCTTTGCATCCCTAACACTTCCTGGAAGTATGGTGGTCTGGTAGTAAAACACCCAGGAGTATTGCCATTGAAAGGTCGGGCATGTGTCGGAAGCGCCCTCTATCAAAAAATGAGGACACCAAAGCTGTACATCATTTTGAATAAAATAATTACCAAGGGAATGACCTACACACAAACCGCAACAAAATCGATTAGTTTGTCCAATGTTTATGAGCGTTTAAAATCTCCCCCTCGGTTCACGGTTCAATTTTCGCTAGTTAACCGATCCCCATGTTTCCGATTTTGGGCTGAAAATTTAAGTTAAAGTCTAAACTTTAAAATAATTTCAACCTCATGCTCAAAAGAACCGCAAAAAGTATTTGTTCGTTACTCTAAAGTCTAAAGCGCCCTCTATAGACAATTTTTCAACTTAACGTTTAAAATAAAAAAAAATGAAAAATCGTGATATAAAGAATGATTTTAGTGAAAACTGCAAACGAATCGACCCTTTTTTCCATATTTTATCATCGTTTGAAGTTTTGGACCTTAAACTTTACTGGCCCTTAAACTTTAATGGCCCTTAGATCCTACAGAAGACCTTTGCGCCCCATGGTTTCCTATTTAATAATGTTTGTCTTCATGTCTACTATCACCCCTCAAAGTTTGTCGGTCTGGTAGTGAAACACCGGGAAATTTTAATTGTCATATGCATTTTTTAAATGAACTATATTTTCTAAAACTATGTAGCATACATTCAAATCTATAGATCATATAGGGATGCATAAAGAAGTACAGATGTTTTTTGGGCTATAAATGGTAATAGATAAAATAGGTGATTTGACGCAGGTAGATAATTTTCGTCATAGTAATGAAGAAAAAATAAATCCTGTCAGAAGTTTCTAATTTTTTGTATTAAGGTTCTAAAAAGATACTTATTGGAAAAAAAAGATATCAGGTTTAATATTAAGAAATTCTACAATTTAACTCTCAAAGCACCAGGAATTTCACGCAAGTTTTATAAAAAATAAGTTTATAACGGAATTTTTATTTAAAGCTTTTTAACTAATTTTTGCTTGATATAAACAATTATAAAATATATCCCACTTAATTTTAATTACGAAATGGCACACAAGAATTTTGAAATGAAGATTTTAATTTTATAAAGCTTGTGAAGAAACGCTTTAAGCTATCTTGAAATAAATTTGTTTTTAATTTCAGGTGACATTCAATCATTTCAGCATTTTAAGAATAGCAATGCTTTACCCCGCAAAGGATTAACACTAGAACCGCGGTAAATTTTACTGTAGATTTAGAAAAATATTTCACATGAGAAATTTTATTTAAGATAATGTAACTTAATTACTTTAATTATGACTGTGAAACATACTTAACTATTTTCATAAAGTAATTTCTGGTTCGAATCAGCATATATTCATTTGGTACGGGTCAAATTTACCCGTCACCGCGGTTCTAGTGTTAAGGGGGAGATTGAGAATAAAAGCTTAGGACACACATATTATAGGATTTATCTCGAGATCAGTTCATCTTTCTAGAATTTAACTATGCTAGTACGAAGCCTTAATGTGTTTGTAATACAAATAACGTCAGAATTGGCTGATGAGAATAGACGGTAAGATGTAACATGCTGAAATTCGTTTATCGAACTTAGTGACAAAATTTTGCATTTTGGGTGCACTTTTGATTAAGACATTGAGTTAATTCCCAAATGCTTGTCTTGGGAAGTAGTAAAGTGCATTTTACAAAAACACTGTTAAGGTTGAATAAAAAAAAAATATTTTCCCACGCTTAAGAACTCGAAATTTTCGATTACATTTTCAGACTCATTTTAAAAAGTAAAAATATGAAAGTTGTTGACGTGATTTTTGAAGAGATGTATAAAAGGCCGTATGTTTTCATTTTTCACTGAATTAATTAGAACTTGATTCATAAATAATTATTTTTTCAATATGACCCTTTTTTTCGTTTCCAGCTCTCTCTCTTCGGAAAATTCGGTTAAAAGCGTAAACTTTGAAAGCATTTTTTACAATAAATTCTTCCCTTATCTAAAAATCGACTAGCATGGCATATTATATAATTTCTGGACTAAGAGAATCTGCAAGTTGGATACGCTTCAGAGCAAAAATGAATTTAAAATTTAATCAGAAAATAAACAGTTTAGATTTAAATGCACCCTTAAAATGCATTAGAAATGTGCATCAATTGAAGCATTCATAATGTATGCTATCCCACATCGCAATGCAGCTTTATTCCAATCATAGTTATCGGATTACGCCCATTAACCCATTAACGCCCGAATTATTTTCTTCGCTAAAATTTAAATTTTGTATTTCCCACCACTTTTAAAATCAAATTAACTTTTATCTAAATTTATCGAGGATTCTGTCTCGCGAAAGAAGGTATATATTTCTCTTCCTCTTTACTGGTGGGAAAACCGCTTTCTTGCTGTTTTTGTAACCGTCCTCAAAAGAGGACGCTGGGCGTTAATGGGTTAATCTTCTGTGTTACCCAGTGAGTCCTGCTTTAGCTGTGGTTTAAAAAAATAAACATAATTATATTTAAATTTTAAATAGATATTTAAAATAATTCTGGTATTAAACACTTCCTTATAATTTTGAGACTTTGAATCATATAAATTTTAGGAATCATCTGTATGGTACATTTACTGTATTTTATTTATATATAGTTGTATTAATTGAATGAATCACATGTTTTTAACAAAACTTTATTTTACTCCTAAATATATCTCATAGATTACATTATTTATTTTCTTTAGAATCATTTTTTTTTTAATATATAACAAGTCTATTTTTAAGATTAAAATTTATGCATCAATCTTGATTTTTTTTCAGTAAAACTCACGAATTTTTCTGATTATTATTATTTTTTAACTAGTCGGATGCACCAACCCCAAAAGCTTTCTTCTACCTCATATATATTAATGCTTCAAAATTCGCAATAACGGAAAAAAATAATAAACGACGATCTATGCAAATCATGACGATTTAAAAGACATGAAATTCCATGCATTAGTCCTTGCGATATGACTAACGCTGATATCGTATAAATCTAGCAAAATGCAACATAGCAGAGACACCAATTTGGTGCCGGACACCAATCACAAAACTTTCTTCTATCTCATATATATTAATACTTCAAAATTCACTATCATAGATAAAAAGGCAATCTATGCCCATCATGAGAATTTTAAAGAAGCGAAATTCCGAGCATTAGTTCTTGAGCCATAACTATCGCTGACATCGTGTAAATCTAGTAAAATGAAGCCTAGCAGCGCCACCTATTGGGTATTTTACACCAAAACCGACCTGATAAGAAAAATTTATGTCAACATTTCACTTAATCTGATGTTAGTAATAATCCGTGCCTTAGTTATTAAGATAGAACTATTGGGAAAATCGTAAAAAAATCCTGTATAGCAGCTTCACCTGTTGAGGAATTTAGACCAAAACATAATCAGCAGCAATATTAATTAAAGTATACTTGAATCTAAAGTTTGACGAAATCTCGTGCATTAGATCTTCAAATATAGCTATTGAAGAAATCGTGAAAAATGCTGTACAACAGCGCCATATTCGATTTACACCAACACGTAATCAGCATCAATTTATATCAAGGACGGAATGAATCGACGTTTGATGAAAATCTGTGTATTATTTCTTGAGACAGGGTTATTACGGAAATTGTTTAAGTCCTGCAAAATGCAGCATAACAGTGGTACCTGTCAGGTGATTTACACCTATACGTAGAAAGCATCAAGTCATATCATAGACTAACTGAATATAAAGTTTGATGAAAATCCGTACGTTAGTTCTTGAGATAAAACTATTGTAGAAATCATGAAAAATGCAGCATAGAAACGCCACCATTTGGGCGATTTATATCTGAAACTAATCAGCTCCAATTTATACCAGTGACTACATGAATATGAATTTTTATTAAATTCCGCGCAATAGTTCTTGAGATAAAGCGTCCACAAAATTTTTGTCACATATATGTAAACAGACAGATTCACAGACTCACAGACACACATTTTGTAAAAACATGTTTTTGGGGGATCTCCGATCCTAAAACGTGTAAATCCGTTGAAAATTTGCATGACTCCAATACTTTCTTCTTGTAAAGACAGAAGAAAGTATAAAAAATACATATGTCAAACATACCGAAAGAGTTTTAATATTTTAATCACTAAAGAACATATTTCAAAGTTACCGTCAGACGTTTGCATGTAAAGTAGCACTTTGACTTTAAGAGGAACTCTATCTCAATGATTTTTTAAACTACATAAAAAGTGTTATATTTCTGAAAAAAATACTCTTCAACACAATTGGAAACTTTAATAAAGATTATTTATCTGATGAATTTCTATTGTTTGAATAAACGAATTACAAAGATTTACGCATAAGCACGAAATAACACTTCATTTTATAATGTGAACCTTCCGGCTAAATTATAAAAAGAAGAATGGCGTGAATGTAAAATTATGGAGTTTCAAAATGAAACTCTTCGAAAAAAGTTTCATGATGTTTTAAATTTTTAGCAACTCTTTTATTAAAAGACTTTTTTTTTTTCAAAAAGCTTTTAAAGTTACCCACTTTAATTTGTGAAATCACTATTGCCAAATTATGGACAAAAGAGTCTCCAGATATTTGATTGTAACAGCTTTTTTGAAATAGAAACATTCTGGCTATTTAATAATAGACGAAAAGTTCTGAAAAATAAGGCGAAATATGCTATTTTTTTTAAAAAGGTGACAATCAAATAATCCGAAATAAAAATTTCCTAATCGGGTAACACTGTGTGAAATTCCTTTTTTTTATAAAAAGGAAAGTTCTGATGTCTGAATAGATGAAAATCTATATTAACTACTGCAGCCATTTAGAAATTTTATAATTTATTTGAGATTATGCTTATAAAATATATAAAAGGTGTCCAGC
Organism: Maratus speculifer; assembly: GCA_964019185.1. Taxonomy (NCBI): domain Eukaryota; kingdom Metazoa; phylum Arthropoda; class Arachnida; order Araneae; family Salticidae; genus Maratus; species Maratus speculifer. The sequence continues at coordinate 268,086,726 of OZ025293.1, read as the reverse complement.
TAATATATTACAAACTTCGAATTGAGATAGGGTACACCTAGATGACTCGAAATCATATGGGAATACCGGGTCAGAAACACCTTCCTGACACAGGAAAGGCATTGAAAAGGGTGGATCGCACAAAGCTGATCGTTGACCCTGGCCGTGTTGACAGTCGCAGGGCTGCCGCAGGCGACTATTTTTCTATTCTGTTCGTACCAGTATTTTTCTATTATAAATCTTTAAATGTATTTTCCTTGGAAACGTTGGCAAAGTGCCTCTTAAAGATTTCTGTTTATAGAGAAAGTGGTGCCAGTTAGAATTAAAAAATAGTAACCTGTGACATCCCTGCAGTCGGCTACTTTTTTGAATAGAGCTTTCTTGATTGACACCACTTTTTTAAAATTATAAAATTTAAATTAGTTTCGCCGTGATTAATCTATCTTTAAATAAGGAGAAACTTATCATTTCAAAATGGGAGCCAAACAAGAAATTTGAATTTAAAAACATAGCATACTGGCAATTCTGGGATTATGGTGTTGCGAGAGTGGTGTCAGCGGATAAGACGGCGCGAAGTTTCTCGAGAGAATTTTAACCTTGTGAAGCGCAGACTTGTGATCCCACTGTGAAACCACCTAAATTTAATTTGGAAATTACAAAACAACACCAAGAATATTTATTAAAATTTTGCTTTAAAATGAAAGCTTTAAAAATAAATAATAAAGCTTTTACTATCGAAGAAATTCGTTTGTAAGTTTTAGTGTCAGTTAATCATTTCATTGTTTTATTAACTTTTTGAAAACATAATTCTTAAAATGTTCCCAATTACTGTGTCAGGAAGTCGTTCCTATGTGATTCCGAGTTGTCAAGGTGTATGCTACCTCCCCTTGAAGTTTGTAAGATCTTAGTTGGGACACTCTGCATAACTGATTATGATGGAATATTTTTTTAAAGCATTGAATTAAGTTAATATTTTAGTTTAAAACGCTATAATTAATAATGTAAGGTACATGAAAAAAATATGTAAAATGTAATATCTGATAATTTTAGGTAAATATTGGTTCAATTATTAATATAAGTTATAAATTATAAATATAGGCTAACAAAGGTATTAAAGCTCCAGATTTTCGAATAGCAGTATTTTAATAAAGAAAATTGCATTTTGATTAACAAAAACATTTGGCCGATTTAAAATAACAAGATTTTTTCTAAGGTAATAGTGGTGTACAAAATAGTCGGAGACGTGGTAACTGTGGGGTAAATATAGATAATATTTGATAAAATTAGCAGGAAATAAAAGTATTAAAATACCACATAACTTTTGCATCAGCCTAATACATATTTCCAAACCAATTGCTTTTTAAGAAAAAAAAGTATATACTTTGAATAATAAAACTTATTTAAATCATTGTGCTTGGCTTTTTTGCGCGAGTCATTGAAAATTTACTTGTTTCATTCATTAACCTCTGCAGGACGGGTGTAATTTATGTATCCCATATAGGACACACATGTTTTATTCTTTTACTACCAGAATACATGAGTCGTACACTTTGGCTTACCAAATCGTAGAATTATAATATAATATCGCCGTAGAATTAGAATATACCTTTGAAAGGTAACAGTGAAAATTGTATGCAGGATTTACTAGATTAGAAATTTAAATGTGATTAACTGATACTCGTCCTGAAAGGGTTAAACACAATTTCTGGCTACAAAGTATATACAGGGTGATTCTAAATTGTTTTTACAAGATGCAAGATACAAGAGGGGTGATAGTACACATCAAGACAAACAATATTAAATAGGAAACCAAGGGTCCCAAACGTTTTCCGAAGGAGATAGCTGCTATAGCAAGTTTAGGGTCCAAATTTTCAAATAATCATAAAAAACGGAAAAATTGACCGATTGATTTGCGGTTTTCACTAAAACTATTATTTATGTCATTATTGTCTTGAAAATAAATTATAAAGATAAATTTTAAAAAATGCCAATAGAGGACGTTTGAGACTTTGGAGCAAAGAAACAACTATTTTTTGCCGTTATTTTTTGCATCTCATTAAATGTTTTCAGAAGCTTAGACTTAAATTTTGAGCTCAAAATCTGAATAGCAGGGATTGGTTATGTAGCGCAAACTAAACTGTGTTCAAGGGGATTGGGGGTGGGAGGTTCAAATTTCAAATAATAATACAAAACGGAAAAATTGGTCGATTCGTTTGCGATTTAAAATAAAACTATTCTTTAAGTTAGTATCTTCTCGAAAATAAATTTTAAAGATAAATTTCAAAAATTTTCGATAGAGGGCGCCTTAAACTTCAGAGTAACCAACAACTAATTTTAACCGTTATTTTTTGTATCTAACTAAATGCTTGCAAAAGCTTATTAAATGCTTTCGGAAGCTTAGATTTAAACTTAAATTTTGAGCTCAAATTCTGAATCGTTCGGAGGGGGTTAAGAAGCGCAAACTGAAATGTGTTCAGGAGTTGAAATTTAATCCCCCGCCCCTCCTCAAACACAGTTCAATTTTGCGCAACTTAAATACTCCCAACGATTCACAATTTGAGCTCAAAATTTAAGTCTAAACATTTGAAAGTATTTAATTAGATTTAAAAAGATAACGGTTAAAAATAGTTGTTCGCAGTTTCAATGTCCTCTAGCGGCATTTTATGAAATTTGTCTTTAAAGTTTGTTTTCAGGAAAATACTTATTTAAAGAGTAGTTTTAGTGAAAACCACAAACGAATTGACCAATATTTCCGTTTTTTATAATCCTTTGACATTTCAACCCTCTGAATACAGTTCAATTTGCGCTACATAACCACTCCCTGCTATTCAGATTTTGAGCTCAAATTTAAGTCTAAGTCTTAAGTCTAAGCTTACGAAAACATTTAATGAGATGCAAAAAATAACGGCAAAAAATAGTTGCTCCTTACTCCAAAGTGTAAAGCGTCCTCTATTGGAATATTTTGAAATTTATCTTTATATTTTATTTTCAAGAAAATACCGACATAATGAATAGTTTTAGTAAAAATCGCAAATCAATCCACCACTTTTTCCGTTTTGTATGTTTATTTCAAATTTTGGACCATAAACGTTAATGGCGTTTATCTCCTTAGGAAAACGTTTGGGAACCTTGGTTTCCTATTTAATATTGTTTGTCTTGATGTGTACTATCACCCATCTTTTATACCACGTTTTCCCTTAGATTAGTTAAAATGTAGATTTTTGTGATTATATAACGCAAAGAAGAGATTTAAAAAATAGCTTTCAAAATTCGTAAACCCTTGTACCAAAATAATACTCATTGTTAAGAGCAGGGTTCCCACTTTATCATTTTTTAAAAATCATCTTTTTTAAACAGTATTCAACTTTTTAGAATTCTTTTTTTTGCAAATTTTGCAGAAATCTACGCGAAGTTTTTATATCTATTACAAATATAAACACACACTACAAAAATTTTCCTTCGAAATACAAGAACTAAAAGAAAAATTTTCCGTAACCTCTGGGTTTCCATTTTGGTCTCCAATTGTTATTCGCAATTTCATATTCATCTTGGAAATTTCGAAAGAAGAATTTTTACTTTAACCGTTTAAGACCTAACCTGCATAATTGTGTGGGCGATCCTAAGGTAAAAGAAAAGAAATTATCTTTTTCTGTGATTTAACCCTTTGAGGGGCAAAGCACTTCTACTCTTAAAATTCTGAAATCATTGATTGACACCAGAATTTAAAATCAAAGTTCTTTCAAAATAGATAAAAGCTTTTCTACATGTACTTGATGAAATTAAAATTTTCATTTCAAAATTCCGGTGTCGATGTGACATTTCTCAATTAAAATTAAGTGGTATATATTTTATACCACCGCCCTTCAAGGAGTTAACAATAGAAAGGCTAAAAATTTTAGTCAAAATAGAAAAAAAAAAAAAAAAAAAAAAAAAAAAAAAAAAAACTATATTTTACACTATAATTTTGATAAAAAACAGTTTAAGTTTCTAATTTAACGTTTTTCTTCTTTGTTTCTTTTAAACTTATTTCATAATCAAATTTCTGGTTTGAACCGAAATATATTCATATGGTAGTAGTCAAAATGATCGCTCATGGTCGTTCTACACTGGTTTCCAAAAATTAAGGAAAAATCACAAAAATAGCGATAATTCAAAATATTACATATGGATTTTAATGAAACTTAGCCACAATATACAACACATAGTAAGGTATAAAATAACATGAAAAGGAATTTCCAGACAATTATGGTGTTTCAAAAATTAGCATATTTATAAAATTAACAAAATCAGTTTGCCAGTTTGGTATAGGAAAAGTACCTTTAATATACCATATAATCACCCCTAGTTGCAACACAGCACATACAGCGATGTGTCATACTGTCAATTATGCGGTCGATGAGTTCGTTGGGAAGTAAGAGCCATTGCCCTTCCAAAGCAGTTATAAGCGTGGCAAGGGTCAGAGGAGGGGGATTGAGAGCAGCGACACGTCTCCCTAAAGCATCCCAAACATGCTCGATGGGATTCAAGTCCGGTGATCGAGCTGGCCATTCCATGCACTGAATTGTCTGGTGCTGAAGATAATCTTCCACGATGCGAGTCCTGTGAGTTCTAGCGTTGTCGTCCTGTAACAGGAAATCATTACCTATTGCACCGGCATAAGGTCGCACATAAGCATCAAGGATGTCATCTCTATAGACGTGAGCATTCACGGTTCCATGTGGGAAGACATGGAGGTCTGTGCGTCCACCCAAAGAGATACCACCCCAAACGCAGACATTGCCTCCTCCGTATGAATCTCTTTCACGAATGTTTCATGGATGATAGCGTGTTCCCTGTTCTCTCCAAATCAAACAATGCATACTATCGCTTTGGAGGCTAGACTGGGACTCATCTGTGAAGAGAACAAGCCCCCATTGATCAACCGCCCAGTGGCCATGTTGACATGCCCACATCAAACGTTCCCTCCGGTGACGTGAGGTGAGCGGCAGACAAATTGTTGGTCTCCTCGCATAAAGTACACCTTCGTGAAGCCTTCAACGCACAGTAGACATTGACACCAACCTTCCAGTGGCTGCAGCAAGGCAGGATCTAAGGTGAGATTGGGTTTCGGTTCTATTCCTTCGTACACATAACCGCAAATATCGGTTATCGGCGTTTGTCGAAACCCTTGTCTGTCCTTGGCTGAACCTTCTTGAACCCGAACCAGTGGTTTGAAAGTGTTGCCAAAGCCTATGAACCATCGAAGGACTCGCACTTAGCCATCTAGCCACCTCTGCCTGACTTTGTCCTGCCTCCAACCTCCCAATAGCTCTACATCGCAGTTTTGCGGGCAAATGATGCCTCGAGGTCATTGTAATGAATTGGCTATCCTAGATTTATAATATCACTATCACAGCGACAACTGCAGCCTTACTCTCTAACGTGCATTTTTATCTGCCTCACGGATGACACAATGCGATTGCAGCGCCACTAATTTGCATTTGGTATTTTTATTCAGCATCTTTTATTTAACAATATATTCAAATTTCATACGGATTGCTTCCTTTTTGAACGAGTTATCGCTATTTTTGTGATTTTTCCTTAATTTTTGGAAACCAGTGTAGTATTAAAGCAAGTCTGCTCTACTCAAATGTGCCGATCCTCCCTTAATCCCTTGAGGGGATGTCCGTATGCCTTTGAAATCACTTAATTTTAATTTCCGAAAACCACATTGCCACCAGAATTTTGGTTGAAAAAACTTATGTTCATTATATGTGTGAAATACAGCTTATTCTTACTTACATATAATTTTTTTCAAATTCCGGTGACCCTTATTAATTTCAACACACTGGAAATACAATTACTTTGCCTTTCAAAGGGTTAACGTAATTTTATAACAGAAATGTTTCACATTACTTTTTTCTTAACAAAAATAATTTCATTAATTTATGTTAAAAATATGACATTTAAGGCCTACCAAAACTCGTCAGGTCTTGAAAGGATATGTGGTCGCTAAATGTCTCGCATTAAAGACAGAACATAGTTCTACTCTTTTATTACCGGTATACACACGAAATTTCTGAAAGAAAATGGAGGCCAAATTCGCAACTTTGAGTAAGAGTAAGTATTTGTGGCGCAACCAGGCTGGGTACCCAAAATAATTAACATTGTAAGATTTTCTTCTCCTTGATCCATAGCAGAAAATTTTCTGTTTAGATAAGGCGAACAAAACTTTAAATATTACCGGTATTCAGAGCACTTAGGCACCGACCCTGGTTACGCCAGTGTATGGATTGAGTATAAGAGTTTATTTTGGGCTGGAATAATCTCTGAGTATTAGCTTTTGTCTTATTTATTCGCCAAAATCTAAGTTTAAAGAAGACGATCATTACTATTCGGAAGTGGTGGTACATAAAATAAGGACATCTGCATAACCTGAAATAGTACAATGAAAAATATTTTTCAATAGAAAAAATAATCCTTTAATCTTGTGTTCTTCAAATCAAAGTGTTGAAATATTTGCGTTTTCCTAATTGTAATATTTTGTAGGCAAATGAAATATATATAATTAATATTTTCAGTCGTGGTATCCCCCCCCCCAAGCGGACGTAACTCCATATTATTTTACTATATAATTAACACATCGTAATTATATAGTGATTATATAATTACGATTATATAATTACTATATAATCGTAATCCCTATCGTAATAATTACTATATAATCGTAAACGATACGTCTCGCATATGTAGAACAGATGCGAGACGTCTCGTTCAACCGTGAAGTCTGACTTTTTCTGTTGGAGATGAATACAATTTCTCAAGCATCAGTCATCTGCATATTAAATATTGTACTTCAATGCTACAGCCCATTTGCATTAATTTAAAAAAGAACTAAAAAGCGTTTATTCCGTACAGCCGCCTAGCCGTATTCTCTTTCTTAGTAGCCGTATTCTTCTATTCGGATTGATGTGTAGTTTTGAATATCATTGAGATTTATGATAGAATGTTGGCTATTTAAAATGAATATTTATAGTTCGTTTACAGAAACTCTCTAAAGAATTTCATTCCAATATGAGCTACAACCTTAGAAAAATTATAAGTACCGTAATTTCGGGTGTATAAGCCGCGGATCAAACAATTCTTTTTGGACCCAGAAATCTTATTTAGTGATTGAAAACAAATATTTACGTCAATCTAAAAAGTTACATTTGTTTCTTAAAAAATTCTGGGTCGAAAAAGAATTGTTTGATCTGCGGCTTATACACCCGAAATTACGGTACATGTTAAAAAATGGGTAATATGTGTTAAAAATCAATTAAAAACAAAATAAAACATAATTTACTACTCCTAATTAGCAAACACAAGCTAATTAAGGGTACATTAATACGAAATTAAATTACAAGAAACTTTATAAATTGCAGATTAATAAAAATATAGGATGGGAAATATGGAAAAAAAATTATAAGGACATAATGAAATATTCCTTGAAATAAATTAATATTCTACAAAATCACCTTTCTTTTAAAAGACCCTTATTAATCGTGCAGTCATTGACTCAGAAAGTCCAGTTAAGATTTGATTAGAAGTGTTTTACGCAGCTAATTAAATGAATGATGGCAATCGTCTATATTTGCATACTGTGTGCTATATTTATACACTTAACACCAGGGCCTGATTATCAACGGGGCACTCTCCCACCAGAAAAAATAAATAGAAATTTTTTCCTTATTCATGATAGCAATTTTGACTGAAAAGCGCGTTTAAACAAGGCGAAAATTTCTATGTAATTTTACTGGGGAGAGAGTGCCCCGTTAGTAATCAGGCTCTGCTTAACACGCTAAAATGCCTCATAGATTGTCAGTGGGGTTTGAATAAGGGTTTTTTGGCGCCAATCCAAATATTGAAGAAAATTGACTTTGAACTATGAACACAAAGCACGAGACACATTTCAAATTGCATTGCCTTCTCGAAATACATAATCACAATCTACGATAAAGGTCAATAATTTTTCATATAGTATATCCACATATAAATCAGAATTCATGCAACCTCCAACGGACAGGATTAGTGATGTTCCATGGACTGTAAAACATGCCTACGCAATGATGCAGTTTTGCAAGCAGTGCTGCCAAAGGTGACTATTTTTTAAACCCTTGACGAGCGGTGGGATAAAATAGATCCCACTTACTTTTAATTGAAAAATGCCACACTGACATCTGAATTTTGAAATGAAAACTTTAATTTTATGAAGCACGTGAAGAAAAGTTTTTTTCCATTTTGAAATAAATTTGTTTTTTAATTCTGGTATCATTTAATCATTTTCTGAAAAGGAGCGCTTTGTTTCTCAAAGGGTTTTCCGGCGCAGACAAGTTCTGTTTGTAAAATGAGAAATTGTTGACTGACACCGGAATTTACAAAAGACTTTTTTAGAAATTAGGAATTCCCTGATTTAAGCTGTCATTGTAAACGTAAAATTTTGCTAAAATATTATTGGTGCCGTTTGTATGTTTGGAATTAAAATTAGGTGTTGCCTGAGTGGTAACACTGCGCCGGAAAGGGTTAACCCTTTACGGCGCAGTAAGTCCACTCTATGCAAATTTAATTTTAAGTCCAAACTTACAAACGGCACCAAGAATATTTTAAAGAAATTTCGCTTTTACACTGAAAGCGTGAATTTAGAAATTCTTAACTTCTATAAAAGTCGTTTTTAAATTCCGGTATCAATCAATAATTTCGCATTTTATGAGAAAAATTTGCCCGCGTCGGAAAGGGTTAATTCTCTCCGGGATAATCTGCCAAAACAGAAATTCTGAACACGCCCATTGTCATTGTTTACAAGAGAAAAATATTCCAAACATTATATTAAAAAAATACTAATACAGGGTGCGTAGCCTGGAAGCACCTTGTAAGGACCTTTTACCAGAATTTTTATAATGTAATATTTGTTTTATTTAACGAAAAAGAAATCCTTTTTAAAATCTAACAACCAGTACTTTAAAGAATTTCTGATACTAAAAGAATTAAAATCCTCTGAGTTTCATGATGACTACGCACCCTGTAATACTGACAAATAATATAAAAATAGTGGTCTGCAGCAGCCTTGTGTAAGTGTTGGACGTTGCCATAGTTTATAAAATTTAATATTAGAATTCTTGTACAGAACATTATGTACTATTATGGTAGTGCATGGTTGATTCATTCCTGTTTTAATTTGAGTAAAACTCAATTTTTAGCAAAACCATGTTTTTGGCACATTGTCAGAGAAACATTACATTTCTTTGCCATAATCTGCTGCATTATTCACGAAATATAAATCACTATTTCATGTTTACCCATTCTATATTTTTCATAACGAATAATTTTTACCTCTTTCAGATTCGAACTGTTGTTTGCTTGATGGAAGGGCGAAGAACGAGAGAAAGTGAAAATTTGTACTGGATAATAGTTTTGGGCTAATTTTAACAATCCTATGATATTATGAAATATACAAAATCATGTTTTCGGTTGCAAAAGAAATGCGCGTATAATTTTTTCTCAGTAGCAAGCAATTAAAACTTTTTAATTCGTTGCCTTTTAATGATTTTCCAAAGGGCATAGCTGGATAACCATTTAATACTTGCCTTTCAATCAATTTTCTGGATTTTTTTTCCAGGGCTATCTATCTGATAATGTACTTCTTTTATCACCTTAAAAATATTGATATTTTATGAGATAAAAAACTTTTTTCGATTTTTTTAAAACCTCATTTTCTCAAAAATTGCTGTATCGATTTTTATACCATTTATTGATTTTATATAAATACTAAGGTTGCATAACTGGGAATTTTTGGAGAATTTTCAGATTATAAAATGTATGTCAAAAAGTGATTCGAATATTTCTAAAAATAGAAGTAATATCTTATGGTTGTCCAAAGATTACCATTTTCCTGTAAAAAACTCCTCATATGGTGCCCCGATATTATGTATAATTGCCGAACGTTTGCGTTGTGTACAACTTATAAATATTTACTAAAATATGTAGAAAAATTATTCATATTAACTTAAAGTTGTTATTTGGGGTGGAGCTATTCAACTTCGACATTCGAAGCATTATTTTGTCCAAACCCTGTATATAAAATCAATTAATAGCTTCACATTCGGTACAATGGCTTTTGAAAAATGAGGTTTTGAAAAAATCGAAAAAACATTTTTATCTCATAAAACAGTAATACTTATAAGGTGATAATAAGGGAAATACATTGTCAGATAAGCAGCTATACATGAAAAAAAAAAGTCAAGAAGTTTGATTGAAAGGTATGTTTCAAATTTTTATCTGGCTATGCCCTTTCTGACCTTCAGATATCCATATTTCCTGCATATATCTTATTTCAGTGTGAATAAGGCGGCAACTATCAGCTAATAACTCATGAACTAATAATAGTACATAAATTTCATTCTACTAGCAAAAGATCTTTTTTTCTGCAAATATAGGGGATACACTTTATGGCCAATCACGACTGATCACATAAGTTTTTAGATGTTTCGTTAAACATTTTAAAAAATCCATAAAAAATTATCCCGAAGCATCAGGTGTGTAAACAAAAATGGGTGTAAATTTTATATTTACGGAAGTTTTTTTTTTTTTTTTTTTTTTTCATGAATGGGGGACCATCAACAAAATGAAAAAGAACAGGTATATTTTGGATAACCCTGTAAAAACCAATGCAGCAAAAGCATGCAAACTGTTCACGCTATTTCCAGTACACAGTATTGTACGTACTACTATATTTGGACATAACCACCCATTTTTTTCTACGTTTCTGGATTATCAAATTTCAAGCTTGTTCTATCAACAATAAATTTCAGAATTTTCAAGCTATATTTAGACTTTCACAAAAGTTTCTCTCTACATTTAGCAAATACATAAATTATTGGGTTGGAAACTAAGTTCCCGCAGTTTTTTTAAATAGAAGTTTTCTACCAGAATCTATATTTTGTTTTTTGGATACTAGAGCTAATTTGTGTTGAAACACAGATCTATAAAATGGAGTGTCAAGTTGAGAAATAGGAACATTTTCGACACCTCCTTCTCTTTGCTTTCAATCAAGGTTGTAAGACCGCAAAAGCTGCTCGTGACATTTGTGCTGTGTATGGCGAGGGTGCGATAGCTGAACGAACCGCCCATGATTGGTATTCCAAGTTCAAAAATGGAAATTTTGACATCAAAGACGCACCTCGTTCTGGCCGCCCAGTTGAGTTCGATGAGGAGCGATTAAACCAACATTTGCACGAAAATTCGCGTCAAACGACAAGAGAACTGGCAAAGAAAATGAAATTCTCCCACACTGCTACAGTGAAGCATCTTCACTCGATGGGAAAAGTTCAGAAGTTTGGAGCATGGGTTCCGCATGTTTTAAGTGACAACAACAAGAATCAACGAGCCGCAATCTCCGCTGGTTTGCTTGCTCGTCACCGCTCAACTCATGGAAACAAGCAACAATTTCTTTACCGAATCGTTACTGGCGATGAAAAATGGTGCCTGTACATTAATACGAAGCAACGCAAGGAATGGCTCAGCCCTGATAAATTACCAACACCGCGTGTAAAACAAGATCTTCACCCACGTAAAACGATGTTGTGCGTATGGTGGGACTGGGAAGGCATTATCCATTACGAACTGCTTGAACGGAACCAAACAGTCAACGCGGAACTCTATGTTCGACAAATGGAACGACTCAACGTAGCTATTCAAGAGAAAAGTCGTAATCGGCAGCATGGAGTCATTTTGCTGCACGACAACGCCCGCCCTCATATCGCCAATATGACCAAGGAAGCCATTCAAACGCATGGCTGGGAAGTACTGCCGCACCCGCCGTACTCTCCTGATTTGGCACCAACGGATTTCCATCTCTTTCGATCTCTATCAAACGCTATGCGCGGAGTTTCGTTCAATACTGATGCAGACTTGAAAGCTTGGTTGGATGAATTTTTCGAGTCGAAACCAGGGGATTTCTACCAACAAGGTATTGAAAATCTTGTTGAACATTGGGAAGAAGTTGTAAACAACAAGGGAGAATACATTGTTGATTAATTATTTGTTATTTTTTATTGAAAAATAAACTTTCAAATAATTTTTAAAAAACGGCGGAAACTTAGTTGCCAACCCAGTTGGCATTCCATAGTTGACATTCCATTTAAACCCTTTCGACTCGGGTGTCACTTACACAAATTTTATTTGGTTTACACCACTTTTAAAAAAAAAGTTTCCTTCAAGTACACAATTTCAAAAATGCTGTAATTAAATAAGGCAAATTTTATTTTCCTTTATTACTGGTGCCAAAAACTAATTTTGCAAAGAAAGATGATGTCGAGTCAGACTGGACATACGAATGCAAAGAGTTAATGATCTGAAATTTAACATAAATTGACTCGATCAAAAAAAATGTAAATTTGGCAGAACAAAAACGTATTTAAAAACACGGCGGGAACTTCGTTGCCAACCCACTTGATACTTTATCGCTGACATTACATTTTAACATGAATTAGGTCGATCAAAAAAACAGAGTATAGATTCCGGTAGAAAAATTGTCTTTAAACAAACGGCGGGAACTTAGTTTCCAACCCAATAATAAATAATTTGTTTAATTAAAAATGAAATACATACTAAAATACATATTAATACATATTAAAAATTAAAATTGAAATACATATTATTTCTTACCGGGAAAATGTATTGGAAAAATAATAATTAAAAATAAAGATATTGAAACCCATGTTTGTCAATAAAAATAGAAAATTATTGGGGATTCAAATGGATTTAGTTTCAGCTAAAACTATAACAAAGAAATTTACGTTGAAACAAAATTTTAATTAAGCATGATTCAAGATATATAGTAAAATTTAAACGAAACAAGATATATTTAAAAAAAGTTTTGATAGAAACTTTTTTTAGCTTAATACTAAAAAATATATTGCAATAAAATTCACAACTAACATAAATTTACTAATACATTTTATTTAAAAAATACATAGTTGAAATTAACTTTTAAATTAAAGTTTTTCTTTTAAATTTCAGTCAAACAGAAAAAAAATTGAATTATCTCTAAAGATTTATATCAGATTTAGTTTTAGCACAACTTTGTCCCTATAGATTAGCATACTATAAAAAGAAATACAACGGTGAAAGAAAGAAAAAATAAGGAAACATAATTTGAAAAGTGAAAATTACAGTAAACAAAACTAAAGACTTTTTGCATTTCTGCAGTTTTAAAAAAATATTTATATCGGTAGAGAAATAAAGGCAGCATTTTAATAAGGAATTGTATGGTTCTAAAGAATTTTGCTGTAACATTCTTCCTGAAAATGTAATTTTCTAATTATTCCATTTTGTAAATTTCCTTAAAATGATCCTTGCATTTTTTTCTAATAAAGAAAAATGTTCGTTGCTTTCCTGAGTTAATTCGTGCAAAAATATAAATTATTGTGTGACAATAACAAATAATAATAATAATAATTTTAGAATTAGGTGTAATTCTACGCATGGAGGCATTATTCTCCTGCAGACGCTGTTGGAACGCTTGAATTTGGTATGCCGCGACTATGACAGGCTTCAATGTAGTCTCTTTATATAGAGACTAGATCAAAACGTTTATCACTATCTTCTTATGAAAATTTTCGTTTTAGATTTATCTTGTGAATGTCGTGCTGAGCCGCTGCTCAAGCCAAGAGGATATCATTGTGATGTTATCACTAATCGACCCACTTCTCACTACTGTTGGAATTCACAACGGAAAATTTTGAATAGAAAAATTCTTTCTTTTTATTTGTGTAATATCTATCACCATATAAAACAATAATAACTATTTAAACTTGCTGGTGAGAATTAATAAATTCTAAATAAAAATTACAGCTGATTGCGAAATGCCATCATATTGCCGCATCTGGCTGATTCTTTATTAAGGATAAAAGGATGAATATTTTCACATATTTTGTAGATGAAAAAGATGCTAAGGCTACCAAATAAAAACTTTCAAATTTTCAAAATACAAAAGGCATTTTAATATTTCAATTGTTAAATAAGTTGAAAAGATCGCATAAAAGACATCTGTGTCATTTTAGATGTTAGTGTGGAAATTGGTTCTGTTTCAGAAATCGCTGAGCCATCTGCTGAGAAAAATTGGAACAATTTGTTTTATTACTACACTGCTCAAAACAATTAAAGGATGTTTGAAGTTTTATATAAAATAAAGATATAAACGAATTTTTTTTGCCGAAAATAGAAGAAGAGAATCACAAATGCAAATTTTTCTGGTTTTCAAACTGTAGAGTATGCAAATTTTGAGTTCGACGTCAAAAACGTCGCTTCAGCGGCAGCGAATGAAATTTGACTTTCAACTGGATAAAAGAGAATGAAGACAAGGATGATCGGCATTCAGTGATTGCTTTGTTTCGATGAGTACGATGTCTCAGCGAAGTCATTTGACAGATTCAGAAGCTTGGAAAATTGTTGGTAGGTTAGAAGGGGGCCAAACTCAAGCCGAAGTAGCGCAAGCCATTGGAGTGTCACAAAGTGTCATTTCCAGGATCTGGAACCGTTTTTTGGAGAGTGGATGTGCAGGCCGAAGACCAGGGCAAGGTCTTAGACGGGCATCAACGCCCAATGAAGATCGGTATTTAGCGTTAACAGCTCGGAGACACCGAAACATGAACGCTACTCTTCTCCAACAACACCTTCGCTCGGCTACACACACCACGATTTTCAACTCAGACTGTCCGAAACCGGCTCCATGCTGTAGGTCTGTATGCTCACCGACCGATGGTATGTGTTAGATTAACATCAAGGCATCGCCGCGACCGCAGGGAGTGGGCAACCGAGCATGTCAACTGGAGGAGAAATGAATGGAGCAATATTCTGTTTTCTGACCAGGGCCGTAACTACCGCTGGGGCAAACGGGGCACTGCCCCGGGGCCCCCAATCCTGAGGGGCCCCAAACTGGTTGTTAAAAAAATATTGATTTTAATTTCTAGTCTAACTTCTTATAAAATGTCCAGCCCCTGGCTAAAAGTTAGTAATTAAAAAAAATCAATTTGGGAGAGCAAATATTTTTTGCGTGTCCGTCGATATACTCCATACGCTTCGCATGCAAAAGCAGCTCTAGACTCTAGAGCAGACAGCAGTGTCGAGTCGAATGTGTCATGGCGCTTCAGCATGTTTGCCGATTCCACCGAAGCTAGTAAGGAAGAAAACATATGTTTCTGATTTGTTGAATAATATGAAAAGCATCTAAAATATTCTAGAAAATCTTTCTTCTTATCTATTAATATATACATGAAGTCGAAAAAAAAATTATCAAAATCCATCTTTCAAAAGGTTTTTAAACAGAAACGTATGATTCAGTTACATAAACTCAATAATGAACCTAGCTCTTTAAAGTATTCAACCAGTCAAAAGTCCATATTTCCTCCCCTATGCTACCTTCAGTGGGATCGGCAAAAATTGCATCGCCACCGGGGGCCTTCCGAGTAGGGTTACTCAATTCTAGGTTTTTTAGTATTTTTGGGCTTATCATAGTGTGTATGTTTAAACAGAGGCTTGCGGGGAAAAAACTGCGACCGGGGCAAAGTTTCAATTTGCCCCGGCGCAAGGGGCCTCTCTAGATTGCCCCGGGGCCCCCAAGTTTATAGTTACGGCCCTGTTTCTGACGAGTCCCGTTTTTCTGCGCATCCGGATAATAGGCGTATTTTCATCTGGAGGGACCGTGGCAGTAGGAATAATCCTGCGTTCGTGCACGAAAGTGTCAGATTTGGCGGTGGAGGAGTGTTGGTGTATGGTGGCATCTCCATTGACGGGCGCACTGACCTCTACATCATTCGAGATGGAGTGACTGGTCGCCGATATACGGATGAGATTCTCAGACCTATTATAATCCCTTACGCTGCAGCAATCGGAGATAAATTCATTTTAATGGACGATAACTGTAGGCCACATCGTGCAAACCTGGTGGAGGATTTCCTTTTCGAGGAAGGAATCGTTCAAATGGAATGGCCAGCGTGTTCTCCAGACATGAATCCAATCGAGCACGTTTAGGACGCTCTAGGAAGACGAGTTTCTGGCCGCCAACAACCCCCACAAACTCTCCAAGAACTGGAAAGAGCTCTTCTGGAAGAGTAGGGCAGAATACCCCAACTCGTAATTAATAGCCTCATTGAGTATATGCCTCAAAGGTGTTCAACGTTGCTGGCCGCCCGTTGAAACCGTACCCCCTACTGAAAATGATTTTCTTTGAAGAAAACACCTTTTCTTATTCTTTTTTTCTCATATGCACAAATTGTGTGTTTTTCCTTTTGTACACAAATGCGCAATAAAATGCATTTTTTTCTGCCAAACATGTGTAATTTATTCTCATATAATCTACTATGTCTGTCGACCATGCATCAATCAGCTAAAAAGTTTCCCAGATACAAAATCCACCTAAAACTGCAATATCCATTAATTGTTTTGAGCAGTGTATTTACAAAATGTATAAGCTACATGATATACATTTATTTTATCTTTATACATATATATATATATATATATAAAGATATTGACCCCCAGGGGGTCGATTGCGGGGGCCAAACTTGGCAACACTGTTAGGCTTTAAAAAATATTCAACAGATATAGTTTCTTTTTTAATTCGATGTGTATTTATGGAGTTATTCGGACGTTTCCAAACTTTTCGAACACCTGAATAGAATTTGTGATAATTGATTTTAACAACAAATATTTTTTTTAAAATTTATTTAATTTCTCTCAGTCATTAAAACAAATGGTCTTATATGAGGGTTGTACAAGTGTGGTCCTATGTGATTGTTGTAGAGCTACCATTAATATTTGAAAAAAGTAGCTATATTTAATGATCTTAAAAATTGCGATTAAATGTTGTGAAACTTTTTATGTAGGATTCATGGTGACAAACACAAAAATATCAAACATCCGCGGTGTACTAATAGGGCTTTCATTTTGTCCGTTTTTCGAACAGCGGATTTACTTAACACTGGAACTACCGTGAGCCGTCATTTTGACGTCTACCATGTAAATATTTTTCGGTTTAAACGAGAAATTTTATTAGGAAATAAGTTATAAAGAAAAAAAAATGTGAAATAATAAAGTTAAATAGTTTTAAATAAAAATTATGGTGTTAAATATTTTTATAAAACTGATTGAAATGATTTAAATTTCCGGTAAATCCAGTGTTAAAGGAAAACCATTGAAAATTTCTTAAGAAACATATCAGGAAACGAGTTTTTCTTGCAATTGTTGCAATATCCTACAAAGAATTTCTTTTGAAAAAAATACTGTTAAAAAAACGACCAATGGAAGTTCTGTATAAGGATAACTTTTGAAAATTTTCTTTTTTTTCATCACTAATTTTTAATTTAGTTTTAAATACGAAAATTTTAGTAAAAAACAATTGTGACAATCAAACAACAAATGCGACAATCAAATTATAATAATATTTTTTATTAAAATATTTTCAATTTTTCACTGTTGTCTCAAAATACAAATCTATAAATCCTTAGGAAGAACAGTTTAAAGACACAGTTGCCTAACAACTACATTAATTTCTTTCTTAAATAGTAATTTCTGAAAATATCTTTCACTTGCAAATTGTATATAGGCGAAAATTATGTACACTCAAATTATGGAGGGTATTTTTTTTAAAAAAATCAATCGCTTTGTCTAAAAAATGTTATATAACTCTTTATTATTGTGAAAATTAAGTTAAATATAACCTGAAAATGAATTTTTGTGCATCAGTATATTCTAAATTTTAATATACATAAAAAAACCTCATTATTTTTGCTAAATTTGAGTATTCAGAGAAGTGCATTCAAGTATGTGTAATTACCCATTTTTCCATTAAATCCACATTTTTTGTAAGGGAAAATAATTAGACATATCAATAGAAATTTATATTACCTTTAAATGGATTTGTCTAATTAACTTAAGAGTAATTAGCATTTTAATTTCAAAGCGAAAGAGAACAATTTTGTAGAATCTGTTTCTTTTAATCAGCTTAATGTAACGCTCCCAAATTGTAAAAGAAAGCGTATCTCATTTTCAATTTTAGCATTACATGCATTAAAAAAATTAAGTACAGATTTTCTTCCCAAGAATCTCTTGTTTGTAATTCTTTCAACAGCAAGAAAGCATACTCTTGATAAATTAAATTACTAAAAAAATTTTTGAACTATAAATAGTTAATGAAACATATTTGTAAGAAATTATACCTCTAGTTGCAGAAAATACAAAAAATAATTTTTAGATATTAAAGAAATTAAGGATAGTATTTTGAATTTTAGATGATTTTCGCTGAAAGTTTTTCATTTATTTCTATTCTTAAGCAAAATTTATGCTAAACATGACAACTTTCACTTTTAACCCATTGAGCTCTGCTGGTAGAATTTTCTACCACATAATTTTAATTCCGAAATGTCACAATGACACCAGAAAATTTTTCCAAATTTACTTAAAAAAGTTTTAATGGATTTTTTTCGTGTTTATCGTTAACCGGTTTTTTTCATTGCAAAATACTGGTGTCAATGTGACATTTGGAATTTTGAAGAAATTTACACCCCAGAGATCAAAGTGTTAAACTTTTACAATATATTGTAAGAAAAATAAGAATCTTTTTTCAATTTTAAATAAGCTCTTATGAAATAAAAACACCAAAATATCAATTTAAAATAAAGAAAGAACATTAATCATTTAGTCGAAACGTTCTATTTTTTAATATTACAGTCATCTCTTTTAAGTTCCATTTTAAGTTTTGTAAAATATTATAGAAAACATCTAATCCAGGACTGTCCATCGTGTGCCCTACTAGCAGCTAATCTGTCACTATTTTCATTTAATATAATATTTTCCTTTTTTACAGATAGAAAATTTGTGATTTAATAAAGCTAATGTTTTTATTCTGAAATTGTGGTGACAAAAGATTTTCTGGCAAAAGGCATCATTGCACCTTTGCATCATTCTTGAGAAAGATTCATTACGTTTTAGACAATATTTTGGATTATGTTTAGTTAGTATAAAATGCTTCACATTAGACTATATTGGTGACCGCGATAAGCTCGGTCAAAATTAACTTTGTGTTCAAATCGATATAATATTCTCATTGTATCATTCTCTCAGTATTATTGCCATAAAACATGTTATGTATAATAGTATTATTAAAAAATAATAATCAATATAAAAATTATGTACATACGTAGAGGTGGCAGGGGAGGTTTGATACATAGGGAGGATTGATACATTGGCTATTTTCTTAATATTTGACATAAACAGCCATTATAACACGTGTAAAGGCTTCTTTTATTCGCAGAAATCATGATTACTTGGACTTAAAAGCGAAAAACTAATAACTTTCCTTTTCCTTTAACTTTGGAGAAATTTGGTACGTCAATCTATTTTTTTCAAATACTGGTTTTCTTTCATAACTATCATGACTGTGACGATACTACTTTGTAATTTTTTTATTTATAAAGTACATTGCTAGGATAAGTTTTAACCCTTCGGACTCCGGTGCCTCTTACACAAATTTTATTCGATTAGCACAACTTTTTAAAAAGAGCTTTCCTTGAAGTCGACAATTTCAAAAAATTTCTGATTAAATAAGGAAATTTTTATTTTCTTTTATTACTGGTGCCAAAAACAAATTTTGGAAGGAAAGATGATGCCTCTGCAGCGGAGACAACGGAGTGCCAAGGGTTGATGTAAAAAAGATTGTCATTAAGCAACTTATCGCTTTGTATTTATACAAAGCGATTGAATGTCCAATAAGACATGACGGGGAGAAATGATACATTAATGCTGGGAGAAATTACACACTTGTATATTTGAAATTTTAAAGTTTTTTTAAGTTTCAAACTAATATGGAACTGTAATATTCATTATTCTTTTACTGCAAAAGCTACAGAAATTGGTAAGGAGGATTAATAGGTAAAGCTTTTCCGAAATCATTTTCTGAAATAAATATTTTGGTTTATCTGGATTAAAAAATACTGAAATTTCTTCTTTTGGTCGTAATTGTTTTGATAATACCTGTTTTATTAATCTCAGCATCTTTTTGCGATCATCTACACGAAGCCTGTGGGTTAACCCTTTGAGCTCTGATGGATGAATTTTTTACCACTTAATTTTAATTCTGAAATGTCACAATGACACCGGAATATTCGATCAAATTTATTTGAAAAAGGTTTATTGCATTTTTTTCGCGTACATGGTAAACAGAATTTTTTCTTGGCAAAATACTGGTGCTAATATAACATTTGGAATTCTGAAGAAATTTACCTGTCAGAGCTCAAAGGGTTAAATATGCATCAGTTTTCTATTGATACGACACTTAAAAATTTCCAGATGAAAATACAGAGTATCCTACCAAGTTTACAAAACTCCTAAGGATATTAGACATTATCCAAAAAAAAACAGCTTCAACGACAAAGGCTCAAAAACGTACAGTAAAAACATATTGATAAATACGCCTGTCAAAAAAAAATCTTGATGAATAATTTAAAGTTAAAGATAAAAAATGAAGAGCATTGCAGGCAAAAAATTAAGTTTTTAAGCAGTAAGCAGTGAAGAAGTAAAAATTTTATCACATAGTTCTGATAATGATGATAGTGATTTATATAATCTAATTAGTGCTATTTCTAGAATTATCATGGTCTTATGACTTTTTTTTATTATTTCTTTTCTAAAATGTACGTTCATAGGTTTAAAAAAATTGTAATGAATATTTCTGAAACAAAAATTTGCCAATGTTATTTCTCTTTAAATTTGACTAAAATACTTCAAGATTTATTATAAAAAATTTTATGATACAAATTGAATTGCTTGTATTCTTTTTTTTTCAGTTTAAATAACAATGTATCAAATATCCTTTAGAAGTGTATCAATCTTTCCCAGGAGTGGGGAGATTTGATACAAAATTAACCATTCAAATTAACTGGGATATATTTTTTGAAAGAATATTTTTGAAAGTCACTATATTTTTAATAAATATATTAAGGGTCACGATATAGGAAAATACGAAAAATTTGTTTAAAAAAAGCTATCTAGGGTTATAAATAATTGTTGAGAAAAAAGTGTATCATATCTCCCGTAACTCCCCTACATGTGCATAAATTTTACATTATTTACACATTTACAACGAAAGGCTATCAATCCAAATCACATGTTCAGCTGACTGTTGCTCTAACCATGCATCTCGATTCCTACTACGAATGTGTAAAAAATTTCTTTACATTCTGAAAGCTATTTTTTATTGCCATATATAGCCAAATTTGGCGACATTATTTCATTTGACATGTATTTTGGCATTCGTAATCTTTAAATTTGATTTTTTGGCCTATTGTTGACAATATCTTTTCTTTTGCCAATTTCTCGGCTTCGTGGTCATGACCTGTAATTACCTAAAATGACCCACTAATCAACTTTGTTCAAACATGTAATTTAGCTCAATGGTCCTCTGGTATTCTAAAACCGTAGGATATAAAATTTAGTCAAAATCACTAAAGCTGTTTCTTTGATAAAGTTAGCTTGACCCGCAGTGACCCTCAAAATTACCCAATAGTATTCTCGAACATGGTAAATATTCCAGTGGTCTTTTGAAGACTGAAAACGGTAAAATGCGAAATTCAGTTAAAAATTGTTAATGCTGTATTTTAGGTAAAATTAGCTTCAACCGTATTGATTTCGAAATGGCCCACTAATCTAAATTTCTCGAACATGCGTTCTAGTCCAATGATTTTCTCATGAAACTTTTGGCAATGCCGAGTGTTTTTTTTAGACAAAATTAGTTTAACCTGCATCCATAGCGACCCAAATAGACCCACTAATAGAAATTTCTCGAACAAGCGGCGTAACCCAACTGTATTTTCGAGTTCGAAAACATTATAATACAAAGTTTAATCAAATTTTCTAGAGCCGTTTTCTATATAAAATTTGATTGACTCGTAGCGACCCAAAATTAACCCATTAATCGAAATTTTTTGAATCTGTGATCTTATCGTGTCCAAAAAATGGCTTACTGTAACATTTTCTGAATATCGTTTGTGCCATTTTTTAGATACAATTACATAGATGCCAACACCTCTTAATTTATTCCGGAGTCTGATACAAGATGAGCATGTTTTCAACCGGAAATTTTATTTGGCCAAAAATTTCAGGATGAAATTAAAGATTTACATCGTAGAAAGTAAACACATTTTCTTAAATGTTTTTTCCGGTTTTTGCATGCAAATTTTTGATCAGACTCCGGAATAATTAAGAGATGTTGGCATCTATGCAATTAGCATAACCCGGACACATACCAA
This sequence comes from Maratus speculifer, assembly GCA_964019185.1. Classification (NCBI taxonomy): domain Eukaryota; kingdom Metazoa; phylum Arthropoda; class Arachnida; order Araneae; family Salticidae; genus Maratus; species Maratus speculifer. The sequence goes on along the minus strand of OZ025293.1, from coordinate 268,064,428 downwards.
AAAATGACTCAAGAATCGAAATTTCTCGAACCTCCTAGAATCCCTAGCTCAATGATCTTCGCGTACTCGGTAATTGTATATTGCAAAATTTTGTCAAAATCGTTTGAGACGTTTATTAGAAACAATTAACTTGACTCTGACACATTGTGACGCAAAATGACTCGCTAATCGAAGGTTTTTGAACTTGCAACCTAATCCATTAGTCTTCTTGAGCCGCAAAACGAAAAAATAGAAAATTTCAGTCAAAATTCATTTGAGTTGTTTTTTACATAAAATTAGTTTGACTTGTAGTCAGGGCCTGATTATCAACGGGGCACTCTCCTACCAGTAAAAAGAAATAGAATTTTTTCCCTTATTTATGACAGTAATTTCGAATGAAAAAGGCGTTTAAACAAGTTGAAACTTTCCATAAAATTTTACTGGTAGGAGAGTGCCCCGTTAGTAATCAGGCTCTGCTTGTAGTGACCCCAAAATGAACCATTTATCAAAATTTCTAGAACATATGAACTAGCTCAATGACCTTTTTATGCCCGAAAACGGTATAATACAAATTCTTGTCAAAACCGTTTGAGCCATTTTTAATGTATTTTCTTTACCCATAGTGACTCAAAATGACTCCCTAATTCAATTTGGTCGAGCATTGGTCCAAATATGATCCATTAATAAAAAAAATTAAATATGTGATTTAGCAAAATTATCTTCTCGTTACGGGAAACAATACAATACGAAATTTTGTCAAAATCATTTGAGCAATTTTTTAGATATAATTAGCTTGCTCACCAATTGCGACCCTTTCTCAATATAATTGAAAAGAAAATGGTTTGATTGCCTTTTATTGAAAAATAGAGATTATTAAGATATAATCAGTAGCGGCTCGTCAGGGAGGGCTGCGTCCAATTTTTCACACCACTAAAATTTAGCAGAATCTTCCATATTATTTATTCGACAAATTTTGTTGATTAAATAAAACTGAAATAACGATACAATTTTAGTGGTGTGTATAAATTGATGCATCACCTCCTCACTAGCCGCTACTGAATATAATTATCTAATATTATATTTGTTAAACAAAAATTTTATCATTGGTTAGGATTGATTTGATATTTACGTTCAAAATTTTATTGCTTAAAAATAAAGAATTAATTAGATAATAGACAAATTTTTGGACAACATATTATTTTAAATGTACTTATAGAACGTCTTACAAAAAAGAGAAACATATTTTTCAAAACTAAACTCTTATGTTTGAATGATTAATAAAAAAGAAACAAAAAAAAAGGTTTTTACATAAAAGTTTCATATATCTTAAAATAAAGTGACATATATTGATCCATAAAAATTTATAAAGCATGTATAACGATCCTTATGCATATTAGTTGTGAATTCCTTATTTTCTTCTTTTATCAAATAATCTTCGAGTGCTACATACATCATTCACACATCATTGTTTATCGAATATGTATTTTTGCGGTGAAAAAGTTATTCAATATTTTTCAAACCATTAGCTAATAACTTTTACCCCTTTTTGATATAATTTTTTTTACAAGAATAATGCTTGCCTTATTTATATGTTAATGTTTTGCGATTAACCCCTTGAAAAGCAGTGGTATGTTTTTGAAGCTATTTAATTTTAATCAAATGCTACACTGGCACCAGAATTCTAGTAAAGAAATTTTAAGTTTTTTACCTACTATAAATATAGATTTTCCTTATTTAGGAATAAAATAGTTTCTAAATTCCGGTATCAATAATTCATTTCACTATTTCATTCATGAAATCGCTTTGCCCCTGAAAAGGTTAAATAAGGTAAATTTTACTATGTAAAAAATGTTAACAAAAAAACATAAAAATCGGCAGTCATGAACTGACTTTAAAAAAATAATTTTCTTATCAATGTCTAAAATATATGCGTTATCAAAACGAGAATAATACTGCACATTTATTTTATAAACGTTTATATCTATAAAAATTTTAATAAGAAACTACATAAATTTAGACTTTTTTGTAGAATATTAGTCTAAAAAAATTTAGACTTTTTATTTATGTTGTTCAATTTTTTTTCATCAAACATAATAAATTATTAATATATTCACTGTGTGTACAAGTCTACTAAAATTTTGGCGAAGTCTTTGCCGTTTTTAATTACATAGAAGTGTTACAAATTCTGTGATTAATCGTAGAAAGTTTGTAGCCTGAAGAAAAAAAATTCTTAGATAGCTGTGCCATACTTTTTCGAAATTCGCGTATATGCATTATAACCTGAGATAACCTGAGATCATATATAACCTGAGATCAGTACATTATTTACTACTATATTTAAGAGACCATATCCGAAACAGTCTGCTGCTCTTTTCCCTTAAACTTTTCATTAATAATAATTTTTTAAGTTATTAGTTAAGTTAAATACTGAATCTCAATAACAAGTAAATAAACGTCCAATTAAATCAGTGAAGGCAATTTATAATTATACGAATTGGAAATACTTGTATTTTGTGTATTCACTTTTTCGTTAAACACAGCATTAACCTTTATAACGGATATTTTGCTTTCCAGAAAACTGGTTCTTTATAGAGCAAAATTATAAGCAAATTTAATAGATTAAATGGATATTTAAATCTGAGTTGACTTAACCTATTCGTGCCCACCACCTTTTGTGCAAATTTTATTCGATTGGCACCACTATTTTTAAAAGAATTAAGTTTAGTTGATTAATTACGAAAATGTTTCAATTAAATAAAATAAAGATTGCTGTTCTTTTTTACCGGTGTCAAAAACAGTGCTACATGCACCTTTTGAAGCGTCCCTAAAAAGGGACGCTAGGCACTAATGGTTTAATTGAAATGTTAAAAGCTTATTTTTTGTGTTTTTGAAAGACATATATGGAAACTTGACTATTGTACTGATTAAAATAATCAATTCTTCAATCTTAGTTTGAAAAAGAAACACTACAATTCATATATGGGATATAAAAAGAGAGTATTATGTAAAGAATGACTGAAACTATTTCTCTAAAAGTTGTTTGTTTGCTCTGAAAAAAATCGCATGCATAAATTCGACAAATGATCTTGTTTTTTGTATCACATTTTGTGGATTCTTTATAGCATTGCGATATCAGAGTAACGTCACAGTGACGTTAGATTGTGATTTTGTGACAGTGCGTGACATGTGAATTCACTGTGACAAGGTTGTGATGCATAGCTGCCAACTTTCAGCTAATCTTCCGTAATACCTGGATTAGTTTGATTCACGTTAACGTCATTTCAAACCAGGAAATATATTTCATGAATCTTTATTTATTTTCAGGACTGTTGGTGGAACATAGTTAATTTCATTTCTTTGAAAAAATTGTGGTTCGAAACTCATTAAACCAGGGTCAAATTAACGCACGTATTACGGATAATCGATGTCAGGTTGGCACCTATGGTGATGTCATTATGGCCATGTTTAAGCCTTTCTGCGACGTTCCACAGATGGGCTTATGTAACTGATACAACTAAAAGTCTGTGAAATTGCAGTTTGACGATTTAAATTACTTGATATGATCACAATTATGTGTTAGATGTTTACTGAACGAAATATAAATTTTACTTACGATATATATATATATATATATATATATATATATATACAAAACGCTCTGTGTGTGTGTGACCGTGTGCCTGCGATGGTTAACGAAATCTGGGGCACGTACAAGGCTCAAAAATCTGTTGAAAGTAGCTCAAAGTCTGTCCTGATGCACCTGTTATTCAGAATTTCAAAATTCTAATTATTAATTGAGTAATTAATTAAAATACAGAACTTACTCTCATAAAAAAAGAAACATATTTTTCCGCTTTATTCCAAAGACCTTTAAAATTCATAGACCGACAAACATCCAATTTAACTGAGGATTTTGATCCCAGCTGTTGTACGTCAGAATGTTGGCACTTCGTACATTAGAATGTATGTGGTTAGCTGTGTTGATGTTAAAAAAAATAAACGTGGCTTTTCTAGGAATTATTTTTTTAAATCATTGATTAAATTTAAATGTATTCTATTTAATTTAAAATTTTATTATGGCTTTAATTTTTTTTTAAACGAAAATAAAACGGCTGTGATGCGTACAATTGTTCGAATCGGCAGACGATTAATACACCATAATAAATTATCAAATAGCAAAGCAAATTATACATTAAAAGTAGTAATTAAAAGAAACTGGTTACAATAGTAATGTTTAGGCTTATTAACACATACAGTGGGTTGCCAAATTATTAGGGACAGTCACATTTATTGCTAGTCATACACTTTGGGCGCCCTTGGCTGCGTCTCTAAATGGTTTAAGTGTTGCAGGAATGTATTTTAGCATTGTCAATATATCTATAATTCAACTTTTAAGTACTTTTACTATGTTAAAATGTTTGTTTGCTTTCTATAAATATTTTAATAACGGGAAAGATGCTAAGATTTTTTACACACAATAGTAGAACATGCTTTCCTTTAACTTAAACGAAATTCTTTGGTTTTTTTTTGGGGGGGGGGGAAGGGAGAACTTAAGTATTATATGTGAGTATTATCTTTATTTATAGATTAGATATTTGTTTTTTTGGAAAATTATTTACAATTTAATTTATTTTTTATTTTTAATGATTTCCGTATGGGTTGAGGGGTTGATTTGTCCCTTAGGAGAAAAATCTGAGGTAAAACCTCTTCTTCTGTATACGAGTCATTCTAAAATAGAAGATAGCAAAACTTGCTTCAGTTTCCAAGTCAGTAGACAACAGGATAAAAAAAAATCTGGAAAAAAAAACCAGCCACTTTTGCTCAAATGAAAAAGTAAAAGTGGAAGAAAATGCATAAGAACTCCACATACCGATAGAAAAATTAGGGATATCTGTTTAGGAAACAGAAAGAAAAAGATGGGACTCGTTATTTACATTATTCAAGAATCTAGAATGCCAGTTTTGAGAGAACTGTGCTGTGGACATTAGCGGAGGAAGGGATGACAGGATTTGCATTGGTCAGGCAAGAAACCCTAGTTGACAGAAGCACCTTGCCTAGGCTCGTGAACACCACCAGAAGACATCTGATGACGGGAGTAAGGTCAGTTGTAAGATAATTATTATTTATGTCATTTAAAATCATTTATTCCTAAATTATTAACATATTTAATTTTTTTCAGGTTCTTTTCTCAGATGAATCAATCTTTGAGATTTTAGTCGATAAAAGCAGATTTGTCAGGCGATGCTCAGGCGAAAAATACCGCCATGACTGCATCGTGGATAGTGTTAAACACCCTGATAAAGTAATGGTGTGGTTTGTCATAAGCGCTAACAGAGTTGGACGCCTCTACAATGTCTAGGGAACCATGACACAAGACCAGTACAGGAATGTTCTTGAAACTCGGCTGCTTCCACAAATTAAAAAATGGTTCCCAAGTGGAGAAGAGTTTATGTTTATGTATGATTAAGTGCCTTGTTATAAAACTAGAAAAATTACAAAGATTTGGGAAGACCACAATATCTGAGTTTTACCTTGGCTTGGACCCTTGACATGAACCCCACAGAAAGCTTATGGAAGATCGCCAAGGCGCAATCGCCAAAAATATGATTAAAATCAAGGTACAACTCATCAAAAACTAATAAATGTATTGCATGATAACCCTAAAATAAAAGAAAGTGCAAGAAATTGGGAAGAGAGCATGCCGAGATACATCAAAGCACTCCTTGAAGCTAAAGGAAATGTCACAAAATATTAATATTCTTTACTTAACATTGGTAAATCGACTACATTATATTTTTGTTGTGTTTTTTTTTTTTTTTTTTCACATAATAATACGTGAATACTCAAACTATAATAATAAAGCTTTTTAAACTTAAAAACAGTGTTCATTTTCAAATTATATCCTAATATTGTACTAAAAACCTATATTCCATGACTGTCCCTAATAATTTGGCAACCCACTGTGACCCGATCCAAACAAGAAAAAAATACAGATTATAATCTGATCTGAGCAAGACAAAAATTCTGTGAGCATAAACGCAAACAGAATCAAAAAATATCATTTGAAAAAACTATGGATTTGACATCTGACCCGAATCAAATCTGCATTCCACAAAAATGTTCAAATAAAGCATAACCCGATCCGAACAAGGGAAAATAATTTTCTTGGAGGTGTAACCTGAACCGAACCTAAATGTTTTCTTTGAAAAAAAAAACAGAATATGACTTGAACGAAATCTGAAACAAATAAAAATATTCCACAGAAATATAACCCGATCCGAGAAAGACAAATTAATTTTCGTGGACATAAACCAGATTTGAACCTAAAAAATTAAATTTGAAAAAAAAACCTGAAATTTGATTAAAACCTCATCTAAATCCGACCAAAATATTCGAAGGAACCATAACCGGATTCGAGTAAAACAAAATAATTTCCGTAAACATGAACCCAATCCAAACCTAAAAATTGAATTTCAAAAAATACTTGACATTTGTATGGAACCAAACCTGAACCTGAAAATATATTCCAAAAAACCATAACCGAGTCGGAAAAAGGCAAAAAATTTCCATGGACAGGACCTGATCCGAACCTAAAAAGTTTCTTTGAAAAAATCTCGAAATCTCAACTGAACCAAATCTGAACCTGACAAATATATTCCAATGAAGCATATACTTATTCGAACAAGACAGATCAATTTCCGTAGACACGCAACCCGAATCGAACATAAAAATTCCATTTGATGAAAAACCCGAAATGTTAATGGAATCGAATCTGAACACGACAAAAATATTCCAAGGAACCATAACCGGATCCGAGCAAGGCAAAATAATTTCCTTGGAAGCACAACCCAACCCGAACCATAAAATTTCATTTGAAAAATATCCCCGAAATCTGCATTGAACCAAATCTGAACCCTACAAAAATATTCCAAAGAACAATAACCGGATCCGGGCAAGGCAAAATAATTTCCGTGGAAGTACAACCCGACCCGAACCTAAAAAGATGTTTGAAAAATCCTCAAATATGACCAAGGCGAAGTCTGAAACCGACAGAAATATACCAAAGAACAATAACCAGATCGAGCAAGACCGAGGGCAATTTTCGTGGACATGAACCCGAACTGAACCTAAATATTATATTTGAAAAACCCCCGAAATAAGACCCGAACGAAACCTAAGACCTACAAAAATAGTCCAAAGAACCATAACTCAATCCATATAATCAACAAATTTCTTTTAAAAGATTTATAACAAAAAAGGAATATTCTTTATACAGTATACTCCCTCAAATCCGCAAACCAGAAATCCGCAACTCTCTAAAATCCACACATATTTTACCTATGTAAACAATGAAACTTTCAATTTAGATATTGGGACAAAATTTGATTTTTTTTAGTTTTGTATCAATTCCATACATTTTTTAATTTGTAATTTTCTTAATAATACTCTATGTTTTTTTCATGAAGGAAGATTATTATTATTATTATTATTATTATTGGAAAAAAATCAAGATATTGCTGATATCACTGGTAATCACAATCTTCTTACCAAATATTTATGCATTAAGATTTTTTGGTTACTAAGACTGGCTAAACTTGGAAAAAAATCCTTATTTTATGTTTTTGATCCGAATTAATAATGTACTTTTATGAGGCATGTTTTGTTGAATAATTTTGGAAAATACATTTAATCATTATAATGAATATTTAATCATACACTATTGATTATTAACTTGACCTTTGCTATTAGTACTTTAATAACTTTAAAAAATATCTAAATTTTTATCATTTTAGTTTATTACTTATTTTAATATTTTATTATATTGTAAGCCTTCATTATAGTTCCAATTGCATTATTAATTGCATTTAAATGACTGTTTAAAAATGTAAACAAAGCAATGACCAGAAATCCACAAAATTCTAAAATCCGCACAACCTCTGGTCCCAAGCTGTGCAGATTTGAGGGAGTCTACTGTACTAATAAAAGTACATCTTCTATCAAAAATTCATTTTCTATAATTGTGTTAATAATTTTAATTTGTTTTCTTTTGTGTAATTTTAAATCATATTTTTAATATAAATTATTCTTTTATGTTTAAAAAAAGCAAAAATTTCTTTTTATAACTGATATTTAAAATAGACACGGACATAGATACATTAGTGCTTCACGATTGTAGCAGTTAAGGTTATTTTCGAATATGGGCTGCTACTTTTTCATACATGGATGCGTTAATTTGAATTGCTAAACTCAAAAGATTAACAGGTACTCTTATTCAAAAATTTAATGTATTTCTATTGTTCGATAAAAGCAGACAATTATTAAAATAATGCTGCCAAATTTAGCCTTTTGAACGAAATTTCTGGACGCTATAGACCAATGAAGATCACCATGAGCCAACAATCACTTATAAATTACGATTTTTCAAATGAAATTTTTAGGTTCGGATTGGGCTCATGTCCATGGAAATTATTTTGTCCTGTTCGGTTCCGGTTATAATTATTTGGAATAATATTTTCCGTTTCAAAATTGACTCGGATCAGATTTCGGGATTTAACAAATTGAACGGTGGTCTTGATCCGTATTGGATGTTCCACGAAACATAATGCGCCCCGTGGCGGTGGACAGTAAAATTAAAGTATTTTGTAGCACGTGATGGTTGGGATATTTAGTTTATAGTTAATATTTAGTTAGAATTTGATTATGGTTAGGTAACAATTACGTTGCGATTATGTTCACGGTTAGTCTTAAGTTATATTTAATTTCCGATTAGGTAACAGTTAGATCACGGTTAAGTTACAGTTAGGTTATGGTTAGATTACGGATAAGGTTACGGACATAGGTACATTAGTGTTTCACGATTGTAGCAGTTAAGGTTATTTTCAAATAAGGGCTGCTTCGTTTTCATACATGCATGCATTATTTTGTATTGGTACACTCAAAAGATTAACAGGTACTCTTATTCAAAAATTTAATGTATTTCTATTGTTCGATAAAAGCAGACGATTATTAAAGTGATGTTGTCAAACTTGGCCTTCTGAACCCAATTTCCGGACGCGATAAACCAATGAAGCTCGACATGAGACAACAATCGTTTATAAATTAAGAATTTTTTCAAATGAAATTTTTAGTTTCGGATTGGGTTCATGTTCATGGAAATTATTTTGTCCTGTTTGGCTCCGGTTATCGTTATTTAGAATAGTTTTGTCCGTTTAGGAATTGACTCAGTTCAGATTTTGAAAATTTTCAAATTGAATTTGTGTTCGGTTTAAATTATATGTATAGGGAAATTATTTTGCAACAATAAGATCGGGTTCATTGAAATATTTTTGTCCGGTTCAAATTTGTATCGTGTTAGGTTTCAATTTTTTTTTAATTTTGAATTTTTAGGTTCGGTTCGGGTTGCAGTTTTTCTGGATGGGTTGCAATTGCGTTTACGGTTAGTCTTAACTTATATTTAATTTCCTGCTAGGTTTTAGTTAGATCACGATTAACACTAGAACCGCGGAGACGGGTCATTTTGACCCGTACACAGTGAAAAGATGTCGATTCGAACCAGATAAATCTTCATAAGATAATTTAGATATAAGATGCACAAAAATTATTTAAAATAAATAAGTTAAATAGACTTAAATAAAAATTCTGATATGAACTATTTTTATAAAACTTGGGTAAAATTTCCCGCGGTTTTAGTGTTAAGTTACAGTTACGTCAAGGTTAAGTTGCAGTTAGGTTATGGTTTGCGATAAAATAACGGCTAGAGGTTACCTTTGTGTCTGTCTCTCTCTCATCTCGTTTTCCATGAGATAGTTATGTAGTGTATATGGCGCGTAGCGCCATGTATACTAACATGATCTGTATGTTACCTTTATGTTATATTTAAGTTACGGTTAGTTTACAGACAGGTTATAGTTACGGTTAGGATTTTGACCACGATTTGAACATTACGCGTGCATTAATTAAAAAGATAGACTTTTTTTAACAATGGTTCTGAAATAATAATATTACCGTAATTTCGGGTGTATAAGCCGCAGATCAAACAATTCTTCTTCGACCCAGAAATATTTAAGAAACAAATATAACTTCTGAGATCGCCGTAAATATTTGCCTTCAATCACTAAATAAGATTTCTGGGTCCAAAAAGAATTGTTTGATCCGCGGCTTATACACCCGAAATTACGGTATATACATTTAGACAACATTTTATAATCTTACATACTTTCAGTTAATCATCAAGTATCGATTTCATTCACGGTATAGTTGAATTAAAGTGATATAATTAGTTTGAAATTCAAAATATTTCACTTGGGATTTCTATGTGAAACAAGTAATTACTTACGTTACTAAGCAGCTTTTTACGGATAAATATCAACACTTTAACACGAAAATCACGCAATCGCTGCACACATATTCCTTTCGTGTTTCCCATTGCAGTCATTTTGAGAATTCTTAGAGATAAATATAAGTTTTTTTAAACTAATTTCTCACACAGTCGGTGCCGCGCATTTCAGGCAATGTATTTCCACATATTTCAAGTTAAAGATAAAATCATACAAATTTTATATTCGTTTAACATTATTATTACGTACCCGGGCAACGCCGGTCGGGTCAGCTAGTATATATGTATCGTAAGTAAAATTTACATTGCTTTATGATGACAGCTATGAGACTATGACGCTACAGCGTCATATTGTGACCAATTTGTGAAATGTGTGACATTTGTAAAATATCTGAATCGGATCGGGTGACCAGGTTATACCAGAACCTGAGCCGAATTTACTGGGCCGACTATTTTTTAAAGCTAGGATTTTGATTAGAATAATAAATCGTCTTGGGTGATCTTAATTTAATGAAAATCGACCCGGTTTTATTATGTGAGGTAGTTTCGTGTATTTTTTCTATCCCTGCAGGTTGGATTCTGATTAGATCTTGTGTTGAATCGGGTATATACGACGAACCCAACCCAATCCTGGTTTCGACAAGTTTCGATGAAAGTTTCTAATACTAATATGATTTGTATAAAGAACAGCCAAATCAATAAGGTCGCGTTGCAGTAGCGGTTCGTCAGGGAGTGCTGCATTCAAATTTTCACACCACTAAATTTTAAAAGAATCCTTTTTATTATTAATTTGACGAATTTTGTTGATTAAATAAAACTCAAATAACCATACAATTTTAGTGGTGTGAATAAATTGATGCAGCACCCCCTGACCAGCCGCTACTGTCGCGTTGGTTTGTGAAGAAATCTTGTCACACAATCCTCTGAATAAATGTCACAAATGTCGTTTTATTTTTCAAATAAAATGTTCAAAATAATTTTTTTTTCCAATTTCTGAAACTATATTCTCCAACAAGGTTTTCTCTACATACTTTTGTAATATCAAATAATTGAAAGTTTCCTTTTTCGGACTAGCATTTTAAAATTGAATAAACATTTAAAAACTATTATGAATAATTATTCATTCAGATTCAAACTTGAGTTTATTACTAATTTGATGACCTTAATATGCCTTAATTTTAAAACAAATACATTGCTTTATTGTAGTTATGTGTCAAAAGTACACACTGTTGATATTAAAAATTATGAACAAAAATTAAAATACAATTAGGAGCATTTTAAACATGAACAAACAACGATAGAGATAGGAATTATGCACTTGTCTGGCACGCTTTTCACATTTTAGCACCGAATGTTATGAATAATTTTGTTCGCCTTCATTTATCAAAGAATTTTTGTCTTTAAATTATACTGCCAAAAATTGTTTTAGAAAGTGATTTTAAAATGTTAAAAATATGAAAGCCCTCCGCATAATTCCCATCCCTGCAGAGGATAAATGGCTTTGAGAGAAATTCACAAAATTCATTTGAAATATACTGTTATATGTTATTTTCATTTTTTAAAGTTTTACTTTTATGTTCACATTAGAAAAAATGCAATACAGAGCAACATAACAATAAAAAAAATTCATTTCACACGTTGGCTTAAAAATAAATATGTAATACCATCAAAATATCAATATATATCTTTTGTAGGTATCTACTTTTTCTTTAATCAAGACAGGACTAACAGTCTTGTTTTGTCAAAACTGTTATTGGTATCCAAACAAATACTCGATAAAATTCCATAATTAAGAGAATCTGAAATACCATAAAATTATAATAATTAATTTCGCTTCACTTAACGACAGAAAGTCAATTGTGAAATAACTTACATCAGATAATCTACCCGAAATAACCTACCCGATGTCGCCTGGAGGCGACACTAAAAAAGTCCCTTTTAAATTTAGTTTAAATTCTTCTAGAATTTTTTTAATTACATCTAGGCCTTTTTAGTAAATATGTGCATATTAGAAGCATCAATATTTAGACAGATGCATCTGTATATGTTTTATAATAACTTTAACCCTCTCGAGCATAAATTATTTTTCAATATTTTTCATTATTCACAAAAAATCTTCTCTTTTGATAAATGAGAAACCATAATAAAATAATTTTGTTATTGTACTGCATGTTAGATATTATCTGCCAAAAAATCAAATCTCCATAAATGAATCCTCTTCTTTTTTTTTTTTTTTTGCTTAATAATGCAATAATTATACGACCTCATATGAGGTCCGTATGCCGAAGAGGGTTAAACTGATTTTTGTAGTTCCACGTAATACTTGTCTCGGGACTGAGGAGGATAAAGGAAATGTTGCTATTTTAAATTTCTGGTTTCAGTAAGGAATAGCCTAAGGTTCGCACACTCCTTGGAATTTCCAAGGACACTGGCACCACTATTAAAAAAAAATTACGTTTAATTTTTAAACCGCAACATTCGCAATCCCCACCTTCATTCACAGGTTTTACGATATTTTTCTGCAGTGAAACACTTTGAAAATATTCTTAAAATTTTGTGGTGTGTGTGTGAACCCTGGGAATAGCTCAATTAACCCTTTCGTGGTTATAAGCGCGTATACGCGCCCAGAATGCCACTTAATTTGAATTGCGAAATGCCATACTGACACCGGAATTTTAAATGAAAATTTTAATTTTACAAAGAACGTTAAAAAAATACATATATATATTATGAAATAAATTTGTTTTTAAATTCCGGTGTCATTCAATCATTTTAGTATTTTATGAATAGAAGAGCTTTAACCGTCAAAGGGTTAAAATATCCACTAAATTGGAAAAAAAAGGTGTTAGCATACATCCATAGGCATTAGACGGTTAAAATTAAATGTGATATATTATATCTTATCGCTCTTCAAGAGTTTAAGAATTCTGCGATTTAATCAGGCGAAGATTGCAATTTAGAAACAGTGTAGTGAAACTAAATGATCCGAAAAGGTCTTTTTGCATTTCAAATTATATTTATTTTGAATCCCACTAGCAAAAATATTAATAGTTTTCCAGTGTTGATTTTATATGCATCATTATTTGTTTGTGGCTTTATAACATTTTAACCTGTTATCTTTAAAATACATTTTATTAATCAACGTACACATTGTTCATTTTGATGAATCGATTCAGAGAATTACGTATGTCTGATGAATGAATCTTACATAAAGACTTATTCACCCCATTATAAATTAATTATTTGGATACGTTTTATACATTATGGTTTCTATTAATATGTAAATTCTAAATTAGTTACTGTAAAGATCATTCATTGCAACATTTCTATTCGAAGTGTCTATTCCATGAAATATTACATCGAATGACCGCTTACAAATATTTCAATACCTATTAGTTTCTATCAAAGATTATTTCTCGCAAAAGAATGAAATAAATGCGGAATAAAATACATTTTATTTATTTTAAATATACAATGATATTTTTATTTCAGTTAAATATTAATTTATTTTCAAAATAATCGCTTTAACATTCTGTACAAAAAAGGAAAAAAGAAAAAACACCGGAATTTCTAAAAGTTAAATAAAATATTATTTTGCACAAGTAATTTAAACTAAGTATTTTCATAGCTTTCATAGTTGTTATCATTTAAGGTCATTATGCCTAAATGCGACGCTATTCTCTACAGTGGTGATCAAAATTATAAGGACAAGGTAAAAATCGCCAAATCTTGGCTACATTTGCAAATTTTACTTATGCAAATTTTATCGCTGAGGACCAATGAAAAACGAAGAATATTGTTATAAATTTTTATTTAATTGTGTGGAAAATTCATATTTATAAAATGTATTAAGGATTTATGCAGCCATCTCATATGGACAAAATTATAAGAACAACTATATTTGTGTGTTCTAAAAAGTAAAATTTGCATATTTTTTGCTCTGCACACGAAACTTCAAGACGATATAAATACGTAGTAAGCGTCTGGGAACGTGATATTCTGTTTTTCAATCATGCCACTAAGTGCAAAGCTTTCGCAGTTTGAAAAAGGAAAAGTGAATGCATTTAAAAGTTCAGGACTTTCTGTACGGCCAAATTGCGACAAAACTTAATCTATCAAGAATGGTAATTTAGAATTATCTTAAAAATCCCGGTAATTAAGGATGGCAAAGACATACAGGTAAGGTATCTTCTGTTTATGTACGAGAGAAAAAATGATAATAAGACAAGTTTGCTCAAAAAAGAAAAAAAAAAGTCAACAGAAATAAAACGTGAATTGAGCTTAGAATGCAGTGCTTGAACTGTTCAATATGTTTTACAAAAAGAAAAAAAAGGTTCGCTGTGATGAACATATGTCTTACACAAGAACATATATCTTACCACTTCTTACACAAGTTCATAAGAGACTGAGGAAGGAGGTTGCCAAAAAATGCGTTACTATGAGAAAAGTGGGATGATATTTTTTTTTCCGATGAGAAAAAGTTTAATTTGAATGGGCCGGGTGGTTTTCGCCACTTCTGGTATGATATCCGTAGAGAAAAAGAACTTTTCTCAAAATGCGTTTTTGGGGGTGGCTCAGTAATGGTCTGGGGAGGTTTCGCAACTGGTGGAACTATTCCAATAGCTTTTGAGCAGGGTAGAATGGCTTCTGAGAGTAATGTTGCTGTATTGAGCGATAATCATTTACCGGAAACACAGTTAAGAACGAGTGGAGACCATTTTTTTCAGCAGGAAAATGCCTCAGTACATGTTTCCCAAACGTCTAAATGGACGCTTGATGCAATTTCGTAAAACTACTTGATTGGCCGACCAGAAGCCCTGATCTGAATCCAATGAAAAATCTGTGGGGTATTCTGGCACACAAAATATACAAAAATGGTATGCAATATACAAACAAGCAAGAGCTCATGTCCTCCAACGAAAACATCTGGTCAAAAATTTAGAAGAACGTTTAAGGAACTGTCTAATTCCGTGACGCCAAGACTTTTAAAAGTACTTGATAAGAAGAGGGAGATTATTAATTATTAGTGTGTTTCAAGCAAAAAACATTCATTGTTCTTATAATTTTGTCCAATTTTTGCTATGACATATTTTGTTGATTATGGCAAAACATTCATATTTTGCATTATCCAATGTTTTGCATTCTACAATGATTTCTATCATAAAAAAGTATCTTATGTAAAAATTTAAGTTTTTTTAATTCATAAATACCGTAATTTCGGGTGTATACGCCGCGGGTCAAACAATTCTTTTTGGACCCAGAAATCTTATTTAGTGATTGAACAGAAATAGGTATGGCGATCTAACTAGAAACATTCATTTTTTAAAAATTTCTGGGTCGAAAAAGAATTGTTTGATCCGCGGCTTATACACCCGAAATTACGGTATTTTTTATCTGTGAAATTTTCAATTGTTCTTATAATTTTGACCACCACTGTATAGTTTTTTCGCATTTAGGGTATATTTGGTGTTTTGTGAAAAAAAAAATATTTTTTAAATCAAGCAATTTTTATTAAAATATTGTGCCTTCAGTTCAAAAGTAACTTGTTACAACCGCAATAGCCTCTGTGGATACCGACATGCTTGCCGCTACCTGGCGTGAAATCGACTATCGACTTGATATTCTCCGTACGACGAAGGAGGCACACGTGGAAGTTCATTGACAAGGGTCATGAAACTTTTTGAGTCTATCTAACCATTTACGTCATTAATTTTAATCTATCTGTATTGTTTTATGAGTCATTAAACATCAAACTGGGCCAGGCTTTACAAACACCTTGTATGCCATTGTCGCATTTACGGTAGGTGAATTCGAAATGAGATGTTCAATGTCTTAAATGCGACAATGTGTTATATACATGTCAGTTCATCATAATATATTCATTTAATTGGTATACATATTGTAAATACTTCATAAAGATAATATAAAATTGAAAGTTGAACTTATTGCTAAACAATTGAATAAATTAATAATATAAATTAAATACATAATGGTACATAATCTTAAATACATTATCATAGGTGCCAACCTGACATCGATTATCCGTAATACGTGCGTTAATTTAACACTGGTTTAATGAGTTTCGAAACAGAATTTTTTCAAAGAAATGAAATTAAGTATATTTCACTAACAGTCCTGAAATTAAAAATAAAAGATTCATGAAATATATTTTCTGATTTGAAATGACGTTAACCTGGATCAAACTAATCCAGATATTACGGAAGATTAGTTGAAAGTTGGCAGCTATGCATTTTGCTTACATAAGGCATATTTCAAAATCCATGTTTAACCGACTTTTAAATTTGGCCATCGATAAAACAAAAAGTAAACAATGAATGACTGATGCAACAAGTTTTACCAAATCTTTTACTCTTCAGTTTGCTTTTAACCACTTAATCGTCGCGCCCGAGACATTCACGGGCTGCAAACTTCACGGCTTTTATTCAGATTTTGTTTGATTGCCACCAGTTTTATAAAATAGTGTAATTGGTTTTATTCTGGTATCATTTTACTTGGCATTAAATAAGATGAATATTTTTTTTTTCAAAAAAGTGGTGGCAATAATGAATTTGAATTTTTAAACCGTAATTTAATGCAACCATTAAGTGGTTAATTCATTTTGTATTTTCACTTTTCATGTAGGCTTCAATATTTCTTTTTGATTTTTGAAGGGAATAGATCTACATACGACTAAGATTTAGGTTGTTGCAGCTTTACTTCCACGTTGTTTAAGTTACTGACTACATGTGTTTAACGAATTTTGTTTTTTAATTGCTATTTTTTATTTTTAAGTCATTTTTTGACTTTACTTTTGCATTTTACGATTATATTATTCCATATATTAAACAGTTTTAAGCATGCAGCAAAGATTGAATCATCAGCTTTTTTTTTTTTTTTTTTTTTTTTGTAGAATTTAAAATTGTGTTCGAAAGTGATTAGCTTCCGCAAATCACAAAAATGCAGGAACGCCGCACGAAAATAAAGGACATTTGCTTTCCAGAAGCACATTTCGAATAACACTTGACAACAGAGAGCATACATACATGTATACAACAAATCACCGTATTTCGGTAAGATACCGTTTACGTTGAAAGAATGCTACGAGACCCACTCGGTGCAATCTGAAGCATGTAGTCTACATTTATGTTTCAACATTGCATTTTGTGGAAACTGGTGGTGATGAAGTTTTTCATAAACAGATTAAAAATATTACATCGCAAGCATAATTGAAAGCAGATATACATTTTAACTATAAAAGTGGAAAATAAATGATAAAATTCCTATTCCATTCCAAATACGAATGTTCTTTTCAAACCTTTTTTTTACCAGTATTAGGCATTTCTTAAATATTCTGTTTAGTTTTCTTTTTAAAAATTTAGTTCCATAATTTCTGCCATTATATTAATTGCTATTCAGAAATAGTGATGACAGTGAGGCCATTGAAACGGTTTTGTTATTCCTGATTTACAAAATACTAATTTGTTTTATAAAGTTTAAAATGTTTAACAATTTTCGAATTTGTTTACGATGAAATAATTTTCCCAGATTTTACAGACAAATAAAAATTTATATTTCCACCAGTTTACCCTTAAAACATTGTTCAGATATGCATTTCTCCTGTGTCTCAACACGTATGCAGAAATCAAGTGAATAAAATCGACTCTTAATTTGTGTAGCTTCAAAATGCGACGCGAGTTTATTTGCTGGGGTGCATTCTTGCTGCGCCGTACGTGATTGTGTTAGAACTTTGGTAAGTTTTTTAAGTTAATCTGGAAAGGCTGATGAAAATAGCTTCTGTAAACTTCCTATGAAATGAACATATATATTTGTGGCGAATGTGTGTGAATCGAGTTAATTTACACCAACACATACGAATAAGTTCCTTTGATTTTTTTATACGAGAAGTTTTTCTATGAATATTTCAAAAAAGAACATTATAACTTCCTTTTATGAAAATTACAAAAGTAAAACGATCCCGGAATATACTCTGAATGTTACCATTTTTTACGGTGCATTGACCAAATTGAAAAAAATATGTCATTTTTTAAATTAAAAGTTTTAAAAATGAGTATTTTATATTTTGATCATTTCAAATGCATGATTAAGTACGTGGTAAAAGATCACTATTGGGGAATCATGTTGAAATTCTTATTTTATTGACAACACATATTATTTAAACACAATTTCTGTTTTAAATATAATTTAAATGGAATTTATAAAAACGCTATATAAAATAACTTTAGTTAATATCCTAGAAGTCTTTACGAATTTAGAACATTGTCTTTATCGGAAATAGGCTACTGAACTAGAAAAACTGGCTTAATGAGTAGAAAACTTTAGAACTAAAAAATGAAAAAAATTTCACGTTCTTCCGAGATAAATTTAAATCTCACTTAGCAATTTTAGTTTGCAGAAAGTTCTTGCTTTTCAAAGTTGCAGCAAGTTTGGCATTTCAAGAGGGAAAGTTTATAACGAAATTGGAGCAAGCTAACGCAAGTGCTGAAGTCACCACACTTCAAACTTGCAGTAAACTTTTCATGCAAATTAATCTCTTGTTATATAAAATTAATTGCAAATTAACGGTAAAGAAGTAGAAAATTTATCTCTGTCATGACTAAAGTACTGTAAATTCTTTGCAAGCTAGATGAAAATTTTGCTTTGCTTTTTCACGAATACTACAAACCTATTTCAAAACAGTTATATTGTCACCCAATACTGCAGTGTTGCCAGATGGGCTACTTTTTTTAATTCAGATACTTGATTGTCACCACTTTTTTGTAATGGTAAAATGCGCCTAAATTACTGACAGATTAATAAAGTCAAAACAAAGGGAAATTAACCGTTTCAAAAAAGTGGCGGCAATCAAGAAATCTTAATTAAAAGAAAGTATCCCACTGTCAATACTGCCTGTTTTTAACCGTCAGGATCCGTGCTGAACCCCTTGAGGTCTATTTATGCACCATCAGAAAGTTCATGCATTATTTTAATCGCCATTAACAACTAAAAGTGATATCTGTCCCTCTAAATTAAAGGTTTTCTGGTATTTATTAAGTGAAACGTTTAAAAAAATCGGTGCAAACAGAAAAAAAATTGTGTAAGGGATATAGTCTTGGAAGTGGTCCATTCTCTCAAAAAAGATATTTTTTGCTTTCGTAATTTTCTTGAATTAAAGACAGTCTTGAATCAGTTTCACAACAAACTACTCATGCAAATGGGTGATATTCTACTTTACGGAAGATTCGCTGCGAATGTGTCAAGTCAAATTTATCACGGCAATATAATACCAAGAAAAAACAAACTTGCTACTAATGCACATTCTATCTAGGATGAAACACACATTCCCAGATAGCATGCACATTAGCAGCAAGTTTGATTTTATTTTCTGATATTACCTTGCCACGACAAATTTGACTTGAAAAATTTTTAGCGATTCACCTGCAAGGCAGACCGTCACTTACTTGCATCAGTTGTTTGTTGTGAAACTGGTGGAAGAGTGTTTTTAGTTCCCGGAAGTGACGAAAGCAAAAAAGCCTTTTGTTGAGAGGATAGACAACTTTTAGGACTGCATCCCTTGCACAAATTTTATTCAGTTGGCACCGCGTTTTTAAAAAAGCTTCAATTTTCAAGTACAGAAAATTAAGACCCAAATCTAGAAATACAAATATCGCCATTATTTGCTAATGGTGATATAAGTGGTACATGCACTTTCTGACGGTGCATATGCATAAATAGACCAGAATGAGTTACACCTATCGTATGACAATTGTAAACAGACAGTGCTGCATCACAAGGTTATTATTTTGCTATAAGTTTGCAGTATTTCTGATAAAACAAAGCTACAGTGTTTAGTATCTTGCAAAGAATTTTTAGTACTTTTGTCATCAGCTAAGTTTTCTACTTGTTTAACATTAATTTGCAATAAATGTAATACAGCAAGAGGTTAACTTGCATGATAAGTTAGCTTCAAATTCAAAGTGTAGTGCAGTGGCATAACCAGGGTGGTTGCCCAAAACCAGTTACGTTGTAACATTTTCTTCTCTTTGATTCACAACAGAAAAATTTTTGGTTAGACAAGACAAACAGAACTTAAAAAAATTACCAGCATTCAGAGCACTTGGGCATACACCCTGGTTACGCTACTGTGGTTATTTCGGCGTTTGTGTTATCCTGCTACAGTCTTGTTATAAACTTCCAGTCTTTTCATGCCGAACTTGCTGCAACTGTGCAAATTTGCAAAGAAAGACTGTTGCAAGTTTTCTGCAAATTAAAATTGCTCTGTGGGTTGTAGCCATTGATGTCTGTTATTTCAGTTGATTTTTAAAGTTAACAGAAAAAAACTTGAATCAATTTCAAGGTTTTTTTACTGCAGTTAGGAAATAATGAGACGCTGTAAAATGAACGACGTCAATTGGAATAGGAGTTTTTATATTTCAAAACGTTTTAAATGCAAAAAAATGTATCGGGTTCTGTTCTTTAAAATCGGGTGCCTCATTATACAGTATTTATTTTTGATTCTCACACTAACATTTTAAGTAAAAGAACATTATCGCATTTAGAAATCATCACACTTAGGCACAATGACTTTACTTTTTTTATACCACTTTTCACTTTTTTAGAATAAAAATTTTTACTGAAATTCGACTGTTTGGTAAAATTCTATAAAAACAGATAGATAAATAAATTAATAACTAAATAATCAATATAAATAACCTTCTACGAATAAATATGAATATAAGTTTTCTGCTTATTTAAACAGTTTATTAATGCAGAATTTTATCAAAATAATGATCAAAAACAAATATTTGCAGTCATGCCTTGCCATATTGTGACAATTTCCTGTTAGTGTCAATTAACTCTTTCCGGCACGGACAAAATCTGTTAGTAAAATGAGAAATTATGGACTGACACCGAAATTCACAAACGAATTTTTTAGATACTTTGAAATTCTTAATTAAAGTTTTTATCGTAAAAGCGAAATTTGATTAAAATATTATTGGTGCCGTTTGCAAGTTTGGAATTAAAATAAGGTATCCCAGACCGGGCACAGTGTACCGGAAAGGGTTAAAGAGATTGCAATATCTGGGTCAAATTTCACCAGTAACAACCAATAGAATTTTTTACCGTATTTCTGTGAGAAATTTTGATTGAATAAAGGGCTAAAATAAGGCAAAATTTTCTCTTCAAAATTTGTCAGTGGAAGTTTGTATGGGCGGTCTTCAGAAACTGGTGATCCGATGTAAAAAAAATCATCCACCATACTGAGACAACATTCATGGAACTATTAACCCTTTCCGGCGCAGACAAGTTTTGTTCGTAAAATGAGAAATTGTTGACTGACACCGGAATTTACAAAAGCCTTTTTTAGAAATTAAGAACTCCCTGATTTAAGATGTCATTGTAAAAGTAAAATTTTACTAAAATATTATTGGTGCCGTTTGTATGTTTGGAATTAAAATTAATTTCACCAGTAACAACCAATAGAATTTTTTACCGTATTTCTGTGAGAAATTTTGGTTGAATAAAGGGCTAAAATAAGGCGAAATTTTCTCTTCAAAATTTGTCAGTGGAAGTTTGTATGGGCGGTCTTCAGAAACTGGTGATCCGATGTAAAAAAAATCATCCACCATACTGAGACAACATTCATGGAACTACCGTAATTTCGGGTGTATAAACCGCGGATCAAACAATTCTTTTTGGACCCAGAATTCTTATTTAGTGATTGAAGACAAATATTTACGGCGATCTAAGTAGTTATATTTGTTTCTTAAAAAAATCTGGGTCGAAAAAGAATTGTTTGATCTGCGGCTTATACACCCGAAATTACGGTATTAACCCTTTCCGGCGCAGACAAGTTTTGTTCGTAAAATGAGAAATTGTTGACTGACACCGGAATTTACAAAAGCCTTTTTTAGAAATTAAGAACTCCCTGATTTAAGATGTCATTGTAAAAGTAAAATTTCACTAAAATATTATTAGTGCCGTTTGTATGTTTGCAATTAAAATTAGGTGTTGCCGGTGTGGTAACACTGCGCCGGAAAGGGTTAAGAAAGACGAACTGACATAATAATGCTTCAACTATAACCACTTTCAAAGGATTTTAGTACCCAGGAGGCTAATTTCCACTAGTAATTTTAAGTAGAAAATTACTCTTTATTTAATATCTTAAGTGTCTTTTGACTGGAAAATTTCGAACAAAAATAATAGCAAAAACTCATATTAATTTTTACTGGTAAAAGTTTACTTCATCAGTTGTAGTTTCAACATATTCTGACAACGAAGCCAGCCATTCTGTCAGTATCAGAAAAAATATATAATACCTGTACAAACTGACCCCAGTAAAAAGAAACAGAATGTTTTTATCATATTTGTGAGAAAAACGTCTGACAAATATCATAGAGGCTAACATCTCTTAATTATTACGGAGTGTGACCCAAGAAAAACATTCTTATAACCGGAAATTATTTAATCAAAAGTTTCAAAATGAAATCTAAAATGTACTTCATTGAAAAAAGACATATTTCTTCATATATTTTTTCTTATTTAAAATATGCTTGTCATGGATCAGACTCCAAAATAATTTACCCGTTAAACCCGGAATTATTTCCCCCTTTTAAATGCAAAATTTGCATTTCACACCATTTTTAATAGCAATTTTTGTTTGAATTTGTCATGAGGTTTCATTCATTAAATAAGTATAAACTTTCCGTTAAAAATACTGGTGTACTATTAAAAAAAAAGGTTGAAATTTTCTGGTACCACATGGTTATCTCTAGATTTTAGTGGGTTAAGAGATGTTGGAATCTACGGAGTAAGGAAGAACTCAAGGGCATTTCCATGCGAACTTGTTTGTCTGTTACATACTACGATTTTTTAAAAACCAGTATTTTAAAGCGAGAAAATGCGACTTAGTTTATCGAAGATATATCGTCAATTGAATAAGGCGAAGCAAACTTTTTGAGAATAACGGTGGCCAACAAGCATTAGCAATTTTCAGTTGTGTAACAGACAAAGAAGTTCGTATGGAAATGCCCTCAACCTTTTCTATTTAAGGTTATTAGTTGAACTTTTACCCGGCGGTACCGTCACCTTGTTTCAACCTCAGCAGTTACTTCACTCGTAACTGCCAGACTTTACACTTAAGTTAAACACCTAATTAAAATTAGGTGTTGCCGGAGTGGTAACACTGCGCCGGAAAGGGTTAGGTTGTTTTTTGGCGGGGAGGGGGGCGTAAAAATACCAACCAGCCGCTTAGAGGGTTAAAATAAATATACTGCGAATTATTTTCAAGTATTATAAAAATATTTCATACCAGAATTTTTATTAAACTATATTTAACGTTTTTATTTCACTTATTTCTACTGAATTTTTGTGTTATGTATTTTAGCCCTTTCAGGGGAAGGCAGTTGCGTTTGCAGTGTTGCCAGTGGGCTACTTTTTTAAAATTCAGATTTCTTGATTGACACCACTTTTTGGAACGATAAATTACCATTTTTTATCGCCTTAATTAACAGTCACTGAATAAGTCACATTTTATCATTTATAAAAAGTGGTGCCAGTCAAGAATCTGAATTTAATAAAAGTAGCCCATCTGGCAACACTGTGCGTTTGCATATTTCTGAACTCCCACAGAAAATTTGAAGAAATTTTATTTTAAAATAAGGAAAAGTAGTTTCACGATGTTTCCCCCCCCCCCTCATCAAAGTTAAAAAAGTAAAATTTTATGAAATTTTTCTGGTTCAAGTCTTTATTAATCGTAGATGGCTTATAATATGTACCACCACCCGTCAAGGGGTTAAGGAGAAATTTCTGTTTCGAATCAAAATATCTTCGTTTGGAACAGTCGCGGAAAAAAAGTAAACGTCCTCTAATAACGCTGAAACAAATTATTTTAGAAGAACATTATTTGTACCAAACGATTGCAAATAAAATCTACTTTTAAATTATGTAAACATAATTTGCTTTGGAGGGCATCTATATATCAAAACTAATCCAAAAAAAATTCAATAACAATACTCCGGTTTGACATTATAAATAAATTGTTCACCCTCCGATTAGATAAATTACAAATTTTCACGAGATTCCTACCATTACTTACTTTTGCTTTTTTGCAATTCAATATTTCTCAAGCATCAGAATTGTTTCTTTATTGTGCAAAATGTTTCAGAGATACTTATGCAAACTTCAAGAGGTGGAACATTTTACACTGTAACCAACGATTTTGGAATAAGAAACCAAAATCATAATCCTATATTCAATTAAAAACACAGAGTGTCTCTCTATAATCCGGATTTTTTTTTTTCTGAACTTTAACATTGATCAAATTATTTTAACGAAATTTGTAATACGATTTACCTTTTTATGCAAAATGTAATGATATCAAAAGAAATGACATAATTTCTTACCATCTACATCCAGCAACGTTGAACGTGTATTTGCATGGCTGCCAACTTTTTCGCATTTTTTCTACCACAAAAAAATTATAGTAACTATTATCTTATTTAATCGTCGAAATCTTATGATTAAACAAATGGAAAATCTCTGTCCAATTTTAGTGGTAGCAAAATTGAGTCAAAATTGGCAGCTATGGTATTTGCATATTCCGAATGTAATTACAGTAAAACCCCGATAATTCGGATTAATTGGGACCAGGCCCAATCTAGATTATTGAAAATCCGGATTATCGGAGAATGAGAAAGAATGAAATAAAATAAAACATTCTTGCAGAAAATCACCCTTATATTTAACACATTGAATATTTACAGACTGTAAAAATGTTCACTTTGTAATTATAAAATTTGTGATCTTCTGCTCTGTGAGTTTCGTATACGTTTTGCAGACCGCATGGTCAGACATTCATTTGAACATAATTAGTTCGTTGGCTGTAGTCTCCACTTCACGTTCAAAATAAACCATTAATTGTTCTAAATGAGTCATTGCTTCATTATGGCTAATAACTTTTGGTTGATCATCATTGATAGTGGTGTTTTCGTATGTATCATCTTCGTTTTCAGTTTCTTCAGTTGTGCATTAAGCGATTATTTCGTCATTTGTAAGTGAGGTGCAAACTTCATTATTTTCTGCTTCCAACCAATTGCTAATGTCGATAATATCAACATTTCAGCAACCATCAGTGTTTTTTTAATATGCTCACAAAATCTTCAGGTGTAATTTCCCTTTCATTCTCGCCTATTTCTCATTCTGTTTCAACCCTCTTATTATCCAAGAAGTCCTAATTTTAAACCATAAATTCTTCCACGACTTTCGGAGAGTACTCACAGCAACCTGTTCACAGCTTTAAAGTGATGCATCGTTGTTTCTTTGAAGGGTAACATCAAAGAGTTTATATGAGAAGGTTTAAGCAGGGTTCGAAAAGTTTTACCACTAAATTTTAAGAATATTTTCGAAGTGTTTCACTGCAGAAAAATATCGTAAAATCTGTGAATGAACGTGGGGATTACGAATGTTGTCGTTTAAAAATTAAATGTAAATTTTCTTATTTCTAATAGTGGTGCCAGAGTCCTTGGAAATTCTAAGGAGTGTGCGAACCTTGGGTTTAAGGCATTCTTCCTAAAGGATTTCAGAAAAGACTTCTTTATTCAGAATATGAGGATGAAATAAATTGATGATATCGAAATTTGCCGATCGATTCTCAAATTTTGAAAAAAAAAATTAGACCAGATTGATCCGGATTATGCGGAGATCCGGATTAACGAGATCCGAATAAGCGGGGTTCTACTGTACCATTACATACGGTATCACAGACAGAAATAGTGTACATTTCCAGAAGTTTCCATATGTCTTTGCAACTCGCAGAAAGCAGGATAAGCTTATTAAAATTTCATTAGTATGGCTTAGTTTTTTTTTTCAAAATTCATGAATAATAATGTAGTATGACACATTGTATTTTTAACTGAATAAATTAATTAGGACGTTGGTTTTTTACCACATCATGGGCTCCCAAATGGTCCGCGAACTGAACATCAATATTTTTTCACAGAAAATTCCATGATAGGTTCCTGCAGAATTTGAGCTAAAATTAACCTTTAAGGGTGGTTTCTCAGCAATTTTCAAGATAAATCTAAAAAAGAAATTTCTCTTAGAAAATTCTGATGTTCAGTTGTCGGACCATATGGGAGCCTGCACACCTTAAAGTTTGTTTAAGGATGTTAGAAACACCTTCTGTGCACTAGTGTATCAAAATTACACTTTTTAAATGGCTGAAAATATTAAATGGCGTTATCCATTTAGATGAATTTCGCAAGTAACACCCTTCTTTTATAAGAAATGCGAAAACGATTGTCATATCCTAAAAATTTCAGCATCATTTTTCTTTCCTCTAAAACATTTCTTATAGCTCAGTTGCTTTCAGGATAAATGAATAACATTATTTAAAATAAAACCATTGAACGGTAAAACATTTGGCAATCTAAATATTTATTCGAACATCAATAAATCGTTAAAAATGCAGCTATATAAGAAAAGATAAATGTTTATTTAATCTTTCATCTGAAAAAAATGGTTCTTTTTAATATTTTGTGTATTTATTTCTATTTCAATTTTCTATCAAATACATTACTTTATAAATATGTATGCAAGATTGTTCAAATACTTCAAGAGTCGCTTTCAGCAACAATTTCCTTTCTCCTCTACAACTAAATTCACGAGCCCTTAGGAACAGTATAAAACTCATTTTTCAAAGCGTAAGTCATCATTGATTAATCGATGCACATCGTCACCTATATTGTTTATGGTGATACTTGATTATACTTTTTTTTTCTTAAGCTTCAGAAAATATACGGTATAAGTTATTTTCTTCTTGAAATGATATTAAAGATTTTATTGTCTTTTAAGCAATATATGTTTGAGTTTTGTGCCTTTTTTAAAGCAAATATACTTAATTCGATTTTTAATCTACTCTTCAAATAAATATTATTTTAACCCCTTAAGCTGCGCATTAAATTATGGTTTAAAAATTTAGTTTGATTATTGCCACCACTTTAAGAAAAAATATTCGGCTTTTTTAATGATAAACAAAATGATTCCAGTATAAAGCTCATTTTACTATTTTATAAAACTGGTGGTAATTAAACAATTCTGAATAAAACCCGTAAAGCTAGCAGCCCGTCAATATCACGGGAGCGAGAATTAAGGGGTTAAAATTATACACATGACAGTGTATATGTATTTAGGTATCTATGTACGTGTATATTTTCCTTAAAATGAGAGGTGATATTTTTAATCTTACTTTTAATTAATTTATTTCTGGTATTGATTTTTCATTTCTCTAGTTTGAATTTCATAATTTATCTACTGTTAATCCTTAAAGATTTTCACATGTTATGCAGGGTCTGATTCAAACGGGGAAAATTTCCACCAGTAAATTTTAAAATAAATTTTCGTCTTATTAAAACGCAGAATTCATGGAAAGTTATGGTCATAAATAGTAATGAAATTTTTTCTATTTCTCTTTTCTAGGAGATTTTACGTCGTTGACAATCAGACACTTACTTGGAGAGTAGTTCATCAGGAATTAGAATGAAGAACTTAATTTTAGCTTAATTTCAAAACCCTTCAAATACAACTTAATAAAAATTTTCCATATACCGAAAAAAGGTTTCAAGAACTAGCAAATAAAATCAGAAAAATGAATGAATAGCGTAAGAAAAAAATACTTCAAAACTGGAAAAACAGATTTCATATCCCATTGCGTTAACAATTTTGTAGTAAGAAGAAATAAAATAACAATTTCGGGTACAATAATTTGTGTATGATCCTAAGTTTACTATTATTATTATAAGCGTGTGTTTATAAATTCGTATGCAATGAAAACAAAATATAATCATAACATGACTACCACATGAAATATTTAATAATATAGACATGGAACGCACGCATTACGTTTTGTATAAAGTCAAACACCAATCAATGTCCTTAAACTAGCCTCTATTGCATTTATCATTCGAATTTTTTTAAATATAAATAACAAGGAATATTATTTGTTTATTATTGAAGGAAATGATGCTTGAAATCGGTTTCAACTGAAGTAGTTAAATTTTATGTTTTAAAAGTGGAACAACATATATTCTTAATCCTTAATAGATGATCCATTAAAATATTCTTCGAAAAACAGAAATTTGCATGCATGCGTGAAATAATGTAAAAATACTTATGCATGGAATTTTAAATCTGTTGTTTGTCAATGTCCATAAACCTTTACATTTTAGGTAAATGTTGAAATCTAAGAAGTTGAAAGAGTTGTTGAAAACAATAATATCAGTTAGTTGCAAATTACTGAGATGTTTAACCCATTAGTATTTTCTTCACTATATTTCCTACTATTCCCATAATTATTTTCTTCACTATATTTCGAAATCTGCCCCTTCCCACCACTTTTAAAGCAAGAATAACTTTTATCTTAATTTATCGAGGACTTCGTCTCAAGAAAGAAAGTATTCATTTATCCTTCTTTTTACTGGTGTGAAAGGCACTTACTTGAATTTATTGCAACTGTCCCAAAAATGGGACGCCAGGCATACTAATGAGTTAACCCTTTCCGGCGCACACAAATTCTGTTCGTAAAATGAGAAATTGTTGACTGACACCGGAATTTACATAAGACCTTTTTAGAAATTAAGAATTCCCTGATTTAAGCTGTCATTGTAAAAGTGAAATTTTACTAAAATATTATTGGTGCCGTTTGTAAGTTTGGAATTAAAATTAGGTGTTGAAGGAGTGGTAACACTGCGCCGGAAAGGGTTAACAGTTAAATAGCAGGATTGGATAGCACTTGCATAAATTACTTTAATATGTATATAGACTTTTATTTGTGAGTTTTCTTTTATAGTAATAAAAATGTAACATCACTCATCTTGATGCATTTCTTGTGTTTGTTTATAAAGAACATTGTTGTGCAGTGCATAATTATTTAGTAAGTATTTAGTAAGTAAGTAGTTGGTAAGTGCATAGAAGTAATTAGCATCCAGAATCCAGCATCTGTGGGGGTTTTCTTCTGTTGTTAACAAGTCATGTTGATTTTCGGCGATAAATGGGAAGATTATTTTTTAAGCCCGTCAGAACAGTATTGTTGAATTTTTTTTTAAATCCCGAGTTTTGATTTTGAGTTTAACCCTTTGAGCTCTGATAGGTAAATTTCTTCAAAATTCCAAGTGTCACATTGGCACCAGTATTTTGCAAAAAAAAAAAAAAAATTTGGTCTACAATATACGTGAAAAAAAAAATGCATTAAACCTTTTTCAAATAAATTTGGTCGAATATTCCGGTGCCATTGTGACATTTTGGAATTAAAATTAAGTGGTAGAAAATTCAACCATCAGAGCTCAAAGGGTTAATATTGTTGATACTTTTAAATTTTTGATCAAGTTGAAATGTGTTTTTATGCAATGTGTCTTATATTTTAAACTGTACTGTTATAAATTTGATTTAGAATGTATAAAATTGTTATACGTATTTCTTCAAAATTATCCATGATCTGGATTTCCAGTTTGACCTCAATTTTTATTTTGACATTTCAAATTCACACCGGAAATTTTGAAAGAAGAATCTTTACTTTAATCACAATATTTGTGTTTTATTAAATAAAACAAAAAGTACTATTTTTAGTTTGGGGCGCGAATTCGGATAATCTGAATAAAAATATAGGTCAAACTGGCAACCCTGGGAGGAAATGGAAGTATTAAAGTCAAATTTTGAAGTCACAGACCGATAGAGATGATGCATAAAAGTTGAGTACAGTGCATACATAGGAACAACGACATTCAGCAGAAAATGGAGCTAAGTCAGTAATAGTTTCTTGCAATTAAAATGAAGCCGACTCAATATTTGTTGTCGTAACATAAAATTAGCTACTTTTCACAATTCCCTTACTAAAATGTAACAGCTTGTATTCCTAACCCCCAACTTTAACCCTTTGAGCTCTGGGGTGTAAATTTCTTCAAAATTCCAAATGTCACATTGGCACCAGTATTTTGCAAAAAAAAAAAAAAAAAAAAAAAAAAAAAAAAACAGTTAACGATAAACACGAAAAAAAAAATGCATTAACCCTTTTTGAAGTAAATTTGGTCAAATTTTCTGGTGTCATTGTGACATATGGAATTATAATTATGTGGTAGAAAATTCTACCAGCAGAGCTCAAGGGGATAAATAGCCCATATTTGTCCAAAAACATTAATGTAAATAGCAAGTAATACGAGTCTAGTCATTTTGACATTAATAAAGAGGAACTGGCATATCTGTAAAACTATGAAGCTTCAACTATAACTGTTTCCGCAAAGGTTGTTCATCGCCGGTGGAAACTACCACAAATAAATTTAAATAGAAATTTTCTACTTATTTACATATTGTATTAACACAAATTTTAATAAAAAAGTAATGGTAGAAACAGACATTTATTTTTATTGGTGATACAACAGTGATACAACACTTTTATTTATACTCTGACGTCACAGGAACGCATGCAAATTATTTCAGAACTTTTCATTTTTACTTAAAAGAATCTAAATAAATTAGTATCTGTTTACAGCTAATAGCAATCGAGATTTCAAGTTTTGAATTAAAATGTCTTTGAAATGATCAAATTTTTTTTAAAGCGTGAATACGGATAAGAGTGGTGTATATATAAATTTTGAGATTGTAAAATTAACATCGGGTTAAAAATTCATGGGGGGGGGGGGAATTCTATGATTGAGTCAAAGTAGAATACATTTTGCTGTTTTTCCTTTTGGAATACCAAGCGTAACAGCCTTAATTGATAACTTTATAATAATAAAATATCTTTATTATATTTTATTGTTTGCATGTCGATTAAAGTTTAATTTTAATAATTTCTACAACTGAGTTTTATAGAAGTAGTTTTTGTTAACTTAAGTTTAAATATCATATATTTAAGAGTTAAACTTCCCAATATAAGGTGCATTTTTTATTGTAACTAATTTTGTAGGTTTATTATAAATCAGTTAAACAGTTCCTTTTTAAACATTTTCTTTCGTCGAGGAATTCGATGGGTTCTTTCTAGTATGTATAAAACGTAATATCTTAGTTGCACAATGGAGTTATAGAGAAAAAGGTGGAGACATATACACTGCCAGCAAAAAAAAAAATATATTGACACTTGTGATTTTAGACATTTTTTGAATATCTAGAAATATAGATAAGGAATTATTATAAAACTCCAGGTGTGTAAACAAAATAGTTCAGGTCATATATTTTCACGAATATTGAAAATATATGACCAAAAGATATTCAAACTGCAGATTATGATTAAGAAATTTATTGTAATAAATGTGCTCATTTTTATGATTATAGCATGTATACTCGTAAAAAAATTAAGATTTTTATAAAAACGGTCCATAAGTTTTTTACTTATACTTTGCAAAGTTCTTAATTAAAAAAAAAACCATGTTCTTTTCAGAAAATATGATAATCAACATTATACATAACATCCTGTAATCAAAATTTAAAAATATTAATAATTGTGCGAAAAAAGCAGGTTTACTAAATACATTTTCACTGCGCATGCGTCAACTCTATAAAAATTTCATTTGCATATTGTGTTAGCTAAATGTATACAGACATTTTTGTTAAAGTTTCAAAATCATAGCTTGAAAATTCTGAAAATTATCGTCGATAGAATAAGATCAAAATCCGTTATTCCCAAAATCAAGCAAAAAGATGAGGAGCTGTATCCAAATACAGTATTACGTGCAATACTGTGTAGACAATAATCAATGGAATATGGATACAGCCCCTCATCTTTTTGTTTCATTTTGGGAATAACGTATTTTGATATTATTCTTTCGACGATAATTTTCAGAATTTTCAAGCTATGATTTTGAAATTTTAACAAAAGTTGCTTTATACATTTAGAACACAATAGGTAAATGAAATTTTTATAGAGTTAACGCATGCTCAGTGAAATTTATTTAATAAACCAGCTCATTTTTCTTACAATTTTAATATATTTTAATTTTGATTAAAGGGTGTCAGGTACAATGTTGTTTCTATTTTTTTCTGAAAAGAACATTGTTTTATATGAAGAACTCTGAAAATTATAAGCAAAAAATTTGGAACCGTTTTTATAAAAACCTTAATTTTTCTATGAGTATGCATGCTATCCGCATAAAAATGAACACAGTTTATTACCATAAGCCATGTAATCATATTCTGCAATTTGAACGCTTTTGCAATAGTAGTTTTGACAGGGTTGTTCAAAAGATATTCGTTCTTTTTTAATTTGTTGACGGTCCATTATTGGATTTTGGGGGGAAATCTTCATGAAAATATATCACATGTACTATTTTGTTTATAAATCTGGAGTTTCAGAGTCATTCCGAATGTATATTTCTAGATATTTAGCAAAACGTCTGTCGCAATGTAAAGATTTTTTTTCTTTTTTTGAGACTGTAGTGTATTTTCTAGCAGTTGTGCGTGAAATAACTAACGAGGTTATCAGGGAAATGGATACTGAATTTTGTGAAGAAGATCTAGTTTCTGATGACCGCCGATGAAAACGTCCACTAGTAAACATGAATGGAAAATTTAGTCTTATTTACGTGCCATGGGAAATTTCTGTCACGGGTATAGGAAAATGTTTCTCTATATGTTTTTACTTATGTCAGTTGCCCAGGTATTTTAATCTTTTTACTGAAGAGTTTGTCTTGGTTATCACAATATGACGGAACCATTATTGCTGAAGTAAACTTTCTCTAGTAAAAATGAATATAAGTATTTAATTATAATTAATTTTTCAATTAATTACCAGCAGTGATATTATGCTTGAAATCATTGAATGTTTAATAAGTGATTATCACCTTGCTAGCTAAGCATAGGACCAACCGAGTGGAAAATGTTCACGCCAGGAATCGAACCCGGATGTCTTGAAATATCGTGCCAAGTGCTCTACCATTTAAGCTATGAGGACAATGCCCAACTTGTCATTTCTCATTCACATCTGTTGGTAAGGCAGCAAACTGCAGCACATGATGGAAACGTCCACATGAGCGCACAAACTCGGAGCGTAACATATGACAGAAATAAACCCAGCTTCAGTGAATTCATGTTTAGTTATAATTATTTTTAAAATTAATTATCAACGGTGAAATTATGCTTAAAATTATTGAATATTTAATCAGTGATTATTACATTATTAGCTAAGGGTACAACCAACCGAGTGAAAAATGTCCAAACCGGATTCGAAAAGAGGTGACAATCACTTATGAAATATGAATATCAGTTTTTGTTATTAATTTTGACTGAAATTTTCTATTAATAACATCTTTGAATAGAGGAGAAACTTCCATTTAAATTTACTGGTGGAAGTTTTCTCCGGCTGTATTGAGACCCTTTGAATGCACTTACAGTTGATGCTTCACTATTTTAAGGTTATATCAGTTCCTCTCCCTTAACCCATTAACGCCCGAATTATTTTCTTCGCTAAAATATAAATTTTGTATTTCCCACCACTTTTAAAAGCAAATTAACTTTTATCTTAATTTATCAAGGATTCTGTCTCGTGAAATAAGGTGTACATTTTTCTTCCTCTTTACTGGTGGGAAAACCGCTTTCTTGCTGTTTTTGTAACCGTCCTCAAACGAGGACGCTGGGCGTTAATGGGTTAATAGTTTCATGAGTGACACACGAGAATTGCAAGCTGCTTTTTTATTCAGATTGCTTGTTGCCACCACTTTTTTGAAGTAAAAATATTTTCCTTATTTAATGGCAGATAAAATGATGTATAAAGCTAATTACGATGATTATAAAAACTAGTGGAAATCAAATAATCTGACAAAGAAAAGTAGCCTATATTGCCCATAAGTGTCATGGGCGAGAGAAATACTGGATTAAAACGAACAATAGGATACGTACGCATCAAGGAAGTCATAGGATTTAAGGGGTTTTAGCAACAACAATTTCTAAAACCACTGGTCGCTATATATAAAAATAGATTGTATTTTCTTAAAATAAGACTTATATTACTTTACAAAATCTCTGATAAGAAATGCCTGGATGTGCTGGACGCAACAAGCCCTGGACAATTGTCGCACCGAAATTGGCTATTTTTGAAATTATCTCAAAATGTAATAAAAAAAAGTATTACCCAGTTAAACTGATGGCATAGAGCTCACAGGCTGTGTTACAAACTAATTGTATATTAAATCCTTATATAATAATGCCATTCGAAAAACAAATGAAGAAAATAGCCCCCAACCATTTCCATCCTTTATACTTAATCATTAAACCCCCAAAGCTAATCAGGGATACGCCTTATCATATAATAAACCTGTATCCAAAATTCGAAACAAGTCAGATAATTTTGCATAAAAACACATTTATGTAATTTAAAAAGCGTTGTCCCCCGTTCGCTTCTTTATACTTAACCTCTAAACCTCCAAAACTGTTCAAAAATTCAACGTATCAGAAAGAACATGCATCCAAAATTTAAAGCAAATCGGATAACTCTGCCTAAACTCTATTTAGCTAACTTAATGGGGAGGTAATCGCTCGTAGCCTCCCCCCTTTATACTTAACAAAAGAACACCACAACTAATTAGGGAAGCTTCTTACAAATATGAACCTGTATGCAAAAATTGAAACAAATGGATTAATTCTCCATGAGAAACCATTTACCTAAATTATGAGGGGTAGTTCCCCCTATCCCCCTTTATACTTATCCAATGAACTCTAAAAGCAAGTCAGGGGAGCCCCTTTTCAGAATGAACCTATATCCAAAGTTTGAAGCAAATCGGTCATTTTTGTGGGAAAAACCCATTAACCTAAATAAAGAGGAGGGAGGGTACCCCCATTCCCCTTCTTTAAATTTATCCAATGAACACCCAATACTAATCACGGAAGCACCTCATCAAAATTATTCGATATTTAAAATTGAAGGAAATCTAATAATTCTGCATGAAAAACCCATTTACCGTAATTTCGGGTGTATAAGCCGCTACTCAAACAATTCTTTTTGGACCCAGAAATCTTATTTAGTAATTG
This sequence comes from Maratus speculifer, assembly GCA_964019185.1. NCBI lineage: Eukaryota > Metazoa > Arthropoda > Arachnida > Araneae > Salticidae > Maratus > Maratus speculifer. Next base: position 268,029,105 of record OZ025293.1, on the reverse strand, counting down.
AAGACAAATATTTACGGCGATCTAGCTAGTTATATTTTTTTCTTAAAAAATTCTGGGTCGAAAAAGAATTGTTTGATCTGCGCCTTACACACCCGAAATTACGGTATATAAATTAAGGAAAGAGGCATTAGCCACAGTCCCCCTTCTTAATACTTATCCAATGAACACCCAATACTATTCACGGAGGTGCCTCATCAAAACGATCCTATACCTAAGATTTGAACGAAATCTGGTAATTCTGCATGAAAAAACCATTTATGTAAATTAAGAGGAGGGGCATTAGCCGCCGTTCCCCTACTTATACTTATCGAATGTACTCTCAAAACTAATCAGGAAAGCATCTTATCATAATAAGCCTATATCGAAAATTTCAAGTAAATTGGATATTTTTATCATGAGTTATCGCGTTACATACATACAGAACGGACGGGCACACAAGCTCTCAGGCTTTGATAATCTGTGAGCTAAAAAACCTAAATATAATTATTAAGGAAAATTCTGAGCTTAGTTCCAGACATATTGATCGTTTTCAAATGAGCAAAATGATTGTTTTATCTTCATCGATGTGAATTTCTAGCGCGATATAATTTGTTCAAGATTTTTTTTTTCCTTTTTCAAAGCTGTTAGTATCAAAATATAAATTAAACAGAAATTACAAGATAAAATTGTTTTGTTTGGAAATTAATTACATTACTTTTTTTAATTAACTGTTGGAAAAAATGTCTGATTTATAATTAATTAATTTTGTATTTTCATTTCCTCATTCACTTTCAATAAAATACTTTTATAATAAATCATGTTTATTTCTTGCTTTAGTGATAATGAAAAGTATAGAATCAAAATCTTATTATTTGATAGATTATCTGATTTTTAATATTTGATATAAAAAAAAGACTAAAATTTTATCGTGAATTAAGGACCCTGATAATAATATATACTATTCATTATTTTCCAGTGTATATATTTATGTTTAATATAAATAAAAATAATTGTTAAATTGTAAGAATAATAATGATAAAGTTTTAATATTTACGGCAAAAATTAAAATTGTAAAACTAGTTTGCCACGATTATGGAAACCCAGTTCGATAGTTTTGATTAGTCATTTTTTTTCTTACACTGTTTATTATATTATCTGTCGATTATAGTTAGAAACCAAACTGAATTTTTTAGAAAAATTGAAAAACTAATAAAATATCAAACTCAATAAAATATTTTCATGTTTTATGCTGTAACTTGAGGATATTCTTTTTTGTTGTTGTTGTTGTTGTTGTTGTCGATCAGTAATGTAATAAACAAAGAAAAAATGAATAATATCAGATGGACTTCAAAATCGTACTAAAATTACTTTTTAGTAAACTTCATAAAAAGGAAGAGGTTCTCAATTCGATGCAAATGCATATTTTTATGCATGCTCACCTTTCACTCTGAAACTGAGATACCTTTTCGGGTATTTTTTATTATATTTTGGGTAGAGGATACTCTCGAATTGGCCTCATTTAAATCTCATCAAAATTGATACAGTACTTTTTAAAAATTCAACAATAACTATAAAATATTTATTTCGATAGACAAGAAACAATAAAAAAAATTCTTTTCTATCTTGACAATTCGATTAAACTCAAATTTGAAGAAAGTAGAAATTGTGCATTTTTTATAGGACCACACAAAAGATCACGGAAAGATTGTTGCTAATAAACAGAAATTTTAATTAATTTCAACAGAATTACTATAGGTTATTGAGATACACAATAGCATTTTTCAAGCTGAAAATAAAGTGCGTAGCAGCTGTATATCTTTTACAGATGCACATAAAAATTGCGGATACATTGCCGTCTATAAGCAGAAATTTTATTTCACTGTGAATAAAATTTATATAGTTTATTTGTTCACATACCGTAATTTCGTGTAGATAAGCCGCAGCTCAAACAATCCTGTTTCGACCCAGAAAATTCGTTCAGTAATTTAAGATAAATATATACCGAGATTCAAAATGTTACATTTTATTTTTAAAATTTTCTGGGTCGAAACAGAATTGTTTGAGCTGCGGCTTATCTACACGAAATTACGGTAACACATTCATATAATATAGATTATTTATTCACATTTTTTCAACCAAAAATGATTTGGGTAGCAATTATACTTTTTGCAGCAATACACAAAATATAAGTTTTTTATGTGATTTTATTTTAAAATTTTTACTTTTCAGGATGACTACATAAATTTTTAGAGGAATAGTAAATAGAGAAAAAAATTAAGATTAAATTACATATGTGCATTAAACTGTTTTATTACTTAACCATAAAATTAGTATGTTCAACGCATTTTTTATAATTCATTATATTTTTATTTTGAGGAATTATAGTTAAATAAATAAACAAAATATTTAACACTATTTGAATATTTTATTAGAGATGCATTGGAAAAACCAGGAAAATCTATTTAAACTTCAAGCAAATGATTTTGTCCACCTGAATTGGTAAACCAACCCATTGTAATGCTCTGTTAGCCATTATGGAATCACTGTTAATTCAGGTTCCTACCAGGCACTTTTAACGAAATTTTATATAACTTTAAACTTTGGGGGAAAAGTTTTGAAAATTGGTTTTACTTATTTTAAAATAAAACTTTTGTATTATTCCGATTTGAATTCAACGTTAGAGAGACGAAATCGCTTGCCTTTCAAAAGATTAATAAAATAATAAAAATGAGAATTAACGAATTCGGTGATGTAATATTATATACCGTAATTTCCGGCGTATAATCCGCGGATCAAACAATCATTTTTTGACCCAGAAAAATGTTTAAGTAAAATGTAACATTTTAGATCGCGGTAAATACTTGGCCTCGATTACAAAATAAAATTTCTGGGTCCAAAAAGAATTGTTTGATCCGCGGATTATACGCCGGAAATTACGGTAAATAAAGTTTAAATTATTTTTCATTGCCTAAACTTAAATATTTTATGTCTGCTAAAATTTTCTATTTAAACGTTTAATGTGTATAAAGATATATCTTGTTAGACATTCTGTTAACATTATGTTTTATATGTTGTCAAAATTTAACAATATATGTAGTATATTTCACATTAAATTCTTTTTACATTTTTATGGAAACATTTTCACATCAAAATTTATATTTTATAGGTTTTAAGTTTCAAAAACCATATTCTTAATATATTTAATAATTTGAAAATAATGCAGATGAATATTTCAGAAAAATCATATATACTGTCTAGGTAACATAATGTTATTGGGTATTTCCATGAGCAATTGTCGTGTAAGTCACATTTTTAGTAAATTCTAAATTGTTGGCCACCGTTATTTTCGAAAGGTTTGCATAGCTTATTCAATTAATGAACTATCTCTGATAAAATAAGTCACATTTCCCCGTTCTAAAATACTGGTATTCCCGATCTTAGTATGTGACTTACACGACATGTGCTCATGGAATTACCCTATTATAAAAGTTACGACATAGTTATTTTAGAGTTTACGACATTTTATAATTTAAATCTAAACCATCTTTCTTAGGTCGTAAAAACACAAAATTGTATTTTATTTACCTGAAAAATAGACAATGAAAAGTTTCACAGCATTATATGTTCAATACTTATTACTGTTTTGTTGTTTTTGTTGTTGTTGTTTTGCTCTATTGATCCTTTAAAAGATGTTCCACTTTTGCAATTTCCTTCATTTTATAGTTTGTTTTCATTTATTATTTACTAAGGCTCCATTTCTTTATTATAAGAACATTTCATTAAATCCTGACTTATTTATCAGTACAATATCAGAATATTCCATTAAAATTACTTACTTGCGCTACTAGAAAGTTACATAAATTACTTTATCTTATTAATGTTCAAGAAAATGTTATGTTATCTCAAAGGTTTCTTTCCTTTTTAAACAAAAAATAAACCATGTAAATTTCGATAGTGTTGCTATTTTATTGAAGAATGTTTGTGCAAATCTATTGAACAAACCCTCTATCATTCCGACCGTCTGATAATGCCGTCTTTCAAAATCATTTTAGTTTTGATAGCAAAATGCTTATCGAAGTGAATTTTTATTTTATTCATATAGTTAATTTTTTTTTTTTTTTTTTTTTTTTTTTTTTGGTGAAGAGAGTGTTTGAGAGAAAGAAACAAATAATAATCGGACGGAGCAACGTCCGGAGAGTAGAGAGGATGGGTCAGAATGTCTCAATCGAAAGAAAAGAATTTGTTTTGCACAGTCAAAGATATATGCGAAATGGAGTTATCCTAATGGAAAATAATATCTCGTTTGTTTGATAATTTGGGGTATTTTTTCGGCAATTGCTGCCTTTAATTCGCCCTGTTGCAAATAGTGATTTTCAGAGGTGATGGTCTGGTTTGGTGGAAGTATCTGGTAGTAGATCCAATATCACTAAATAGAGAACAAAAATTTCTTCTATAGGAGTCCGGCTTTAGCGACAGCATCCGGAATTTTATTCCAGTTGGATCAGGATTGTTTGTTTTCTTGGTTGTTATGAAGTATCCAATTTTCATCTATTGGGATCAATCTTTTCATAAAAGGATCTTTTACGCTGATTAAAAGGGGTTTATAATTTTACACTACAAACAGATTGGCCGCCATCAACTATTTTTATATTGTATGCGCACCAGTATTTTAAAAATCTCGTTTTGTAGTATTTTTGATTTTCAAATTTATTTCAAAGTGTGAGTAAAAGATTTCTATTTGTAGAAAGTGGTGCTAGTTCACTCAAAAAATATCACACGAATTGCGAAAGAAGCTTTTAAGACAATCTTTAACCCTTTCCGGCGCGGACAAATTCTGTTAGTAAAATGAGAAATTATTGACTGACACCGGAATTTACAAAAGACTTTTTAAGAAATCAAAAACGCCTTAATTTAAGCTTATATTGTAAATGCAAGATCTTATTAAAATATTATTGGTGCCAATTGCAAGTTTGGAATTAAAATTAGGTGCATCCAGACCGGACGCACTGCGCCGGAAACGGTTAAATGAAGGAAACAAATTCCTTGCGTTCGACTGAGCCATTCTGACCCACCCTTTTTATTCTTCGGACATTGTTTCGTCCTATTACTATTTGCTTTTTTCTCTCAAAAATTCTTTTCTCCAAAACTTAATAACTGTTTGAATCGCATAAAAATCACCTCGATAAGTATTTTAGAACCAAATCAAAAACCTTTTGGGAAGAATGCATTACGAAACACCTGGAAAGATGGAAGAAAGTTGGTTGAACAGAATAGCGCACAAATTATTCGATAAAATCTCGTTGTTTAAAAAATTAGCATGGGTCATTTTTTTTTTTTTTTTTTTTTTTTTTTGTCAAAGAAAGAAAGAAACTTTTGGAACAACCTAATACTTAAATAATAAGCTATAAAACATATACGGAGTTCGTACACATCTAGAAATTCAGTAGAATTCAGATGTTTTTGTAACAGAAATTCCGTAAAATACTGGTCGCTATATGTGAAGATAGAATTGTTTTTCTTTAAGTAAGGATAATATTACTTTACAAAAATTCTAATTCGATGTACTTTAAAGTCCTTGAAGCGCACAATGTCTGTTATATTATGATAAATATCACAAGCCTGTAATGTTTAATGACAGGTTTCGTGCCACGTTTGTTAGCTTTTAAAAATTGATTCTTGTGTATTTTTCTTTAAATTAGTTTTCTTTAAACTTTTAAATTGACTTTTACTCTTTGTAATTACGTCTTTTTCTCAAACTGATTGTTCTAAGTGACTTAATCGAAATGTTTTCCATTACATGTTAATAAACATTTTGAATAAAATCTTTTCATAGCAGTGCCGTAGCCAGGGAGGGGATTCCAAAAGCTCTGGACAGCACTAATACAGTAAAGTTCTCTCCGCCTCTATTAATAACGGAAAATTCTCATATTAAATACGACAAAGAGAACTTTACGAAATTAGTGGTATTCAAAGCATGAGAACCCTAGCCCTGGCTATAATGCTAACTGATAGAGTCAGTCATCCAATGAAATCGCAATATCATAACCTTTTATTGGGTCATCCGGAAAATTCTGCGATATCCTCCTGTTGCGATAATATTAAAATATTTCATCGACATCATAAGTTATGAAGAAAATTATTAGAAAATAAGTAAAAGAGATTTCTATTCGTACATTATAAAAACAAACTTTTGAAGTGAGAGTTCCGGTAAGAATGTGGAATTTGTGTATTCAAATATTATCAAAAATTCGCAGAATTTTCCGGATGACCTAATAGATTTAAGTTATCGTCAGTGAAGTGGAATACAACATATTTCCACAGCATCAATGCATCCCCTCTCTCATTAGATCACATTAAGTGTTTAGGTATAATAAACCCCAGTAAGTGAATAAATTATTGTGAAAAATATTTTACTTTTATTTTATGGTATCAGATTTTCACTATTTTTGACTAATTTTTTTTTATTTTAATTTCTGAAAAGTCCTGGCGTGATGGTAAAATATTAAGGTTATTTTCAGATTCAGAGCTAAAAAATACATAAATAACCATCATCAAAAGTTAATTTTTTTTTTAATTTATTATTATTTTATAACACCCTGGTTGTTTCTAAAGTACTATGTTTTTCTCAATTGGTGGTCTTTTAATTAGTAAGTACATAAAACATAATCTAGCAATTTAGTAATACCAAACTATGTTATAAATCCATAAGCTTCACCCCTACCTACGCCATTACTGGGGAAATACCACAAAATCTCTTTATCCTTAGACAATAAATTTAATTTAAGGTTACAATAGAAAAATCTTTTTAATTCTTGCATGCCTTCAGATCTATATAAAGTGAAATATACATATTTAAAATTTCTACTTCGGATATATTATCTTTTCTATGCGGGCTTCTTACTTTAATCCTTAACTCTCTTTTCGATTTTAAATAATAACAGAGTACAAAATAGAAACTACATATCATGGAAAAATACATCAAATTTATCTATGCAATATAAAATTTCTTAAGATGATTTATTATATGATGTTAAAAAACCTGATATGATGACTTGTAATGATACTTGTTAGAGGATGATTTATCACTTGCAAGTCTTTTCAATTTTTCTATCTGCACTTAGATACATTTCAAAGTAAAAGTATTTTTTATGAAATTTATCAAAATGAAAACAGAAATATTGAAGAAAAGATATCATTTAATAAGTAAGATGTTGAATTTTGCAAATATAGTGAAGTAAGAAAATGCTCATATAATAAAAAATCGATAGAATTAAAATTTTATGTCTTCTTGTAATATTAATAGTGTGTTATCCTATTGGATCATCTGATGTGCATTTCGATACCAAAGTTGTCAGCTTTCCCATTTTTTCAGTACCATTATTTCTAAATAGAAATAATCATTCATTAAACCCTTTCCGGCACGGGCAAATTTTGTAGTAAAATGAGAATTTATCAACTGACACCGGAATTCACGAACGAATTTTTTGTATTTTGAATTCCTTAATTTAAGCATTTATTGTAATAGCAAAATTTTAATAAAATATTATTGGTGCCAATCGCAAGTTTGGAATTAAAATTAGGTATCCCAGACCGGGCTCAGTGTGCCGGAAAGGGTTAATAAAAATATTTTTGCAAAAAAAAAAAAAAAAAAAAAAAAAAAAAAAAAAAAAAAAAAAAAAAATAAGACGAAAAGTGCTTTGTATTGGGTCGTTCGAAAAGTCGTGTCCGTTTGGAAAAATTAATTCGTACCGAAAAACTCTATCATTTGATTATTTGATATTGTTTCCGATATCTAATGTTTAATAATTAATGGACAGAATTTTCCGGTAAGAACTGATTTTTTTAAATGGACACGACTTTCAAATAGACTTTCAAAAGCAACAGAAGTTGACAGCTGTGTGATAGTACCCTAATTTCGGGTGTATAAGCCGCGGATCAAACAATTCTTTTTCGACCCAGAATTTTTTAAGAAAAAAATGTAACTACTTAGATCGACGTATATATTTGTCTTAAATCACTAAATAAGATTTCTGGGTTCAAAAAGAATTGTTTGATCCGCGGCTTATACACCCGAAATTACGGTAGTTTAATTTATCCGCTAGTATTTTCTTGCATAGCACTTATTAAAAATACAAAATTTCGTGCAAATCTAAACATTAGTATAAGATATACATAAAAGAAAATGTGCTAAAGGGAAATTCATAAATAGAAAAAAGTAATAATAATATTGCATTAGCAGAAATAATTTTGATTCTTTAATTTTTGGAGCATTTCTTTTGACAAATATACAATATTGAACACATGCACATACTTTCAATTCAGTTGTAGGATATAATGATGAAAAAACATAAAATCATTGCAATAACTTCATAGCATTTTAAAAAAATTAGCTGTTTTGTAATTTATTTTTTACTCAAAATTACACGCTTACGACAGGGCTGCTACAAGCGGCTATTTTTCTACTCTATTTCAACCTCTATTAAAAAAATAGAAAAAAAGCGACATGTATTTATTTCTCATGTAAATATTGTCAAAGACATAAAAAAGATTTTTGTTTTGAGATAGTGGTGTGAGTTAGAACTAAAACTAGTCGTTGGAGGCCACAATAATGCTAGGTTGTACCAAAAGTTTCTTCCTTTTTTTACCAAAAAGAACTTATGCAAATTTCGATCACTGCGAGATTTTATTGAAGAATATCTGTACTATTATTTTCTTCGAACCTTCTTCTACTTTTCCAGGAGTCTCATAATTCCTTCTTTCTAAAGAGTTTTAGATTTGGTTCAAAAATACTTAACGAAGTGATTTTTAACGTTATTCAAAGAGTTAATTTTTTTGGAGAAGAGAAGACAGCAAATACTAGAAGGATAGATAAATGTCCGACGAGTAAGGAGGGTGCGTCAAAACATCTCAATGCAAAGCAAGGAATTTGTTTTCCAAGTCAAAGATTGCCTCAAAAGCTTCTTTTGAAATACATGTGCCATGTATTAATTCAGCTGGCACCACTTTCTGAAAAAAATCTTTTAACAGGACTTTAACAACGTTTTCAAAACAGAAATACTACAAAACGCGTTTTTAAAAATATTGGTGCTACTGGAATATAAGAATAGCCGCTAGTGGCCTGCCCGTCCATACCTGTTGACGAGCATTTTTGTAGGTCACATTTTAAAATGAAAAACAACATCCTTTTTTTGCAAAGATTGGTCCCCGTTGACGAAAGTTGGATACTTTATAACAACCAGAAATGCAAACAAACTTGATCCAGTCCAGTTAAAGGTCCCATTCCTGTCGCTAAAGCTGGACTGTTACCGAAGAAATTTTTGATCTCTATTAGGCGAAATTGGATCTACTATGAGTAACTTCCACCTAACCAGACAATCAGTTCTGAAAATTACTAGCAACTAGACAAACTGAAGGTAGCAATATCCATGACACACCCCGAAATAGCAAACAAACGAGGCATTTTCTTCCATTGTGACTATTCCATTCCACATGTATCTTTGACTTTCATAAACAAACTCCTTGCAATCGATTGAAACATTTTGATCCATCCTCCTTGCTCCTCGGACATTGCTCCGTTCGACTACTATTTGTTTCTTTCTCTCAAACTTTCTCTTCACCGAAAAAAATTAACTCTTTGAACGACATAAAAAATCTTCTCGATAAGTATTTTGACATTAAATCAAAAAGTATTTAACCCCTTGAGCTCTGATGGTAGAATTTTCTACCACATAATTTTAACCCCGAAATGTCACAATGGCACCAGAAAATTTGACCAAATTTATTTGAAAAAGGTTTAATGCATTTTTTCGTGCTTATCGTTAACCGGATTTTTTCTTTGCAAAATACTGGTGCCAATGTGACATTTGGAATTTTGTAGAAAATTACACCCCGGAGCTCAAAGGGTTAAAAGGCGGCCTTATTTTACTGCCGAAAAAATAGAAGAAGGTTTCTTCAACAGATTTGCATAAACATTCTTCAATAAAATTTCGCCAATATCTGAATTTCCATGGTTTACTTTTTGTAAAAAAAAAAAAAAAAAAAAAAAAAAAAAACTCTTAGCATAGCCTAATTTTTTTTCAACATTAGTAAGGTAAAATAATGCATGTGACTTTCTAGCAGCACAAGTAAACAATTTTACATAATACGTAATTTATTAATTTCACTTTAATTCCGCTTTAATTTCACTTCAATACTGAAAAGTAGTCACCGTTTTAGACAAAAGTCAGACGTTCGCTGCCACAGATAATTTTTTAGTCATGCATGCTTGTTCCAAGAATAAAGTTAAGAATAAAAAGGACGAGATATATAGTCTAATATCCCACAGTTGCCAGTGATCTAACAGGAAAGGCTGCCACAAGATGGCAGCTAATTTTTTACGGATGATTTCTGATTACCACCGAAACAAACTTCACCAGTAAATTTTGAACAGGGAATTTCGTATTATTTTAGCGGTGTACTCATGAAAACTTTCTCTCACAAATATTCTGAAAATTTTTATCCGTTTTTACTAGTGGAATTTATTCCAAGTACTATGATTTCTTTCACTGACAGGATGTTGTTTAGGTTGTCGTAATTTTGCGGAAATGTAGGACATGACTACCGCCCACGTACGCTTCCATTAGTAAAAATATATTTTATTTTTTGCCATGATTATGACAGAAATCCTGCAAAGCTTTTAAATAAACAGAAACTTTTTATTAAAATTACTGGTGGAAGTTTGCACCGGCGGTAATGAGCTATTACGAAACCGGGTACAATTGAATATGCATCATTTAAGGGTATGCCATTCTTTCTATCCTTATTTCCATGGTTCCAGGATACGTAAGAGCGGCCCTTTTTTTTTTACTATAACTCTTTTTGGATTACGTAATCCGCTTTATATAATCGCAGAGTTCTGAGATTAATTAAAGTGAATAACACTATTCTTAAATAGTTGTATCCAGTAATAGGTACCTCTTTTCGCCCTGAACTCGTAGTTTCATCTTTATCTGGATGATTCATAGCTGTGAAATATTCAGATTTTTAGATTCAACTAATCTTACTAACACCTTAGGGACGAGCGATCAGTGTGCGTGCCGCAGAAAGTGCACAGAATCCTTGATTAATCTCACCAATAAACTTTTATTGTCGATTTTACCTTTTTTTAATCCTAGCATTTTCCCGGTTCAGTTAAGGAAAAATTTCTGCTGTAAAAAACCGGTGATAAATGATTGAAAATCCTTTAAAAGACTCTCGTCCTGAAGGGGTTAATAATCCTCTCCTTATATAATCTAAGAACTCTGCAATTAAATAAAGTGAAGATTACTATTCTTAAACAGTGGTAACGGAAAAGCGAAATAACTGGCAGCTATTTCGCTATAAAATGTTTTATAATGAACAACATATTTTTAACACTATATCAAAAAATTAGACAAAGGTTTCTAGTAAATATCTCTTTTGACGAATACTTTTAAAACAGAAAAGATAATTAAAATAATTATTTTTCATATATCATTATATTTCTTGGTAAACAAATTAACTTTCTTATAAAGTAAATCTTTATTGAAAAAAGCATACTTTCTTTTATCATTAATTTATATATTCATGAAACAGTATATAAATATCTATTTTTGCCTTCATGTAAATTTGTTAGGAATTTATTTTCTTTATTTAGAGAAAAAAATCCGTTCTATCTCGATTGTTTAAATATTGTTTTGTGTTTAAAAAAATACGAAACTGCTAATGAAGGATTTGTTAAAAATATGTCCCCTTAAAGGAAAGTTTCTGAAACTTTCGAGAGAGGTCTCGAATTTGCATGCATTTCTTTTACTTTCGAAAAAAAATTGTCAAAGTTTACGCTTAAAGAATTTGTATTTTAAAGTCATTCATGTATTTTTTTTTCTTTGCCTAATATTATCGAGAGTGTAAAACTAACAAGTATTACATAATATTTTATTATTAAAGTAAGGAGAATTTCTTTGTTTTTCAAGTTTGGTTTTTGCTAAATTCTTAATTCTATTTATGATGTTAGACTACTGCAAATAGAATGATTTGTCTTCCTCCTCTGAAAAGTATTTAGTATTTTTGATCCTTTCAGTTAAATTCTGCTCGTAAAATGAGTAACTATCGACTAACACCGGAATTTGTAAATAATTTTATTAGAAATTAAGAATCCCTTGTTTTAGGCTTTCATTGTAAAATCAAAATTTTATTAAAATATTATTGGTGCCGATTGCAAGTTTGGAGCTAAAATTAGGTGCCCCAGACTGGGCACAGTGCCGGAAAAGGTTAACCCACAGAGTACGGAACAGAGAATCAACTCTCATACACTGTAATGGCAACTTGTTTAACATGAGATTACGCATAGACAGTAGCGACACGAGCGGACCACTCTGAAACTACGATCATAACATAAGAGAGGTTGCTAATTCGGCGAAACATCGCTTCCTTGGCGACAAATGATAAGGGGGAAAAATACTGCGACGGCTTGCTGCTTATTGTTTTGAAATTTATGAAAGAATTATTTTAAACTTGTTCTGAAACAGTCGAAATTCAATTTTATTTTAAAATTAATGTTGTTGTAAAATAATAACAAGAATAATAACAGTAATAATTACGAATCAATATAAGCGCGTAAATCTAAGATCAAATAGCATAAGCACGTGTGCAAAGATAATCAAATCAGCATTCAGCAAGAAGCGCCAAGCAGAATAAGGTTACAGTTAAACAGAAATCACGAGGATAAAAATCGCCAACGTGATGGATTAGTTTTTAAGTGATCCACTGAGGGCGCTCTTTTCAAGCCGAGTTGAGGCTCTGTTGTACTCTGTGGGTTAACCCTTCGAGGGGCAAGCAATTACATTTGTGTAATTCTGAACTCCCGCAGTCAATTTGGGAAAAAAATATTTCAAAATAAGGTAAATAATTTTTGCGACCTCCCCCAACCAAAGTTAGAAATGTAAAATTTAGTAAAATTTTTCTGGTGAAAATCTTTATTAATCGTAGGTGGGATGAAATATATCACCCCGCTTCTCAAGGGTTTAAACAGAAGGTGATATGGCATATCCTGTAGGAAGGGATGTTTTTCAGATTTTTTTTTCTTGTAGAATTAAATTTAATGAAGTTTAGTCGCAAAACCATTTCTACATGACTGCATTTTTTATTAAAAATTTGAGTTTTAAAATGCAAAATACAGTTTTTTAAAAAGTAACTTGAAAAAAGAAATTAATAAAATATACAGTCATTGAATTTCCAATATTAAATTCAGTACGTATGCTTCTACATCAGAGATGCATGAAGGAATGGATTGCAGATCTGCATACAATCGGTGTAATTATAAAGAGTATTTCTCAGTATTTATCACAGAATTTATATCATTAAGTATGACAAACATCATTATTGGGGAATACTTGTGACAGTAAGACTGTTAGCAAGCAGATTCATTACTTCTGTTCTGGATCATTTGGAAAAACTAAGGAAATAGAGATTCTTTTTACTCAAACTATTAAAAAACATGAAAACTTAACGACTTATGAACGTCTTATTAACCTTCCAATGCCATTGATAGCATTTATGCTATCATCAGCGTTCGAGATTTAGTGTATCTTTTATTTGCATATTCAATATTCGCATCAGAAATTTAAATGGCTTCAATTATGCTTTATTTAATAACAGACGATGCGTTATTAACCCTTTCAAGTGTGATGTAATATTAATAGTACGTGTCTTTTTACCGAACATTATTTTGACTTAAGAATTACTTTTGTCATTTTCTACATATAGAAATTACAATATTATGCCTTTCTTATTATGACTTCATTTATGTTTTGACATTTAGTAATAATATTAATAATAAAAATAGTCTTAATTGTCTTCGCAGAGATGGGGATTCTTTTATTATATATATATATATTTCACTCTTTAAATTTAAAATATAAGTTACTTTTCTGAACGAATTATTTGTGATAAAACACAAAAACATTAGAAAGTTATAATAACCTCTGAAATCCTGTTGTACATGTTATTTTCCAAACGTATTCAAAAACTCTTTCTTAGCCTATTATCATATAAATATGAAATGAATTGAACACAAAATAAGTATTCATTCGATTTCAGAGAATGAGATAGTCTTTAAACTTCACAAAGTCTATTTGGAACTATTGCTAACTTATTAATCACTTAACCCCTTGAGCTCTGCTGGTAGAATTTTCTACCACATAATGTTAATTCCAAAATGTCACAATGACACCAGAAAATTTGACCAAATTTACTTCAAAAAGGTTTAATGCATTTTTTTTTTCGTGTTTATGGTTAACCGTTTTTTTTTTCTTTGCAAAATACTGGTGCCAATGTGACATTTGGAATTTTGAAGAAATTTACACCACAGAACTCAAAGTGTTAACTGACTTGCCCGTACGTCGTACGAACAAAAAGAGTTTGCTTGATCCATCACTTAAAGCTTTGTGAAACCACTTAATTTTTAAAATAAAATTGGATACTATTTAATAGCAGAAGTGTTTAGGCAAAATATTACGAAAAAAATTGGTGTTAATCCTATATTTTCATTTTATTGTACGTAATAAAAGAATCAGCTAAGTGGTTAAAAAAATAATTTTGTTCTCTGAGTGGAGAAGAATTCGGCTTCGAAGAGGTTAAATAAACCAAAATTTACTATTTAAATTTTCTGGTATGTATTCCAATTCTCCAAATAATTGAATTTCTGTAACACATTTTACCATATCGTTCTTTTCCAAAGCATGTATCCATATTTAATTTGATAAAAGTACTTTATATGTAGAATTATATAACTATATTTATAATTTACTCAATTAACATTAAAACTACCATGGGCCGTCATTTTGACGACTACCATATGAATATGTGTCCATTGAAACCAAAAATTTGATAATGAAATAAGTTTATAAGATAGAAAAAAGAAAAACGTTAAATAATAAAGTTAAATTCTTTTAAATCAAAATTCTAATGTGAAATATTTTATAAAACTTGACTCAAATTTCCGGTGGTTTTAGAGTTAAATGTTCGTTCCTATTATCTTGAACTGCGCTCCATAAGGATTTTTAACACATAGTACAGTCATTAACAATACGATGCATTAATTTCTATTTGACAATTAATAGAAAGACAACTTTTTTTCTATTTTAGACTAAATATATTCATGAAAATTGAATACATATAAATATGTATATATATGTTTTACTTCTTGGAATTTTTTTGAAAAATGTAATTTAATAATATACATCAGCAGTAGCTCTTAAAATCGTGGATGACAATCTTCTTAATCTTCCGTAATAGGTAGGTTAGTTTAACCCAGGTTTAACAGTTTTTGAGCCGGAATTTATTTTAATGAAATTATTTAAATTTCAAGTAGAGCCAAGAAGTTGAATAAATAAAGATTCATGAAATAAATTTTCCGGTTCGAAACGTGGTTAACCCCCTTGGAGGGCGGTGGGATAAAATGTATCCCACTTAATTTTAATTGAGAAATGCATAGCTGCCAACATCTTCCGCTTTCTAACCCGGAAAATTTTTATAGTGAATTTTACCATTTCAAACCGCCTTTATCAGCCGATTAAATAAGGCAAAAAATTCTATTAAATTTTTCCGGGCCAAAAAAATCGGAAGAGTTGGCAGCTATGGAAATGCTACATTGGTACCAGAATTTTGAAATGAAAATTTTAATTTTATGAAATACTCAAAGAAAAGCTTTTATCGCTTTTGATTTTTTTTTTTAATTCTTGTGTCGACCAATCATTTCAGTATTTTAAGAATAGAAATGCTGTGCCCCTCAAAGGGTTAAACAAGGTCAAATTATTCCACATGATACGAAAGATTGGGGAAAGGTTGGCAGCAATACTTTAAAGGAAAAAAGTCTTTCATTTCAATTTTAATGCGAAATTATCACCAATAAAAATTTCAAAACACTGTTATTTCCCCTTTTCTTTTTTACATCGACTGACGTTGAGATATGTATGCACCACCATATCAAGTAAGTTCTTAGATTGGCACATTAAAGTAATGAATCCTCGGCTGCAGCCTCTTTAGGACGGAGTTGAGTACCGCCGGCAAAAAGTTCCACTAATAAATATAGATTTTCTTTTTATTTAAATATCTTATTTGTGCCACGTTTCAGAAACAAATAATGGCAAAAAGAGTTTCATTTTTACTGGTGGAAGATTACTTTGGACAAAGTCAAATTATGTTTTTCCACCATATTCTGATAATATAGACAATCTCCTGTCAGTGTCAGTGAAAGTGATTATAATAACTGAGCAAACTGGCACCAGTAAAAATGAATGGAAATTTTTACCTGTTTGTTTAAAATGTTTCTGTATATCAATCGCTTAAATAAGACGAAATTTTCTATTGAAAATTACCAGTTGAAAGTGTTGACCCCATTTAAAAAGAACGGCCGTCATCTTATGAAAACTTCAACTGTTACTTCACGCGCAACTGATAAACAGTGGCGTAACCAGGGAGGGGGCCTAGATACTCTCGATACTATTAATTTTGTAGAGTTTTTATTTCGAGTTACCTATTCGGAGTAATTTCTGTTATTAACCCCTTAATGGTCGCATTAAATGACAGTTTAAAAATTTAAATTCATTATTCCCGCCACCTTTTGGGGAAAAAATATTCATTTTATTTAATGACAAGTAAAATGATACCATAATAAAACCGATTACACTATTTTATAAAACTAGTGGGAAACTGAATAAAAGCCGTGAAGCTTGCAGCCCGTGAATTTCTCGGGCGCGACGATCAAGTATAGTTAACCTCTTGAAGGGCGATGGTATAAAATATATCCCCCTTAATTTTAATTGAAAAATGCCATATTGGCACCAAAATTTTAAAATGGAAATTTTAATTTTATCAAATACATGAAGAAAAGCTTTTATCTATTTTGAAATAAATTTGTTTTTAAATTCCGGTGTCATTCAGCCATTTCAGCATCTCCAGAATAGAAGTGTTTTGCCCTTCCAATGGTTAATCCAGTGAAAGAAAAACTTAACAATATTACTGTTATCCAGACCATTTGGACTTCCTCGCTGACTACGCCACTGAGTACAGAAGTGTCTTCCTCTTTATTCATAAATCAATTGATATTTTATTTTAAAATAATATCTCTGAAACGAATTTAATAGTAGAAGCACCAAGAGCAGTCAATTTGTCTGCCGTTAAAAATATATAATTCGATTTGAACTATAAATTTCTTTAAAATAAAGTTACCGTAATTTCGGGTGTATAAGCCGCAGATCAAACAATTCTTTTTCGACCCAGAATTTTTTTAAAAACAAATATAACTAGTTAGATCGCCGTAAATGTTTGTCTTCAATTACTAAATAAGATTTCTGGGTCCAAAAAGATTTGTTTGAGCCGCGGCTTATACACCCGAAATTACGGTAAATATAAATATCACATGAAAATAAGCTAATCAAAGAAGTTTAAAAACTTTATATAAAATTTTGTGTGTATTCTTTTTTATAAACTTTTTGTGAAATTCCAGGCGTTTATTTTGTCAAATTTGGAAATTTTAAGAGTTATTATGACATTCTCGGATCTATAAGAATAAATGGCGTTGATTTCATTCGTAATTTACAGGTGTAGAAGGAGTAACTTTTTAGTAATTAACAAAATTTAGATTAACAAATTTTTATTTTCTAAAAAAGTCGCTTGTAAATTCCAATGTCAGCCAATCATTCCATCATTTTACAAACACAATGTTAATGCGCCGGAAAGGATTAATCGTCATCTCCATCCTTCTGATTTTGATCTGAAGATAATAAAACTTAAATTACTTTACAGCGAAATAAATTGGCATAGCAGTTACTGTTTACTTGTGTTAAACGAAAACCTTGTAATTTTTTTAAGCCAATTGTTTTGAATGCTAATCAAAAATAGGAAATTGTTGGAAATTTCTGGTTGATATTATGGATAAAAAACGTTCTTAATTGTAAACACTACCGGTGAAAATATGCTAACATGTGGAATAAGATAGATGATATATGATTTTTATTTTTTAATTTTTAATGATTATTTCACATAATGTTTATGAACAGAAAAGCATACAAAAAGCTATATATCTTTGATATCCGCATAACACCTTTGTTAATGGCATAGATGTCGGTGCAGTAGTTTTTTGAGAAGATCGGTTTCATAAAGTGAGAAAAACATTTTTATCTCATAAAATATGAGGCTATTTCCAGGCGAACTTGTCATGTCTGTCACACAGCTAAAAATCGCTATGCATGTTGGCCATTGTTATTTTCGAAAAGTTTGCTTCGCGTTATTCAATGGATGAGTTATCTCCGATAAAATATATCACGTTTTTCCGTTCTAAAATACTGGTAGAAAATAAATAATAGTGTGTGACAAACATGACAAGTTCGCATGAAAATAGTCATGAATATTTCTTAGATGATAATATGAAAAGTATATTGCCAGATAAGTGGCCAAATAGGAGCGGGGGGGTGTCAGGAAATATGATTGAAAGGCATGTTTCCAATGCTTATTCGGATACGCCATTTATCATCTTATATATTAAAAGAATAGCCGAAAAAAGTCAGCATGCTTTTAAATTGGTCTCTACGCATCGATACTTGCGCCGATATCTGAGACTCTCCTCCTATTGGTTGATAGGAGGCGAGTGTAATTACTGTCTGTAAAAGCATTTGCAAAGCGCGTTTGTAAATATGGGATAAGATAAGACTGCATTTCGCTGACACTGTTTAATGCAATGCTATAATAATTAATTTTTTTTTCTTTAGTCATCTTATAACGATCGAAATACATTGGTTTTTTCACTTTAAGTAAGTTATTTTATTTCCATCTGTATTCTTTTTTTGCAATGTTATTGCCGGCAATCTTAGGCTTAATTGTAGAGATGTTTCATATGAAATTGAAACATTCAATAGTTAATGATTAAAGTGTTTATTTACGTTCTTGGCCGATAAATCATTTTCTATATTGTAACTTTCAAATTTATACTAAGTATGTATAAAAAAAGGGCTGGAAATCACATTGTTTTTTGTTTTGTGTTTTGATGATGCGATTTTCGACGGATATTTTGACTTCATGGATGTAAACAGATTCGCAAATCACTATTTATTTTTTGCTTCAGTTTCTTATTATACTCATGTCAAAAAACGGTGAATTTTTCCCCCTTATAATTTCATTTTTGAGCAAATTCATAACGTTTAGGAAGTATTCACATTACATTGTTTTCACCGAAGAATGGAGAATTGCATATGAAATGAAAATGTCCCCAATTATAAACAGAAACAGCTTTGAATCATTAATATTTATTTGATGTTTCACTTTCTTTGTGTTGACTCGAAGTTCCCTTTTTAAAAAAGTACCCTTTTTCAAAAAGTACCCTTTTTTTAAAAAGTGTTCCCGTGACAAAATTTGCTGAGTTTTTTTTGGGGAGAAGGAGGAGGGAATATTTTGATGAAATTTGCTATTTTTTTCAATCGCTTGATCTTGATCTCTCAACAATGTTTTTTCAAAAATATGAAGATCATTATAATCAACAAAGAAAAATAAAATTATCAGAAGAGATCCCTCTTTTTGCAAAGCTTTCATTCATGATAAAGGAGTCTTTATATACCATATTCATCGCTTGCTGTTTGTTGTTTGCTGTGCAGAATACTAATGGAAATAAAATAACTTATGTAAAGTGAAAAAACCAATGTATTTCGATCATTATAAGATAAGTAAAGAAAAAAAATATAATTATCATAGCATTGCATTAAACAGTGATAGCAAAAATGCAGTCTCTAAACAATGTTTTTTCAAAAATATGAAGATAATTATAATCAACAAAGAAAAATAATTGTAATCCATGTAATTTACCGTTTTATCGAATTTATCCTTTTTTCGGGATTTTTTTTGTGAAATTTGTTTTTTTTTTTTTTTTTTTGTTATTTTCTAAAATTTATCATATTTTCGCTTTTTTTTCTTTGCAAAAATTACCTGTTTTGTGATCTTTTTATGAAATGTGCCTCTTTTTTTCATCTTTTGACAAAATGTGTTGTTTTCTCACAATCCGTTTACCAATATTTGCGTTTTTTGAAGTACCTAGACAAATTTAAAGTATTTTCACGATCTTTTGACGAAATTCACATCTATTATGGTACCAGGACAAAATCATTTGTTTTCTCAGGGATTTTTGGTGAAATTTGTCGCTTTTTTCCCGCTATCTTTCGATGTAATTTGCCGTTTTATCGAATTTATCCTTTTTTCGTGATTTTTTTTGTGAAATTTGTTGTTGTTTTTTTTTTTTTGTTACTTTCAGAAATTTGTCATATTTTCGCTTTTTTTTCTTTGCAAAAATTACCTGTTTTGCGATCTTTTAATGAAATGTGCCGTTTTTTTTCATCTTTTGACAAAATGTGTTGTTTCTCACAATCTGTTTACCAATATTTGCGTTTTTTGAAGTACCTAGACAAATTTAAAGTATTTTCACGATCTTTTGACGAAATTCACATCTTTTATGGTACTAGGACAAAATTATTTGTTTTCTCAGGGAATTTTGGTGAAATTTGTCGTTTTTTTCCCGCTATCTTTCGATGTAATTTGCCGTTTTATCGAATTTATCCATTTTTTGTGATTTTTTTTTTGTGAAATTTGTCGTTGTTTTCGTTATTTTCAGAAATTTATCATATTTTCGCTTTTTTTTCTTTGCAAAAATTACCTGTTTTGCAATGTTTTGATTAAATGTGCCTCTTTTTTTTTCATATTTTGACATAATGTGTTGTTTTCTCGCAATCTGGTACCAATATTTGCGTTTTTTGAAGTACCTAGACAAATTTAGAGTATTTTCACGATCTTTTGACGAAATTCACATCTTTTATGGTACCAAGACAAAATTATCTGTTTTCACAGGGATTTTCGTTGAAATTTGTCGTTTTTTCTTGCTATCTTTCGATGTAATTTGCCGTTTTATCGAATTTATCCTTTTTTTGTGATTTTTTGTGAAATTTGTCGGTTTTTTTTCGTTATTTTCAGAAATTTGTCATATTTTCGCTTTTTCTCTTTGCAAAAATTACCTGTCTTGCGATCTTTTGATAAAATGTGCCTCTTTTTTTCATCTTTTCCCAAAATATGTTGTTTTCTCACAATCTGTTTAACAATATTTGCGTTTTTTGAAGTACCTAGACAAATTTAAAGTATTTTCACGATCTTTTGACGAAATTCATATCTTTTATGGTACCAGGACAAAATTATTTGTTTTCTCAGGGATTTTCGGTGAAATTTGTCATTTTTTTCTCGCTATCTTTAGATGTAATTTGCCGTTTTATCGAATTTATGCTTTTTTGTGATTTTTGTTTGCGAAATTGTTGTTTTTTGTTATTTTTTTTTAGAAATTTGTCGGTTTTTTTCACTATTTTTAGATAAATTTATCTTTTTTTGCGATTACCTGGATAAATTTTATGTGCTTTTTGAAATCTTTGGGTGAAATTCACGTCTTTTATGATAACTGGACAAAATTTGTCATCTTGAGGTCTTTCGGTAAAGTTTATCGTTTTTCTCGATTTCTTTTGATGAAATTTGTTGTTTTGTCACGATTTTTCGATGTAATTTGCCATTTTTCGAAGATCTTTTTGCAAAATTTGTTGTTGTTTTTTTGGCGAAATTTATCTTTTTTGTGATTATTTGATGAAATTTGCTTTTTTTTTCAATCCTTTGACGAAATTTGTTGTTTACTCACAATCATTTGTCGAAATTTGTTGTTTTCTCACAATATTTTGAATTTTTTTTCATAATATATTTACAAATTTGCCATTTTTTAGGGATTTTTTTGTCAAAATCTGACTTTTTTTCGAAATTTTTTCATGAAAATCGCCATTTTTTAGACGTTTTGGCAAAATTTTGATTTTTTGCAATACTTTTGCGAAATTTGTTTTATTTGGGATACCTAGACAATTTTTTTTTTGCAGTTTTTTTTTTTTTTTTTGCAGTTTTTTGACAAATTTTTTAGAGATCTTTTGAAGAAATTTGTTTTTTGCAATCTGTTAACGAAATTTGCTGTTTTTTTCCACATCTATTTATAAATTTCCAGGTGGTGTTTTTTTTGGGGGGGTGGGGTATTTTGACGAAATTTGCGATTTTTTGTGATTATTTGCCAAAATTTGCATTTTTTATGGTACCTAGACAAACTTTGGTACATAGAAAATGATTTTTAGCATTTTTTTAACAGTGTTTTTTTTGTACTTTTTTTTTCTTTGGTTCTTTCATATTGTTGCCGTCAAGTTTTGACGGGTTTCACCTAGCCAGAATAAATATTATCATTATTTTTTTAATATGTGAAATTTACATGTATTTTTGATTTATGAAAAGGTAATAGAAAAGTAGTTGAAAATGCAAATGTTTATTTGTTGAATGGGGTGGGTAATGTAACAACAAATTAACCACTGAGAGGATCATTGTTATAGTTGTTGCTAAATGGCAAACTATAAATTCAGTCTTATTTTGCTACGAAGTAAGTGAAGTATGCATATTTTGTATGAAATGAGTAATGACAGTAATTTATGATTTATTCATGTCATGTACAATTTATTGGTGTTGTATTTGTAAATGGAAAATTATCAAATGGGAGAGATTCTAATTCTATGACAGCATGTATGAATGTAACTCGGCCAATTGCGGGTCATTTGCCAGCATGGAAAATGCAGGTTTTTCTTTTATTTATTGAAATTTTTGCTGAAGATTAGTCGTTAAAAAATCCTTTAATAGCTCTAAAATACCTTTTTCTTTCTTCGGTGCCGTCAAGTTTTGACGGGTTCCATCTAGTTTGTATATAATTCAGTTGTCAAATTGTCAAATGTCACATCAGCAGTAATATTTTGCAAAGAAAAAATTCGGTTTAAGCTATACACGAAAAATATACATTAAATCTTTTTCAAATTAATTTGCTCGAATGTTCCGTTGCCAGTGTGATATTTCGGAATTAAATTAAATTGGCAGAAAATTAAATCATCAGAGCTCAAAGGGCTAAATACTTACATTTATTTACGTTTTTAATCTGTATATAATTTTTAGTAGTGCCTATAATCAGTAACCAATGAACATATTTCTAATTTTAAGCCGTCTCAAAGTTATACTGAAAATAAGGTACAATTATAGTGCCTTCTAATTTTGCATTTTACTAACAATTAATAAAGTAATAATCGCAAAATATTAAGATATTTATAGCACTTATATAATAATATGTTTATTTTAAAGAGTAAATTGTTACTTACATTAAAGCATTTAAATTCATTCATTACAGCATTCAAAATTAACTTGAAAGCAGTACTTCACAATAATAGTTTCATTATGCAATTAATTGTGTATAATGTTTCCAATTTTTTTCTAAAATAAATAGAGAATAAATTTCAGTTTATAACCTTGCCAACAGAATGCAGCACTGGAGTTTATCCAGCCTTTTGAAGTCAAACATATTGAAAATTAACAGCTTCATGACGAGAGCCTTTTGCTTAATTTTGAATCTTTTACCACCGGTATTTCGGAGCAGAAAATTTACTGTTATTGTAGTGCGAAAATTCTCTGATTACATTAGGTAAACTTTACAACAAAAAATAACTGGTGATGATAATGAAGGATTCTGAGCACCTTAAGTAGAACGTATACCAGTCGCTCGTTCTCAAAGAGTTAAGAAGTGGTACAAAGTTACATCCTATGGATCAAAATTTTTGAGTGATTGTATTTTTATCAGATACTTTTCCCTTTTAAAATAATTTTTTATCGTTCAAAAAATTTAATTCACTTTTTTAAAACAATCCGGAACAGCTGAGAAATGTGCTAATACTGATCTCACAAATAGCCTACCAGTTGTATATCAATATTTTTCATGGTAGGTTTCTGAAACATTTGTTTAGAATTAGCATCAGTTAACACTACGAAATTCACAAGAAAAATCTTTAAAAAGAAAATTTCTAAAAAAAAATACTGTTATTCAAAAAGCACAACATTTGAGAACTCTGCAACAGAAAATTATAAAATAAATAAACGAAGAGACACCGACTTCTCGGGTTCAAAAAAAGCAATCAGGTATGCTATTTAATAAGATTTTGTCCTACTTAATTAGTTTGATTAATTAAGATAAAGTTAACATTTTAAAATTAGAGGTGAAGGTATGCCTGATTTGCTCAAGTTGTTCCCGTTAAGTCGGCGCCTATATTTGCCACAAGTATTATTGTTTAACCTTCCTACCCTGAATGGATCTAATCGACGCATATCTAGAATTTGTTTTATACGATTCGCACCAGAACTTTTTTCTTAAAGAAAGTTAAATAAGGTATTCAAAGAAATAAGCCAATTAAATACATTAAAATGTTTTAAATAACAATTCTGGTGTGAAATGTTTTTATCAAGATTGAGTAAAATTTGAACAGGGTAGGAAGGTTAAAGATAATGAGAACAAATTTTGGGGTATATGATCCCGAGTTTACTCTCTAAGTTCCATTCTAGAGATTCCGTAATTCATAGAAACTGAATTCAAACCAGAAAATTTCAATAATTAATTTCGCTTTACTTAATGACGTAATGTCTTTCACTAAATAGAGGAAATATTGGATTTTTAAATTTCTGGTGTAAATTTGAATTACCGATTAAAAAAAAACACTAAATTGGAAAATCTGGTGGTAGCATATAATCTACCATGAGCATTAGATAGTTAAGTAGTCAAGTTTTAGTTTCGAAAAAAAAAAAGATTTATATTTCATCTTTAACTGCACAATCTGCAGTAATATTCATGCTTTCAAACAAAATGAAATTTCAAATAAACAAAAATTTAATATTTTAAAAATATTTCGTTTCTATACCTCAGTAAAAATACCTGTCTTAACCCTTTGAGCTCTGATGGTAGAATTTTTTACCACCTAATTTTAATTTCGAAAAGTCACACTGGCACCGGATTATTTGATCTTATTTATTTGAAAAAGATTTAATGCATTATTTTTTTTGTTTTTGCGTGTGTGTGTGTGTATCATAAACCGAATTTTTTCTTTAAATACTGGTGCCAATGTGACTTTTTTAATTTTGAAAAAAATTAGCCACCAGAGCTCAAAGGGTTAAGCTGGAGCTTAACGTGTTGCATGTATTCAGTCCTTAACATGCTAGACACAAAATAAGGAGCTTGAGCTGACGTTCCAGGATTTAAAACCAACCTGGCGTACGCAAGGTGATTGTGCAAGATTTTTAGTGTTTTTCTTGTACAAAAACAACAATTCGATTCCCGTTAGCTTTCAACTTTTCAAAAATTGTGTTTGAAAGGCGCGAATACCTAATCCTTCACTGCATGACTTGTACTATTTTTATGAAAAAATAATTATTGTAATTTCCGGCTTATAATCCGCGGATCAAACAATTCTTTTTGGACCCAAAAACGTTACTTAGTAATTGAAGCCAAATATTTACGGCAATCTAAAATGCTAAATTTTATTTTAAATAATTTCTGGGTCGAAAAATGATTGTTTGATCTGCGGATTATACGCCGGAAATTACGGTTTTTGAAATCTATATATCGGTCTAATAGTGGTAAAAACAGTAAAAAAATTAATTTCAAAATTTCAGATAAATTTTTATATTTTATGGCGCATACACAATCAGGGTTTTTAGATATTGTATTGCTATAGTTTGCCATTAAATGAGCTTATTTTAATTAATTTCATCTGTTTAATTCTATGCAACTTTTTTACATTAATATTTTAAAGTATTCAGTAAAACTAATGAAAGTAAATTATATCTTAATAGCTTAATCGATCTTATTTTTTGTTTTTGCAGAACAAATTGTAATTTTTTTGTCAAATGTAGCCTTCTGACATAGATAAAACAAGTATTATTCCATTCTTTGGGCTGTTCTTGATCAGGGATATAGATCGTATTGTCCAAATCCATGGTACATAATGAGAATTCTAGTCTTTTTAGATATTTGCCAGATGTGGTACACGGTGCAGTGAAGGGTTAATTTTAATTCCAAACTTCCAAGTGATAGCCTAATTTTTTAAATAAAATTTTGCTTCCATAATTACGTGAATAAAAGCATTTAACTATTTTCAAATATATATTTTTAAATCTTTAATCTTTAAATGTTTCAACGGTTTGGCTGCAGAATTCTTTTGCCCCTGAAAGATTTAAATGTCTTCCCTGAACACCACTCACCCACAGCAATATAACCAAGTCTTACTGACGTCTAAAGAAATCCTATTTCCATCTCGATGCTAATCTGATATCTGATTAGAAAATTCTGTACCGTGTCTTAATATGCTTTATTCATTTTTAAATTGACTTCACTTTATTAAAAGATAATAATTGTTAAACGTATGATAATTGTCAGCTCAATAAATAAATTGACTTCCGATAAGTTTTTTATTTGACACTTTTCATTATCATTCAAAAAATAATTACGCTTAATTCATTTATGCAAACTTCGATCGATTGAGAATAAGATAACAAGAATTTAAAAAAAAACACTAATTAAAGATTTACTCGGTAAAAAATAACTTCTGACAGTTAATGAAAAACGAGAAGCGTAATTAAGTCAGAAATATAAGTTTTTTTCTATATACTTGTTTAGTTGGTTCAATGTTTGATATCAATGAATTTACTATAATAAAATTGCGTATTCTTTGTAACGATAATTTATATGGATTAGAAAAAACCCCTTGCGCTCTAGAGTTATTATTGATGTGTGTCACTAACTACTAGTATTGCCAGATCTGACTTTTTTTATCTGAATTTACACCACCAAAATTTGATTGGTAAATTTCTTTTACTCTATTTGTGGAAAAAAACTATAATCTTGTAAAACTTTCTTGTGAGAATTTACAGTGCATAATTAAAAATTTAGCCTTATCAGGCTTGGCAGATTTGGCCTTTTTTTCAATTCTGAATTTTTACGTTCCCACCAGAAACCCTGTACAGTATTGTTTTCTTTATTTAATGTCAGATGTTTCCTAATTCATAAAGTGAAAATTTTTCTTTCAAAATTTCTGATGTAAATTGGAAGTTCTTAAATTGAAAGTAGAGGCCAAACTGGCAATCGAGAGCCCTATAACGGTGCGTACGTCATAAAGTTCAAGAGGTTAAATGATTTGGGTAGTTAACCTCTCGGACACTTCTCTTCCAAAAATCTTGTAATAGTTAATTCACACCACAATTTATTTTAAAAAAATCAAAATTTCTTCATGTATATTATGAGATTGCAGTTGTATAAAAAAAATTACTCGAGCCGTTTGGCAGGTTCACCATTAAAATCAACCGTTTGCAGACGCCAAATGGTGCCTCTCAAAAAGTTAAACGGGAAGTATATGGGTCCCGTTTTTTCCCAAGCAAAATATCAGCACTTATTTAAAAATAATAAATCTACTTCAAACGTGCGAAGTTCCGCCTTATTTAAGGAGATATTTCCAACAATAAAATACTGGTACGTCAGAATTTCTTGGTTTAGAAATTCTAGGACCCGAACGGACCCTGTAAAAATAACTCCTGAAATTTTCATATTCTAATGTAGTTGAAATCTGTTGATTATGCTGGCTCATCTTAAGTTCGTACGGATCCTTACTTTTGAGTACAATTAATTTCCAACGAAATCCAGGCCGTTTTCAATCGCAGAATCTTGCACTCAAAGACGAAAATTTTCTTTTCGAAATCACTCGTATTCTAAAGTAAGTACTCGTACAAATCCTGTCATACTTTATAAATAATTAACCACTTAAGTGATAACTATTTTTGAAAATCTTTCAAATAATGCCTATTTTTTATGTCTTTTATAGCATTTCCAATCTTTTGTCACCGGTTTTTCAAAACAGAAGGTTTTGCCTTATTGGATCAGAAAAATGCTCAGCGTAAATAATGCAAAATTTACTTTAAAAAATTACTGGTGAGAATAATAAATCATGATTGGAATACGGATGCCCGTATGTGGTACGAGCAAATCATAATTGGCAAAAGCACATTAATCGTATGACCGACGGGCAAATCAGGGAAATGGTTACACTTATTTAAATATTCAAACAAGTCTAATAGTTAAATCTTAGTATTTATTTCTAAGTCATAAACATTCAAAAGGAAATAAAATTTTAAATTATTTTAATTTTGACATTCACCATCGCCAGTATTTCGCTTTTTATATCACAAAAACTAATCTAACGGTGTATTTTTTTATTAATAATTCAGATGCTTTAGATCTACACTAAAATGCAGTTCAGTCAAATACGCGATTCTTTTTAATTCAAAAAATCTTCATTATTTTAGAATAGTGTTTTGAACATTAATTAATGGCTGATGTACTGTGACTAAACGCACCGAAGATAAAAGTAAAGAAGTAAGAAAGAAGAAGTAAAAAAACTGGTAGATATGTTTCTTTAAAAAATCCCATACCTAGAAACACTGAGAAAATGATGTATTGTGTCACCCGGAATATTCTGCCGTATTCTTCTGTTGGGATAATGTTAAAATAATTGATTGATACCGGAAAATATGAACAAATTTATTACAAAATATGTAAAAGATTTTATATACGGGCATCATAAAAACAGACTATTATACCGGAAATTCCGGTGAAAACGTAGTATTTGTACTTTCAAACAGTATCAAAACCCCGCAGAATTTACCAGACGATCTGTTCTTTGGACCTTGCTGCCGTAATATTTTCTGGCCGCCACTTCCTTTCATTAAAAATTTTGATTTAAGATTTTTCTTGCAAAGTTCTCAAAATTAGCTTCAGGCTACTTTTTTCTTTCAAATGGTGTACGAATTTACCATAATGAGTTTTTTGTTTTAATTGTGACAAAAAAAAGAAAAAAAAGAGAAGAAAAAGAAATAGACCGCTTCCAGCCTGTGTATATTCTTGTCATTGTCTGTGAAAATGTTATAAGACCTGGGAAAACTGACACCAGCAAAAAGTAATATAAATTTTTAACCATTATTGTGACAGGAATTTCCCCACCAAATAAGTATAAAACGCAATTTTTTATTAAATTCTTCTTATTAATTATTTTTTTTATTCAAGTTTACTGGTGAAAGTCATAGCCGGTGCTAATCAGAAACTGTAGATCCGATTAAAAATAACAGCCGTCATCTTGTGATAACCTTCTCAGTTATTCCACAACTAAACAATAGACAACTTCTAGACAATAGACTATATGCCACGTCCTCTTTATTTATAACTCCATTAATTCTTTTTTCATGACTTTAAATTAAAGGTGTTAAACTGCGAAAACAATATGCGAAAATGTAACGATTTACTCTCTTATATTCTTCCTTTAACCCTTTGAGCTATGATGGTTGAATTTTCTACCACTTAATTTTAATTCCGAAATGTCAAAATGCCACCGGAATATCTGACGAAATTTATTTGAAAAAGACCTCAGGCATTTTCCGTGTACATGGTAAACCCGATTTTTTCTTTGGAAAATACTGGTGCAAATGTGCCATTTTGAATTTTGAAGAAATTTACCCACCAGAGCTCAAAGAGTTATAATATGACAATTTAACAAGCTCTGGAATTGATCATTTATACCTTTAAGGTGCAGAGTACTTCCATTGCAAAAATCTTGAAGTGATTCACACTGGAATTTTCGTACAAATTTATTTGGAAAGGTTGTTTTCTTTTTCATACATGATAAGAGTAAAATATTTATGACAGAATTCTGGTGTCATTGTGACAACTGGGAATCATGTTGGGTATTCCGTGTAATGGAACATTGAGACACAAAAAATTAAACAATACTGACTGCATTTCGTATTAATATTATCATACCTCTAATAATTTAAGTACATGTATCAATTTAGGCCGTTGTGAACTAGTGAGTTTATCTCCTAACGTTACGGACGTTCTGCACGCATCTATCTGAAATTCAGAGTCAAAGTTACATGAGTAAATTTTTATAGAAAATTTTGCCTTATTTAACCCCTTGAGGATGCATTTTATCCCACCTAATTTAAATAAGATTTGCACCTAAAACATTTAACTAAATTTTCTATTTTTAACTTTGGGGGCAAAATGCTGAAAAATTACTTTTCCTTAATTTAAAATAAACTATTTTG
The DNA here is from genome assembly GCA_964019185.1 of Maratus speculifer. Classification (NCBI taxonomy): domain Eukaryota; kingdom Metazoa; phylum Arthropoda; class Arachnida; order Araneae; family Salticidae; genus Maratus; species Maratus speculifer. The sequence goes on along the minus strand of OZ025293.1, from coordinate 267,999,075 downwards.
ATTACGCCGGTGAGAATTCAATATCACAGTGACATTATTGCTCGCCCCTCAAAGGTTTAAAAGACCTATTTACGCAAAATCTTTGACATGGATAAGAAAAACATTTCTACTTATTTTTAAGGTTAGAAGGTTGCCCGTCAATAATCAGGTATTTTCAAATTTTGCTTCAAAATTCACTTCCAAAAGGAACAAAAGGCTGGTGAAGAATCAAAAGGCAAAAGTTCATTGGCCTAGAGGTAAAAGATTGTAGCTTTATTTCCATTTAAAAAATTAAACTATATTTTAGCTGTAACAGCTAATTTTTGTTAGTATGAGTAAAAGTTATTTTTTATTGATGTTTTCATTCTATGCTTCTTATTAACTAGAACATTGATACATTAGACTGGAAAACAATAATAAAATAGAAACATCAGTGATTGTTACATTTGCCATTCACTACCTTTTTTTAAGGCAATTGTTACCTCTTATAAAGAAAATAGGGCATATCTATGCTGTATTATTTTGTTGACAATGAATGAATACTATGATACATATGTGTACCACGTATAGTAATGTAAGACCATTATCTATTAATTTTTTATTACTTCTACTTGCAAACAGTAATCTACAACTTAAATTTCAAATCATCATAAATCATATAAAATATTGTGGGAAAATAGTAGTAGATAAAAGGTTAAAAAATAACAGCCTGTGGTAAACCTGTACCTACCAATATAAACAAGTTGGAAATTGCACGTGAAGCGTAGCAAATGAGGTGCGTTCGTACGATAACGAAGTTTTAAAAATATTTAGATCGTGGTGATATAGTAGAGCGTACTTGGGATACAGTATAGTAGTCGAAATCTTTGTGTTTCTGTAAATATGCAGGAAGTAATTTTTATTGCACCTCAGCAACTTATATCTTATTCATAAAATATGAAATAGTTGAATATAATTAAAACATGCCCCAAACAATGTTTCCCCGGATAGCATTATATAGTGGAATAGTTCTGTGTGGCCCTGTAATTTAAGAATAAAAATTCTATGCATCATAGATTGTACAGAATGCATATTTTAGTACATACTTGATAGATTCATGCCAATTCTATTATGTTTGAATGAGTGTAACATCATTAAAATGCATTTGAAATTTTTCCCACTGACCGTAATGTAACGGAATCCTTTTGATTGTCCCTGTAATTGAGCTATACATCCGATTGTCATAACATTTGAAATGACTCGATAAAATTACGCAATAATTATATGTTTTAAATTTCAAACGATTAAAATGCATTTGAAACTTTTCCCCATTGACCGTAATGTAACGGGATCCTTTTGATTGTCCCTGTAATTGATCTAGGCATCCGATTTTCATAAAATTTGAAACGATTCGAGAAAATTATGTTATAATTATGCATTTTAAATTTCAAACGATTCGGTTGGGTATTTTTTGCGTTGTTATATGCGGACAGACAGACAGATGGACAGACGGACGTACTGAGCGACAACAATAGGTGCTACGTATTTACATATTTACGAACGCACCTAAAAAATCGATATTCAAAGGTTTAACTGGATCTTATACAGGGTTCGTACGCGTCAAGGGTTTCAGAAAATTCTATGTGGTTTAGAACTAGAAATTTCGTAAAATGCTTTTCGCTTTATCTCAAGATAGATTTTATTTTCATTACATAAGGCAAATATTACTTTACGGAAATTCTGGTTAAAGCAGATCCTTCGAAATCCTTAAAGCTTATATACCATCTATTACCAAGTTAATTTGGTAAAAAGAAAGTAAAATTACAAAAAGAAATCACACTTTTTGGAAAATAAAATTTAATAACAAAGCCTTTTTGAAATCAGAAGTTTAAACTCAAGACCAAATGAGATAATAAAAATTATTTTCCGAAGAAAAGTAAATTTCCTGGTGATATAGTGAAAGAATATAATAAAAGTATACAAAATAAAAATAAGAAAAGATCATCATTTTTCCACTGAATTTAGTATCCGTTATTTTCTTTAATAGAAAAAGTAAAAGAAGTACTTGTAACTTGAGAGACATTTAAAAACATTTGACGACGAAATGGGCAATTTAAAAGGAAAGTTTAACGAATTTCGGCGTCAATTTATTTTATTTCCAATTTCATTTAAAACCTCAAAAGCATTTCATTCAGCTAATTATTCTAAATGTTTTCTTTGTCTCATTTTAAAGAAATGCATTAATTTAAGTTATTTTCTGAACAAAGATAGAATTTCTTTCCTATTAATAAAATTTTATATTAGTTATCGTTAACTAATAACTTTTGCATAATGGAAAATTTTAATTTTACCGTAAGAAAATTTAATTAGAGCATTCCAGTTAATAGTTCGTGTTTCAAATTTCTGGATCGAATTATAGGATCTCTTATTTTTTTTATTTCAGAAAGTTACTTCGACATCAATTATAATAGCGTGCATGTAAAGTTCGAACGTAAAAAAGAATTAGCATTGAAAAATAACTCTGGTGTAGACTTTCTGACAAGTTTCATTAAAAGAAGAAAATGATGTTAACCCTTTGCTGTCGAAGTACTTCCCCTAGACACAGACATTCCTTCCTGAATTTATTCAGCTGGCACCACTTTTTTAAGAAAAAATTTATACTTGCACTTTGTTAGCATTGCAAAGCAATAAATAAATAAATGATACTTAAAAGTGAATTTATAAAACATAATGGAGGGAATAGAATCTAAAAATAGAATCACGTATGTAAAGTTTAGGCGGTTATTTGCCGACATTCGATCTGCAAAGATTTAAACATTTAACATGAAACTATTAATAAAGAGGAATTAGCGTACTTTTAATCAATTAACTGATCAATATTTTTGAAAAAAATCTTTCAAATAATGTCTAGTTTTTTAATGTCTTTTAGAGAATTTTTAATCTTTTATCACCAGTTTTTCAAAACAAAAATTGTTATCTAATTAAATCAGAAAAAAATGCTCGAAATAAATAAGGTAAAATTTAGTGTTGATAATTGTAAATCTTGATTGGAATATGGATACCCGTACTTGGTACAGGCAAATCATAATTGGCAGGAACACGTTGACCGTTTGAGGTACGGGCAAACCAGGAAAGCGGCTAAAATAAAGAAGCTTCAAATGCAATCGCTTTCGCATGAGTTGATTGAGTTCAAGCTTACACCAATAAACTCAAATAGAAATTTTCTTCTTACCTACACGCCTTATTAATGCAAAATTTTCCAAGTTGTATTCATATTATTCTGCCGCCATTTAAAAGTAAATAATGGTCGCTTGTTGAATTCGCAAACAATTCTTAGAAGTACTGTAGTAAAAAATGTGGATGATTTCTTAAAAAAAAAAATAATAATAATAATAATGTCAACTGTAATCGAAGTTTATACCCTACGCCCCTTGTGTAATAGATTTATGAATAAACAGGGGTAAACACATTGTGTACTCTATAGTAGTTGCCTATAAAGTAACTGAGGAGGTTGTCACAATATAACAGCTTTTTTTTATTAGATCAACAGTTTCGGATTACTGCTGATAAAATCTTCCACCAGTAAACTTGAATAGAAAATTTCATCTTTTTTAAGCGCCATATTTATGGGAAATTTTTGCCGCAATTACTTTGATTAAAAATGTCTATTTATTTTTATTTATGTCAACTTGCCCAAGTGTTATAAACTTTTCAGGTGGTTGCCTTGATTGTCACAATATGTTGGAACTACTGCCGCTGAAGCAAACTTCAGACAGTAAAAATAAATACCAGATTTTTACTTTATTTTTCATTGAAATTTTTCATTTATGAAGTCTAAATAAGGAGACATTTTGGTGGTAATCTGCGAAATTGGTTAGAGGTGAAGCTTCAGTAATTTAACCCCTTGGGGACGACGACACGTATAAGTGCCGTAAAAAGGCTTAAGAATCCTTGTTTATTCCCACCGGTAAAATTATACTGTAAAATTTGCCTTGTTCAATCGGAGCATTTCTTCAATTCAAGAAGAAACAAATTTCTGTTTTTTAAAACCGGTGGCAAAACATTAAAAATTTCGAAAAAGGCTCCCGTCGCGAACGGGTTAAGAACATGTCATTTCCTGTTTCTTTATAGTTCCATGCCTTGTTTAGGTTACACCGTGCGTTGATGTTTCTGGATACTCGCAAATTCTAGGATTGAAGAATATTATTTTGTTAAAATGTTTTATTAACCTTCCGTCTACCACACAAAACACCCATTTATCTACGGCAACACCTAATTTTAATTCCAAACTTGGAAATGGCACCAGTAATATTTTAATATAATTTTGCTTTTACAATGAAAGCTTAAATTACGAGATCATTTGACAAAATTCGTGTTTCCTCCTCGATTATTGGACGAAACTTGCGTTTTCTACGCGATCATTTGACGAAATTTGACTTTTTGTGATCCTGTGATAAAATTCACGGCACAAAATCACGTTTTATAAATCATCTTTTGACAAATTTCACATTTTATCCACGACTCTTTGGGAAAATTTGGGGGGTTTTCTGTGATCTACTAATGAAATTTGAGATTTTTCTGCGAATGATTGACGAAATTAATTTTTTCCGCCTACAATTTTTCGGAAATCGCGATATTTTTGAGTCTGAATTTTTAGACTCATGTCCGATTTTTTAAAATTTTTGGAACATCATACATTAATTTTCAGAAAATTAAGAGTAGAACCACACCTGTCCTCGCCCCCGTTTCCCTTATGGCTGCGGCCTTATTGTCAAAAATGATTTCTGTTTACAACACAATTTGATGTGTTTCGTAAGATACAGAACATTATGAAAGTTTAAGCCCCCCACCCCTCCGAAATAAAATCCTGGGTACGCCCAGGATGGTAGCATATCCATGGTAGTATATATATATGCCTATATTGTAATTTGTTGGCATAGTTGCAAACTTCTAAGAATACTTTTCACCACAAATTAAAAAAAAATAACTCGCATTATTCGATTGAAGTGTTCGGCGTTTTGTATCTGTGAGTAAATTAACATTTCAAATTGAAAATAGTAGTAACAAACATTAGTAGATTTTTGACAATCTAATAACCCTATTGCAGCAACTTTAATGTTAACCCTCTAATATCCAGGGCAGCATATATGCTACCATAAGTTTTTCGGATTTTGTGGCTTTTTTAATTAGAATATTCAAAATTCATACCAGAAATTTAAAATAGAAATATTTGCTTTTTTTATGTCAAACATCCCTTTTTATAGATAAAACGAAATTTATTAGTAAATAGTAATTTTCTTTAATAAATTCAGATGCTCTGAATTACAAAATTTCTAGAAGGTATTTTACACTAGAAATAACAGGGTTAAAGTTACACCTGTACATGATACTAGTTTCTATTCAAAACTTTTCAAAACTCTTTTTTAAAAACCATATGTTTTAAATATAAAATGCAATGATGCTATTTTTTCTATTTAAAGTATATGTTAACTGAAAACTAATTTTCCATTTACTTTCTAAGTGATACTTTAGGAGAAATAAATATTGAATTAAAAAATATAGTTCTGAAAGAATCTATTTATTAACTCCTTGTTTCATGTCAAGTTTAATTAAAAGAAAGGATCCTTAATTACTTCTGTAAACTGTAGAATTTGTAGGATTTCAGAATAATTTTAAATACGGTATAATAAATAAATGCATTCGCATAATTGAACATTATGCTTTGTAATGCAAAATTGTTTGCTATCTTTTTTTAGCTGTCTGACAGTATTTCTCCTTAAGTTGCGAATCAACATTTTCAACGGAAGTATTTTATTCATTTAAATGCTCCAGGCAGTGGAGGTGTTTGTTATCTTAAATTATTATGCATCTTAATTCAATGATAATTACTTTTAAAAATACTTTGTTGGAATTTAATCAAAAGACTTTTTAATTAGAAAATAAGCTTATTTTATGGGAGACTGCTTAGTTCGTTGATGTTTGCTGAATTTTAAAAAATGCTTCATTCTAATTTTTTTTATTAAAATAGCAAATACCAGCTGCATTATAATTTCTTGCAAGTGCCTAAAGACAATTAACGCATGAATGTAAACTTTCTTGAGTAATAAATAATTCATATACCATTTAAAGTTTTTACAAGTTCAAAAATGCATTTCTTTATGTAAAAATACATATCAATTATTTTGAATTAAAAAAACGTTTTATTTCATAGCGGTTTTTCATTTACTACGAGTTTCGCATTTCTGCTAATGGCTAATACTTTTTGATACCCCTACCTCTGAATAGTAATATTCGTCTTATTCTATCTATCTCATATTTCTGAAATTAAAGTAGGCGAATATTACTTATTACCTTGAAATAAACAAGACAAAAAATGTAGCATTTGCCCACTTACGCTTTATAAATTGTCGTACAATCAAAAGGATTAACCCGTTCACGACGAGGGCCTTTTACGAAATTTTTAATGTTCTCTCACCGGTTTTTGAAAACAGAAATTCGGGCATTATTAAATCAAGACATTGCGCCGATTAAATAAGGCAAATTTTACAGTATAATTTTACTGGTGGGGATGAACAAGGACTCTTAAGCCTTTTTGAGGCACGTATATGTGTCGCTCGTCCCCAAGGAGTTAATCTAACATTTTTCAAGAATGTTTTGTAAAACATTTTGTTGTTTTATACTTTCTCACGTACATGGCTCTCAGCGTTTCTAAAACTTTTCCACTTTGCTACCTCTATTTTAACAAACATTTTTATTGTAGATTTCTGTTATACATGGTTCTTACAGGTCCTGAAATTTCATGACCAAAAATCCTTCCATATTAGCATATTCATTTTAAAATTTTCACATTAAATATAACGAAGTTACGCGCTTTTAATTTATATTTATTTTTATTAAAAAATGCTGGTGTTTCACCCTTGAATATTATGTTGTAGATGCTAAAAGAATTTACTTCGAGTATTTATGATTTGAAATAGTGGTAGAAAATGCATAAAATTAGAAAAAAAGGTGCGAGCTCTGTCCGTATAAGCTTCATAGGAAACAAACAGATTTTGTTAGAAACATTTTACTATAAATTTAGTCAAATATGTACAGAAAACACTTTCAGTAACTTTATTGTAAGCAGAGATATCAGAAAAATAATACCTAAAAATGTATGACACAGGAAAATGTATGTGTGGCTACGTGCAATTTCTGGTTATATGGTAAGATGTGCCAGTAATGGAAATCCCATGATGTTTTTATTCCATAAAAAAATAACAAATAAATATTTAGCTTTGATTATTTTATTTTTAGAACTCGCCCTTGCACGTTTTATAAATCTAAGTTATTGTTGGCACTTTTAACCAAGCTAACAGTAAGCAGAAAATAATATTTCAAAGTTCTGCTGTTTTTTGTTTCGTTTTGTTTGTCGTTCTAGTGAAAATCTGAACGAAGATCCTAAGAGCTGGCTTCATTTAATAAAAGTATATTTTCTTTACTTTCATGCAAAATTTGAATGTTTTTGTTTGAGTAGTAAAAGAAAACTTTGAATTTTATATACTAACGGCCATTTAGAATATGTCATTTATTTTTCAGGTTTTAAGAGGGGGATGTCCATTACTCGAATGGTTAAATAGTCATTTTCCAGTGATGGACACCCCATGTAGACATAGGGCATTTCCATGCGAACTTGTTTGTCTGTTACATACTACGATTTTTTAAATACCAGTATTTTAAAACGAGAAAATGGGACTAGTTTATCGAAGATATATCGTCACTTCAATAAGGCGAAGCAAACTTTTTGAAAATAACGGTAACCAACAAGCATTAGCGATTTTCAGTTGTGTAACAGACAAACAAGTTCGTATGGAAATGCCCCATAGCAAAAAATGTAATTTCTGGGGCTCGTACGCATCAGGGAATTCCTGTGATTTTTGGTTTCGCACCAGAAAATTCTTAAAGTACTGATTGGTATATCTAAAAAAATAGAGTTCGTTTTTTTCCCCCGTTAAATAAGGCAAATATTACTATACAAACATTCTGGTAAGTGACTCTTGAAGCGTTCGAACCCTGGTGATGTTTATAAAGCATAAAATATTTTGACTTAGCTGAAAATCTAAATAATCAAGCTTAATTTTTAAATTACACTTATTAAAATAAAATAATACCAAAATTTTTATAGATAAATGTTATTAAGTTATTTTGTGATTAATAAAATTTCAACATTTTATTCGTTTTTTCATTATTTTTTTTTTAATGGATATAAATTATGTCTTGCATAATTTATTATACGTTAATCAAACCAATCAGAAAACAGAAAATATTGTTTGACATGTTCAAAGAGGGGTTCATAAGACTTAATACCTCCTTGTTTAAATAAAAATAATTAAGTCACAGAAACTATTAAAAATCTATTTTATGACTTTTTTCCTTATTCACACCTGACAAAATAAAAAAATAAAAAATTGTGTAATGCTTATAAAAGTTATAGTTATCGTAAAACAAGTAAATGTGCAGATCAGTGGTCTCAAACACCAGTGTAACAGTTTTATTTTGAAAATGTTTAATTTAGTATTTAAAATATTCAACTCACAATATTACTTCTTTCATATTTTTAATATCAATTATTATAATTAATGCATCAAGTCTCCTTTAGATTGTTAAAAATAGTGAGGCAAAACTATGCACTTATATTCTAAAACTTTTTTTAATTACTACCTTTTAAACCGTCTACTGTCTCAATAATTTGATAGCTATAACAGCCTGATATTTACTATTTTAAACTGTCCAACTATAAAAAGAAAATATTGATTTTCTGATAATTACACTGATTGATGCAAACAGTCAATGATTATTACAAATATTTTATTAATTATCGGTATCCTAATTGTTTAATGTATTTGAAAATAACTATTTATTTTTATTAGTATGTTTTCATAAATTCAGGTTTTAAATACAGTCATATAAACCATTATATTTATTATTTTTTATGAAAAGTCTATTATTGGAATAAAGGGTCTCCATTACTGGACCAGAAGGTGTCCATTACTGGGCTTTTGGGTGTTTTGATATATTTCTGTTATTTAAAATTTAATTTTAATTCATATTGGGAAATGAAACTATAGGAATGGGTACATCTACCCTATATATATACAGGGTGGATCAAATTAAAGTATCCCTGTTTGAGACGCCCTAGAAAGAGAGGCAGTGGATAAAACAACTTTATATTTGGAGCATATACATATCAAACCATGGGAAATTGATTGGTGCAATAAAAAATGTTAGTTCAAACAAAGGCCATCAGGGGATAAAAAGGCGATGCGATCGGTTTAAGATAAAAAAAAATGTAACATGACCAAGGATGTAAACTTCTTGGTGCTAATGGGCTGATTCCCACCAATAAATTGTTTTAATATTATACGTTTAAGTTTTATTGTTATATGGGCGATTAATTTTATTAGCATTCTTATTAGGCGAAGAATACTAGAAATGTAGTGGTGGGAATAGTTTTATAGTTGTCATGATTTGTACACCCCAGAAGATGACTCAATCACAGGGCTCCCAAATGGTCCGCCAACTGAACATCAATATTTTCTTAGAAAGATTTTAGTTTTATATTTTTCTTGCAAAGTGCGCAGAAACCGACTTCGGAGGTTAGTTTTAGCACAAATACTGTAGAAAACTACTATGAAATTTTCTGTTAAAAAATATTGGTGTTCAGTTCGCGGGCCATTTGGGAGCCCTGCAATCAATAAACTACAGAATTCAAGGCATCAGTAATTAACATTAATTTAAATTTCTTTACTCGAATCATGCTAAATAGGATAAAATAAGAATATTCCAATTCACACCTCGGTAAAATAATTTGTATGTAAAGATATTTTTTAAAATATTAATTACCTACATTTTGTATTCTGGGCTTATTTATTTGCGCGCGCAGAATCTGAGAATAATATTTGCATAAGAGGCGGGATAAAGGACGTTTTAACAAATAAAAAGGAAGGTGAATAGGTTTGAAACATTCTGAGACCGCCACGATGCTTCTAATTTTTTCTGAGCCTGCTTTATTGCTAAAGTCTTTTTACCAAGATGGCAATAACACTGCCAAAAGGTTTCGTTCGTACCGACAGTAGAAATCTTTGCGTACATATCCAGCGACACCATGAGATCTGCGACGTATAGTCAAACGCTTTGAGGAAACTTGTAGCTTTGCAGTTCAAGCAGGCTGAGGAAGAAAAAAAGATATACCGCAGGTTATGGATAACATCGCAATCGCTGTTGTTGAGCAAGCCAGTACAAAAGAAGCTGTAGCATCTCGTGTTCCAGTTGTATCCAGGAAAATGGATATGGACCTTATGGAGGTACACGCGTGTGGCTCTCAAGGACTATCACAATAAGATTCGTCGCTTTCAAGAATTAAAATCTGGCGATAACGGTGTTTGTGAAACGATCGCTTTGACGTTCTTGGCAAATATGTAAATGGATAAGAATTGGCCATGGAACATCCTATCGGCCGATGAGGTTCACTTTAACATGTCTGGAACAGTGAATACACAAAACTATTGTATCTAGTCTGCTGAGAATCCTCACCATATCCAACAAATGCCCCTGCATTCTCCGCATGTTACAGTCTGAATCACTACAACCTCTTTGATTCGGCCATTTTTCATTGAGGAAAACATTCCTCAGGGAACAAAAACCTCTTCCGTAACTGCAGCACGTTATCGAGCATGTTGCAAAGTGTGGTCATTCCAAAACTCCAGCGTGCCTCGTTACAATAGCATTCCAACAAGATGGTGTGCCCCCTCACATTAGACTTGAAGTACTAAAATTGCTGCGATGCTATTTTACGGAAGATGGCATTATCAGTCTTGTATTTCCCATAAAATGCCTCCACGTTCATCTGACTTGACGACGTGGGATTTTTGGCTTTGGTGTAAACTAAAAGATAAAGTTTATCGAGAAAACATAGGAAATCAGTCTGATTTGAAGGATTTGATTTTATTGGTTGCGTTATATTAATGGGTGTTAAAATCGCGGCGAAAATGGTCCAATTGCCACCGCTAAGTTTTTACTATTCTTCGCCTAATAAGAACACTAATCAAATTATCGCAGCATATACTAATAAAATCTAAACGAATAATACCATTAAAAATTATTGGTGGAAATCAGTCCTTCGGCATTAATATGTTTATATCCTTGGTCGTGTTACATTTTCCTTATCTTACACCGATCGCAGCGCCTTATTATCCCCTGGTGGCCTCTGTATGTACTAAAAATATTTTTGCCCCATTCAATTTCCCATGGTTTGATATGTAAACCTTCCAAATATGAAGACATTTCATCCACTGCTTCTCTCGCTAGGGCGTCGCAAACAGGGACACTTTAATTTGAACCATGCTGTGCATCTGCATTGCCAGTTTGGCCTCCACTTCCAATTTAAAAATTTAAAATCCACATCAGAAATTCTTAAAGAAAAATTTTCATTTAAAGAATAGGGAAAAATCTGTCATTGAATTAAGAAAACAATTTAATACAGAGTTTTTGGTGGGAACATAAAATTTCAGAAGTAAAAAAGAGGCCGAATCTCGCAACTCTGATATACATGTATAGTAACTCTGGCACTCAGTTAACCGAAAATTATGCAAATTTTTAATGGTTTGAAAAATAAGTAACGTGAACGGAAGAAATATATTTAATCTTGATCCAATTAAAATGTTATTACATGGGTCTTGTCAGAAAGAAATTACATTCTGATAGTTAGAAATGTACTAAAAAGCTTTTACTCAGTCCACTATCTTTTAAATGATTCAGGGTTATTGTGTTTAAATTCATTTCTCAGTTTGAGGTTTTCTGCTACTCAAAATCCAATGTTCTCTTCCATTCCGAATAATCTATTTCTTTTTGCCCAACTCAATTTATTAATTCTTAAGATTTAACAAATATTGAATAATATTTGAGAAGTATTGAAAGACGGACCTTGGAATGTTGCCAAATTAAATGGTTCATTCCGAAATAAGAGAGCGGAAAAATTTTATTATGGTGACACGAAATTACAAACTATGAAAAATGAGTTTAACGACAGCAACACTGAAGTAAAAGGTTTTTCGCATTATTTTTAAGTATCGGAATGCAATTTCTTTCTAACAAGACCCAGTCAAAAACAATTTGGTTGAATCAAGAATTAAAATATTTCTTCCATTCACGCTATGTATATTTCACACCATTTAAAATTTGTTGATAATGTATATTTTCACAACAACAAAAACAAATACCTATTTAACACTTGAACGCCCGGAAATGTTACTGAAGTTTCATAATAATATTTCACACCAGAATTGTTATTCAAAATTATTTGATTTATTTAAAGTAAATCTGCATGTTTGAAATTCAACTTATTTCAAGAAAAAATTTCTGGCTCGAATTGAAATTTAATTACATGGCTGGTGTCGAATCGACTCCTTTCGGGCGTTCTAGTGTTAAACATCAAAATTGTCATTTGACTAGTCTTTAATGCATGACTCAGAGCGGTAATGCACTTGCTTTCAGAGCTAATGTTGTTAAGCTCCCACATAAAACGGGCTTAAACTCTTTGAGGGGCAAGCAATTGCGTTCGAGTAATTCTGAACTCCCACCGGAAATTTGTAAAAAAGTTACATCAAAAAGAGGAAAAGCAATTTCACGACTGTTTTCTACCAAAGTTAGAAAAGTGAAATTTAATAAAATTTTTCTGGTGTGAATCTTCATCAATCGTAGGTGGTATATAATATATACCGCCGCCCCTCAAGGTGTTAACCCTCTAGATCCCAAACCACCAGAGATACTCTGAGATATTTTAATTCGTATATCCTAATTTCCACCAGAAAATTAAAATAGCAATATTGGACAGACATAACATAACATATTAATAACAAATTTTCCGGATTTAAATAAACCGAAATTAGCCACTGAAAGTTTCTGGTGTAAAGTCAGACATTCTGAACTACATAATTTCTAGAACGTGTTCCATCATGGGAATTGAAGGGTTAACTCATTAATACCTGAATTATTTTCTCCGTTAAAATTCAAATTTTGCATTTCCCCACCATTTTTAAAGCAAGAATAACTTTTATCTTAATTTATCGAGGACTTATTCGCCAGAAAGAAAGTATTTATTTATTTATTTATTTATTTATTTATTTTATTTATTTTTTTTTTTTACTGGTGTGAAATGTGCTTACTTGAATATTTTAAAACTGTCCCAAAAATGAGACGCTAGGCACTAATGGGTTAACCCTTTGAGCTCTGGGGTGTAAATTTCTTCAAAATTCCAAATGTCACATTGGCACCAGTATTTTGCAAAGAAAAAACCGGTTAACGATAAACATGAAGAAATGCATTAAACCTTTTTGAAGTAAATTTGGTCAAATTTTCTGGTGTCATTGTGACAGTTTGGAATTAAAATTATGTGGTAGAAAATTCTACAAGCAGAGCTGAAGGGGTTAAAGTGCCCTGCAGAATAAAAGACCAATGGGATCGACTGCTGCGTTCTCACAATATTTCTGTCCTTAACCTCTTAACTCTCGTTCCAATGATAGTTACGGGATGTGATTTTTATTCGAACTGTTTAATTCCAACCAGTTTTATAGAATCCTGTAATCTATTTTATTCTAATATCAGTTTACCTGTTATTAAATAATGTTAATATTTCTTTTTCAAAAAAGGGGTGTGAAAAGGAAATCTGAATTTTTAAACCGTAATTTAATGTGACCGTTAAGGTATCTGCCTACGTGTGGTGCACTTTTTTTTTTTTTTAAAAAAAAGGACAGTTTTGAAAATATATAATAATTTTTAGTTCTATTGCATTACGAAATGATAAGAAAACATAAAATCCCAGCAATATCTTTTTAATATTTTAAGAAAATGGGGTTTTTTACTGTTTTTTTAGCAAAATTTCACGTTTACGCCAGACAGCGTACACTCAATTCAAATAAATATATCTCAATTTCCTTTATGCTGCACACTTCTATTACACTTATCTGTGCACTGAACTGGGAGTTTTACAATATCTTCAAAAATAGCCGAAATTTTTCAAAATATGTAAAAAAGTACATTTTTTCAGTGAAAATTACCATTGTTTTCATATTCGAGTGCCTATAAAATAATTAAATTTTCACATATAGCTGAGATCCTACTTCAGAGCATAGTATGTGACATTGAAAGCATACTTACAAACTTTTACTGAAATATCTTTAGAACTTTTTATGTACCGTAATTTCGGGTGTATAAGCCGCGGATCAAACAATTCTTTTTCGACCCAGAATTTTTTAAGAAAGAAATGTAACTACTTAGATCGACGTAAATATTTGTCTTCAATTACTGAATAAGATTTCTGGGTCCCAAAAGAATTGTTTGATCCGCGGCTTATACACCCGAAATTACGGTAATGAAGCTTATTGAACATAGAAATAACGAAAAAAATAATTTCCCGGAAATCGCATACATGTATTTTCTTGTAAAAATCTAATATATTTAATTTATACACTTAAAATACACCACATTTATATTCAAACCAGGGTTCGCACAGTTCTACCACTAAGATTTAAGAATATTTTCGAAGTGTTTCACAGCTGAAAACTATCGTAAAATCTGTGAATGAAGGTGGGGATTATGAATGTTGTGGTTCAAAAATTAAATGTAAATTTTCTTATTTTTAATAGTGGTGCCCGAGTCCTTGGAAATTCCAAGGAGTGTGCGAACCTTGATTCAAACTCATTTTTAACTTCATATTTAACCATTTTTAACTTCTTCATAACTTTGTTCGTTTTTCTGGTACGTTTTGCAGAGGATAGCGAGTGACTTTTGAATTTTTTATTCGCTCATCATCAATTTTAAAATAGCTTGTGATCATATTTTGTGCAACTGATACTCCTAATTGTTTGAATACAGGTAAAAGTCCTGAATATCCTGAATTATAAATTAAAACTAATAAATTAAAGTGGTTTAGAATCGTAATAGATTGTTCTTTCATAAAAAAAAAAAAAAACAATTAAAAAAATAGAAAATTTTCACAAAAATAGCCACTTTGATGTTTATTAAAATTGCCATAACTCCTCTTTTAATAATAGTAGGAATAAAATTAAAATAGATTTGGAATCGTAAAAGATTGCTTTTTCATATAAAACAATAAAAAAATTTCGAAAATTTTCACCAAAACAGCCAATTTGATGTAGGCAGATACCTTAAGAAGTCAAATGTAGGAAAAATTATTCGGAATTTCTTATTAAAAATGAAAGATATCTGCCTACTCTGGACCCAACTCAATTTCTTAAAAAAATAAGTATAATATTTCTTAAACAATTTTATGTTGCAGTTAAAATTCTTTTTAAAGTATACTTCATACATACAGTTGCAAAATGTACATTTTTCAGCTATGTTCGCAAACCACGAAATATTAAATAACAGCATCGTCCCTCATAAAGTTATACACAGTTCGTTCTCACCATGGCATTAGGGGATTTTAAATGTTTTAATTTCAGAAATTTCATTAACCCGGGAGAACGCGCGCTTTTCAAGGTATGAATGATTTTAACTTTGCCACCAATAAAATTTAATTATAACAGTCACTTTATTAAGACGGAGACAATTCTTACAAATTTTGCGATAAAATAAATTAACGATCACTTTTAAAAAATTAGTGGTTACAATTGTAAAAACCACACGCACTCAGGGTCTTTTAGGCCCTGCGCGCGTCCTCGCGGGTTAAGCACTGCTCGCTATATCTGAAGGAAGAACTTTTTTTTCGTTAAACAATGTAAATTTTTCTTTAAAAAATCCTGTTAATATTTCTTTGAAGCATACGAGCCCTGTTATAGGCCGCACTAAATAATTTTCGCTCCTCTGGGAATACAATACTTTAAAAAAAAAAAATTAATTTGTCTCTTGTCGTTCCCAAAGTTTAAATCCGTTATCGTCATTTTTTATGCTTAGACATATATTTGAATACAAAATGTTGAAAATTGTATAAAAGTAAGTTTTCCGTTTACATATAAATTATCAGACATTATTTTATATTTTAGAAACAACTTTACTATCTGCCATATATTCTGGACTGTTTTCATGAAAACATTATATCTTACTATATATAAAACTTTATAAAGTAGCACTTAAAATAAATGTAAACTCATGAATATATATATTTTTTAAATATTATGCCTATGAAATTTCATGTATAACAAGCTGTAATATATTTTTATGAAAACATATTTGTATACATTGCAGACAATAAAGTCGATTTTAAAATATAAAGTAATATCTGATGACTGGTATAGCGGGAAAATTAAAAAAACAGGCATTACAAAGAGAAATGTGAATATAAACATTTTTATATCGTATAAAAATTCTTTAAAGTTCCATAAATAATTAGAATAATGTATAGTAGCAAAATATAAGTATATAAATGTAAGATACATACATTTATGCCACAATTTTGGGATAGAGCTTTTCACCTTATTTAATCGCAGAAAAAAGAAATAATAAATCTGTCATTAATCGCAAACGGTTTTAAATCGGAAGAAAAATATTAAACAATGATTTTTGAACTGAAATAGTGGTGCAATACATTTTGGAAATACGTACCCCATAAAAGATAAGAAAAATTCGTTGCATGAAAATAATTCTGTTAGAAAATCTTTGAAAGTATAGTCTGTGGACAAAACAAATAAATTTAAACACAAATTTTAACTAACAAAATTTAGGTTAATTTTGCGCAATACAGAACAGTTAAAACATTTTAACCCTTTGCGGCGCAGAGCAAATTCATTACTTAAGTGTCGAAATTAATGACTGACACCGGAATTCGACAAAACCTAATTTGTAGATAAGAATAAGCTATATTTTACGCATTCGATAAACCGTAAATTTTTTTACCAAAATTCTGGTGGGAATGTGGAGTTTGGGAATAAAAATCATGTGGTTTCATAGATCTACCACCGCGCCTCAAGGGGTTAAGTTAATTTTTCTGTTCAGAAAATATTTGCTTGTTCAACATAATATAAACTGTATTAACAACCGCCGAGAATAAGGGTGCCATTAAATTATAGTACAATATTAGGGATATTATACTGATTTTTATTCAGAGTGATTCTAAATTCATAGTACAAATTTTAAGGGTTGGTACAGGATTCTGTAAGTAGACTAGTTAGCACTAGTTCTAACTTATTTTTCCCACAATACTGTAATTTATTCTCGTTTAAAGCAAATTAATACAAATGGGCATGAAAGACACGAAAAAAAATTAGTTCGTATCTGCTATAGAAAAGTGCATATCTTTGTTAACCCTTTTTATCCTAAATTTAGAAAAAAAGATTTGCTCAACCTGAATAAGTATTTACATTTGTATCAAAGATAACCAGAAGTAAATAAAAATAATAATAATTTGACTTTTTTAAAACTGATTTAACAAATCGGTGATTAGAGATATTTTTGCAAAATATTTAAAAAATAAAGTCAAGATTAATAAACAATAAATATTGCTGTGAAAATCTCACAATTCGTATCAGTAGAGTATAAATAAATGTACTGTGATCCTATCTGTAACACAGAGAAATGTTTTGTAGTGACAAATTTTTATTGTAGCATTTTTTAATTGGATAAAAGCTATAAGGTTGAGAAAATAACCACATTAAAAATATTTAGCTTCGATTGTTTCACTGTGCTTTCTAAATATGATAAAGCAAGCTAATTTGTATGAAAAGTGCAATCTATTTTTATTAGTAGACGAATTAAATAAATTTTACACTGAATTTTCTTTAACGGTACTTAAAAGTACCGACAGTTATATAGAGGGCTAAAGTTAAATGCATGATATTCTAATCAATGCTGAAGAAATCGTTTACAATTTTTTTGTTTATTTTTTAAGATGTATTTTTCTAAATTTACGCTGGAGAAAAATGCAACGCTGCAATAAATTTTTGAAATCACGGCTCGTGATCGGAGTATATTAACGCACATCATTTAACCCTTTGAGGGGCAACTAGTTGTGTTTGTATAATTCTGAACTCCCACAGGAAATTCTAAAACTTTTAATTTCAAAATAAGTAAAAGCAGTTTCGCTACTTTCTTCCACCAAAGTTAGAAAAGTAAATTTTAATAAAATTTATCTGGTGCAAATCTTCATTAATCGTAGATGGGATAAAATATATCCCACCGCCCCTCAAAGGATTAACAAAACATCTAAAAGATTAATAAGTGTATTTTTCCTTTTAGCAAACTGTTTGACGATAAGATAAGGAAAATACTTTCTGATTTCGAAATTAGTTGAATTCTAGCTTATAACAGCCTAGGTACTTTCAAAGAATTGCTGATAAAATTAAATGTTCAGAGATTGTCATTTTTAATTTCTTTCAAAATCCAATTACCCGTGCAACTGAAAAATCTGTAGGAAGACCGAGAATTCTTTCGAAAAAAAAACTGAAAGTTTGCTTGTTCGCACGGTCTTAATTAAAGAATGACAGAAAAAGAAATGGAAGACAGGTATAAAAACAGCATCAATCTGCATTGCCAAATTGACCTTTTTTTAAATCCGAAAATTCCTTTCATACGAGGAATTACCTGCTTTATACCTTTCATTAAATAATGGTAAACATTTCGTGGTGCCAAAAACTAACAGTTCCTCTTTCGGAATTTTCGGAGTGTGTAAAAATTTTTTAATTTTAAAAAAAGGCCAAACTGGCAATTTTAACATCAGTGTGGACTATAACAGAAGCAATCAGGTGATAGAAATCCTTAAATATGTAAAACCTCATCGACGTTCTCATTTAACATCTGGCCACAAAAAAGCTTTCATTTAGTTTAAGTAGAAACATCTAAAGCAACAAATGGATTAGCCGAGAATTATTTTTCATTGATAAAAAGAAGCTTAATGTCTATGATGCTGATGATATTCGTTCATATTGGCATGACGTTCTAAAATGAAATAACGTATTTTCCGTGCGTTAATCAGTTAAGTTCCCTAGCTGTTTCAGCTGTTTTTTTCTCAAGAGGTAAGCCCCAAATTCATTTGCTAGAAAGACTACAAAGTGGACGTGTCCATATTTAAATGTTAGAACGCTATTTGTTGAACCAGGTTGAAAATATTTCCGGCCTTACCTATATTTTTAACAAAAATTTATTTTAATTCACTCTGCAAAAGACACAGATGTTTTGAAAGTGGTAAGATTCGACATTTGTTTGGACAGATAATAGTTGCGACTTAAATCCATTTAGAACTTTAGGAGCATTATAGTGCTCAGTACTTGTGAAAAAAATTATCAAAAGACCCATTATAACTTGAAAGCAGGATTAACCCATTCACTGCCGAAAGAATGAAAGGTAAAAATAGGGATTTTCCCTTATTTGCTGAAAAATGTTTACTACCAAAAATTTTGAAAAATAATCTTTTCTTTATTTAATTATCAAAGTTTATATCATGAAGCATCTGTTCTTAAATATTTTGGTATAAATAAGACAATTTTTTTATTCAAAAATAATGGTAAAATTGTAATAGGTAAATGGTACTTTAACCACTTAATTGATTTTTTTTTTATGCAAAACATTGATAATATGGCATAAACCCCAATTTTTTAATACTAAAATATTCGTAATATTCAGTAGAAAAAAATTGTCATTACATGGTGTGAAATCGTAATTAAAAAAATTAATGTCATCAAAACGTTTTACGGGATGGATCAAGAAAACTCTTCTTGCCCATACGGCATACATGCAAATTAGTTAAGGGAGACCCGTAAGAAAAAACCCAAAATTTTTATTATTGATTTTAAAGTAATGAATTTTGGTGTACTACTTAAGAATATTTTTGTAAGGAATAATTAGCAAAAAAATTCACTTTTTATTAAAAAGTATATTATTTATGGGGATTTTTATGATTTTTTTGTGTCGAAAAATACACTTTTTAAAATTACTACTCCTCATTCAATTTTCAATATTTTGGTATTACTAAAATTTCTTAAATAGTGTTATAGCATATAGAAAAGAACTAAGGAAAGACATTTTTATTTTTCTATTTTAATCGGCTAAAAAAAAATACGCATAGTAAATTTCCTTAAATTCGTTATAATTTTCATGTATACCAATTTATGTAAAATTTTCAGAAATAGTTAAAAAAAAATTTCTCTCCTTACTTTTGTTGCAAATTTTTTTAAGATTCTATAAACATAAACACTTTGTTTCTAAATCCTTTTACCACTGAGCCTTAGTTTTTTGAACTTAGGCAAAATATGAAAAAAGTCATTTTCAGGAAAACACGTTTTAAATGGCCGCTAGTCCTTTAACCCATTCGTGCCCAGCATCTTTTGCGTAAATTTTATTTGGTTGGCACCACTATTTTTAGAAGATTGAAGTTTAGTTCATTAATCACGAAAATGCATCATTTAAATAAAATAATTATTGCTTTTCTTTTTTACCAGTGTCAAAAACAGTGCTGAATGCACCTTTTGAAGCGTCCCTAAAAAGGGACGCTAGGCACTAATGGGTTAAACTCTATAGTGAGTACAATTAAAAAAGCTCATTTTCTACCTGTTCCAAGTGTCCCCGAGTTCTGAAATTTTGCATGGATATTCGCAAATATGTATTTTATCGTTTTCTGAGATAATTTTTTTTTTTGAACTTTTGATGATTTTTGGCCGAAAATGGGGTACGGATCTCCCTTAAAGTAGTTAATATTCTTAGTACCAAATTTTAAATTCTGCTGAGCGTTCTCAATTTTTCATGACTTTAACCAGAAATTTAATTCTGTTAAATGTAACTTTTACTTGCGAAGTATGTGCTTGATTTATTTATTAAGTACAAATTATTATTTTTTTATTCAAAGGCTGAAAACGTCTGAAGAAAACTAATGGGATCAAAAAAGATACCAATGATACTAGCAGAATTAAGGGATTCTTCACTTATTTGAAAACAGCCGTAGCGGGTTAATATCTAGCTTTTATGAGGCATAACATGTTTTATCTCTTCCACAAGTTCGAAACTTTGTAAAATCTATGTCATAACGCTACATTAAAATCATTAACCCATTAACGCCCGAATTATTTTCTTTGCTAAAATTTAAATTTTGCATTTCCCACCACTTTTAAAAGCAAATTAACTTTTATCTAAATTTATCTAGGATTCTGGCTCGTGAAATAAGGTGTATATTTATCTTCCTCTTTACTGGTGAGAAAACCGCTTTCTTGCTGTTTTTGTAACCGTCCTCAAAAAAGGACGCTGGGCGTTAATGGGTTAACCGGAAAGGAATTACCGTAATTTCGGGTGTATAAGCCGCGGATCAAACAATTCTTTTTGGACCCAGAAATCTTATTTAGTGATTGAACGGAAATATTTACGGCGATCTAACTAGTAACATTCATTTTTAAAAAATTTCTGGGTCGAAAAAGTATTGTTTGATCCGCGGCTTATACACCCGAAATTACGGTATAATTGATTAGTGTTGCCAGTGGGTTATTTGTTTTAAGTTAAGATTTCTTGAAAGGCACCACTTTTTTGAAATAGTAAAATTTCCCTCGTTTTTCCCTTCATTAACATGTCATTAAATAAAGCGAATTTTACCATTGCTAAGAGGTGACGCTTTTCAAAGTATCTGAATTTAAGAAAAAGTATCTCGCTGTCAACGCTACCTTTGATGTGAAACATTTTTATTTAAGAACAGTGTTGCCAGTAGGCTATTTTTTTTAACCCCTTGAGGGGCAAAGCACTTATGTTCCTAAAATGTTCAAATGATTGATTGACACCGGGATTCACAAACAAATTTATATGATAGAAAGTAAAAGCTGTTTTCGCATACATCGTTAAAAGCAAATCTTAATACTAAAATTCCGGTGCCAATGTGGCATAAGAGAATTTAAATTAAGTGGTATATATAATATACCGGTGCCCTTCAAGGGGTTAAATTGAGAATTTTTGATTGGCACCACTCTTTTGAAACGGCAAAATTCCCTTTATTTTCGCCTAATTAATATATCATTAAATAAGGTGCATTTAATAATTTTAAAAATCTGGTGCCAATCGGGAATCTTAATTAATGACTAAGATGACTTTTGATGATATGGTTTCGGTAATATTGGGCATAGCTGTCAAGTTTTAAGCTTTTTTACTACTGCAATTTTAACCCTTTGCGGCGCAGAACACACTCGTTGCTTAAGTATTGAAATTAGTGAATGACACCGGAGCTTGAAAAAAAACTTTATTTCTAAACAAGAAAAAGGCTGTACACACACACATATATATATATATATATATATATACATACATACAGGCAGGGCCTGATTATCAACGGGGCACTCTCCTACCAGTAAAAAGAAATAGAATTTTTTCCCTTATTTATGACAGTAATTTCGAATGAAAAAGGCGTTTAAACAAGTTGAAACTTTCCATAAAATTTTACTGGTAGGAGAGTGCCCCGTTAGTAATCAGGCTCTGCATACAGGGTGTCCCTAAACTCATGGTACATATGCTAGGGGGTGATAGAACACATCAAGACGAGTAATAGTAAATAGGAAACGGAGGGTTATAAACGTTTCCCAAAGGAGATATCCGCAATTAAAGTTTGGGGCCCAAAATTTCAAATAAACATAAAAAACGGAAAAATTTGTCGATTGATTTGCGGTTTTCACTAAAACTATTCTTTATGGCGGTATTTTCTTGAAAATAAATTATAAAGATAAATTTCGAAAAATGCCGATAGAGGGCGCTTTAAACTTTGGATTAACGAACAACTATTTTTTACGTTATTTTCTGCATCTCATTAATGGTTTGGTAAGCTTAGACTTAAACTTAAATTTTGAGCTTTAAATATGAATAGTTAGGAATGGTTAAGTAGCACAAACTGAACTATGTTCAGAGGGTTCAAATTTCAAATGATTATAAAAAACGGAAAAATTAGTCGATTCGTTTGCGGTTTTTGCTAAAACTACTCTTTAAATCAGTGTTTTCTTGAAAATAAATTTTAAAGATAAATTTCACAAAATGCCGATAGAGGGCGCCTTGGACATTGGAGTAGCGTACAACTATTTTTAACCGTTATTTTTTTAATCTCATTAAATGCTTTCAAATGCTTAAATTTAAATTTTCAGACCTAATTCTGAATCGTTGCGAGTGTTTAAGTAACGCAAAAGTGAACTGTGTTCGAAGGGGAGGGGGTTAAATTTCAACTCCTGAACACGCTTCAGTTTGCGGTTCTTAACCCCTCCCAACGATTCAGAATTAGAGTTCAAAATTTAAGTTTAAATCTAAGATTTCGAATTTAATTTAGCATTTAATTAGATACAAAAATAACGGTTAAAATTAGTTGTTGGTTACTCTGAAGTTTAAGGCGCTCTCTAACGGAATTTTTTGAAATTTATCTTTAAAATTTATTTTCAAGAAGATACTGACTTTAAGAATAGTTTTATTTTAAACCGCAAACGAATCGATCATTTTTTCCGTTTTTTATAATCATTTGAAATTTGAACCCTCAGAACACAGTTCGGTTTGTGCTACTTAACGACTCCCAACTATTCAGATTTTGAGCTCAAAATTTAAGTTTAAGTCTAAGTTTACGAAAACATTTAATCAGATGCAAAAAATAACGTAAAAAATAGTTGTTCGTTACTCCAAAGTCTAAAGCGCCCTCTATCGGCATTTTTTGAAATTTATCTTTATAATTCATTTTCAATAAAATACCGACATAAAGAATAGTTTTAGTGAAAACCGCAAATCAATCGACAAATTTTTCCGTTTTTTATAATCATTTGAAATTTAAACTCTCTAAACACAGTTAGGTTTGTGCTACTTAACCACTCCCAACTATTAAGATTTTGAGCTCAAAATTTAAGTCTAAGCTTACGAAACCATTTAATGAGATGCAAAAAATCACGGCAAAAAATAGTTTTTTATTACTTCAGTCTAAAACGCCCTCTATCGGCATTTTTCGAAATTTATCTTTATAATTTATTTTCAAGAAAATACCAACATAAATAATAGTTTTAGTGAAAACCGCAAATCAATCGACCAATTTTTCCATTTTTTATCAGCATTTGAAATTTTGGACCCCAAACTTTAATGGCGGCTATCTCCTTTGGAAAACGTTTGGGACCCTCGGTTTCCTATTTACTATTACTCGTCTTGATGTGTTTTATCATCCCCTAGCGTATGTACCATGAGTTTAGGGACACCCTGTATATATATATATTTCATGCATTCAATGAACGGAATTTTCTTTACCAAAATTCCGGTGCCAGTACAGCGTTTGGGAATTAAAATTAAGTGGTTTCATAGATATACACCCCCCCCCCCCCTCAAAGGGTTAACCGAGAAATTTATCTTACGAAAACATAGCATTAAAAAAAATTCCGATCTAAATTAGTGTAGGAAAAAAGGCGTAAAAATTGGCAGCTATCTTCAGATATTACGCATCAAACTGAAAGCTCAATTCCTATATAACATAAAAAATAGCATAATAGCAACACTATATTATATTTGCAAGCTGATTAAAAAAAAGTTAACAAAGTGACATGGATAAAAATTCCCATAGGTTCGCAAGTGCTATCCAGAGCTACTAAAGGCGTTTTAAGTAAAGCATAGTGCAAAGAAACAAAACGATTCCAGATGATTTATTTATATTTGTTATGTGCTACAAATGTACGACCACTATAAAATATGTTCAAAGATTATCCCAGGTGCATTGAGGCACGCTTGATATCGGCGTTGCATTGAACAGCGTATCTTTTCAAAGATACCATGTGTATCGCGACCATACCCTGCTGCTACAACAGGGCCTTTACCTTACCCTTCCTACTAAGTCTTTGAAGATAATACGGTTGTTTCATAAACAAGTACATTTAAAACAAGTTGGAAATTGCACGTGAACGTAGCAAATGAGGTGCATTCGTACGATAACGAATTTTTAATAATATTCAGATCTTGCTGATATAGTAGAGCGTACTTCGGATACAGTATAGCAGTCGAAATCTTTGTGTTTCTGTAAATATGCAGGAAGTAATATTTATTTCACCTCAGCAACATATACCTTATTCATAAAATGTGAAATAGTTGAATATAATTAAAACACGCCCCAAACAATGTTTCCACGTATAGCATTATGTAGTGGAATACTTTTGTATGGCCCTGTAATTTAATAATAAAAATTATTTGCATCACAGATTGTACAGAATGCATATTTTAGGATATATTTCATAGATTCATGCCAATTCTATTATGTTCGAATGAGTGTAACATCATTAAAATGCATTTGAAACTTTTTTCCCATTGACCGTAATGTAATGAAATACTTTTGATTGTCCCTGTAAATGATCTATGCATCCGACTTTCGTAACATTTGAAATGACTCGCCAAAATTACGCAATAATTATGTGTTTTAAATTTCAAACGATTAAAATGCATTTGAAACTTTTTTCCCCATTGACCGTAATGTAACGGAATCCTTTTGATTGTCCCTGTAATTGATCTATCCATCCGATTTTCATAAAATTTGAAATGACTCGACAAAATTATGTTATAATTATGTATTTTAAATTTCAAACGATTCGGTTGGGTAGTTTTTGCGTTGTTATATGCGGACAGACAGACAGACAGACGGACAGACGGACGGACTGAGCGATTGATTAAAAAAAACAGAGGAAAAAAGGAATTAGAGACAGATTTGGTGATCAGGGGTCGCAGCGTCCCTAAAATTTTCGTACTTTCCTACCAGTATTTTTAATCAAAAATCTGCGCGCCGGATTCCTTTAACATCTACAATGAAATTCTACAATAATTATTATCATTTTAAAATTGTGGTAGGAATGTGTGAAAATTTTAGGGACGCTGCGACCTCTGGGTGATCGTGGTGGCCATACGATTGATCAGCCGCGATCAATCCAGCTCCCAGGAAATGTTACCTGCAGATGTGTTCTGACTTATCGGCTTAAATGCGAGGGAGCCCTGTATTGCTGAAATCAAATACGTCGACGAATATGTTGCGCATCGGAATCGACTTGACAAAAAACTTTATATTTTTTATCCTAGACTTTTCATTTGAACTAACATTTTATGACTCTAAAATTATTCATTTCTATTTCATTAGCATGTAGATGTACTTGTTCATCCTTAATTCTTTTGGCTTGTTACACCCAAACAGTTCCTGCAAGAAATATGTGAACTTCGCACTCGTTGTGCCTGTACTTTTTCCTTACTCAGTTATTACGATTTCTCTCGCTGCGAAGGGTAGAAGTGGTTTTTGTTTCGCCCTCCCTTTTCGCATAATACTAAATAATATAACCAAGAATTTAATAAATGTTTTTTTAGAAATCAGTTCAAGTGCCTACACTCACCTGCCTATCTCAAAATGGAATACCTCTTTATTGAAAAATGTTGCTGGCAAGTACATTTCTGGATTTTTGCAAAATACGTGATTCACAAAAGTTTACAAAGCGGAATACAGACTCTCGTGTTCGGATGACCCGAAATCACAGGAATTAGTCAGATTGGTTTAGTGTTCTTGACAGTGATGAAAAGAATTCAGTGTAAATGACCCTGATGTTATAGCATATTACTGACACAATATTTTCAAGGATTAGCGAATGTTTTTTAGCAAAGAACGAGGAGGGGTTTACTAAGGGTGTGTGCAGGATTTACTTATATTGGAACAACCCATATTGATTTTTGATGTGTCGTCCATGTGCCGAAGAGTACCAGAAAAGGCTTGGTACAGATACTTTCATTTGGAAAGTTGGTAGGGAAGGACAAATGCATGAAGCAACAACACCACTGCGCTATTTTTTGTGTCTAGCTCTACAATGCAGTGGTTTAGACAAAACCAACTACTTGTTATGGACTGATCAGCCATTAGTCTGGAAATAAACCCCATCAAGAACCTTTGAAAAAAAGATTAGCTCGAAATGTATATGCTAAAAGACGTCAATATGCAACGGTTCAAGATCGTTCTGCAATTTGAAGGAAGTTGATCTTGTTTAAAGTCATAACTTCTTCAGGCTTATTTTGAGTATGTCTGATGGAGTTTTTGAAGTGATTAGAACAAAAGGCTTAAAATTTTGAACTTTTAAGGCAAAAATTGAGTTGTCTATAATTTTTGGGGAGAGTAAAATTTAAGTTTTAATTTTTCTTACAATGTCTATGATTGTGTAATATTATTTATGCATAATATTATTACTAGCAAAAGCCATGCTTTGTTTGGATTCGCGAAGCATTATTTTATAAAGCATATATTTGAAAGTAACAATATTTTTAATATTATTTTTGCATCTTTATTAAACAAAAACGTTATTTTATGTTTTGGCGCATTTTAATTCTACAAATGTAAGTTCAGCCAAATAACTATCAATTTCCTAGGAAATTTTTATTTATGATGTAAGACTGGCATTAAAAAATATTTTCGAAGCAAACTTTTACAAAATATTTTTAAATTTTCAACTAAAAATTCTTTTAAAGATTTTTTTACAATTTCTAGTAGACACTGGTGTTTTTTAAAGTTGTTTGAAATAGGCATGTTTCCAATCTTTGTAATTAACATCAAATAATCTTTGATAGCTATTTTAGAATAATATATTTGAAAAGAGCTTGAAGAAAGTTACTTCTTCAAAATCCTATTTTCTGAAAAAACATTTGAAATCTGCTCTCGTCGATACTATGAATTTTTAACTGTAAAACTTTTTATTCTAATTTCTTCGTTTTAATACATGTTAGTGCATGAGAATTTTTGATATTGTAGAATTTTTCGTAAGGAAAATTTCTATTGAATGCTTAATTTTAAAGGATTTTCACTCTTGACAACGTTACGTACGTTTTTAAGCCAACTGGTGCCTGTATATCCTCAATATCTACAACTGCTTCATCTAATGTTAAACCTTGGGATTTATGAATTGTAACAGCAAAAGCTAACTGCAGAAGAAACTCTTTCCTTGAGCAATTTATGCTTCCAATTTTCCAGAATTCAATTATTGGAGGAATTGGTACGCACCAATTCTTATAAGTTAAATTACTGTAGTATTCAAATTTATCCATGATTATTCGCGATATCTGGCCTGGTGGCTTGTGATTTTCTTTAATACGTGCAACAAAGTCTAAAGTCGCGTTCACTAAACACTTCTCGGTACACAAATAAGAACGTAACATTACTTTCGAAACAAATGATAAAGTAAGAAATGGTTGAAGTCCATTTATCATTTCTGAATCTGGTAACTTTTCCTTTAGTACATTTATAAAGAGCTTGAATCGAGGCAACACGTTCACGCAATTCTTTTAATTTTTCATTTATATAACAAATTTAACAATTAATTTTATTTGTTTACAATTCTTTTGTTGCCACTTTACAAAAAAAAAAATCCATAGTACAATACTTTTAAAATTTTAAGTGTCATCTGTGCAAACGATTTTGCTGAATAATGAAAACATATTTTATTTATTAAATTAATCACGATTCTATCTATAATTACTTACTCAATGATTTATAATTTGTTTTCTGTAAATATACGCGTTTCATTTTTTATTTATTTGCTAAAATGCGTCCGTATTGGAAATGCATGTAAAATAAATTAATTAAAATAATATTTTTTTAACGTTTTACTGTAAAAAAATTATATTCTGCAAATCTACAGATCATATTTTATTTTTGTGTTTAATTTGAAGCCAAAATATTAAATTGTTTTTTTGTAAAGTGTACGACAAATTGTAATTTGAGTGGCCTAGTAGAGGATTCGCTTCGCTCATCCTAATAATTGTATTGCTGTTATTTATAATTATAAATTGCTTTGCAATTGTTACTCCTCTTTTTGAATTGGAAATTTTAAAAAAAAATCTGTTGTCTATAAACTTTTCAGACACACTGTAGAAATTAACCATAATTTATATCATTGTAGTTTTCCTGATATATTTTTTACATTAAAAATTGAATCGCAATGTATTAGAATAATTATAATCATATTTAATCTAGGGAGTTCAATAATATTAAACTGATATGTATTGCAAAATTAATTATTATTATTATTTTAATAAATAGGTAAAGATAAAATAGTATACATCAATTTTAAAAACAAAAAATATGTTTTTATTTTCAAAAAATATGTAGAATTGTTAGTCTATAAAATTTTTATAAGTTTTATAGCGCTCTTTAGAAAGGCGGTTCAATAGAAGAAAATTCTAACGAACTCTATAGAAAGTGTATTCTATAAGAACTCTTCAAAACTCAACAAAAACACTATTTCATAGAAAAGCTATTCTATAGAACTTGTAAAGTATTCTATAGAGTTCTCTTTAGCTATATCAGAGATGTCAAACTGTGCCCTGCAAAATACTATTAAAATTTTATACAAAAAGTGATTTCTTGAATAGCAGAGATTCCATGATATTAAACAAGGCAGTAAATACTGGAAAAAAAAATTAGTGAAATCCGGTGATCCATAGTTTAACACCTTTGAGCTTCCAGTGTGGCAAGTAGTCGGGGAAAAACACAGTACAAAAATTTGTTAAATAATACGAGTATTTTAGTAAAGAGAAATTTGCCTTCTTTAATGCCTTTATATTATTAGAAGTATTTTCCATAAGAAAATACTAGTAGTTCCCTCTTTTTTTATAGTGTTTTTCCCTGAGTACTCGCCACCCTGAATGTATGAACTGTTTTTATAAAGGAGAATGTCTAAAAGATATTTCGTAGAAATATCTTACACTTTTTTGTAGTTAAAATTCATCTTTTTTTCAATATTCATGATAGTAAAGGTGAAATGCTCTCCGGAAAAGGGCATTTAAATGGTGTAAATCAGTAATAAAAATTTTAACAAACTTACCTCAGTATAAATAAACAAAAACTGGATTTCCGAACATGTAAAGTGCTTAACAATCTACCAGATGATTGAATGAACATTGTTAATAAATAGTAATTTACCAAATTTTGTAAGTGGATAATGAATGAATAGAAAAGAAATAATTCAATAATTATCATAAAAACAATTTTTAAAATGATGTACAGATTCTTACCCAGAAAAATCAATTAACATCGTTAATTATTTATTACTGCAACGTACTGACATTTAAATTTGTATGTATGCTGCTGATTACTGAGCCAGCATTTTAATTAATTAACATAAAGATTGTATATGGAGCTATTATATGAGTAAAAGGATTAATAAAAATATTGAAAACGTCATGTCATTATTCACCTTTTATTGAAAGAACCACAAAAGCATGCTTATTATTTATAATTCTTTTGTAAAACTTTTCATATCATTATTGTACGAAAATGTTAAAGTAATTAAATTCTAAATTACATGCATATTTATGCTTTTGAAATTATTTCGCAAACAGTTTTATTTAAATAACAACTTTTTTTTATTTACTTAGAATTTTTCTAACGTCTGTACATTTATACTTTTGTAACCATACACTATTTTAGAATTTTAAGTGAATTTAAACGATTTTTATTAAATATCCTGTAATTTATTACGCAGAGATCATATTTAAGCTTAAAGAATATGCGTCACGAATTTCAAAACTCTGTGAGAGTCAATAAATAATCCTTTTTTTTTATTGAAAAGTATTCCAGTACACTTTCTCTTTTTTTCTTAGTTCGTTATCCTCCTTTGTCCTGTGACAAATATTACAATGGACCACAAAAAGGTTGGCTTAGTTGATACAACGTGGCGGAACTATTACCGATGAAGTAAACTCTCACCAGTAAAAATGAATACTGTTTTTTCTCATCATTTTTTTTTAATTTTCATCAATGATATGTTTAAATAAAGAGAAATTTTCTACATAAATTTACTGGTGGACGTTATCCGAGGTGGTAATGAACCCTAGTGAAAGTGGTTACAGTTGAAGCTTTACTATTTTTAGGATATGTCAGTTCTTCTATTTTAATAGTTCCATGATTCTGATGCATTCATGATTCATACATATACATGGTTCATGTGGGTACCTTTATTTTCCATGTGAAATACCAGCATTTCTTTACAGAAAAATAAATGTAATTCAATAAACTCGAAATTTCGCCATTTTAGAGAGAGATTTTCTATTATAAGAAAATACTAATACCAAGGAATTTCCTGGTAATGAAATTCCAGTACCCATGCGAGCCCTGGTATATTCATCCAGAAGAAAATTCAAGATTTTCTTTTGAAATATTATTTGCTATTGAAATTGTTACATTTTAAAAACAAATGAAGTAAAATATATGTTAAAATAGCAAATAAAGCCTTCGTGCAAAAATGCTTAAAGATAGAAAAACAACGATTATAAATGCATAAATAATATATGAAAAATTAGCAAACAGCTGTTTCGAATCTTCCATCGAGATTCTAAATCAGTGCAAAACTCAGCGAGCTAGAAAAAGCAGAACTGACAAGGAAGGTCTCCATACGGGCATACTCAGAAAAATCTGAAAAAATTACAGAATGTTCGTCTCATATAGTTATATATGTTTATAAAAAAAATTTCGGCGGAATCTCCTTATAACGTCCGTAAAAAAAATAATAAAAATTTCGTTTATTTGGCGGTTTATCTCCGGTTGGCGAAAAAACGAAATTTTGAAAAATACGCTTTTACGCTGCGAATACTTTTTAAAGAAAAAACTTTCGATGTTCAATTTATTTAAATAAGTTTAGTTTAAGTAATTTTAGTTTTGCATTTTTACTTTACTTTAAGTGTAATTTTGTCATATTCGTTTATATGTACTTATAACAAAATGAAATTAATATATTTTATCATTTAAAACACAATTTAAATTGATTAAAATTGTTCCAAATTGAAAAATACACTGTTAAAATCTGCTGCATTTTGTTGCAACGCACTCCCTTGCTTGTATAGAAAACGGTTAGTTGGCCGTGAAATGGAGCTTTCTCATTGGTTGAAATAGAGATATTATATACAAGCGGTGGAGTGCGTTGCAACAAAATGCAGCAGATTTTTAACAGTGTATGACACGGTCAATTCGCCGTGCTATGGAGCATTCTCATTGGTCAGAAGAGAGATATTCTATAAAAGTAGTGGAGTGACGTTGCAGTAAATGCTGCAGATTTTTAACAGTGAAGTCAATTAAAATCAATTTTCAGATTCGTTAAAATCGTCTGCTTTTGGCGAGGAAATGCACTGCTTGCCAAATCCCGCGTCGCTTTCAGCTTTTCACGCCAATTATTCCAAACTATTTTATTTTTTTACATATCTAATAATGTAATTCCGCCGCTAATTTTCACTGATCCTTTATTACCTACATAAGTAGTTTAATTCGTATTTTTTTCAAAAAATTCTGAGTATGCCCCCAATGGAGACCTTCCTTGTGAGCAAAGAGACAGAGAAACGCAGTCTTATATACCCGTTACGGGAACAATCCCGCGAAAAGAAAAGCAACCAATGAGAATAAAGCAGACTGAGAAACTGGGTGGACAAATAGAGACATTTGCCGGAAAACAAAAAAAACAAAATCTAAAAAGCGAGAAAAAGATAATAAATAAATAAACAGCTTTAAATTAAAGATTTCCAAATGCTTGGAAAATAAGGAGTACTTGATAAGTCACTGATTAAAGAGTGAGAATTTTTAATGATGTGACAAGCTTCCCAAAAATTAAGATCAAGAATAGAAGGACACTTATGGATAATGATGGCTGAAGAAAAGTTGAACTTATGTTGCGAAGACCAACAATGTTGAATAATAGAAGAGAGTTTAAGCTCCTGATTTTTGACATACCTTTTATGCTCCTTTAACCTTCCTACCCTGAATGGGTCTAATCGACCCATCGCTATAATTTGTTTTAGACAATTCGAACCAGAAATTTTTTCATAAAGAAAGTTAAATAACAGATTCAGAGAAATAAGTCAATTAAATATATTAAAATATTTCAAATAACAATTCTGGTGTGAAATGTTTTTATCAAGATTGAACAAAATTTGAACAGGGTAGGAAGGTTAAGCGAAATGTTAAGCGCAGAGTTGACCAATAGTTAGTCTGGCCAATATAAGAAAGACCCATTGGCAAGAAATTTGGTGAATACCCCAGTTATCTGAACGATCAATGGGGTGCTTATAACTGGGGAAACCTGACAGTTAAGGTCCTGGTTATCGGTTAGAAAGAAAGACAACCAAAACAACCTCCTATCAGTGCAGAGTACCTGTGCCAACTGACACAGTCAAAAGAAATAGAATTTTTTTACCATATTTGTAAGAGGTATTTCCTATATTTAAGGAGCAAAAATAAGTCGAAATTTTCCATTTAAGAGTACTGGTGGAAGTTTTCATCTGCGGTAATTAGAAACTGTTGATCTGATTAAAAGAATCAGTTGTCCTGCTGTGACAACCTTCTCAGTTACTTCACTCGCAATTCCAACAACTTAACAACTGTTTTAACTCGCAACTAGACAATAGATTTTATGTCTCCTCCTCTTTATTCATATCTCTTGTACCAGAATTTTTTTATATAATATTTGGCTTATTTAGTGGAAGAAAATTTTTGCATCAGACTGAAAAATTACTTTTATGCAATTTTCAATCGTTTGTAAATATGTTTCTAAGCACCAAAATTGCCAATAACGTATTTAAACTTTGTGAACAACAGGAGGAGTATTAAATTATTATTAAAAAGTATTGTATTCTCAGAGGAATATAATTAATTTAGTACAACCTATAATAAGGTTTATACACCTCAAGGATCTTTTAAGAGATTTTTTGTAAAGTAATATTTACCTTATTTAATAGAAAAGTTTTATCTGCAGATACAGCAGGGGCATTGAATTGGAACTCACCGTATACCACTAAAATTTTACAGGAACTAAAACACATAAAATTCTCTGGATCCCTTGATGTGTGCGAACCTTGTTGAAGATTACAATTCAGAAACGGTATTCGAAATTAGTAATCGTTTTTGTCTGCGCATATGTCTCTATAAATAATCATCCCACAAAAATGTCTGTTCTTTTAAGTGCCGTAATTTCGGGTGTATAAGCCGCGGATCAAACAATTCTTTTTGGACCCAGAAATCTTATTTAGTGATTGGAGACAAATATTTACGGCGATCTAAGTAATTATATTTGTTTCTTAAAAAATTCTGAGTCAAAAAAAATTGTTTGATCTGCGGCTTATACACCCGAAATTACGATAATTTGTCGGGCATGAGCTATCATCATATATATATATACCGGGTGTCCCAAAAATGACTGATGGATTTTAAAATTCAATAACTTCAAACGGTGACAGCTATTTAAAATTTTTTTGCAGGAGGGTTATGTATAATGTCAGGAGTTTTTTTTACCGTAATTTTTTATTTTAGTTCGAATTTCAAACAATAGCTGGCGCTGACAGCGATTGAAGGTCAGGTGATCAGTGCTGAGTGAAGCGTCGATCTGGCCTTCAATCGCCGTCAGCGCCACCTATTGTTTGAAATTCGAACTAAAATAAAAAATTACGGTAAAAAAACTCCTGACATTATACATAACCCTCCTGCAAAAAAAATTTTAAATAGCTGTCACCGTTTGCAAGTTATTGAATTTTAAAATCCATCAGTCATTTTTGGGACACCCGGTATATACATTGGTGTGCAAAATTTAAGGACGGAGTCCCAAAATGCCAATTATTACGGGATTTTCAAGATAATTTTCACGCGAATATTCAAAAGGAAGTAATATAATTTGAATAACTACTATCCCTGCATAACAGCTAGTCCATATAACCTCTCATTCAGGTCACACATGGTCACAAGAGTTACAGTCACTACGGGAAAACAAAAAAAATAGGAAATTTCATACGTCTCTTTTATGAGTCTCAAATGACTACTATATGTGACTCCACTGTCAGGTCACTGCGACTGCTGCTTTGTGACGAGTCACCAGGTGACTTTACAGTGTCGTTTTATTGAGACTCTCGTGTGACTGTCGTTTGGAAGCTCAATTTCAAAGTCATTGTGAATGTTGCATTATGATAAATCACCAAACAATGTCCCATTAAAGTCACATTGTGAATTTTCACCACTTTTCACAGTAGGGTCTCTGTTACCATTTGACAAAGTCTTGTAACAGAAAGTCACTATGTGACTTTAATGTGTCATTATTTGGTATTTATAATAATGCAGCATTCACAATGACTTTGAAATTGAGCCTCCAAATGACAGTCACATGAGAGTCTCAATAAAACGACACTGTAAAGTCACCTGGTGACTCGGCACAAAGCAGCAGTCGCAGTGACCTGACAGTGGAGTCACATATAGTAGTCATTTGAGACTCATAAAAGAGACGCATGAAATTTCCTATTTTTTGTTTCGCCGTAGTGACTGTGACTCTTGTGACCATGTGTGACCTAAATGAGATGTTATATGGGCTAGCTGTTATGCAGGGATAGTAATTATTCGAATTATATTACTTCCTGTTGCATATTCGCGTGAAAATTATCACTTGAAAATCCCTTCGTCCTTAAATTTTGCACACCAGTGTATATATACTAGGGCTGTCTAACCTGGCGATGAAAAAATAACAGTATTTTTTCTCTCATTTAATTGCAGAAATATATAAAATGATTATTGTAAGGAAATACTTGTGTTTTCATTTCACCAGTTTGGACAGTCTTGGTATATACAGATTCCTGATGTAATTTCAATTAGAGTTTTCTCAGAAAAAAAAATTCTGTACTGTCTCTGAGAAATTTTTGTTATCATGCGATAGAAACAATGACGAAAATCTCATTAATATCTTTATTTTGATATTTCATGAAAAACATTTTGCGCACATCTTTTATTATTTTTAATTAACAAAGTATTTCTAAATTCATCAACTTTTCTGATACGTTACTGTTTTAACTGTCAGCACTGAAAACTAATTTGATGTTCATTAGAATAGTGACAGAGAAATTTCCTGTCAAAATGATGAATGATTTTATTTCAACAAAGCTTCAAAATGATTAATCGTGTGAGCCTCATATATATAGTTATCGTATTTAACGAATTAAATTTCTTTGTATTGTATTTAAAACAAGACCATTTTTTCATTATTCTTATTGTTCCCAAATTAAACAGCTTAGTTATACTTTAATTAAAGTTCTTTTATAATTAAGTTAAATTATTTTAAATATACAATGGAATGTTTTCTATTAAAAATGGTTTACTTTTTAGGAAATAAGAAATTTTTTCTCATCGCAAGTTTTCGCACCGCTGTTCAACATGAATTTCGCGGAATAGTACTATTTCCAGGACTCCCAAATGGTCCGCGAATTGAAAAACAGTATTTTTTTAACAGAAAATTTCATTATAAGTTTCTACAGAATTTGCGCTAGAATCAACATCCAAAGTTTGTTTCCAGGCAATTTGCAAGAAAAATATAAAAAGAAAATTTCTCTAAGAAAAATCTGATGTTCAGTTGGCGGACCATTTGGGAGCCCTGTATTTCGGAATAGTAATTTTCTCCTTATTTCTTGGAATTCTCTGAATTACTCAGTATTTATAATGCATTCTACAATTGTTATTAAAGGTTTAATATCAGTAATCTCGTATAGTACTTTGAAGTTTAATTTTTTAAGAATATTTTTCAAAATTTCCGCGATTAAATAAGCCAAAGTTTACGAGTAAAATGTTCCAAAGCTAAAGTGATGAAACTTACATGCGCCTTACATGGGACACAGGGGTCGCAGCGTCGAAAAAATTTTCGCACTTTTTTACCAATATTTTAATTTAAAAGTCTTCAAGTCTGATTCTCTTAACATCTACAATAAAATTCTACATTAAAAATTGTATTTTTAAAATTGTGGTAGGAAATTGTGAAAATTTTAGGGACGCTGCGACCCCTGGGGGACATATCGTAGATACCATATTTAAAAGAACAATATGAAAACAGTGTTGCCACTGGACTTATTTGTTAATTCAGGTTTCTTGGTTGACATCAATTTTTTCAAATTGTAAAATTTTTCCTTTTCTGCCTTATTTAATATTTGTTAAATAAAGTTAATTTGGCCATTTCAAAGGAAGCGCCAATCAAGAAATCGGAATTTTAAAAAATAGCGCACTGGCAACACTGCCTAACCAATTCCCTGATTTGCTCGCACGTCATACGTGCAACGCGTTTTTGCCAATCATGTTTCGCCCATATCACTTACGGGCCTCCATATTCCAATCATGATTTATTATTTTCACCAATGATTTTTTACCGTAAAATTTACATTATTTAATCCTAGACCTTTTCTAATCCAATTAAGCAAAAATTCCCGTTTTGAAAACCAGTGATAAAAGATTAAAAATTGTATAAAAGACATGAACAAATAGGCATTATTTGAAAGTTTTTTCAAAAGTACTAATCAGTTAAGTGTTTAAAAAGGATAAAATATCCCTATAGTTTTCTTTCGCATTTTTGCCAGCCTCATTCGCTATGCCGCTCATTAGGTGATCATGAATGACATGATGCCACATGCTAACTACACTGATTTTTACGATGATTTGCAAATGCCGCCAAATATGGCTATTTCGACAACAAAGGTTAACCCTTTGCGGCGCAGGGCAAATTCCTTGCTTAAGTATTGAAATTAATGACTGACACAGGAATTTGAAAACAATTTTATTTTTAAATAAGAAAACGCTATATTTCACGCATTCAAAAAACTGTAATTTTTTAAACAACATTCCGGTGCGAATGTGGCGTTTGGGAATTAAAATTAAGTGGTATATCTATGAAACCACTGCGCCGCAAAGGGTTAACACAATTAAGAAACTTGATAAGGGAAAAGAAGAAAAGAACGGATAAACTTTATTCCAGAATCTGTATATTTTGTTTTCCAGTTAATTTCCTATTTACTGAGCTCAGGTGCTTTCAGAATAAATAAATATAATTATTTTAAATAAAAACCATTCCAAAGTGAGATTTTTAATAGTCCTAATATTTATTTAAACATCAATAAATCGTTAAAATATGCAAATCTTTAACTAAATATAAAATATTTATTTTACCATTTAGCTCTCTAACTTTGTTTTATATTGAATATTGTGCATTCTTGTTTTTGTTTAAATTTTCCTTCTAACTCCGTAATTTATGAAAATTTATGCACAATATTTAACGCAAGCCAAATGAATCTTTTTTAGCAGCAATTTCCTTATTCCTCTGTCACTAAATTGACGATCCTTTACGAGCAACAAAAAATAGATTTTTCTGAACGTAAGTCAACATCGATTAATCGATATGTATCTTCACCTCCATTTACCAACGATACGATGCTTATTTGTTCATACATTTTTTTCTGACTTCAAAATATCCGATACTTTTTTCTAAAGTTCCTATTGAAGATTTTATTGTCTTTCAAATATTTTGTTTGAGGGGTTTATATTTTACGTTTCTTCTCTTTTTTTTAATAGCTACAGCTAATGCGATTTCCAATTTATTTATTTTATCAAAAGTTTATTTTTTCGCTCTGATTCAAAACAATAATTTTGAAGATTTCACAGAACTTAGATTATCTGTGTGTGTTTGTATGTGTCTTTCCAGAATGGCGTTATAAAAACATTGATTTTAACGCATTCTTTTCGAAAATTATTTTTTGGGAATATTTTCACTTTAAGTGTACAACTATTTATTTTGTCATGAATTATTATTGCCTGAGAACATAATAAATAGCCAGAAGCTTAACGTCAGGGAATGGTGGAACACTTTACTACGAATATTATAATATATTATTTTTGGACTTTCTTTATACTCTAATTTTTGAAGATTATATAAGGTCAAATTCTGTATATATAACATTCCACTGTGTGTTAATATTTGCTATAAACATCATTTTAATACAACATCTACATTGACTTACCTCGTTAAGGGCTGTACAAATATAACGTCACCAACTTTTGCGCAATTTTCTCCCTCCCTCATTTGATATAATATGTTATCATCCCTAACCCCACCCCCGGATAATGATATCGTTATCAAAGTGTAAAATTTTTTCGATCTTCAGAAATTATTCCTTTTGTCTGGAGTGACATACAAAACTGGTTACATTTATTTTTCGCGCGCTTTATTGACTCAAAGAAGAGAAGTCAAATAATACTTAAAAGAAATGCCGTAATTTCGGGTGTATAAGCCGCAGATCAAACAATTCTTTTTCGACCCAGAATTTTTTAAGAAACAAATATAACTAGTTAGATCGCCGTAAATATTTGCCTTCAATCACTAAATAAGATTTCTGGGTCCGAAAAGGATTGTTTGATCCGCGGCTTATACATCCGAAATTACGGTAGTTACTATTTAACCCTTTCCGGCACGAGCAAAATATGTTGTAAAATGAGAAATTATCAACTGACACCGGAATTCACAAGCGAATTTTTTAGATATTTTGAATCCCTTAATTTAAGCTTTTATTGTAAAAGCAAAATTTTACTAAAATATTATTGGTGCCGTTTGCAAGTTTGGAATTAAAATTAAGTATCCCAGACCGGGCACAGTGTGCCGGAAAGGGTTAAAAGCATTTTATAATAGCTTTTTGTTACATAATGCATTCAACAGTTATAGAGTCTTGTTGCAGTTGTCCTGAACGGAATAGGGGGGGACCCAGAAAAAATTATTTTCAACAAAACAAGTGAACAACATTATTTCTCTTTCTGTTTTATTTATTAGGATACACAAGCTTAATTTCAAATATATTTCACATATAGTTTCTCTAAGCGTGATCATACATTTATACGCATATTTAGAAGAGTAGGAAATCATACGTTGGAGTATTCTACGTTTCAGAATAAAATAATTTATAATAATTCAGTGATTTTAAAAATAACTTTGTATTTTCTTAAAAACAGATAATAGACTAAAAAAATGAATAGCAGACTATTTTGAACCAAAGATCAGGTTGCAAATATAAAGAAAAAATTTTGATTGAATCAGAAATGATATGAAAAGACAGATCCCATTCCCCCTAGAGATACCTAACGATACCAGACCTTTCTCCTTCCCCCTAAAATGATCACGTTATATATGCACAGCTCTTTAGTCACCATCGTCTCACCTATGGATTTACCTCTATCTTTGTATCGCATTTAAGCACACGTGGAAAATAAAGCCTTGCAAATGCGTCGTTGACTTTGAATTCTAATCCGAAAACGGGTCGCCTTTTCTTAAGTTTAACTGGTAAGATAATTGAAACAGAAAACGGCTGGAATTCAGATATATTTTTCGCTGTTTACCAAAACGGGACAATCTAATCGGAAGCTTACATTTCTCTGCTGTTTGCAAAAATGCAGGCTTCTGAATGGTCAATGTCTTTCACTAAACAGGGCCAGCGTAGTTTTTAACGCTCATAAGGTTATTTAATCTTCACTGTTAAAAACGAAAAACCGTGAGCACTTTCGCTAATGTTTATAGCATTTACAAAATACAGGGGCGATGTAAAATGGGTAGAGTGGAGCTTAAAAGCCATTATTTTTTTAAAATAATTTTTTTACAAGTCTCACCCTTTTATTTTGTTCCTTTTTATACAAAAAACATTATATAAAAAATATGAATAATAAATTTTAATATTTAAAGGTAACTCAAGTGACTCAAAGTTTACGAAAATCGGAAAAAATAAGAATTTTAACTATGTATATATTACAAATATATATTTACATTTTTTTAATGCTTTAATTGCAATAATTTACTTAATTCACTATACAAATTATTAGATTTTTATTTTACATTTAAAATTTATTGCCTTTGTAAAGGTTGGTAGTCTTTTCTTGCTATATGGGTACATTTTACGATGATCTTCAACAACTTGTAATAGAAATTGTAGTTACATTTCATTGTGAGTTCTCAATCCACTTTATTCCTGAATAAGTGCAAAAGCATATTCGTCGTAGTCATTTATTAACTGTAGGGTTTATAAAATAGTTTTAGCCTGTTAATAACCATCTTGTCTCTTACAAGATAGAATCAATTGCAAGATATCCAGCTGGAAATTCCATAAGTTAGAACAATATCAATGACTTGGCTGTGACAAAATAGTCCAACTTTTTAATCTTGAATGAATAAAGAGCAACATTAACTCTCTTGGAGTAATTTTGAACCTGTTTTTCATAAATAGCTTCATTCTGTAAAGCAATAACCATACATCTTTTGGTCAGTAAACATACACAGCTTTTAATGGGAGCTAAATCAACAATTCCTTCTGGCAAATACTACAAATTATTAGTAAATTTAGGGAATGATGACTTGGAAAAAGCTTGATGTATTGATGAGTGTTTAAGTAAGAATTTTTCCAACAGGTCATTATGGAAGGCACGTGAAGCTGCGGGTACAGAGATCCAAGTTCTAAGTGTACAGTGGTTGTGAAAACATATACATCACATACACTTTCTTCCTCTTACAAAGTTAATTTAAATTAAAGCATCTCGAGACAGAATATCATTATGGAGAACTAGCATTCATTCTAGTATTCAACAGCATTCAACCAGTATGTCACCAGATGCATTGCACCTGGTGACAAAAAATGTGATTCTTCTTTATGTGACAGCAACAAGAAAAATAATCATAATTTTTAAAAATTCTTTACAATCACCTTTTTCTATGTTTTGCTTCTCTTTGTTCTTGTAAGTTCTTCTTTGCATAGTTGAAAGTCTCTACAAATCTACCTTCTACGAGATTTGCGACATCATCAAAAGAAATTCCTGGTTCGTACTTGTCACTATCGATTAAACTCCAACATTATTTTAAGCACTGATCATCAATTTCATAATGTGATGCCTGCAAGCATGTGGCAAAAGCTCTTTTCTTTTTACTTTAACTCTATAAGAACATATGCAGCAGAATTATAATCAGTGTTTGAGCTGGTAATGTCGAAGCAGACTGCTAGAATATTACCTGCCATGCCTCAGTCATGAATCGTTTCAAAGATATTTTCTGTCTGAGCTTCCCCTGTTGCAGATGTTTAACAATCAGTAGTTTAGAAACACTTTTCCCCCAAATTTCCATAATTTCGGGTGTATAAGCCGCGGATCAAACAATTCTTTTTGGACCCAGAAATCTTATTTAGTGATTGGAGAGAAATATTTACGGCGATCTAAGTAGTTATATTTGTTTCTTAAAAAATTCTGGATCGAAAAAGAATTGTTTGATCTGCGGCTTATGCACCCGAAATTACGGCAATACTGGCAATCCATAAATCTTTTTTTTTTTCAGTCAAATCATACATTAAATTTTCCACCCCAATGAATGACAAAATTAGTATTGTTTTGAAATTTTCTTTTTTTTCTGATTTTTTAGTTTTCTCAAACATTGTTTTTTGACGAATTGATACTTTGTTAAATAAATTTTGTTCTTTAAATATATTTTTAAGGATGGATTTTTTCTCTTTGACATATCATACAAATATTTATGAATTTATCATTGCACACACATGAGAAACTTTACCCTTGTTGAGCTACCTCTAAATATTCTTCAAATGTATTAGTATTTTACCTGATTTATTTTTTCATAAAAAGGAACAAATTTAGAGGGTGAGAAGACTACATTTTCAAACTTAAAAAATAAGCTCCACCCTAAAAATGGGGGATGTGTGTTTGATTGGAAAATTTTTTTTTTAAGAAAAGGTTTTAAATGCAGAAATATGTTTCGGATTTTGTTCTTTAAGATCAGATGTAGCTTTATACAGTAATTACGTATGATTGCTGCATTAACATTGTAAGGAATTCGTAACTCCGTTATAGAAAATCTCTAGTTTTCTTTTTTGTTTGTTTTGTTTTGTTTTGTTTTGTCTTTTAATGTGAACGTGATTTGGTTTCTCTTGGTTTCGTCTACATTTCTTCGCTCTTTTAACTACAACTTTTAAAAATTGGTATGAAAATTGGAGTCTCATTAGTTAATAAAAATATTCCAGAAAGTAAAAGTTAGAATGAAGTTGGATGTTATTTTAATGAAAGCAGCGATTAGCATAATGGCGATTATCATTCAAGGAAATTAGAATATGTGAGTTGTTTTATTTTTTTATTTTAGTCTTTTCTGAAGTTTATATAATTCAACGAAGTTTCTCTTGCCGAAATCCCATCCCTAAAGTTTGAATAATTTTTTTAATCAGTTCTGCTGTAAAAATGAACTCTCATTTACGTGGTGGCCTTGCCGGGTACGTCACAAGATTTTAAGTAAAGTAACAATATCGCATGTAGGTGTTATCGCATTTGGGCACAATGACCTTACATGATTATATTTTTATTATTCGCAACATTATATTTTAAAAGTGCATTTTTTAATAAATTTCTCTTGCACATGTTGTCAAAATGAAAGTAAAAATGTGTCTTAACCCATTCGGGACGATGGGTGCATATGTACCTTCAAAAGGTAGATACAGAATCAGTGTTCTTACAGATCATGGAACTTCCTGACCGATAAATTCTTCGGTACCTGTATTTTCTTATAGAAAGTTTCTCCTTAAATAGAAGAAATTTTGCGCATTTAACCTAGTTTTATTTTTCTATAAAAAATACAGATATATAGCTTAGAAAATAACGGGACCCTTACGAATCCTGAGAATATTTATTTTGGAAGCAGTAGTACAAAAAATATTTATCTCATTTAATTAGAGTATTTTTGCGATTATAAAATGAAGGTTTTTAAAAAAACAGTATTGTGAACGAATAATTTTTTGTAACAGAGGCCGGTCCCTAAGGGGTTAGAAAAAAGCAGTGCTCAATCCGTGTACATTCGAGTAAGAGATGCCTGTGTATGGGAGGAG
Organism: Maratus speculifer; assembly: GCA_964019185.1. Lineage (NCBI taxonomy): Eukaryota > Metazoa > Arthropoda > Arachnida > Araneae > Salticidae > Maratus > Maratus speculifer. The sequence continues at coordinate 267,955,470 of OZ025293.1, read as the reverse complement.
TTCTTCGGCTGTTAAGGATTAACCACTTAAGTGATTCCTTTTTTATATACAAATAATTGCAAACATGGAATAAAAACTACTTTTTTTAAAACTAAAACATTCGTACTAATTAATCTAAAAATGTGTGTCATTAAACAATATAAAATTGTAAATACGAGGGCAATTCGGAAAGAAACCTCCGTTTATGAATATAAAAAAAAATAATGAAAAGATATGTTTTTTATTACTCACGTTTGAAAGGTACATTCTTCAGCTACTTTTCAGCATAATCTAAGTATTATTTAAAACAATTATCATAGCTGTAAATCAGTTTTGAAATTCCACCGTCACAGACTTCTGCCGCTGGCCTATTCAACAGGGCTGTTCGTTCTATTCTATCCACACCACTATTTTTTTTAATTTGTAATAAAAGGACATTTCGAAAATTTCGAGGCGTAGACTATTAGTAGTGGGAGGAGCGCATCCATTGCTAAATCAAGCCATCTGTAATTCCATTAAATTGTAGCAATCTTAGGGAGAGTGTCGAACTACCGCGCGTTTCCTCGTTATAACGTCACAAAATGTGCGCTGCTATTGAAAATCCTGCCAAATGTGAGGTACGAGGAGTAATAAGATTACTTTGGGCGAAAAAACTGTTAGCAGCGGACATTCATCGTGAACTGTGTGCCATATATGGCCCAAACATTATGAATGTTGGTGTAGTGCGTCAGAGGGTGAGGTTTTTCAAAGGAGGAAGAACAAGCATCCATGATGAATCAAAGAGAGGGAGGCCGTCTGTAGTGAGTGATAATCTCGTCGAACAAATTGAAGACAAAATCTGTCAGATCCGTCGATTCACAATCTCGGAACTTTCCCAAGAATTTCCGAACATTTCTCAGACTGTTTTGTACGAAATTGTCACCGAAAAATTAGGCTATCGGAAGTTCTGTGCTCGATGGGTACCAAAGATTTTCACGGAAACACACAAAATTGGGCGCTGCCTTAGACATTCTTTCCTGGTACAACACGGAAGGGGAGAAGTTTTTGAAGAGAATAGTGACTGGCGACGAGACTTGCATTGCATATGTAAATGCTGAAACAAAGCAACAGTCAATGGCATGGGGTAATACCGGTTCTCCAAACCGGCTGAGGAAAGCCCGTCAAACTTTGACATGAGGAAGATTATGTTAACCGTGTTTTGGGATGCCCATGGTATCTTGCTGGTCGAATTCGTGAAACGTGGTAAGACAATAAATTCTGAAGTTTACTGTAACACTTTGAAGAAACTGAAAAGAGCCATCCAGAACAAACTTCGCGGTCTGCTGACATCTGGAATTGTGTTCTTGCACGATAACGCTCGCTCTCACAGTGCTCAGAGAAATATTTTGCTCCAATTCAAATGGGACGTGTTTAATCATCCCCCTTACAGCCCCGACTTGGCTCCTTCTGATTTTCATCTGTTCAAGGAAATGAAGAAGTGGCTTGGAGCACAGCACTTCGCTGACGATGTGGATCTTCAAACCGCTGTGACAAGTTGGATGAATTTGTAGACAATTGAGTTTTATTCAGAAGGAATTGGTAGGTTGGTAAAACGGTATGACAAGTGCTTGAATGTACATGGCGACTATGTTGAAAAATAGAAGACAGCTGTACCTTTGAGAAGTAAATAAAAAAATTGTTGAAAGTAGGCGTGTTTTTCATTTATACAACAAAACGAAAATTAGTTTCCGAATTGCTCTCGTAATATTTTACTTGACCCACTATTTTTTAAAACATTTTTGGTAGTACATTTATCAGCAAATTATGTATAAAAATATGTTAAAATTCTTTGGACTGAAAGAGTGGTGCGAGCTGCCAAGTCTCCGGCTTTTTGGATACCAGTATTTTAATATAGGAAATGTTGTTTAATTTAATTGGAACATTTCATCGATTAAAAAAAACGGATTTTATTTAAGATAAAAGTGGTGTGCAAAAGCCGGAGACTTGGCAACTCTGGAAGCGATTAAAACATTTTTGCATTAAGCATGGAAAAAAAGTTGTAGAACCTCTAACGAAATAAGCTTTTTAAGAAGGAAATTGCTCTTGAGAAAATATTTGAAACAAGGATGCTGACTATTACGGTTCTACTCGATTCGCCTGATTATACCAATCATCTGCCTCATCACAGACAATCATCCAATGAACATTGCCCATTAGGATCTTTTTCTATACACGGTTCTACGCCATATTTGTTCGAAAGTTGCATCTGGAGTTTAACACTATTGCATTAGCATTCCTAATCTATTCAGTTTTCATGGAATTAATTCAGAGTCCGGAAAAATACCGAAATTGGTTCTACAGATTTAGTTTTGAATATTTTTACACGTAGATACAGTGTTGACTGTGTACCAGTAGTGTACCATCTGTTGCATAAAATTTCAGCTTTTATTTAATTGAAGAGTATGAAATTTATAAATTCCATAATGAACTTGTCATTTATTTCGTCTTTATGTTTATTAACCGCTTCCCTAATTTGCCCGTACATCATACGGGCAACATGTTTTACACCAGTCATGACTATTATTCTAAAAAGTAAATTTTTATTGTAAATTTTGCATTATTTCATCCGAGCGTTTTAATCAAATTCCACTAGGCAAAAATTTCTATTTTGAAAGACCGGTGATAAAAAATTAAAAATTCTGTAAAAATCGCAAAAAATATTCATTATTTAAAAAAAAAATCAAAAATATTGATCAGTTAGGTGGTTAAAATGAGTAAATTAAGAAATTTTAAATTTCGATTGTTTTAGAACAATCTGTAAATGAATATCCATTCAGTTTGTATATTACTACAGTGTACTTTATTGCGCACAAAAGAAATATCCTATACATGCAATGGTATCTTATCGAAAACCAGCAACATTTAATTATTTCCGTTGTTTCATAAAATATATTTCTCATAAAAATACGTATTTCATTGGCTTTAAATTGTAGAAGTTTCTCATACTTCTCATATACTTAAATTTTTGAAAGTCGTAAAGCCACATTTTCCAAACACATCGGTTCTAAATATAACGTCTCTATGGCTAATATAAAGTTATAATAAAAGTGGGAGTTTACGGTCTTTAAAATTCAAACCTAAACATTACTGTTATTTAAGTCGTTAGAAATCTAAAATTTTACCAAAAAAGAAAGAAACGGTCTCAAAAAAGAACTTACAGGAAATGTCTCAAAGTATTTTACAACTAGATTTGTATAAATAATTTGTTTTGTAAATTGTTTATGATTTAAGACTGGGATGTCAAACTGTTACCCGCCGGGTACCACTAAAATTTTATAGAAATCACTGCCTCAACTAATAATCGAATCTGTGTGATTCAATAAATCGACAATTTCATTTAAAAAATTAGTAGTATCCGACGGGACACAGTTTAACACCGCTGATGTAAAGCGTGCACTCCTTCAAATTTTAAGAAGTCTGGCACCACTATTTGACATTTAAAATCTTTTTAGGTGCGTTCGTAATTATGTGAGTAAGTATCATCTGTAGTTGTCGTTCAGTCCGTCCGTCTGTCCGCATATAACAGAGCCAAAACTACCCGACCGAATCATTTGAAAGGGCATAGCCGGATAAGCATTGAAAACATGCCTTTCAATCAAATTTCTTGATTTTTTTGCAGGTGGGCATTTCCATACGAACTTGTTTGTCTGTTACACAACTGAAAATCGCTAATGCTTGTTGGTCACCGTTATTTTCAAAAAGTTTGCTTCGCCTTATTGAAGTGACGATATATCTTCGATAAACTAGTCGCATTTTCTCGTTTTAAAATACTGGTATTTAAAAAATCGTAGTATGTAACAGACAAACAAGTTCGCATGGAAATGCCCAGGTGTATCTACATATCTGACAATCTATTTCCCCTCTTATTAGCTTATAAATATTGATATTTTACGAGGTAAAAATGTTTTTTCTATTTTTTAAAAACCTCATTTTCTCAAAAACTACACTACCGAATTACATGTGATTTATTGAGTTTATATAGACATTAAAGATGCATAACTGATAGGTTTTGCATAATTTTCTGATTATAAAAAGTGAGTGCAAAGGCGATTAAAATTTTTTGAAAGATAAAAATCATATCTTATAGATGTAGGAAAATTACCATTTTGTAGTATAAAAATCCTCAAATGTGCCCATATATTATATATAAAAGTTGTAAGTTTGCGTTGGGTACGACATATAAATATTTACAAAAGTATGTATAAAATTAATTAAAATTCAATTAAAGGCGTTACTTTGGTCGGAGCTACGCAACTTTGAAATCTGAAGAATCTTTGGCATGCATGCTTACAGAATTGGTGTATTTTAAATTTTAATGAACGCATGAGCATTATTCTCGACTCTGACGATTCTGTTTCGATAACAAAATTTTTTGTTGGTGTCATATACAAAAACAAGGAAGAATATTTTTGTCTTAGAAACTAACTACCGTAATTTCGGGTGTATAAGCCGCAGATCAAACAATTCTTTTTCGACCCAGAAATTTTTAAGAAACAAATATAACTAGTTAGATCGCCGTAAATATTTGTCTTCAATCACTAAATAAGATTTCTGGGTCCAAAAAGAATTGTTTGATCCGCGGCTTATACACCCGAAATTACGGTATATTCTTCGATATCGAAATGTAACAACAGTGATCACAGCCAATTTAAATGAAAATGGCTTTCATCAGTTTTTATAAAGAGAAATTATAGTTAGTAGTTTCAAGCTTTTTAACCAAGCGATGGGCCCTCATTACCATCATGTTAAACGTTTATGTCAAAGTAATGGTTAACCGCCGCGATCAGAAAGAAATTTAATGTAGTGAATGATTTCTATTTCTTATGATGTTATCTAAGAATGATAATTCGAAATGTGATTGTTAAGGAAGTTTCTTGAAAAAACTCGTGGTTACAGAAAAAAAATTTTACTTTTTATGTATAAAATAATGTAATACATTATCAAGTGTAAGCTGTTTTTTTTTCCTCATAAAAGTCACTGTTCTTGACAGTGAGGCCTAAAGCACTGAAACCGACTGTGTATTTACATATACGATTATAATGTATTCGCATAAAATTAGCTGTGTCTTTACGATATTTTATCTTCTGTTAATTTTTCCACTGCTTTTTTGCACTATATTTATTTAAAAAAGCATTTTTTATCTCATCAAACATAAAACGGTTCAAAATTGTAGAAATATATTTTTTAATACAAAATATCATCCAGTGCTGTCAGCTTTCATTTTTTTTCTTTTAACTCACATTGTGAATCCTTCGGTAATAATTATCTTCGGATTAAATACACTGCCCAAAACAATTAAAGGATATTGCAGTTTTAGGTGGATTTTGTATCTGGGACACTTTTTAGCTGATTGATACATGGTCGACAGACATAGTAGGATATATGAGAATAAATTACACATTTTTGGCAGAAAAAAAAGCATTTTATTGTGCATTTGTGTACAAAAGGAAAAAAACACAATTTGTGCATATGAGAAAAAAAGAATAAGAAAAGGTGTTTTCTTCAAAGAAAATCATTTTCAGTAGGGGGTATGGTTTCCACGGGCGGCCAGCAACGTTGAACACCTTTGAGGCATGGACTCAATGAGGCTATTAACGACGAGTTGGGGTATTCTGCCCCACACTTCCAGAAAAGCTCTTTCCAGTTCTTGGAGAGATTGTGGGGGTTGTTGGCGGCCGGAAACTCGTCTTCCTAGAGCGTCCCAAACGTGCTCGATTGGATTCATGTCTGGAGAACACGCTGGCCATTCCATTTGAACGATTCCTTCCTCGAAAAGAAAAGCCTCCACCAGGTTTGCACGATGTGGCTTGCAGTTATCGTCCATTAAAATGAAGTTATCTCCGATTGCTGCAGCGTAAGGGACTACAATAGGTCTGAGGATCTCATCCCTATATCGGCGACCAGTCAGAGCTCCATCTCGAATGATGTAGAGGTCAGTGCGCCCGTCAATGGAGATGCCACCATACACCAACACTCCTCCACCGCCAAATCTGACACTTTCGTGCACGAACTCAGGTTTATTCCTACTGCCACGGTCCCTCCAGATGAAAATACGCCTATTATCCGGATGCACAGAAAAACGGGACTCGTCAGAAAACAGAATATTGCTCCATTCATTTATCCTCCTGTTGACATGCTCGGTTGCCCACTCCCTGCGGTCGCGACGATGCCTTGATGTTAATCTAACACATACCATCGGTCGGCGAGCATACAGACCTACAGCATGGAGCCGGTTTCGGACAGTCTGAGTTGAAATCGTGGTGCCTGTAGCCGAGCGAAGGTGTTGTTGGAGAAGAGTAGCGTTCATGTCTCGGTATCTCCGAGCTGTTAACGCTAAATACCGATCTTCATTGGGCGTTGTTGCCCGTCTACGACCTTGCCTTGGTCTTCGGCCTGCACATCCACTCTCCAAAAAACGGTTCCAGATCCTGGAAATGACACTTTGTGACACTCCAATGGCTTGCGCTACTTCGGCTTGAGTTTGGCCCCCTTCTAACCTACCAACCATTCTCCAAGCTTTTGAATCTGTCAGATGACTTCGCTGAGACATCGTATTCATCGAAACAAAGCAATCACTGAATGACGATCATCCTTGTCTTCATTCTCTTTTATCCACTTGAAAGTCAAATTTCATTCGCTGCCGCTGAAGCGACGTTTTTGACGTCGAACTCAAAATTTGCATACTCCACAGTTTGAAAACCAGAAAAATTTGCGTTTGTGATTCTCTTCTTCTATTTTCGGCAAAAAAAATTTCGTTTATATCTTTATTTTATATAAAACTTCAAATATCCTTTAATTGTTTTGAGCAGTGTAGCTTTAGAAATCTGCTATTACAAAAACAAGTTATTAGTACCGTAATTTCGAGTGTATAAGCCGCGGATCAAACAATTCTTTTTCGACCCAGAAATTTTTAAAAAATGAATGTTACTAGTTAGATCGCCGTAAATATTTCCGTTCAGTCTCTAAATAAGATTTCTGGGTCCAAAAAGAATTGCTTGATCCGCGGCTTATACCCCGGAAATTACGGTATATGTATCTTTAATAAAAAATTGTCTGTTACCAGCCAATCCTAACGATAACTCAGAATTAAAAGAGTGCATTAGGCACCAATTCCAGTTATGTAACGTTCTTATTTGATCTGCGTTACAAAGCAAAAAAAAACTGAACTACTTACTCATATTACCCTTCATTAAATGTGGTGAGAATGTTCGAATAAAAATCATTATGGTAACTGTCGTGACATTTAGATATCGAAGAGTGTTGTTGTTTTCCAATTGAAAATATTTTTCAGAATATTGTCTTCGATAGAAACCATCAGTTTTTGATATCGAAAAAATATGGACAGAGTTGAAAATTATGACCTATACTATTAATGAAATCCAAAATACATCAGTTGACACATTTTCTATTGACATTGTTCCAAAGATTCTTCGGTTTTCAAAGTTGCGTAGCTCCGCCCAAAGTAACGCTTTTAAATGAATTTTAAATTACCGTAATTTCGGGTGTATAAGCCGCGGATCAAACAATTCTTTTTGGACCCAGAAATCTTATTTAGTGATTGAAGACAAATATTTACGGCGATCTAAGTAGTTACACATATTTCTTTAAAAATTCCGGGTCCGAACAGAATTGTTTGACCCGCGGCTTATACACCCGAAATTACGGTATTTTATACATATTTTATAAATATTTATATGTAGTACCCAACGCAAACTTACAGCTTTTATATATAATATATGGGCACATATGAGGAATTTTTTCCTAGAAAATGGTAATTTTCCGACAACTATAAGATATGATTTTTATCGTTCAAAAATTTTTAATCGATTTTTCACTCACTTTTTATAATCAGAAAAATATACAAAACTTACCAGTTATGCATCTTTAATGTCTATATAAACTCAATAAATCACATGTAATTCGGTACAGTAGTTTTTGAGAAAATGAGATTTTTAAAAAATCGAAGAAACATTTTTATCTCTTAAAATATTAATATTTAAAAGCTGATAATAGGGGAAATACATTGTCAGATATGCAGATACACCTGGGAAAAAAAAATCAAGAAATTTGATTGAAAGTCATGTTTCCAATGCTTATCCGGCTATGCCCTTTATAATATATAATTGTTGCAAAATTTTGTCGAGTCATTTCAAATTTTATGAAAATCGGATGAATAATTTAGTTACAGGGAGAATCAAAGGTATTCCATTATATTAAGGCCAATAGGGAAAATAGTTTCAAGCATATTTTTACAATGTTACGCTATTTCAAACAAAATAAAATTCATACACATCTATGAAGTAGATACTAAAATATACATTCTGTAAAATCTATGGTGCAAAGAATATTTTTTATTAATTTACAGGGCCACAGAAAAGTATTTCATTACACAATGGTATAAAGAGAAATATAGTTTGGGGAGCGTTTTAATTTTATTAAACTATTTCAAACTTCATGAAATTGATATTCGTTGTTGAGGTTTACTACAAGTTAGTTCTTACAGATTGTATTTACAGCAACATGCAAACGATTTCGGCAACTATACTCTATCCGAAGTACTGTATACTATTACACCAAGATCTGAATATTTTTAAAACTTCGTTATAGTACGAACGCACCTCATTTGTTACACTTGACTTGCAGTTTCCCACTGGCTGAAATGAATCGCGAAATTTAAAAAATTTTCTGCATTTAATTATCGCGAAAAAGTCTCAGCGAACATTGTGATAGAACTGAACGCACTATGGTTTTTTAAGAACAACTATATTTTTAGACAGTAATTTGTTTTCCATTTTTTTATCATGTTTAGTTAATTCGCTGTTTTCTTTTTCTTTCTTATTCTGCAACAATCTTCTTAGTATAATAAGTGCCCTTCCTTATGTATAACAATCATCATTTTGTATAATTATGTTTAGCTTAGTTTTGCTCGTATATGCCGGTCATTAGATAACTCAATTTCCTATCAGAATTTATTTTAAATTTAACCCTCTCGAGCATAAATTATTTTTCAATATTTTTCATTATTCACAAAAAATCTTTTTTGATAAATGAGAAACCACAATAAAATAAATTTGTTATTGTACTGCATGTTAGATATTATCTGTGTGAAAATCAAATCTCCACAAATGAATCCTCAAATTTTTTTTGCTTAGTAATGCAAAAATTTTACGACCTCATATGAGGTCCGTATGCCCGAGAGAGTTAAATGCGACTTATTTCTACTTGGTATTTATTTGAAATGTTTTTATAAAAGTTTTGGTTTGAAAAAAACTTAACTAAGCCGCAGCGTATACGCGGGAAATTGTGGTTCTTATTATAATGACCTTTTTTAACATTGCAGCATTTCGCTTTAATTTTTGTTATGTTTTTTATACTAATTAACAGCCATGCTCTTCCGAAACTAGTACTGTTGAACTCGCGAGATGCAAATTATTACTATTTCCGAATGGTAATCTGGGTGCCTGTTTGTCACCAGATAAACAGCAACTGAATCGAGACTAACGAAAAAGGCAGGGTGCCGCGAAGCATTCCACATATCTTTTTTTTTTTTTTTTTTTTTTTTTTGATTGGTGTAGTCATGTGATTCTCAAATGCACCAATGCAAGTGTACGAAAAATGCATGCGTCACTTTAGTGGTCTGTAAAAAAAGACATCTAGGATCATACGAGCTAACCTGTCTTTTTCGTTAGCCTCGGCCTGAATACAGTCGGAGCAAACGTCCGAAAATAAAACTGAATTGTAGCTTTCACTTCTTTTAACCCTTTAACGTTCATTGGTTTCTCTACGAAACCACAAAATTTTAATTTCGATATGCAACAACTACACCGAAATTTTTACTTAAAAAAATCCATTTTATTATGTATGTGAAAAATCACCTTTTCTTATTTATAAATATATTAGTTCGCAATTGCCGGTGTCATTCATTTATTCCAACATCTTGGCAATGAAAATGATTTGTCCGTTTAAGGGTTAAACGACTTGTTCGTGCAAAATTTCAGTCATAAGTAAAACAAAAATTTCTCTTTCTTTTTTACTGATAGAAATTTTCCCTTGTGGTATTATCGCTCACCCGCGAGAAATGTGACACATCTCACAAAAAGTGATTTTGTGTTGTTCCACTAACGGGTTTGTCACAGGTGTGTCTTGCTACGCAAAAAATTTCATGAATGTAGGTATACGGGAACTCACTTTATTATGCTATTTGTCCATTCTTGACTACAGAAAAGGTGTAGATTCTGTGGGGAGGTAAATTTATCCAATCCTCCAAATCTCGTCACATTTCTTCATTATTAACCCCTTAATGGTCGCAGTAAATTACGGTTTCAAAATTCAAATTCATTATTGCCACAACTTTTTTGAGTAAAAAATCATCTTATTTGATGACAATTAAAATTATACCAGAATAAAACCAATTATACTATATATCACGGAGTTGGGTCAGGTCTTTACACTTTCAGAACCGGGGCGGATCGAGTCTTACTTTTTCCTGAAGAGCGGGATCGAGCCACACTTTCCTTTTCAGGGCGGGCCTGGCGTGGATTTCGTTCTTCCTTGAGGTAAACGTTCGGTCTAAGATCGAACCAGACCATAAGGGAGGAGAAACAACGGCGGATCTAAGGGAGGGGGCGAAAGGGCGATCGCCCCCCCTTAGATCCGCCATTGGCGGATTCAAGGAAAATGCGCCTTGGCATTTTTCAAGGCGAAAGGGCGATTCCCCCCCCCCCCTCGGCTTATAAAAGTTTCCTAAAAAGACATGCATCCTCGCAGGAAATGAATTGAAGCCTAACTCGAGTCCGGGGCGGGCGGCGCCTTTTAAATTTCGCGAGGCTCGGGCTGGGTCAGGTCTTCTCGCTTTCGGAACCGGGCAGTATCGTGATCATTATTTTTCTGCAGATTTGGGTCGGGCCCAATGGCGGATCTGAGGGGGGGATCGTCTTCACTTCTTGGGCAATAAACGTTTCCCAAAAATACATGCATCCTTGCAAGAAATGAGTTAGATCCTAACTAGAATTCAGCGCCCCCCCCCCGGGCCGCGCCTTTTTAAGTTCACGAGGCTCGGACTGTGTCTGGTCTTACCGCATTCAGAACTCGGCCGTCATTTATTTGATACTATCATGATCATTATTTTTCTGCTGATTTGGATTGGGTCTGACTTATTTTTCTTCCAGATCGAGTCTGGCCTGGAATCATTCTTCTTAGATGTCTGCATTGGAGATGACACAGATGACACAGGTTCAGACTTAGCCCGTGTCCGATTCGAGATCGTGCTCTGTTTTTATGCTGGTCTACTGATTCGGACTCATTTTTTCTGAAATCTGAAAATTTTATTTATCGATGAATAGAAAAATGTAAAAAACATATTTCCTCTTAAAAATTAGTACTTATTCCTTTTCAAATCAATGTCTTGCTATTTCGATAAAAATGAAAAAGAGGCACTTTTTTTTTTTTTTTTAGTATTTGAATGCTATTAAAAAAACAAAACAAAAAAAACAATTAGTCATGTCTACATCTGTAGATTTATGTTCAAGCATTGCCGACGACCGCCTATCTGGCGCCTACGAAAAAAGACGGGAATAATATATTTGTGTTTAGTTCGATTTTTGTTTGTGGCAGAGATTTTTTTGCAATTGGATCTTTTATTATTATTATTACCGTAATTTCGGATGTATAAGCCGCGGGTCAAACAATTCTTTTTGGACCCAGAAATCTTATTTAGTGATTGAAGGCAAATATTTATGGCGATCTAACTAGTTATATTTGTTTCTTAAAAAATTCTGGGTCGAAAAAGAATTGTTTGATCTGCGGCTTATACACCCGAAATTACGGTATTTAGACATGTAACGCGAAAAGAATATTTTCTCGTTATTGATTTTATTTTGCGGTTACCGAATAATTTAAATTTCTAGTTTATGCAACGTATACAAGTCGTAATCGCTTTTCATATGGAAATAACTGTAGTTATCATTTCTTTTGGGATCTCTGCTGATGCCGTAGCGGTAAGTAAATGTATTTACCATATTCTTGCGATCGAGTAGTGTTTCATCTGTTCCTAAAAAAGTGTTGAACTTTAAAATTTTTAATTTGAGGTTATTTTTTGGGTCATGCTATAACGAAGGCTTGTTATGAAGCATGAAATGGTTATAGATAAAAATGTGCATTTTTTACAGAAAATTTAAAAATGTTGTTGGATTTGACAGATAATAGACAGTATTTTCTACAGGTTCTATGCATTTATTCATGAAACACACTTCATTAACATCTCCAATGTCCATAATATTTTTTTACTAAAACAGAGACAACATATGAGAATCCTTTTGTGCCTAAAGTATATTTTTATTTTACATCAAACTGTTCTTTTGATAATATTAACAGGGGTGGGGAAATACATCACTTTGCTCGCCAATGGCGAGTGCATTTTTAATTTTTGAAAAACTTTGGGCAATAGAGACATTATCAGAGACACTTTTTCAATCTATATATTTAAATTTTCCAAATTATTACAGTGTAAATATGATACATAAGTTCTGTCTTATATTAAGCTTACCTCTCTAGCATATATTTCTTAATTTTATAGGGAAAAAAAGAATTACGAAAATGTATTGTAGTAATAGTAATCTCGAGTGCGATTTTATCATAACTATTTTCAACTATGTGCGTGTTGCATCTTGCAGGCTGGTGAATTAAATCCTTGGCTGGTAAGATTTTTGAAAAATTCCCCACCCCTGAATATTAAATTTAATTTTTCGTTTAACAGTCTTTTTTAATATAAAAAGTAGCTTTAAAATTATAATTACTTTTGGAACATTTTTTATAAGTATTATGCAATTTTTAACCGACTTCCATAAAGGAGAGGAGGTTATCAATTCAACGCGTATTTTTTTTTTATGTATGTTCACCGATTACTCCGAAACTATCCATCCGATTAATTTGGTTTTGGTGTTAAATGAAAGAGCTTATTCTCGAGTTGGTACCACTTCAGTTTCATAGAAACTGGTTCATTACTTTTTTAGTAATTAGGCAAAAACTAATAAAATTAAGGATTTTTCGCTATTTAAAACTGTTGAATAAGTTCTCTGAGTGGAATGAAGTCAGGATGGCCGAGCGGTCTAAAGAGCCTGATTTAATATCTGGTTCTCTCCAGAGAGAGTGGGTTCGAAACCCACTCCTGACATACATGTATACATTAACCTTTTTTTCATATTATAATTTTTACATGTACATTTTACAAATTAACACTAGAACCGCCAATAGGGGTTAAAATGACCCCTGCCAGAATGATAACAGTCGATCCGAACCAGAATTTTCTTCATAAGATATGTTAAATGTATGTAGCACAAAAATATACTAATTAAATAAGTTAAATAGTTTAAAATTAAAATTCTGGTGAGAAACACTTTTTATAAAACTTTAGTAAATTACCCGGCTGTTTTAGTGTTAAATACTACCGTAATTTCGGGTGTATAAGCCGCGGATCAAACAATTCTTTTTGGAGCCAGAAATCTTATTTAGTGATTGAAGACAAAAATTTACGGCGATCTAACTAGTTATATTTGTTTCTTAAAAAATTCTGGGTCGAAAAATAATTGTTTAATCTGCGGCTTATACACCCGAAATTACGAATATTTTGTATTTAACCGTTAGTACAGAGTATCAGAGATCTTTTTATCAACTCAGTACTTTATCAGTGAAAGTGTACTAAAATAATAGACTTGCGAAAAGTAACATCACGTTGAATAAGTTCAACAAATAGTTTACAGCATGGATAGCCGAGCGGTCTAGGGCACCTGTTTTAATCTCTGGTTCTCGAAACAGAGCGTAGGTTCGAACCCCGCTCCTGACATACATGTATAATATACAGTATTTTTCCGTATTATAATTTTTTTAACCAACTTAAAAAAAGAAGAGGAGGTTATCATCAATTCGACGTGTATGTATTTTTTTTATGTATGTTCACCGATTACACCGAAACTATCCAACCAATTAAACTAGCATTTGTGTTAAATGAAGGAGGCTACACTCGAATTGTTACCACTTCCATTTCATCGCAATTAGTTAAGTACTTTTTTAGTAATTAGGCAAAAACTAATAAAATAAATGATTTCTCGCAAATTAAAAGTAACATGGACGTTGAATAAGTTCGCCAAACGGAATGCAGTCAGGTTGGCCGAGCGATCTAAGGCACCTGATTTAAACTCTGATTTTCGAAGGAAATTGAGGGTTCGAGCCCCACTCCTGACATATTTATGTACAATAATCTTTTCCATCTTATCATTTTTAACCGACTTCAAAAAAGGAGGAGGAGGTTATCAAATCGACGCGTATGTATTCTTTTTCTTTTTATGCATGGGCCCCACCAGTTGTCGAGAGGTTCTGACCTCTTGACTGGTAGACAGCAGGTGTTGAGTTCGAACCCAATCACGGCTGTCGGCCTAACCGTTCGGAGTTTCCTGTGGTTTTCTTCGAAAAATACGGGTTAGGTTCCTTTAGAAAGACCTCCACGGAGGGCATCACATCCCTTTCGGGCCTATATCCCGCATGTATATAACAAGCCAATATATTGTAGATCTGTAATTTACAGTATTGTGACCAGGTTCTTTTTAAAAATGCATTCGCTAGTTATAGGCTATGATCGCTTAAGACAATAAATGCTCTTTAAGAAAAACTATTTATTTGCAGTAAACTTCAAAATTTAAGGGTTTCATACAGAAAAGTTAGGGATGGTGCCTGAACGCATTTTTTAAGAAAAACAGTCTTCACATGACTGAGTTCATGAAGCGAGAGGGAGGCAATTGATTCCTCACTGAAAAATTCGCACATTGGCATCACACGATTGGCGACATTAAGCATATGAAAAATGACTGATATCATCTCCGCAAAATTGTCTGTTACGCTTAAACAATAAAAGGATTTTGAATTTTATAGCAGGGCAACTAGAAAACAGCAGTCCTAAAAAATACGCCAAAAAGGAATCCGACTGCCAATTCGTACGTTAGGAGCATATTTTGGGAAAATGTTCTCAAAAGACATAACAACCATTATGTACATAAAAAGACTCATATGCAACGAATAAGTTATACTTAAAATTACGCAGAGAGGAAAATGAAATTTCACTGACCGCAAACACATTCGAACTTTATTCTTTTTTTATTTGTTTCCAGCAAGGGTGAAATACGCATCTTAATGAATTCTCTTTATCTGATAGCCGTTTTTCAGTAATAAGGCAGATGCTAGATGTTTTTCTTTCTTTTCTTTTGAACGGAAAGTTATTGTGGAATCGAAAATAAACGTTAAGATAAAATAGCTATTTAATTAAAGATTAGTTTTAACTGTAATTTAGAAAAATGTAAAATTTAAGAATACTATATGTGATTCTTCATCACATATATCACCCCTTTCACAGGCGAAAAAAAAATTTTTTTTAATGTACATGGAGGGAGAGAAATCAATTTTCATATGCTCTTACATGTGTAAAATGTTCATGAAAACAAACTAAATATTTACTAAATAAAGTAAACAGCATTTGAACTCCTCTTTAAGTAGGCAACCATCCCAAATAAAAGTATATATATCATGATATAATATATTGGTACCATAAATTTTGTCACACAAATGACATCATATATTGTTTCTATTTAGAAACAGCTGCAGCTTCATTAATAAAATTTGTGATCACTCTTCAATTCGTCTTATTTAGACGATGACCTGTATCAGAAATGTGCACATACAAAATAAAAATACATTAGGCCTAAATAAACAGGTCACTTACCAGCTGGCTATAAGTTTCAAAATGTTTTCAATAATAAACATTAAATATATATTGATCAATATTATAATAAAATAAAATAAGATACTCGAGTAATATAATGCAACAAAAGACATGATATAACACACAGATAAACAAAAATAATGTAAATAATTAAGACTCCAGAAATAATGCCCATAATAATGATCGAAAGTATGGGTTTTAAGCTTCTTTCTTTTTTTAAAGATTTTTTTTTATCTCTCAACATGAATATTAAACAAATGTATATTTATGAGATAGATATAAGGTAAAGAAGACAATAATAAAAACTGTAGAAAATCAGGATATAAAAAAAATACCTCAAACACTGTCATAAGCCATTTAATTCCATGTGACAACTGTGTTCCCCTGTCTTAATGTAAATGTAGTTTAAATAAAACTGTGATTTAATAAGCCTTTACTTGTGTAAAAAAAAAATTGAGTTATTCCATCATGTAATCTTTTAAGTGTAAAAATGTATGAGAAAAATGAAATTTTAAGTGAATTGTACAACAGGTAATACTGAAGAGAAAAATTGTGTGTGTGTGTGTGAACTCAGCCTCAATTAATATGTGCTAAAGAATTAACTGGTATAAACCAGGAGAAGGCTGCATGTATGTAATAAGAAAAATGAAAACCTGTGCATTACCTATAAGAAAATTCGTGAACAATAAATATATATATATTCACGTGAAATGTCTTGGACCACAAGGAATGCCATTGATGAGGGAAAAATAAGAAAGGTGAAATCCCACAAAATTGTTATCCACAGACCACAAGCTCATCCGCGTAGCATGCCGCAAAAGTAACATTGTAAAACCTTTGTAAAATAAAATACCATTGTAAATACCATTGCCGCATGCCAAGCAACGCTCTCGCGATTGTGTAGAAAAACAAATTAGGATTTTTTTTTTTTTTTTTTTTTGCTAACGTAAGAAACAGACAGTATGTGTACAAGAACCCAAAAACACCTACCAATGAGTGACATTCAATTACGTAATTAATGAATTAACAATCATTAAACAACTCGATGAATAAGGGATAACTTGTCTCAATGAACTACATGTGTTATGTAAAAAGAAACTCTGGTTAAACTCTAAACCAGCTACAGTGAACTACGTGTTTTAACTATGAACTATGTGTGAAGTGTAAAAAAACTGTCGAATACTATGGTTAGCAAAAGGTTAAAAATTTAAGTGTTTAGTCATAAAATATTACCGGAATATCAAACGTGACAAATATGTACAATTAAAAACTGTAAAAGTATTTAACTTCCTCGATTTAAATACTCTTGATGTTTAAGGTATAGCTAAGAGTCATGCCACAACAATTGTGATTATTGTAAAATAATAAAAATGCTTACAATATTTTTGTGTGTACATGGTGATCTAAACAAACTGCAGTAAGTGCATGTATTTCTAAAAGCTTAAATGTGTGAAAATTTAAAGTGTCATAACTGTTCTAGCATATATATTTTTAAAGATAAAAGTATATCAGTACATGATAAAAGTATAACTAGTGACAACAACCAAAATAATATTGTATCAGAAACATGTCCAATTTTAAAGATGTACTATAATATTTTGAGAAGAATCATTTTGTGAAATGATATAGTTAGCATCGAGTCACCATCCGCGTCCAATCAGTCAAATTTTTTCAGTAAAGAAAAATGTATGTGGAAAGGCATGTACATATTATAATTTATTTCCTATATTAAAATCCTTAAAGTATGTGATGGCAGTTTCCTGAGTGTTGTATGGACTTTTAGAAAAAAATCATTAAAAAAAAACTACTGTTTTATCTAAAAAAAATAAATAAAAAGAGGTTCCAAATTATATCTTAAAGATAATGTACATTAAAATGTGGTTTACTTTCTAAGAAGTAATGTGTTACATATTCTATGAACAAAGATGTGTATTCTCATTGAACTAATGTGTAAACAATCTATGAATAATAATAAAACTTCAACGAACTAAAGTGTACATCTCTATGAACTACAACGTTCGACATGACTGAACACATGTATAAAATCTCTATGAACTAATGTGAAAAACATCGATGAACTAACGTGTAAAATTCTATAAACAAACATGTAAATATTCTATGAACTAATGTGAAAAAACGATGAACTAATGTGTAAAATTTCTATAACTAAACGTGTAAATATTCCATGAACCAAAGTGAAAAAAAAAATCGATGAACTACTGTGTAGAATTTCTATAATTAATCATGTAAATATGCTATGAACTAAGTTGTTTATTCGGCGAACTAAAATGACCAGGAAAAAAGCGATTTTTTTGTTTTAGCAAAAATGAATGTAACAAGTTTCCCATGTACAACAAGAATGGAAAGTAAAGCGATGAACTAGTGTAACATCAATGAACAAAGAATGTGCGATGAACTCTTGTGTTTTTTCTATGAACAAAATTCTTATGTGTACCAGGAACTAATACATTATATGACAAAACAAAAAAAACAAGTGTTTAAAATAATTGAAGATGTAAATAAAGTGTATTTATAACAATTTAAACTTCAAAAGAGGAAAAATGCCTGTTCCTAACAGTAAACCAACCAGCATGAATGAGTGTAAAAAATTATGTAAAACAAAATAGTTTTTTTTTGTCTGCAGAGTAAAATAAAAGGAATGTGATCATAACACAGTATGTAGAAAAAATATTACAGAAGTACATAAAAATTATGACTGAATTCAACCAAGGCGAGTGTTATCTTTGAACCATAACCAAAAATAATTTTGTGAGAATGAAGTGTAAGTATGTGTATGCATGTAAAGCCAGGTTGAATATGAAACCACAACAAATATGTACAAGAGTTGCAAGAAAAAGGAAATCTCTGTGAAATATATTCTAACGAATTAATTACCACTCTTCAGTAATGTCATGTCTAAATAATCAAAATTAATAGTGTCCTACACTAAAAAAACACTGATAATTTAGCAAAGTGTCTAATAAATGTAAATTTTAAAAAATGAATTAATGAATTTTGTAAATGAAGACAAACATTCTCTCCCTTTTTGTAGGTAAGTGGCCATCTTACCCCAAAAGGAAAAGAAACCCCTCAGGAAAAAAACATTCTTGGCATTGTGCTACCTCTAGAAAATAACACAATGCAAGAAGAAATCTATCGAAAACAGTCACTAAATATTAGAAACAAAAATAAAAATATTAACTGAATTTTAAAAATACTGTGATTTCACATGTACTAATGTGTGCTGGTATGCAACAACACGGCATACAATTGATTTAAAATGTATCCTAGTACGTTATATGTTTTAACTGCCTTAATGAAATAAATAAAATCTCTCTTTCTGTTATTATTAATAATAATATTGATGACTCGAGCAGGCATTAAAAAGTTAAGAGAAAAGCTTGTGACAGGTTGAGATAATTTAATTAAAGAAAATATTATATTTTACACATAAGATCTCCAATCCTAAAAACATATTATATTTGCGAGAATATTTTAAAATGTAAATTATTCAATGTCTAATTGCTGTCAACTATTTAAAGTTTAGTAAAAACAAGTGAAAAGTTTACCATAAGCGAAAACAAATTTAAGCTTCTCGCCTCATTCATTATATTTCTAAATTTGTCAACATGACAACACATAAAATATTTTTATAATGGTATGACGTGATATACCTCTTAATGAACTTTATATTTTATGAACATTAAAAATAAGATATCTATACACAAATATCTAAAAGACACACCTATATAATAAAACAAACACACACATTGATTAATAAAAATAAAAAGTTTTTAGTACCATTTGTACCATTTTGTATCAAATAAATATCTAAGAAATACTATAATATTTAAAGAAAATTACCTAGATATATTTTTATGAAATAACCTTTAAAATGAAAGTTCTTATAATGTTATAATTACTGATGAAGAATAATCATGCGTGTAGTAAGTTTAAATATTATATGTTATAAAACAGTTGTATTCTTTATATACTCAGAATAAAGAAACAAAAAAATTCTGTAATATTTAGCTGCAAGAAATAGCTCTACCTACATAGATATAATCAATAGGCAAGATCATTTAAAGATATTGATTACATACATTGAATTACGCAATAAAGAAAGTGATTATTACTTTTAAGTACAAATCAAAAAATAAAGTATTATCTGTAAATAATACTCAATAGAAACACAGTAAAACATAACTTACCCTTTGATTATGGAATTTTCAAAGCATAATAAAATATAATTGAAATGATACAATTTTATGTATCTCAAGATGAAGGCAGTGTCAAATATCTAGAGAGGTGCATACATCTTTATTTATTACAAGTATTCATATTTATCTTTCTTCATACTTTTTTTTTAACTTTCCTAACATGCAAAAATAATAGTCTGACACAAAAACATTCTCTCTTATTTATCTGGAAACATGAATGTTTTAGATGCACCATTAACTTACCTTTAACCTCTTT
This sequence comes from Maratus speculifer, assembly GCA_964019185.1. NCBI lineage: Eukaryota > Metazoa > Arthropoda > Arachnida > Araneae > Salticidae > Maratus > Maratus speculifer. The sequence continues at coordinate 267,935,210 of OZ025293.1, read as the reverse complement.
TTTTTTTTTTTTTTTTTTTTTTTTTTTAATCATCTTATAAAATCAGGTAAAGAAATATAGAAAACTGTAAATGTATACATATGAATGTCAGATTGTAATAGTTCAAAAAGAATCACATTGCAAAGTAAATAAAAATGTAATATTTAAAGAAAATAAGTAAAATAATAGATTTTTTTCTTTAGCACAATCATCCAAAAAAAATACGATTTATGAAGTCAATATTCTGAATTCTTTTTTTTTTTAAGATTGTCTTAATACTTTGAATGAAATTTCAGTAAGAGTGCACAGTTGATAGATACTTAGTTATATGAAAAATATCCTTTTATCCTGTTATCATATTTGGCGTCTTATTTCTGAAATAGCATTTGTAAGACTATGAAATATTTCGACGTAATCTAAGAAAACTTCTAACTAATATTATTCACAAAAATAAATATGAGCACGAGAAAACAATGCATAATAAAGAGAAATTGTAATAAAATCACTCATCATATTATTCTAAAATAATAACAAAAAGTCATGTAATTAAAATAGAGATTGAGCATTAAAATCATAAAATATAAAATGCATATATTTTCTCGTACTCACATTTTATACCGCAGATGTTTATTTATTTTCTTCACTATCTTTCTTTCTTTCTTTTTTTTTCTTTTTTTTTTTTTAATTTTGAAGAAATGCAATATTTGGACGTTGACCATCACAGACACATCAAATCCAGTGCGAAAAGCACATCTGTGTATGCCGGTTAAATTGGAGCCCACACATGAAAATCCGTAGCACTGATCACACTGCAGCATTCGATCCATTTCTGAAGTAAATAAAAACTTCTGAAGTACACAAAGTAGAAATAAAATGCACTATATTGCCGAAAGCAAGGCTGCGAGTTGAACGGAGATGAAGTATGAGTCACCACAATCTACCGCAGATTCTTAGGCCTACATCGGGAGGAGCAGACGTTAACGAGCAGGAGTTCTTTACGCTGAGCCTCATGAAATTTTTTTGATCAGAAAAATCAGCCGCATCCAACATGAAGAATGGTTCGGCGCCGGGACACAATTCCAATGCGATCCATCAGGGAAAAATCCGGCAGCGACAGTCCGCATTCTATAGGCACTCCAAACTATATTCTATGAACTGAGAACACTCGTAATAGCTAATAGCCTATATTCCGAAAACGTAATAGATAGTCATCTGTCGGGGGAATAGGCTTTCAAAAATCATGTAAACATCCAATGAATAAGATAATGTCATACTACTCAGGTAGATAAATAGTCCAGATAATAGTCCAGATATAGTCCAGATAAGTGCTAATAAATAGTCCAGAAACTAAACTTTCAAGCAAATCGAAGCAGGCAACTAAAAGCAGGCAACTAAAAGCAGGCAACTAAAGCAGGCAACTAAAGCAGGCACCATCCCTTGACGTTAAAAAAAATTTGCGAATGCCTGGTGTTAGGCACCATAAATTTATATATTGTAGATCTGTAATTTACAGTATTGTGACCAGGTTCTTTTTAAAAATGCATTCGCTAGTTATAGGCTATGATCGCTTAAGACAATAAATGCTCTTTAAGAAAAACTATTTATTTGCAGTAAACTTCAAAATTTAAGGGTTTCATACAGAAAAGTTAGGGATGGTGCCTGAACGCATTTTTTAAGAAAAACAGTCTTCACATGACTGAGTTCATGAAGCGAGAGGGAGGCAATTGATTCCTCACTGAAAAATTCGCACATTGGCATCACACGATTGGCGACATTAAGCATATGAAAAATGACTGATATCATCTCCGCAAAATTGTCTGTTACGCTTAAACAATAAAAGGATTTTGAATTTTATAGCAGGGCAACTAGAAAACAGCAGTCCTAAAAAATACGCCAAAAAGGAATCCGACTGCCAATTCGTACGTTAGGAGCATATTTTGGGAAAATGTTCTCAAAAGACATAACAACCATTATGTACATAAAAAGACTCATATGCAACGAATAAGTTATACTTAAAATTACGCAGAGAGGAAAATGAAATTTCACTGACCGCAAACACATTCGAACTTTATTCTTTTTTTATTTGTTTCCAGCAAGGGTGAAATACGCATCTTAATGAATTCTCTTTATCTGATAGCCGTTTTTCAGTAATAAGGCAGATGCTAGATGTTTTTCTTTCTTTTCTTTTGAACGGAAAGTTATTGTGGAATCGAAAATAAACGTTAAGATAAAATAGCTATTTAATTAAAGATTAGTTTTAACTGTAATTTAGAAAAATGTAAAATTTAAGAATACTATATGTGATTCTTCATCACAGCCAACATAAAATATTCCAAACTAAACCATTTTTTGTGTATGTTCACCGATTACTCCCAAACTATCCAATCGATTAATTTGGTTTTTGTGTTAAATGAAAGAGGCTACACTCGAATTGGTACCACTTCCATTTCATCGAAATTGATTCAGTACTTTTTTAGTAATTAGGCAAAAACTAATAAAATTAGTGATTTCTCGCAAATAAAAGTAACATGGATTTTGAATAATCTCGAGGAATGGAGCGCAGTCAGGATGGTCGAGCGGTCATAGCGTCAGTTTTAATCTCAGGTTCTTCAAAGAGAGCGTGGGTTCGAACCCCACTCCTGACATGCGTATATAATTTACAGTAATTTTTTCCATATTATAATTTTTATTAACTGACTCCAAAAAAGTAGGAGGAGGTTATCAATTCAAAGCGTATGTATTTTTTTATGTATGTTCACCGATTACTCCGAAACTATCCAACCAATTAACTTGGTTTTTATGTTAAATGAAAGAGGTTACTCTCGAATTGGTACCACTTCCATTTCATCTAAATTGGTACAGTATTTTTCAGTAATTTTGCAAAAACTAATAAAATTTGTGATTTCTCTCAAATTAAAAGTAACATGGACGTTGAATAAGCCCGCCGAATAGAGGCAGTCAGGATAGCCGAGCGGTCTAAGGCGCCAAATTTAAGCTCTGGATCTCTAAAAAGAGCGTGTGTTCGAACCCCACTCCTGACATGCGTGTATAATTTGCTATAGCTTTTTCCGTATTATAATTTTTATTAACCGACTTAAAAAAATCGTTAACTTTTCACTAAAAAGAGAAAAATAAACTTTTCTACCAAAAATTGAACCGACTTCAAAAACTACTGCAAAGTGAAAAATATTTTTTTTACATAATTGTAATAAGAAATTAAATTAAGAGCGTAGTATTTGCCATGCGTATTATTATATTTATGTACATTAATTTGATTTTTTGGAGTCGGTGCCAGCCAAGCCAAGTTCAAAATTAAAATTAATTATCCAATGCAAATCGTAAATGTATAAAGTTAATTTTTTTAAACTAAATATTAAATCGTAAAAAAAACTCGTAGATACTTGGATGTGTGTCTATTGTAAATTTACATGTAACTTGGCTTGGCTGGCACCGACTCCAAAAAATCAAATTAATGTACATAAATATAATAATACGCACGGCAAATACTACGCTCTTAAATTAATTTCTTATTACAATTATGTAAAAAAATTATTTTTCACTTTGCAGTAGTTTTTGAATTCGGTTCAATTTTTGGTAGAAAAGTTTATTTCTACTGTATAATTTCATTATCGGGTTTTGCTCTTGATGCCGCAAAATGTTTCTGCCTCAGGCGGGACCGGGCTGTGGAATAATAACCCAAATTTATCTGTAGTCCGCACTGACCAAAATTTTCCTGGTCGGGGTTCGGCTCGGAATAAAACTTAAATTTCGGTCCGTGTCCGACCCAGCCTAGACGTATGCATATGCCCGGGCCTGTCCGAGTCGGCGAAATGGTTCCGAATTTTCAAACGGGCCAGCAAAATTAGAATAACTTTTCCAACAGGCCGGGCCAATAAACAAAATAAACGGGACGAGCCAGCAAAAAAATTGAAGGGCCATATGGGCCGAGCCCAATTAACCCCTTGAGGGGCGGCGGTATATATTATATACCACCTACGATTGATGAAGATTCACACCAGAAAAAATTTATTAAATTTCACTTTTCTAACTTTGGTGGAAAACAGTCGTGAAATTGCTTTTTCTCTTTTTGATGTAACTTTTTTACAGATTTCTGGTGGGAGTTCAGAATTACTCGAACGCAATTGCTTGCCCCTCAAGGGGTTATAAAAAAAAAAAAAAAAATGCGGGCTCACTGGCCCTTTGTAAAGATTTAAGCAGGAACGTTAAAATATGAGCTATTTTTAATTATATGGGTTTAATGAGAATAAGTATAAATGTGCGTCATCAGTCGAAACTAGTTTGGGAACATCAATACAGAAATCTAACTTTTACAGTGTAGAGATCAGCATCGGAGAATTATATTGTGTGTAACCCGGGTTTAATATATATATATGTATATATATATATTAGCAGGCTCGTACTGTCCCGAGATCAGGCTTGCATTGTTTTTCTACATATAGACGAGCCGGGATTTAAATAGACTTAATTGTTCTCAAGATGTGTAGGACAGACAATATACAGTACCGTGCGAAAGGGGGGGGTGGCGAAGGATGCGGTCGGCCCGGGCGTGGAAATTTAGGGGGCGCCAAATTTATGCTACCAGCGTAATTTTTGGCCTGTTACAAGAAAAAGTTGGGGCGGGGCGCCACATTTTGCTTTGCCCTGAGCGCAGTTTTCTCTTCGCCCGTCAAATGATTGCAGATTTTTCTTCCTTCTCATGCTGTCGCTTCCAGAAATTCTATTCAAAACGATAATTTTCACAGTATTTTCTTAAACTGCTTATCAAAAAATGGATTACGCCATAGTTTCTGAATAAAAACACCTGCTAATCCTGCTAATGTGATCCACAACATAAACATTAGTTAACCTGACTAGCAGCAAAAGAAAAGAAGTCAACCGGACCCAAACCCGACCCACAGCAAAATCTAGAAGTCAACCGGACCCAGACCCGACCCGCAGTGAAAAAATTAGCCCCGACCCACGCATTAAAGTCGAGTCTCCAAATTTCTAAAATCGCCCCCCCCCCTTGAGGACTCTCCAGATCCGCGCTTGGTATTTACTCGTGTATAACGCGCACTTTAAAAAAAGGATAAAACTCCTAGGTGCGCGTTATACACGGAATATTTTTTTACTGCTGGATATAATCATATAATATACATATGAGTCAATAAATATATTCAAAGAAGACATAATTACTCGGAAAATCTTACTAAATTGAAGTATTACTGCATCTTTATTTCGCTCCTTGCACTTTTTTATACATAAACATTACGTAAACGCTAATTAAAAATTCTCACTGCCGTCTTTCACTCCATACCCAAAGTCTAAAAGTGTGTTTTCGCTCTTTTTTTGGCATGATGTAATGTTTGTTTCGACTTTCTTTACTAAAATTCATTTAGTCAACCACTCTCTTGCATATCAAATTTATGGTGCGCGTTATATACGAGATTTTAAAAAATCGCCATTTTTTCTTGTAAAGTAGGGGTGCGCGTTATACACGCTTGCGTGGTATACACGAGTAAATACGGTAAACTTTATATACAAAACGATTATAAATAAAATTCAGCTATTCAAAAGTCTCTAGAAACAGTAATAATCTCCAAACGAAACAAAATTTGACCAGTATCTACAGTTAAACTAAAAATTACAAGTTAAACTGTAAAACTTAAATAGCTCAGCGGTCTCCGAGACTGCTAACAACAGTTAACGGTTAAGAAGATTATTTCCTGTGAGAAAATGCTGGTACTGAAGAATTTCCTGGTCTTAAAATTTCAGGACAAGTAGGACCCCTGCATTTCGCAAATCGCGGTATCAAGCAGCATTCCTTTTGGACAGCTTTTGTCTAATGTGTTCTAATTTTCTTCAATCGGTTTATTTTTTAATAACTAATAAACATGTAAATAAAATACCAGTGATTTTAGAAAAAAGTCATCGTGGAAATAATCCTACATTAGTAAGGTTCAAGAAAAAAAGAGACAGTTACATAAAAATATCCGCAGTACAAAAAGGAAATAACAGCTTAACAGTTTTAATGTTTCAAAACAAACAGTGAAGATAATAATAAAAAAACCTTTAGCAACAAAAAATTTCTTCGAAAGTATAAATGTTTCTTTGCTATAATTTACAAATTTTAAAAACAAGACGCTGAAAATGCACTTTTATTATATAAACTTCAAAACAAGCCTGTTTCCTTTTACTATCCAAAGAGTAAAAAGTAACTTTTGTATATTCGTTCTTATTTTTAAAAAAAATCACTTGAAGAAATTTGTCTTTTTGTAAGAAATAAACGGCAATTATTTGCTATTGTATACAAGAATTTGAATGGAATAATTGTTTTCAGACTTAATATTTAATTTAAAGACTAAAAATTTTTCACGGGTGAAATTTTAAAACATTATTATAAATTAACCCATTCGTGCCCAGCATCTTTTGCGTAAATTTTATTTGGTTGGCACCACTATTTTTAGAAGATTTAAGTTTAGTTCATTAATCACGAAAATGCATCATTTAAATAAAATAATTATTGCTTTTCTTTTTTACCGGTGTCAAAAACAGTGCTGAATGCGCCTTTTGAAGCGTCCCTAAAAAGGGACGCTAGGCATTAATGGGTTAAAGGAAATGTTTATAAGATACAGTATTTTCTTGTATATTTACATTAATCCAATTACTTATAACCAAAGATCTCGTAATCGAACTTAGTAATATTTCTTTATTTTTAAATGAGATAAATCATAATTTCTCAGTATAGGTTTATAAAACATTATAACTTTTAGTTCATACTAACAGAGTATATTTACAGAGTATATTTTTTTTTCTTATACGATTTAAACGCTATAAGAAATTCTTTTACATTGAAACATTATGCTTTTAAAAAGCAATTTAATTGCTTTTCGTTGTTATATTGGAATTAAGTGGGATATGAAATTAAGTGGGATATGTATTATCTAGCAGACATTCAAAAAGTGAACTCTTCCAGTTACAAAGTACTTCTGTCACTAAAATGTTGAAATAATTCACTGACACCAGATTCTACAAGCAAATTCATTTGAAAAACAGAAAACGCTTTTCTTTGCTTACATTATCATCACTTATTTGTATTATAAAAGTCAAAACAATATTTCAAAGCCCTGGTGTCGATGTAACATTCTTGGATTAAAATTAACCCTTTCAAGGGCAGAAGATTTCTGTTCCTAAAATGATGAAATAATTGACTGACACCAGAATAGTAAAACGAATTTCTTAGAAAATATAAATCCGCTAGTTTGTACTTTCATTACAAAAGGAAAATTTTACTAAAATATTCTTGGTGACAATTGCCACTTTTTTAATTAAAATTAAGTGGCTAGACCCTCTAGCCACCGCCCTTGAAAGGGTTAAATGGAACAGAATTTGACCCACCATGTCGGAAAAGGTTAAATAAAATTTTTGATGTTTATTAACAAAAATAAAAACATACGCTAGTTTTTTTAATATATGGTCCATGCATTTCAAGCAAAATTAAACAAGAAAGATAAAATCATGCGTCAAGCAGATTATGAAATACTTTCCAACAGATTCAGAATGATATAACAAAACTGCACTGTTTAAAAATATATATATAGTATAAATAGTATGTCTTATTTCACCATATGGAAATGAATAACGCATTTCAAAACAGAATTTCAACTGTTCCCATCTACAATTGAAAAATTATCCAAATTTTTTAGCAGCCCTGTAAATGATATAGAGATTTATATCCATTAACAACACTAATTCCAAAATTTAATTCATTTAAGCGATACTTATATTTCAGTTAAAAATTCCCCTTCAGCAATTTTCTCTAATAAGGAGAATGGTATTCGAATGCTTTTATGCAGCCCTGTATATGATTTACAGAATTTATATATGAAGAGTAAGAGTAATACGTAAAAAACAAATTACATTTAAAAACGCATAGTGAATTTTAAAACGTATCCTCCAGCAATTATTACGTAAAGAATATACTGTAACCTATTTCTTTCGTGTACCCCTGTAAATTAATAAAAAATGCTATGAATGCTCTATTCTAACGGGATCGTAGTGAAATTCGGTGATTTTTACCAGTTTAAATACATTTGAAATAGCATAATGCCATTAAAGTACACTCCAAACGATTTTTCTCCATATACTATAATGTAATCGAATTCTTTTGAGTGCCTCTGTAAATGAACCATTAATCGTATGTACTTCATATGCAATACCAAACATGCTTTGGTGAACCTAAATAAGCTTTATCAATTTCATGAAAATCCGAGTACATTTACGGGAGTTAGAACGTGGACAGACGGACAAACAAACCGAATGCATATAAGCACTTTTCAACTTTCTTGAAAAGGGCTAAAAATGACAAGAACTGAATTTACGATTATATTAGTTTATATTACTAATTGGATTATCGCTAGTAGTTTATGAATTAGATCAATAAAGGTTATCCCAAAATTGAATAATGGAATGGTTTGAATGATGGAATTTCATCTCATGTCTTGCAGTCAAATTTTCGATTTTTTTTATGTTAATAAACATTTTGAATGAGAAATTCTGTTTAACCTTTTGATTACGGTCTAGACTGGTGACTATTTTGCTATTCACTCGAATCACAATTTTGAAAAAGTTTCATTTTTGTAAACTGCTCCTGAAAGTATCCTTGTTTAAATTTAAACAGAGATTTTTTCCAGAAAGTCGTGCGGATAGAATATAGGAAAAGTCGCTGAGACGACATATGTCCCATCCCCGAAATCAAAGGGTTAATAAATGAAATCAGAAAAGTTCATTATGTAATTAGAAACATGCCGGAATTTAAAAATATATACTATTTGGATTTTTATTAAAGAAATATACAAATATCTCTTTAACACTCTAAGGCTTAGCCACCTCAATCCTGCGACAAATATTACGATGGACCAAAATACCTGTTTAAAATTATTATAAAACATCTTCAAACATGTGTCAGTTTAGATATCAAAGTCTATGATATGCACGCATTAAGTAAAAATGCGTGGACTTTGTGGAATTTTTTTATCCCGATATTCAGTACTTGCATCAGAAATTAAAAATACTGATTTAAAACAGAAATTTTTGGCTTTAATCAATATCAGACATTTTGTTATTAAATAAAACAAAATTTGCTACTTAAATTTTTAGTACGAATTCGATTCTCTAAATTACGCAATTTCTGGAAAGTATTCTACCGTGGGAATTAGAGGGTTAAAATTCTCTTATTTCAAAATTTTCTAACTTCATTTTTAACATCATGCTACATTCTATTTTTCTATTTGGTATAATTAGATTCTGTATTAAGTCATGAAGCCAAAAATATACAGGATGATTCATAAATATCGAAACAATAAGACTGTCTCCTTAAGTATGCCTCTAGGCACATACTTCGAATGTCAAAGTTTCATATAAAAGATGCAAAATTTGATGAGTTACGTTGTAACTCCATGTGGGGGGGGGTCTATTTGAGAAAATACGAAAATTAAATTTCAAGCGGCCCCAGTAGTGTAAAAATTCCAATTAGGGATATTTAATTTATCCAATCATCTATTACACACAAAAAATTGCAACCTCATATTTGCATAATTTACTGAGTTATAGCCGTCTAAATAGTTCATCCGTTGTTAAGGGATTGGGTAAAAATTTCCAATTAGGAAATTTTTCCTTGTTCATTCCTGAATTAAACAAAAAAAAAAAATTCATCTCGATATCTGCAAATCTCACAGAGATATTAAAACCAAAATTCTCCAAATTTCTTGACTTACACCACTTAACCCTTCCTCTGAGAGACGAGTTCTTGACAAAATTTCAGTGAAAGATAGGGATCAAACATAAATTTTACTTTAATAAAAATCAATTTAGCCCTTTAACGGACAAACCTTTTTCATTGCTAAGATGTTGAAATAAACGAATGACACCGGTAACAGCGAACAAATATATTTGTAAATAAGAAAAACTGATTTTTCACATACATAATAAATGGATTTTTTTTAAATTAAAATTCCGGTGTCGTTGTTGCATATCGGAATTAAAATTTTGTGGTTTCGTAGAGAAACCAATGAATGTTAGAGGGTTAAAGGGGCTCAGGGCATTGTTGCCAGTAGGCTACTTTTTTTTAATTGAGAATTTTTGATTGGCACCACTCTTTTGAAAGGCAAAATTCCCTTTATTTTCGCCTTAATTAATATATCATTAAATAAGGTGCATTTAATAATTTTAAAAATCTAGTGCCAATCAGGAATCTTAATTAATAAAAAGGATCCCGTCTGGCAACACTGGCTCAGGGGTTGATCGATACGAAAAAACATGTAAACAGAGCTCTCGCTTTGAGTCCATATAAAAACAGAAGTATTCAATGTAATTAATTTAAACTTTCTGATACTTTAAGGGTATGTTTGTAGTCTTATAAAATTATAAAATGAAGTACTTCAATGTAATATAATAAGAAATATAGCAAAATTTATGTAACACAATTTTCGAAAAAAAATTATGTGTTATATCACCAACACCAAAATATCTTAACTTTGAATTGACATAAGAACCTTATTTTTACTTTAAAATGATTCGGAAACTTTACTCTATAGAACGAATTAAGGATATAACTATCACTCAAAAACAACATTATTAAAAAAAACTCTCAAATTTGAAAATTTAAAAAACTCCTAAAAAATACAACTTTTTTTTCGTTAAAAATATGCAAAATATTAAACTATCTAAACTATATTAATTCATTCTCTAGATAATGATGTTATATGCATGCAAAAAAAAATTTAAGCCATTCTATCAAATAGTTTTTTTTTTTTTTAATTTTGGTGTTAGTCGTCAAAAATCAAGTTTTGAGAAAACGCGACTTAAATTTGAAATTATATGGGTTCGGCTATGAAAGTGTTGATACATAAATGCTTATAACTCCGTTAAAAATGCAAATATTTTTATGCGGTTTTTTGCATTGAGTTAAGAATTAATTGAATAATAAAACTGGATCATAAAAAAAATCGATTTTTTGAAAAGTTTTCAACCCCTGAGCCCCCTTAAGGTAATGCCTCTCCTTTGGACATAAAATAGCAACGTATATGTTTTACGTTAAACCTGTTTTCAAAATACGCTGGTGGTCTTCACGGGTCGAAATATCTAAGTCCATCCTCGAACTAACCCATAGAAAAAAAAAGTTCTGCCCGGCTTTGAAAATAGTTAAAATCATAGCCCGGCTCGGCCTTAAATTTTTATTTATTTTTTTTTTTTTTTATTATTATTTTTTTACATCGATATAGTTAAAAATTGTTTCGTATGAACGATCTATGACCAAAAATACTTATTATAGCTTTTAGTTTTTCATATTTATAATTTACATGATTGAAGAAGCGCAAAAGTCTGCGATATATTTATTTTATCAATGAATCTCTTTTTATAAGTACATAGCTGCCAACTTTTACGCATTTTTGCTACCACTAAAATTGCACAGAGATTGTCCATTTGTTTAATCATAAGATTTCGACGATTAAATAAGATAGTATTTACTATAAAATTTTTGTGGTAGGAAAAACGCGTAAAAGTTGGCAGCTATGTAAGTAAAAGTTTCAGTTATCTTTTAATACCGTTAATCCATATTCCATGTGCTGGAGACTTTGAAAAATGTTATATAATTTTATACAATTTTTAAGATGTAATCACATAGGAAAGAAAAAATACTTTATAGACAACTTCCCTTCTTAGGATGTGTAAATGTAACGTATTATTCTCTCAGGTGATATTATGTTCATTTTGCATGAATCAAACATTTTCCGCTTAAAATTTAACACATTAGACAGGATTCCGTCATAGAAAGATTTTATCCATAGAATATTTTGAATAAAATGAATGGAGTCATAAATAAAGAGGAAGAGGCACAGACAGAGGTGCAAAAATCTAGGTGCCAGCAGGCAGTCACTCACCACTAAATTTATTTCGTTAAATTTTCGTCTAACATTTCGTGTAAAATCCGTGTAAGAATGCTATCAATTTTTAAGCGAAGAAATCTTTTAAATTTTAGTGGTAAGAGACTGCCAGCCAGTGCCTAATTTTTTGCACTCATGGACATAGTGTATTTTTTAGCAGTTGCAAGTTAAAAAACTGAAGAGGTTGTCTCAAGATAACGGCTGTCTTTTTTTAAAACCGGATCGACAGTTCTAATAACCTCCGAGGAATACTTCCATCAAAAAACTTGAATAGAAAATGTTATCTTATTGTGTTCTTATTTTGTATTCATCGTACTCTTATTATATACCATATTTGTGAGAAGTTTCTTTCACAAATATAATACAAAAATTCTGTTTCTTTTTACTGGAGTCAGTTTGTTCAGGTAGTATTATTTTTTGTGACACTAAAAGGAGGTTGCATTTGTTATCAAAATATAGGGGGACGAACAACTGCGGAAGTAAACTTTCATAAAAATATTTAATATCAGCTTTTGTCATTATTTTTGATTGAAGTATTCCATTAATACTTTATTTAAATTAAGAGAAATTTTCTACTTAAATTTATAGATAGAAGTTTACCCCCTGGATAAAGAGTCCCTTTGAAAGCGGTTATAGTTGAAGCTACATTTAGGGTAGCGAGTGGTCAGGGTAAAACACGGTCATGAAAGGTGTTAAATACCAGTATTTTGTTAAAAATAAGTTCTACTTGTTTATCCATTGGTATCATTTGAAGCATTTTCTATAAGAAAATACTGGTAGTTCCGTCGTTTTTCCCTGACTACTCGTCAGGCTGTTCATTATTATATCGTCTTCGCTTCATGGTTTCCCAAATGCGGACCTCCGCTTTCTCCCATTTTATTAATGGTACTCGAATATAATTACGATTTCAATATCACAATGATATGTTTCAAAGTCTAATGTCAAATGGGAGAAGAAATGATTCAGTAATAATTAAAAATACTACATTAATACTCAGTAGCGAAGATGTTAATTGATACTCTTTTCCTCTTTCTTAATAGTTCCATGATAAAATACTTACTATATTGGTGACAATGACTAACAAAGTTTCTGAATTTTTAAGCTATTGCATAGCTTTTATCGCGGGCTTTGAGCGCGGTAACCGAATCCAAAAATTCCTTAACGCGAAAAATCCTAACACATCGGTAACGAAAAAACCTAACACTCGGCTAACGTCGTTTCCTTTCGGAAAACTTCGGAACGGTATCCTTCGGTAGACTTTGGCAGACATTGACGCGGTATTTTTCAGATATTAGAATATCAAGTCTCAAACTTATGTTTCTTATGATCTAATTTTCATAGCGCGGCCAAATTTTGTTTGGTAATTTATTATGAGACAGTGTTTATTTTGGTGGTCTTATTTATTTTGGTGACAAGAGACCCCCCCACCGTGAGGGTCGAAAAATTTAAAATGCTCATAACTCGCGATCTAATTTTCGTAGCGCGGCCAAATTTTGTTTGGTTATTTATTATGGGACAGTGTTGATTGTTGGTGACAGAAGACACCAACCGGTGAGGGTCGAAAAATTAAAAATGCTTATAACTCGCGATCTAATTTTGGTAGCTTGGCAAAATATTGTTTGGTAATTTATTATAAGACAGTGTTAATTTTTGAAGACAAGAGACCCCCCACGGTGAGGGTCGAAAAATTTAAAATGCTTATAACTCGCGATCTAATTTTCGTAGCGCGGCCAAATTTTGTTTGGTAATTTATTATGGGACAGTGATTTTTGGTGACAGGAGATCCTGCAAGGTGAGGGTCGAAAAATTTAAAATGCTTATAACTCACGATCTAATTTTTGTAGCGAGGGCAAATTTTGTTTGGTAATTTTTTATGAGACATTGTTAATTGTTGGTGACAGAAGACCCCCCCCCCCATGGTGAGGGTCAAAAAATTAAAAATGCTTATAACTCGCGATCTAATTTTGGTAGCTTGGCAAAATATTGTTTGGTAATTTATTATAAGGCAGTGTTAATTTTTGGTGACAGGAGACCCCCCACGGTGAGGGTCGAAAAATTTAAAATGCTTATAACTCGCGATCTAATTTTGGTAGCTTGGCAAAATATTGTTTGGTAATTTATTATAAGACAGTGTTAATTTTTGAAGACAAGAGACCCCCCACGGTGAGGGTCGAAAAATTTAAAATGCTTATAACTCGCGATCTAATTTTCGTAGCGCGGCCAAATTTTGTTTGGTAATTTATTATGGGACAGTGATTTTTGGTGACAGGAGATCCTGCAAGGTGAGGGTCGAAAAATTTAAAATGCTTATAACTCACGATCTAATTTTTGTAGCGCGGCCAAATTTTGTTTGGTAATTTATTATGAGGCAGTGTTAATTTTTGGGGAAATTAGACCCCCCACGATGAGGGTCGAAAAATTTTAAATGCTTATAACTCACGATCTAATTTTCGTAGCGCGGCCAAATTTTGTTTATTCATTTATTATGAGTCAGTGTTAATTTTTGGTGACAGGAGACCCTCACGGTGAGGGTCGAAAAATTTAAAATGCTTATAACTCGCGATCTAATTTTCGTAGCGAGGGCAGATTTTGTTTGGTAATTTTTTATGAGACATTGTTAATTGTTGGTGACAGAAGACCCCCCCCCCATGGTGAGGGTCGAAAAATTAAAAATGCTTATAACTCGCGATCTAATTTTGGTAGCTTGGCAAAATATTGTTTGGTAATTTATTATAAGGCAGTGTTAATTTTTGGTGACAGGAGACCCCCCACGGTGAGGGTCGAAAAATTAAAAATGCTTATAACTCGCGATCTAATTTTGGTACCTTGGCAAAATATTGTTTGGTAATTTATTATAAGGCAGTGTTAATTTTTGGTGACAGGAGACCCCCCACGGTGAGGGTCGAAAAATTTAAAATGCTTATAACTCGCGATCTAATTTTGGTAGCTTGGCAAAATATTGTTTGGTAATTTATTATAAGACAGTGTTAATTTTTGAAGACAAGAGACCCCCCACGGTGAGGGTCGAAAAATTTAAAATGCTTATAACTCGCGATCTAATTTTCGTAGCGCGGCCAAATTTTGTTTGGTAATTTATTATGGGACAGTGATTTTTGGTGACAGGAGATCCTGCAAGGTGAGGGTCAAAAAATTTAAAATGCTTATAACTCACGATCTAATTTTTGTAGCGCGGCCAAATTTTGTTTGGTAATTTATTATGAGGCAGTGTTAATTTTTGGGGAAATTAGACCCCCCACGATGAGGGTCGAAAAATTTTAAATGCTTATAACTCACGATCTAATTTTCGTAGCGCGGCCAAATTTTGTTTATTCATTTATTATGAGTCAGTGTTAATTTTTGGTGACAGGAGACCCTCACGGTGAGGGTCGAAAAATTTAAAATGCTTATAACTCGCGATCTAATTTTCGTAGCGAGGGCAAATTTTGTTTGGTAATTTTTTATGAGACATTGTTAATTGTTGGTGACAGAAGACCCCCCCCCATGGTGAGGGTTGAAAAATTAAAAATGCTTATAACTCGCGATCTAATTTTGGTAGCTTGGCAAAATATTGTTTGGTAATTTATTATAAGGCAGTGTTAATTTTTGGTGACAGGAGACCCCCCACGGTGAGGGTCGAAAAATTTAAAATGCTTATAACTCGCGATCTAATTTTCGTAGCGCGGCCAAATTTTGTTTATTCATTTATTATGAGTCAGTGTTAAGTTTTGGTGACAGGAGACCCTCACGGTGAGGGTCGAAAAATTTAAAATGCTTATAACTCGCGATCTAATTTTCGTAGCGCGGCCAAATTTTGTTTGGTAATTTATTTTGAGACTGTTTTTTTTTGGTGACAGGAGACCCCTCACGGTGAGGGTCGAAAAATTTAAAATGCTTATAACTCACGATCTAATTTTCGTAGCGCGGCCAAATTTTGTTTGGTAATTTAATATGAGACTGTTAATTTTTGGTGACAGGAGACCCGCACGGTGAGGGTTGAAAAATTTGAAATGCTTATAACTCGCGATCTAATTTTCGTATCGCGGCCAAATTTTGTTTGGTAATTTATTATGAGACATTGTTAATTTCTGGTGACAGGAGACACCCCACGGTGAGGATCGAAAAATTTAAAATGCTCATAACTCGCGATCTAATTTTCGTAGCGCGGCCAAATTTTGTTTGGTAATTTATTATGAGACATTGTTAATTGTTGGTGACAGAAGACACCCCACTGCGAGGGTCGAAAAATTAAAAATGCTTATAACTCGCGATCTAATTTTGGTAGCTTGGCAAAATATTGTTTGGTAATTTATTATAAGACAGTGTTAATTTTTGGTGACAGGAGACCCCCACCACGGTGAGAGTCGAAAAATTTAAAATGCTTATAACTCGCGATCTAATTTTCGTAACGCGGCCAAATTTTGTTTGGTAATTTATTATGAGATTTTGTTAATTTTTGGTGACAGGAGACCCCCACGGTGAGGGTCGAAAAATTTAAAATGTTTATAAATCGCGATCTAATTTTCGTAGCGCGGCCAAATTTTGTTTGGTAATTTTTTATGAGACAGTGTTAATTTTTGGTGACAGGAGACCCCCCCACCGTGAGGGTCCAAAAATTTAAAATGCTTATAACTCGCGATCTAATTTTCGTAGCGCGACCAAATTTTGTTTGGTAATTTATTAAGCTATTGCATAGCTTTTATCGCGGGCTTTGAGCGCGGCGACCGAATTTAAGAATTCCGCAACGAGAAAAATTCCTAACAATCCGGCTAACGAAGTTTCAGTTTTGCAGACTTCGGGAAGGTGTCCTTCGATAGACTTCAGCAGACATTGACGCGGTATTTTTGCATAAGTTGAAAAAAAATGCTATGCAATAGCTTTACCGCGGCAGTCCCCGAGTGGCACACATATTTTTTTAACCTACTATACTATGTATAATATAAATGTAAAGTAACAGAATTTGGAGGGGGAGGGGATATTTATCCTAAAATGAAACATGCTCAGTGGTCAAATTCTCCGTTTTTTATAGCGCTCTTTTTGAGAATGGTACTTCCTTAATTTTGCCGGAGAATTTTTAACAATAAACAAATAGAATATTCCCATTAAAATCAGTTGTACTAAAAAACGAGAGAGTTGGTAGCTATGAAAATGTTGTTCATTTTTAACAAAAGAAATATTTCTTGCACGCAAATTTTTTTCTATTCTTTTTACTATTGAATCTCATTGGAAATAAATAATTGAAAATGTCAGTAATGTCAGTTGCAATCTCAGGCACAAAAGCACGGTAATATTAGTGCACAATCTTCCTTTGAAAAATTTCAGCCTTTTTGTTTTAGTCATTTCTGTACTTTATTCAGTAACCTGTAAAGAAGGGAATATTTTATATTATTTAAATAATACATTTTTTTTCTCCCATTTCAAAAGATTAGCGAAGTTTAGAAATAACTCCAGCTCTCGGAATCTTATATCAAATGCTTTCTTGAGATAAAAATGTTTGAGAAAATGGGACATTTTAATGTAAAAAATAGCCTAACATACACATTGCTTTATCGCATGCAAATTTTTGTCTAAAATTATCTCTCTACAATTCAACATTACTTAAACTAAACAAATTATTGTCATGGATTATATCTAAATGAAGATAAAAGGAAAATGTTGCAGTAAATGCTTGATATCCTGCAACTTAAATATAAAATTAAAGAAATATCATTTAGCATTACATTATTTACTGCTGTAATTTTTATCTTATATATTTAACAAAAAATACAACACAAAACTTAATAAAAGTATAATTTTATTATTATTTTTAATAAT
Organism: Maratus speculifer; assembly: GCA_964019185.1. Taxonomy (NCBI): domain Eukaryota; kingdom Metazoa; phylum Arthropoda; class Arachnida; order Araneae; family Salticidae; genus Maratus; species Maratus speculifer. The sequence continues at coordinate 267,917,475 of OZ025293.1, read as the reverse complement.
AAGATTAAAGTTATCAAGGTATAAAATTATTAATGGAATTAGGAAAGAAGTAGTTTATATTTATTATCTAACAAAAGTTTTTTAGATAACAGTAATAAATCTTAATAAACTAATTCTAAGGAGCAGATAAAATGCAAAAATTACATTTTAAGCATCGTGATTCCCTATTATTCTAATAATGATATGTTTATTGATCTAGTATATATTTTTTCTGTTCTTAACCCTTTAAGCTGGGTTGCCAGATTTGCCACCATTTTTAATAAAAAAAATCGGATTCTCGCCAAAAATCATAAACAATACTTTCAGATTTATTTAATAACAGATTTTTCGCGATTATTTAAAGTAAAAATTACGGTTAAAGTAAAAGTTACGGTAGAAGTTGAAATTGTGGAATAAATATGGAGGCCAAATTGGCAGCCCTGCCCTTAACCCTTTAATTAATGATTTTTTATTTTGTTTTAAAAAAAAATATATTTGAATCTCAGAAAGGCTTATTATTGCACAAGAAAAGTAATGAAAAAAATCAAAGATACATTTTTCGTAAAATACGTCAAACTTTTCTTATGTTGCATATCTGCATTACAAGTTAACCCTTTGAGCTGGTAATTTGGTGGGTAAATTTCTTCAAAATTCCAAATGTCGCATTGGCACCAGTATTTTGAAAAGAAAAAAACGATTAGCCATATACACGAAAAAATGCATTAAACCTTTTTCAAATAAATTTCGTCGAATTTTCTGGTGTCGTTGTGACATTTCGGAATTAAAATTATGTGGTTGAAAATTCTACCATCAGAGCTCAAAGGGTTAACTACAAGTACAAACCCTTAACTTTTTTTTTTTTTTTTTTTTTTTTTTTTTTTTTTTTTTTTTTTTGACAACATAAATTAAAAGTAAGAGCTAAACACCACTTTTTCCATAAAATATTTGCCTTACTTCATCGAAAAATATTTGATAATCAATAAAGGTCAATTTACGCTTATAAATTAGTAATATAAAAAAGCTTTTAGTAACGAAGTAAATAAAGTGTTCTTGTTCAGTTCGGGCAATACAGTTACGGGGGTAAGGATTAGACATCAGAAATTTTAAAATAGTTTCTTAAAAAAGGTGGGTTAATAAGGGCCATTTTTCGCCCATCAGCACCTAGACGTGACATACATTTTTTTCATTATTATACCCCATAATAAGCAAGAAAATAATGATATCTTGAATGAAAGATTAATAATTGATGACAAAAAAATTTATAGATTTAAGTAAATATTATGTGTATTTAATGAATATAAACACTATTGTCATTAGTTTTAATCCACATAATCATTAGTAAATACATCAATAAGTGTAAATTTAAGATGAATGGAGCTTACTAAGATTATTATTTCAATATATGAAATATCGGAAATAATCAATAAATAATAAGAGTAATAATAATCATACAGTTTCAGACCTTTTGGACATGGTGTTTTAGACTATTTTCCTTATTGATTGCTTCACCAGAATCACTAATGGACCATCCAGTGGCCTCGTCTTGTATAGTATATGAAAATATTCAATATTTGGTTTTTAAATTTTGATTGAGCCATGGCACAATTCAGTAGTATTGTAAGCCAGAAACCATAATATGAAAACAATATGCACCCAACACTCTACGACACTTTCGCGTATTTTGCACTGACAGCACCATTATGTTATGATGTTTCGCTGTGATTTTATCGAAATATTGTAGGTTTTAGAATTTTTATTTAGAAATTGTGTGCCGAAAAATCAAATTTCGATTACAAGAGGTATCCCTTAGCATCCTCTATTGAAAACTATTGCTGCTTATTTAAGAATCTTGGCATTTCATGTTCAATATTCATTTCGTTCCAAACAATCCTGGTAAAATCTATCAATACTCCCAACATCATTTGGCTTCAGCCACTCTCTGATATTATATGAATATTTTTTTAATGTGTTTGTAAGTATGTTAGCGTAATTGTTCTTTGTTTCTGCGAAGTAAGGAATGAAGACATCCAAAATGTAATTTGAAGTAGTGACGAATACCATATGCTTAATGAAAGGTTTTCCTTTGTACAGCCAGAAGGAATGTATCTGAAAGGAATAGTTCACACTCTTTTGGATATAAATGCACATGCTATCGAATGCAATAATCCCAGTATCATTGTCGTCATCCGGAATAAACAATCTTCCTGCTGAAGGACTCATATATTTTTCAATAACTTGCGTTCTGGTGATGTGTTCCATTCTACGGTGTTTTGGAACAACGTTTTCAATCAAAGCCTGGTTTTCATATTTTACAGAAGATCTTATTATTTTTCTTACATTGAATAACGCAGACAGAACACCATTATAGAGACCAGTGCTTTGTTTTATAAGTAACACTGCAAAGCAAGTACGAAATGACCGCTTTTTTGAGGAAAGTATTTTGGACTTTACAAGTTTAAAGATATAGTTAAAATCAGACATAAATATACCCATGAGATTATAATAATAGATTTCGGAAAAGTGTCCCGGTGTTTCAAAATCGAGGCCTTTTTTGCAACATTTCTGATATTGTTTTAAATATTTTCATGCATCGTATTTCATACTTCGACGTATTCTCACTTACAGGACTTAAATTTCGCAGAGTCAATTTACCGATCAAGTAAAATGACTTTTACAGCATCGTTTTCGCGACGAAATGTAGATTCTAGTTTCTATAAAGGCTTGAATTTCAATAACTTTGGCTACAATAACGAGGCAGTTCTTACCTTTACATATTATACAACAAGTGTTAGAGTTGTGGAAATGAGATATTGATAAATGTATATTGGGTTTCTTATTTGTGATCTCATCAACATTAATCGTTGATGCATAATCTCTTATTATTACATCGGAAGAAGAATTAGAAGTATTTAGAGCCTGGAGAGCACGAAATACATATTATTTGCATTTAGAGCACTATTTAGGACCACTCTGTAAATCTCAGTTTTTCGGACATCTAAGTATCTATATAACTTTTCTGTTAGAACATATACGAAAAGTTTTCTGCGAGACTTTACAACAATGACATTGGTATCCAAGCATTATTTATTAGTAATTTCTTTAATAAATATTTACGAAACCAATTTTAGAAAACAACATTGACGTTTGAACAACGTTAATACTTTTTATGTACGACAAAAGAAGTCTGAACGAACTCCGATAGTAGTGCATTTGATTCTCTCACATGATTTTTTTTTTTTTTTTTTTTTTTTTTTTTTTTTTTTTTTTTTTTTTTTTTTTTTACAGGTAGAAGCGCACACTGAACCCAAATAAAATAATGCTCATATAAAAGCTTATAAAGACTAGAATCATTGCATGTCAAAATTAATTGGGTTCATCGAGTGCATCATGTAAAACTTATATTAAACAAAAATACATATCTTTAACTATACAAAGCCACAGAACAATCATCTGAATTCGAAACTTTTTTTTCCGGGTATATGATGGGTGAAAAATAGCCCTTATTGACCCACCTCCTTTATTTAGTAGCATAATTTTGAGATTTTTACAGCATTAATATTTTTATACAAATATAGTGGGTGCTAAGAGCCTCTTACACTATTTTAAAATCTACGAGAAATCAAACTATCTTATTAAAAAAAACTTTCCTACACTGTCCGGGGAATTAAACCAATTGAGTTATAAACAAAGAAAATGAAATGCAGAATGCCAACCAGTTTTTTTTTTTTTTTTTTTTTTTTTTTTTTTTAATACAAAGGATTGACAGCTTCTGATGAACACCAAAGTAAACAAGTAAATTGTGAATAGAAAATTTTAGCTTATTTTAGGGAGCTATGAAAATTTTCTCTGATAAATATGGTTGATTTTTATTTTTATTTATATTTTTATATTTTTTTTTTTTTTTTTTGTACTGGTGGCATTTTTCCCAAGTATTCTAATCTTTTTCATTAGCATTGTCAAAAGTTAGTCATACTTGCATATGACACAAACACAAGCTCTGACTGCGCCAAAGTAAACTTCCACAAATAAATATCAATATCTCTGAAAATATATGTATATATATTTTTTTTATATTGGGAGAAGTTTGTCCCGGAGACAATCAACCCCAGTAAAAGTGTTACATTTGAAACTTCACTATTTCAAGGATATGCCAGTTTCTCTTTATAAGTTCCATGCACTGTGAATAGTAGAGTCTTATATTCAGACGCACATGTGACCGAAAAAGAAATTCAGACATCATGGATGTCTAAATTTAAGATACATAAGTGTCTTAAGGTGATCGTGATATAAATTTGGAAGAAAATAGTGGAAAAAGGCGTATGAACAATAGTGATGTCGATGTGTCCGAAATTAGGACATAGGTGTCTAAATGCAATACAGTTTTATTATATGCGTGATTATTGTGTGTCCAGTTGTATTTCAACGTGTATGACAGTACCATCAGAAAATGTTTTCGAAGAGATGAAACATATTTAAAGCACCTTTTCATCCACTAAATTTCATATTACTTTATAAAATTAGTAATTTGATTAGACCATGGGTTATCCGAGAAAATTGTAAAAAATCGCTTTCTAAGTTTCGAGATTAAATTATTTTTGGCGTAATAATAATTAAATAATTGCTTTACACGAAACATAAATGTTTCAAAAATTAAGATAATAAGTTGAAATTAGTGTTAATCAATCGAAGTGAAAAAACTTTTTTAAAACACCATAAAAAAAATTAAATTGCCCAATGTCTTTCGAAAGTACTGAGTCTTTCTTCGTCAGACGCAAAGAAGACGTGCGTCTACTATGAATGTAACGGCACGACTGAAATGAAAAGGCGGGAAAGTGAGCAAATTGAAGAAACAGCCAATAGGAAAGTAGAAGGCAACAGCCAATCACGGGAGAGTATAATCAAAACGTTCGACGGATACAGTGAAGAAGAGGAAGGATGAAGCAAAATGGTAACAAAGGAAAAATAAATAAATAAATAAAATAAATAAATGAAATGAAAAATAAATAAATAAAATAAAAAATAAATAAAAAACTATATGTATATAGTTATAAACACACATATATATATCTAAAAGAGTATATACATAATTAATACAAAAATACTATAAGGCAATGCTGAAAAGGTTTTTCCAGGAAATGAAGAGCATTTTAGAAACAGATTTATCATTAACAATAACTTCAAAATTAAGATAAATAGCTAAATTTTCGCGAAAATCTAATTCAGGGGTACTATTGGCATTAAATACCAATTTAATGTCAATTTAATTTATTAATTCAAATACCAATTTAATTAATTAATTTAAAATACAAATTTAATGCCAATTTAATTAATTAATTTAATTAATTAATTTAATGTCAATAGTACCTCTGAATTAGATTTTCTTGAAAATTAAGCTATTTATCTTAATCGTGAAGTTATTGTTAATGATAAATCTGATTCTAAAACGCTCGCCGTAGCCTGGAAAACCTTTCGGAACTGCCTTATAATTAGCTTTTTCGTATTAATTATGTATATACATTTTAGATATATATGTGTGTGTGTTTATAACTCTATACATATGATTTTTTACTTCATTATTCATTTATTTATTTATTATTGAGCCCTTTAATTTGCGTGTATTTACTTTTAATATAATCTTTTTTTTTTCTTCTTGTTACCATTTTGCTTTTTCCTTCCCTTCCTTTACAATATTCGTCGAACGTTTTTATTATACTCTTCCGTGATGGGCTGTTGCTTTCTACTTTCCTGTTAGCTGTTCCTTCAGCTTGCTCCTTTTCTCGCCTTTTCATTTCAGTCGTGCCCCTACATTCATAGTAGATGCAAGTCTTCTTTGTGCCTGACGAAGAAAGACTCAGTTGTTTCGAAAGGCCTTGCGTAATTTAATTTATTTTATGTTGTTTTAAAGAAGTTTTTCACTTCGGTTTCAAAAATTACTTGTTAATATTTTATCATGGATCACACAGGGATGTCCAAAGAAAGGCCACTCCTCTAAATATTACATGATATGTATTAGTTTTGGTAGAAAGAATGTAAAGAGGGGAAAGCTTTTGGAACAGATAAGCCGAACAGCTACTAAGCTGCTGAGCCTAAGCAACTTTTGTAAAATTAAGAATATAAAAATAAAATAGACACTAAGTACCTTTCGTCAGAACTCCTCATATAAGATAATTTTTAAATATGTCAAATTATAGGTGTTCTCAAATGCAAAAGGGCAGCATTTTGACGTAAGTTTTAATTTATTTTTATTCGGAAATGCATGAAACTTGCAGGTATAGCTTGTGCTTTTTTGTACCACAAAAATTTTATAGTCATTTTTACCTTTTTAAATCGCAGTAATCTGCCGATTAAATAAGACAAAATATTCTATTAAAACATTCTGATCCAAAAAAGGGGAAGAGTTGGCAGCTATGATAGCAGGTTTTGTTGCTTATAAACTATCTAATCGATCTCATTATCCGTTTCTTTCCAAACGCAATAGATATATCAGAAAAAAGTGCCAAAGTGGGCGTTTTGAACCAACTTTCTCTGCGAAAGACGAATAACCATTCAGCGGAGGGTGAAAACGTGTTTGTCATGGGGTCAAAATCGCTTATAGCTCAATAGGTAATTTATTGATCAAAAAATGGAAAATATTGTTCGATTAAAAAATCGTTTCATAGTCAAGCTTTCTAATTTTATATCGCTCCGTTAAAAAATTAATTTTTAAATGTGTCAAAACGTTTTGCGTTTGTTTTGCAGAGCAGTTGAGAACAGCTTAAATATGAAATTTAACATTTAAGAAATATTACTTGTTCAATAATAAGTTTCTAACAACATTTTTCAAAATTGAGAACTGATTTTTCTCTCTCTTTTTTCCTTTAATAGGGGAACTTTTCCTCCTAAACTGCTTTCCCCCCCCCTACCCATTTAAGGCACTTAAATCAAAAAAGGCAACTTTATGACATAGGTTTTAATTTTTTTTTTTTTTTTCGGAAATGCATAAAACTAGCAAGTGTTGTTGTTCAGAAACTATTCAATCGCATTCATTTTCCCTTTTTTCTTTCAAACACCATGGACTTTTTATAAAATAGTATCAAAGTAGGCGTTTTGAACCGAATTACCACGCAAGAGAAGAACATAACCACTCAAACAGGGGTTAAAAATGCATTTGTCACGTGATCGAAAACGCTTATAACTCATTAGAATTTATTGATCAAAAATTGGAAAATCAGTCTTTCCAATTTTGTAAATTTCCGTTAAAAATGAATTTGTAAATGAGTCAAAAAGTTTTGCGATTGTTGAGCAGAGCATTTAAGATCAGCTTTAAGATATATTTGAAAGATATGAACACGAAAAGAAAATCAGAATAAAAATTGTAATCTTCGAAAAGTTCAGGCGAAGGGGCTCGTATGAAAAAAAAAAAAAAAAAAAAAAAAAAATCTTAGCAACATTTTCTCTTGGCGTTTAATTATTATATTGCCATTAGGAAAAGAAAAAATAAAGTTACCACTACTTTAAAATTTGAACAAAACTGTTGTGTTTCAGAACAGAAACTTTGCGAATAAACAAGAAGATCACCTTTCATCATTTGTAGTGTCAGACGATTTTGAGGGGGGGGGGGGGGGGTGTTAAAGACACTGATACAAAAACGTCCATAATTCGAATAGTTCTGATGGAAACTGGAAAACAACTTGCAAATTATTCAGGTGTTTACGGTGTGCACGGATAAATCAAGCATATCTTTGGTCCCTTATCAAACTATCCAATATGAAAATAGTGATATCAGTGATCTACTTTTTAAAAATTTATATTTCTTGATAAGCACCACTTTCCTAAATGTATAAAATTCCCCTTGTTTTTGTCTTAAATAATATGCCAATGAATAACGTTAAATAGAACGAATTTTACTATTTCAAAAAAGTGGTGTCAAGAAATCCGAATTTTAAAAAAGTCGCCCACTGGCAACACTGTTTTCATAGGGTAATTCCATGAGCACATGTCGTGTAAGTCACGTATTGCAATTTTGGATACCAGTATTTTAGAACGGAAAAATATTATTTATTTTATCAGAGATAGTTCACTAATTGAATAAGGCTATGCAAACCTTTAAAAAATAACGGTGGCCAACAATTTAGCAGTTACTAGAAATGTGACTTACACGACACATGCTCATGGAAATACCCCATATTGGATAGTTTGACAGGTACCGACGATATTTATAACGAGAAAAAATTAATAAATGAATCAAAATAAATAAGTTCCTGTAGCAAGTTACAGTTCAGTAGATTAAATTTCTCTTTCTAAATGCGTTTGCTTGATCTGTACGTTATACGCCGGAATATAGTGTGTGTTCGATAAAGAGACATTAAGAGGATCCGAAACACATTATAAATAATTTCATTATTGACGTAAAATTTTGAATTTTTTTAGGATGATTAACCATATTATTTTTAAACAAAATCACATAATACTTCTAATAATGTTTTTAAAAAATTTGTAATTTAAAAAATGGAGTAATTTAAAATCATTATAATGCAACATATTATCTGTAGAATTTCAATTTTTTTACATTTAAAAATACAGAATTATCTAAATTTTAATTTTAATTCAGCATTTTTAAAAATATTAATTTTTTTTTAAAATAAAAATATTTAAATTAATTTTTTTAAAGAATGTGTAATTTTAATTTTAAGAAAAATTATTTTTTTAAATAAATATTTTTTTCACATTTGCTGAATCAAAATTAAAATAAAATAATAAAAAAGAAGTGATCCAAATATGAAGCATTAATCTTTAGCCGTTCTTTAGCTATAACAATTTAAATAAAAAAAATTTTGAAAAAAACCATCATGAAGAAAAACGCATTTTCACAAGAAGTCATTTCCATAACAACCATTGATTGAAAGTTAAATTTTGAAAACGAAAAAATTAATATTTCTTCTTCTAATTAATGTAGAAACATGATTCAAACTTCATTTTATTCATAAAAAAGCAGAGAAAGATTTTTGTGTCTAGGATCCCCTAAAGTTCAGCAAATAACAGGGCTCCCTTTAGTTTTTTCTTGCAAATTGTTCAATGATCGCCTTCGGATATTAGTTTTAGCACGAATGCTGTAGAAACCTATTATGAAATTTTCTATTAAAAAATGCTGGTGTTCAGTTCGCAGACCATTTGAGAGTCCTGAAATAATTCTGCACTGGTGAAGAATGTGATTAAAAGCACTTACTAAAACGCTTTTTATCAAACTCAGTCACATGCAAAATAAATTGCATAAAACTTTATAGCTGTTCTGATATTACAGCTCAACAAATAATATACATTAAATAAAGCGATTGCAATTATTGATTCACTAGGACTGTTTATTTAATACGCTGTTTATTCAAAACACTACTCAAAATCATTTCATCGATTAATTAATTTGTTTCTATGTCCTTGTAAATAACCGATGCAGAAATAGCGTAGCAGAATAAGATAAACAGACAAAGTGTTGTTCATTTATCTTTCGGGAGTTAAACGCATTCAGTGTTTTGGTTGATAAATTTGATTCGAGTTTAGGATGGTTATTCTCTACAAAAACTTCCGTAATTAATTTTATACTAGAATAAGATATATGTTAAAACAGAAAATTATTCTTCTGAGTTGCGTTTTTTTCTTGCAAAGTGTGTTTTAAAAAAGTCCGATCATTGTTTACTTAAATTTATATAAAAATTACATAACCACGCCCGAATTAAGGTATGACACATACAAAAAAAATCAAAACATAGTAAAACTGGCATTTTTTTATCTTTACTTTATAACCACTCAAAAAATGTTGAAGAATTTCTATGTTATTCAATCTCTTCGATTTCTGGGTCCCCAAATGGGGATCTCAGTTTTGACCCATTTTATTAATGATGCTCGAGCATAATTCAAGTTTCTGTGATCAAAATTGATTTCGATATGAGAATGATATAGTCATACTTGCCAACCTCCCGCTTTTTTTTTTTTTTTTTTTTTTTTTTTACATGAAAAACCTTAATTTCAACCAGAAAATTTATTAAAAGAAATATTTCTTGATTCTGTATGATAGTTAATTGAAACACAGATGATGTAATTAATTAAATAAAAATTCTGATTCAAGGTATGTTTTGTTGATTTAAAGAAAACGGGAGGTTGGCAAGTATGTATATTTAAAAGTCTAATATTTAAACTAAAGCAAATAAATTTTGCCCTGAAGTCAAATGGGAGAAGAAATAATTCAGTAATAATTAATAATATAGCATTTATATTCAGTACAGAGGGGTGAAAAGAAAAATAATTGTAATAAAAAAAATAATGCCATGGACCAGCGTTAGACTTGCTGATCAAGCAAACATAGTATGTTTTTAAACATAAATTTTACTTGATAAATGGAGGCAAAAAAAGTAGGAAGCAAAATTAAATTATGTTTTATTTATTTATTTTATTTTATTTTATTTTATTTTATTTTATTGTTTAATCACGTTAGTTGATACACGTGATACCTTTACCGGCTTTTTCTCTACGACTTTCCATTTATCAGAATATATATATATTTTTTAAAAGGCCAAATAAATGCAATCTGAGTTTGAGAAATATCTCGAAAGTGTTTTAAAAAGTTTCTTAACCCTTTTTTGCTCAGTATTCCATTACATGGAGCACTCAACTTGATTCTCAAACGACACAATTGCACCAGAATTTTTTCACAAGTATTTTCCATTCATTATTTATAGCTGCCAACAGCTACGGATTTTTCCCATTACTAAAATTAACAAGTAAGTAAAATGATGCGTTAAGCGTAAATTATGAAACACTTTCCAACACTTCTGAAACCTTTAACAAAACTTCGTTATCCAGTGAGATAAGGTATTACTGCCCATAGCCATATATGTATTCCAATACTTTTAAACAGCCCTGTATTTGATCTGTCGGTTGATATATAGACTATATAATGGGGAAATTTAGTTTAGTAAGAAAAAGCCTAACTGTTTGAAATTTTCCTTTCAGCAATTTATGTTAATAGATGGAAACATACTTGAATACTTTTGTTCAGCCCTGTAGTTTACCTAGTACCTATAACACAAAAAAGTATTTTGCTAATAGGGTATAGCCGGGTTTCTTAGTAAAATATGACCTTGAGTCAACCGCATCGAGTCCTACATGTATGGATAGCCCATAAAAAGAAATTCATTTCTCCCCAGTTTTAAGTTTATATCTCAAGATCATGGGGGGGTAATGGCCCTAAATGCCTGTTTTGGAAAAGAGCGCATTGTGACGAAACTACTAAGCAGATTTCAACGAAAAAAATAAGGGATGTAAAAAACCACCATACGAATGTTTAACAATTTTTTCAGATTTTTTTTTAAATAAAAGTACAAGTTCTCTAACATTTTTCCTGTTTTTAAATGTACATTTTAATTAAAAATAAACTGAAATTTCTGAGTGACCACCTTAATTTTTTTGCATGAAATACTATGAGACATGATGCATATTCACTATCAATTTCAACTTTCTACGTATGGTGCATCATATTAAAAAAAGGGCAAAATCATATTCCGGCGTTAATGTGGGGCGTGTCTCGGACAAATTTCACGCCTTCTTTTCAAATGTCACATAATTATTCACACGGTATTTTTAAAAGAAGGCGTGAAATTTGTCCGAGACACGCCCCACATTTCCGCCGGAATATGATTTTGCCCTTTTTTTAATATGATGCACCATACGTAGAAAGTTGAAATTCATAGTGAATATGCATCATGTCTCATAGTATTTCATGCAAAAAAATTAAGGTGGTCACTCAGAAATTTCAGTTTATTTTTAATTAAAATGTACATTTAAAAACAGGAAAAATGTTAGAAAACATGTTCTTTTGTATAAAAAAATCTGAAAAAATTGTCAAACATTTGTATGGTGGTTTTTTATATCCCCTATTTTTGTCCTTGAAATCTGCTTAGTAGTTTCGTCACAATGCGCTCTTTTCCAAAACAAGCATTTAGGGTCATTATCCCCCATGGTCTTGAGACACAAACTTAAAACAGGGGGTAAATGAATTTCTTTTTATGGGCTATCGATCCATGTAGGACTCGATGTAGTTGACTCAAGGGCATATTTAACTAAGAAACCCGGCTATACCCTTTAGTTCAAACAAAAATACTTTTTTAACTTTTTCACATTTATGTTCGGAATGAAGGCAGGGAAAATCGATAGCTTCAGACCAATAAAGTTATCTAACCAATAAAGTTATCTAAGCAAAAAGTACTTGTTGGTTATCGGCCCAGTTGTTGCGCATTGGAATTGACATATCAAGAAACTTTATATATTTTTATCCCTGACTTTCTTCTTGAACTTGCATTATTTGACTTTAAAATTATTCATTTCTATTTCCTAAGTGTATATGTACTTAATAGTACCTTAATTTTTGCGGCTTGCTGCACCCAAAACCCTGGCCACAAGGAATATTTGAACTTTGCGCTAGTTTTGCCTGTGCTGTTTTTCCTTACTATCACTTCTGATGATGTTTTCTACTGCAAAGGGTAGAGGTGGTTATTCCAAAATTGCATACATATTAAGCGGTCCAAGATAATGCTGGAATCTGTGGTAAATTAACATGCTGCGACAGCTGGTGGCAGGGGTGCAAATGAATGCGCGGGTTTGACGTCATATATGCGCAAATATTTATCATCTCCGCATCTCTTGCGCATATTTTCTGAATTTTCTCTCAATCATGACAGATTAATCAAGTCTACGAGATTCATTACAAAATATTTTTGTTACAGTTTGTTTCGATAAAATCATGTACATTTAAAAAAATAGTCACAATATAATTTTAATTTTGGAAGATAAAGTACTAACTAGTACTCATAAGTACCATATAATGCTACGAAAAATATTGACTTTTACCCTAAAATTAAAATGACAATGCGACTTTCTTTTAAATACACAGATTTTTTTATTAAAAATATGTGCATTTAAAAAAAGTCGCATTGTTATTTCAGGTGCACATCACCCAACATGTGGCGCTGTTATATGAATAACAACGCCACATGTTGGGTGATGTGCACCAAAAACTAATCAGGATATATCTTTTATTAAGTAATAACTGAATCTGAAGTGTGATGAAAATCCGTGCATTAGTTTTTGAGATACATTTATTGCGAAATCAAGAAAAATGCAGCATACTAGCGCCATCTATGGGGCAATTTACATCAAAAACTAAACAATACTAATCTATATCATGTACTAACTGGGTAAATTCTGGGTAGTAAAATTTTCTGATTCTGAAGTTTCAGAAAATTTCGTGCGTTTGTTCTTGAGATAGAACTATTGCGATTATCAAGAATAATGCACCATGGTAGCGCCACCTGTTGAGCGATTTGCACCAAAACATAATCAGCATCATTTTATATCAAGTACTAGCTAAATCTAAAGTTTTTTTAAATGCCATCTACTAGTTCTTGATACATAGCTATTGTGAAGATTGTGATTAATGCAGCATAGGAGACACCATCTGTTGAGCAAAGACAATTAATCAGTTTTGAGAAAGTGGTGCTAGTTAGAATTAAAAAATAGTCGCCTATGGCAGCCATGCACATAGATTCTTATCCATAAAAGTAATCTGGAAGTGGTAATTAAGGTTTATTAATATAATTTTGTAAAATACTTAAGAAAATCATGTACAGAAACATTGTTTACATTTCGCCCACTTCTCATAGTCGATTCATTACTTCCTGTTTATTAAATGAACCATGACTCTTGTTCTAATAATCGTATGAATAAAATTAAAACAGATTTGGAATAGTAAAAAATTGCTCATTCAAACAAAACAACAACAACAACAATAATAATAATAATAATAATAATAATAATAATAATAATAATAATAATAATAATAATAATAATAATAATAATATAAACAATAGACAGATTGGAATAACTTAAAAGGAAAAAAAATCGATAATTTTTTCCTCGAGAATCTGAAATTGAATATGTAAATAAATAAATAAATAAATAAATCGTTTAGCCAATTTGAAAACTGAAGTAAGAAATTTCTATGGTAATTTTTCATTGAGATTCTAAAATTGGATACTTAAATAAATAAAAATCCTCTAGCGAATTTACTTTTGTCAATGTTATAATATGAGCCTGTTTGTCTCTAAAAATAAATTCTTTAATCCTACAAAGTTTTTGGTGCAAAACCGAATGAAAATAATGGTGCATTGTGTAAAATATTGCTACAAAGTCAAAAGTGAAAAAGATTTTTATTTGACCAAACATTTATCTTTACATATTATGTATTATACTTTACTGTGTTTTCTCTTTGAAATATTTTTAACATTTTCTTAATACTTTTCAGCACTTTTAAAAAGTGTTTATGAACTCGGTTTATCTGTCTTTGCTCAAACTTTTAAGAGGTATCAAATGGGCCGCGGTTTGACACCCCTGTTATAATGGTTCCGTTTTTATTTTAAGTACTTAATCCTTAAAGTGATAATTTTTTTTATAAAAAATATGTATTGTTTGACATATTTTTGAAATATTTCAGTTTAGACATTGTAAAACTCCTAGATCAGTGTCCAGGTAAGTGTAATTGTAATATGTAGTTCAAAGGAAATTGAAATGGATTTAGTCGAAATGAAGATACGCTGTCTAGCGTAAACATGAAATTTTTCCAAAAAAAATGGCAAAAATCCCTAATTTTTAAAATTTTTAAGACTATTTTGTTAGGATTTTATGTCTTTTCATCATTATCTATCAACACTTGAATGAAAAATATGTTTGTTTTTCAATATTGTACATTGAAATAAAAAATAATACTAATAACGCTCGGAACGTATGCAGAGAGACTTTTAAAGAAATGCTTAAAATTATCCATTTCATTTTATTAAAATTATCGTTGAAAATTTAAACGATATAATTGTAAAAATAAACTTCACAACTTTTAAGTTCAATTTACCATAACTTTCAAAGAATATATTTTATGCTACAAAAATTAAACATTTCAACTCTGTTTATTTAATTCAAGATAAACATTCAAAATTAACAACTAAAAGAGCGCTTCACTATGAATAATTTGTAGCTCTAGCGCGTTTCAAAAGGGACAGAATAATTACTTCTTTATGAAATCCGCTTTTCACGCAACTTTCTAATAAATGAAAGTAAGAAATGAATTGTCGCGCTGTTAAATGGCGCTGCAAAACTAGCGATACAAGCAATATTATTAAAAGCTAGACAGAAGGTAATGCGTTGAAGTAGCAATGCTGTGTAGAAAGATATTTTGAAATGTTTTAATATTTTGCGCAGAATTTATTCTAAATTAAAGCTTTCTCTAAGAACAGGTTGAGAAAATAAATGAAAGTGTTCTAAGGTATAGGCGGCGGAAATGAAATTGGATGAAGCTCTTTGTAAAATGTAGAAAGTATTTTCTTTATTTCAGAAAAAAAAGAATGTTTCTTTTTTAATAAAAAAAAAGAATCGCATCAACTCAGCAATTAGCATTAATAAGACATTGAAATGAAAAAGGAATATTATAATTTTATCAATTGTTCTTTATTTTATTTAACATTGGAAAATATTTAGGTTTACTCAGGGTGGGTGCCCAAAACCAGTATTATTGTAAGGTTTTCTTCTCCCAGCAGAAAATTTTCTGGTTAGATAAGGCTAACAGAACTTTCAAAAATCACTAGTATTCAGAGCACTTGGGCACCCACCCTGGTTACGCCACTGGGTTCACTCTAATTTATAATCAGGTATAGCTACCAACATTTACGCCAATTTCATACGGCTATTACTAAGCAGAAGAAATGCTTTATTTATTCACCGAAAACTTAGGATCAAGTAAGTAATTTTTTCTGTTGAAAAATAGTGGTAGAAAAAAAGAAGTTGACAGATACGTAAACAGGTCATTTTTCGTGGTCAAACTTGACCCTACATTTTTCCTGTTAATTTTCATATTTTATCGATTTATTTCACTCAGAGTGAACGAATGTATCACTTTGATTTTGATATATGGTTTTATTCAAAAGGTCTTCCAAACTTTCTTGAAAGTCGTTTTCCACAATAACTTCCAAACAAATACCTTCGCCATACTTAATGTAAAGTTATTGTCATAAAATAAGGCAAGTTATTCAGGGTTCGCACACTCCTTATATTTTGTAAGGACTCCGGCACCACTATTAATGATAAGAAAATTCATATTTAATTTTTAAGAAACAGAATTCGCAACCACCGCCTCGATTCGCAATTTTAGTAATATTTTTCTGCAGTGAAATACATTAAAAATACTGAAAACTTTTAGTGGTAGAGCTGTGCGAACCCTGTTATTCTATTTTCAAATTGTGGTAGTTCGGTGAGCTAGAGGTCTGCTCGGGCCGAAATTTCCAGGCCCGAATGAAAAAAATATTGGCCCAACCCGGCCCGGCCCGAAAGTTAAAATTTCTGCACGAACTCGACCCGGTCCGGAAAAAAGTTTAAAATTTGGCCCGAACCCGGCCCGACTCGAGTGAATTTCTACAGAACATTGATCTTTACTCTTACGGAAGAGTTCTGACCAAGAAAACTTATATTAGTCTCTTTTTTTTCATGTTTGTAATCTCCATTTAGGCAGAAGTGCCGTAGCCTGCAATATTTACGTTTTTAGTGAACCTTTGTTTGTTGTATGTAAATGTTTCAGTTATCATTAGTATTATTAATCATATTCCATGTAATGGAGACAAAAAAAATCTAAAAAATGGTATATGGTAAAAGTAAAATTTCCTAATACGAAATCTCTTTAGAAGAAAAAAAAAATTTAAAAAAATAAAAAAATACGTTCCCTTCTTAACAGATGTAAATATCAAATATATTTTTTTCTCGCGTATTGTTGTATTCATCTTGCATGGATGAACAGTTTAAAAGAAACTTGCAGTTTTCAGTTTAAAAGAAAACTCTGCCATAATCATGGTTTTTTTTATGTGTTTAATTCTATTTTAAAACGCCTAGTAATCTACGATACTTTAAAAGGAATAAATTCTAATGTTTAGTTGTAGAATAATGACGGCTTAAAAGTATATGCCTTTTTTGCAAAAATTTTTGGACAAAGCCAAATTTTACTTATTTATGAAGAGTCGAGAAAAGGATTTTCATATAGGAAGATTCAATAGGAACTGATTATTTTGGTACGTAAAACTAGGAAGAATGAAATCAGTCTCGGCTTCGTACGGAAAAAAAAGTTAGGCCCGTCCCGATACTCCAGCAAAAAAATTAAGACCCGAGCCCGGCCGCAAATAAACAAACACTCAACGTTTCAGGGCGCGCTTCACGCCAACCCCTCTAGCCAAGCGCTTTGGCAAAAAAATGAAGTTCGACTTGCAACGTGCATACTACATTCTATTCTAGTACCGTAGTTTGAAGTTGATATGTGCAGATATTTGTATACAATTAACTTGAATATTTTGGATATAAAATATTCAAGTAAATGATTTTTCTTTTTCAAAGAAAATGCTTTTGAACTTGCAAATTAATTTAAGTCTACACAAGTTGTTATTGATTAGACTAAGTGGAATACTGATGCTGTTACTATAAGATTATACTGTTAAAAAGTAAAAGCTGATGCTGAAAAAATTAAATTGCATGTTTCTAGAGTAATGAAGGTATGACAGTTGAAACGATAGTTGATTTAGTTCATCAAGATATTTCAACATAGTTCAGAAGTATTTACGAATTTGATTTGTCCTACATGTTTTTGGATTTACGATAAAATACTCATTAGTGATTTTTTTTTTTTTTTTTTTTTTTTTTTTTTTTTTTTTTAGCATTTACGTTTTGTTTGCACGGATACTAAAAGGAATTCCTATTCATACGGTCTGTAGTGGAAAAATCGTTTACGGTGTGTTTTATTTTTAATGCTATTACGTTATTTTAAGCATATTGAAATTTATACAAATATAAGATATACTATATAATGTATTCTACTGTAAGGCGCAAACAGTAGAATAGGATGAGCATAGAATTCATCGTTCATTTACAAAGACCCACAAAAGAATTTGACAACTGTACTCCTCGAATAATAATTTCTGGAAGTGCGATTTCATTTGTGCTGTGCGTTTTTACTTTATTTATTATTTATTTTTTCATATTACTTAAGAGTGTAGAAATTCTATATATTATATAAATACAAGGCTGTACAAAAAATCGCAAGTACAATTTCGTTTATTGATGGCAATTTTAAAGGAGATTTTCAACTTTGTTAACTAAACTACGTATAACTAAATTCACTTTTAGCATACTGTGTAGTAAATATACACATATAGATTATATACAGGAAGTTCAGAAAAAAAACTGCTATTTTTTAAATTGTTGATGGTAGTTGCAGAAATTGGGTTTTCAAATTGTTTATTTAGATATTATGTTTCAGCTTAATAAATTGCAAAATTTTGTTACAGTATTCTGAAAGTGTCGGAAATTGTTTCATAGTTTATACTGAGCGCATGGTTTTTCATTCTTTTTTTTCTTTTCTTTTTAATTTTCAGAAAATAATAGGTTTTTTATGCAGTTTATTAAGTATTGATAGTATAAAGTACATTCTAAAGGAATAATGCAAAATTGCAAGAATACCACAAATTCAATAACGAGCATGGTTAGATTTTTACTTTTTCAAATCTCATAATTAAGTATAATCTTTAATTTCTTAAAAATAAATTCGGTAGTAGCTCATAAAAGAAAAGTAAGTGAGCATTCCATTAATATAAACTGGTCTTGCAATCTTTAATCCAATTTTTTTCAGTTTTTAGAAAAAAAAATTACTTTTACGTTAATAATTTTAACACTAGCTATCCCTATAGATAAATTAGTGTTTAACGAATATTTCATTGTCTGAAAGATAACGTATGTTGTTGTTTTGCGTACTGTTCAATTAATATTTATATAATAACAAAAGGCTAAGGAGGAACTTTTGGAGATGTTTAGAAAATATTGTATTACAATAAGATTTAACTTATATTACATCTTTCCAATATTTTTTGTGCTTTATAACACAGGATTATTTCAGGAAAGTAACTTTTATTTCAAATTTAATAAGTGAAACCTATGTTTAAAATAAAAAAAAAATCGAATACGGCGCTAAGAGAATTCGAAAAATAATGATATTTATTATTATTACTAAATGCTGAAACATAAATAAAGTCGTATAGTGCATGCATAGACATATACTAACATTACTACAAGTAAATAGAAGCAAAAGTATTTCTTAGAACAGAATAATATTCCATTAAAAGACATGTACTATTAATAGTACACCAGACCCGAAAGGGTTAAAATAAAAACAAGTTTGTAAATGATAGCATAAATATAATTCAAAGTTTTCTATTACTATGACAAATAAATTCTGTTTCCTGACTTGTTTAATCAAGATTATCAACCTAACAGCATCTTAGCGTACAAGGAGGATTCTGAAAGAAAATTAATAAAGGCTAAATTTTAATTTCCTAGTTATTTATGAGACAAAAACTTTGAGGAGAGGCGATTGTGTCCATTATTGGATATTTTTAACCTGTTATCAATCAGCAACAAAGCACTTATCATAACATACTCTAAACCAGTAACTAATTTCATTATAAATTATATTATTATAATAAAGGTCAATTTACAGAGCATTCATAATGCATATATAATTTTTCAAAAGGTGTTGTAAGCATTTTTTTAATTCACACTCGTATTCTTACAAATATTCCATAAACAAGACGAACGCGGTCAAAAGGATGAAATATGAAAAATCGAAGCAACTTCGGGCTTGCATGCTCTTCGAAGTTTTTTTCCCCCCAAAGCGCTTGGCTACGGAGGTTGGCGTGAAGCGCTGAGACGTTGAGTGTTTGTTTATTTGCGGCCCGGCCCGAGTCTTCAGAAGTAAGGCCCGAGCCCAGCCCGGCCCGAATGAAATTATTGAAAATCGGCCCAAGCTCGCTCGCCCCGTGCAGACCTCTACGGTGAGCACCCTAAGTTAAAGGATAAATGCAAAGTATTTCTAGATATGAATACTACATTTTCCAAATAGTAATTTCCTCTTTATCTAATCGCATAATTCCTCGATTAAATAAAGATAAAACTACTAGTTAAATACAGTGATAGTCAAAATTCGTAATTATTTGCATCTATGTCAAGAGTATATGAATTGATAAAACATTAAGACAAAATTGATAGCTCAATTTATTCTCATTTGGAAAAAGAATATTTCACAAATATATTTTGGCCCTTTTTTCCATATTTTAACCAATTATTCCAGACAGAAAGAACAGAGGTATCATATTCTTAAAGTTATATTTATATTAGAGGTATAAGGATTTTATAAAGCAGTTAAATAAAATTTATATCTAATCCGCTCACACTTGAAAAAGAAACATTTTTGATTTCAAAATTATTAAAATATATTTTATTTTATTTTTATGTAGTTATTTTATGAATAAAATTATACTTTTGAATATCAATAAATAAAGTTTCTGTACTTGCAATAACAATTATTTTAAAATAGTGTAATTTCACATTAAGTCATTTTTAATATTCATTTCGTATTCTTAATATTCGCTTCGTGATAGTAGTGTCGTTCGGCCTTGTCTGCATTCCTACATTCGCTCAAGGGCAAATAAATGTGAGGGTTTTTATTTCCTGAAGTAGGAATGTGATAGGTTCAACTAGAAGCGGAAATAGGCCGAAATTACAGGTAAGGGGCGGAAGTGTTTTGCAGTTCACTGCAATTTATTTTATTTTACAGGGAATAGAAAAATATTGCGGGAATGGTTTTTAATTCGTTCCTTTTTTTTTTCAATTAATTGGAGATCAAAAATTTTTGTAGATTTTTTTTCAGAGAATATTGTTTTTTATAGAAATTGCGCAAAAGGTTTCTATTTTGGGAACATATTTTTTTATTATTTATTTATTTTTGAGAACATAATGTTTTTTTTTTCTTTTTAATAACTTATTTTTTGTTCTTTACCTTGAGTTTATCTTTTTTGTTAATTAAAGAAGATTTTTTTAACTTTAGGGAAAGCATTTGCTGAATTCTTTCTAGAAAAATAAATTAATAATATTTTTTTAAATTGTGGTCCACTTTGACCAATCCGTTTTGGAAAATATTCAGAACTGTTTTGCATCCTTTACCAGATTTCTCTATGCATTTCTTCTTCTCGTAATATACCTGCAAAGAAAAAAATATATATGTTACATATTTTCTCCGAAAAGGCCATGTGTTTGAAAAGAAAGTAAACTTTAGTTATCTTCCATCCATATTCTGCGAGATACTTGTAAAGAAGAAAATACATTTTGAATTTTCTTCATCAAACTTTCTCATATGCAAAGAAATGTTTTTAAAAGAAACATACAAAATTTTGGTTATCTTGATCTGCTAAACATGCAGCTTTCTACTGTATTTGTGATCGTCAGATGAATCCTGTGTATCTCAGTTGTTGTCTTGTATACAAAAGACGGAAAAACAAGAAGAACATATATGTAAATAGGAGAAATATAATTGTTATGTCCTGTTTGTAATGTCTATTTTTATGTATAATATGAATCATTCGATTCAAGTGTTATAGCTGCTATAGACCCCAAAGAATTTACCACTACGATGGAGATCAAATGTCAAAATATCTGAAACTTTTGAAAGATAATCTCTTTCAATCCTACCTCTTTTCTGAGTTTCAGATTTTCTTTTATCATTAACTTCAGCTAAACTAACTAAAGCTTCACTTTTTTATATTATTTAAAGCTTTTTTTTTTTTAAATACAAAAGGTGTGTAAACAAAATAATAACAGAAATACAGTGTGATTCATAAAGTTCGAATCAATAGCCAATTTTCTTAAATATTGCTCCTAGACACATACTTCCTATTGCAAAGTTTCATAAAGAAAAGGTTAAAAACTTGATGACATAAGTTGCAACTCCATGCTGTGTCTATTTGAGAAAATACAAAAACTAGTTTTATACGGCCCCGTATACGGCCGCAACTTATGTCATCAAGTTTGTCACCTTCTTTTATGAAACTTTGCAACTGGAAGTATATGCCTAGGAGCAATATTTCAGGCAATAGAATATTGTTTCGGACTTTATGAATCACACTGTATTTTTCTTTGAAATTATGTATCAAAAATGATCAAAAGATAATAGTTTGTGTCAAATGAGCAGAAAATTTAAATTTATTATACACAAAAAAACAAAGTTGCAATCTCCAAGGAAAATATTAGAAAAGATATTCCTTTCTTTGAAGACAAAAAAACATCTTTAAAACACCATAAAATAAATAAATAAATAAAATGGTGTTTTAAAGAAGTTTTTTGTCTTCAATTGTATAACACCAGTTTTCAACTTTTTCCTGGATTCCTTTCTTTGTTGTAACTGTCATTGTGCATGTGCAGGGCTGCACAGGCGACTTTTTTTTTCTAACTGGCACCACTTTCTTAAAACAGAAATCCTCTCAAATCCTTTAAAACACCTTGAGAATTGCAAGATACATATATTTCAAAGGGCATAGCGGGATAAGGATTGCAAACATGCCTTTCAATCAAATTCCTTGATTTTCTTCCCAGGTGTGTCTACCTATCTGACAATGCATTTCCTTATAAATATTGATATTTAATGAGATAAAAATGTATTTTCGATTTTCTTAAATCTCATTTTCTCAAAAACTACTGTACCGAATTACATGTGATTTATTGAGTTTATATAGACATTAAAGATGCATAACTGGGAATTTTTGCATAATATTCTGATTGTAAAAAAAAATGATTAAATATGAAAAAATGATTACATAGTTTTGAAAAATAAAAATCATATCTTATGGTTGTCGGAAAATTACCATTTTCTAGTAAAAAATTCCTCATATGTGCCCGCATATTATATATAAATGCCGAAAGTTTGCATTGGGTACTGCATATAAATATTTACAAAAATATGTACAACAATCATTTAAATTCTTTTAAAGGCATTATTTGGGGCGGAGCTATCGATCTTCGCCACCTGAAGATAATTTAAATATACACTAACAGAATTGCCGTATTTTAAATTTTAATGAACACATGAGCATCATTCTCAAAGCTGATAATACTGTTTCGACAGCAAATTTCTTGTTGGTATCACTACATTCTTCGATATCGAAATGTAATAACAGTGATCAAAGCCAATTCAGGTAAAAATGGTTTTCATCAGTTTTTATAAAGAGAAATTATAGTTAGTATGTCATCTAAAAATGATAATCCGAAATGTGATTTTTATAGAAGTTTCTTTAAAAAAACATGTGGTTACATAAAAAAATATTTTTATGTATAAAATAATGTAATACATTATCAAGTGTCAGCAATTTTTTCCCCATAAAAGTCGCTGTTTTTGAAAGTCAGGCCTGAAGCATTGCACCCGACTATGCATTTGCATATAACATAATTTATTCACAAAAAAATTGCTATGTCTTTACAATATTTGAATATCCTGGTAATTTTTTCACGACTTTTTTGGACTACATTTATTTAAAAACATTTTTATCTCATCAAACATTAAACGGTTGAAAATTATAGAAATATATTTTTCAATACAAAATATTATCCAGTGCTGTCAGCTTTTTTTTTTTTTTTTTGTAACTCACTTTATATACCTTTCGCTAATATTTATCTTTGGATTAAATAGCCTCAGAAATCTGCTATTAGCAAAAAATATTATGATTAGCGTATCTTGAATAAAAAATTGTCTGTTACTATTTAGTCCTGATAATATCTCAGAATTAAAAGAGCACATTAGGTTCCAGTTCTAGATATACACTGCTTAAAACAATTAAAGGATATTTGAAGTTTTATATAAAATAAATATATAAACGAAATTTTTTTGCCGAAAATAGAAGAAGAGAATCACAAATGCAAATTTTTCTGGTTTTCAAACTGTGGAGTATGCAAATTTTGAGTTCGACGTCAAAAACGTCGCTTCAGCGGCAGCGAATGAAATTTGACTTTCAACTGGATAAAAGAGAATGAAGACAAGGATGATCTTCATTCAGTGATTGCTTTGTTTCGATGAATACGATGTCTCAGCGAAGTCATCTGACAGATTCAGAAGCTTGGAGAATTGTTGGTGGGTTAGAAGGGGGCCAAACTCAAGCCGAAGTAGCGCAAGCCATTGGAGTGTCACAAAGTGTCATTTCCAGGATCTGGAACCGTTTTTTGGAGCGTGGATGTGCAGGCCGAAGACCAGGGCAAGGTTGTAGACGGGTAACAACGCCCAATGAAGATCGGTATTTAGCGTTAACAGCTCGGAGACACCGAAACATGAACGCTACTCTTCTCCAACAACACCTTCGCTCGGCTAAAGGCACCACGATTTCAACTCAGACTGTCCGAAACCAGCTCCATGCTGTAGGTCTGTATGCTCGCCGACCGATGGTATGTGTTAGATTAACATCAAGGCATCGTCGCGACCGCAAGGAGTGGGCAACCGAGCATGTCAACTGGAGGAGAAATGAATGGAGCAATATTCTGTTTTCTGACGAGTCCCGTTTTTCTGTGCACCCGGATAATAGGCGTATTTTCATCTGGAGGGACCGTGGAAGTATCAATAATCCTGCGTTCGTTCACGAAAGTGTCAGATTTGGCGGTGGAGGAGTGTTGGTGTATGGTGGCATCTCCATTGACGGGCGCATTGACCTCTACATCATTCGAGATGGAGCTCTGACTGGTCGCCGATATAGGGATGAGATCCTCAGACCTATTGTAGTCCCTTACGCTGCAGCAATAGGAGATAACTTCATTTTAATGGACGATAACTGCAGGCCAGATCGTGCAAACCTGGTGGAGGATTTCCTTTTCGAGGAAGGAATCGTTCGAATGGAATTGCCAGCGTGTTCTTCAGACATGAATCCAATCGAGCACGTTTGGGACGCTCTAGGAAGACGAGTTTCTGGCCGCCAACAACCCCCACAAACTCTCCAAGAACTGGAAAGAGCTCTTCTGGAAGAGTGGGGCAGAATACCCCAACTCGTCATTAATAGCCTCATTGAGTCCATGCCTCACAGGTGTTCAACGTTGCTGGCCGCCCGTGGAAACCATACCCCCTACTGAAAATGATTTTCTTTGAAGAAAACACCTTTTCTTATTCTTTTTTTCTCATATGCACAAATTGTGTTTTTTTCCTTTTGTACACAAATGCGCAATAAAAGGCATTTTTTTCTGCCAAACATGTGTAATTTATTCTCATATAACCTACTATGTCTGTCGACCATGTATCAATCAACTAAAAAGTTTCCCAGATACAAAATCCACCAAAAACTGCAATATCCTTTAATTGTTTTGAGCAGTGTATAATACTCATATTTGATTTGCAAAGTAATTAGTAATTGTTATTACATTTAAGTATCGAAAAATGTTGCTGTTTTCCAAGTGAAAATATTTTTTCTATTGTCTTCGATACAAATCACCAATCTTCGATATTGAAATAATGTCGACAGAGCTGAAAATTATGACTTATATTCTTAACCTTCGTACCCTGTTGAAATTTTACTCAAACTTGATTAAAATATTTCACACCAGAATTTTTATTTAAATCCATTTAACGTACTTATTTAACTTAAATATTTGTGTTATTTATTTAATTTACTTTATGAAAAATTTTCTGGTTTGATTCGAATGAAACGCATTATAGGACTGGGTCGATTAGACCCATTCAGGGTAGGAAGGTTAATGATATCTAAAATACATCTGTTCACACCCTGACTGTTGACTTTGTTCCAAAGATTCTGCGGAACTGAGGTTACGTAGCTCCGCCCAAATAACACCTATAAACGAATTTTAATAAATTTTATACACATTTTTGTAAATATTTATATGAAGTACCCAATGCAAACTTTCGGCATTTATATATAATATGCGGGCACATATGAGGAATATTTTACTAGAAAATGGTAATTTTCCGACAACTATAAAATATGATTTTTGTTTTTCAAAAAATTTTAATCGCTTTTTTACACACATTTTATTATCAGAAAATTATACAAGAATTACCAGTTATGCATCTTTAAAGTGTATATAAACTCAATAAATCACCTGTAATTCGGTAAAGTAGTTTTTGAGAAAATGAGGTTTTTAGAAAATCAAAAAAACATTTATATCTTATAAAATAGCGATATTTGTAAGGTGATAATATGAGAAATATATTGTCAGATAGATAGCCACACGTGGGGAAAAAATAAGAAATTTGACTGAAAGGCATGTTTCCAATGCTTATCCGGCTATGCCCTTTATAATGAAAAAAATATTAGTGCGAACAGAATATAAAAATAATTGTCTGTGGCAGCGCTACACACCCTGCTGGACGTACTTGCATCGGAAGAAAATGCAGTACGAGAGATGTGCATTGCAGAGATTTAACCTCTTGTAAGATTATTTTCAGAGCATTATACCCTGTTCGCACTGGGATAGTTAAGTCACTTAACTTTAAGTCACTTAAATTTTTTGAAGCGGGATACCCGGAATTAGGCTTCACCTGTTCGCACTTGCCTCGGCACTTGCTAAATATTTTAAGTGACTTAACTTGGCCAAAATGACATCTGGGCATGCGCATAAGTTCGGAAATTTGTAACTGCAACTTCTAACTGTTTTTTGTTTACATAGCCATTATCGTGCCATATTTCAATTAAAAATTAATTTTGTCATCCTCCCAATTTATTTTGCAGGAGGAAATAACAGGTTAAACATTTTCCATTTTTGACCTTTGATTACAAAAAAACCCCACAAACACACGTGTTAACCACTTCAACGGCTGCCCCGAGATAAGTCGGGGGTTAAAGCACTGTTTCCCCATACCCGTCGCCGGTTAAGTGGTTAAGCAACTGGGGCAAACAAATAACAACTTGAAACAATTTATAATTATTTGTAGGACTCAACTCCAGTTATTTAACAATCAGAATTAAATATTCTAAAATTCAGAAATAATAATTAAATATTCAGAAGGCACATTTCAACTCAACTCATAGTTAAGTGAGCATCTCATAAGTTAAGTGAGTTTCAGAAATTTGCTTAAGAGCCCACAATAGTCACAGATAAAGTACTCAGAAAGACCCGGATGATTATGTAAAGTCTATGGGAGCGTTCTTTTCTAATACCTCGCTCAAATTTTAATATTTTTACATGATTTTTTTTTTTTTTTTTTTTTTTTTTTTGCATAGGCTAGCTGAGGGCGATCCACAACCGGCCTAGTTTTTACTTTTTCAATTTTTGTTTCAGATTTTTTTTAAATATTTTAACTTTCAAAACCGGTTTAAACCGGTTCTGAAATTGAAACTATCATAATATAAAAAATATATGAGCAAAATCGAAAAAGTAAAAACTAGGCCGGTTGTATATCGTCCTAAGCTAGCCTATGCAAAAAAAATCATGTAAAAATATTAAAATTTGAACTAGATATTAGAAAAGAACGCCCCCATGGACTTTACATTAGCGCTCGGCTGTTACCGCGTGACTAGTGTACGCTCTTAAGTGAGAATCTTGATTCCGGGTACGACCGCTTCAGAAAACTTCAAGTTAAGTGACTTAACTTTCTCAGTGCGAACAGGGTGTTAGCATTATTCATTTATTTTTTGTTTGCGTGTTCGTTTTAGTTAGGGCTCAAAAGGGAAAAATTCAACGAACCGGAACGCTTTTTCACAATTCTTGTCGGCCTTTTTTTTTTTTTTTTTTTTTTTTTTTTTTTTTTTTAATTATAGGCAAATTTATATTTAACATTAGAAAAACAATTTAAAAAATGCATTCAATATTCTAAATAATTAGGTAAAAGTTACAAAAAGCACAGTGTACATGTATGAAACTTTAATAATATTTTTAAATAATTCCACGGGCCAGAAAAATATTTATCATATTATCACGAACTGGAATATCATTCGGGTTTGTACCGGTGTATTTCGAAACCTGCTTTTAGACAATTCCTGAAATATATTTTTAATTATATTTATAGCATTGTGTTTAGTTTAGGATAGATGCACGTACTTTTTTCGAGAACTGTCTAGGAAATACACCATTTCGAATATATATATATGTATATACAGAGGTGCAGGGCCGAAACTAGAGGGGGGCAGAGGGGGCGCGTCCCCGGGCGCCACCAGAACAGAAGGTAAAGGGGGCGCCAAATTAAGATTTTGTTTGGTGTTTTGATATAAAAAATGTGTATGTGTGTGGGGTGGGGGGGTGCCAAAATCCATGTTTGCTCCTGGCGCAAAAAGGGCTAGTTTCGGCGCTGCAGAGGTGTAAAAATCTAGGCGTCCGCGATCAGTTTTTCACCACTAAATTTTAACAGATATTTTTCTCCTAATATTTCCCCTAAATTTTCTGTTAGAAGACTAATTCAACTTAAGCGAAGAAAACTAATAAAATTTAGTGGTAAGAGTCTGCCTGTTGACACCTAGATGTTTACAACCCTGTAAATATACATATATACCAATTATCTTTTCTAAAATTATACTTTATAGAAAACATACTTTACACTGGATATTTAAAAAATAATATGCATACAAAAACCCGTAGGAAATGTTGAAAAAATTTTAATTGATTCTGAACATAAACATTTTCTTATTTATATTCTAAAAATGATGCCATTAAAATTGCTAATTGTAACAGTAACAAGAATAGAATTCTTTTTCATTTTTTATTATTTCTTTCTTTTTGTTTTAACTTATACTTTTATAAATACTAACATCTTCATTTAGATTATCCCAATACAAACATCGCAACTTTTAGTTTTAGAACAGTCCTGAAAATGCGAAAATGGGGTTCATTCATGCCAAGTTCAAAGAGAGTAAAGTACTGCCATCTGTTATTCTAAGGGTAAACGAAAAGTTTAAATTGCAATATTCCGTTGTTTTTTCTGTTTTACAATTTTATTTTCAGTTTTTGAATCTGATATTTCATTTATTATATCAGTTGAAAATGTTATCTTAAATGCTAAACATAAATAAAATAGATAACGGATTTTATAATCATTTTTGCGCACATTATATATGTTTCTGGAAAGAAAAATTATGATAAAAATTATACGCTTATTTGATGACAGATCAATTTAAACGAAATATTCATATAGAAGTATTTAAAAAAAATCTCAGTAAAGTTCTTAAAGTTCTTTGATTTTTTTTTTTTTTTTTTTGTTATTTTCGGTTTATTGAATAACAACCATGATCGTGATAGTTCGAAAAATAGAGTGGCGATCAAAAGTTTCCAGCCAGCATAAAATTTTTAGCTAATTTGTAAGTATGCTCATATGAAGAGGAATTTCAAAGTGATACTTATGCGTTATAATGACATAATAGTTAAGAACTTATTTATAGAATAACAAATAAGTATCAATAAATTTAATTGAAAAAATTAATTGCAAAGGAAAACGCATTTTCTCAAAATTTCAGGCCACCTTGATAAGTTTGGAAAAACGTGTTATTATAATAGAAAATAACAGTGATAAACAACTTTTACTCGCATTTTATCACCATAACTTTGCCAATAAATACTGCGGCGAATCAACGCGGGCATTAATTAAATTACCGGTTGAAGTTTATCTATCATAAGTTTGTTCCACTCTTCTTGCTTTTTTTTTTTTTTTTTTTTTTTTTTTTTTTTTTTTTTTTTTTTTAATTCTGCTGAATTGGAATATTTATAATCCTGCACATGTTTGTCAAATTTGTTCCAAAGATTTTCTGTTGGATTCATATCGGATGTTTGGACTGGGCATTTCAAAAGTGATTTTTTTGTGCAAAAGTCACTGTTTGACGAGCTTGTATATATATATTTTTTTTTGTTGTTGTTGTTATCATGCTGAAACAAATAGTTGCGATTACAATTTTTTCCTCTAATAAGGCAGCAAGTGATCTTGCAAGATATCCGTATACATTGCAACATTCTGCTTGCCGCAGATTTTAACTAATGGGCCGACACACCTTTCCCAGAAAACGCTCCCTACAGCGTAACGTGTCCTTTAGCATACTTCATTGTAGGAATAACATATCTCGAATCATATCTTTTATTTTTAGGTAGTCAAGCATAATGTCTGCCATCACTCCCAAATAGAATGAACTTCAATTCATCAGAAAATCAAGGTTCGCACACTCCTTGGAATTTCCAAGGACTCTGGCACCACTATTAAAAATAAGAAAATTTACATTTAATTTTTAAACCACAACATTCGTAACCCCCACCTTCATTCACAGATTTTACGATGTTTTTCTGCAGTGAAACATTTCGAAAATATTCTTAAAATTTAGTGGTAGAACTGTGCGAACCCTGGAAAATAGTACTTTTTTCCAGTTCTCACTTGACCAGTCTTTGTGTTCCTTGGCAAACGCTATCAGGTCCGTTGATTCTTTTTTACTTATTAAAGGTTATTTAACATCGACTAGTCTATAAAATCTTACGTCTTGTAAGCCTCTTGACAAGGTAAACCAATTTATTTCAACAATATTTTCATTCGTAAATTGCGGAGTATTGCAACGTCATTTTTATGCAGATCGTCTTTTCTACGGATAATTCTGTTCACAGAAATAGTCATTGTCCGGTGTCTCCCAAATCATAACACATCCTGAAGGTCATGGCTATCTTTGTATATATATATATATTTTTTAATTATCGTTCACCGTAGATTTTCCCATCGATGACCTTGCCGCATTTTCAAGAGAAGATCGGCCCTTTAGTGACAAACCAATCGCTCTTTTACGAACAACACTTGTTGAACTATTAAATTTTTTATTTCAAAAACGTTATTCGCGTTAATTAATTGACAAACAAAGCCCATAAAATACTTTTCCGATAGAAAAACTAACGAATGAGGAATGGCCGAAAACTTTTGTACACGTGAGTTTCAAATGCCTCGCCTTAACTTAAATTAGGATACTTAGAATAACTTAAAACTTAGAATATAATAGATCCCACATTGCTCTTCAAGTGGTTAAAAGTGACCCGATAGAATAAGATACCCCCAGAGAATATAATGAATCTCAAAAATAAAGTGATAGCAGTTGTCTTCTTAAAAAGATGAATTGATAACCTTCGAGCTAGTTCACAAAGAAAATAATCGATGTCAACAAATGAAATATTATGCTGCATTATAGTGAAGGTATCCATTTTTAATCTCTTGAGGACGAGCATCATGCATAAGGTACTCACATTCCTTGATTATTCCCACCATTTATTTTTATTGTAAATTTTGACTTACTTAATCAGGCATTTTTCCGGTTCAATTTTGATAAACTTTTCTGTTTTCTAAAAACCGGTGATAAATAATTGAATATTCTGTAAAAGTCACTCAGCGAAAGGGTTAATAATGAGACGAAATAATGGCAAACTAAAAGTCTCCACTGAAAAGTTTCCACTTTAAACAGTGTTGCCATATGCACCACTTTTCACAAATGATAAAATGTGCCTTATTCAATGACATGATAATTAAGGCGAAAACAAAAGGTAATTTACCGTTTCAAAAAAGTGGTGCCAATCGAGAAATCTGAATTTTAAAAAAGTAGCCCACTGGCAACACTAGCTTTAAATCTTCATTCTATTTTAATTTGTTCGTGAAACTGTTTTTAGAAAATAGCTTTGAAAACTATGAAAAAGCTTGGCTTCAGGAAGAGTTATATGTGAAAGCGATTATGTTTGCACTCCAGGCTGTTCTTAAATAGAATCTTACATGTTTTTGACCGTTACTTTTTAGCACTTTCCAACAAAGTTCAAAAACATTAATCTATATTATGAAATGTATTATATATTATATACAGGGTGATTCTAAATTGTTTTTACAATAAAAGAGAGATGATAGTACACAATACAAATAATATTAAATAGGAAACCAAGGGTCCAAAACGTTTTCCAAAGGAGATAGCCGCCATTAAAGTTTAGGGTCCAAAATTTCAAATAAACATAAAAAACGGAAAAATTGGTCGATTGATTTGTGGTTTTCACTAAAACTATTCTTTATGTCGGTATTTTCTTGAAATAAATTATAAACATAAATTTCAAAAAATGTCGATAGAGGATGCTTTAGATTTTGGAGTTATGAACAACTATTTTTTACTGTTATTTTTATTTTATTTTATTTTATTTTATTTTATTTTATTTTTTTTTTATTTTTTTTTATTTTTTTTTTTTTTTTTTGCATCTCATTAAATTTTTTCGTACGCTTAGACTTAAACTTAAATTTTGAGCACAAAATCTGAATTGTTGGGAGTGGTTAAGTATCACAAACTGAACTGTGTTCAGGGGTTTCAAATTTCAAATGATTATAAAAAACGGAAAAATTGGTCGATTAGTTTGCGGTTTTCGCTAAAACTACTCTTTAAATCAGTATTTTCTCGAAAAAAAATTTTAAAGATAAATTTTACAAAATGCCGATAGAGGGCGCCTTAGACTTTGAAGCAGCATACAACTATTTTTAATCGTTATTTTTTTAAAATCTGATTAAATGCTTTCAAATGTTTGGTTAGACTTAAATTTTGAGCTCAAACACTGAACTGTTGGGAGTGTTTAAGTAGCGCAAAATTGAACCGTGTTCGATGGGGGGGGGGGGGTTAAATTTCAACTCCTGAACACGCTTCAGTTTGCGTTTCTTAACCCCTCCCAACGATTCAGATTTTGAGCTCAAAATTTAAGTTTAAATCTAAGCTTCCGAAAGCATTTAATAAGCTTTTGCAAGCATTTAATTAGATACAAAAAATAACGGTTAAAATTAGTTGTTGATTACTCTGAAGTTTAAAGCGCCCTCAAACGGAATTACTTGAAATTTATATTTAAAAATTTTTTTCAGGACGATACTTATTTAAATAATAGTTTTATTTTAAACCGCAAATGAATCGATCAGTTTTTCCGTTTTCTATAATTATTTGAAATTTGAACCCCCCCCCCCCTTGAAAGCAGTTCAGTTTGCGTTACTTAACCACTCCCTACTATTCAGATTTCAGCTCAAAATTTAAGTTTAAATCTTATCTTCCGAAAACATTTAATGAGATGCAAAAAAATAACAGCAAAAACTAGTTGTTCGTTACTCCAAAGTCTAAAGCACCCTGTATTGGTACTTTTGAAACTTATCTTTATAATATATTTTCAAGAAAATACCGACATAAAAAATAGTTTTAGTGAAAACCGAAAATCAATCGACCAATTTTTCCGTTTTTTATAATCATTTGAAGTTTGAACCCTCTGAACACAGTTCAGTTTGTGCTACTTAACTACTCCCAACTATTCAGATTCTGAGCTCAAAATTTAAGTTTAGGTCTAAGCTTCCGAAACCATTTAATGAGATGTAAAAAATAACTGGAAAAAATAGTTGATCGTTACTCCAAAGTCTAAAGCGCCCTCTATCGGCATTTTTTGAATTTTATCCCTATAATTCATTTTCAAGACAATACTGACATAAATAAAAGTTTTACTGAAAACCGCAAATCAGTCGATCAATTTTTCCATTTTTTATGACTATTTGAAATTTTGGAGCCTAAATTTTAATAGCGGTTGTCTCCTTCGGAAAAAGTTTGGGACCCTTGATTTCCTGTTTAATATTGTTTGTCTTGATGTGCACTATCACCCTTCTTCTTTTGTAAAAACAATTTAGAATCACCCTGTATGCATTAAAATATGCATTATATTATGGAAAGCAATATTCATCGCATTTTTTATTCATTTACTTAGGCACACAAAGGAAATTGGTTACAGTAGTGTCTTTGATTAATAATTGCCGGAAAGTATGTTATAAAATTCGGTATGTGCTTTTAAATTTAATTATTTTTATGCATATTACTCGTTATATATCACTTCTATGCCTCATATACACAAAAGTATTCGCATAACATTCTCCTTATTAGAGGAAATTGCTGAAGGGGAATTTTCAATTGAAGTATATCTATCTTTTAAGTGAACTAAATTTTAGAATGCATGATATTAATAGTTACAAATCTCTATATCATTACATGTCACCTAAAAAATTCGGATAATTTTTTTATAGAAGATGGGAACAGTTGAAATTCGCTTTTAAAATGCGTTACACATTTCCATACGGTAAAATGAGACGCTAATTTTTTAAACGGTGCTGTTTTTAACCGACTTCAAGGAGGAGGTTATGATTTCGACCTGTATGTATTTGTTGTTCACGCATAATTTTCGTAAATATGAACCGATTTTGATAATTCTTTTTTTGTTTGAAAGCGTATGGGGCCCATGTGGTCCCATTCAAATTTCATAAAAATCTGTTGATTAGAACTTTTTAAAAAATTAAAACATTAAAATTCAATATCCTTTCGAACCAATCGACCAATTAGAAACGTTCATTTTTCATGTTTTTAAATTACACTTACATAGACACACGATCTTTTCAAAGTGTGAAATCCTAACTGGACAAGGTTCACATTTATTAACAGTGTACACTATAAAAAAAATTGACCCTTTTGCTGCATAATCACTCCCCCGTTTTTATAGAATATCTCTCTCTTGACCCATGAGAATTCTCCACGATAGGCTGAAGTAATCGTATTCTATAAAAGCGGTGGATTGACGATGCAGCAAAAGGGCCAATTTTTTTTACAGTGTACACTGTAAAAATTTTGATCCTTTTGTTGTATCGTCACTCCCCCGCTTTTATAGAATATCTCTCCTTTGACCCATGAGAATGCTCCGTGATACATTGTTAAAAATTTTACCCATTTGCTGCAGCGTCACACCACAGCTTTTATAGAATATGTCTTTTATGACCAATAAGAATGCTCCATAACACAGTAAAGTAATCGTTTTCTATAAAAGCGGTGGACTGATGATGCAGCAAAAGGCTCAAAGTTTTTGTGGTGTAATGGGGACAAAAGCGTCTGTAAAAGAAATATTTGGGAATAAAATGCTGTCACTCTCTTATAGAGGCAGCCAGGTATAGGTAATGAGTTTGATTCCTCCTCGAATACGCCACCGCTCATTTCTGATTACAGTGTCACTGTAAAAAATGTGACCCTTTTGCTGCATCGTCACTCCCCTGCTTTTGTAGAATATCTCTCTTTTGACCCATGAGAATGCTTCGTAATTGGGTGAAGTAATTGTTTTCTATAAAAGCAATAGAGTGATGATATAGCAAAAGTGGCAAATTTTTTACAGTGTAGGATTCCTCGATATGAATATGACGACACATGTAGCACAGTATATAATTGGTTGAAACGATTCTGGACAAAAACGAGTCACCAAGCATCTTGTTGAGCGGGCAATTTTCGTCAATCTTGTTAACTTCTCATACGAGTACAATCGAATTCTTCCAGGAAATCATCATCAAATTCCATAATAAAAAATGCCTGGCAATGCAATGCACTGTTAAAAATTTGCAACTTTTGCTGCATCGTCACTCCATCGCTTTTATAGAATATCTTTATTTTTATCAATGAGAATTCTTCATAATGCATTTAACTAATCGTTTTCTATATAAGCGGTGAAGTGATAATACACTTTTAAAAATCTGCTGCATTTTGTTGCAACGCACTCCGCCGCTTGTATATAATGTCTCTACTGCGACCTATGAGAATGCTCCTTAATACAGTCAAGTAACCGTTTTCTATACAAGCGCTGGAGTGCGTAGCAAAAAAATGCAGCAGATTTTTAAAAGTGTACAGCAAAAGTTTCAAATTTTTAACAGTGTAGTTCGGACAAAAGCGTCTGTAAAAGAAATATTTGGGAATCAAATGCTGTCACTCTCTTATAGAGGCAGCCAGGTATTGGTTATGAGTTTCAGATTCCTCGTCGAATCGCCACTGCTCATTTCCGAGCCATTACTGCCTGTATATGTATTAGATTGTTGCTGTTTATCGATTGAAGCATAGTGCGATTTTTGCTAAAATCTTTCTTTTTACTTTTTCTGAGTGAAGGGGAAGTACTTTTGACTGACTACACTAGAAAAGCATTTTACTATACATTAATATATGAAGTCATTTTGCTGCGTGCTCATATATGGAAGCACTATGTCGCGCTCTTATGTGTAAGGAACTTTACTTGATGGATTGTCACCTTTTGATACCCACTTTCGATGACCGTAGGATTCGATGCAGACTAAAATTTCATAAATGCGGTAGCTTTTCGAAGTGGAAGATCTCGTCTGAAAAAGTTACCATACAAAGAAATTCTTAAGATTCACAACGATACTAACCGATATTGTAAGTGGTTTCAGAAAAGTTGACAATCAAACAGTGACAAGTAAACTGAATACATCAGAACTTAGCAAAGTGCGTACATTAGTAATGCATTGCAAAGAGCTATCGTGTGCCAGTACACATAATTATATATTACGGTATGCGTAACTAAAAAGTAGGAAATAAAATAAGCTTTTTAAGAAAAAAATATCAACCGACTTCAAAAAAGCGCTAAAAAGAATTAAATAATTCTTTAAAATTCTCTAATGAAAAAACGTTATCCAATAAGCACACATCGGATATCAGGTACCGGCATAAAAAACGGTTAAATTTAATATGTATAATTTAATATCCACCAAACATAGATTTTAGAGATAATATTATTTTACAAGAGATGAATTGACATATTTATGATTTATTTTATGAATATATACATATAAAAAGTAATGAATTACTTTTTGAAGTTGGTGCCAAACTATTTGATGTATATTAAGAATTGTAGCTAAATTATGCCTAGAACCATAATTAAAATGGGGATAATCATTATCGATTGTGATTGTTTGGCACCAACTTCAAAAAGTAATTCATTACTTTTTATATGTATATATTCATAAATTAAATCATAAATATGTCAATTCATCTCTTGAAAAATAATATTATCTCTAAAATCTATGTTTGGTGGATATTAAATTATACATATTAAATTTAACCGTTTTTTATGCCGGTACCTGATATCCGATGTGTGCTTATTGGATAACGTTTTTTCATTAGAGAATTTTAAAGAATTATTTAATTCTTTTTAGCGCTTTTTTGAAGTCGGTTGATATTTTTTTCTTAAAAAGCTTATTTTATGTTACATTACACTGAATGTGCTGGAAAGTGCTTTATAATAAATGCTCGACACATGGTTTTTCTTTCTCGTTTAAAATATTAGTTAATTATTCACAAAATTTCAAAATCCGCATCACACAATCTTCATCATTCTTCAATAATCCTATCCAATATTAAATTGGTTTGGACAGACAAATCCACATTATTGGATATATTTATTAATAGGAATGTCTATCCACCATTCTTGTGACATTTACAAGGTTCGCACACTCCTTGCAATTTCCAAGGATTCTGGCACCACTATTAAAAATAAGAAAATTTACATTTAATTTTTAAACCACAACATTCGTAACCCCCACCTTCATTCAAAGATTTTACGATGTTTTTCTGCAGTGAAACATTTCGAAAATATTCTTAAAATTTAATGGTAGAACTATGCGAACCCTGGACATTTAAGAAAACATTTTTCTCCTGCTAAGGTGTTCTAGTCTAGTTCGATCCAAAAGCCATATACAGAGCATTTGAGTCTTTTTTGCACACCACTATTATCTTAGAGAAATTTTTGTTCCATTGAATCGCTTAAATGTTCGAATTAAATAAAAGAACATTTTCAGAATAAAAATATTGGTAAGAAACTCTGAAGTTCTGCATATTTGAAATAATGTACATTCGAAACGAACACCGCCTGAGGGTTAAGTGCACTAAAATGTTGCGCGTTTTCTTCCTGAAGTTTGGATGTTACATTATAAGCATTTATATACATTTTTATATATTTATTGCGCTAAGATTTTAAGTACAAGAATATTGTCGCATTTTTAGATCGTCATATTTAGAGACAACGATCTTATTTGTTTTGCCTTTTTAATTAAAAACAGGGGTGTCAAACTGTGGTCCACCGGTTACCACAAAAATTGCATAGTAAACGTTGTCTTATTTAATTTCTTTGATTCAAAATGTCGACTATCTCTTTTAAAAATTAGTGGTATTCTGTGGGACACATTTTAATTCTCCTGGCTTTCAAACAACGTGTGATTCGATGGTACAATAAGAATAATAAAAATTAACTGGCTCAAACTGAAATACTTCGCTAAAGAAAAATCCGTTCATATACTCACAATCAGAAACATAAAAAAATAATATATACAACTCAGGGTGCTGCAGGCGAACTTTTTTATATTTTACTTATAATACGTTTTCCAATCACTAAACTTCACAATAGATTTTTCGTGCACATGTTTCAAACTTATTGCGAAGATTATTATTTAGAAATTGTGATCATGGAAGACGTTAGTATTCCTGTGACGCAGCCTTAAGCCCAAAATCGTATCGTAGAATTGTCGAAGAGCGGAACTCATATATACAGCTAGTTTGAGATCAAAGGAAATGCGGAAAGCCGCCTTTTAATAACTCAGCAAATATAGCTCACATTGTTCTGATTTTTTAAAAAGAGTCTTATATCTGTAGTCTAATTCTATTTAGAATTTTTTACATTTCTACGTTCTTTATCTTTTAAGATCTCGATACCCATTTTTAAACCGAAATCGATGGGGTTTGTTCCTGATAATGAAATCTAGAAAACGGCCTGGGCGATTTTATTAAAACTTATACAGGGTGTTCGAAAAGTCTGGAAACGGCCGAATAACTCGAGAAATACATATGAGATTGAAAAACGTAAATATACGTGTTAAATATTTTTAAATAAGCTACTCTGTGATACCAAATTTGACCTTCGAAACCAACCCCCTGGGGGTCAGAGGGGGTCCAACTTTGAAATCTTAAATTATAACCCCCATTTTTTATTGCAGATTCGGATTCTACGAACAAAAATGCGTAACTTTTGTATTTGATGTTTATTTTAAATCTTCGTTTATCACGGTGTAATCGAGCATATTAAATCGATACATATTCCCGCTTTTCCAACGGGATTTTCCCTAATCGAAACTGATTGGGCAGAATTTTTGACGTCAAATTCCTCGTCTTTTGTAGGAATAGCGTTTCCTGAAAATCACCCGTGGGGATTATTTCAATAGTGCTACACTGTTAAAAATTTGACCCATTTGCTGCAGCGTCACTCCACAGCTATTATAGAATATCTCTTTTGTGACCAATGAGAATGCTCCGTAACACAGTAAAGTAATTGTTTTCTATAAAAGCGGTGGAGTGACGATGCAGCAAAAGGGTCAATTTTTTGACAGTGTACTTTACTGTGTTATGGAACATTCTCATTGGTCATGAAAGAGATATTCTATAAAAGCTCTGGAGTGACGCTACAGCAAATGGATCAAATTTTTAACTGTGTAGCACTACCGAAATAATCGGCACAGGTGATTTTCAGGAAACGCTATTATTGCAAAAGACGAGGAATTTGATGTCATAAATTCTCCCCAATTAGTTTCGTTTAGGGAAAATCCCGTTGGAAAAGCCGAAATATGTATCGATCTAATATGCTCAATTATACCGTGATAAACGAGGATTCGATATAAACATTAAATACAAAAGTTACGTATTTTTGTCCGTAGAATCCGAATCTGCAATAAAAAATGGGGGTTATAATTTAAGATTTCAAAGTTGGACCCCCTCTGACCCCCAGGGGCTCGGTTACGAAGGTCAAAATTGGTATCACTGAGTAGTTTATTTAAAAATATTTAACACGTATATTTATGTTTTTCAATCTCATATGTATTTTTCGAGTTATTCGACCGTTTCCAGACTTTTCGGACACCCTGTATATAATATGAATCTGTTTAAGATAGAGTGAATAAGACATGCCTAGTTTCTAGGAAAACTCTTGTTTGTTATATATTGGTCTTGAAAAATTGGACTATATTTTTCGCATTTCTATGGGAATCTCAATGCAAGTTCTCGATAAACCATTTACTGTATTCATACGCGTGTTTCTTTTTTCTTTACTTATCTTATTCTCCACATTACTGCGTACTTGCTTGCTCAATCGGTATGACGTTGGGATTGAGATCTGAACATCACGTGTTCTGTCCCGTTCGAGACATTACGTTTTATATTTGTTTTGATCTTTTTTAAGTCAGTTAATAAAATAAAATTGACTTTTTTATCCGTTCCTTTGTATTTTTTTATTGTCAATGAGACCATTAAATGAAATTTTAATTAAAAAAATTGTAATAAGTTAAATAAAATTACATTACAATTACAACTGATTTAAATGAAATAAAACTTCACTTTAAATAAATTTCAATAATTCAATTTTAAAATTAAATTTAAGTAAGATATATTTTTTATCATTAAAATGGACATTTATTATAAATTATAAAATGAAATGAATACTTACTTTTACAAAATCAAATATTTTATTATGAATGCGTCTAACGAAGCATAAATTTCTGGATTTTGTGGCACTCAGATTAGAACTTCAAGCGTACCAATCTTCAGATACAAAATTTTAGCTGACAAACATCGATTTTGGAACCACATTCATCAATAATGTATGGTTCAAAAATATTTTAAAAATACAAAATATGAATGCGAAAGTATGCGACATCATGAATGACACTGTTTTTAGATTTTGTTGGGGGAAAAATATGATTGTGTCCAGTAGCACAGTTTAATTTTTTATTACGTAATCCAAAAACTTCATAATTTCTATTCTAAATTGCATGTCATTAAGATTCTATGTACTGGGGAAAAAATGTAATTTTTCAAGAATTTGAAAAGATGAAACTAAACTTTAGTTGTAAATTGTAGTTTAAGCCTTTTTTTCCACAGATATTATGTCAAAATTCCATATAGTTTTTTTTTTTTTTTTTTCAAATGAATTGATAGTAAACAAGGAAATACTTAGTAGGTCTTAAAGCCAATAGATGGCAGCATTAAAGCTCTGTGTGAGAGGCAGTTTTGAATTTTGATTGAAGTCATTCGTTGTTGCATTTCATTCCTAGATGAGCCCCACCAGTGGCCGAGAGGTTCGGACCTCTCAACTGGTAGACGGCAGCTGCTGGGTTCAAACCCAATCGCGGCTGTCGGCCTAACCGTTCGGAGTTTTCCGTGGTTTTCTTCGAACCTTGCGTAAATACGGGTTAGGTTCCCTTAGAAAGACCCCCACGGAGGGCACTCCCCCTGGTCCTATATCCCTAGCGTAGATAATTGGACGACAAAAATCAACCAACCAACCATTCCTAGATGATTCCCTTGCTGAAGTTGAATCATGCATTGTCAGAATTGAGATTTGTTTTCAAATTTTTTTCTAGACGAAATTTATTTTCGATCTTACTGCCAATATTCCTGTGACGCTTCGTACGCATGTTGTTGTCGATAGATTGTAAGTGCAAAATGGCAGAAGATTTGAAAATGTTAGAAATTTTAATTTTTCTATTATCATTTAAATTGTAGAAAAAAAATGTTTGATTAAAAAAATGCAAAGATTTTAGTTTTAAAAATTAAATTGGAAAAATCCCTTTAATAAAAAAAAGCATTGTAATTTAAAAATATTTTTTATAATCGTTGAGCATTCACAATAATAACAAACATGATTTACAATTTGAATAAACATTTTTTTCAATTGCAAAGAATAATTTGAATGAACAAATACAAAGTTTGTATGTTTTAAATTTTAAATTAGTTTAAAAAATCATTTTAGTGATTAAAATTTTAAAAAATCATTGTACGATTATTATAATTATTCATAAGTCACTTTTTTAAATTGCAAAAAATAAATTCAAAAAAGAGAGAGAGAGAGAGAGAGAGAGAGCTCTTGAAGATTTTATTTAAAAAAAATCTGCTAAAAAAAGTCATTTTAATTTTTTAAAATATTTAAAAAAGAAAACTGAGTGCAGAAGTATCGTGTACCTACTAGCAGTATGATCCAAAGATTTGGATGAGCGAGGAACTTTGTTGCAGATTATATGATTTTTTTTATCAATTCCTATTAACAAACGAAATAATCTAATGCATAATTTCTATTCAAAGAAATATATGTGTGAGAAAAGAAGTATATAAGTTCCAATATTTATGCTAGAATCATATTTTGTAATGATTTAAAATATAAATGAAAGATACAAAATTATTTTTTAATAATAATAATAATTCAAGTATAAACATTAATACAAAAACATTATGCTGTGATTTAAAAACATAAAAAATAAATGAAAAGTACAAAATTATTTTTTTAAATAGAGCCTTTTGATTCCAATTATTATATGGCATTAAAAATTGAATTTAATAGAATATTTTAGTAAGTTCTTATAAAATAATATGCAAAAATAATGAATTCTGTAAAAATATATCTTCACTTCTGCACATCACCCCAATTAAAAACTGAACTTTCTGACTTTTCGTCTTTCCATAGCGATCCATCTAGAAATGAGGTGCTAATTTGTGACTAGGGAAGAGTATTAAGGGTGTATTCGAAAAAACGCTTTCCCACCTTCGACAGCTCGAAATTTTCCGATACAATTTCAGACACATTTTTAAAAGTAAAAACATGAAACCTGCTGAGAGGATTTTTGAAGAGATGTACAAGGTGCCGTGTGATGTCATTTTATACTCCAATCATTAGAATTTGATTTATGAAGAATTATCTTTTCAGTATGACACATTTTTCGTTCACAGGCCTCCCGCTTCGGAAAAATCAGTTCAAAATTCCATTTTTGATTGCTTTTTTTGCAATATTTTCCGCATTTAGCAAAGAATCGACAGTCACGGCACCTTGTGTACTTTCTAAATAAGACAATTTGCCAGTTTGATGCATATGAGAGCAAAAATGAATTCAAAAATAAATCGGAAAATAAGGAGTTTGAATCGAAATACACCCTTAAGGGATGGGACACCTGCAATAATTCTTAAAATATGTTTTATTTTTAATTTATGACTTTTCCACCACATGGAATAATCATTGTCTTATACTTGTTGCTAGTCTTTTTATAGTTGCAACTATTAGTTTGTGACTTAAAAAGGCCATTTTACAATACCTAAAAATAAGAATTACTCGAATGTTCAATGTACATTTCCAATCTCATTTTTGTTGCTAACTTAATTGTTTTTAGTATTTTGTAAATTCAACAATATGCCTTTTATAAATAAACAGTTAAGTTAAATATAAAAATCCTATGCTTGTTGAAAAAAAAAAACTAATTATTTTAATGTTGCTCTAAGGTAAGGACAGGGCACTGTGACTCAGGAGGGATGGGGCATGTCCCATCCGTGCCAAATGATATCTCTATTAAAATAATTACGCTTAATAACATACAAGTTTTTGGTATTCTATATTTATATTTTATGTTTAGGATACAAATATTTCTAATTATGTTATATAAAGAATGTTATATTTGTTTTCTGAAGTAAAGCCTTTTTTTGTTTTGTATCTTTAAAGTAAATATAAAATGAACTAAAATACATAATTAAAAAAATAAATAAAAATTGAAATAAACTAATATTTATAGCTCTAAATAATCAATTTTTATGCATTTAGATCTTAAATAAATTTCAAATTTTAAATTAATTACTTTGTTAACATCTTCACTTCATACTTATGAATCAGAAACTGCGAATTTTGCTTTCAGTATCCATATCAATGTACATTTTCAGAATATGATGTAATTTTTTTTAATCTTTAATTTATATATATATATGTGTGTGTGTGTGTTTAAAAAGAAAAGATTAACTCATATTTATTTTAAGGATAAGTTTCAAAAATAAGAAATATGGAAAAATTAAATTTATTACATTATTACATTCGCCGACTAGAAATGTGGTTCAAAACGCTAACTTTCAGAACATTTTCTGGAAAATCTTTTTTTCTGAAAAAGCTTTTGCCAAATAATGGAACAAATTTTTCGATTTTGGTTAATTCCATGAAAACTTGTCATGTCTGTCACACAACTAAAAATCACTTTTCTTGTTCGCCACCGTTATTTTCGAAAAGTTTCCTTCAAGCTATTCAACTGATACGATATTTCCGATAAAATAAGTCATATTTTTCCGTTATAAAATACTGGTACCCAAAAATCGTTGTATGTGACAGACATGACAAGTTTTCATGGAATTAGCCTTTTGCAATTTCTGCATTAAAATACTTGACAATTTTTGCGAATAAAATGAATTCAAAAATGTGTCATAAAGTTGGTAACTTAGGATATGAAATAGACTTAAAAGTAAAGTTGTATTTAGATTAATAAATAAGGAAATTTTTTGTTGCAATTGCTTCAGAGTAGCATCCTTTTCTTTTCTTTTTAATTACATCTGTTTTGGGATTAAAATCTGACAAATACAGGATATTTCTTATTCAAAAAATGTAAAGAAAACATTAATTTTTCGACTTTATCTTCTTAAATTCATAAATGTATATTCTACTAATCCAATGATCACTAACCTAAAAAAAGTAATGGTATCAATATAAAAACCCTTAATGGGTTAAAAGTTTTGACGCAGCTATTTATTTTATGGCTCTAAGAATTTTGAATATGAATTTTAAAAATAATGATATCAAATTTTGAGGTGACGCCATGCTATTAATTGAAAAATGCATTTTGGTAGTATTTCATTAATCATTTTATATTTTTTTCTATTTATAATAGCATGTGCAAAAGTTATTTTCAACATGAAAAGATATATACAACTTTATTTACCTATGCTTTTTCACACACATCTCCCATAAATTCAAAATATGTGTTTTAAAAGATATGATATAAAATTTAAGTGACGCCTTTATGTGCCTTTAAAAGGTTTGTTTTAAAATTCAATTTTTTTTTTCATTTTGATTTGGTAAAATATATTTACACATCTAA
The DNA here is from genome assembly GCA_964019185.1 of Maratus speculifer. Classification (NCBI taxonomy): domain Eukaryota; kingdom Metazoa; phylum Arthropoda; class Arachnida; order Araneae; family Salticidae; genus Maratus; species Maratus speculifer. The sequence goes on along the minus strand of OZ025293.1, from coordinate 267,872,828 downwards.
AAAACTGTTTTAAATTTACATTTCCTTGTTAAATATATAATTTTCATTGAATCTATACTATGCATTGGAATGCATTTATCTCAGTAAACTGATTTATCATTTGTGTCACGTTATTCAAAATTGTAAGCAATATTTATGTAAATGGTTTCTTTGCGTCAGATTATCCATTTACATGCATTTCACTTAGTTTGGATAATTTAGCGCAAAGAAACCATTTACATAAATATTGCTTACAATTTTGAATAACGTGACACAAATGATAAATCAGTTTATTGAGATAAATGCATTCCAATGCATGGTATAGATTCATTGAAAATTATATATTTAACAACGAAATGTAAATTTAAAACAGTTTTTTGGATGTGTAAATATATTTTACCAAATCAAAATGAAAAAAAATGAATTTTAAAACAAATTTTTTAAAGGCACATAAAGGCGTCACTTAAATTTCATATCATATCTTTTAAAACACATATTTTGAATTTATGGGAGATGTGTGTGAAAAAGCATAGGTGAATAAAGTTGTATATATCTTTTCATGTTGAAAATAACTTTTGCACATGCTATTATAAATAGAAAAAAATAAAATGATTAATGAATGTTGTATTTGTATTTTGTATTTTTTGCCGGCCGATTATCTACACTAGGGATATAGGCCCAGGGGGGGAAGTGCCCTTCGTGGGGGTCTTTCTAAGGGAACCTAGCCCGTATTTACGCAAGGTTCGAAGAAAACCACGAAAACTCCGAACGGTTAGGCCGACGGCCGCGATTGGGTTCGAACCCAGCACCTGCCGTCTACCAGTTGAGAGGTCAGACCCTCTCGGCCACTGGTGGGGCCTAAAAATGATTAATGAAATACTACCAAAATGCATTTTTCAATTAATAGCATGGCGTCACACAAAATTTGATATCATTATTTTTAAAATTCATATTCAAAATTCTTAGAGCCATAAAACAAATAGCTGCGTCAAAACTTTTAACCCATTAAGGGTTTTTGTAGTGATACAATATAACGTTGAAATATTATCGTACTATGCGTTATATACTGGCATATATTTCAAATACTGACGTTAATTTTTTTTTCAAATATAGTATCATTGTATAAACTTATTGCATGATAAAAAGTAAAGGAATCGCATACTGGTTCGAAGTAATTAATAGTTTTTTTCTTCTGGCAATAAATAAATAAAAATAAATAAAATGAAAAATAAAATGCCACTTGTATAAGAAAGCAGAAAAACAATAAAAGGGAAAGGGAAAGAAAGGAACAAATGAGCGAGAACAGCTATTTTTATTTACCCATCATATGTAGTATAGAGTAAGTCTTGCAATCGTTTCGAAAACCGAAAATTTTTTGACGGATTTACACGTTTCAGGCACTGAAGATTCCAAAAAACATATTTTTAGGGAAAAAAATGCCATCTGTGTGCCTGTCTGTCTGCAAACGATCTATTTCCCGAACAAATTGAGATAGAGAAATTTGATATATACTTATTACGAAATATGTACTTGGTATGTACTAACAAGAATTGGAAGAAGCCTATTTAATATTAGTAACCTCGATTATCCGGAACTATATATATATATTTTTCTGTCTCTCGAAATATTCGTTCTAATGAAAGACGCATAAAAATTTTAATTTTTTTTATTATTATTTTATTTTGAAGAATAAAATTCACGGAGAATAAAAAAACATAAATTTTGCATAAAGAATGAAGTTGATCGGGTAATTAGTTGCCAAGATATTTGTAATCATGTTTTCCACATTCTTCGTAACACAATAATTCTTTCGAATTTCAATTCGAAGATTTTTTTTTTATTGGAAATGAGACGCTTAATCCAATACAGTAAGCAATTAATGAATTTAATTATCAATTTTGGAGTTAGAAGAATACTTCTTTTACGCAATATCTTATATTGCGTAATTATCCCCTTATGCAACTTGATTATTCTATAGATCAAAAAATTATCGCCAAACTGTAAAATTAAATGCCAATAATGGCTTATCGTAAATGTCACATTCACTTGACATTAAGCACGTTACATGTGTTTGTTACGTCATCAAGTGATTTTTAACTCAATGTTTTATTTGGAGTTTTATTAATCGTTTACTAATTTGTTATTTCGTCATTTAATGTAAAAATTATGCCAATTTGTATAATTTATGAATAGTATGGCGAATTATATTGTTTTTCGAAATTGGTCGACGGGATAATCAAACAGTACCCGCAATTTCGTAATACAGGATTACTGTGTATTATAAATATTTAAATAAACATTTAGATTTTATTTTGGAATTGCGATGCATTTTATAAATAGTTTTCTCATGTTTTATTTTCATATTTTATATTATGCATATTCTTAATGGGTAAACGATTAGTTACTTATTCATTTAAAGTATTTAAATACTTATTTACTTCAGATGTTTAAGGTTTTTTTTTTAACATTCAAAGGTCGCAACTAGTCTACACTTTTATACCAGTATTTCTGATCAGTAATCTTTGTGTTACTTAATAGGTAAAATTTTGTAATTTTTGATCATTTAATACTAGAAAGACCAGAATTTTTACACAACTTTTATAAAAATATTTAACACCAGAATTTTTATTTAAAATTGTTTAAGTTATTTAATTAACTTGTTTTTCTTTTTTTTCTTTTCTTTTAGACATATTTTAGAAAGAAATTTATGGTTCGAACCGAAGTATATTCCCTTTGTAGAGGTCAAATTGGCCCCTCGCCATCATTCTAGTGTTAATTCTTCTCCTTATGAATATATTTATATATAAATCTCTTGTATTCTTGTTTGCTGTTTCTTCCTATTTCCTTTGTGCATCCTTTCAGTTTTGTTTCTGTTTTGATAGCGTTAGAGGATTTTTTGGAGTTTGAAGAAGATGAATCACTTTTAAAAAAAAGTGTGCGTCTTTTTTTTTTTTCTTTTTTGTAGAGCATGTAAAAATATTTAATGGTCTTAAATTTTATTTTCTTTTTCTAACAATGAAGGTCTTCATACTGGACATACTCAGAATTTTTTGAAAAAAAAATACTAATTAAACTATTTATGTATGTAATAGAGGATCAGTCACATGGCTGTCAACTTTTACACCTTTTTACAGTCAAATAAGCACATTAGAATCAGAAATTTCACTTCACAAATGAAGAAATATGTAGGACTATATACTATAAAATAAATTTCACATGTATTTTACTAAATAATTTTTTTGATTCAAAACATGTTTATTTCATTTAAATAGGCGTAGTAGTTGGCAGCTCTGCAGTCAAATTTAGCAGCGGAAATATAGTAGAAACTCTGCTAAAAATAATTTCGAATATTTGGCGTGAAAAGACGAAAACGTCACGCGATTTGGCGAGCAGCTCTTTTTTTCACCAAAAGCGAGCGATTTTAATGCAACTGTAAACAGTTGGATTTTTAAAGCGAGCAAATGGTATTTATCGAAATTAAACATAAACAATGAGAGTATTTAATATATTATATGCATATATATATATATTGTATTATACATATGTATTGCTTATAGCTGTAGCTATTTAATTTATAACTGGAAAAAATATTTTCATACATAAAACAATTCATATTGAGAAAAGTTATTTTCATCCATTTAAACGTATTCAAAAATAAAAGCCAGATGTTTCCATAGCAACAAAATTTAATCGATAATTTTCAACTGGACTTCAAGCTTGAAGCAATTTTAATCAATTTAAATTGCAAAATTCGTTTTAAATTGCAAATTTTGATGGATAAATTTGAATATAAACACATATAAATATCGATATAAAAAATTATACTTAAAACAAACTAAAACTGACAAAATTAAAGTTTTCTAAATTAAATTTATCTGAACAAGTTCAACGTGAAACTTTTTTTCTCTTAAAATGTATTTGATAAAAAAAGTACTTTTTGAAATTGCATTTCATTGCCAACCGATTTAAAATCACCAAATAACGAAATTTTCATTATTTTTTTACGGACACTGTATGGAATATCAGCCGAAAATTTTTCCATAAAGGTATATATACTCATCAGAAGAACCTTCTGTAATTTTTTTAGATTTTTCTGAGTATGCCCATATGAAGACCTTCCTTGTAAGTTAAAATAATTATACAATAGAATTCCTTCATTGGAATTTATTTAGTTCTACAAATAATCACTTTTTGAATGACTTTATTATTAATTATTTTTTATTTTGTAAGAGAAATTATCGAGAAGAAAATGAGTATATTTTTTTATTGATCATTAAAAGTGTAATTCAACACTTTTCTTTAAATTTCCGTTTCAAATACTGCTTATAGACCGGTCACATTACAGGGCTCCCAAATGGTCCGCCAACTGAACATCAATATTATCTTAGAATAATTTTCGTTTTAGATTTTGCTTGCAAATTGCTCAGAAACCACCTTCAAAGGTTAATTTTGACACAAATATCGTAGAAACCTATTATGAATTTTTTTGTTAAAAAATATTGGTGTTCAGTTCGTGGATCATTTGGGAGTCCTGCATTATAGTTTTCTTCATTTTAATTTTGAATGAATCTTTATTAGAAACTAGGTACATAAATAAACTTATCCTTTATATTTGTTTTTAAACATCAGCTTTAGATAAATTAAGCAAACGGTAGCTATGAAAGCTTAATAAATTCTAAAACCTCATTCTCTATTTATTTGACTGAAAATTATTTTTTAATAACAGTATCAAAAAATAATTAATCTGCTGCTAAAAGAAACTTTATTCATGGTTACCTTCTAAAAAACTCAAGACGTTTTATTGTAATTAAATTTGAAAAGAATATTCTTGTTATTATTCTAAATAAACTAAAGCTTCTTTAAATACTTCTTAACAAACATAGGCAGCAATTTCACATCAAACTTTTATAAGTCTCCAAAACTTCATCTTTCTTTCTTTATTTAATAAATTTATATGTTTTGCTTAGAACTTTCTTAAAAGTTTCAGATTTATTAAAGAAAGAGCATTGTTATTTTATATAATTTAGCTCAATTAAATTTTCACACCAACCCGTTAATTAATTTTTAAGCCTTAAATGACATTTAGAAAATAAAATTTTATTATGAAAGTAAAAGTCTTTGAACCAAAACAATTATTTTGATACAAACAATTCCCAAATGATGCATTTCAATGCATAGGGAGTACATTTAAAATTGCAGTCCAACGTGCGTACTCACTTGCATTTCTAGAAGGCGATATACACCACTATTTTCGAAAAATGATCTTTAACTGCCGTGATCATAGAAAATCATTGCTGAAAATTTCTTTTCTGCAAAGCGTCGCTGCTAGTAGTGGTGTGTGCAAACTCTGATGTAATACCATTAACTTATATACGTACGGAAATTTTCTAAATAAAATTACTAATAAATTATTAATCCTTTTATAATTTACTTAGTTACGTTTAAACATCCACAAAATGTGCAGTTTAGTAGAAAATAATTTTTTTCATTGGACATGAAAAAAACAGCGATGCATTCGAAAGTATAATATAACGAGAGATGATACGACGATCAAAAAATACAAAAAAAAAAAAACACTATTATAAAAGTATTTTTTGTCTTCTCCGACTAAGACTGCGTTTGCAGCTGAAAGTACTAAGAATTAAAGTAATATAACATCTTTTAAAATATTTTTTGTCATCTTTTAACCACTTAACTGATTATTTTTTTTACATGTAATAAATTGGAAATGTGGGATTTACACCACTTTTTTAAACTAAAATATTCATACCATGTAGTCTAAACATTTCTGCTATAATTAAATAGTATAAAATTATAATTTAAAAAAAATAGTGTTGTGAAACGCTTTAAGTGATGGATCAAACGAAGTCTTCTTACCCGTACGACATACAGTGTCTCACATAAGTGATGGGACACTTGTGCTTTACAAATGGAAACTAATCAAATAAATTAATAAAGAATACTGCCCAGTTAAACTGATGGCATTGAGCTCACAGGCTACAAATAATAATTGTACATTAAAGCCTTATATTTTCAAGGGTTAATTCCGTTCGAAAAAAAAATTAAGAAGGGGAAACAGCTCTCCCCTTTCCTCTTTTTTTATACTTAATCATTGAACCTCCTATACTATCAAAGACATGCTTTATCATATAAAAAATCTATATCCAAAATTCAGAGCAAATGAGATAATTTTTAATAAAAACCCATTTAGCATTTATATAATTTAAAAGGAGTTATCCCCCTCTTTTATACTTAACCATTAAACTTCCAAAACTATTCAGAGATTTGAACGAAATCTGAAAATTCTGGTTGAAAAACCCATTTATATAAATTAAGGGGGGGGGGGAATTAGAACCCCTGTTCCCCCTATTTATACTTATTCAATGAACACCTAATAACAGTCATGGAATCGCCTCATCAGAATGATCCTAATCTAAATTTTGAACGAAAACTTAATTCTGCATGAAAATCCCATTTATATCAACTAAGGGGAGGGGCATGAGCCCCCCGTTCCCCGTCTTATACATATCGAATGAACTCCAAAAACTAATCAGGGAAGCGCCTTGTCAGGATATACCTACATACAAAATTTCAAGTGGATCGGATATTTTTATCATGAGTTATCGCATTACGCACGAACATACAGAACTGACGGGCACATAAGCTCTCAGGCTATGATAGCCTGTGAGCTAAAAAAACATGTACACATTTTTTTGTGGGTGTGTTTCATACTTAAATTTAGTAAAGATTATTACATAACATACATTTTGTCAAAATATCAAAACATTAATTCAATAAAAATACAAATGTTTAGAACGGAGCAAAAAATAGCTCACATAAGTGATGGGACACCATTATATATGCAACAAAAATCGTCTGAAATAAGCAATAAAAATATTTTTTGGGGTTTTATTTTTACTTAAAAGCAATTGGCAATAATTTATAAAATCGTCTGCAGTATTTCTCTCCAGTTTATTTTGGAATTTTTATGTTTTTTAGCTCTGTGTAGCCATGAATGCTAAACGAAAAGAAACTTCGCCTGAAATTCGAAAATTAGTTATTAATTTGCATATTGAACGTGGAAAATCTATTAGAAAAACTGCTGAAACAGTTAACTTGAGTCGTTCAACAGTTTTCAGTATCATTAAACGATATAAAAAGAATCATATGATTCAGGATAAAAGAAGACCTGGCCGACCATCAAAGCTATCCAATGGAATAAAGCGAATTATCGTTCGAAATATTAAAAAAAATCCAAGAAATAGTGCTTCAAAAGTGGCAGCTGATTTACATGCATTATATGGAATAATTGTTAATCCTGAGACTATTAGAAGGGTAATTCGATCTGCTGGATATCACGGTAGAGTAGCCAGGAAAAAATTCTTCGTAAGTGAAAAGAATAGGAAACTCAGACTAGCTTTCGCAAAATCCAACATAAATAAGAATTCTGATTACTGGAATAAAGTTATATTTGCTGATGAGAGTAAATTTAATATATTTGGTTCTGACGGTATAATCTTGGTGTGGAGAAAACCCAGGGAAGAATTTCGCAAACAGAACTTGGTGCCAACAGTAAAACATGGTGGAGGAGGAGTTATGGTATGGGGGTGTATGTAGTCCGCTGGAGTTGGTAATCTTGTTTTTATTGACAGTATTGAATTAAAATTAAAGAAAAACAGTGAAAAAAGGCCATGTTCAAAGTTTCAAGCACTTACGTTTAACGATTCTTGAGTTAGAACATATCAAACCTGAGAAATTGTGAAAAAACCCACCACGAAGAAAAACGCATTTTCACAAGAAGTCATTTCCATGGCAATCATTGCTTAAAACCTAGATTTGAAAACAAACATTAAAGAAAAAATAATATTTCCTCTCCTAATTGAGGTAAAAAATATTTAAACGTCATTATAAGCATTAAAAAAAACAGAGAAATATTTATTGCAATGTTTTTTTTAGAATATTTGAAGATTTTTGTTTCCCGGAACCCCTAAATAAAGGAACGAAAAATTGAATAATTTTCACAATTCTTTGCCCCTTGTAGAGTAATTTCAAGTACACTCATGTCCATAAATTAAGGATAATGCCAGTTTTAGCAAATAAAGGCACGGAAACAAAACAAATGTGACTTCTTCGTCAAACGCATACATTAAACAAAAGGAAAAGAACAAAAACGATGCTATATGTATGATAACATTCATAAAATCTGCAATTGTTGCTCCCTAGACCAATTACAAAAATAACCCCCCTTAAAAAAACTTAACATTATATTGTTGGTATAATGGTTAATAAATTTTATGCTTCTCAGAGAATGAAATATAGTCCTAGCAATGCCTAGGCATGCTGAGTATCAAATTATCAAGCTGATTTTGGGGGAGATTACTCCAGTCAGCAAGCAATGCTCTCCGATGTTCCGGCACACATGCAGGAGGCAGTTGGCGGGCTGCAACCCATCGGCCAAGCATATCCCATACATGCTCTATCGGATTCAAGTCAGGCAAACATGCTGGCCAATCCATACGGGTGATAACCTCAGCTTTAACGCATTCCTTTACGATGTTTGCTCGGTGAGGACGGCCATTATCATCCATAAACACAAATTCTGAGCTCATAGCACCTCTAAACAGACGTACATGTTGTTCCAGAATGATGTCCCAATAAATTTGGCCTGATATGTTTCCGGTTTGAACATGTAGATCTGCTCTGCAGCCTAGTATAATTCCACCCCAAACGAGCAATCCTGCACCACCGTAGGAATTTCGTTTAATGATGTTGTTTTGGTGGTAATGGGTGCCTGGCGTTCTCCATATGAAAGTCAGACGTGAATCAGACTGCAAGCTAAACTTGGACTCGTCGGAAAACTTTACACAGGCCTTCTGTGACGATGTCCACATTGCATGTTCTCTACTCCAGGCTAACCGCAGGCGACAGCGAGTTGCCGTGAGCGGAACACATCTTACAGGCAGTGGCGCAGCCAAGGGGGTGGTTTTGGTGTTAAAACCCCTCCCAGAGCCAAGAAAGATCGCTATAATTGCCGCTTCTATGAATCAAAACCAAACTTGATATTTAAACGTTTCGGCGCATTTCGGAATCCGCCGCTTTATTAAATCAGATTTCATTTATTAAAATGATTCAATTAATTGGCGAAAATTATGCTTAAAATTGTGAAAGTGCATATTACATGAATCAGTTAAGTAAATATTGGTTATTTGAACTAAATCACTTTTCTTAGACGCATTATGTTAAAAAAATTATGATTTCCTGCCACACAGATGCTCTTTGAGTTTAAGTATTATACAGTGAATATTCTAATTAGTACTGATTCTATTAACCGGCGATTCAAATAACCGGCAATCACCTTTATCAGAAACTCAACTCCCCCCCCCCTAGAACCAAATTCTGGCTGCGCCACTGCTTACAGGCCTGCAAGCATATAGACCAATACTTCCCAAACATCAGTACAAGGTATGCCTTGAAACAGTGGTACCCGTGGCAAAAGATAGCTCACAAAACACGTCTGATGCTGTGTTCCGTCTTTTTCTTTTGGCAGTTACTGCCAAATAACGGTCTTCATTCATGGTTGTAACTCGAGGACGACCTGTATAGTAACGTCTACTGACATTTCCATCATTATGAAATCGTTGCCAAAGTCTAGATATTACACTTTGGGCAATTCCATGTTCCTCGGATACTTCCATCTGAGTACGCCCACATTCCAGACAGCCGATAATCCTACCACATAAAATATCATCCACATGTGTCCTCTGTGTCATAACTGTTCGGTTTTTGCTTTGAGAGGCTTAGAAAATGATTGTTAACTGTTTTACTTCTTTGCCACCATTCCTTATATACGACTTTCTCACACTTTCGTCATTCTGAAGTATTATCGGCGCCATCTGGTGGCTTTCTGAAATTTGCATATTAGTCTTGAAGATGTGCGTGATAATTCTGCAAGTGAAATTTTTACTTTAGAGTTTGATTTCTATGTTATTCTGAATTATCCTTAATTTATGGACATGAGTGTAGTTTAATCCTTTCCGGCACGGGCAAAATCAGTAGTAAAATGAGAAATTATCGACTGACACCGGAATTCATAGACGATTTTTTTAGATATTTTGAATGCCTTAATTTAAGCTTTTATTGTAAAAGCAAAATTTTACTAAAATATTATTGGTGCCGTTTGCAAGTTTGGAATTAAAATTAGGTATCCCAGACACGGAAAGGGTTAACCCTTTCCGGCAGGGACAAAATCTGTTAGTAAAATAAGAAATTATCGACTGACACCAGAATTCACAAACGGTTTTTAGATATTTTGAATTCCATAATTTAAGCTTTTATTGTAAGAGCAAAATTTTATTAAAATATTATTGATGCCGTTTGTAAGTTTGTAACTAAACCATTAATGCTCAAATTATTTTCTTCATTAAAAATAAAATTTTGGGTTTCCTACCACTTTTAAAAAACGAATAACTTTTATCTTAATTTATTGAGGAATTTGTCTCTTGAAAAATAGTGTTTATTTATCTTTCTATTTACTGATGTGAAAAGTGCTTTATTGCCTTTTTTATAATCGTCCCTAAAAAGGGACGCTAGGCACTTATGGGTTAAAATTAGGTGTCCCAGACTGGGCACAGTGTGCAAGAAAGGGTTAAAAAACTACGAAATGTCTTTACATGTTACGAGGCGTGTTTTTTAAGTAAGAGCCGTTTTAGCATACACTTTAATAGGTGGCGCGCGTGCCGCAACAAGTGCTTTCATCGTGTCCCGGCAATGCTTGTGAACAACTGTGTTCAGTTGCAACTGTGTAGGTAACCAGTACTGCTTATTCTGTGTCTTTAAAATGTTCCAGATTATTGAATCGCCGCCTTGTGCGAGGTACGGTCAGTGACATGTTTTCCATCGCAAAGTGATTCAAAACTACAGATCCATATTGACAGAGGGAATTCTGCTACTCCAGAACAATGCAAGGCCTCACATCGCAGCTCAGACCCAAGCTTAATCGGATGTTTTTTGCTAGGAAGTTTTGGACTCCTTCCCTACAACTCCGACCTTGTCCCAACTGAGCGATTTCTATCTTTTTGACTATCGAATATTCGATGTAAATTTTTCGCAAATTCACTTGGGAATTGAACAACTCTATTATTTACCAGATACAAATTAAGTGATGTTTGTAAATGCGAAAAAGTTATTATCGTTTTAACCCTCAACGATTTCCCCGGGATAGCAAGTTAACCAAATTTATTCTATTCGCAATATTATGTTTAAAAAATACAAGATTTAGTAAATTACTCTTCCACGACTTGCCAAAATCCAAGAAAAAGTGTTTCTTTAGAAAAAGAAAAAAAAAGTGGTGCCAAGCGAATAAATTTGGTTAACTTGCTATCCAGCGGAAGTCGCGAGAGCCATATGTGTGGGGTTAAGACGGAATTCAGCTTTTTATTTTGTATTTACACGGTGATAAAGGGACTTACTTTTAAGCATCATTAACCCCTTCGCAACGGGAGTCTTTTAAGAAATTTTTAATGTTTTGAGGAAATGTTCCGATTAAAAAATGCAAATTTTACAGTAAAATTTTACTGGTAAGGATAAACAAGGATTCTTAAGCCTTTTTGCAGCACGTATACATGTCGCTCGTCTCTAAGGGGTTAATATCTATTTAGCGGTCTTCGCCTTATGTTTCATAATTTCCCGCGTATACGCCGTAGTTCTGATAACTCGATTTCCTACCAGAATTTTTTTTAAATAAAACGTGACTTTGGTTTTTTTAGGATTTATTTGATTTCATTCTTTAAATAAAATTTCTGGTATGAAAAAGACTTACCTAAGCGGCGCACACGCGGGAAATTACTGTAATCGCAGAATTTTGAGATTAAATTAGCCAAAGATCACTATCCGGAAATAAATTCAAATATGAGCCCTTCAACTCATCCTAATTAAAAAGGCATTTAGGATTAAATACAATGTCAATTATGTCTTCTTAAATAAGTTCAATGTTTATATGTCATAAAATTAGCTTAAGGATACTAAAAGGCTTTACTTAAGGCTTTATTTAAGGATATTTTTATACAGGGTGATTCTAAATTCAGGGTGCAAGCTTTAACGGTTGGTACAGATAAACACTTATTGTATAGTGAGTGACGCATATGACGAGTTGAGGTACAAACACAAGGGGGCCAGTTTAGCCCTGTTTTTATTTCGAAATTCTTCAATCATACCAGAAAATTCCTATACTATTCTTTTCTTTATTTAAAACAAACATGATTACATAAAGAAAAAACTATTTGAAAATTCCCTGTGTAAAATCGAAATTTTAAAAAAAGAAAAAAAAAGGATGGAACCAATCAAAATCTTTATTTCTATTTCTTTTTATGTTTTTCTTGTGCTTGACATTTTTTTTCTAAATTTAAAATTTTTGGTTACATACTGGAAATTTTTAAAGAAGATTTTTTTTTATTTTGTGTAATCTGTGAAAGTATAGCCTACTATGTCATCTGAATGTCTGTCTTAAATAAAGAAAAGAATAGTTTAGAAATTTTGTGGTATGAACGAGTAATTTTCAAATAATAAAGAGCCAAATTGACTACCTAATGTTTGTACCTCAACGCGTCATTTGCGCCCGTACATTCCTATACAAAAAATGATTACTTCAGTGCTCTGTACTAACCCTTAAAGTTTGTACCATGAATTTAGAACCACCTTTGTGATAAGGTGCTTGTCTTATGAAATCATTAATTATTTACTTAGGTCATGGATTGCTCCATTACCGTAATTTCCGGCGTATAATCCGCGGATCAAACAATTCTTTTTCGACCCAGAAAATTCTGAAAATAAAATCTAATTTTTTAGATCACGGTAAATATTTGGCACCAATTACTAAAGGAAATTTCTGGGTCGAAAAAGAATTGTTTGATACGCGGATTATACGCCGGCAATTACGGTATTTTGCTCCGTAAGTTCTCTACTTCTATCCATCTAAATAAATATGATTCATACATATCCATAGCTATCCACTTTTAAGCTTTTTTTTTTTTTTTTGCTACATTTTTCTAATAGGAATCTTAGCCTTATTTATTTGCATTATATCTGCCATTAAAAAAAGATGGAAATTTCTATTCGGAAAACGTGGTGACTGAAAAGCGTAAAGGGTGATAGCTAGGCATATTATATTAATATATGCATTTAAAGAATAAAATTAAATAAAACATAGCTCAACATTTAAATCTCGGAAAAAAAAAATTATTACACAAATTTTGCTTTGTTGAATTTCGCCAAATTTCTCAGCATGATTCGATTTTTTTTTTCTCATGAAAAACACTGATGTGTTAAATCTTCATTGTCTGATGTGAACATATACTATCTCTTTTGAATATCTTTACTACCTTTTTATCTTCCTATATAACCTTTTAAGAAAAAATAAAATTACTGAAAAAATAGACTTAAAAACTAAAGTTCTAGAGTAACTATATTCTATTTTTAAAACATTAGTAGATACATTTTAAATTAATTCAAAAAAAGAGCGTAATTTTGTGAAATACACACCCAATAAAAGTAAATAAAAAAAGTAACATCACATTTTTAGTTCACTTTCCTTACTTAACCTTTTCCTCAATAAATGAGAAATATTTATCACATCGATCTCGCTTTTTTTTCGTCATTTCCTGTTAGATAAAAAATTTTGTTATGTCATATAGAAAATGGATAAAAGATCATGTTGATTTTTTAGAAGTTTCAAATCACTGAAAGTATTTTAGAAGGGTTAAAAAAAAAGAGAGAATGATATCAACAGAATGAAATTGTTTTCCGGAAGAGTTTGCAATTTCTTTGAAATAACACAGTAATCTTTTCAAAACGAGTTCCTATCAATGACATTCTTTATGTGATTTTGAAGCAGCAAAATGTTATAAAACATAAATGATGGTGGGTATAAATGCATTCTATTCAGTGTAACAACATCAATTAAATGCATATTATTTAAGCTTATGGTTAGTCGATTTAACACTAGAACGGCTGTGAGCGGTCTTTTTGATCGTTGTTATATGAAAATATTTCGGTTCGCAGTAGAAATTTCATTATAAAGTAGGTTTAAACCGCACAAAGAAGAAAAACGTTAAATAAAAAAATAAAAGTGTTTTAAATCAAAAAATCGCCAAAATCTGCTATTAACGTAGTAAAAAATTTTCTTTTATATTTTAGTGGTAAAAAAAGGCTTAAAAGTTAGCAGTTATGATGATCTATATCTTTAGCCGTACCTATAAGTTATCTATAAATTCATGATTATAATACATCTTTAGTATAAGTTATATTTGTAAAAAAAAACTTTATATACTAGCATGTAAAACAGAACAAAACTTGTGAAGTTTACTAACAAAAACTAATCGAGTTTTAACTGCTGAAAATTACAATATTTCTGTGAATCTGAGTCCTACACAAAACCATGCGAGGAAATTGGATAAAAAGTAATAAACTATCATAGACATGACCTTAAGATAAAGATATTTAAACACCTTTACATATTTAATAAACCATTTTTATGAAATATCTGTACTGAAAATTTTCATAAATAAAATGAAGCAGTCAAGAAATAATGTTTCGTTTAAATAAATAAAAAGTAGTTTTTTGGTGATAAAAGGAAGTTAAATGAACATTTAAGTTTACATAAAAAAATGCATTAAAATAAAAAATTAATAATAACATAAATAATGTCAAACAGAATAAAATATAAATCATTGGTGGATTTGAGCATGCATCTGTGAAAAATGCCAACATAGGAAAAACAATAAAAGTAACAATAATTTAACTTAAATAAAGTATCTCATCCAATAAAACGTATTTAGTGATGGAATTCTTTTATGAATAATCAGGTTGGATCTTCAACACTAGCTGCTGTCTGAGATTCCCTTTCTACAAGAAAGCCTCTAAAGTTTGTAATAAATGAAGACATCACCACTTTAGACTTTGACGAAGCTGAAAATTTCGGAATACAAGATATCGTAATATTTTCCCAGTTCTGTTTGTATACGGGCAAGCCATAATGGTAAGACTGTATTGTCAAAACTGGCAATACATAAAATACTGGTTGACAATTATGACTTTTTTCAGTTTTTTCATAAATCATACTATTTTTGCACACAACAGTCAATAAAATTCTTGGAAACCGATTTTCCTGAATATTTACTTTCCATTCAAATGGACAAATATTTCCTTCTGGGCGTGATTTCTGCACTTCTTCAAACATAGATGATACGTTTTCGTGATATTTTGTGTATCCCTTAACAGGGAGTCGATAGTAAAGGTATCCAATCATAGAATTATTCGAAGCATTCAACTCCTTATGTTTGTAACCATCATCTGCTACAGAAATACATAGCAAATTGGCGCAATTACCAATTATAAGACAAGAGATAAAATTCCTCATTTCATTTACAAATATGTACAACTAAAGGAATGAATCTTGACATGTTTTAGAAGGTATATTTATATATCAAAATATGTAATTTAAAAACTTGAACTTAAAATATGAAACCAAAATTTATAAATATTTAAAGAAGTTAGCACACGAACTTTTGTTTCTATTGACATCTTATTAAAAAAATCCTTTTACAATATCTTAATTTATCCTTTTTAGAGAAAAAAGTACATTCTATCGCAAAGACTTCCTTTTTTGCTTTTTTTAGGCTTTCAGTTTAATAACTTGAATAACAGTTCTGTCTTTCATGAAGAATATAAAAAGAAATTTTAACCATCTAAAAATATTTCAGCTTTTGCTTCAAGTTCATGGAACTAGTTACATATGTGAATTTGTATGTGTAAATGAATGCATCTTTTAAAGTTAAATTTAGTTTAAGATTTTGCAGAGAAAATAGACGATTAAATAAAACGGAAGTTATAAACAAAATTAACTTTTACATTACTTGAAGCATATCCAATACAGTTTAGTAAAAGTACATTACATTTACAAATTATAATTCAGGTAGGATTATGTACAATAACTGAATATGTATATACAGAGCTGCCAACTACTACGCCTATTTAAATGAAATAATCATGTTTTGAATCAGAAAAATTATTTAATAAAATACATGGGAAATTTATTTCATGGTATGTAGTCCTACATATTTCTTCATTTGTTAAATGAAATTTCTAGTTCGAATGTATTTATTTGGCTGTAAAAAGGCGTAGCGGTTGGCAGCCATGTACCGTAATTTCGGGTGTATAAGCCGCGGATCAAACAATTCTTTTGGGACCCAGAAATCTTATTCAGTAATTGAAGACAAATATTTACGTCGATCTAAGTAGTTACATTTCTTTCTTAAAAAATTCTGGGTCGAAAAAGAATTGTTTGATCCGCGGCTTATACACCCGAAATTACGGTATATATAATTGCAATGTAGATATGTTAAGTATGCGTTTGTTTAGTTAAAAGTTATGAGTTCTAGAAAATGGTATAGTGAAAAATAAAAACACACAATTATAGAATTCTTTTTAGATAACTTTAAATTGACCAAAATTTCAAAAAAATATTTTATTCGCTCATATCAATCTTTACTAGCAGCTAATTCTGTTTTTACACAATCAAGGATATAAAGGTTTGCGGACATTTAATAATGCAATTTTGATAGAAATATTTGCCTCATTTTATGAAGAAATAGCCGAATAAATAAGGAGAATACTTAATATACAAGAAGAATATATTATATAAGTAAGGTTGATTGATTTTTGTCGTCCGATTATCTACACTAGGGATATAGGACCAGGGGGAGAGTGCCCTTCGTGGGGGTCTTTCTAAGGGAACCTAACCCGTATTTACGCAAGGTTCGAAGAAAACCACGGAAACTCCGAACGGTTAGGCCGACAGCCGCGATTGGGTTCGAACCCAGCACCTGCCGTCTACCAGTTGAGAGGTCCGAACCTCTCGGCCACTGGTGGGGCTATATAAGTAAGGAGAATATTTATATTCACTGCCCATATACCATTAAACCTGTAGTCGTGTAAAAACAGAATTAAATGTAATTTGTAATATTTTAATCAAAATGACATTCAGAATTACCGTAATTCCCACTTAGTTAAGATTTGTTTCAAGCTGAAATTATATTGGAAAAAAGAAATCAAATAAATGCTAAGCAGAAGCAAGTCAATGGCAAATTTCGCTGCTGAAATAATAGAAAAGGCTGCTTTAAACTTTACTGGTAAGAAAAAAGCGTAGAAGTTGGCAGCTTTGCTAGTCTATATTTTAGCTACTGCAATTTCTGAAATGTCATACTCGACTCACTATAGATAACTCACTTAAGGGACTCACAAGACTTAATGATATCCTATGTGAAATCCGCGAGCTTTGAGATCCGTTCCCTCGAAAACTACCCAACTGTTTCGAATTCATATTCTCTGAATTATGCTCCAGACATATAAAAGACATATTTTTTTGGCTACGAAAGCTTTTTATTTTAGAATAATGGTTATTTTTCAGAATTTTTCCATTTTTAGAAATGTCTTCTAAAACTAATCATTTTTCTTAACTTATTTGCCACACATGATCTTATATTTATATTCTACCACCAAATTATTTTTATCGAAATCGCTCGAGAACTTTAGGAGTTAATGGGATTTTTACCTATAAATGACAATATTTCGGAGAGTTAAAAAACTTAGACAATTCAAACTTCTGTGAAGTTCTTGCACAGTTTTATCAAGCGCATGAATTAAAGTATACATAAACACTTGGATGAAATTTATTTACATATAATAAATTAGTAAATAATATTCAAGTAAAATTAATGTGAGTGAGTGCGGCCTAAAAGTCGTATGTACCCTTAATTTCCAGAATTTTGCGATGAAACAAGGTGAATACTCCAACTTCTCATGACGAAAATATTTATCTACAGCTCATATTCAAAATATTAGAATAATTACCTTTTTTTTAGAAATTGAAAATATCGTTTGGTAATTTAATGTCTTTTAATGCAAACGATATTTTTACTAAGAACTTATTGTTGATTAAACTTACTTGTTATCTTAAATTTAATATCATTTTTGAAAAGATTAATTGCAAAAAAAATTATTTTGAAAAGTCAAAATATTAGAATATTTATTCAAGTGGTTCAAAATATTAGAATATTTCACATTAATTCTCCTTTAATTATTACCAATTCTTAACTGGTGGCATCATTGATTAAATTCAGACTATTTTATTTAAAATCAGTATTCTTTTTTGCAGTTTGTTTCTTTTTCGTCTTAAAATGGGCCGTGTGAGTGATATTCCTGAATCTACTAAACTTCGTATGGTTGATTTGTATCGGCACGGTAAAAATCAATGTTTTGTAGCGAATTATTTACATTGTTCGCAATCGAGCGTTAGTAAATACTAACACAATATTCAAAAATTGGAAAATTTCAAAATAATCGCCGAAATGGTGGCCGAAAACCAAAAACATCTGCTAGAGATGACAGGAAACTGAAGCGTATAGTTAAGAAAAACCGTTTTAAAAGTGTGCGATTCTTGCACCGAAAATGGAAAGAAGAAGGAGTTGAAGTTTCTACATCGACAACATCAAGACGTCTCCATAAATTTAAATTTGAATCTCGTGTACCGAAAACAAAACCTCTCATGACTGCAAGACAAAAGCGTATAAGATTGAATTGGTGTAAATCAAGACGTTTATGGAGCAATGAAGATTGGAAAAATATATTATTTAGTGATGAAAGTATGTTTTGTGTTTCATATGGTAATCAAGGTATTCGAGTTTGGAGAATGAAGCAAGAAGCATTTGATAAAGAATGCCTTAAACGTTCCGTAAAATTTGCTGCTAGTGTCATGGTTTGGGGTTGTATGAGTGCAGAAGGACCCGGAAAGTTATGCATCGTCTACGAAAAGGTTAACTCTCTGATATATCAAGAAATTTTAGAATATTACATGATTCCATCATCAGAAGATTTATTTGAAGATGATTTCATCTTTCAACAAGATTTAGCGTCCCCGCATACCTCGGTGTCAACTAAGAATTGGTTCCGCCAACGCAACATTAAGGTACTTCCTTGGCCACCAAATTCACCAGATCTTAATCCCATCGAAAACTTATGGTGTATAATGAAGAAAAAACTTCAAGAAAATCCTCCTTCAAGTAAAACTGAGTTAGTGGCACGTATAAAGTCTATTTGGGCTAATATTGATAGAAATGTTTGTAAACACCTTGTACATAGTATGCAAGATCGATTGTACGCTGTTATGAAAGCTAAAGGGGATGCTACAAAATATTAACTACCATTTACTTCATATTCATAAGGTAATTTTGTTGCGTAAAATAAAATATTCTAATATTTTGAACCAATCTAAATTTTATTCTAATATTCTGGTGTGTTTAAGGAAGCTGTATACCTAATTTATTGTGCTGTATTTTATATTTTATAAATGTTAAAAATCTAATCTAAACATTCCAGATTTAATTTATTAGAAATTTAATTGCATTTACTTAGTATAAAAAATAAATAAATGACAAATAATTTTTTCTTATTACTTTTTCTCAATTATTCTAATATTTTGAATATGAGCTGTATATTAATAAAATAACGAATCATTTTTTCTGTGTGTGTGTGTGCTAGCAAACCTACCGCACATAAAATTCTGAAAATTTAGGTGAAGATAGTCCAAGACTGATCCTGATGCGCCTGAGGCTCAGATTTTTAATACTTTAAGGGCCAGGGCCCCTGAGCCGATTAAACATTTTAACCCTTTAACGTTCATTGGTTTCTCTACGAAACCACAAAATTTTAATTCCGATATGCAACAATGACACCGGAATTTTAATTTTTAAAAATCCAATTTATTATGTATGTGGAAAATCACTTTTCTTATTTACAAATATATTTCTTCGTAATTACCGGTGTCAGTCATTTATTTCAACATTTTAGCAATGAGAATGCTTCGTCCGTTAAAGTGTTAAGCACTAAATTGTTAATAACTTGACCTCTTTTTATCTAATCTTCTTCGTTTTGAGGGACCTTTCTCCACTTAGCTATTCTAGCCTTTTAACCTTTCAGTTAAGACCCTGGACCTTGGTGCCCATTTAAGTGCCACTATAAGTTTTTGTGATAATAAATTGTTAATAAATTGCTTCCATTGAATTCGATCTTCATTTCTAGGATTCCTGTTCCATTTACATATTTTCAAACTTTTATATTTCACATAAGACTTTTAGGAAGACTCCTATGAAAAACTCCTAGGGAATTATAATTGCCTTTAGTTCCCCTAGGGAATTATAATTCCTTGGGGAAACTCAGGCGAATTACAATTTATAAGACCCCTAAGGAATTATAGAGCCCGGCCCAGGGCCCTTTGAACTTTTTGTGCGCCAGACATTTTTCACTCTCCAAATTTCTCACCTTCTCATTGCAAAATTTTTAAGTGGAGTCTTGGCTTCTTCTTCCAGGACCAACATCCTGATATTTCAATTCGGGCCCTAGGGCCCTTTATTGAATTTTTACCCAATCAATTGGTGCATTATAAAAAAAATATTATTCCAACGGATAATTCATACTCTATGCTTAATTTTGACTAAATAAAGATCTAAAGTGCTCTGTACTAAAACATTTTAATATGTCTTCATGTTAGGGCCCTGGTTTTAACTGTCAGTTGCCCCCTCCGGGGCCCCTTATTGTAGTTCCTTTAAAAATGGTCCGATTAACAACCTTTTTTCTAACAACTTCAGGTCCTTCAGCTACAACATGAATGACAAAAAAAATTCTCAGACTTCAGCTACGACTAATTTTGAATATTAATGGCTTTCTTGGGGCCCTTCTTTAAAAATGATCCAAATTGCTTTCAATTATTTTTAACATAGTTTTAGCGTCCTCCCATTATTTTAATATTTATAAAATATATTTTTATACCCAACTACATGTGAAATAAATTCCTGGCCCCTCGGGGCCTGTTAGCAAATTCGCAAACACTCGACGTCCCAGCGCGCTTGACGCCAACCCCTCTAGCCAAGGGCTTTGGCGAAAAATTGAACTTCGACGTGCATACTTGAATACTGCTACTATCGTAGTTTGAAATTTGCATTGCAAATATTTATATCCACTTTATATGAATATTTGAGATACGCTTACAGAATTCAAAGATATCTTTTTTTTTCTGTAGCAAATTAATTCAGTCTACACAAGTTGTGCTATTGATTACACTAGTTTAATACTGATGCTGTTACAATAGGATTACCGTTAAAAAGCTAGGATGACGCTGGAAAATTTAAAATGCATGTTTTTAGCATTATGAAGGTATAATAGTTGAAACAATAAGCCGCATAGTTAATCAAGATAGATCAACGTAATTCAAAAATATTTACAAACTTAGTTTGTCTTTTTTTTTTTTCAGACTTACTTTAGAACTTCAGACTTGCACGCACATTTTCATCTTCTCCCGAAAGCGCTTGGCTACAGAGGTTGGCGTGAAACGCGCTGGGACGTTGAGTGTTTGCGAATTAGCGGCCCGTTACAGGTCTCCTTTAAGTTTTTGTAATAATAAATTGTTAATAAATTCCTTCCTTTTAATCCGATCTCCATTTTTAGGATTCTTTATCTATTTAGATATTATAAAGTTTTGGCATTCCATGTAAGACACTGTGGCCCCCTATGGAATCATAGGGCCCAGTCGAAGGCCCCTGAACATTTTGTAAGACAAACCTATTTCACTTCCTAAATTTTTCATCTTCTTTGTGCAAAATTTTAAAGTTGAGTCTTGGATTCTTATTCCAAGACCAAAGCCCTGATATTTTTATTCGGGCCCTAGGCCCTTTTTTAAACATTTAGCCAACCAATTAGTGGATTTAAAAAAATTATTTTTCCAACGAATAATTCATTCTTTATGCTTAATTTTGACTAATTAAAGATCTAAAGCTCTATATACTAAAATATTTTAACATGCTTTGTTAGGGTCCTGGCATTAACTGTCAGTTGGCCCCTCCGAGGCCTCCTACTATAGTTCTCTTAAAATGGTCCGATTCATTAGCTTTTTTTCTAACAACTTTTTAGGTACTCCAGCTACTACATGAACGGTAAAAAAAAAAAAAAAAAAAAAAAAAAAAAAAAAAAAAAAAAATCAGACTTCAGATACCACTAATTTTGATTACTAATCGCTTTCTTGGGGCCCTTCCTTAAAAATAATCCAAATTTCTTTCAATTTTATTTAACATAGTTTTAGCTTCCTCCTATTATTATTATAATTACAAAAAATATTTTTATACCCAATTACATGCAAAAAAAATTCCTGGCCTTCTTGAAGTTTTTGTAAGAATAAATCGTTAATAAATTGCTTCCTTTTAATCCGATCTTCATTTTTAGGATTCTTTATTCTTTTAGATATCTTAATGTTCTGATAATAAGATACTGTGCCCCCCTGGGGAATCATACGGCCCAATCCAGGGCCCTTGAACACTTTGTGAGACATATTTCACTCCCTAAATTTCTCATCTTCTCAGTATAAATTTTTTGAAGTTGAGTATTGGTCTCTTCTTCCAGGAACAACACGCTCATACTTTTATTCGAGCACTAGGGCCCTTTTATAAACATTTACCCAATCAATTTTGTGCATTTCTTTAACCCATTCGTGCCCAGCATCTTTTGCGTAAATTTTATTTGTTTGGCACCACTATTTTTAGAAGATTTAAGTTTAGTTCATTAATCACGAAAATGCATCATTTAGATAAAATAATTATTACTTTTCTTTTTTACCGGTGTCAAAAACAGTGCTGAATGCACCTTTTGAAGCGTCCCTAAAAAGGGACGCTAGGCATTAATGGGTTAAAATAATACTCGAATAATTCATACCCTAACCCATTCGTGCCGAGCATCGTTTGCATAAATTTTATTTGGTTGGCACCACTATTTTTAGAAGATTTAAGTTTAGTTCATTAATCACGAAAATGCATCATTTAAATAAAATAATTATTGCTTTTCTTTTTTACCGGTGTCAAAAACAGTGCTGAATGCACCTTTTGAAGCGTCCCTAAAAAGGGACGCTAGGCACTAATGGGTTAAAATAATACTCGAATAATTCATACCCTAACCCATTCGTGCCCAGCATCGTTTGCGTAAATTTTATTTGGTTGGCACCACTATTTTTAGAAGATTTAAGTTTAGTTCATTAATCACGAAAATGCATCATTTAAATAAAATAATTATTGCTTTTCTTTTTTACCGGTGTCAAAAACAGTGCTGAATGCACCTTTTGAAGCGTCCCTAAAAAGGGACGCTAGGCACTAATAGGCTAATCTTAATTTTAACTAATTGTAAATCTAAAGCGCTAAGTACTGAGACATTTTAACATGTTTTCCTGATAGGGCCGTTTTTTTAACTGCCAGTTGGCCACTTTTGGCCCTTATTGTAAATCCCTTAAAAATGGTGCAATTCACTCGCTTTTTTTAACAACTTCTTAAACCCTTCAGCTACTATTAAAAAAAAACTCAAAATCTTGCTTAATTTTTTTTATAAAAGTATATATCCTCTTGAGAAGAAACATTCTGTAATTTTTCAGATTTTTTGGAGTATGCTCGTATGGAGACCTCCTTTGTTGGATGACAATTCGGCTACTTTCTGTTTTATGAAATTTTCTCTTTGACTTAAGCAAATAACATTTTCGAACATTATTGGTTCATTCTTTTTTCGGGTATTATAGGCTTGATTGTTACTTCCAGCAAATGTTACTTTAGTTGTGGGAACACAGATCCCAGGTTTGTTCGGAAAGAGGATAATTCGGACGGTTACGGATATCAAAAAGGGTCCCGAAACAAGATTCATTAAAAAGATTTTCAATAGGTATAAAATCATACAGAGTCGAGTGTTGTTTAAGGTTATTATAACGAACCCCTGGCAAAGCCGAGCGGAACAGTTAATTATTAATAGTGGTGTAGCGAGGAAGGTCAAATTCTCTTCATACCACCAAAATTGAAAAGTTTATTCGCCTTGATTTATAGCAGGAAATTTTTCGATTAGATAAAACCTTCATTAGAAAATTTTACAGAGTGTTGTTCAGTGCTATTGATACTTCCCCTCTTTAGCAACGCCACTGAATAGGATGGAAAATTTTAAAAAACGTTCAGCACTTGTATCAAAAAAACAACAAACCTATCCATTGCCATTAAAAATGCAGAAATTTCAATTAAATATGACATAGTAATATTCTAATCGAAAGAAGTCTTGTTTAACTCGTGACTTCATCATCAACTAATATGGACTTGTGGGGGAGCGAGTTCACCCAAATATTTTTATCTTTCCAACGACCTAGTTTCATTTGATTTACTTTGTTATTTATTTATTTATTTAACCACTTAACTGATCAATATTTTTGAAAAACTTTCAAATACTGCATATTTTTTTCATGTTTTTACAAAATTTTTAATTTTTTACCACCGGTTTTTCAAAACAGAAATTTTTGACTAATTGAATCGGAAACATGCTCGGATTACATGATGCAAAATTTACAATAAAATTTTACTTGTGAGTATAATAAATTATAATTTTTGTGTGGATACTTATACGTACAGGGTATTTCAAATTAAAGTATTCCTGTTTGCGACGCCCTAGCGAGTGAAGCAGAGGATGAAATTTCTTCATATTTGGAAGATATACACATCAAACCATGGCAAATTGAATGGTGCAAAAATATTTTTTTAGTACAAACAAAGGCCACCAGGGGATGATAAGGATCTGCTATCGGTGTAGATTAGAAAAATGTAACATGACCAAGGATATAAACATACTGGTGCCAAAGGACTGATTTCCATCAATAATTTTTAATGGTATTATTCGTTTAGATTTTATTAGTATATGCTGCGATAATTTTATTGTCCTTATTAGACGAAGAATACCAAAAACTTAGCAGTGGGGATTGGAACATTTTCGCCTCGATTTTAACACCCTTTAATATTACGCAACCAATTAAATCAAAACTTTCAAATCAGACTGATTTCCTATGTTATCTCGATAAACTTTATCTTTGAGGTTACCCAAAGGCAAAAAATTCCACGTCGTCAAGTCAGGTGAACGTGGAAGCCATCTTCCGTAAAATAGCATCGCAGTAATTTTAGTACCGTAATTTCGGGTGTATAAGCCGCGGCTCAAACAATTCTTTTTAGACCCAGAAATCTTATTTAATGATTAAACACAAATATTTACGGCGATCTAAGTAGTAACTTTCATTTTTTAAAAAATTCTGGGTCGAAAAAGAATTGTTTGAGCCGCGGCTTATACACCCGAAATTACGGTACTTCAAGTCTAATGTGAGGGGGCACACCATCTTGTTGGAATGTTGTTGTAACGAGGCACCCTGGAGTTCTGGAATAACCACACTTTGCCGCATGCCCGCTGACATGCTGCAGTTACGGATGAGATTTTTGGTCCCTGAGGAATGTTTTCCTCAGTGAAAAATAGCCGTATCAAAGAGGTCGTATTGATCCAGACTGTAACATGCGGAGAATGCAAGGTTATTTGTCGGATATTCTATATATATGTTGTTGGTGAGGATTCTCAGTAGACTAGATACGACAGTTTTGTGTATTCACCGTTCCAGACGTGAACCTCATCGGTCGATAGGATGTTCCATGCCAATTTTTATCCATCTACATCCTCGCCAAGAACGTCAAAGCGATCGTTTCACAAAGACCGTTATCGCCAGGTATTAATTCTTGAAAGCGACGAATCTTATTGTGACATGCCTTGAGTGCCACACGGACGCAATGGTTATAATTGCTTAACCAAATAATCAACGCGCCCGAGATATTCACGGGCTGCAAGCTTTACGATTTTTATTCAAGATTGTTTGATTCCTACCAGTGTTATAAAGTAGTGTAGTTTGTTTTATCCTGGTGTCGTTTTACTTCTCATTAAGTAAGATAAATATTTTTTTTTTTTTTAAATTGGTGACAATAATGAATTTGAATTTTTAAATCGTAATTTAATGCGACCATTAAGTGGTTAATAAATAAATATTTTAAAATTTTAAATATTTAAAATTTTAAATATTTAATAAATAAAAAAAAATATTTCACTTTGTGCGTCAAAATAGATGATAAATATGATGTAATATGATGAAACAAAAACAAATAAGCAGGCTATTCACATGATTTTTAAAATCCATTAATTTATGTTACATACGTAATAATTTTATTTAAACTTACGAGCAACAATTAGAAAAAATGAAATTTCAATTTTAAAATTTACACTACTGCAAATTTTTAAACTTCTACGTATCGCACATTTTCAATTTTTACACCATTATATAGGGGAAATATGCACTTTTAAATGCAGTTTGTTTAAAAGCTGTATCTCAATTTATTTTTCAGATATTAATTATTTTTAGTTTTTAATACCAATTTTGTAATCGTCGCAACAGAAGTACTCTATTACTTTTAAAAGTAAAGGGTAAAAAAGAGATATTTTTTATATTTTTTTAAACTTGCGTGCAAAAATTTGAAGAAAAAAAAATGAACTGGCGATATTAAAAATAATATTTTAATTAAAATAACAGTCTTTTTCAAAATATTATGATTTGTTGTGTGATAAGAGGTATTCAACTGTATATACACAAAATTTGAACTCTCTGACTTACATGGATTTTATGTACGGACCACTGACAGGCAGATAGACAGAGGACAGAGACGAATAGGGTTTCGTCAGAACGAAACCTCAAAAAGGAACACAGTGAATCACAATAAGCTACGTAATCATAATGTACCGTTTGAACGCTTTTGCTACATTTGTTTTAACAGGGTTATCCAAAAGATATTCGCTCTTTTTTTAATTTTTTGACGGTCTCCTATTGAGTTTCGGGAAAAAAATTCATGGAAATGTATGGCCTGTACTATTATGTTTACACGATAATTCCTCGTGTATTTTTCTAGATATTTAACAAAATGCCTAAAATCGTAAGAGGGCGGAAACCTTTGGCCATGTTGTGTATTCTTGTATGTAAGCACTGCGTTTTTTTAAGTTATTTTTTCATTCTTTTCTTTTGTGAAGAACATTTTTACTGTTAGAAATTGAATAAAATAATGGTGAAATAATCTTTGTCCGAACTATAAACATCTTAAGGCATTGCAGGAAAAATCTGTGTAAGTTGAAATACGTGAGCTTTAATAATAAAAAATAGGCATATTTAATTTGTCTTGTAGCAATAAGTAGACAAATATACTTTCCTATTTCACTGTAGACCAGAAATAAAATCGGGGTGCCTATAGACGTACCACAGCTTTTATATATGATTTCTTGCCTTGTAACCTCGGAAAATATTATTATTATATAAATAAATAGCAATTACGGAATTCTGCGTTTTACATCCTGTTCGCATTGGATTACCGTAATTTCTGGCGTGTAATCTGCAGATCGAACAATTCTTTTTCAACCCAGAAATTTTTCTTAGTAATTGTAGCCAAGTACTTTCCCCGATCTAAAATGTTACATTTTATTTTAAAATTTTTATGGGTCGAAAAATGATTGTTTGATCCGCGGATTGTACGCCGAAAATTACGGTACTTAAGAGCCATTATTTTGAAATTCAGACAAAAAAATGATGTTTTGATAGTTGTATTTTTTGATTTGCTTGATTTTTTTATATGTTGAAGTAGATCATATTTGATGAATAATCTGTAATTTTGAAGCCCTGAAAAAATTTCCTCTTTTCTATAGAAAATGTCAAAGTTCAAGGTTGCGAATGCCATTTTTTGTGAAGAGTGAAATGCTCCTATATTTAGAATACTATATCTCTCGCAAGCAACAACATCCCAAAATTCTTTCGGCATAAATTGTTAGTATAACCATACTTACTTATTAAAATTTATTTGTTCCCATGGGGCATTGTTAATTTACATTCTTATGTTGCCACAAAGTACAGTCAAAATGGCGTTTTTGTCATTTTTCGCACTTAACCTTCCTACCCTGTTCAAATTTTACTCAATCTTGATTAAAAACATTTCACACCAGAATTGATATTTAAAACATTTTAATATATTTAATTGACTTATTTCCCTGAATCTATTATTTAACTTTCTTTATGAAAAAAATTCTGGTTCGAATCGTATAAAATAAATTATAGATATGGGTCGATTAGACCCATTCAGGGTAGGAAGGTTAATATCTTATTTAAGCAATAGTACCCCCAAACTTTTTTCTTATAGAATATGAAAGTGTACTACTAGGACAAGCAAAATAATGTAGTACTGTACCGAGATATTGTTGCTGTTAGCAGATATAGCCTGTTAAATACTCAAAATTTTAAAAATCTGCAACATTTAAAGCAATGTTATTTCAAATAAGCGCAACAGTAAAATAAAACAAAATATGTCACGCAGTAGGTGAATATATGTACAAAAACATGGAAAAGAAAAAAAAGTGGGGCTTCGTGATATTTTTATTTTAAAAAATGACAAAATTTTCAAATAAACAATGTCGATGATAATATTTTTTCCCCATCAGAAAATAAAAAATCCCTTTTCTCGTTCCTCTTGCTGTGTTTTTTCCCAATAGAAAATGAAATATCCTTTTTTTGTTGTCCCTTTCGAAAGAAAATGAGGATGTTTCATTTTCTCTTAGGGTAAAAATGTGATAATGGAGATTGCTTTTCTTCTAAATCTTGTCATTTTTTTAAATAAAAATATCACGAGGCCCCACTTCTTTTTCTTTTCCATATTTTTGTACATATATTCACCTACTGCGTGACATATTTTGCTTTATTTTACTGCTGCGCTTATTTAAAAAAAGCATTACTTTAGACGTTGCAGATTTTGAAAATTTTGAGTATTTAACAGGTTATATCTACTAACAGCAACAATATGCGGGTGACGGTGCCCGGGCAGGGTTCGAACTGGAGATCCCACGGTCAGTAAGCGAGCGTCTTATCCGCCGAGCAAAAGGGTAGCTCAGTCGCTTCCTGCGAGAAACTCGTTTTACTGACCGCGCAAGATGGTCGCCACAAATATATCGGTACAGTACTACATTATTTTGCTTGTCCTAGTAGTACACTTTCATATTCTCTAAGAAAAAGTTTGGGGTACTATTGCTTAAATAAGATATTAAGTGCGGAAAATGGACAAAAACGCCATTTTGACTGAACTTTGTGGCAACATAACAATGTAAATTAACAATGCCCCATGGAAACAAATAAATTTTAATAATTAGGTATGGTTATACTAACAGTTTATGCCGAAAGAATTTTGGGATATTGTTGCTTGCGAGAGATATAGTACTCTAAATATACCAGCATTTCACTTTTCACGAAAAATGGCATTCACAACCTTGAACTTTGACATTTTCTATAGAAAAGAGGAAATTTTTTCAGGGCTTCAAAATTGCAGATTATTCATCAAATATGATCTACTTCAACATATAAAAAAAATCAAGCAAATCAAAAAATACAACTATTTCACTTTGTCTGATTTTCAAATAAAGGGCTCTTAACCCCTTAACCTTCCTACCCTGAATGGGTCTAATCGACCCATATCTAAAATTAGTTTTGTACGATTCGAACCAGAATTATTTTATAAAGAAAGTTAAATAACAGATTCAGGGAAATAAGTTAATTAAATACATTGAAATGTTTTAAATAACAATTCTGGTGTGAAATGTTTCTATCACGATTTGAGTAAAATTTGAACAGGGTAGGAAGGTTAACTGGTTATTTCTTTTCCGTTCAATAAATTGAAAATAACGGATTCACACCACTATTATTTAAGTAAAGTATTCATAACATTTAGTCTAAACATTCCGCCTTAAATAGTATGAAATTATTTAAAAAAAAAAAAAACATAGCGGGTCAAAAAGCTTTAAATGATGAATTAAGCAAATTCGTCTTGCCCGAACGGCGTACGGGCAAATCAGTTAAGGGGTTAAGGGTACAGTGGACTCTCAAAACTATTTTTTTTAATTTTCAATGCATTTGAAAAAAAAAATTTGGAAATAGTCATAGTTTATGTACTTCTTATTTCACAATTTTTAAAAAAATATATATTCAATAGTTTTTGAGATACAGATTTTTTTTAATTAACGAAAAATGGCATTATTTCAAAATGCCCCATGCGCAACCAGTTTTCACATACTTGTTCCAAATTTTTCTGTAATAACCCTTTCATACATACAAATAAATGTTACTAAGTATTTTTAGCATATTACCTGTAAAACATTTTAAAAAATGATTTTAACTTTATTTTTTTGTATTTTTCGTTAAAAAATCATTAAAAATTCCATATAACTGAAATTTAAAAAAATTAAATGCGTCTAAAAAATTTTATTTTTATTTTTAGTAACATTTGTTAACACATATACAGAGAACATTCTTAAAAAATCAGAAATATTGGGCATAAAGTATTGCGCATGTAAAATTTTAAAATCATGAAAACGACACATCATGAAATCATGAAATATTCATTCTGAGAAAAACAGGTTTTAGTAAGTACAATGGTTATAATTGCTTAATATTTTTCTACGAACACAGTTTCAGTTATGTATAAGGGATATAATATCATTTCTAGCTTATATGTATGTTTTTTATGTTTTATGGTAAATTCACATAAAATGTGTGGCTTCGACAGTAATTCATACAAAGGACGCGAATCTGAATTTCAAAAAATCTTCTCAAAACAAACTTTTTTATTTTCTGATGCTTTTTTTTAATTTTTTCTAGAAATATTCATGATATAAATACCTCTTATTACAATAAGAGGTATTTGTTAAATATACTAAATAGTTGTTGAGAAATAGAATTTTTTTATTTTGCACTAAAAAGATTGGGGACAAAAAGCAACTCTTCTAAATACATTATAAACACACGCTAAAAGAAATAATTAAAAGTTACAGTTAAAGTACTGTTTTGCGAAATCACAAAATTAATAAGTATTCATGAACCTCCGTGGCTGAGTGGTTAAGACACCACGCCGCTGATCGTGAGGTTGTGGGTTCGAATCCCACTGGCTCCATTGCACACACTCTTTGTGTGGAGCTCCTGGTTGTACTTCTCTTGTGTTGTAATATTTTCTTGTGTGCTATCTCGTCCCTGTATATTGACGATGGCTTATAAACAGGCTTCATGTCGAGCAGACAAGTCAGATGTATGTTGTTCAATAAACAAACAAACAATAAGTATTCATGGGCCTCCGTGGCTGAGTGGTTAAGACATCACGCCGCTGATCGTGAGGTTGTGGGTTCGAATCCCACTGGCTCCATTGCACACACTCCTTGTGTGGAGCCCCTGGTTGTACTTCTCTTGTGTTGTAATATTTCTTTGTGTGCTATCTCGTCCCTGTATATTGACGATGGCTTATAAGCAGGCTTCATGTCGAGCACACAAGTCAGATGTATGTTGTTCAATAAACAATAAATAAGTATCCATTGCAAAATAACTTTGAGTAAGGTAAAACAAAGAACTAGGCTAAATTTTAGGGCTGCGAATCGGCAAAAAGTAAATAAAGGGGCGTGGCAGAATCAGTTCATTGGACAAAAGTGCTTGTAACTCCAGTAAAGTAGTCGAAATGGAAAAATTCTTTTTGCGCTCAATAGCAGGAAGTTCATATAATGTTATTATGCTAACAATGAAAATTCGACAATTTGATGATTTTTTGCGATTTACAAAGTCCACTGTACCCTTTGTCCCCACTGTACCCACTTGTCCCTTAAGCTATCTCAGGCCGCCGAACTCTTTGAAAGAGTTTAACAAACTCTCTGAGAGAGTTTCAACTTGCTACGTCTAGATACAGGATCTGCCACTCATTCTCGTTCTCTGTAAAGCTTCAGTTTTACTAATTGGCTGTTGCGGATGTTTTTATTTTAAGCGTATGTGGATATTATACATTTGTTCAGACACAGAGACGTTCACTGATATATCTCAGATAAGTTTTTCGATGTAAACAGGTATTGAATTCCGGGAGAGTACCACTACAAAAATGGTGTTCAAAGATATCTTATGTATGCCGTGCGAACAGGATATTAAATATTAATTAGAAAATTTCCCATTTTAAATAGTTGCGAGAAACTCCTTTGGACCCTCAATTAGAAGGAGCAGGAGTATTGAGTACGCCAGTCGGTTCTTTCTGGCTGTAGATAACAGACTAGCCAATAATAAGCATCTACCCTCCTAGAAATATCTCCCGTGTTCAATGTATCTAGGCAATTTGTTCAGTCTGACTTCTGCTTTCCCCTCTAAACCTGTTCTTTTGAATCCTTCACGTTGACGAACTCAGTACTCTGCCCCTCCAAATATGTCAATAAATGTTTCTGTGGCTCCTGAAGATTATTTGCGTAATTTACAAGAACTTTCAGATGAAAAGTCCTTTAGCAATGCATCTGATGTCAATGAATCTGAGTTCATTGAACTTTCTTACCATGAAATGGACTTAGAAATTTATAGAGACGTTCTAGATGGTCCACAAGCTTCCTTATACCCTGTTCGCACTGAGAAAGTTAAATCGCTTAATTTCAAGTCACTTAAATTTTTTGAAGTGGGATCCCCGGAATTAGGCTTCATCTGTTCGCCTTAACTAAACATTGTAAGTGACTTAACTTGGCCAAACTGACATCTGGGCATGAGCATAGGTTCCGAAATTTGTAACTGCAACTTCTAACTTCTTTTTTGTTTGCACAGCAATTATCCTGCCATATTTCAATTAAAAAATTAATTTCGTCATGCTCCCAATTTATTTTGTAGGAGGAAATAACAGTTTCAACATTTTCCATTTTTGGCTTTTGATTACAAAAAAAAAAAAAAAAAAAAAAAAAAAAAAAAAAAAAAAGCCACAAACTCACGTGTTAAGCAACTGGGGTAAACAAATGACAACTTGAAATAGTTTATAATTTATTTGTAGAACTCAACTCCAGTAATTTAATAATCAGAATTAAATATTATAAATTTAAAAATAATTATTAAATATTCAGAAGGCAGCTTTCCACTCAACTAATAGTTAAGAGACTATCAAAGATTTAAGTGAGTTTCGGAAACTTGCTCAAGTGAGAATCTTAATTCCGTGAACGACCGCTTCAAAAAACTTCAAGTTAAGTGACTTAACTTTCTCAGTGCGAACAGGGTATTACTGTATCCTGTTTCTCTGACATACTTAACCTTCCTACCCTGAATGGGTCTAATCGACCCATAACTATAATTTGCTTTATACGATTCGAACCAGAATTTTTTTCATAAAGAAAGTTAAATAATAGATTCAGAGAAATGAGCCATTTAAATATATTAAAATATTTTAAATAACAATTCTGGTGTGTAATGATTTTATCCAGATTGAGTAAAATTTGAACAGGGTAGGAAGGTTAATTTCCTTAATTTATTTTTATATGGTTCCTGATCAGATTAACAATATAAACTAGAAATCTAATTCTATCTAAAATTTTGAAACAAAGAATGGAAAAATGACCTAGTGTACTCCATACGCCATCCCTCCAAAATTGCATTCTATGCAAGCCCTTCCAAGTAAGGGTTAAATTAGAAAAAGTGTACACACCTTGTAAAATTTTATCTTTTTTATGATTCAACTTCACATTAATTAATTCTATGTAAATAAATAAAAAGATGATGTCATTTTAATAATTCAAAAAGCTTATCTCTACAAACTCATAAAAAACGTTATGAGTAAACGTACAATGTTTTAACTATCATTTCAAATTACAATTCAGTTGTAGATTATATTCTCCTCTTCAGTTTTACCCCAGCGTTTAATGAACAACAAAATTGAAGTGCACGTTGATTCATCGATGCATGTTTTACTAAATGCTTGTATTTAAATATTGCTAGAAAATTACTGCATATTCTCAAAAGCTAGTTCAACGAAAAAGCTTTCAGAAAATAAGAAGAAATGCAATTCATTCATTTGAAAGTAACGTTTTCTTTTCAAAATAGGCTCCTAATTAGCCAGTTCCTTCTTTTTTCTTGTTCCGTTTTATCGTCAAAAAGTAGAAAGTAAACGTCTAAAAAGAACTCGTTGTGAAGATATTTAATCACACGGTGAGCAATTACAATTAATTACCATAAAAGAACTCAAATCTATATCCTAAAGCTAAACAAAATGTAAAATCTCCTCCCCTCCATTATTTCCTGAAATGATAAGCAAGATAAAAAAAAGCTCATGAAAGAAGAGAAAATATTTAAAACAATAGAAATAACATTTATCCTACACTTATATTTTCTGGCTCTACACAATTCTTTGGTTTTGATAAATAACTTTTCAGACACTGCTGTAAGGCAAAGAAATTAATTTTAAATTTCGGTTTTTCTAAAACTATATAAGTGCATGTATTTCCACTCTAATAGTTTTATGCTTTCGTTTATTGTTCTAGATTTCTTCGTGTATTTTCTTATTTAAATAATTGAACTTTTATTTTTTTTAATGTAAACTGCTATTTTTATTGAATAAACAACATTTGGTGCTACGTTTTATTATCGAAATATAAAATATAACTTTGAATTTGTTATCTTTGTTTCACTTTCGATTAACACTTATGTTATTTATTTTTCTTTAATGAAAAGCTTTCTTGTTTGTTAAATTCTCATTCTAAAACAAATATCGACGTATACATGGACATCATAAAAACATATATTTTTTTCCAAATAGTGTTTCCATGTGTCTACGTAAATAAATTCTCCAGATTTACTGGACATCAGTATTTGAAATTAAAAGTTTTATTCAGAATCATTCTATTCATTTTAAAGTCCTTTTTAAGTTTGAAAATGTTTTGTTCCAGAAGTTTGTACTGTCTAACAAATCTCTGAATTCCTTGAACAAAAAATAGAGGTTCATGGCAATATTTCTGTGTAGTTCAAATGTAGATTTGAAAAGTGATTTGGTGAGGATATCACCTGTCAATGCCTCAGTATTTAAGTATTGGAGTGTTATCACTTTTTCTTGCAGAAGGTTTTTTAAAAAGTGGTAGCGCAGAGAAATGTTTTTCGCCTTATGGTGTTACTTATCGAATTCAGCTAGTTTAATGCAAAACTGATTATCTTCCAGTAACGAATCGGGCATTGCTACACTACCTGGCCATTGATGACCGTCCACTTGCGATTTTTGACATTTTGTTAAATATCTCGAAAGACACATGAGGAATTATCCTAAAACTCTTAGTGTATAAATATAACAGTACAAGTCATACATTTCCATCAAGATTTTTTCCCGCAACTCCAATAGGGAACCGTCAACAAATTTAAAAAATGAAAATCTTTTGGATAACCCTGTCAAAAATAATGTAGCGAAGGCGCTCAAACTGTAGATTATGATTAAGTGGTTTATTGTAATAAACTGTGTTCATTTTTATGTAGATAGCATGTATACTCGTAGAAAAATTAAGGCTTTTATAAAAATTGTCCCAAATTTTTCCAAGATTTTTGCTTATAATTTGCAGAGTTCTTAATATAAAATAACATTCTTTTCGGAAAATATGACATATAATAATGCACACAATACCCTGTAATCAGATTTACAAAAATAATTTAAATTGTATGAAAAATGAGTAGGTATACTAAAAAAATTTTCACTTGCGCATGCGTCAACGATATCAAAATTTTATTTGCATATTATATTAGCCACATTATGTTATATTATGTTAGTATAGAGCAACTTTTGAGAAAGTCTCGAAATCATAGCTTGAAATTTCTGAAAGTCTAACCACGTCTATAGAATAGGCACAAAATCCGTTGTTCCCAAAATGAAGCAAAAAATTGAGGGATTTTATCCAAAGTAGTACGTCCAATATAATGTATTCTATATTGACACTAATCAATGAATATATGGATACAACCCCTCCCCCCTCTTGTTTTTGCTTCATTTTGGGAATAACGGATTTTCAATTTATTCTATTCACGATTATTTTCAGAATTTTCAAGCTATGATTTTGAGACTTTCACAAAATTTGCTCTATATATTTAGCTAGCATAATACGCAAATGAAATTTTGATATCGTTGACGCATGCGCGTGAAAAATTATTTAGTAAACCTTCTCATTTTTCATACAATTTTTATTATTTTTTTATTCTGATTACAGGGTATTTATGACAATGATGTTTGTCATATTTTCAGAAAAGAATGTTATTTTATATTAAGAACTCTGACAATTATAAGCAAAAATCTTGGGAAAATTTGGGACTGTTTTTATAAAAACCTTAATTTTTCTACGAGTATACATGCCATCGACATAAAAATGAACACAGTTTATCACAATAAGCCACTTAATCATAACCTACAGTTTGAGCGCTTTTGCTACATTAGTTTTGACAGGGTTATCCAAAAGATATTTATTCTTTTTTAATTTGTTGACAGTCCCTTATGGAGTTTCGGGAAAAAATCTTCACGGAAATGTATGACTTGTACTATTGTATTTATACACTAAGAGTTTCAGGACAATTCCTCATGTATTTTTTGAGATATTTAACAAAATGTCTAAAATCGCAAGTGGACGGTCATCAATGGCCAGGTAGTGTACACTAAGTCGATTTCTTTTAGGAGTTCGAGTAACCACGTGATCTCTTGTTCTGCTTTTGCAGTAGACACATACTGCAACTCTGCGGAGGACATCACAATCACTTCTGTCTTTGAAAAGACCAAAGGAGTGCGTTGTTACCTAACATAAAAAGGTTTCCAGAAGTGGATTTCTTCTTCACTGGGTCATTTGCCCAATCTGAATCAGAATATGCCCTCAAGACAGGTTTTTCTAGATTAGTAAATATTAATTTAAGATTAATTGTTGTCTTAAAATATCTAATAACTCTTTTAACTGCTTCCCAATCCTTTGCTCCGACGCTCATTTCTACGCCTTAAAATGTTCACGGCTACACTAATGTCTGGCCTAGGTATAATTAAAATATAAAATAGTGCGTCCATGGCCTCTCTATATTTAGTGTTATCCGGAAGGAGATTTTCCTCATCTGGCAATTTAACATATCCTGGTTCGATATGTATATTTGGTCGGCTTTGAATTATATAAATCAAATCTTACGATTAATTCATGAATTTTGTTAATTTCATCAAGTGCCATAGTGTTCTTGTTAGGCCGATTTATATTTATGCCTAGATAATATTTTACTTCGCTTAAATCACTTACAGGGTATTCACTCTTTAATTCGTATATAGGTTTATCAATGTTTTGATCTATCGCTTCGATAAGGAGATTGTCAACATAAACAATTATGTCAGTTGTTTTGTTTGTTGTTTCTTTGTACAGACAGCCGTGAAAAAAACGTAAACACTTCCGTACTAACTCCTCAGCGTAGAAGAACGTTACTGGCCTAAGATTGGAATAAAGTCTACTTTTAAATTACGTATACGAAATCTATCTACATATTAAGACGAACCAAAACTTCATCTTTTCAATAGCAATACCCAATTTTAATACGAAAGTTCAGATCTTTATTCTAAACTATGCCTAGACAACAAATAGCAAATCATTTGAATGATTAGTTTTTGAATTATAAACATTCAAAATTTAGTACTTCTAATGATAATTGCATTTTCACATTTTTATTAATATCTCCTGAAATTATACACCTAATGTGCTAATTTTTTGTGTAGAAAAAATGTTAAAATACTCAAACGTAAATACATTGAATTTTCAATTTTTATAATTTTATAATAATTTTATGACATTAATATTCGAAAAAATTATTAATTGAACCTACATTTTTTATGGATTTACATTTATTAAACCCTGCTTTATGGAAATCCAAAATTTTCTTCGAAACAGTTTTCAAATAATGCTTTAAAAATGGCAAAATGGTGTTTAAGGGGCTGTCTACGAAAGAAGTGACAAGATATTTTGGAACTTCTTATGATATACTCTAATGTAGCAGTCTTCAATGACTGCATGAGGGGCGCCTAAGATGATTTAATCAAGAAGGGGGCTCTCTCGGTCAACAATCGAGTACCAAACTATAATTTGGACACAGCCCCTAAAATGAGCTCTTTTTGCAATAATTAATTTCTCAAAAACTTATCGTACGAATTGTATGAAAGTTTGTTTTTTAGTAAGAAATACAATTTGATTTTAAATAAATATTACATTTACTTAGTTAATTCAAACTTTATTCCGGATATCTGAATATCAGACTCCATTACATCACTATTTCAAAATAAAAAATGAATTAATAAATAAAACGAATTAAAACAATTTTATTGGCCAAAAATTAAAAAGTTCAAAACATTATTTTATACAATTAAATAATATTTTATGTTATGCAATCACTAGGATATAAATACTAATTATGGTGCAAAAATTTTTCAAGTCATTATAAAAATGACGTCTATTTTATATGAATTACTTTTTAGAAAAAGGGATCTTTATTTTTCTTCTTTTGT
Organism: Maratus speculifer; assembly: GCA_964019185.1. Classification (NCBI taxonomy): domain Eukaryota; kingdom Metazoa; phylum Arthropoda; class Arachnida; order Araneae; family Salticidae; genus Maratus; species Maratus speculifer. The sequence continues at coordinate 267,834,540 of OZ025293.1, read as the reverse complement.
TCAACAATATATAAATTAATTTCAAATTAAAGTTAGACTATATATATATATATATATTGAATCTAGGAAAAAAAGTGACCGGAAAAAAAGTTATCGGAAAAAAAGTGACAAACTACAAAAGCGGAAAAAAGTGACAAGGAAAAAAGTTACCGGAAAAAAGTGACAAAGAATTGATTTTGGGGATTTATTATTGATTTTCGGGATTCATTGCTTAAGTATGAAAGGGGGATCGGGGAGGGGGGCTCATAGTTTAGGTAAATGGGTTTTTCATGCTGAATTAACTGTTTTGGTTCAAATTTTGAATATACGTTCATCCTGAAAAGACGCTTGCCTGATTAGTTTTGGGAAGGTACGATTACCCCCCCCCCCTCCGTCCTCAATTAGATGAATGGGTTTTATGCAGAACTGTCCAACGTGTGTCAAATTTGCATATAGGTTCTTTTCGATAAGGCCTATATATAGTATATAATGCCCGAAGAGATTTAGGAGTTCTAATGGTTAAGTATAGAGAGGGAACGGAGGATAACCTTTCTAAAATTAAATTAATAACTTTTTACGCATAATTATCCAATTTGCTTAGAATTTTGGACATAGGTTCATTATATCTCTGATTAGTTATGGGTTCTTCTGCTTATTTTAAAGGGGGCGAGCAATTATATGCCCTTTAAACTAGAAAAATAGGTTTTTATACAGAATTATCCCATGTATTTCAAATTTTAAATATAGGTTCTTTCTGATAAGGTGGATCTCTGCATAGTTTTAAGGATTTAATATTTAAGTATAGAAGGGAAATAGGATATAACCCACCTTAAATTAAATTACTTTTTACGCAGAATTATCAGATTTGCTTCAAATTTTAGATTATAGAACCATTATGATAAGGCGTATCCCTGATTACATATGGGGTTATTTTGCCAATTAAAAATGGGGCGGGTGATTATTCCCCCTTCCCCTTAAATTAGATAAATTGTTTTTTATGCTCACTTATCCGATATATTTCATATTTTGGATATATATTCTTTCTCATAAAGTGAATCCCGGAATAATTTTAAAGGTTTAATGGCTAAGTAAACACTGGGGGAACGGATGATACCCCCCCCCTTAAATTAATAAATGGCTTTTTACGCAGAATTATCTGATTTGATTCAATTTTGATTGGGCGTTCATTATGATAAGGCGAAGTCCTGATTAATTGTGGGTTATCCCCCGTTCATTGCTCTATACTTAGCCATTAAACCCTTAAAACTATTCAGGGATTCACTTTATCAGGATCAACCTATATCCAAAATTTGAAATACGTTGAATAGTTGTGAAAGAAAAAAACAATTCATTTTATTTAAAGAGTGGAGGATTAATCGCCCGCTTCCCCTATTTAATTATCAAAAGAACCCATTAAACCCATAAAACTATTCAGGAATTCACTTTATGAGAAAGATCCTATATCCAAAATTTGAAATACATCAGATAAGTGTGCATAATTTTTTAAAATCTAATTTAATAGTAATCACCCGCCCTCCTTTTTAATTACCAATAGAACCCCATAACTAATCAGTAATACGTTTTATCATAATGAACCCATGTCCAAAATTCGAAGCAAATCGGATAATTCTGCATAAAAAGCCATTTATTTAATTTAAGAGGGGTTTCCTCCATCTCCCCTTTATACTTAGCCATTAAATCCTTAAAACTATTCCGGAATTCACCTTACCAGAAAGAACCTATATTTAAAATTGAAATACATGGGATAATTCTGCATAAAAACATATTTATCTAGTTTGAGGGGGAGAATTGCTCATCCCTTTTACTAAGCAGAAGAACTCATAACTAATCTAAGATACGTCTTATCATAATGAACTTATGTCCAAAATTTTAAGCAAATCGGATAATTATGCGTAAAAAGCCATTAATTTAATTTAAGAAAGGTTATCCCCCGTTCCCCCTCTATACTTAACCCTTAAACTCCTAGAATCCCTTCAGGCATTTTATACTATGCATAAGCCTTATCGAAAAGATCCTATATGCAAATTTGACACACGTTGGATAATTCTGCGTAAAAACCAATTCATCTAATTGAGGACGGATGGGGGGGGGGGGGGAGTAATCGTCCCTTCCCAAAACTAGTCAGGCAAGCGTCTTTTCAGGATGAATGTATATCCAAAAATTGAACTAAAACAGTTAATTCAGCTCGAAAAACCCATTTACCTAAACTATGACCCCCCCCCCGATCCCCCTTTCATACTTAACCAATGAATCTCCAAAATCAATTCCTTGTCACTTTTTTTTCCGGTAACTTTTTTCCTTGTCACTTTTTTTCCGCGTCACTTTTTTCCGCTTTTGTAGTTTATGTCACCTTTTTTCCGATAACTTTTTTTCCGGTCACTTTTTTTCCGTTTACCATATATATTATATATACATATATAAAAAAAAATTCCTATTTTGAAATCAGTTAATAAAATGACAATATAACTTAAGAAATTTCCTTTTTTTTTAAACAATTAGAATTAAAAAAAGAAAAGAAATTACTTTTTTTCAGAAGCGCCTTATAGAATTTTTTTCATCGTACCAATCTCAAGAAATATGGAATTTATTAATATTTATTGAACATTATTTAATTAATAAGAAGTAAAATTTGATTTCAACTATATTTTACATTTACTTATTTAATTCAAACCTTATCCAGAATATCTGAATACAATATCCATAAAATTATTTTCAAATAAAATATTAAAATAAAACGAAATTAAAACATTTTCATCGGCTCAAAACTCAAAATTTCAAAATATTATTTCATAAAATTCAATAATATTTTGTATAATACATTCTCTAGGATACAAATACTAATTAAGGTGTAAAAAATTTCTAAATCGTGGTAAGAATGGCATCAATTTTACAAGAATTATTTTTTAAAAGTTTGTTTTTTTACATAACATGTAAATCAATTTCAAATTAGCAAAAGAAAAAAAAAAATCTACTTTAAAAAGTTGATAAAATGATAATGTGACTTAAAATGTCCCCCCCCCCCTTGTAAATAATTAAACTTTTAAAAAATAAAATATGCTGACATTAAAATATTATGTTAAAATATTTTAATAATATTTATTAAAAGTTAATTAACTAATAAGAAGTAAAATTTAACTATATGTTACTTTACTTCGTTAATTCAAATATTATGCCGATTATCCGAATAACAATCTCCATAAAATTGTTTTCAAATCGAAAATAAATATTAAAATAAAATTATAACAATTTCATTGAATAAGAACTCAAAAATGCAAATTATTATTTTACGCAATTCAATAATATTTTATGTAATACACTCTTAAGAATGCAATATACTAAAATACTAAATATGGGGTAAAAATTTTGAGATAAGTTATTTTAGCTCGGGGTAAGGATGTCAATTTATGTAAATTATAAAAGAAAAAAAAAAAAAAAAAAAAAAAAAAAGTTTTCTGTTTCTTTATTTTTTTTTAAACAATAAAATGATAGTATACAGCAGTTTTGATTTGAATCCTACTTTTTAAACAGTTATATAGATATAAACAATCTTGTGAAAGTGATACAAATATTAATAATAAAAAAGTGATAATAAATAATATTACCTTATACTGTTTTTCTATGGACAAATCATATACTATTAAAAAAGTATGAAGAACAAGCTTTTTAAAAGAAAAAGCTTTAAGATTACAGCAACAGCAGTACGAACGGTTTATCGAGGTGCCTAGGACCGGATTACAACTAAATAGGTAAATAATTCAGGACAGGCAAATATTGTAAAGATGGAGTTGTTCTTTGACACTGGATGGAACGAGAAAAACAAAGCACGTTGCACCCTGCCCCAGGAGCACTTTATTATACGGTACCGGCTTATCGGTTGAAAATTAGAAACACATGTATTTCCAATTTCTGTGGAGTGTACAATAAATGACTGATTTCGGTACTCTCTTTTCCCTCGGAGGGTAGTATTTCAAATGGGCAGACCATAGATATAGGAATAAGGAATAGGAATATAGGAATAGTTATTCCTATATCTATGGGGCAGACTTGTATTTACAAAGGCTGTGCTGATCAATTGATTTGTTTCTATTTTCCCCAGAAAGATATACAGATCCAGAAATCTCAGAATACGGTATAATCAATAAAAAACGACACATCTGGTATTAATACAGACACCAGTGGTTACCTTCAGAATCCATATCTAGTTAACTTGAAACCCCCCTGAAATGGTAATTTGTCTTCTTTGGAACTCCCACGTCATTGACTAACAGCTTTGAAAACACAACTCAAACACATCTGCGTTTCTATTTACTTACATTCAACCATACTTTTGTAAAAGACGTTAATGATTTTCAAGGGTTTATATATATTTTTTTAATTACATATATACTTTTCATTTTGTAACTTGCGGTGGTGTTTGAATTTTAGAGAGGTTAAGCAGATCAGATCCAGTTTTAAAAAAGTTTTTAGATAATGACATTTTTGATGCTAAAAATTATCGAATTTTCAAAGATATATAAAAAAATAACTTATTCTTCTTTCAAAAGCAAAATTAACATAAGTTTCCATTGCAAACTCTCCTCAAAAATTATTCTTCGTAATCTGACGCATAATATCATTTAAGAAATTAATGATAGTACAGATCATTAACATTCAGAAATTATAGAGTACTTCAGTTTATTAGAACTAGGGGCACAAATTTATGTATGTGTATGGGGCGGTGCTATTACAGAAACAAAATAATAATTTTTTTTAAGTTCTTTTTATCGAAGAGCTGAAAAAAAAATGATCAAGGGCGCCACCATTACAAAAATATGACAATAGTTTTTTGAAAGTTATTTTTCTGTCGCGCTGAAACAAAAAAAAAAAAAAAAAAAAAAAAAAAAAAAAAAAAAATCTGACCAAGGGATGCATGATTACAAAAAGACGATACTATTAGTTTTTTGAAAGTTGTTTTTACATAAAACACGGGAAAAAATCTGACCAAGAGTGCTGTGATTATAAAAACATGATATTTGTTTTTCGAAAGTTATTTTTAAAGAAACACTGAAAAAAAAAAATCCTGCCATGGGCGCCATGATTACAATCACACAGTATTAATATTTTGAAAGTTGTTTTTACAAGAGGTGCTGAAAAAAGATGATGAAGGACGCCATTATTACAAAAACTGGTATTAGTTTTTTAAAAGTTATTTTTGTAGAGGCACCGATAAAAACCTGGCTAAGGGCGACACGATTCCAAAAACACGATGTTAGTTTTTTAAAAGTTATTTTTAAAAAGGCGCTGAAAAAGATCTAAACAAAGGCGCCATGATTACAAAAACATGATATTAGTTTAGTTTTTGTTACTTTTACAGAGGTATTGAAAAAGTCTGACCAAGGGCTCTATGCTTCCCAAAACACGATATTTGTTTTCTGAAAATTATTTTTACAAGCGGCGCAAGAAAAATTTGAACAAGGGCGCCATAATTACAAAAATCGATATAAGTTTTTTAAAAGTTATTTTTATAGAGGCGCTGTAAAAGATCTAAACAAAGGCGCCATGATTACAAAAACATGATATTAGTTTACCTTTGGTTACTTTTACAGAGGTGTTGAAAAAGTTTGACCAAGGGCGCCATGCTTTCCAAAACATGATATTTGTTTTCTGAAAATCATTTTTACAGGAGGCGCTAGAAAAAGTTGAACAAGGCCGCCATAATTACAAAAATCGATATAAGTTTTTTAAAAGCTTATTTTATAGAGGCATCGAAAAAAATCTGACCAGGGGCGCCACACTTCTAAAAACACGACATTAGTTTTTTGAAAGTTATATTTAAAGAAGCGCTGAAAAAGATCCGACCAAGGGCGCCACGTTTCCTAAAACACGATATTAGTTTTTTGAAAGTTATTTTTTAAAAGGTGTTGAAAAGCATTTAAACAAGGGCCCCATGATTACAAAAACATGATATTAGTTTTTTTAAGTTTTTTTTTTTTTTTTTTTTTTTTTTTACAGAGATGTTGATAAAGTCTGACCAAGGGCTCCATGTTTCCCAAATCACAATATTAGTTTCTTGAAAGTTAATTTTACAAGAGGCGCTGATGAAAGCTGACCAAGGGCGCGATAATTACAAAAACCAATATTAGTTTTTTAAAAGTTATTTTTGTAGAGGCGCCGAGAAAATCTGACTAGGGGCGCCACTATTCCAAAGACACGATATTAGTTTTTTAAAAGTTTTTTTTTAAAGAGGCGCTGAAAAAGATCTAAACAAGGGCGCCACGATTACAAAAACATAATTTTTTTTTCTTTTACAGAGGTTTTGATAAAGTCTGACCAAGGGCGCCATGTTTCCCAAAACATGATATTAGTTTTTGAGAGTTATTTTTACAAGAGGCGCCGAAAAAACCTGTCCAGGGGCGCCACAATTCCAAAAACACGATATTACTTTTTTGAAAGTTATTTTTACAAGAGGCGCTGAAAAAAGCTGAGCAAGGGCGCCATAATTACAAAAACTGATATTAATTTTTAAAAAGTTATTTTTGTAGAGGCGCCGAAAAAAGTCTCTCCAGGGGCGCCACGATTCCAAAAACACGATATTAGTTTTTTAACTTATATTTAAAGAGACGCTGAAAAAGATCTAAACAATGGCACCATGAGTACAGAAACATGATATTAGTTTTTTTAGGTTATTTTTACAGAGGTGTTGAAAAAGTCTGACCAAGGGCGCCATGTTTCCCAAAACACGATGTTAGTTTTTTGTTAGTTATTTTTACAAGAGGCGCTAGAAAAATTTGACCAAGGGCGCTATAATTACAAAAATCGATATTAGTTTTTTAAAAGTTATTTTTATAGAGGCACCGAAAAAAAAATCTGACCAAGGGCGCCACAATTCCAAAAACATGATATTAGTTTTTTAAAGTTATTTTTAAAGAGCGCTGAAAAAAATCAAAGGGCGCCATAATTACAAAACATAAAATTAGGTTTTTTTTTTTTTTTTTTTTTTTTTTTTTTTTTTTTTTTTTTTTTTTTGACAGAGGTGTTGGTAAAATCTAAGCAAGGGCGCCATGTTTCACAAAACACGATATTAGTTTTTCAAAAGTTATTTTTAAAGGCGCTGAAAAAACCTAAACAAGGGCGCCTCTGACAATGTGACCAATTAAAATGAAAATGTCTTGTTTTAGACTGGCATTTTACCTTTTTTCCCTATCGTTTGTATTTCCTGAAAAAGCAGAATAAATATTTAACTACAGAGCAGCTACCTATGGCGTTAAATGATTGACAGAAAATATGGTAAATGCGTCAGTAGTTTTAATTTGCCAAATGAAAATATTTGAAATTTTATGCCTTTCAGATTCCACAACTTAAATTGCTTCCATAAACAAAAAAAAAAAAAAAAAAAAAAAAAAAGTGACGAGGGGCGCACCGGGCATTTGCCTCGTTGCCCGGTGGGCCAGTACGACCCTGGGGTGTAGAGTTCATTTATGCTGTCAGAATTGGGTACTGCTATTGAAAAAACAAAGTTAGTACGTTTTAGAATGTAGATGGTCCCTAAGCAAATTTTATATACATCACTGAAAAGCAAACTTTATGTCCAATCGTTTGGTACCAGTAACTTTCTTCTACGCTAATTTTTTGCAGAGATAGTAAAGGATGTTTTTTTCACGACTGTACAAGCATTTATCAACTGAGCTTTGGTAAAAGCCTAATTTTTGTAATGATTCGTATATTTTTAAACTTCAAGATTTCGCAACCTGTGTGCAACGTATATTGTCTTCTCGAGCTTACATACTTTCTGTTTTTCTCAGGGAGCAACATATTCTTCGGGCTGATGATGCAAGTACGCACACTTTTTCCTATAATTCTCCATAAAAGAAACCAGTTTTTATATCAATGTGTTTTAGATTTAGATTTTTATACAAAGCCGTTGCCCAAAAATTAACTCTCTGTTTTATAAGATGCAACTGGTAAGAAAGTCTCATCATTGTCTGTTGTTTGTTTATTGTTGAATGTGGGAACAGTGATAGAAGAAATTATTGTTAATTTCAGTATTATTCCACAATGTCACTAAGTATAAAATTGGATAGATCCTACCTGATCACAGTAGATAGTAAACAGAAGGCAATAATGGAAGACACATTGTACTTGTGTAGTAGGTGGAACAAGAAAATCCAGTTGACACGCATATAACACACTTGAAAAATTTATTTCTTGATTATTATACTAAAACAAACAAAATAAAATGTAGTTAGATTAATGTTAAGAACAGTAATATTGAATTTTTAAGACAGGTCCTCTCAGTGTATTTTTTTTCAGGAAGCTGGATTAGCTTTCCTTTGTTACATAAAGGTAAAACACAGAAAGGGAAGGCATGTCTTTCCCTCTGAGGACCTATTTCAAAACTAAGGGTCCTTCAAAAGTATCTGAAAGTTCTCAACCTCTTGAAACAAAGGCAATCAGCTGAGCTTGCATTTATGTTCATATGTATGGAGATTTTAAATGTTTGGTGCTGCCATCTGGCGCTAGTCTCCATACTTACTTGCTTAAAGTTCACTATCATAGTTGGATGTACAGTTGCATGGGACAGCTCTAGTGCTGCCCTCTAGTGAGATGACTCTGAAGGAAAATGGATCAGTGCAAATTTCACATACCTCACAATGTTTGTGTATTTGCTGAGAAATCTCATGTTGCCCTATAATCCTACATTCCTCCTTTTCGAAGCAAATCTACAACATCTTTAATTGGAACTGAAGCCTAAGCTTCTCCAGTTTAATTTTAGAGACGGGCTTGGTGAGAACATCAGCTAGCATTTTTTCCGTAGGACAGTAAATAATTTTAATTATGCCACATTCGTGCTGGTGTTTGATGTGATGAAATTTCACGTCAATGTGCTTTGACTTGGTATGTGCCTTTTCGATTTTAGTCAATCTAATGGCAGGCAAATTGTCCTCATATACGGTTATGGGTAATTCTTGGTTAAGTTCCAAGTCACTGAGTATTGTGAGTAGCCATTTTATTTCTTGTGTTGCAGTGGAAAGTGCAACATATTCCCTTTCAGTGGAAGACAGTGCGACGCTGGATTGTTTCTTAGAGGCCCAGGCTAGCACATTATTGCCCAACATGAATAGGTTCCCCGTCGTTGACTTCCTGTCGTCCCGATCATTCGCCCAGTCTGAGTCGCTATAGACTGTCAACACTGGCGGTTTCGACTTATCAATAACGAATTTTATTCGTCTGGTAGTCAATAGATACCTAATGACTTTTTCAACAGCTTCCCAGTCAGTTTGTCTTGGAGATTCATTCCTCCTTCCCAATATGTTTACTGCTGCCGATATGTCGGGCCTAGTCAGTGTTGCGATGTATAGTAACCCCCCAATTGCCTGTCTATATTTTTTATTATCATCTAATAGTGTTCCGTCGGGATCTAAACTGAAATAATTTGCGCACATCGGTGTGTAAGTGGGTTTACTAAGGGTTAAATTGAATTTTTCTCCGATTTCAATTATCTTATGTTCCTGATCAAGTTCGAAATTCCCATTTTCTGTTCTTTTTATATTGATACCCAAGTATTGATTAACCGGTCCTAAAATTTTAATCTCATATTCCTTAGATAATTGGGTGTAAATCTCGTGTGTGTCATCTTTATTTCCCGCTACAAGAATGTCATCCACGTACACAATTACGTAAGCGATTTTTCCGTTTTTAGTCCTTTTGAACAGGCATTGGTCTGATTCACATTCCGTAAATTTTAAATTTCTTAACGACTGACTAATTTTCAAATTCCATGCCCTAGCTGCCTGCTTAAGGCCATAAATTGCTTTGTTTAGCTTACATACTTTCTCTTCCTCCCCAACTTGTACATATCCCTCCGGTTGATGCATAAATACTTCCTCCTCAAGATCGCCGTGTAGAAATGCAGTTTTCACGTCTAAATGTGTCACTTCTAGATTCTTATAAACAGCTGCATTTAAAAACGCTCTGAGTGTGGTATGTGACACGACTGGAGCGTAAGTTTCGTCGTAATCGCATCCATATTTTTGAGAGTATCCCTTAGCGACCAATCTCGCTTTATATCTCTCTATGGTTCCGTCTGCCCCTCTTTTCGCCTTAAAGGTCCACCTCGAACCTATGATGCGTTTACCGGGTACGGCTTTAATTAATTTCCAAGTTTTGTTTCTGTGCAATGATTTTATTTCTTCATCGGTCGCCTCCAACCATTTATTTTTAATTTCAGTGTCCTCAATATTTTGTAAATCAGCCCACGACCTGGGTTCTTCAATTTTGCATAGGTTAGCTGTTATTCCAAAACGGTTCGGTGGTATACCTTTATTTTCTCTTAGCGACCTTCTAGGTTCGGGATCATTTTGCGTTGGATTTACGATTTTCTCTTCGTTCTCATTCGTTAAATCAAATTCGATACTTTCGGTAGGTAATCGCGCACTGTTTTCGATTTCTGTCGTGTCATTAATTTCTTCCCGATCAATGCCCTCTTCAAGGAATTTAACGGTTCTCGAGATCATTATGTTATTATTTCCGGTATGAATTCTATACCCTTTACTACGAAAATCATAACCCATAAATACTCCTTCAATAGCCTTCTCGTCAAATTTGGTTCTTTTTGATTTATCTATGTAGGCGAATGCCTTACATCCGAATGTTTTGATATTAGATAGGTCGGGCTTTCGGTTATTCCATAACTCGTATGGTGTTGCGCGATTCTCGTTTGCATTAGTAGGTAGTCGGTTAATTAGGTATGTGGCCGTCATTACTGCTTCGCCCCAGAATTGCCTAGGTAATTTCGCGTCAGAAAGCATAGTACGTGCCATTTCCACAATTGTCCTATTTTTCCGCTCTGAGACGCCGTTCTGAGGGCTTGAATAAGGTACGCTTAATTCCCGTTCAATGCCATTTTCAGCTAAGTATTTTTCGAAATTTTCACCAAGGTATTCTTTGGCATTATCCGATCTTATAGATTTAATTGTTTTTCCAAATTTATTCTTCGTAAGGGCTACATATTGCTTTAGCTTTTCTACCGCTTCAGATTTATGTGCTAACAAATACGTTACAGTAAATCTACTATAATCATCTGTGAATGTTATGAAATAGCGCTTCCCGCCAGGGGTCATTGTTTCCATGGGTCCACAAATATCCGAATGTGTTCGGGAACAGATTTCTACACTTCTGTTTTTAGCCGATTTAGGGTAAGGCGAAACTGATAGTTTACCTTCGATACACTTAGTGCAGTATGTTTTGTGTTTGCAATTGTTTATGGTTATCCCTTCTGCTAGCTTATGGTTAACTAAATGTCTAATTGCTTCAAAATTTTTATGACCTAATCTGCGATGCCAAATGTAAATGCAATTTTCATTATCGCATGATGTTTGTGTACTTAAAATGTAACCATATTCGTCCGTTGGGTTTATCTCATAAAGATTATTATTCAATTTTGCGGTCAAGATAGTGTTGTTGTCTTTGACAAATAAACATGTTTCTCCTTCAAAAATTACTTTTATATCATTATCAATTGCCTTTTTAACTGACAAAAGATTACCCTTTAATTCCGGACAATAAAGAACATCCTTGAGAGTTATGCTATTTTTTAGACCTGAGTTAAGTGTTACATCGCCCATACCTTGAGAGTTTAATCTTTTCCCATTAGCAATCGTAATGTTACCGAAATTTCCGGGTTTAAATGTTGTGAAGTGCTCTGTTGTGGACGTAACATGTCTAGTACAACCTGAGTCGATTATGTATGAATGAGGGTTAGTTTCATGTAATTTGTTTACTAGTACCAGTTCATTTTTAAGTGTGTGTTCTATCGGGGAAGGAGGAAGATCCGATTCGTTTTTCTCATCCATAATTTCTATCTTACTGTTGAAACAGTAGTTGGATGAGTGGTCTTTATTGTCTTGGCCTTTATTGTTATTATTGTAAGTTTTATTTTTGTTGAATTCGTTTTTATAAGCATTCTTCTGTGAATTCTGTTTTTCTTTATTTTTCAATTGGAAGCATTCGCTTCTGATGTGGCCGTTACGGGAGCAAAAGTTACAGAATTTTTTTTAGATCTGTTTGAATTATTATTTTTGTATGCAGTACCTTTGGGACGGGAACCCATATATCTGGTTTCAGCGTTGTACGCTGTGTCTCTGGGGTGCAAATTTGCATTTTTAGCTTCAACCGATGCGTAAATTCTCCAATTAATTTATTTTTAATGAGATCAATTGTTAAATCCTCTTGATCTCTGCTTTCGAGTGCAGTTATCAATGGTGCGTAAGACTGTGGGAGTGAGCACAAGAGGATAGCAACAATGTGAGACTCCTTAATATCCTCTCCTATTGCAGAGAGACGATCTTTGATCGTGAGTATTTCGTTGATATGATCTATCATGTTGCCATTCTCAGGTAATTTCTGAGAATAAAATTTTCTCAGTAAGAAGAGCTTGGAGCTCAAATTAGCACGTAAATGAATTTCTTTTAATTTGTCCCAAATTTGTTTGGGGTTTTCTAAGTGCTTTACGTGAATTATCTGGTTGTCCTCGATACTTAAGTTAATAATGGCCTTTGCTTTCGCGCTGTCACGTATGTATGTTTCGTCTGGTGTCTCAGGTGGATCATTAAGGACAAATTTAAATAAATCATCTTTGATGAGCAAATTTTGAATCTTAAAGGACCAATTTGAATAATTAGAATTATTTAGTTTCTCAATGGAGGTGAGATCCCTACTCATGGCCATTGTGTATATATATATTGAACAATGTATCTTGATAAATCAATAATAAATCAGTTACTCAGCAATTTATACACTTTAGCATATAATTAATATATAAATATATAATATAAATTGATTGCTCTTGTAAGGAAGTTCCGTGACTTTCCTTATTTATTTATTTTATATAATATCAGTTCAGTATTTTTCAGTATTAATCATATAACTTATATATAATATATCATACATGAAAATAAAATGTTAATCAGTTTTTTTTTTTTATTACTGGGTTTGTTTTGTTTATTTATTAAAGGTAAAAAAGTCTATCACGTTCCCTTTTCAGTCTCATAATCTGTTGAATGTGGGAACAGTGATAGAAGAAATTATTGTTAATTTCAGTATTATTCCACAATGTCACTAAGTATAAAATTGGATAGATCCTACCTGATCACAGTAGATAGTAAACAGAAGGCAATAATGGAAGACACATTGTACTTGTGTAGTAGGTGGAACAAGAAAATCCAGTTGACACGCATATAACACACTTGAAAAATTTATTTCTTGATTATTATACTAAAACAAACAAAATAAAATGTAGTTAGATTAATGTTAAGAACAGTAATATTGAATTTTTAAGACAGGTCCTCTCAGTGTATTTTTTTTCAGGAAGCTGGATTAGCTTTCCTTTGTTACATAAAGGTAAAACACAGAAAGGGAAGGCATGTCTTTCCCTCTGAGGACCTATTTCAAAACTAAGGGTCCTTCAAAAGTATCTGAAAGTTCTCAACCTCTTGAAACAAAGGCAATCAGCTGAGCTTGCATTTATGTTCATATGTATGGAGATTTTAAATGTTTGGTGCTGCCATCTGGCGCTAGTCTCCATACTTACTTGCTTAAAGTTCACTATCATAGTTGGATGTACAGTTGCATGGGACAGCTCTAGTGCTGCCCTCTAGTGAGATGACTCTGAAGGAAAATGGATCAGTGCAAATTTCACATACCTCACAATGTTTGTGTATTTGCTGAGAAATCTCATGTTGCCCTATAATCCTACATTTATTGAACAACATACATCTGACTTGTGTGCTCGACATGAAGCCTGCTTATAAGCCATCGTCAATATACAGGGACGAGATAGCACACAAGGAAATATAACAACACAAGAGAGGTACAACCAGGAGCTCCGCACAAAGAGTGTGTGCAATGAAGCCAGTGGGATTCGAACCCACAACCTCACGATCAGCAGCGTGATATCTTAACCACTCAGCCACGGAGGCCCCTCATCATTGTCTATACAAAATTTTTCAGAGAAATCCGTTGCAACCAGCTTTTTCTTAAATTTTTCTATTAAACCTTTACTTTTATATTTTGATTTAAACGCCCACTTGCATCCGATTATTTTCGTTCCTCGCGGGGTGTCAACTAATTCCCGTGTATTGTTTTCATAAAGAGAATTCATTTCCTTTTAAGTGGCATTTATCCATTTTTAACACTTTCCAACAAAGTTGAAAAGTGTTGATGCTTTCGGTTTGTATGTTCGTCTGGTCGCGCTCTAACTCTCGTAAATGTACTGGGATCGCCATGAAATTTTTGGATGTTATTGACATCTGCCTTAGCACAAACCCTATTGAAAATGAAGTTCCTACCATGATTAGTTTGTTTACAGGGATAATCAAAAGTTTTCCGTTACATTACGGCCTACGGGAAAAAATCGTTTCCAATGGATTTTAAGGGTGTTACACCCTGTCAAACATTTCAAATTTATATGCATCTAAGAAGTGCAATAAAATTTGCATTCTATAAAATATTCAGTGAAAATAATTGTTAGTATTCATTTACAGGGCCAAACAAAAGAATTCCATTACACAATAATAAAGGGAAGGTTGCGACATATTTTAATTATGTTAACCCTTTCCGGCACACTGTTCCCGGTCTGGAAAACCTAATTTTAATTCCAAACTTGCAAACGGCACCAATAAAATTTTAGTAAAATTTTGCTTTTCCAATAAAACCTTAACTTAAGGGATTCAAAATATCTAAAAAATTCGTTTGTGAATTCCGGTGTCAGTCGATAATTTCTCATTTTACTAATAGATTTTGCCGTGCCGGAAAGGGTTAAACGATTTCATGTATAATAAGTTTGATATATACAGTTGAGGTTTAATACGTCACGCATAATATGAAATGCATAGCATTTACAGGGACACACAAAATATATCAAATAATATATTCTGTCCAAAGTACTGTATATTATTGATGAGGGCTTAGGGGTGGATGAAATGCATTTCTAAGCATACTATGAGCTTTTAAGTTTTACTAAATATATGCATATTGTATGGTGTATATAGATGCTATAGTTAATATACAGAGTTACACAAAAGAGCTCGTAAAGGTTACTGAATATAAGAGAATTTTATTTAAAGAGTATTTTATTTGGTTTTTACATAACTTATGCATTTTTACGTTGAACTGCTATCAGTCTAATAAGAAATATTTGTAGAATATAGATAAAATGATATACAGGGTCACGCAAAGAATTGTATATATGGATGAGAATTTCTGTAAATATGATCTAAGTAGTTTTAAGAGTATTTTTGTTTTAACTAAATTTTAGTTAAATATTGGCGTGTGATAAAGGTATCAGGTAAAATAGAGTGCTGAATAAAAGTATTTAAGTATGTTTCCATCTATTAGTACAAATTGCTGAAAGAGAAATTTCAATCAGTTTGGCGTTTTCTTGCCAAACTAAATTTCCGAAATAATATTAAACAATAGTACATTTATCAACCGACACATCAAATACAGCGCTGTTCAAAAGTATTGGAATACATATTTGGCTATGGACAGTAACACCTTATTTTCCTAAATAACGAAGTTTTGTTAAAGATTTCAGAAAATGTTGGAAAGTTTCATAATCTATGCTTAACGCATGATTTTTCTTACTTGTTCTTATTTTATCGCGTTTGCCTTTTTTGTATGTCGTGCCAACTCTTCGGATCTTCTATCCTGACATTATTCGTTAAGAATGCAAACCTGTCAGGGAAAACTCCTCTATTGGATCTATTTCATCTGCGCGAAACATTTTGCGGGTGGCTGAAGTGTCCTGATAAATGTCAAGTATCAACGGCGGGATCATCGAGTGGTGTGATGAAATTAAGTTTCTCGGGTTTTACATTGCTCGACGTGGTGGATTCCGGAAGCATACTGAATACCTTAGGAAGAAGATGTTCTCTAGATTAAACTTTCTAAAATCTTTGGCTCAAAATAAGTAACTCCTTTCCCTCTTTATTCCAAAAGCTGGAGGTGCTACAGACGAGTGCTTTGAGAGTAGCTCTAGGTTTGCCGAAGTGGACTCCTAACATAGTGCTAAGGAAACACGGTGACATTATTCCCCTAGTAGTGTGACTTTTGGATTCTGGATAAAGCATTTTTCTCTGGGTAGTTGGTTCCCCCTTCTGGTTGCACGGGAGGCAGATCTGGCCTCGTATAGTTTAAATGTTCCTTGTATTTCTGAGATTTTCACTGACTACACTGAAAACTATCAACCTATGCCATTAAACATTGGTCTCATCTTTTTGTATTTTTTCCTGTCAACAATGCAAATATTTTTGGCACATTCACGAAATCATTTTTATATACGGGAAAGCATGAAATCTGCAGATGTTATTATTTAAGTGTAAAAAAATGACACCATTCCTTCAATTTTCCTAAAAACTTTACATACCTTCTTATTACCCTTTTATTATCATCAATTATATTCAATCAATAACTCGACTGTGACTAGTGCCTGAAAAAAATTGATAGAATAAGAAGTTTTTATTGCCATTTTACAAGAAGTATTTTGTTTTTATCGGAAAATGGGAAAAATTGTTCGATTTCTTACAATCGAAAAAAAAAAAGAAAAATATGAAAATTCTTATGCATTTGCTAATAAAATAACCATGTGAATACGGTAAAAGAAAAAAAAATCAGTTTGAATACCAGAACAACTCTCAAAAATCCTAGAAAAAATAAAAAAAACCTCATGAAATATTTTGAAAAAAAAAATACTTGGTATTCTATTTATATCGGTTGTCTCCATTCTTAATTTACTTAAAGCGGTTTCCAAAAAATATTTCTCCAACTGAACAACGTGAACCTTTCTGAATTTTTTTAAACATAAAAACAGGATAGTTCAGGTATTACTATTAAAGAAATTTGCAATCTAAAAGTTTTTTATTTTCTCATAAACTAATTATATCTTGAATTATCAATGATCGTTGCTTAGGAAGACGTTTTCCTTTTCTGAGATGTCGCGTCCGAAAATTCGGTGAATGTGTCAAATTTTGACTGCATTTGCCGAAAAGTTCCTGCTTTTACCAAAATAGGGAGGGGGCAGAGCCCGATCAAGCTGAAGTTGGGCCCAGGGCCTGTTAAAAAATTGCCCCCCCCTAGCTACCCATTTTTGGCAACACTTTCAGAGAAAAAGGTTTATTTGATGAGTTGACAAAGTTGTTTGGCTAAAAAGTGCCTGGCTTCTAAAAATTTTATTGAGTCATTCAGAAAATTTAAATTTTACATTTCATATTTTATAAAACAATATTTTTGAAAAGTATTTAATTAAGGTGGGGGGGGGGATCAGCCACATAATTTGTGGGCCCCTGAAATTGATGGGCCCAGGCAGGCCCGTAGCCAGGATTTTCTTTCGGGAGGGGCTCAATTTTGGAATTTTTTCCGTTCTTACAAAAGTAATTTTAATAATATTCAGTAAAAAATTTAAAAATAATCTAGGGTTATCCTAATGTGTGTTTCTACATAGGATACTTTATAACTGTATCAAATATTGTCATTTTATATTTTCATTGTTATTTCAGAATATTTTCATATTATTTCATTTAATTTTTTCAATTTCTGTTGCAATTTTTGACTTTTGAGAGCACTTCCAGTTTTCAAACCGCTTCGGAAACCAGAGAGTTTTTAGGAAAAATTTCCTGCGAAACTCAAAAAGCACAAACTAACAATGTTTGAGATGAGCCTCAAGTAGAGAAGAGGGGGGCACATTTGAACACTCTAAATATTTTCCTTCAAATAAATTATTTTCTAAAAATGTCTATGGCAATACATTACAACTGCTTCAGTGCAATATGTATACAAAGCTCATCCATTTTGTATGCACAATACTGTCTACATGTATTTTTCTCCCTCTTTATAAGTTTTGTTTTATTCAATTTCTTCAGCCGAATTGAGTAAACAGTTGTAATGTTGAACTTCATGTGATGGGGCACCATTGAACATCTAAAACTATGAAGTAAAGAGTTGTTGATGTATCTAAATGTTTGGAAGTTTTTCTATGTGAAAAGAGGTTAATTAAGATTATCGAAGAACATGACCTTATACTGTTAACTATTCTTCCTTACTGCACACATGTATTACAATCTCTGGATGTATCAGTGATTGGAAGTTTCAAACCTAAATTGATGATGACATTCATTTATTTTATAATTGCAAAATCCGGATACACAATAATGATTCATGGTTTAGTAGGTTTGTCTAACAATGCCTGTACTCTTTCATTTACTCTTTCCCAATGTATGGAATTACTAGTACTTTCGTACTAGATAAACCGGAATTTAAGTCAGGTTTTTTTTCATAAAAGGTGTGGCTATATAAAAAAATTTAATTTTCCAGAAGCATCAGATATCATAATGATGTGTTACAAGGATAATTTAAAAAAGTTTTCTCAACCAAACATAACTGGAGAGACATTCTGTGTTGTTTCAAAAATTATCTTTGATATCAACTTTGATGGATTTAAGTTTGGTTAAATAATAGAAAAATTATTTGTTTCAATAAAATATAGTTATTAAATTTTATTCATCTTACTTTATATTCCTAAAACATATGCAACTTTTTATGAAAACTCTCAATATTTTCATATTTTATTCATGTGCTCAAAGGTGTCCCTCACTTGTTCAAAAATACCCCTACATTGGACATGTTTGAACAGAAATATTTCAGCTTTTTAAATCCTCACATTTTTTCATTTATATGGAAAAATTAATTTCTGGTTCATATGGGGAAGAAATACACTGTTTTTATTATGTAATACTTAAAAAGCAAAAAATATAATTCAAATAAGAAATGCACTGATTTCTAAAAAAATTGTTCAAGCGTGCCCCCCTCTCCCCTATCCTATGAAGAAAATCATTGTAAAATATTGAAATGCAAACAAATAATATGTATTGATTTAAAACACAGGATTAATGATAACGTGCGAGAATCTGACATTACGAGTGCGAGGTCTTGTAATTATTGATCCATAAATGAAATAAATTACACGCATTATTTTTTTTAATTAATTGCTACAGCCATATGTAATCATAAAAATTATGTTTGTATTTCACATTCTCTGATTATAATAATTATAAATGATACACGTGGTAAAATAAATTTACTATCACTGTTGAATTCAGGCACTTTTCTTCAGGAGGGATTTTGGGGGCTGCGGGGGGGGGAAACATTATAGTGTTCCGGGGGGATATTGTATTTTTTGACCATTGAAAACACAAAATCACAGATTTACCGGGATGGGACATCTCATTGCTCCGGGGGAGGGGGGATGTCTCCCTCGGAAATCCCCTGAATTCAATACTGTTTACTAATGTAACAGAAGCAATCATCATAATTTCGTCTTAGCCATGATGCTGATTGACTCATCAAGATTTTCTGTAATTTCCCAAAAAAATGGAAATCATGGAAAAACTACCCAGTCTGTCATCGACCATAATGCTTCGAGTCAAAGATTTAATTATTTTCTTTGCCGAAAAATATCTTTCAGCTCGGCTTTTAACCAAAACTGTCAGAAAGTGTTTGGTTTTATCGGAATACGTCACATTACATTACTAAAACTTTTAAAACCTCTGTGTGGGTGTCAACATTAGCATCTTGTTTGCACCCTGTTTCATATTCAGCTTCCATTTGCTACATTGACACTTTATATTGAAAATATTGCATCGGACTCTCTAATTTGGTTGCTTTTTCCAGTGAAGCACATCCCGGAAGATTGTAACTGGGAATCTCTTAGAATGTCTTCATTCGAAATGAATCGATCATTTAAATTTTGAATAAGACTTTCTACATGGGGAAATAAGACTGATATTGCAATGCTTGTCAGTGAATGTAATTTGAGAGTTTGTACCTTTTGCCTGTCTGTATGTTAGTGTTGGTATCTTTATTTCAGTTTGGAAGATGTCTTCCCGAAGTTGTACAATAAAATCTCACAAAAGATTTCAACTTCATTCTTTTGCATATTTATGTAAAACAAGTAGGCACCTTTAGCATGGGTTACAGCCAATATTATATCACGAGATTTTTTTTTTTTTTTTGAAGAACTCACTATGACTGTCAGACAGAAAACCTGACAAACAGACAAGCTTATGAGAAAATCATTCTTCTCCCTGACTGCCAAAAAAATTCCAGCTGTTGAAGAAATCTTCCATGTGTTTTTCGAAATATTTTCTGAGCTAATACAAATGTATTTAAGTAACTCAACAAAAGTCAATATGCTTTCATGCCTCTCGATAAAATTTGTATCACAAATGCGGAGAAGTTATTTTCTTTTGTTTTCTAGGATATATGATGCAATTGCTTCTTGAAGCGCGAAATTTGCGATTTTTAAAAAACTTTTGTCGCTGTTTTAACAAGTCCATGATACTTTCGAATGAAGGGAATCAGCATGCTGTTGGACAAGGCAAGATTTAACCAATGGCTTTCACAGAGGACGCATCTAATTTTTAGATACTCTGAAGAATTCTAGAATAAACCCCGCTAACATAACCAAACTTATTGGCTACTTTGTCATACGCCTATGCAAAATTTTATACATGCCAGTTCATTACAATGCTGTAAAATTACTTTTCTTGAATTTTTGGAAGAGAAGACATTTATTATTTATAAGACATACATAAAAATTTTCCGAATTATTGGGTTTTGTGAATTTTTTAATAGTTTCCATACCTAACACAAATGGCAAGCTGTGGTGCGCAGCACACAACACGTGGGTTTCATCAGCAATTAAGCTAAAACAGATAGAAATATTTATTTTAATAATTTACTTCGGTAGCTGTATCCCAGAATATTTGAATGATTTCATTCTGAGTTTCTGGGGTGAAGTAAATAGCATCTAAGGATATTTATAGTATCTCCTTTCAATTCATTCGCTCCAGACTTTGCTCAAAACTTAAAAGAACTCTTAACTAGTCTTTTTTATACCAATTTCTTTAAAGTTAGAGGATCGTCATCGTGGCCAATGGCTGTTTTGTTCTGCACAAAATAAGATCGTTTCACGTATTAGTTCAAGAGCTTCTCTAATTTCTTCTTTTCTTGGAGCTCTTTGAAAACTCAACAATGAAATAATTTTATTTCTATTTTCCTGAAGAAATCTAAAGTTTGTTTGTTAAAATAACATACGGTGTGTGATAATCTAATTGTATATGTTTTAAGAAAAACATTTAGCTTTTTTCCAATGACAAACATGTAGAAAATAATCTTCCTAATTTTTCGTGACCTTTCTTATGCCGTATGCTTATTATACTTAATTTTTCTCAGTCAAATTAATGATAAGAAATTACACTTGATCGAATTTTACTGCGCATAAAGACAGTAAAAATTACTTTTTAAAAAGAATTTATATTTTTAGTGGTACATACCTATTAAAAAAACAATATATCCAAATAACCGATATAATGAAGGATTACCGTAACTATAATTCAATAAATAGATATTTTTACAGTTAAAAATGCAATTGATTTTATTGTAATGGAAGATAAAAACAAACAAAACTTATTTTTTTATCATTCTGATAATTTTGTATTTTCAAACTTTCGGGAGGGGCTTGAGCCCCCTTAGCCCCCTCCCTGGCTACGTGCCTGGGCCCAGGGCCAAGGCCCCGGAGGCCCGTGCATTAATCAGGCCCTGGGAGGGGGGAGGGAATTTTGTTATATACTTTCTAAATAAAATAAATAAATAAAATAAAAATAATAAAATAAAATAAATAATATAAAGACAAAAGCAGAAATTAATGCTTTATTTATAATATCGTCCTAATAAAAGAAGAATTATTTTGTTTACTTTTTTCGTTTCTTATGAACGCTTATTAAAATAATAATGTTAGTAATATCAAAAGTAACCAAAGGCCGAGAAAGCGACAAGCATGGAAAATCTGGGTTGCATGCGTTTTATTTCCATCCTCCACTTTTCTTTCACTGAGCATTCGTCTCATGACGCTACTCTTACAAACAAGTTTCAGGTACTCTAGATTCAAGCGCTCAAATACGCCATCTAGTGGAGAAAAGATCTAACTTCTCGCTTCAGGACGCATTTTAAATTTGTTCAGAATAATCATTCTTTTGTAAAATTTCAGATTTCTTGTGATACTTGTGTTCTGTCTTATATGATGAAGTAAAATTATACGAATTTGAATATCTAAAACTTTTAAATGCATTTACAATAAATAATTGTTTCAATGGGACTTTAACATTAGTTAAAGGGAAATTAAAGGGACTATTATCCTGTAGCGAAGGCTGCGAGTGGCACCTCTATAGGCCGTTTTAGTTCCCAATTAAATCACTGATATTTTTAAATATTCAAAATATCTCGACGATATATCTCGTCGATATTAAAAATATCGACGATTCAAGCGCTCGAATACGCCATCTGGTGGAGAAAAGATGCAACTTCTCCATTCAGGATAACGCCGTGTAAGCTCATTGCATTACATGCGTTTTAAATTTGTTCAGAATAATTATTCTTTCGCGCAATTTCAGATTTCCTGTGACATTTGTTTTCTGCCTTAAATGACGAAGCAAATATTATACGAATTTGAATATCTAAAACTTTTAAAATACATTTATAATGAAGAATTGTTTCAATAGGACTTTAACATTAGTTAAAGGGAAATTAAAGGGACAGTTATCCTGCATCGAAAGCTGCGAGCAGCGCCTCTATAGGCCGTTTTAGTTCCCAATAATTGCCCGCTTTTCGATGCTTAGCGATTTATTTTTCTCCAGAATCGTCTTATGTGTCACTACTCTCTTATCATTGTACTTTATAAGCAGAACATGCCTGATTGTTTTGCTACAACTATATGGCTGCTCGGTTACAGTTGAAAATTCTATCAAAGAATGGATAGCCATTTATTCTTTAGTCTAAGGTTTTTTTAAGTTCATTCCGTTGTAAACAGTTTATGGTTGTTGAACTGTGATGTTTAAAAACATTAAACTGTTGAAAATAGAAAATGATATTTTACTGTGATACGTATAGTTTATTTTACTAATTGTTAAATTAGTATTGATGTTAGGTGTTTGTCAGATGTTTATTCAATTTTGAAATGAAAGTTTCTTCATCTGTCAAAATAGAAAACATTTGTTCTTAATATTTATACTTCATTTGCGGAACTTAAAAGGATATATTCTTGAGGTATATAATTTAAAACATTTATCCATTGATTGATTCATTCAATTTTTGCATGCATATAATTTAATTTTCAAATATTCATTTTTAGCAACTGTTGGTATTTGTTGTCTATGATTGTTCGTTTGATCATGAAGTGATTGTTTTATTTTTTTCATTCTGTTACTTT